>HG993134.1:12462500-14862500 GCA_905231865.2 Boloria selene | reverse complement strand
TACTTGATGTAATCTAGAAAAATCCTACTGTAGTTTACAGAACAACCTATTACAGACACTGAAATGTAAAAAATAAAATAAGTAAACTACGCTTCCAAAACCGACTTCCAAAACTAAAAAGTTTAAAATAAATTAATAAAGATTAAATTTCATACACATCTTATGCAAACCTAATACCTTTAATATTAATAAATTACTATTATTTGTATGTGCTACCTATTGATAGATTTGAAGTCGGTGCCAAGACCTAAATAAAATAAAACTTAATATTATAAACAGCTTACTTGCTGTAATGAAATACCTACACTAAAGATCAACCTACATAAATAAAGAACAATGTTCAATGTTCTAGTTCAGTACAGAAAATTAAGGAAAAATATTAAATATTTGAACAATTGTAAGATTTAAAATGAGTAAATTATGTAGAAGGTACATAATTTGTATAAAAAAATTTTTTTTAGTTTTTAAATATTTATTTTATGTTCCATTACGCTGATTGACTAATATTTATTATTTTGATTTAATTATTACGATTTAAGTACGATATTATTAATAAGATTTTATTATAAAAAGAAAGTAACTAGTTCTTCATTAAAAAAAAACGAAAATGTACCTAATACATGAACATTGAATGAACAAATAAAGCATCATCGAAGTGCTTCAAAAATTTCGTAGACCACTTTTTCAATAAAAATTGTTCTTTTGTCACGCGAAATTATTTTTATGAAAGAAAAATACTAGATTTACATCTACACTACATTGTACTCTTGCTTACATCACGTAACAATCCATTCTTTTGCACTCACACTTACCTGGAGGAATTATCGTTGATTAAAAGAAAGCATGGAAACCTCTGGTTGCGGCCATTTTTTAACTGGCAACCATGCATTATCGTGAACAGGTAATATAAAACTTAATTTTGTAATATTTATTTAAAAAAAACAAATGATTGTAAATAACTAACAATAATATACCTGTTTACACCTGGCAACCCTAACGTTGCGGCTGACTGGGAGCTGGCAACCATTCTTTATTCTATTCTTTACATCATTTCCTTTAAAATTACGTAAAATTGATTAAAAAAACATATAGCTGCAATTTACACCAGAAAATGAATTATACATGAATTAATTACAGGTAATTGCGGCCAACTTTTTACTGGCAACCTGTCGCTAATCCATTGAATGCTTCCTCAACATTCATTTAAAATTAATTTAATCAAAAAAACGCGTACCTGCAGAATCATGCAGTGGGATCTTGGAATATTATAATTTCTTCATTATATTAGAAGTTTGTCTCACTAATTACTGACTAATCTCGTAATCTCAAAATATTATGTGAAATAATCATTCGCAGAAGTATTTTTTTATGTTTTTTTATATAATAATATAGATACTGATACATAAAGGATTTAAGGAAAATATTTAAATAACAATGGCATATATCTTACAATAGATAAATAATATTTAAGGTATAAAAGAACCGCAGACAAGATATAGCTTTACAACAGACAAATATCAAATTGATGTACCGCAATAAAAAGTAGCTCATGATCATAAGAAACATTACACCTCTTTGTAAAAAATCTAGACAAAACGCTACTTGTTGCTCGAATGAACGACAAAATTAGTATAATATCATATATTTTATAGTAATATAAGTAAGAATTACAATACCTTTTACAATAACCTACATTTAATTATAGAAATAACTCAGCTTTTACACGACTTTACGACGTACATTTTAATGCGTTTAATTTCACCATGCATTTAGTTGTAGCACTTAGGCCCTCAAAATGACTTAATAATTTTTTTTTCAATTTTTTCTTACTATTATAACTTCTTCACTGTTTAAGTACTTATGTAAAAAACTTAAGTAAATTTAAACATTGGATTTGGGTTCAAAACCAAAATAATTTCCCAAGAAACCTAATATTGGGGACTTACCTATATTCATCTATATTCATATATGTTACGGTTAACGATTATAGATAAGTTATATTTTACTTGATTTGCGCCAGTGTGGGAGTAACGAGTTCTCACGTTCGGCTAACGCGGATAATCTCGGACTCACACATGATCTAGGCTGGGTGTCGAACGCTCTGGTTACTTATGGCATACCAGAGTTGTCCAGATAGAGTCTTCTAGACGAGAGACGAGTAGCGTTTATACCTACATCATCTTTTTAAAGAACTTCTAGCTTCAAGAAAATAGAAGTTTTAAAATAAGTTCATTATAGAGATTCGAGGAATATATGTAATACATATTTTATTAATTATGAAAAGTTCATTTATAGCTAAATATAAAATAACTGTCATTTTTTGGTTAGGTTTTGCTTGTTAGAAGTTTATTTTAGTTTTTATATAAAACTAGCGATTTACCCTTGCTTCGCTTAGGGTTTCTATGTACGTTTTAACGGTTATTATAGAAAAGTAGGTAGCCCAGCGGTAACGCGACGCTTGGATAACCGAGTGATGCGGGTTCAAATCCGGGTCTCGCACCTCTGATATTTTCATGTGCGAATCATTTATATCATGATTACCACTTGTCTTACGGTGAAGGAAAACATCGTGAGGAAACCTGCATGTCTGAGAAAACCTAACAAGTTTTCGAAAGGCATGTGAAGTCCGCCAACTCGCACTAGGCCAGCGCGGTGGACTATGGCCTGATCCCCCTCTTACTGAGGGAGGCCCGTGCCCAGCAGTGGGACGTTAAAAAAAAGGGCTAATGATGATGATGATGATAGAAAAGTAACTCAATTATTATATATAAAGTATATTAGTATCCGTTACTTCAAAAAAGATTGGTAGAATAAGTATAATTGAATTACAAAAAAAATAAAACTATTAACACCAAACATAAAAGTCGTGAAAGGCAATAATTAATACTACTGTTACAGCTTCTGAAAGCTTAAAAAGCTTTTAAATTCCTCAACGCTGATCACCTATACTTTGCACAACCCATCGAGTCCGGCCAGTATTTGTTCTGTAAACATTGCCCTAAATGCCCTTCGTGACGGTATCGCCATCACGTCGTGTAATTATATCTATGCGTGTGGCATTATTCAAAATATCCAACCGTACACTATTCATATATTGATCTATATGATAGACCATCTAAAGATAAACATTTTGTTTATTTTTACTTACTTTAAATATTTATTTTCTTTAAAAAACGTGACTTTTGTAAGCGATTCCTATCAATCGATCGTTTGGATAAGTTTGGTAAATATTGAGAGGTTTGATTGAAAAATGGGTTTTTTACTCTACGGAAGTCTGGTTTGTATAGATTTCTAAAAATAATATGGCTACTTCTCCAAACGATAAAAAAAAGTGCGTCTGCCTGGAGAAACACTTCTTCTAAAGATATTTTTGTTATATAAAAATTGTTTTACATTGTAGTTTGCCATTGTACACCTTGGATATTTACATAATGGTGCCTAACTTTATTTTAAGTACATTAAAAAAAATCGTAAACAGTCAAAAATTGATCGCTCTGGTGTGTCCTGACTCCAGATTTGTTAGAATTATGTTTCATAACTTCTCTTCTATTACCGAATTTTGACTGGAAAAATGTTTATTAATTAACTAAATAATGGTTTTATTGAATCAAATGAATTTTATATAATTACGCTTATTAGTTTTGGTTCAATACAAAAAGAAAGAAGTGTCCGACGTGTTTTGTTGATAGCTCTGGAACAACATGAAATCATTTGCCAATCCCAAATTATGCACTCCAATACTCCACTCTCCTCCCAGCTAGGTGTTCTAAGTCGCGTTCCAAAAGCTACAAAGGTTCGTTGTGCTCTACACTTCCGCAATTTCGATGTACAAAGGTAAGTCATTGATAACTCTGGCTTTGGTTTTCAAAATTATTGATTGCTATGGCACATTTTTTTTAATTATTAATAAGTTGGTATATAAATTGATTAGCCTAAAGTGTGTGTAGTGAGAATGTTAAAATGATGTGAAAATAAGGAATTTCTAATGTTAAAACTTTTGTCAGAATTTATAAAAATGTTACTTTTATTGACTGCTATGGTACTGATCGCTCTGGGTAAAGTGGCCATAGCGATAAATATTGTAAGAAAATTTGTATCTGAGTATTAATTTCTTATTCAAATTATATTTGTTGCATATGTGTGGATTTATTACAAATCACTAAAATTTATATAAATACATATGTAACTCCAAAACGTTTTTTTTTAATATTGCTCACAACTGTTAACTGGTTGTAAAAACAGATAGAATATTTGTTTGAAATCAACACAACTCTTTATAGTATGAAATTGGTAAATATCCTCGCTACACGCACCTCTTCTACGCGCATGCATCGCTACGATTCCTAAAAGTCTTCACTATCGCCAGTGTTAATCGCAGGTGTATGTGGGAGATAACAGTATACTTTCTTCTCTTTCATGCACATACATTACAAATAATAAAAGAAAAGTGTTTTTTCAGATCATTAAAACGCTTCGAAAAACACTATCGATCGAAGAAAAGCGAGAGAAGAAGAAGTTGGCTTGGATCGTCGGCGTATGGAAAAAATTAGAAGAGATCCTGGTCTTTACGCTCAATTGCTAATTAAATCAAGAAATAGCTATCAAAGAAAAAAAGAACGAGGCAAAGTAGTACCAATTACAGTTTGGTGCAGTGTACGGATAGGCACGACCGAAGGCGTACCACGTTGCAAGTGGTTTAAACTGGTATAAACTGGTTTTTGATGCGCGGCTATTGGCTTATAGCTATCACTCACACAAATGCAAAGCTGAGCTTACGCCTCGAGAACTGTAGTGCCTTTCGCATTTTTGTTTTTGCTTTTTGTTCTTTCGCCAGTTCTTCTCAGGCCAGAGGTTTCTTTTTTCCGAACTGGTGGTAGACTCATGATGTTCAGTAAGAAATTGTAACAATTTTTATGCTGAATAAAATATTTTGATTTGATTTGATTTGATTTGATTTGCCTTTACTTCAAAACAACAGAAATTATTGAGGATAAAAGTAGGGAAAGCTCTAATAAATATAGTGAAAAACAGATTAGCAAAATTAGCTCAAATTCAAGAGCAACCAATCGTTTGTGATAATCGGGATGCAGAAGAAAACACAGAATGTAATTCCTTGGAAGTTTTGTCTGACCATTTGCCGCTCGATATCTATAATGATAACTTAACAAAACCAATAACCAGATCTAGGGGATTATTACGCAATGTTACGAACTTATTGCAAAGTAATGAAATTCAGGGTGCAAATTGTTCAAATATAAATGATACATCTACAGTTTGTCCTTCATCACCCCAAATATAGTATTGGTATCGCATAAAAAAGAAATGATTCTATTAGTTAAGATTTTCTATTAAAAATGATCCTATTTTCTTGAGTTTTTTTTTCATTTCTTGTATATTTAACAGGCTTCGACTGACATGTGATTGCTTTAACAGATTCTATTATGTTTTAGTCAGTGGATTGATATGAATTTTAATAAACTATACATATATAACAGTTTTTCTATGATTCAAAATATTTTTTGATTGCTCTGGCATCAATATTGATCGCTCTGGCTACGCAAAATTTCAAACATGAATTTCTCATAAACCGCTGGTAGAAAAAGAGAGACAATAAGAAAATTAGTTTTTTATATGCCTCCTTATTTGTAAAAAACACATTAAACTCTATTATTATTAATAAATAAAAATCACCAGAGCGATCAACTAAATAACGGTATTTTGGAGAAGTAGCCATATATACTAATGGTAAAAAAATTAATATTATTGTTATTATTTTCTTGAATTTAGGTAAATATTTTTGTAATTTTTGGTATGTTTTTTTTATTTTGCCGTACTTTTAAACTAAGTTTCTAGACTTTGGTTTTTAAGTTCTACATTTATTTGTAAAACATTCAAAATTACAGGAACAAAGGATAAAAATAAGAAGAGATCCTAAAAACTAGTTTTAAATTTTTGTAAATTTTCAAACCCTTAAGTATATTCGGAACTACTTTTTTTTGAGGACTACAGACAGATAGTTTAAGGGTGCACGTAAACTACGAAAGCGAAGTAACGATCTGAAATTTAACAACTTAGTAATAATAAAATTGTTATCTATACTAATATTATAAAGCTGAAGAGTTTGTTTGGTTAAACGCGCTAATCTCAGGAACGACCAGTCCGAATTGAAAAAATATTTTTGTGTTGGATAGTCCGTGTATCGAGAAAGGCTATAGGTTATATTACATCACGCTGCGACCAATAGGAGCGCATCATCAATGAAAATATTGCAAAACCGGGAGGTATTTGGTTTCCAGCCTTTAGAACGCGCGCGAAGTCGCAGGATAGGCTAGTTAAATATATGCCTAAAATATCTTTAAATCTCAATTATCTTTAATAGTCATAATCAACATCATCTTAAATCCGGTCCATAAATCTTCTTCGTCTAGATAATGATGTCTGAACGCTGATGCGGTAATTTCGTATCCCTTATACATTCCCCGGAAGTGATTCCATCCTAATGCAGCGATGAAAATGTTTAACTTTCTACTTTTACGATTCTGGACAAAATAATAAATTTTTAATGGTAAAATATTTGAATGTTTTGAAACTACACTTTATTTCGTTGAAACAACGGCTTAAAGTGAATATATAAATAAAAGTTATAAACCATAAGCGTCCTTCCCATTAATGAAGCGGGAAGAGAATGATATATGAACTTCACTTAAAATATTTTAACGAGTGTACCGTGATAACGATACACTATGACGGTATGACGATGTTACTATATTAACGGTATCTTTGCTTTTGACATTTTAGATATCACGTGCTAAGTATTAAAGGAGCGGAACGTGTAAAGGACAATGATTAGAGCTTGAATCGGTTTTCTAGTTAGATGTTTTATAATACCTTTCCACTGTTTTGGTGGCGAAGTGGCTAGCATGTACATCGATGTCCTGGGTTCGAGTCCCGGGTCGGGCCAAGTTTAGTGATTGAGTCTTTCTGTTTAGTAAGCCTCAATACCGCCCGGTAATGGGAAGTTGCCGTTGTATCACCTCCATGCCTCGGAGAGCACGTAAAGTCGTCGGTTCTGCACCTTAGCTCTCACTGGTCGTGTCGAACAGTCGTCCCACCGGAGTATGAGAGTGATAGGAACAGAGAGTGCACTTGTGTCTGCGCGTACACGCGCTGTACTATAATATCTCCTGCGCAGTTAGCTAGTCTCAATGAGAGTGGCCGTGGCCGGAATCGGTCGGAGGACTTTATTAATTACCTTTCCAGCTACATAAAGTTTACAGGCAACAAAATACAAAAAATAATGTGGATTTAGATATGTTTTTCTTAATATTCACAACAGTCTGAATAAAATTGAATAACAAAAGATGATAGACCGAAAAATTCGGAAGCTTCAAAAACATTAATAAGCTTTTTCAATTAATATATTTTTTAATATAACTAATACTTATTATATATTTGACGTTTAAATGAAACTATTTTTTCGGATTTGTCGCGGATTTATTTAGATTTTTGGTTCCCGACGTTTCGAGACGTAAAAACATAAGAGTAAGTACCTTTTCTACAAAAGTTTCATGTTTTGTAATAACTACCTCTTTTATTTTGTAAGTCTATTGCTGTGATTGAGGGCTTACAACAGTAGCATTAGACTGTTGGATGTTGACACGAGCCGTAAACAGGGTCGTAAAGACAACTGAAAATCTTGGTAGCTTGCCATCGAATTTGACGGTTTCGGAATTTTAATGTTTTTACAGTAATTAACACTATTAATTTAAAGACTTCATGAAGTGAAATATGTATATTTATATAACTATATTTTTTAAACTGAAACAAATGATCTAGTGGTCATGGATTGAATTGAGTCAAAGGTCGACATAATAAATTGAATTTATTTGGACTCTCCCGCGGCCATTTTTGCTGTAAAGCATTCGATACGTCGGGAACCAAAACATAAAAAAAAATAAAAAAAAATTCGCGACTAAATCCGAATAGATAGTTTCATATATAATTTTAATAAATATTGTTCATTAAATCTAATTAGAAATATGTATATAAGAAAGATTTTTGAAAGCTCTATGATATCAGCGATTAGAGTGTCTCATTACAACGGCCGAGTGCAAACTGGTTGGTGGCGAAGAGTGGCGATTGCGATCAGATCGCTATCAACTAACGCATAGCTAAATTATGTCGCTGGTAATTATGCATGCTATGCGAGCTGGTATTGCACACTAGAAAGGCTGGGTGCTTGGAAATATTATAAAATTGTTACAACTAATTTTAATACTAAATAACTGGATAACAAGCGAATAATGCCCGATTACAAAATGGACGTAGTTACCAATGTTACATATTATGTTGTTTGTCTTTCTGTGTGTTTAATTATTTATATCTCAAGCAAAAATATAACTATAAGATGACATTTGCAGTAATTTTGAAGTTGGCTTATATGCAGTGGAAAGAATAAGCGAATTCAAATTTATAGCTTAATATTACTTTTCCAAGTTTCTGCATCCAGAACTTAATTTTGCAAAAAAAAAAAGAAGAAAATAAACAAGATAACTACTATGCTATCTCTTAAGTTTGAATAAATTACGTCTTCAAAAAAATATGTTAAGAACGGCTAAGTAAGTAAAGTAGTTTCGGATTTCATCAAGGACCAACATCGGAAATTTTATATATTAAGATTTTATTTAATTTCAATTGCTTTTAACACGTTGATAATAACAACGTAGTGAACAGAGGCTATACACGCCCCTACCAAAACATTGCCTGGTGTGTTGTGTGTACTTGAATACATTCAACCGCTTCCTTAACTTTTAATAGCGTGTTTTATTTGTTTTGTCAATCAAATGAGTGAATGCCTGTGTTTGAAGGGTTTTTATGATGCTGTGAAGTGAATGGGGTCCAGTTGTTGGCAGCCATTAGGGGCGGGATGTCTGTCAGCGATTCTATTCTGTAATGGAACGACTTGATCCAGAGACGTATTTAAGATTTGGCGCCCCAGGCCAGTTAGCTTTGCTGCCCCATTAAGTGACTAGAAGGTATTTTATTTAAAAAAACCGCCTCAACTAAAACTTTACAATAATTCTCGAACGCAAATTTTATTTAGGTACTTTTTAGTATTGACAATATTCTAAACACTTGGTTTGCTTCGTTTTTTATTAATTTAAATGTATAATAAAAAAAATTTGTAATATTCGCTGCCCCTCAAAGCCTGCCCCTCCGGGCTATGCCCCCTTTGGCCTTATGGCCCATGGTAAATACGCCCCTGCCTCGATCGTCATAACCGTTCACTAGGGAAGCTGGCTTGTGCTCGGCATTAAGTATTAATTGAATAACCACTCGAGATTGAACTTCAACTTAAATGAAATGTCTTTCCTGTTTTATATTGAGGCAGACGATTTTATTACCCAGTTTACTATCTAACTCCTTGTTTTGTAGATGAAATCTGTTTATTTGGATGATGCTGCAATAACTTTCTATGGTATGTGTTTGAATTCAAATGCTTATATTGTAAGGAGAAAATTGGTTGACTGCAAATAAAATGAGGTATCTGAGGTCAAACAAACGTTTATATGTAATGTAATCTATTAACAAAATAACTGTGTACAGTTCGAATCTTTGATTTGATTTCAAGCTCAATGATTCGCCATTTCTAATCCCACTTTTATATGCATAGTTAGAATATGCATCATCAAAGAATAATACTTTAAAAAATTCATTATTTACATATTGTGACCGATACTCAGTATCGATGACTGGCAGAGGCGTTAATCCGTATTACATTTATATGTTGGCACGTTTTGAAGTCATTAACAAGAGAATTGAAGTTTATTTTTAGGGTTCTTTGGGATCGGATCAGGACCGTCTAACTTTCCATCTCACTCTGTAAAGGATATAGAGTGATAATACTGATTGTTTGTATCCATTATTATGCGGACACATTAAAAAATAATGAAATAGTTAATACAAAATAGTCCCTCAACGCAGATATAAGATTTTCTTGAAGTACCTAATTAGTATTTTTATACAAGTAATAAGTTTTAACTTGCTTACATTATTATTTATAGTACATATGTTTCGTCTTACCTTCCCACGTATAAAGCACATAGACGTACTTACATTTTACTCTCTTTATCCACAAATGTTTAATGTACGGAACCCTTAGAATTATATGCTGATCCGCACTTGATCTCTTTTAAAATCTTCTCCATTCTATTTTTACAAATAATTGGCTCTCACAGTTCATTTATAGAAGATGTTATGCTAACGGCACAATAGCTGGATTGATTCCTATGGCATGAACTGTTTACTTTCATGGTCGTTATGGCGATGTTTGTCGATTGTGGCGCCGTGTATCGGAGAGTGTTCGCTCGTTATCGCGTCCATATTAGGTACCGGCGCCTGTGCATGAAACGGCACCCTGAAGTTCTAACAATTGCGCTAATTAAGTATATTTGGATATAAGCTATTTCCAATTTGTGCACTAACTTATGGTAACTAATGGAGATTATATTTTATCTAATTGTATGAAAATTTTCTTTGATTTATTATCACTACATAGTATAAAACAAAGTCGCTTTCTCTGTCCCTATATCCCTATAAATCTTTAAAACTACGCAACGGATTTTAATGCGGTTTTTTTAATAGATAGAGTGATTCAAGAGGAAGGTTTATATGCATATCTAGCGGATCACGCGGCTTTGCCTGTGCTAAATCTAAGGACTCTTCCCTTGACTCTTCGCTTCCCGAGCGAAGCGAGGGCGATTCGCTAGTAATTTCTATAAAATAAACGTTGATGGTATGTAACTCATCATTATTACACACAGCGTCATCTAGTTCCGTGGTAAGCTGCGAAGGAAGCTTGTGTTACGGATACCAGATAGTTGTATAACTACATAATTATATAAGTTTAAGTACGTACATATTATCAATATAAATACCCATGACTGGAGTACAAACATCTGAGTTTAACAAATGAATACCCACAGCGGGACTCGAACCCGCGACCGCTGGCGCATGAAAGTAGGGTCACTGCAAACTGCGCAAAGCATGTCGTCAAACGGTCGGTATGTTTTTAACATTGTTTTAATGAATGGATTTTTTGAATCCGTATCCAATAGAGATTGATAGACAATATTATATTATTATTCAAGGTTAGGTACAATACTAATAGTATACTATAGGGTATAGACGGTTAAAACACAAGAATATTAAAACTAAGCATTATCTAATATGCACTTTGAATCGAAAATCTTTGATCGACAATTTTGTTTAATGAAATATGTTTTATCATTGAGATTTATTTTTACCAACTTTTTATGAAAAAAGATGTATAAAGAATGTAGGTATGTAGCTTTTAATAATAATATCTTGTGAGATATTTGTTTTAGTGATTAAGATGTCGTGTCGGTGCGTCGTTAAGCTAAAATGGAACTACGATGAACCCCTTTGAAGATCCGTGGAGAAAACGACTCATTCATTAAAGCGGGTGATTTGTGTATTGTTACTCTTTTGAAATTTTATTATCTAATGACGTGACTTGTTAATATTTAAGTATTATTATGTGTGTTAAATGCCTCGGTAGTTTATTGCCTTGCAATGCACGTTAAAAGATCCTGGGTTCGAGTCAGGGGTCGGGTTTAGTTATTGTGTAAATCAAAATGTTGCTAATAAATAACTAGTAATAATAAAATTGTGACATTTATATATAAAAATTAAAAACTATATATGACGACACGTTTGGTGCCGTTTTTAGTGATCCTACTTTCTTGCGCATGCGGTCGCGGGTTTGAGTCCCGCTGGGGGCATTCGTTTGTTAAACTTGAATGTTTGTACTTTAGTCATGGGTGTTTATATTTATAATATGTATGTGCATAAACTTATATATGTAGTATATCAACTATCTAGTATCTGTAACACAAATTTCGTAGCTTACCACGGAACTAGATGGCGCTGTGTGTAATCATGTCCCAACATAATAATAACAATATATGTATGTAATTCTATATACAGTAAAAGAATGTTCCATCGCCATTTATACCTCTTTATTCACGGTTTTTACTCAAAATCGTTCGATGTCTTATAATCTCAGGGATGTCGTAAAGGTCATATGTATCAATATACATATTTAGTCGTCAAATGAAACTAAAAACCAAATTTAACAGTTGTCCTACACTGACGACTGGTACTTAATGACTCATTCGATTATAAAAATATTTTCCCATGGGAACATGTTGTGACATTTAAAAAGTAAGTTAAGTTTCGTAGCCACTGCAATATTAAACTCCTTTTGTTTTCAGGTGTCTTTTTGGACTGACAATACGTAATGTTTGACTATTATTTCCGTTTCCCATTTTCTACTTTATTGATAATAATATTTTTAAAATGCCACCATTTTGTGTAACATGTTATTACCTACACTTACTCGTAGTTCTAAAGGTCAACGTTTTCTAACATCACTCGTAGCGTTATTATTTTTTGAGTTTTATAAGAAATAGAGCAAAAAAGTGTAATATATGATACCTTCTTCACTTTTAAACCATTGACTTGTATAGTACCAATGACCCATTGTACTTTCTACGTTGACCATGAAATTAAACCGCCGCCACATAAATAAAATCCACAATCCGCTACATCATTAAACTTGATTTTAAAAGAGAAGAACAACAACATACAAAAACCATCTGAAAAATAGTAGGGACTGGCTATTAAACTGTGATTTAAGGAATTCAAAGCATTTGTCACGCCGATGTTTGTCGGTGGCCCAAAGTATAAAGGCTCGTGAATCGTAAATTTCTAATGAAGTGTCCGCTTTAATGGCATCCACCCTCCCAGCGGGCATCGCCAGGTAGAGTCGGTCGCTTTAGTACATTTTGCATATCGCGTCTCTATGTACGATAGCTCTCAGCTCGTAAACTTGAGGTAATTTTATTGCTAGGTTATTTAAAGTTGCGAAGTTTGATGTATGAAGAGTGAACAAAAGCTTAGTATGAATAGGTAAAGCTTAATGGTCATGAGAACTTAACTCTTTCAGACGTATGAAATACTTGTGTCGTATAAAGAAAAATAAATAAATATTATTGTATTCACTTGTGTATTTAAAGCAAAATGGAAAATTAACTTTATTAAAATCTATTAATTGTAGAAGCTGTACTACTAATTTGAGCTGGTAAAGCTAATAAATACTTCCTAGGTTTACGCGAATATTTGACATTATAAATGAAACTATCTTTTCGGATTGGTTTCTCCCGTGACTATGATTACTATAAAGCATTCGAAACGTCGGGAACCAAAAATGAAAATAAATCCGCGACAAAATCCGAAAAGATAGTTCTTGTAAAGCTTTTTATTTACTTAAATTGGTATTTTTTGTCCCTTTCTTTGTAACTCTACAATAGAGTCACATCTATCATCTAGTTCACGTGTCGGACCCGCCGCCGGCGCCGGCGCCCGCGGCGTGCCTCTACGTGTACTGGAGCCCTTTACATTCGTTCCACTCAGTTCATTATTCGCAGTGATCTAGAGTTTTCTTTGTCTCCTTTTCGATAGATCTACTTAGTGATTTGCTATGGTTATTTTTGATTTAAATTAGATAATATTTTAATACTTGTAATTAGTTAATACATTAAGCCATGGTAATAGGCTGTTTAGATATTGTGTTCATTTCACTTATTTGTCGGGATATCGCAATATGCTATACGATGTTCATTGTAGATTATGTACTTGTGTCAACAGTTATGAATGGGTCGACTTTTCCATTGCGCATATAATATATATTAAGCTTTTTATATGATAGAATATAAAATGGAAAACTTAGACAAATCAGTGTTAAATAAAATAGCCTGACTATTTAATTTTCACATTTTAGGTTATGATAGAAAGCTTATTTGTAATGAAAATTGGTCTTCAGATTTTGATATACCAATCACAGCTAATTAGCTAAGATATGCTGAAAGTTCTATAAGACCTTTGCCAACAATTCACTAAACAGGCTCTACGATATATCAGTATAAAATCTTCAAAGCTTCCATAAGCTTAGCTTGCTTCACTTTTACGGAATCAGATTTAACATCAGATAACGGGGCACTGATCATCACTGTAAAAGGAGTTAAAAAGCTCATGCTCTATGAAGCTTTTTATAGTGTATTAACTTTCGATTAAGAGAGAAACTGCAAATTTTTATTTTATAATGAGTGAAATATAGAATCTTTAACAATAATTTTTCGTACTTACTTTATTAAGGAATATAATAATAATATGGACTTTATACGTATTTTTAAGATTTGATTGTATTTGTGTATAATTGTATCTTGACAATCGATTCGATAAAGACTAGTCTTCGAATCTTGTCAGATATTAAAACTAATATAAATATGACTAAAGAAAATATTTTTTTTTGTTTTTACCAACTATTGTGAATAACGAAAGTTCTGTCCCATTCAACTTTTGTTTTAAATACTTAATTGAAAAATCAATTGAAAACATGTTATAAAGCTTTAATATTTACCTGCTAACGACGAGCTAGTATCAATTCATTTAAACTTCTATTTTAAGTAAAAATATTAAAACAAATAAGTAAAAACACAACATTATAATATAAGGTAAATGGGTATAGACTACTTAGTAGTCTACAGAAGTTATATAAATGAAGATTATTCGTTTGTTTGTCCTCTATGTCATCCAATTGATTGATCAGGTTATTCTACATACGCTTGAGAGAGTTCGGAGTCATTTAAAAATATTCTTACTTTACATTTTTGTATTTCACACGTGCCTAAACCATATAAACTTAGAAATGCAAACTACCAAGCCGAGGGTTTTGTATTGCTAATTTTCTAGTATATAATAATATTTTCTTGTGCACATATTTTTCGAATATATTTGAAAAATCAATTAAAGTCCCAATAAAACTCAAAACGATTTCAATTAAGAATACGAACGTATCAACTCTGCGAGCACAGTCGACGGCAAAAAGTAGTGATGACTAAAAAGGAAAATCGATAACTTACGTGTAAGCACACGATTCTTTCTGCATGGTTGCTCATAATATTTCTGTTAACTTGTTAGTTAAAAGTTAACAAGGCACAACTAACTATGAACTGAAAAGTTTTATGTTAAAAACAAGGGATTGAATCGTTATAGAATAGACGACTCATCGAGCTATAAAAACCGCATGTGACCATATAAGGTGTGTTCTAATGAGACCAATGGACGGGTGTAGGCAGGACTCGCTCCCAGCGCCGACTGTTTCAGTTTTTATTTGAAACCTCCGATTTGGAAACTTACTAAGCGTTTCAAGGCTGTTATAAATAAACTACAGTTTGTTTTGGTCTGGATCTGGTTAGGGATCGGCATTTTTGATATTGAACACTTATTAAAGTCTTAACCATCTTTTGTAAGCATTATGCTTATGTACCTATTACCTACTATTATGGATAACAATAATGATAAGTCGATTCTAACATATCTACTGTTATTAATCATATAGATTAGAAACATTGTATATAACTGATAATAAAATAATTTGATATCATCAAGCTGATAATTGGATGAGGATTAGATAGTAAAATAGTAAATAAACACTTCGTCTATCAAAACATCATAACTACTTATATATATGTGGCTGGTTTGTTACGTTTAATGGTTTGGGGGGTTATCTTCCACAAAAAAGAAAGAAATAAACTTAACTAAATATAATATATTTAATGGACACTTATTTATAAGAAAAATTAACACCCCCACTCCCTCATAGTCAGGAGAGCACGTGTCGCAGACATGTGTCTGAATTTACACAGATCGTGTCGGCCTTTGAAAATGTTATTCCTAATTATTATTCCTAATCTATAAATCCTATGCATTTGGCTCTCGGTGAGATTGTTTTATCTATAGATATTATATAAACAAAATTGAAGTGTCTGTTTTTAATTTCAAATTAACAGCTTTACACTAAATGCATATGAAAGTATATACGATACTAGCAAGAAAAAAAACAATTTTTAAAATTTTTGTCTGTCTGTCTGTCTGTTTGTTCCGGCTAATCTCTGAAACGGCAGGACCGATTTTGACAGGATTTTCACTTGCAGATTCAAAAAAAGGAGGAGGTAGAAATTTTATTTATTTTAACTAGAGAAACCCGTGGATTCGCTGACGCTATATCGGTTCAGACGAACCCGAGCGAAGCAAGGGTGAGTCGCCAATATTTTATAAATATAAAACCAAATATTATTATATATTTGACTAGATAATTTAACGTAAGGTTAAACTCTTAAGAACAAGGAAATTCTAAACTACAAGCCATTAAAATAACTGTCTGTTTAAAACAATGCGTGGTTACATTAAGTGGCGGTAAGTGGTAGAGGCAAAGTTCCTTAGCAACAATTGTTTACAGTAGCCGCCGCTTCCTCCAGTTTCTATTTCTTGTTGGGGATTGTTTATACACAGCAGGTAATGTTGAATGTTCGTCGTTCAATTTTCAACACTTTACACTTGATTTTTTTATTTGCTGTTATTGTTAAGGTGCTTTCTAACAGCGTTGGAGCTTGATTTTAAGTAAATAAATGCCTTCATGTTATATTCCTTACGAAGGAGGAACATGTGATTTAAGGCTTAAAATATTAAGTTTTTTTTCTCCATTATAAGTAAAGTTCAGCTCAACTCTATTGTTAATAACTTTAAAATATATCAGTGGTGAAAATAATTCGCCAATTTTAACACAATAAAATGTGTCTTAACTGACTCTCAGTCGTTTATCATAGATCTTTGATGCGTCTGTTTTAGAACTTAGCCTATAGTTTCGTATAAAAAATAAAATAAAAATAAAAAAAATAAAAAAGCTTTTATTGTTGAAAGTTAGTTTAAATTACAATGTTTTTTTTTCTATATGCCTAGAATTACTTATCCAACTAAATTATTAACTAATATACTATTGACCATTAATATATTATTAATAGTTTCGTATAATCTACTTTAAATTAAAAGCTAATGTTGAAGGAAGCTGCAAAGCTTCAAAGGAAATACAATTTGACTTTTTGCTATTTAATTATTAATAATAGTATCGCAAACGCTTCGTAAAAGTGAAATTATCTTCAAAATTCTTAACTTATTCACATTATATTTCCATTGTTATGTAACCTGTATTACAAAAGTGTAAAAAGCAATTTTTTATCAGCCATGACCATCGTGAAACATAAATGTGTCCTTGCTGTTGTACAATATACTTGTTACATAAATAAATTACATAATACTTTCTTAGGTTTACGCGAATATTTGACATTATAAATGAAACCATCTTTTCGGATTTTGTCGCGGATTTATTTGAATTAAATAAATTACGTTGGTTGGTACAGAAATCAAAGAATACATTATTCATTTCAGTGTATTTCATTAACTTCCTTGAGCTGCCTCGGTCAAGAAGTTGACTGAAGTTTAGTTCATTCTCTCTTCTCTCTCATCTCTTTTTGCTAAGAGATTCCAGCTCAGAGTTGGGAAGTTATTTGTGTTTCGACCAATCGGTGTTTCACTCCCTCCATCTGTTTAAGAGTGTATAAAGTCGGTCTCGCGTCTGATCTCTCACTGATCGGTAGAAATATTGTCATTCAATGGCAATTTGAGAGTAACAGAAATAGAGAGAGCAATTTCAGTGAGATTAGTCGTCGTGGCCGAAATCGGTCGTGTGGACATTATCTTCAAATTACTTTATTTATTGTGGTTAAAATGTAGACCTTTAATACTTTCTTAGGTTTACGCGAATATTTGACATTGTAATTTAAATTTTCCTTTCGGATTTTGACGCGCGAGAGACCCGTGACCCGTGACTTCCGTGACCATGATTGCTGTAAAGTATTCGAAACGTCGGGCACCAAAAATCAAAATAAATCCGCGACAAAATCCGAAAAGATAGTTTTATTTGTAAAGTTTATTCTTTGCTTAGTCATAACCTAATACAAAAGATAAATTGGACAATAGTCATAGTACGGTTTTAGTAATGCACTCTTTATTTGTCTACTTAGAAAAGTACTTTTTTGCATTTTTATCACGTTTCTTAACATAATATGGTAATACAGCATTCTTTCTTAACATAATATGGTAATACAGCATTCTTTCATTCCAATAGAATTCTTACTAAATTAGATTAACACTAATGAATATTCATTGAGAGAAATAAATGTTTACAACATTTACAATTCGTATCGTTTACGACAAATAGTGTCAGAATTGACAGGATGTTTTAAATGGGTTTTTAAATTATTATAAACTAGCTGACCCGTGCCCACTTCGTTGGGCATAATTTAAATAATCCTTTTTAGTACATAGTGTTTTTAAGTTAGACATATGCTGTCGTTGACTTTTTTGTAGGCATTTTCAAGCTCCACATCTTTTCTCTAGAACTCAAAAATATATCTTTCATAGTTAAGGCAGCGTTCGTAGAAACGCTTTCATTCGACCGTTTTTTCTCCGATTCACTTTGCAAAACGGACGTAAAAGCCTTTTTATTTTTCGGTGTTTTATATAGCCTATGACACTCAGCAATAATGTGGCTTTCTATTGGTGAAAGAATTTTTAAAATCGGTTCAGTAGATCCCGAGATTACCCTTTACAATTTAACAAATAAACAAACTTTACTTCTTTATAATATTAAGTATAGATGAAACTATCTTTTTAGATTTTGTCGCGGATTTATTTGGATTAACCGGCGTATTTTATTTGCAATTTCCAGTCCGTACTGGTTCACATAATACATTCTTAGGTTTACGCGAATATTTGACATTATAAATGAAACTATCTTTTCGGATTTTGTCGCGGATTTTTGGATTAAGAAAGTATTAGTATATGGTTTGTATGGTCGCAGTGATAGGTTGGCAGGTGCCGGCTGCGTGTGGTCCAGAATCCAGATGACCGCAAGGCTTGTCACGCGAAACTCATGCATAGCGTCCTGGGCTTTGACCTTTGAGGCTTATGTTGCGTATTATATATATAAGATACATTATATACGAGTATTATATAGCACTAGTTTTTAATATGTGAATTTGAGCTTTCTTCATTTTATTTAACTAACATAACATCTTTTGTTTTCATCCCTCTCAGAATTGAGGACTTATAATCTTAAATATGTAATTTCCAGTCTACTTACACATAAATGATAGTCAAAATAGTACAAGTAGTAGTAGAAAGTAGTAGAACAAAAATACAAACTTTGTTTTTATTACAATTTTGTAGTAAAAAAAGTCCAGTAGGTCAATGCTCTACCTCCTGCGATAACATTTATCCCTTGACCCAGCATGCGGCACTATATTTAAATACTTACATATAATTTGGCATTTTTATTACCAAGGCCAGCGAATTGCTAAATTTATATTATGTTTTAAAAGGTTTCATATCTTTTGTATGTTTCATGATATAACAGTGAAATTATGTAAGTTATATCAGTAGCTACATATAAATAAAATTGAAGTGTCTGTTTTTAATTTCAAATTAAAAGCTTTTCACTAAATGCATTTGAAAGCATATACGGTACTTATACCAAAAAATAAATTTTAATTTTTTTTTGTCTGCCTGTCTGTTTGTTCCGGCTAATCTCTTGAACGGTTGGACCGATTTTGACCGGACTTTTACATGAGGATAGCTAACAATATAAGGAGTAACTTAAGCTACTTTCATTTTATTAGAAAATTATAAAAACCTTTTAATTTATTTTAAATTACGCCCAGCAAACTGGGCCTGGTTTAGTACCTATTATTTATATTAGGAGCATGTTTTTTCTTTTTAGTACATTATACACATTTAGCTTAAAAAAATATTTGAACGTACTGTTAAGAAACATGAAATCAAATGACAGTGAAACTCTTTCACTGTTATTATTATTGAAACCTGTTTATATAAATGAATAAAATCCTTGATATTAAGGAAGGCAGATCCTGGGAATAGACGGGGTGAAGATGTTATAATATATTTTGTTTCTTCATAATTTTCTCGAAAAAAGGAGTTTTCTTAAACAAATATGATTCAACCACTTTAAGAAGATGATCTTTACTTTTTTATTATCTTTAGTTTTAAGACTTTTCAAAACGGCTATTTATATATTTTCACTTAAGGTCGAAATAAAGTATCAATTTCTTCTTTAACATTGTCGTTTAGAATAAGGATACATAAATGCCTTACATATTAATAAATTAATGATAAAGTTTTCAAACCGATTTCAGGCACAGTGGCCCATCTCATTGAGACTATCCAACTGCACAGGAGATAATAGTGCACAACAATAATAGGAGATTGTTACTGAGGTTTACCAATAAGGAAAAAATTAGTGAGTCAATAACTAAACTTCACCTAACGCGGGACTCGAACCTCCTAATGATAGCCAGTACATCACCAAGCAGTTACTAAATTAATATTATATGAACTTGAAAATTTTAATATCGAGTTAAAACTTAATAACGGTTCGCTTATGGTATTTCAAGGTGTATTATTAAGTTTAAATTAAATAAGGTATTTGTATGTAGTTCATTCATGCTTCAGCAGTCAAGACGGACAGACTCCGGCCACCGTAGTGGCGTGGTAATATTGTATAGTATAGGAGGTAGCGGTGCTTTCGGATCATTTTAAAATATTATTTTAATGATATTTTATTTGGTTTATCATATAATATTTTCTATAGATATAAAAGCAGTTACGTTACATTTTTGGAGGTATCATTTTGTAGCTTATCTTAATTGACATAGATTCTAATAAATTTTGAACTTACGGTACCTTATGTATTTAATATTTTATGATCAAAAACGGAATATTTACTTATTCAGTGGCGAAACAAAACCCACAAATTTTAGTGAAAAACAAATAAGTAATAAATAAATATCTCGTGCTTATAATAAGAAAGCTTGTATTGAAATTGAAATATCTGTATACATATATATAAAAGCTGTATGTCTGATCGATCAACGCACAGCTGAAACCACTAAAACCATTAAATTTTGCACAAATAGTCCTTAAGTGACGTAGGTGTGCACTAAGAAAGGATTTTTGAAATTCAAAAAACAATTCATTCAAATTTGAGGGTTGCAAAGTTTGTATCGACCAACTTGTTTTCTAGGTCTAATATATAGAGTACCACGTGGACGAAATCGCGGGCAAAAGCTAGTTACAAAATAAAAACATCAGTAGGTAGTACCAGCTACTATAGGTATAAATACTTATGAGTTATCATATCGTTAGTTGAATGAATTATCATAATAAGCTGTTTTTGTTTTGAGTACCTAATGCTAAGCGCCTCACTTGTGTTTAACATTTATCAAATGATTTATCGTATACGATATAAGCTAACATTAAAAAAAGTCGAAGGATCCGTAAAGTGTTTACATTTCAAGAATTAAGTATTTGTTAAATATGTTAAGATTTTTCACATTCCCGGAATACTCTTCAATTAGGGCTTACTAGAAAATAAAATGAAGAGCTTACTATATTGAAAAACATTCTAACATTATAAATATTATGATATAGGCTCTTCGTCTATTCTGTGAGGCGAGCATAAAATAATTTTATTGTTGAACCATTCCTCAATATTGTCTTCACCTCTATCCCATTTATCAGCTCGTTGTAATAAATTCGCTTGCGGCATTCAATTGTAGACCTGATCTAATATTGTTATTAAACTGTAACAGAAGTGTGTATGTACGTTGAAAATATTTTTCATAATAAGCAGCAAAATAAAATTTTATTATTAATATAAAAAAATAATGATACGATAAGTCTGTTTGTTTGTTTAATAATTTTTCTGTATTCTGTTTGATAGTTTTTGCATGACGCTGCAAAACTATCTTTCATCTTTCATCAACTTATTAGGCGAGTTAAACTACAGGAAATTTCAGTTCAAAAATGTAAACATTACAGTTACATATATAAAAATGCAAGATTTTGTCATATAACATTTATACATTCAAGTTAATTGTGATCATTAAAAGGCAGTGCCCGGGAAGAATTTTGTAATTCGGCGACATTTTTACTTAATGAACGATTTCGTTAAGATCTCGCGCATTTCTGAGAACTGATGTTAGTTACTAGCGGTTCTACTTCACAAAAAATAAATGGAATTTATAAAATAAATAAAACTAATTGGCAAAAGGTTTTTATGTTTCTATGTACAAAAGGTACTTCGCTCTTTCTTTTGTTGCGTAGAACTTTCAAAGCTCGGGTTAAAAGCTCAAAGGTCAAGCGTAGTAAAACAAAGTGAGCACCAACAAAATAAATTTTAATCAACAATTTTGATTAGTTTAATTTACCCGAAATCGCTTTTAGACGTTTTTTTTAATACTTTATTTATGTTTACCAGGCAATATTTTTCAGGTATATTAACCAAATTTAAAAAGTAACATAGTTTAATACAACAAAAACGTTTCTTTTTAATATAAATTCAATGTATAAGAACGTCTACTTTCAGGGGGGCACGAATAAATCACTCACTTGTACTGTAACACGTATAACTGTATTGATTAAACTTTCGTAAAACAAACTCAAAGCTAGGACTAGGGTCATACATTCGATGCGTAAATTTGTTAACGCGTAATATAAAAATACTAGCGGACCCTACAGACGTTGTCCTGTACATATAGAAAATTTTTATAAACTTTTGCTCCCGGTGAAATGTTTTAGTATGCATGCGCAAAACAGCGTTGCCTAGCAACGACTTATTATAATTGAATATGTCATTTATTGTGCAAATGTATAAATAACTAAATAATATAAAAAATACATTATCTAGTGGACCGAATTGTGAATCTAAACCATTCTCGAATACACTCGAACACACACAAAACATTTCATCAAAATTGGTCCAGCCGTTTAGGAGGAGTTCAGTGCCATACACACGTACAGTAGAATTATATATATAAAAGATGCACACCTTTTTTACAATTAGGTATATTTAAAATCAAATTTCTTATACAATCACAAACGAATTTATTAGCAAACAACTTAAGAGTATTTGTCACCATAATATATCTTAATGTATTTTCACTTTGCAACTTATATGAAATATGCTCTACTATACTCTTCCGCAAACACTACACTAGTGTTAGCATCTGTAAATTATTTTACTATATCGCTTGATCGAGTTCTACCCCAGATTGAAACACTTTAAGCTTAAATTACCCATTTCACTGCTATTTCTAGTAAAATTTTGAACATCAAAAGTCATAATACTGCATAAATACCGCGATTTATTCTTCCTAATCTCATAACCGTAATATCTGTGAGACTGTCGCAACTTATGTCAAGTTTAAACTGGAACTTTAAATATAATTATACTATTACGTAGTTAAACTAATCATAGTATAATTTTAATTAAGTGGAGATATAAAGTTAATTTACCCGTAATTGTCTGTGGAATTTGTTTGATTGTGAGATGAATATTCATTAATTTTGTTACTGATATTGTATTGAAGATAAGCTTTTATTGGAATGGTAAATACATTATTTGTTGAGACTCATTTGTTTGTAAACTTTCTCATAAGCTGCTTATTTTGCTTTTTATGTCTTAGTTTTTCTTATGTATCAGGAAAGAGTATTAAGAGCTGGCTGGCTTACTCTATCTGGTACGTAATACGTAATCTTGATTATTTGTTTATGATAATGCCATCCTGACCAATTCCGGCCATGGCGGCCAATCTCATTGAGACTAGCCAACTGGACAAGAGAGACTATAGTGCACAAGACACAAGTGCACTCTCTATTCTTGTCAATCTCATACTCCGGTTGGACGACACTCGGCACAGCCAGTTTGAGCTAAGGCATTATTTATTTACTTTTATTATTATACCATTTGTAAATGTTCAGATATTGCTGTACAGTGTTAAAAATTAAAAAAAAAACATGTTTTTATGAGTTTTAAATATAGTTGCTTAAATAATAAAAAAATATATGTTAGAACATTATTACACACAGCGCCATCTAGTTCTGTGGTAAGGTACGAAGCTTGTGTAATATATACATAAGTTGCATATATAAGTTTACATATTATAAAAATAAACACCCATGACTGGAGTACAAACATCTGAGTTTAACAAATGAATACCCCAACGGGAGTCGAACCCGCGACCGCTGGCGCAAGAATGTTGGGTCACTACAAACTGCGCCAAACGTAGAAAACATTGAAAATAACGGAGTAAAATAAACTTACAAAGACAAATATATTATACTTAAAAGTGTAGTAAGCCTTTCACATTTACAACATAATGTGGTATTTAAAGTAAATAGTGAAAATATCTTATCCAAAAGTAATAAACACAAGCTTTACAATAAAATTAAACGAATAATAGCTTTTAGATTGAACTATAAATCAGATCTGCCAGCAACAGCGGTGAAGAGCGTATAAAGATATCAAAATGTGAGACTTTCATAATGCCAGATGTAGATGCGCTCGCGCACTTCGCGGTCGTCTTACTTATTTACGAATGACATTTGATTATGTTGAATACGACTTTATTATCAAAATATTTAGTTACACAGATTGAGTTGCGTTATGGAAACAAGCTTTTAATAAATAATATGCATATTGCATACGTATAAGTTTTGAAGCATTTACAAATTGTACTTACTTAGATATAAGCGAATACTTGACGTTATCAATTTATTATAATATATTTTTTGAAAATCATAATAAATGCGCGAGAAGTTTAATTTATAACGTTTATATATCAATAACACTCATTATAAGTAAAAATGTACTAAATAAGATTAGAATCTAACTCGTTCTTGTGAAAGTTCCAAAATCAACCATTTACTTTGTAAAAAGTTACTAAATGCTTATGAATAAGAAAGAAAAACGCAATTAATAAAATTGTTGTCTTTGTTTGTTTTAGCTGATCTATGAAACGGCTTGACTGATTTTGACGGGACTTTCACTGGCAGATAGCTATTATCACAAGAAATACCTCGTTTACTTTTATTTAATAAAAAGTACTACTAAGTACTATACTATTTATTGAAAAAAGCTAATATTTTGACAATTTATTGAAAAAAGCTAATATTTTGACGGGTGAATTTTCGGTTGAAAATTTGGCTACTTTTTCGATATTAATTCAAAATAAGGTGAAAAAATAAATATTTCTAATCAAATAGATTACAGCGTATTTGAGACATAAAAAGGCAAATTTTCACCAAATTTCGTCAAAAAAGAACTTTTTTTGTAAAAGATAAAAATAAAAAAAACCAAAAACTTGGTTTTTTGAATTTTTCACATAAATTTTGAGGTTATGTGAAAAAAGTGTAAATACAAAAGTTTTAAACAACTTTGCCATTAAACTTTTTTCTACCGGACTTTTAGTTTTGCCGGAAATCGAGAAAAACCGTTTTTTCCCCTTAAAAGCCCCCCCCCCCCTCTTCACCTTCCCGAACTCCAATCGCCCCTAATTTATTTTTCCTTTCATTTTTATAATATTCTCTTCCTTTTCCAATGGGTTTCATACTACTGTATAAAAATATTTTTATACAGTATTTTTATTATTTTTAATAAAAACTAAAACTACCCTAAACTCTACCCTAGTCTAGTATAAAAGCTAAGACAGATACGAGTAAATTAAGCAATTTCATCTTGATTTGAATGTCAAATAACGGTTTTGATTAATTGCACCTAGTCTAGTTCCAGCATCATTAGCTTACAACGTTTCTCTGCACCTCTAATGAAGGCACTTGTTAACGTAATACTCGTATAAGATTGCTTTGTATCGAAAAATATTATCTCAGATAAATCAAATTAGCGCTTCCGCTATTGCATATTGATGAACCGCAGTAAAAATATGTCCCAATAAGCAATAGAATATAACAAATTGACTGTGAAAATATAAAACTGTCTGTTTTTAAAACAGTCGTATTGTTTTTAAATAATATTATAACTAGCAAAAAGCTAGATTTGTGAGTTCATGTTTTTGCTTATAAAATTAGATATGAAGTAAAATTACTATGTTACTTGCACAAATCTATCGGCGTGATAGTTTTTCAGCAAAGTGTACCACAAAATGCTCAGGTTGTGGGATAGTGTTAGGAGAACTGGAACGATTTAGATTAGTTTGTAAAGGATAGTGTAATGTATTCAACATACTTACCTAGATTTTAACCATAAGCAAAGTATTTATATTTTTATTATTTGTAAAAATAAATTTATGTCAAGAAGTAATGAGTCTCTTTGTCACATAATGTCACACTTTGCTGACCCCATGAGTGTTCTTTATGGATGTCCCTTTTCATATATATTATGTAACTGGCGTTTTTGTGTGGATTAAGTAATATTACTTAATCTTTGTAAATTATACCCTATACCTATAAGTCTGATGTATAAACTGTCTTTCTATGATTTGTCATCTAAATCCGATCAATTTTTGCACGAATGAGTGTATTTTACATGTAGGATAGAGATTATAGATATACAGCAAAAATGCATTTTACAGCTTAAATATTTGTAACAATTTTGCTACCAGGTCGCGCAGTTTTAGACCGACTAAGCAGCACAACGTTGAGTGAAGTGGCAGTGTCGAGTGATACAGGAGGCTTGCTGCCCGCGCCTCTCGATGTAGCGCCATTTTCTGTGGTAACTGCCAACGCTACTTGCGGGCAGAATGGCGCTGAAGAGTTTTGTAGAGAAACGCCGGGAAAGTAAGTAGTATAGATATAATATTCTTTATTGCACTAAAATTACATAAAGAAATAAAAAGTGCGTGTGTACAAAGTGCACATGTCAGAAGTTAAACTTCTTTGGCAAACTAATTTTTAAATCTCGTTTATATTTATACTAAATAACCCCGTCTAAGCTCGTTGAGAGAAATGTCACTGCCTCGCGGTGGGCGAAATCTAACTAAGGCTAACTCTTCCCGTCTCTGAGTGCCTGGTACTATGGACTTATTTTCATTCTTTATCGTTTCATTGAGTTTGAAATCACAACGATTCTAAAGAAGTTTAACTTCAAAAAAACATATAAAGAGACGTGGACAAAGGTGGACTATAAGAGATTTCTTTCAGTTAACCCATGAGTGTGGGAGTGTTGCATAGCGGGACGGAAAGAATCCCCTCATTTAAAAAAATCAACTTTTTGTTTCTAAATTAAATTATACACATTACACATACGTATCTTATGTTATATATACTGAAACGATGATGATTTTACATGAAATGAGACATTATGAATTAATAGTAAAATTACAAATTTCAATATAATTAAGCTAGTATAATTACAGGCGCGGAATAGTCTGCGATGTGTGTGAGGGCTCTGAGGGATCATCATCTCGCCGACACCCAGCCTCCCATGCAGTAGACGGTGATCCTAACACTTGGTGGCAAAGTCCTGTCATAATTGATGACGAGTATCAGGATGTGGCGCTGGTGGCTACTTTGCCTGGGGTAAGTTAAATATTTGCTTAAACTTTTCAAAACATTTACTTACCTGCACATAAGTTTATTAGATGTGACATTTTATTCTCCACTTCGATTTTATTCAAAGAAATACCTGTGTTCCTTTGAAATTGATGTCTCCATTAAACTCGTTCATATAATAAATCAATAAACGATTGCTTCATTTAAAAAGACAATTTTTGAATGAATCAGCAATTTTTGGACGTTGAAGTAACCATTTCGGAAAAAGTTCAAAATGTTATTAACTAGGTACTCTTATACCTACCAAACATTATAAAAGTAAAAATACATTAAAAATACCAATCGAATTGATAACCTTCTCCTTTTTGAAGTCGGTTAATTACATCAACCATCTTTTCTAAAGCATTATAAGAACATATTCATGAATACTAAGTACGTATCCGCTGCAGAGGACAGAATTACTGTAAGAATATTTGAATAAATTAAAACTATCATAGATATAATCGAAGCATAATAACAAGAGTATTAGAAAGATTCCATCTTAATGTTCCAACTTGTTATAAAATAAGTATTCGATACTCTACAAAAACAAGTAACAAGTCGAGCTCTTGAAGTGAGATAAACAGACACCCACGCCTATATACGTATCATGATATTGCTTCGGCGGCAGGGGACGTTCGGGAAACTTTCGATTTAAATAAAAAAAGTTGTAATTTCGTATAAGAAACCGTTTTAACATTTCATCATATTGAAATTGAAACCTGTGAAGGTTCCACCAGTAAATGTATACAAAAAGTTATTTTTTATTTATTTGTAGAAACACACTTACAACATACATGTACAACATTTTCTAATTATTTATAACAATAATAATAATATATCTTATATGCATGTCAATAAAAAGTGTGCATAGCATTTCAGAATTCAAGAATTAAAAGTACAAAAAATCTAAATAATGTCATTTTACAAAGGAATAGTAATCAAAGAAAAATTACAATATTTTAAATTAAGAATAGTAATGTTAATGATCATTCATATTATAATAAATCTTATTTCTAAGTTGACTAATTATATGCTAAAACCTTCCTCGAGAGTCGAGAACCACTCTATCGTGAAAACAGCACGAAAATAGGTGCAGTAGTTTTTGAGTTTATCGCGAACAGACAGATAGACGCGACGGACTTTGTTTTATAATTAAAAATATTAGTCACTAATGACTTGCTAACGCTTCGCTCGTGTGTTGTATTTATTACGTTGTATTTTTGTCACAATTAATTATTTTTCCGAGATGGAAAGAAATTTAGCACAGAGAGATTGTACCAAATTTCATTGAGATCAATCCGAGATAAGCCGTCTGGCGTAATTGAGTAACAAATATCTATCCATCCCAACTTTCGTATCATCACTACATAGTATAAAACAAAGTCGCCTTTTCTGTCCCTATATCCCTATATCCCTATGTGCGCTTAAATCTTTAAAACTACGCAACGGATTTTGATGCGGTTTTTTTTAATAGATAGAGTGATTCAAGAGGAAGGTTTATATGCATAACTAGCAGATCCCGCGGCTTTACCTGTGCTAAATCTAGGGAAGAGCCCGAGCGAAGCGAGGGCGAGTCGCTAGTTTATAATATGAATGAAACTGTAAGCTATGATAAAATTCTTATCAATTTCGTTTTAAAGCAATTAAATTTTCAAAAAACACCTAATTAATTATGTAATAATTGATATCAAAATAAACTGTAACGGATGACACAGTGTAACGGGTAAGTCGTACTGCAAATACGAGTTTTGTTACGGTTTATGTAAGAATCTTTTTCTAGGTTTCTAAGAATGGCTATACTTTGCAATGCTATTGAGTAATTCTATCATTAAATGTCCAGTTATGTTATAACTTAAAGTCCATAATTTGTCCCATACTATGGTGCCTGTATTTCGAATTCTACAACTCGTACGACGGGTGTTAATAGTAATTACTTGAGATGTATATTTCCTTTAGGCAGTTATTTCTGCTATAATAATGTTGTTTTTAGTATTGCTTGGTTCGGCATGAAGTGACATAGGTCGCGGGTTCCTTTAAACAAACGACAACACAATTAACAAAATCTAGTTCGAAATCTGTGAATTATTTTATGACATTTTAAATTTTTCGTCTATTAATAATTTCTATCTATTAATCTTTATCTATTAATAATTTAATCAGCTTCAGCAAAGAAAGAGGTTCTCTATACGGCTGTTTTTTGTATATATTATGATAGGTATTCATTTGCCATTATGAATCAATTTTAACGGTTATTTTTACAAAGGTTTTATACTAATTACAAGACAAATACAGCAAGGTCAATGTCCTTTTTGAGTCAAAAACTAATATTTAGAAAACACTATTTTTTGTGGCAGTCTAGAAACAATCGTAACCACCATTTTTGGTGCGCCAGACTCGCCCACACCGTTTGCGGCCTCCCAGAATAATTACAATCATAGCATATCCGAATATACTCGATGTTGTGAAAGAATTTTAATTGTTTAATCGATTTTAATTATCATCAATTCAACAACTTTCATTATTATTGACTATATCCGTAAATGCCCATTAACTCACATTTATTTGAACTCTTATTGCGAAGCCGAATGTATTCGATATATTAAGAAAAAATTGTGGAAAAACTTATATCGCACGTGTCAAATAAAAAATTTAAATTTCCATACACGAGATTAAATATGATACACCTTATAAATAAAATATGTAGATGAAAGCATCGACTCTTCGTGTACTTGTATTGAAATAGCTTAACTAACGTTATTTAATGGTTGTCGATGAACGTGTGAACTCTAATTTATGTTGTGTTCACAACCGACGGACTTGAACCTGTGTCCAATTAATTCTTTTCTATTGGCACCTACACTATATTTTTAGCTTTATAATTGCTTTAGACTTACTTGTACCACGCTGCATTTATTAAGGGCGCTAAGTTGCCTTAAGCTGCGTACACACATTGTTTTTATCTACGTCAAAGCTAACTCAGCTTTATCAGACGTTAAATTAGCGAACTTGCCTTTTTATGTAATGGCGCCGTTCAGTAAACTGCGACATAGGTATACCACCTCCAATAATAGATAAAGACAAAACATTTTAGTTTCTTCTTCCAGTCCAATTTCCCTAACATTAAAAAGTCAACAAGATGATGATGATGAACAAGAATTTCAATCACTTTAAAAGACGGTGCTTACTGCAGATATTTAATTAAACGATGATGGCCACAGAAGAAAATGAATTTAGTAATTTCAAATATTCTCATAAATTTAAGAAAGTATTACGAATTGATACTTGAAAGTTGCTGAAATAGAATGATTGTTCATGCAGTGATGTATGAACTATGAAGTCACCTTTACATGTCAATACAATATTTATCGAAGGAAGTGTATAAATGAATGTATTTTTTCGGCGGCGACTTTGTCTACATTAGATTTATGGGGTGCCTTCGAAAGTTATCGAGTTTTTAATGACTCCTCACGTAACTTTATGGTGCATGTATAAAGGGTAATGTATTATGGGAAGAATTGTGTGAAAATTGTAATAGTTAAGGCTAGCTATCTCTAGATAGATATGGTAGGTTCGATTTTAATGTTTTCAGTCTATTCCTAAACATAGAATGTGGCATCGGGATAGTTCTACTACGTACCAACGGAAGGAAATGACAAGGCTTTATTCAAATGTATTTCTATTAATTTCACAATAAATAATGACTGAATGTATAATTTATTTAATTTTTATTTGTCTATCTGTGACAGCATTACAACAAAACCACCGGACAGAAGTTGTTGACTGAGAATTCAGTGTATAAGCCGGTTAGATAAGAGTAATCTATACCACCTTAATTTAACTATTATTTTAGTAAATAATGGATGTAATTTACCAAAAAACAATAGATTTTATACTTGGTAGTGCTTGTTTCTATAAAACTTCTTAAATATTATTTTTCCTCTTTTCTTGATTACGAAAAAATTAATAGGCGCTGTCGCAAGATGAAATGCAGGAGTAATCAGAGGTAAATTCCGTGTTGTACTCATTGTGAAAGATATTCAGAAAATCTTTAAATTGGTTTTTTAACCTTTAATTATGGCTGGAAGAATGCACTTTTTAGTTGCACCGCCACTAAATAATTGATATGTGGGGCCTCGAACTAATTAATTGTATTTTAAGTGCACAAAGTGATATTTATCTGATTACATACTTTGGTTTATTCGCTACATATATTCGTATTGGTATATATAATATGTAGATGTAATTTGTCTCTGTCGATTAATATAAATGAGAAAGAGAGAGAGTAAGTATATTTTGTGCAAAATGAAATGAAAAAAGCTAGCTACAAAATAAATTTATATATTGTCATTAAATTTGACTTGCAGTAAGTATAATAATATAAGGCCGAATTAGAAAGTAGGATTAGATTACATAAATTTAAAAATTGTATTTTTTGTAATAAGATTAAAACTATTGCAAGATTAGTGGAAATGTTATAAATAATAACACTCAAGATCCTCAATAGTTAGTAAAAAAAGAAAGTTGGTCGACACATAGAGGAGAAAAGGGTATTTTTTTATAAAAAAGACGAACATTTACCGTGGCGCCGCCCGCGTTCGAAGGACCGGAAACTAAATTCTAAGATTTTAAATATAAAATTATTATACCATGGTTATATTAGCCTTCCTTGAAAAATGGGTTTACATTTCAAAAATATTTTTTAATTAGAACAAGTAGTTCCTGAGGTATTTCAAGTACAGATTGTAATATTATTCCAAGATATTGGATATTTTTTGGTATTACAACAACCATGTTGATTTGTGTCATGTAGACTTTAAATAAATAAATAATTGTTGGGACATTATTATAACAGCGCCATCTAGTTCCGTGCTAAGCTACGAGGCTTGTGTTACGGATACCAGATAGTTGATATATTACACATATAAACAACCATGACTGGAGTACAAACATTCGTGCTCAAGAAATGAATGCCCTCAGCAGGGCTCGAACCCGCGACCGCTGGCGCAGAAAATAGGGTCAATACCAACTGATCCAAAAGCGTCGTTAAAAGCCTGTGTACCTACTATATCAAGTAAGGTTCACCGCAAAGAATTAACAAACTTGCAAACATTGCATTTATCTAATATAAAAACTTCTGAAGGTATTTCTGAACGTAAACAACTAAGACAAGAGTGATAAGTAGCTGTACCACTTAACCTATCGATAAGAGGGATGGTCAATAGATTGGGTCGCCCACCCGCTTACAATAGAATGGGGTATGCGTTATACAGTCTAATATTTTTATCTTGACACAAAAATAAAAGCTTAGCTCTATTTTTATAAATAGTTCAGATAACGTTTTTTGTACGTCAGAATACAAATTGTACTTTTTTGGAAGTTTGTGCGATCGTCTGTGATAATTCAATTGAGATTAATATTGTTTATTAACATTTTGTTCTTTTTTTGTTTACAATTCTTTAATAGATAAACTGTCACTCTTTTTCTCTCTTTCTAAGGTTTTAAATAGGCTCTATCTTTAAACATCACATTACTTTACACATAGAATCTGTCCTGATATAACGTCTATTAAATAAAAAATGGGCAAATTTAGTAATAATGAAGTTTAAGTCTACTGTTTAAGTCTTTAGCATAGTATTTTACATTTTCTATATATTTCTTACTATGTTTAATAATAGAAGCATCCATAATAATAATTTTAATGTATACAAATATTTTTACTATGACAAATCGTGAACTTTCTACCATACAGTTGCTACTAAACGGCTTATCACATAAATCTCAAGTGTTCAGTATAACTTTTCTCATTAACTAAACTATATAAACCGGTAAACTTCCATTCTTTCTTTAAGTAGGCCCGTCGAAGAATCTATTTTGATACTCGAAAGGATATTTTTTTAAAGATAAGTGAATTCCCGTGGTGTACAATAGCGTCGGTTGTCTCTCGCACAATAGCGGCAAATAGGTTACGGCCGATACGGCCGTGCTCTACACTATACCTAAGAGTCAACATTTCGAAAATGGTATCGTTTTTATAAGTCAATAAACTAAAAATAATGTAAGGGTTCAAAGGTGTTTTATACCGATATGTATCTAATATTTTTTAAGATTTATTGTGCCTCGGATTATGAGGCACGTAATAACACTAAATTGATAGTAATAATAGAAATACGTGATCATAGCATGACAATTCACATAGATCAGGGAGTAAAAGAATGTCCAAATATATAGAGATTTTATTTTGAATAACATATTCTTAGTAATTTATATCAAAATATGTGTATGCGAAATTAATTTTACTTACAGCTATTAAACGTTTAATTCGTTTCTTCATATTCTCCTTTTTATAAACAGTAGTTTAACTAATGAGTAATCAAACAAAATCTTTCAAAAGTCCCACCGCTGGGCACGGGCCTCCCTCAGTACGAAGGGTATCAGGCCATAGTCCATCGCACTGGCATAGTACGTGCGCCTAGTCAATGTTTTTCGAGAACTTGCTAGGTTTTCTCAGACATGCAGGTTTTCTCACGATGTTTTCCTTCACCGTAAGACAAGTGGTAATCATGATAGAAATGATTGGCACATGTAAATATCAGAGGTGCGAGACGCGGATTTGAACCCGCATCACACGGTTATCTAAGCGAGAGCGTTACTCTACATAAAATAATTAATTAATATAAAATAGAAAAGGTATTTACCCACATACCACTTCTCTGTGGTTCTCGTTCTATGGTCGATAAGCATCGCCATTACATTACAGTGGACATCGCGCCGCAGGGCGCCGCGTAAATCATTATCATCCAGCCGCTTTAGATAACTTGCTACGATGCACTCTTAATCTTACGCCCTTATTAATAAAAACATCACAAAGGCTTAGTGTTTCTTATACTTACTATGTGATTATACCTAAATCTTAACAATATATGGACTGGAGTTAGTAAACTGTGTCGATGGCGTAGCTAAACATGTTCGGCCTAACAAACGGAGGTCCTGAGTTCGAGTCCTGGGTCAGTTAACTCTTTGTTTAGAAAGCCTCAGCAAGTTGGAAAGTTGTCGGTGTTTCACCCCCCTAAAACCGTTGTATGAGGGTTATAGCAATAGAGTCAAAAATAGTAGAGAAATTAAATGTTTACGCTGTGTATTCTTGATTTTGTCAAAATATTACTTTCATTTAAGAATCTAAAAAGACCATTTAAGAATTAATTTCATATTCACGCTGGCTTCATCCCCATATTAGTTTGATGATATGTTGATATTTTGCATATACCTTATGTTATGTATTTCTTACACTTAACTTAATTAGGTTATATAGAAATTAGAACAGATGCTACTATAATTATATTATGTGACCTGATTTGGAAGTTGATCTCGTTAAAAGTATTTCCATTTTGTTACATACTATCCCCCGAAGTGGATTTTGCACCCAGAAATAACTTATTATAATTTTGTGCACATTGCGGTGAACTATGGCCTGATTCCCTTCGTATAGAAGGTCCAGGAGATTCAGCAATAAGACGTTGAAGGAACTGAGTACAATAGTCGTGATAATATTCTCGAAATTCTACTTTAATATAATAAGACATATTTTGTAAACTTCCAAATTGTGAACTCGAAGGCCGCTATCTCAAGAGATAAGTTGATTGATGGAGATGCATCTTATCAAAATTCGTAATTATTACTATCTTCAATTAAACGTATAGTTTCTTTATAACTTTATCTTTGTTCAAATTAGTCATATCTTTATGTGGTTCATGGGCATTTTCCAATTATTATATTTTAGTACCGTATTCTTGTATCTTTTCGTGTAAATATTAGTTACTACTAGTCCACTTAGTCTGGTAACCCTGTAACAGTAGGTATAACATCTGAAGAAAGATTTTACTAGAATTATCTTTTTTCCGTAATGTTTGCTTGTAGTGTTTTTTTCATCTCCTTTATCTTATATATTTGTCAAGTTAACAAAATAATAATGATAATCATAGAACATACGTCCCTAGTGATTTTCCACAATACCACATGTTTTTAGGGAACTTCTTGATATGAGAATAACATCTATTCAGTAACAATAACACTTTATAACTGGTTGGAATCGCATTAATATAAATATTACAAAGGCAAAAGACTATATTATGTGTTATGTGGCGAGGGCTAAAGATATTTTTTTTAAAACTGATTTATTTATTAACACTTTTAAAGTAACAAAATTTTAATATCAACAAATTGAATTCATAGAAATGGTAATAAAGCTTAGTTAACAAAGTGAACTAAAGAAACAGAGTAACGATCTTGAAAGGAGTTAGAAATAAAATGTATTAATTTCGGGAGTTCTGGAGTAGGTATATGGAATAAGAGAGGATAAATTATTAGTGGTGAGCATTACTTTATTTACATAACTTTAATAACACTAATTAATGGCTAAATGTCGGTTTAAAGGTGTTTTATTTCTCAAAAGAATTACATTCACTTAATGATCAGTTTTACAATTACGTAGTTAAATATTAATAACATCGTCATTTTTAAGTAACCACTTATAATAAAACTTAATAAAAACTTAAAACAAATATTATCAAACATCTAATATGAACTACTTATTGTAATATCATTTTTATAAAATGTTGCGGGTAGAAAGGTATTTCAACTTGAAATGTTTACGTTCGTAATTAGTAAATACAGAGATATAAAGAGCTCATTACTAGAAGATGCACGAATAGAATTTTGTAATGACAATGTGTTACTTATATTATATTTATATAAAATGAATACGTAAATACATTTTAAGTTTTACATAGATGTATTTTGTTTACCTTGTATTAGTATGTCATTTAATTATTAACTTATTTTTTTTATTACATAATATGTATTATTAATATAAAGATTGTTAAAATAATAATTATTAACTTATGATCTAAAGTTCCATATTTCATAATATGGAAGTAAATAAGAGATATATAGTTTATGTTATTCATAGCTTTCTAATAATACTTATAAGTTAGTTTGTCTAATAATAATTTAGTATAAATAAGTGCATATATTTAACTCTTTACTTCTTAGAATAAAGATCAGGGCTCAGGTGTGCGCGATCTTGCTGTTGTAGGTGAATCTTCCTCTTCATTTTCAACTTCTAGTAGTGTGCTCGCGTTGATTGTTGCCAGCGGGATGCGCTTGTGCCGCCGAGAGTTGTCGAGACAATTATTGAATATTTGGATACAGCCTGCTTTGTGCTGAAGATATTGTTGGTAGATATTGTAGATTTTGAGACCAAAAATGATGCCATGGGCAGCATTCGTAAAGTAGAGAAATTAGCATTGATAAGCCCAGTGCCACAGCGGCGAAATAGGTTTTAGGACTGGAGAAGTTACTATTGAAGGATTTTTGTTGTTCCTTCAGAAGTTGTTCTTAAAGAGAACGACTTTCACCATTATAGGATGTAACTCAGATGGAATTACTTGTTTCTGTGTTTCACTAAGATAGGCGTCTTCGAGGTCCACTGCGATCCTTGAATGAGTCATCGTATCCTGTTCTGGGTTGAGTGTCACAAAAGTGGTCTAAAATTCGCATTCTGAATTCAGGGAAATTATTCCGTAGCCGAAGATTTTTAAGGTTCTATTTTGTTTTCGTATTCTTCCTCAACTACGCTTTGGTTTTTTGAATCAAAGCAGATATATCCATTGCTTATTTTCGATGGATTGAAAAGTGTCCACGTCTGCTGAGAAGGTTGTCAGTTCGCAATTACTTGGCGGTTCTTTCCGGGATGATTGTAGAGTCGCGGTCTCGCATATTGGTCTGGAGTTGTAGTTGTGTACCGGTAGGTTCTTACAAACTTTTGTTTGTGTTGTGAACGTCTTACATTCTTTCAGAAGACTGGTGGTGATGTGACGTTACCGCTTAGTAGCAGTAGCAAGGTATGTATGCTCAGGGAATAGGAGGAATTGTAATATTTAATGGGAAAAGAGTACTTATACATAATAAATATGAATTTTTTTGTTATTAACTAAAGGGAATTCTAATATATTACTAGATTATTGAGGTAAATATAAGGTGTAGGTGTTGTAGATTCTAAAATGTTATGAATATTTCCTAACGTTATAGGCGCGACTAAATTGTTATTTATTCTAAGATTGTTGTTGCTAAAAGTTCCTTATAAGCTTATACAGTTTAATGCCCTTTACAGTATAACAGGAGTGGGTGCTCTTGATATTTACTGTAGGTTATATGCTTTTTGGGAAGAAGAATTGATGATGTAGTCTTACATCATAGAAAAATTTTCTAATTTCAAAACCATTTCACACTTCAATTTAGAGCTCCAATTCATGTTTTAGAAACAAGGATTTTTCTTGTCTGACAGATTATTATAATAGTATATGTAGCCTTTGTAGCACTAAAAATATAGAAAAAGAAATGAAGAATGGTATAAAGTATAAAGAATGGCTTACTAGGCCCCAAAGCATGTACGAAAGAGACCAACTTAAGCGTCTTCATAAACGGTCTGTTTATAGAAATAGGAAAAATGCTTAGGATGCGTGGTTTCCAAAACGTAAAAGAAAGCAAGACGTTTCGCTATAGAGAAAGACAAGATTAGGTCAATGAATGCCTCAACTTTCATTTAACCACAAACCTATAAAATCAAGCGACACTAATCGTATAATTTTCAATAAGCCAAATATCATAACTTTTAAAATATGAAATAACTGCAAAAATCAAGTACATCTCATTTCGAAATGCCTGAAAACAGCTTACAACAACAATAATCGAAATAACCAACCTGAGTTATAAAGAGTGCTACCAGCTTCACCAACACAAACGTGACAACAATGCGCATCCGCAATAAAACTTATGATCCCCTACGGCCGCTAAGCATCAACTTTCTCTGCGGATTACACGGTAAAAAATGCTTCGTCTACCAAGACGACATCGTAGTTTTTGCATAAAGCTCACATGAACACGAGCAAAAACATCGGGATTCTATAGATTCCAAAAGTACGAGCTCAAGATACAACCCGATAAATGCGAATTTCGTAGATGTGATCTCAAACAAAGGCGTCGAACCGAATACTGATAAAGTTCAAGCACGCAAAGATTTCACGGTCGTTACACACCACTACATACTTAGCTGACTCGTATGACTGTGAAATTTCAATTTATGAAAGTAAAGTCAAACATCCAAATTCAGCGCAAATCCCTGAAATTTAAAAAACTTTTCACTACATTTCTTTGTCAGGACAAGTTTTTTTTTTATGGTAAAAAAGGGGGCAAACGGGCAGGAGGCTCACCTGATGGGAAGTGATCACCTCCGCCCATGGATATCTGCAAGCCAGGCTTGCAGATGCGTTGCCGGCCTTTCAGGAAAGGGAGGGATGGAGGAGGGAGGGAAGTGAGAGGGAGGGGGGACCGAAGGCGGAGGATGAAGGGAAGAGGGAGGGGGGAAGGAGAGTGGGCCTCCCGGACTCTCACTCACCGGACGAAACGCGACAGCATAGCTGCCACTTCACGCCGGTCTTCTGTGAGAGAGTGGTACTAATGAACTATACGGGGCGTGCCGGCCCATTCGGTTGCTACCCGAAGGTAACAAGCATGGCGTAACGAGTTCCCACTCGTCCCAAAAAAACGTAAAATCAGATCTGAATATTATTGCAATGATATGACTGACACTATTAAAGACTGTATTAAATAATGTATGATATGTCAACGCAGTAATATACAAAGAATAACATACAAAGCTCCCATGGTTTTAACAACCTCTTGTACAAAACCATTCGAACGAGTTACTACTTCGACTTTCTTTCTTACTCTGATATTACGGGTGACCCTAATAAATACATACTGATATTACAAAACGATTTAACTAGATTTATTCAAGCTTATCCTAGTCCCGACAAATAAGCAACTACTATCGCTAAATTCCTTCTAACTTTCTGTCAACACTACAGTATCTCAAAACGCTTACGGTATCCCACATCAGAAGGTCGAATTTGTAAACTTCCTGAAACAGCTAATGAATTACTAGGCACACAATATAGTTCAGCATAGCGTATCACCCACAAACCAGCGCGGCGCGGCGGTACATTAGAAACATTCCCTGCAGTACTCAGAGATCACATACGTATGTACTCAACAAAAAAGTCACACAATTGGAATCAAATTGTACCATTTGCTATAATGTGCATTCCTCACTCAATCAGTCCACATCTCATGAACACCTAATCGGTGGCAAACCTCACGAATACACAACAAACTGTAATATTTCATATTATTTCAAGTAGATTTTGCAATTGTATTTGTAAGTACATGTTGTTGTGACCATTAATTGTTTAAAAATATCTGAAATACTCCTCCACCCGATTGTAACATTTAGTCCTGATCGAGAGCCCTGACAGAAAGTCTTAATCGACAGAAAGAAGCTCTTTTCGTTTTAATTGTCAATAATAATAAATATTATTAGATAATTCATGACACTGTGTGGTTATCATTTTCAAGGCCCCTTCTGACCTCTGAACATTACATTTTTGGTGTCAGAAGTGGAATACTAAGGCACCTTTGAAATATAAGAGTTCCTTTGTCCTGACAAAGTAAGGAATAGTTTGGTCAGACAGTCTCCGGGTCATCTACGTGCTACTACGTACTGGAGCAGCACGGTTTTTAGTCATCAATGTATGTACATACATAATTACTGAAATACAACGTGAAGGGACCAAAAATCAACCAGGCGAGGCACTTAACCCTCGACGGGTGTACGTTAACGAAGAACAAAGTAAGTCTCAAGAATCAACGAGGTTCAAGCATGAGAAGCTGAGCGACCGTGGTTCATCGCTGGGAATACAACAGTACTGACAGTAGCAGCTAGTTCTTCAGTGGCATTCACGCAATCACCTCGACGACGTTACGACGTATATTATTATGTTTTTTGTATAAGGGTATATAATTTGAGTTAGGCAAAGAATTGTAATGTTTACATATTTTTAAACAATGGTATTTTAATATTATATCAAAGATAAACAACATTTAGACTAATTGTACTTTAATGTTATATAAAACAACATTTAGAACTATCAAATTACCAGTAATTGTTAATGAGTGTAAAGTCCAGAAACTGTTTGTTTACTTTCCCAAATGTGTTTTCAATAATTGTATTGGTTTATAATGTCCTCCACCCATAATATTAGACAGTTTTTTGAGTTCCTTGAGTTCCTTCGGACCTCCGAGTCAGTTACAGTATAGCAAGTAGGAACTTTATAATTTATAACTGTTGTATGATAAATAAACATCTACCAACGTCACGCTGTTGTTTGTATTTCAAGACCCCTCCTGACCAACGAACATTACAACAATAAAACTTATAATCTCCATTATCTTAATGAGCTTATTTCTTATTACAGTTCAGATAAACAATTCCTTGGTAGTAGATCAGAAACCATTATTAGATGTAATAATAATATTATCAACTCAGGCACAATAATTATCGAAAAGCATAACTAATGGTGTTATTATTCCCAATGCATTAGTCAACATCGTTAAACAACTCATTTTCTATCACTATTACTATTACTTACGTATAAATGCAAACAAAGCAGATAAGATAATTACTACCCCTATTATTAATGCCATCTCCAATCGACAGTTGTAATTCCTACGAAACATACAATACATCACAACAACCCATTATATTTATCAATTTTAGCTCCATAGATAAATAAAATAAAGTTAAACAGTTGATAATAAAAGAACATTTGAATTCTGAAGAATGCGACTCCTTAGATAAAAATTTATCCGAATACACAGACATATTCTTGATCGAAGGCGCCTCACTCACTTTTAGCAACCACAAAAAACATCGAATCTCTACTACATCTAATAGTATACCTACACACTAAGCAATACAGATTCCCTCAAATACATGAATGCGAAATCAAGATCCAAGTTAAAAAAAATGTACTGTAAGCATGTGAAATAAATTAACTGTAGGAGATAGCTACTAATAGCTACCCAACCTCACTGACATCTTGGAAAAATTAGGACACTCTTAGTATTTCACCACACTAGATCTGACCTCAGGTTTCCATCAACTTAAAATCGAACCCGAAGATATACCTAATACAGCATTCATAATATATAAATCCAGCCCTTACTACCACTGCGAATATAAAAGAATGCCATTTGGTATAAAAACTGCTTCGTCTACAAAGACGACATCGTAGTTTTTGAATTAAGTTAACATGATTCCAAAAGTACGAGTTCAAGGTACAACCCGATAAATACTAATTTCGACGTGAAGTAGCATATTTAGGTCACATTATCTCTAACGAAGGCGTCGAACCAAACACTGATAAAGTCCAAGTCGGCAAAGATTTCACGGTCGTTACACATCACTACATACTTAGCTGACTCGTATGACTGTGAAATTACAATTTGTGAAAATAAAGTCAAAGCCAGCCAATGAAATTACTAGGCTCACATCACAGTTCAGCACAGCGTATGAACCACAAACCAGTAAATTAGAAACATTCCATGCAGTATTCAGAGATCACATACGTATGTACTCAACAAAAAAATCACACAATTGGGATCAAATTGTACCATTTGCGATAATGTGCATTCCTCACTCAATAAGCCCACAAGCTTCACACCTCATGAATTTGAAATTTGAAAATTCGATTGCAAACTCACGAATACACAACAACTACCTCAATGACCTTAACGAACACCTTAAGATCTCTCGTGACATAGCTCAAACAAACCTTAACAACATGAAAGATAGAGCTAAAACATCAAAAACATAGCTGATTTTTAATTAGGTGATAAAGTCATGCTCCGCGTCTCTAATCATAATAATCTAGATAGTAAAACGGGAAAGACTTACGAAGTTGCAATAGATTCATAAATGTGTAATATAAAAATTATACTACCTATATAATATAACTTGGTGATGATCAACCTTACTTTACAAAATCGCACATCTTACAAACCACCACTTTTAAACTACCATTTTTAAACGATAAGTTCACTAAAATCATGAATAACCCTTATTTTAGTTTTATCATTTTGTCTATACTCAAATTTATAGTATATAATTTTATACAAATTCTAGTCTTTCTTATCCCTTCCAGGTACACCACAGTAATAAACGTTGATTCAAGTACTCTTATGAATATAATAGATGAACTGTTATTTAAGTCTGGCCTGTTCTACCAACCCCTAGGAAACATCGTCATCTCAGAAAGCTCTTGGAAACTAGTAATATTCAGAAACTTAGAACCACTTTTTCTCTCACGTGACTTCTTGAAACGATTAATCGCTAATTAAGAAACCGTCATAAACTCTAGTAAATATATTACCCAAAGCGTATATTCAACGAAATCCTTCGCCAAAGTCAGTTTAGATAATATTGATACTAAATTAAACGAACTCAGCTACTATACGAATAACCATAATCGCGTCAAGCGCGAATGGCCTAGGTACGGTTTTGAATGGTTAATAGGCACTTTCGATGCGAAAGACGCACAATACTATAATCAATACATCGAATCGCTAGAAAAGCAACAATTAGACCATAAGCAAGTATTAACCGAACAACTACAGATCATTTCAACTACCATCTCTAATTTTAATGACACTATTTCACGGGTTTCTTACGATGTATACATCGTTGATTTCGTTCTATGAATGATAATCTGAATATGATTAGCTTTTATTTAAATACTACGAGTAAAATTTTTGACTTTAATGTTTCCGAAGAAATATCGACTGTTTCAATTCAAATGCTTGAATCAGTTCTTTCTTTAGAAAGAGAATTACTTAGATGAATTTATTACAAGCATATGTAAAATCAGAAGCAGTCCACTCTTCAATTATTTCGTCAATTAAACCTTTTAGCAACAAACCATGTTAGAATAAATAACAATTTAGTCGCACCTATAACGTTAGAGTGTTAGTGGTTTTTCAACGTTTGAAGCTAGTTGAAACTCGGAATCTCACGATCTGACAAATCGGTAAACTTCTTGTGTTTATGCGGTGTCGAACATGTGGTGATTTTAATTAAGGTGTTTAGATCGAGCTATACATGTTTGAATTGTGTGTGTATGGTGAACCAGATTGTGAAATTGAACAAGGTTCGTACATGATGAATTTGAACTTGTATGAATTGGAAATGTATGAAAAATACACAGAAATATGAAAAAAACTGATACAGGGAAAGGGATGAGCATACAAATTTAGCCACTTACCACAATAACGTCAAAAACAGGATCATCGCAGGTCCGGCGAATACTTTCAAATATTTTCACCTTCTAAGTTAAACGCTTTTATTATCAAGATTTTAATATAAAGTGAATTCTAAATTGAATTCATAGAAATAGTAATAAAGCTTATTTAATAAAGTAAACTAAAGAAGCAGAGTAATGATCTTGAAAGTAGTTAGAAATAGAATGTGTTGATTTCGGGAGTTCGAGAGTATTTATATGGGTTGGAATAGGAGGGGATAATTATACTAATTAGTTTATTTACATAAAAAATTTGTTAACGCTAATTATAAATAAGGGCTAAAAGTTGTTAAGATAATGATTATTTACTTATAAGTTTGGTTATCTAACAATAGGTATAAATGAGTGCATATATAACACTAGCATTTCCCGCGGCTTCGCACGCGTTCTAAAGACCGGAAACCCAATTGTTTATGAGTCGCGCGGTACGATACCTCGCAGAACTAACGCCCGCCCTTCCCGTCTTTGCAACATTTTTCTCTTTTTCTTTGGTCGTAGCGTGATATAATATAGCCTATAGTCTTCCTCGACAAACGGACTATCAAACATAAAAGAATTTTTAAATTCGGGCCAGTAGTTCCTGAGATTACAAACAAACAAACTCTTCAGCTTTATAATATTAGTATAGATATGGACGGATATTTGTTATTCGATCACATGGCATACCAGAACTACTGAAACAAAGAAAAAAGAAGAGAGATATTCAGAAGATCTCTGTAAAGCTCTTCAGCTACCTCTAAACAATCCATCCTCCTCCATCTCTAAAAATTCGATTAACAATAGAGGAGAAAAAGGGAACTCAACTCTTTTGTGCTTATGAACTAGACAACAAATGTTTATTGGCGAACGATTCTTTTTTACTGCATTGCTAACTCACTGGAAAACCCTGTTATCACTCGCGATAGCTAAAATTACTAGTCTTTAAATATATCTTTTTAAAAATAGTATTTTATCTCATAAATGAGCAATTTTTGTATAACTAATAACAAACATCTTTTCAAGTAACACTGAATTGCGATTTCATTTATCCATCCTGTACAATATTATGTTTTCATAGCTTTCTTTATGTACGTACATCTTTTGTTCTATTTGAGAAACTAATCTAAGAATGCTTCTGAAATGAGCATTTTCTTTTAAGTATTATTTCAGGCATAAGCCTTAATTAAATTAGTTGAATTGGAGAGAACCAAGATATAAACATTCAACTTGATTCTGGATAAGCGTTGCAAATGAAATACACTCGCCGTAGCACAAGGCCTTGTCTTACTGCGAAGGAAAACATCGTGAGGAATCTGCATGTCTGAGAGAACCCAACAAGTTTTTAAAGGACGTGTGAAGTCGGTTAATCTGCTCTTGGCCATTGTAGTGTACTAACTACTATGGCCTGACCCCCCGTGTTTAAGGGAGGCCCATACCCAGAAGTGGTACCTTTTCTTCTCATTTATATTCTTTTTATATGTATGAATGCTATTGCATTGTAATGAAATTCTGGTGTCTGGCGTAAAAAAGATTTGGTTCTTTAAACGTTTGTCTTCTATGCGTTTTATAAATATTTTTATAGGTACGTTATCTTATCTCACACGTCACGCTGTTTACGGCTACATTTTAATATTTAGACTACCTTTCAGCATATACATATTATGTACTTTTATATTCATTCAGAAAATATATAGTTTTATTTCTATCTGGGGCATCTAACTTCTTTGCTTTATCTGTGCTAATACTAAAGCGACCTACTCTTACTTTGTTACATAATAAGAATTTCCCGCAGTAAAAAGTATCCTATTTGTTGATAGATTTAGCCTCTCTATAAATAATAACGAATATTTCGATAGAAATTTAAAAAAACGTTTAATGTCCTGTACTGCATTCGATACAGTTTTATTATAAAAATGTAAGGCAGTATGATCGGTTCCTAGAAATAAATAGCAGAAAAGTATTCAATGACTACTACTTTGTATCAAGGCTACTTTTTTATAAACTGTGATAAAGAAAACTATTTCTAAGTACCTAATTGACATTAGTAATATTTTCATTAATTGCTTCTTTTTACTACAGAAGGGTTTGCTTAGAAATAAAACACTGGGTAGTTAGTTTGTTTACTATTGAATAATTAAGATTTTCTTGATTTATGACTTGATATTGATAATTCTCGATGGCTGATTGTTTTATCATATCGCAACGAGCTTAGTTCAAAGTCTACCTATCAACACCTTTATAAGATAAACTCGTTCACTAGATAAATTTTCTGCCAATTTATTTCTAGAATTTTCTTTATTGATGCAATTTTCAGATTTTATTATTTTTAATTTAAAAATATCGATTCATTGAACGTATAAAACTTTATATTACATTTTTTTGATATTTGTTTTATTAATATCCTGCGGACAGATTTTGCTGAAAATAGCCAGATGCTTAGGAGATATGATAATGCAGAAATGAAAGTTCAGACACAATTGCACTCTAGTACTTCTACACTCAAAGTACGAAGTGAAAACTAAGGCGCAGGACCGACGATTTCACATAGCACAAAGATATAACACAGTAACTTCCCAATTCTGAATTACTATTAAATCCGATCCAGGATTCGAACACATGATCTCACCACCGCAGCCTTACATGCCAGCTTTTCTCATTCTCTTTTCAATTTCTACTGTTTCTCATCTAATTCTGAGATTGATAAAGTTTTATAAGAATGAGAATATATATATATATCCCTCTTTTTGAAGTGCTGAAAAGTCGAAATCATTTGCTCTTTAATTTTTATACGATGAATAAAACAACTATAGAAATACTATAAATTACAATTTATTTACAACTTAATCTTTTGTAATTAATACTTTAAAGATATCTTAGATTATCTTAGATAGAGTACGTACTATGAACATGATCAGCTTAAAGCTTTAATTCAAGATTACAATACTGAAATAATATTAATTAATTACTTATTATATAAAGTAAGTATCTTAAAATCTAATAATTAGTACATAATAGATATTATAACATATTATATCACGTATGTTTGTATGTACAATATTAGTGTAAAATAAATAATAAATATGTGCGCCTTTGTTTGTTCCGTGGTAAGCTACGAAGCTTGTGTTACGGATACCATATACTACATATAAGTTTAAATACATACATATTATAAATATAAACACCTATGACTGGAGTACAAACATCTGAGTTTAACAAATGAATGCCCCAAGCGGGACTCGAACCCGCAACCGCTAGCGCAAGACAGTAGGGTCACTACAAACTGCGCCAAACGTGTCGTCAAATCAAATGGAAGCATTATTATTATCTTGGACTAATATTTTAATAGAATTTTAGTCTATATCCATTTTAGTTGTTAAGTTATGCTTATAATAAAATTAATTTCGTTTTAAATACAGTATTTGATGATATTAATGATATTTTTTACAAATATGCCAATATTTTAACTTCGTCAATGTAATATTAGACGGTAAGACATTTCTAGAATACATTATATAACATGGTAGTCAGTATCAGAGAGCTTTCATATATTTACATATAATATAAACTGACGATGATTATATACTAGGAAAAGCTCAATACAAAGGAAAAGCTTTTACCTAAATTTTAAATTCTACATAATTTAATTTTACACATGTATGTATTTAAGTACATTGTACATAATATTATAAGATAATGTTACCTACTGATTTTGATTACAGTGGTAAATCTTACTAAGATTCGCCATCGCAATAATTATTTAGCTCGACTCGGGTCTTGAACCCAGGACCTTCGAAATTACAGCCTTAAAAATTATGTAATCTTAACTACTGACGAGAAAGTCAATACACATTTATAAACATACACACACATTATATTAAGAAATTCTTACTGCTTTATCGACTCATTTACTTAATTAAAAAATACAGTACAACATGTACCTACTAAAATAATTGAAAGTGCCGATTAATGTAACTTTAAAGGAAACATAGCTTATAACAATTTTATTTTAAAAAATTACCTATCTAATTTACTAGAACATTTCTTTTTCTTTACACAACAAAAAGTTTTCCCCAAAAATTGGGAGGGTTTTAGGCAATGTGGTAACAATAAAAGCAGCCAACATCATAGGAACTATCTATTTTGTACCTTAAATAGGTACATATAAGGATTCTATAAGTAGTCTAATGAGAGATCAGAACACATCTGATATGTTTGTTTTGTCACCTTTAAAAACCACTACAAAAGCTAATCCAATGACTATTCCTGTAAGTATGCCAACAGAAAGTGCTAAACTCCGCTTTGCGAAGGACCATTTTGAACACGCCCAATATTGCTCCCGAATTACTCTGAAATGAAAGAAATTGAAATCTTTAAAATACAATACATGTAAAGAAACTATTAGTTTAATTGTTATAATATATAATAGGTATGTTAAAAAGAAATTGACTATTAACAATTCATATAAAGTTAGTGTAGTCATATTCTGTGGTGTAGTATAATTCGAATCAAAATATACCTTATTCAAATAGACTTTTACAGGCAATTTTGAATAGTTTATTTTACATTATGATAGCCCAGAATTTAAATTAAATGTCAGTATGTAAGTCTGTGAGGAAGCTACCACCGGCTCGTCTGCAATATAGAATATGTATTGAAAGCTTTTTTAACATTGTACTAGATCATAATTTATCAAGGGAATGAAATATTAAAGTGAATGAAATATTATTCCTCTCTAAGCATGTTTTAATGCTTAGTGAGGAATAATAGAAGAAGAAGAGAATAAAATAAACGGTTCTGAAACTTTTTGATTTTTGACCGGTTTTTTTATTTATTTACTTAAACCGCCTTAAAGCTTTCCATGTACTTAACACACCCCCAACAAAAGAAAAAAATAAGAGGAAATTTTATTGGCTAATGTAGAAATTGTTTTATATTAATATCTGTACCGTAATTATCTGTATCGTAAACAAACAGCGTTTCTCGATTTGTTAATTAATAAGTAAATAAATTATTAAGTTTAAATAAGGAAAGGAGGTTAGTTTTAAATACTTTAAATAGATTTTATTATCTAAGTTTTTTGTTTCACTTACTACCATCATACTATATACCTACTACTGTACTTATTATGATAATTTATTTTCTTTATTGTGGTGACATTGGTTAACCGACATCGCTTTCAAAGTCATGAGATAATACATCTATTTTCATATGATTTACTGTTCATTATTTCAGAATTATGTTGCAAACTTTTGACTTTAAAATATGTAATTTTAAATTATTTGGTACACGTTTGTCTCAGTTTGTAGTGTCCTATTTTCTGCGCTAGCGGTAGCGGGTTCGAGTCCCGCTGGGGGCATTCATTTGTTGAACTCGAATGTTGATACTCCATTCATGTTTGTTTATATTTATATTTATAATGTGTAGTGTAACAACTATCTAGTATCCGTGACACAAGCCTCGCAGCTAACCACTAACCTAGATAGCGCTGTTATAATAGTGTTCCAACATGCTATTACATATTATTTTAAAAGATGCAATAATTTTTCTATTCCTTTCCTGGGACTTTCCTACAATAACTTTTACTTAGTAAATATTATGCAATGAAAACTTACGAAATTCTTGCGAAGCTTATATCCCTACAAGGCTCAATTTTTGTTTAGAGCGCGACAAAAATATATAGGTTGTAATTAGTGATCAGAAGATAGGGAAAACTCATAAAAATAAAAATAAAACCATATTTTACGGAAAAATCAACTTTTTATTTTGGTTCCACATACGGTACACTGAGCCTTAAGTATACTTTTTTGTATTAAATGTTAGGTATATGGAAAGAGTTTCCTATTTGTTTTTTTTTCAATAAGTGACTTATTTTTTTAAATAATATGATATAACTGTTATATATTTTACTTTTTTATTAATCAATGTGATTTATAATAAACAAAATCATATAACTAATAGAATAAATTTGTAATTTTTTTATTGATGATTTTTTTGATCGTATTCCCTCTTTAGCCAAACAAGCAATCAACTCTGGCGACGTATAATAACTATTATCAAAGAATAATTTGTAATTTTGATTCTATGGTATAGATCTAGCTAAGCTAACTACAATATTTGAAGTTTCTCCTTAGTTTGGCTCACTTCGACATCTTAGTTAATGTTTCCAATATGGGCCTGATTTTATGCAAACAATCATACCCTCGACTACCAGATGGCAGTTGTGTGGAGTTATCGTTGAAATGTATGAACTGACAGATTTTTTTGAAATGATTCAGTGGCATTGTGTCCATAATCAAAGAAATACCCAATTCAGGTGCCCAATACATTCGAATATTTGGCAGTGGCACTAAACTCATAATCACACTGACACCTATAAACTTTTTCCATTCATTAGTTGATTTTTTTGGACACTTTTGTGCATTTCTTCTACAATATGCTGAAGTAACTCATCATTAAAAAAGAAAACAAAAAATATTGAAGGAGAGTTTCAAAGTCTACAAACAGTGGCTGTAAATTTGTTTTCAGTGAATGTGAAAGCGATGATTGAAAAGATGTTTTCTTTCAAATGAACCTTCTCTATTTTCTTTAGGTGACAGTCACAGAGTCAGGGAATCCATATCTATGACCGATTGCATTACTCATAGTCGATGATCGTCATAGTCGTGCCCGAGATTGTGTTATGGTACCTGTGTTGTCCTTGAAGTAATTCCTGATGTACTAGGCTGAGGGTCTGATATTTCAGGCTGACTATTTTCAATATTCGTAACAACCTCGTTGACGGGAGACGAACACTGATATCTCTGCAGAGTTAAAACAGTTTCCACGTCGCTAATTGGCTCGGATAATAAGTTTTGGATGGACAAAATCTTTTCGATGTCATCATCACTTTCAGCGTCAGAAAAATCATGTTCATCTTCACTCCTAGAAGGAATATTCAAGAAACCCTCAATATATTCATCTCGCAGTCTTCTTCGCGACATTATCTGCATTAAAATCAAAGTATTCATAAGGAAAGTTATCGTAAATACGTATAAGTATAAAAGAACACTAAAGCTCAACGTACCTTATGTGGAACAAACATAAAAATATGATTTACTAATACCTTTACTATTGTAATATAAAAAAACAACTTACCTCTACGAAATATAAACTTCGTTATACACACAGTATTTTTTGTCGAGTGAAAACTGTTCAATAAATATTTTTTTTATATTTTTGAATTCAGACAAACGACCAACGTATCTCTTTCATCCATTTTTCACACTGAGTGCCGTATAACAAAAACACGAACGAAGTCTTTAGGTAAAGATGCGTATTACTACATTGCTAAATGTCAGTAGCTTCTATCAAGATGTCAATATATGTCGCTACTAATATATCAATAGCTATAGGAACGATTAAAGTCGGTGTTCCATATATGGAACCAGGGGCCTTGTAGGGATATAAAGGTACTCACGGGATACAAAATGTCGCTTTTATTATTAAATAAGAAACGCCCCTTCATCGATCATCATCATCATCAATCAAAATCAATTTAGTTCTCCTATAATGGCTGAATTTTCATATAGTTTCGATATAGTTAAGTAAGTGGGTAAAAATAAATATAAGTACAGTAGATATTGTAAAATCAACATAAGGTTGAAAATAGGCAAGATATTATTTTAAATTCGCAGAAACCGTTTACAGTAAATGTGTTGGAGGATTCTTTATATATAAATTTAAGAGGGTAGGTATGACAAATTTTCCGACTACAAATATGTTGGGACATTATTACACACAGCGCCATCTAGTTCCGTGGTAAGGTACGAGGCTTGTGTTACGGATACCAGATAGTTGACATACTACATAATATATAAGTTGAAATACACACACAAATAAACACCTATGACTGCAGTACAGACATCCGACCACTGACGCAAGAAAGTTTTGATATACTTAGAGTAAATCTGCATTAGGTATACATTTTTCAAAAGACGAAGCGACAGTGACCATATTAAAAAATTTATGCAATAAGAACGAATCTTCGTTACTCAATAGAATGGTTAAATGAATCTAGGTAAAATATGACATACTGGAATAGCAGAAAAGACGTATATTTTTCATTTCTCAAATTTAGTTAAAATATAAAATAATGAATTCTTAATCAATTTTGCGTTCGATTGCTCAGATAATTATTGGTAAAAGTCTTTATCCGCGATATTTATAGATTAAATGAAAAGAGTGTTTTACTTTTTCCTGTTTTACGTCTGAAACAAATACCTTCTTATCTATTTAGAACACTTTGCTTTTAAGTTACAAGGTTAAATATATGAAAGATTTATATTTTTATTATATTACTATCATTTTATGCGTAGAAACAAAAATCTTATATGGAAGAGTCCCTATAATCATTGATATTATGAAACAAACTTTATTAGTACTGTAGGTACAGACATTTCAGTCAATTCGATCCAACCGTTTTCAAGTTACGCTTTTGCTGAATACGAATTTCATTTTTATGTATTACCCGCGGCTTCGCCCGCGTTCATTTTTTAATTTCTAGTCAACCTCATTGGGTTGATCTGTAGGATGCCTGAAAGTTTCTTCAAAATTACTCTAGCTATTTCAGAACCCATTGTCAATAAAAACATTTTTTTTAATTTTTCGTAAAAAATATTTTTTTAATATAAAGTATCCTATGTTACTTCTAATACCTCCAAAAATATGTGCACAAAGTTTCATGATGATCGGTTGACTAGTTTTTGCGTGAAAGCGTAACAAACAAACTTACATTTATATTATTAGTAGGGATGTATTATGTAGACATATATTTTAACAATTATTTCTTAAGAATATCCTCTCGTATATTCATTAACCATAATCGGTTGGCTACTTAAATTATGATACTGTTATTTTGCCATTTACCACCACTAACATTAAGTAATATATTCGTTGTACGAGCGAATTACATTTTTGTACAATTTTCACAATACAAAAACGGTAATATGATATAAAAATAATATAATATATAATATTTTCTTAGGTATACGCGAAAATTTGACATTACAAATGAAACTATTTTTCGGATTTTTAGTTCCCAACGTTTCGAATGCTTTACAGCATTCATGGTTACGGGAGAGACATCGGGGAAGAAACGTCGGTAACCAAAAATCAAAATAAATCCGCGATAAAATCCAAAAAGATAGTTTCATTTATAAATAATATATAAAAAACAAGATAACATACGTTGTAGGTGGTTCATATGGTCTAATCGAGTTTACATCGTTCACACTGCCCACATAAGCGCTATTCACATACACAAAATCACTTTTAGTAGAATACTGTGCGCCACTATTACTAGCTTTCCGTGGATATTCTAAATATTCTCCATGCGAATGTTTTCGCGGTGTTATAACTTCAACTTTGACATTTTGTAAGCTTTTTCCTAACGCCTGTTTCGACATGGTTCTAATGACCGTCTCCGACGCTTCTCAGCGCAAAACTAAACCGAGATATCGAAAATTGATAACAGTATCAAGTGATAACAGGTGCCACCGATAGTCGGATAGTTGTTTTAGCGTTTTATTCAATAGCTTACACTTCCATTTGTTTTATTTGCATACAGTACGAGATAATAGGTGATGTTAAAAATAGCTTAATTGCTATCTTCAATTTATTGAGATATATACTGTAGTGATAAGCGATGTTATATCTATACGTGGATTACGGATTTCTATACATTTAGTGGTTATAATATAAAATATACATAAATATATATACTAGATTAGGTTTCCCAACTTTATGATAAGGGAGTAGCAAAAAAACTCATGTGACTCATTAAATATTTAAAATGATAACAATTTTTTGAACTAAAATTAGTACATTTAATAAAACTAGCAATAAGCTTGGGACATATGTTAAGGGACTAATTAAACATTTCTTAACAAATTTTCCTAAAATGGTCTGAATCTATGACATATGAACTTGTCAGATATTAATGATTAGATATTGCATTTACATTGTATGTCTAAACACATAGCTTTGTGGCTTGATAAACAATGTCTTGTTACTAAAGCGGACAATGGAAAAAACTCCAAAAGCGGTCGAGATGGGTCGAGAGCTTCATTAATTTCGCCATACATGGCCCCATCCATGAATGCGTTGAGGGCTTCCACGTAACCAGTAGCTGGTTTTTTGGTTGAAGACTTATTAGTTATCCAATATGGAGTTAGGCGTAATTAACGGGTTTATTATTGGTAATTACGAGTTACATTCTCCCTATTAAATAATGTATAGGCTTTATTATCTAGATGATTCTAACTATCATAGAGCTTTTTTTGCAAAGCTCTATCTATATGTTGAGAAACAAGCAAGTATTTTAATTTAGAATTTTGTTTTATTCGTGCACAAGTCGTGTAAGCTTTACGTTAGTCTTAATTGGCTCGCGCGATCTGTATTCCTGGCGACTGTTGCGACAATTTGATTGCCTTCTGAATCCATTATTTAAATTCCACAAAGCCTACATCTCAGGAACTCGCCTATTATACATGAAACCAACTACCCTGTAATTTGGTTCGAACTTGCGAGATTGCTACATTTATTTAAATTGTACTAGTTAGTGCAAAGCCCTTACGCCTTTTCACTTTATCTCAAGTATTTTAAAAGTAAACATTTTGTATCATAACATCAATAGAATAAATGACGTTTTTTAAATAATTGTGGTAGCAATGTTACGTAAGAAAATAATATTGTATTGCAATATAAAGAGTTTTTAACTAGAGCATAATATTAAATACTACTAGTAATTGTCTATATGTATAATACTAAATTTACAATACTTGTATATTTATTTATGTTTTTTAACTTATAGGTTTATATTCATCCTTATACTTATAAAATAAAAAATTATAATAAATAAAAAGAAAAAAAAATAATTTTAATTACTTAGTTATTGTTGGAGTCGGTGCCAGCCAAGAAGGACAGTTTTATCCTGCCTTTGCAATGAACTTTCGAACGGATATTTTGATTATATTTACAAATTGATACATTAATTAAATTATATTAAGATTATTTTGCTTTGGCTGGCACCGACTCCAACAATAACTAAGTAATTAAAATTATTTTTTTTTCTTTTTAGTTTCGATTTCTAGCGTTTTGAAGTCGGTTTTCATTTTTGTTAAAAAATAATTTATTTTAATTTTTTTTGTGGAAATTATTATGTTTAAATAAAATATTGGAAGGCTAACTAAACTACTGCTCCAATAAGTCAGCGAAGTTTTGAAATGAACGACAATAGTCAATCGAGATTTGTCCACGTCTATTTTTCCACGTAACTCGTAGACGTTAATATGATTTACCTTCTATTATCAATCCACCTAATATCCTGAAGGAATACGACTATCAGTTCATAAGTACGTATAATATTAAAAGAATTTTCTTTCAACTCCTAACCGTTGAGGATATATACCTTACATCATCACAAATTCTTGAACAGCTTTAGAAAATATATGAAAAAGGTAATCAGTGCCGATAAAATTTAAGGGTTGCCCTCGATTTCTCTAGGATCCAATCATCAGATGCTGACTTGGTGACAATGAGAACATCTTGAATGTATACCCTACCGAACAAAAAAGAAATTTTTAAAATCGGCCCACAATTCACGGAGAAATCGGTGAAAACACATAAAAAACAACTGTTGAGGAATTTTACCTTCCATCATCAGCTCATCCACATGAGATGATGATTTTTATACGTAAAAGCTTTATCGGGTTTAGAAAATATATAAAAACATAATAGGTGCCTGTAAATTTTGAGAGTTGCCTTCGATTTCCCTAGGATCCCATCATCAGATCCTGACTTGGTGACAATGGGACCACCTCGGAACTATACCCTACCAATCAAAAGAAACATTTTTGAAATCGGCCCACAGACGGCGGAGTAATCGGTGAACATACATAAAAAAAAAATACATACAACGGAACATATAACCTCCTCCTTTTTTGAAGTCGGTTAAAAATAAAATTAAAAATATTATAGAAAAAAATCAAAAAGCAATATTTTTCTCCAGTTTTTGCAACATTTTTCAATGATGCTCCACTCCTATGGGTTGTAGCGTGAGGTAATATAGCCTATAGCCTTCCTCGATAAACGGACTATCGAACACGAAACGAATTTTTCATTTCGGACCAGTAGTTCCTGAGATTAGCGCGTTCAACCAAACAAACAAACTCTTCAGCTTTATAATATTAGTATATATAAACCCAATGATAACCAATATCACGTGTGTGAAAAACACATCAAAATAGACAGAGACGAAGCTATTAAAAACATATTATAAATGTTTATCTTTATCTAAAATTGACTTAAAAAGACCACCAGTTTAACTCTCATCATATCGTAAAGAACAATGTACCACTACCAATTGTTTAAGCACAAAACAAACCATAGTACAAATCAGTACACGTAACTCTTAAGTCATTATGGATTTTATATTTTTTAATTCTCAATAATTAAACTAGATGGCGTTACGTGTACTCTGAATCGCGCTATGGTTTAGTTATCTTTAATAGTATATAAGATCTTGTTGAGAAATTGTCAGCCTCCTCTAGCCCTCCTCTTCAAGCACTCTACAAGCGCCCCTTGTAATCAGTTCAAATAAATAGTGAACCAGCAGTGCATCAGTCCGGTAGTTTTATTTATCGCCGTTAAATTTGGAAATCGGAAGAGTTCACCTCACTCAGTGCAAGCTACCAGGCAACTGACTCGACACCAATTGCGTTTATTTCTTACCCAGCACATGTGTTTGTTTGTTTGTACATCCTCGTCGGTTCCCATAGCGCCTGTCGCGTCGTTAATAGCGCGGCCACGACCAAGACTAATTGCTTGGGTGAGAACTACTGTCTTGACCGTTTTGTTTGCTCTCTTAATGGCGATCGGTCCATCGCTCTTACACACTAGTCTCTACATAAAATATCATAAATCTAAGTGCATATTAGACGACGTTTGAGGAAATAATAACCATGAGGCTTTTTACAACCATTTTACTTAGATTTTGTAGAGTCAAAATTTATTTAGGTACTGTTATATGATACTTAGGTTTACGGTTTACGGTTTACTTGACATTATGGATGAAACTATCTTTTTGAGAGAGAGAGTCCCGTGACAATAATTGCTGTAAAGCACTCGAAACGTCTGGAACCAAAAATCTACATAAATCCGCGACAAAATCCGAAAAGATGGTTTCAACATTCATTTATAATACTGTTGTCGCGAATACCGTAGGGTAGTCGCGAAATAGTGATAAAATATTTAAATATTATTTCTTATAAACTTGAGGGTAGAACGAAGACTGTCAAATAGAATAGATTGCGATTTGAGTCAGTCGTGTGCGGAGCGCGACCGTGGCAGGTCGGGTGCGAGCTCCTGAGTAAAGTGTTGTGTAAACGTGCGAGGCAGATTAGGCGCAACACCGTGTTTGCCAAGTAAGTGAATTCAGTTTACCAATGTGTTAAATGTTCAATTTACCAATATTCAAAGATTCAGTATAATTCAGTGGTGTTGCGCGGGAGCCGTTTGTTGCTCATAAATTAGATACAGAGATTCAGTATAGACATGTGGCAAGAGAGATTCAGAGATTCGGTATAATTCATAGTAATAGATTCAGTATTCAGAAGCGTGAGTTCAGTCATTCGTAAATCAGTTAAATCAGACTAGTTACAAGTTTAGCGAGGCTCGGGGTGGCTATAGGGGAGGTTGGAGGCCACTAGCGAGGGATCAAACCCTCGTATGATAAATCAGATCACATTCATTATCAGTAAATCATATTTGTGTATTTATCTGTTACATTATATTATATTCCTTATATTCGACAAATACCAATGAACTGGGTACCCGGCGCCCAGGGTATTTGGCGACATGGTGGAGGTGCTGGGATCTCTTTATTAATGTTATATTCTAATTTTGATTCTTAAAAACCTTGTATATTGGTTTATAATTAAAAAATGAGTGAGATTTATAAGTAAGTCAGTATACCCGCATCATATCGAGTAAATAGATTTTTTGTTAGATACTGTTGTTTTGTATTACCGAATAAAATTTTCGTATAATTTTTAATAAGCCATGGAACTGTATCATATTATCCATTTGGAATGTCAATTGATGAACGAGGAGACTCGTTAAAAATGAAATAATTATTTTCTGAAAATAATATAGACATTATTTTGACTCAACAGTGATATTAAATAAGGAAGTGTATTAGTACATAAATTAATTATTATTATAAATAATTATAAATTAATGGCAAGTTCTACCTAAAAGGTTGAGAAAGTAAAGTGAAGTGTTAGAAAATATGTTAGATAGTGAGTGATTTTATTGTTACGGACAAGGCGTTAACAATATTTGTATTGAAACAAGACAGTAAGAATGAGGTATTCATATTTACAAGGCATATTCAGTAATCGTTAGTGTAACTTTTAATTCAAAAAATGTGAAGTAATAAATAGGTAATTTTAAAAGGCAGCTATGATTCGAAAGAAATATATAAATGTTTTAGGAATATTATATATAATCTCGTCTCGATGTTAAAAAAGAGATTAGTGTATTAAATAATATTTAAGTGGTTGTAATTATATTCTGATTAATAGCAATGGCTACTTATTTTACTGATATTTTTATTTCAATTTCTGATATTCACGAATTTTATATATGGATATAAATCAAATTGAACAGTGCGTGCAGTAAGTGGAGTGTCAGTGGTTCTTAAAGTTTACACTATTTATAATATATATAAAATTAATTTTATAATTCTTTGATTTAGTGAACAAAGTAAAATTCAGTAGGTTTAACAAATAATAATATTTAGTGTTCGGTATTATTACAGTTTTAATATAGAATTAAAATTAAGTATTATTGTTGAAGACTACAATAATACTTAATTTTAATTGTTACAATACAGTACTAGTACATTGTTACAATATAGTATGTAGTATTATTATGGATACAGATTTTAAAATTTAAAATACTGTTTTTTAATGAAAGATGTCATCCAAACGGCAAACCTGACTTGGACTTATTCATAAATATTCTTTTTAAATTCAACTTGGTTTGCGTGTACAAGAGAAATGGATAGTCATATTTAATTTTAATAAATTGGAGTTTATTGAGTCTAAATTAAAGGAATCAGTTGTAGATTTGTTATAGAAATTCATAATTATTGTAAATCAGTTATCGAACCTAACTTCAAAGAGATTAGTGAATATACATTATACTGCCATACAAATTCAGGATTAAGTTTTGATAGAAATGAATGTTTGTTTAAATAATAAGTAAAGCACCATTCTAACGACAATTGAGATATAGTTAGTAATTGAATATGAATGTATTATGAATAGCGAAATTCGATGGTAACGTTAAGTACATTGCATACAGTGGCATATGTTTCGAATTAATTTTCATTTAACGGTGATATTAAGAATATTAGTGATATTGATAAGTTATTATTTACAATCGGCTCTAGAAGGTGACGCTAAGCAGGCAATTGAAGGATTATATGCAATTTATAAATACTATCAAATAGCCTGTCTTAACCAGATACTTAAAGAACGCTGCGGAAAACCAAGCGTTATTATTGATTCTCATTACTATACAGAATTAAATGGCAAGTAAATCAGATAAAGCGTGAATAAGTATTAAATGAAATTGAAAGGCATCTGAGCATTATCAGTTCTGTGGGCCAAGAAATTGTGTTAATAAAGACCATCTTCGATTAATCTTTATAGAGTTTACACAAGATATTTTTTTTAGTTACGGTTAAAAATGAATGACGAAATTGAATCTCTTGATATTAAAAGGAACTATTTAGAGAAAATTTATAATATTCGCAAGAGAAGCTTCTTACATAGAAACTAGTAACAGTAAAAATAAAGTTTAAATTTAGACCAGTTTACATTCGGTTCATTACATCTTTTAATGACAGTGAAGGGATTCCTTACGATTGTGTTCCTCTACATAAAGAAATCCTATTTAAATTAAAAGAAATGTGCAGACGTAATTGGCAAGAATATTTTGACGAGAGATCACGGTACAAAGGTATATGGTATAAAACAATGATAAGCGAGCTTCCCCGATATCCTTGGTTTGACAGATCTAAAATGAAAAGAAGACAGATTGTATCTTTACTGAGACGTCGTTCCGGACACATTCTTTCGAATAAGTTTAAGTTTTTGATGGGTTTGTCTAATACAGAAAAATGCGCACAATGTAATTGTATCGATGATATATATCACATAATAATGGAATGTGTGCGAAATTAACATTTTAGGCCCCTTTCATTAAAATCATATAATGTAGGTATGTGTAACAGTATATTAGCCGCGCCACTATCAAGCAATGCTATTATGCTAGCCAAGTTGTTGCAAGATTAAAATTGTATTTAAAGTATTAAGTTAAATGCTGTACGGAGGTGACATAGTCAATATTATGACTCAAACTCCCATGTAAAATAAATAAAGGAAAAAAACTTTAATGACCAGGAATACAGAAAGAACCAGAGGGTGGTAGGACAGTTTACGATAAATTCAAAGTATTCACTATAAGTGACGTGATTCAGTAAATCAAACCGATGAGCCACCTAAAAGGAAGTTCATTAAGAGATGCGAGTTATGTAAGCAGAATATTTTTTAAGATGAATGTACTGTTTTTAAAACTATGCCGAATATATATTATATATAATATTATAATCATGTGTAGGTAATTGCTTTGGTGACTGACATATATCTAACAGCTGCTATTCTAATCGAAAATGTAAGCATTGCAATAAAGTCGGTCTGCATAATCGTGTTTTTTCATACCAGTAGATCAGCGTTTCTGATGAAATCAAAGCATTCTGATACTTCAGACTTGTCTTGTTAAATTTAGAGGTCTGTGCGACCAGGCTCAAGAGAAATGTTGTAGATTATTACTGGAAATGTTCATATCGTTGGAACCTGCTAGTAAGCAGTAGAAAAATAGATTTATTTATTTTTACAATGCGGTGCAAAATTTCACCTGATATAAGTCGTGATGTATTTTTTTGATTTAAAAGCGTATTAGAGTTAAGCGATTTATATATGCGAATCAAATCTAAATATACTTTATTCAAATAGTATTTTATAACCACTTATTGAAAGTGGGTTATTACAGTTGATAAATAAAAAATTAAAGCCAAGTATTAACGAGCAGGCTTTTGAATTGAGATTCAGATAGTTTTAGCTTGGTATCATTCTAGTCGGCTCCTACTGCATATTGAGATGCGAAGGTTTATTTATTTTTTTATTTATAAATCCGTTTCATAGGTTTTAAGACGACGTTTGAAGACTTGTACTGATTCCGATTGACGAATTTCATGTGGTAGGGCATTCCATAAAATAGCGGCTTTGACAGTATAGGAGTCACCATAGGTTTCAGTGCGGCTGACAGGTAGGACTAATTTATTGTTGCCTTTGTGTCTTCTCCATTCTACGTGACATTGGCGAAATAATCTGTGCTCAACTGGCACGCTTTAAAGCCATCAACAACAGAATTGAATTGAATTGAATTTATTGTTGGATTCTGAACGAAGGTTTAAGGAATGAACAGTAGCAAGAAATTTGAACCTAGTTTTCAGGTAAGAAGGAGTGTGAGGCTGAAAAGGGATAGTATATAGAAGTGTAAAAATATTCAGATGCACGACGTTGTCTAATGGTGAGCCATTTGAGTTGCATTCTATATTGGGATATGTGGTCGTATTTCCTCAAACCATAGACGTACCTGATTGCCATGTTTTGTAAGCGTTCCAGTTTATTGAGTTGTATCTGTGACAGATCAGTATAGAATACATCTGTATAATCTAGAAGGGGAAGGAGAAGGGATTGAGCTAGGGATAATTTGGTTTTAATTGGTAGACATTTTTTCCATCTCCTTAAACGACCAAGCACGGCGAAGAACTTCCTGCTTACATCAGAAATTTGGGGTACCCAAGATAAGGTACTATCCATGATAAGGCCTAAATTTCTGACTGAGCTTCAGAATTGAAGTCGAGTTCCATCGTATATAATAGGAGGAAGAGACAACAAGCTAACCTTGGAGATTTGTTGACGAGAGCCAAAAGGGATCTACCTGTGATTTGCTTGCATTAACAGATTACCCAAACGATTTACTCCACGAATTTATAGTGTTAAGATTTGAATTGAGTTTGACTATGGCATTATGAAGATCATCTGTAGAAGTAGTTACGTAAATCCGCAAGTCATCAGCATAAAGGTGAAAGGGTAAAGAAAGAAGCTCAGTTATAGAGACACCACCTCGAGGGACACCCGCTGTAAGGTCACAGATCGTTGTGTACTTGTCCTCAATACGTGTACATTGGTTTGCGTGTACGTGTGTGTACATTGCGACCATAGAGATAGGAACGAAACCAGGCAATAGCATCTAACGAAATATTCATTGACTGAATGTCATGTAATATAAGAATGAGAATGTCAAAGTCGACAGTATTAAAAACATTTGAGAAGTCTAATAAAGTAACGATGCTAACCTGATGATTATCAATTCCATTTCTTATGTCATCACAGATTTTAATAAGAGCGGTGGTCGTGCTATGTCCGGATCGAAATCCGGTTTGGAAAGGTTTGAGCAAATTATACCTGGAAAGATGTACAGAAAGTTGACTGTGAACTATACGTTCAAGAACCTTGAAGAGAAAAGGAAGAGTTGAAATTGGTCTATAGTGACAGAATAAAGAAGGATTGGAAATTTAATGAAATTTAACAAAATAAAATTCTAACTATTAGAAATTATACTAAATTAGTATAATCAGATAAAGGTACAAAATCTGATTGAATAAATCATAAAGATATGTGGCTCAAAAGTCCTGATTTTTTAATAAGTAATTTTAATAATTGGTTTTTCGATGCCTGATAATTGTGCATATTAAGTTGAGACACTCGCTGTTGGGGAGGGTCTCGCGAATGATAATAAAGTATCGAACACACTGAACGAATCTATCGAACTGTAACCGAAACAGATTGTTTCCTGATTAGTAATGGTGACAGAAATTTAGAAATAATTTTGAAAATTCAAGCTACATATTTTGATTTTTCCTAAAGAAGTAAGACTTCTTATTTAGGTATTATAACTGTTCTTTAAGATCACTTTGCCTATATAAGGATGTTGAGATTTAAATATATTCATGATAATGTGACATCTACGGGAACGAATTATTTTAGCAGATTTATGTAATTCATATCAGTTAGGAAAAATGAAATGGAGTGTTTATTTACTTGTCTGACAATCAGAGCATATGAAAGTTGTTAGAGATGTATAATCAGAAGAGTTTTCATTTAGTTATTAAAGAAGTTGTACAGTTATAAAGTAAATTGAAGCGATCATTAATACAAAACCCCTGAAACTAGTAGGGGCAAATCTAGGGTATGTCTTTACGCAAATACATTTCTTACGAATTTTGGGGATAATTACGACCGAGATATCAGGTCATAATTATCCCTAAAGCCAGCTTCAAATACTAAATGTGCTTAATTGATAATGAGAAACTTGGTCAGATTCAGAACTTGGTAGTTTGTGTAAATGTTTGATAACAATCAATAGTGACATGCGTATGGCGTATACCGCGGGTCGGTGAAATAATTCAGATTCAAAGCGTTCAAAGCAGAAAGATCGAAGTTGACAAAATTAAAGTGCTGATTATGTTATATGAAACAGTCCCATAAAATGAACCAATTACCATTTAGTAAAATGTAACCAGTAAATTAAAGATTCAGTGACCAGTAATTTCAAAAGACCTAGTAGAGTGTCAAGCTGAATTAAAATTAGAATTCTCAATTTATCAAATGTTATTTCATGCGTTATAAGTTATTTTGTTGTTTCAAATCAGATGATTGTCGTAACGTTGCAATCTGCAATCAGTGGTAGATGAAATTCTTATAGTTGAATCAGAGCTTTTTTTCGGCGGGGAGTGTCGCGAATACCGTAGGGTAGTCGCGAAATAGTGATAAAATATTTAAATATTATTTCTTATAAACTTGAGGGTAGAACGAAGACTGTCAAATAGAATAGATTGCGATTTGAGTCAGTCGTGTGCGGAGCGCGACCGTGGCAGGTCGGGTGCGAGCTCCTGAGTAAAGTGTTGTGTAAACGTGCGAGGCAGATTAGGCGCAACACCGTGTTTGCCAAGTAAGTGAATTCAGTTTACCAATGTGTTAAATGTTCAATTTACCAATATTCAAAGATTCAGTATAATTCAGTGGTGTTGCGCGGGAGCCGTTTGTTGCTCATAAATTAGATACAGAGATTCAGTATAGACATGTGGCAAGAGAGATTCAGAGATTCGGTATAATTCATAGTAATAGATTCAGTATTCAGAAGCGTGAGTTCAGTCATTCGTAAATCAGTTAAATCAGACTAGTTACAAGTTTAGCGAGGCTCGGGGTGGCTATAGGGGAGGTTGGAGGCCACTAGCGAGGGATCAAACCCTCGTATGATAAATCAGATCACATTCATTATCAGTAAATCATATTTGTGTATTTATCTGTTACATTATATTATATTCCTTATATTCGACAAATACCAATGAACTGGGTACCCGGCGCCCAGGGTATTTGGCGACAACTGTAAACTGTTATATGCTAAAGTATTTTACAATTATTCCCTTTCAGGGCATTACGTATAATGTTATTACCTATTGTTTGTGAAATTTAATGGAGATATCCGATTTCGAATTATCCTAACAACGCCAGACGTTCCTACCTTAGTAGTACTATAAATCTCTACATAAATAACGGTTTTCTTATTTGAAGTGTTTGGTTTGTGTAATTTTAAAAGATATATTATAAAAGTCGATTATTATTTAGGAATGTCATCTATAATTATATACACAAAATATTATAACATACACAATACCTACACACCTACCTAGAATTTTTTTTATTCTATTTTTATTCGGGACTTTCTAGTTACAGGACTAAATGTCAGTCCCATCGTTCCCTAAGTACACTTATATCAACAATAGCATTAATATAGAAACTTATAGTTGTTAAAGCTTACTTCAAATTAAATCTGTATAACATTTTGGCAACCTCTGAGTCAGGTATAAACAGTGCGCTTATAAATTCAATGATTATGAATATTAAAACACTGATAGTGTCAGCTATACATTTCTTTAATTTTATTCTGAAATGTGAAAATGAAAAATAAACAGTGTTGAGAAATCGCCTATTCTACATTTTGGTTTCATAAACACGAAAAAGCTCTTAACGATTTTTATTTATAGTAAATCTAATTTTGTGTTTTTTTAGAAAATGGAACTGCTTCATGTTATTATCAAAGCTGGTCCATCACCTCGTCCTCTGGCGTGGTCTCTCGAAGTGTCTACCACAGAGAGTAGCGATGACTGGCGGATGGTTTACGCTTTTGGGGACCGTGACCATTGCCGTAAATTATGGGATCTTAGACCTGAGAGGCGGAGAAGAAAAGCTAGAGGTGCTAAGCGAACTAGTCGAGCGGAAAAACCATCTTGTTTAACTCAATTTACAAGTCCGAAACCGCTAGAAAACGGAGAGGTAAGAATTTTGTTAATTTTTATAAAATAATACATTTGGCATTATGCATAATGGAACTATCTTTTCGGATTTTGTCGCGGATTTATTATGATTTTGTCTCTCCCGTGACCATGATTGCTGTAAAGCATTCAAAACGTCGGGAACCAAGAATCATAATAAATCCGCGACAAAATTCGAAAAGATAGTTTCATTTATAACATCAAATATTCGCGTAAACCTATGAAAGTATTAATACATTTGGCATTTTTATAACAGTAACTAGCGACTCTGTCTTGCTACGCTGTTGTTCATCACTAGTGAAGAAACAAATCTTTCCATGGGAACCTTACACCTATTCGGAATAAAGAGTAACTTATGTGCTATTTCAGACTATAATCTTTATAATATGAGCCTTTCATGCAGATTATTTAGTAACAAAAAACCATTCAAACTTTTGATTGATTTGATTGTGATGGGATCTCCATAAATTATTTCTTATGTTTATTGTAAATAATTAAGTTTATAATTTAAGCGAAGCACGTAACTTAAATATTTGAATAATGAGCGAGTATGAGAGTAGGTTTGCGAAGAGAATTCTCAGTCGTAACTGATCAATTTTAAATACATTTCTTTAGCACTAAAATTATTAATTAGTAAATACGTAAGCGAACATTTCAAATAGTAACTAATATTATTCAATTATTAGCATTAGATAATATGTTCTTTATACTTCTTCAGATTTACTCGAATATTTGACAATTTTAAACATATTTTTTCAATATTTTCGAGGATTTATTTTGATATTTGGTTCCTGAAATTTCGAATACTTTGTAGCAAGTTGAAAAACTGAAAAGACAGATTTACTTAGAGTTAAGATATATCGCGTGTTATAAAGAGGTGAAGTACCGTGTAATACTTTTGTCTTTCACTGGTACATTTATTAGTCATCAATATGAAGATAACTAATTCCATGACTATCGTAAGATAGTTATCATATTGTTATGAGTCACTATTATTTAAGCTCGTTTCATCGGTTATCTATTACAATATTATCATTTCCAACATGATTACTACTCATTTTCATTAAAAAATACAATCAATAAATACTATACAAACCGTGTACAATAAAAATGAAAACAAAAGAGAAAATTAACTATTAATAAGCTGAAGAGTTTGTTTGTTTGGTTGGTTGGTTTGTTGAACGCGCTAATCTCAGGAACTACTGGTCCAAATTGAAAGATTCTTTTTGTGTTGGATAGTCCGTTTATCCAGCTATAAGCTACATTACATCACGCTTCGAACAATAGGAGCGGAGCATCAATGAAAAATGTTACAAAAACGGGAGGTATTTAGTTTCCAGCCTTTAGAACGTGCGCGAAGCCGCGGGAAAGGCTAGTATTATATAATATTATGTATTTACAAAGACAAGTCTCAAAGCAATCATTTACACAATATAAAACTTGGACTTAAATAAAGACGAGTCTTTAGCTTATTTACGTTTATGTGTATGAAAAATACTTTCTCATCTTTTTACTATTTTGAATTTTAAATAGATGCATGTAGGCATCCGTGAAGAAGTACCAGCTCGGCGCTTGCGAGTGTCGTTCCGAGCCGCGCACTCTCTCGCCAGACACCGCTACTATACAGTTCGTGAACTGACTGTAGCTGCAAGGTGTTTGTGTCATGGACATGCGAAACACTGCACAGTGGACCATAAAGTATGATTTCTAACAAAATATAATTATAGTTTAAGAAAAATGTATTAAAATCTTCTAAAATTGCATTTTGCAATACGAATTAAATAAAATGCTACATCACTATACTTCACGAGTACATACTCGTCAAAACTACCATTATTACGTGAGATTAGCCATTGCGGCCATAGTCTTTCAGGAAGACAATATTAAAGAAAATTGCAAAACCGCAAGTAAACTGAGATATAATTATTGCTATCTTATATTATCAGGCGTTACTTTTAAAATAAATACTAATATTATAAAGTTGAAGAGATTGTTTGTTTGTTTGGGTTAACGCACTAATCTCAGGAATTACTGGTCCAAATTAAAAGATTCTTTTTGTGTTGAATAGTCCGTTTATCGAGAAAGGCTATAGGCTATATTACATCGTGCTACGACCAATAGAGCGGAGAATCGATGAAAAATGATGCATAAATGGAAAAAATATATTTCTTTAGAGAGATTCCGTCGCGTATGCTGCGTAAACGGTTAAAGTTATGCAAAAATGATGTAATTAATTCTCTTTAAAAGTTCTAAAAAAGTTTCTCTTAAAACGCGAGCGATGCCGCGGGAAAGGCTAGTACTACATATTTAAAGTCTTGGTCGGATTCATCGCAATCTCATTAAAACTACTGCGCCGGAGATATTAGAGTATTTTTGGGTTAGATTTTTCAGTATGACTATCTAATGTGAATTATTTCCATTGTAGAGTGCAAAATGCGATTGTATCCATGCAACGTGCGGCGCGCACTGCCAGCGGTGTTGCTCCGGCGGTCTGTGGCGAGCTCACAAGCCCTGTGACCAGACCATGGAAGAGAAGAGCGAGTGCTCTTGTGGAGAAAGAGGGGCTTGCTCCTATGACGATACTGGCACTATACTTTGTGTTAATTGCACGGTAAGTCATTACAAAAGGTGCACTCGAGTAAACAGTCAACTCGCACTTGCCAGCGTAGTCGACTATGGTCAAATCCCGCACGTATTGTAGGGAAACCCCTGCCCCGCAGTGGAGTAGAACTCGAGTAAGAAAGTATTATTATTGAATGCTTTATGTGCAAAAATGACTTAATTTTATTGAATCTTGAAACAAATGTTTATTGTATTTAGTTTTGAAATTATTATTTTAGTTATCAGTGCTTAAAGCCCCAGATAAAAAGATGTCTAATGATTTCTTTACCAAGAAGAGATTTGCGATGATTAATTTCATCTGCTAAGATTTATGTAAACGTTAAAAATAAATTTGTATATACAACTATCATCATAATTCATAATATATATAGCATATATATGAATATTTATCTCATTTAATTTACTTTTAGGAGAATCGAGCAGGTCCTTTCTGTGACAAATGTCTGGTTGGTTTCTACAACATACTACCAGACGGTCCGTGCCTGCCTTGCCATTGTGATCCAGTAGGTTCTGAAGGTAAACCGTTACATATAATTATAGTAGATTGATTTAAGAGAAACTTTATATTTTTTTATCCCAAAAATGTTATGTTGGTTTCATCAAATTCGATTGAGTCATTTCAAAATTACCACTTTGTCATATTAAATAGTGTACTTAAGATTGCAAATTCCTAGATTCACACCTGCAATAAAATGTAATCTAATGATTATAAATAAAAATTACAGGTTCTTGCAAATGGGACAAAAAGCATCACCAAGTGAAGTGCGTTTGCAAGGAAGGGTTTGCGGGGCACAAATGTAACAGCTGCGAAGATCCCGCCGCCGCCTTCCCTGATTGCTTGCAGACGACGACGCCCGCGTGCAAGTGCGACCCGTGGGGAGTGGTTGACCCCGCTAGGGTGTGTGACGAAGTTTGTGAGTGCAAGGTGAGGCTGAAGAGATTTTAATATATCAGCCATAATATGGAAATAGTGGAATTTAGCTAGTCTAGCTTAGTGTTCTTAACTGCCCCGGTAGTGTAGTGGCTAGTATGTACGGTCGCACACCGAGAGGTCCTGGTTTCGAGTTCCAGGTCGAGCCGAGTTTAGTTGTTGAGTCTTTCTGTTTAGTAAGCCTCAGTAACAGCCCAGACTTTTGGAAGTTGGCATTGCTTGTATCAACATTGTGTCTCGGAGAGCTCGTAAAGCTGTCGGTACTGCGCCTTATCTCTCACTGGTCGTGTCGAACAGTCGTCCCACCGGAGTATGAGAGTGATAGGAATACAGAGTGCACTTGTGTCTACGCGTACACTCATGCACAATAATATCTCCTGCGCAGTTCGCTAATCTTAATTAAGATTGGCCGCCATGGCTAGAGTCGATTGGAGAACATAGTTGGTACTTTGTCATTATACTTTCAAGGTATGTGGTACAAAAAACGTTTAACTCATTTTTGTAGTATCTTAGTATTAACTATATTTAATGTGTACATAAGCTATTGTAATGGGGCATTTTTTTTCTTTATGACTTAAAATTGCGTTAACAGACGCAATACATTCTGCCAGTGTCGCGTTTTGTGAGGAAGACACGAATGAAATTGAGCGGTAATTTAAAAATTTGGAAATAGAGATTTTCAATCTCGTGAATGAAAAAATGGAGCAACGTATACTAATAAAAAAATTATTACTTGATATAAAATGGCACCATGAATGATTATGGAAATAATAAGAGTTAGGTTTTAGATTTATTTTATTATCCACTATAATTTTAACTAGTTTTTTGATAAAAGAGCTTAACACAAGAGCTAAATGTGGTATTGGTCGCAGCCGAACGTGGTGGGGTCTCGCTGCGACGCGTGCGCGCCGGGTCACTTCGGGCCGCGCTGCCTGCCGTGCTACTGCTCGCGCGTGGCTGCCGCCTGCCGCGCAGACGACAGCGTCGGGGAAGATGTAAGCTATTTTTGTTTTATTTTAGTTTGAATTTTGGTACTTTAGATGCTCATTACACTAGTTACTTATCCTGGCATTGCTTGAGTGTATTTCAGTACACGTACCAGTATTTGAGTGGAATCTTAATACTTTTTATAAAGCAAATGTAGCACACGATACATTTTATAACGTAAATCTGCTAATGACCCTTAAACAGTCGAATGGTTTTGGAGATTAGCTGTAACAAACATAGACAAAAATTTTGACTAAACTATCCAGCGGTGAAGCTATGGGTAAGTAATACATTATAATAGGTCAAGTATACATTATTATAGGTGGAATATCATCCTTAGTAATACTATAAATACGAAAGTAACTCTTTCTGTCTGTCGCGCTTTCACGCCAAAACTGCTGATTAAATTTGGCAAACAGATAGTCTGGATCCTGAGAAAGGACAAAGGCTACTTTTCAAGGCAAAGAAAGGGTTGTAAGGGTTGAAATTTCGTCATTTTTAAAGCTAGAAGGTTAAAACTTATTTTTTAAGCTTTTGATTGGATATGATTAAATAAGACGTTCAAAGTTTGTAAAAATTTTATCCTAAAGAGGGTACATAGGGACGAATCCGAGCGTTTCTTTAATTTAGCTAGTTCTTTTAAACCTAGAATATAAATTCCGAACTTTACAAAAATAAAAATTAACATAATTGTTTGGTATGCGACAGATAACTCTGCCATTGGGAGATGCGTGGAGCATCAGCGACGCCGCCACCGAGGACACCGTTACGCCATCCATCGACGAAGAAGGGAGGCCGTTCCTCATCAGCTATGAGGTTTGTTTTTTTTTATTTTATACGAGGGATAGGTATATTATCTTCTTCTTGTTCGTGCTTTACATACATTGTAAATTATACTTTTATCACTCTTCTATTTGAGATAGATTATTAGATTTAAATGTCATAAATGTTATTAATCTTAATAATATTAGCATGATAATACACATACTATAATACATATATCTACCTAAAGTTTTGCCATTTAGCGATATTTTAAAATAAATTTTAGTTTTGTAGTTCAACAAGACTTTTGAGTTGTTTGGTTCTTTCAGACACATAGGTTTCCTTATAATGATTTTTTTCACCGTAAAACAAGTAGTAATCTATACTACACTACGTTTCTCAAGCTAGCGCGTTACTACTAGCTTACTGCATACCCATGAACGAATTCGTTCATGTGCATACCTTTATGTCAAATATGTTAAACACATAAGCATACATTTCAAACCCTTAAAGATTGCTTGAAACAAATTGCTGTCTTAGCGATAAGGCCGCCTCTTATGCACTTTCCTTTCATTGTATTGGTTATATCTTCTTGTAATAAAGAGTAAGACAATGGTAGCTCAGGGGTAACGCGGTCGCTTTTCATAACCAAGTGATGCGGGTTCAAATCCGGGTCTCGAACCTCTGGTATTCTCATGTGCGAATCATTCATATCATGATTACCACTTGTCTCACGATGAAAAACATCGTGAGGAAACCTGCATGTCTGAGAAAACCTAATAAGTTTTCGAAAGGCATGTGAAGCCCGCCAACACGCACTAGACCAGCGCGGTGGACTATGGCCTGATCCCCTTCTTACTGAGGGAGGCCCGTGCCCAGCAGTGGGACGTTAAAAAGGGCTGATGATGATGATGATGATTTATTACATTTCTAAGTGAACTTCTCCAACCTAACCCAGGTGGAAGGCTGGGAGTCGTACTACTTCGTGAGCTCGTCCCTGCGAGGCACGGCTGCGGCGTACGGCGGCGTACTGTCGGCGCGTGTGTGGTGGGGGGCGGCGCGCGGGGACGCGGGGGGCAGCGCCACCGCCGGCCCCGACTGCGTGCTGCTCGCCAACGGTGTGTATACTTAAACACTATTAATTTTACTATGAAATACTGAATATATATATACTGAAATCTAAGCTCGTTGAGAGAGGGAGATGGCGCGAAGGTCACACCCACGAGTTAGACAGAGTTAGAAATGTCACTGACTCGCGGTGGGCGAGATCTAACTAAGGCTAACTCTTCCCTGTCTCTGAGTGCCTGGTACTATGGACTTATTTTTTCGTTTCATCGAGTTTGAAATACAACGATTCTAAAGGAGTTTTTTTGATATAACCGGCGTCTCACACAGTCGTTAGAATCGTCTCAACTTTGAAGTGACTCTAACGACTTCTCTCAAGCTAAAACCTTTTAAGTCATTTAGGCTATAGAGCGTGCCAAACAAATATACACACATACACACATTCATATTTACACTATACTATCTTTCTTACAAAGCTTTTATCTTAATTGCAGATGGAACCAAACTAACATACGGCAATACAAGCTACGAAACCCCAGGGCTGACAGAGTTGAAGGTCGTGCTGATGGAAGACGGTTGGACGCAGGGCTCGGAGCCGGTCTCCCGCGCGCAGTTTCTCGATGTGCTCAGTGACTTAAAGGCTATCATGATAAGAGCGCATTTTCATTATGATCAAGATGAGGTAAATAATTATTCGTTAAATTTTTGTTTTGGTGTTCATGTAAAATATGTGCCTCTATCGGTACGAATACAATTTGTATTTATGTTTACACTCTATTAACTTCCTCATGATTAAAAGCTTAGTAATTAAATTTGGCCTAACTTGGACTGTGAATCTAGGACCTTCGGAATCAGCAGTGGTGTACCACTGCGGATTACATATACCACTGCTGGCCTTTTTAACATTTGTTTCGTTCTTTTGTGGGATGCTAGCCAATAACACCCAAAAATAAAATCCCCCATCTGGATACGCTAGCCCCTAGTGACTAGGTTGGGGCAGTATCGGTACAAATAAATCCATATATCGATAAGCACACGCTAGCCCCTAGGGGCTAGGTCGGGGCAGTTTTGGCACTAATGAAATCCAAACTTCAGGTGCGTCTGGAGGGCGTGGATATCGCGGCGGGGCTGCCGGGGCTGCGCGAGGTGTGCGCGTGCCCGCCGGGGTACGCCGGCGCGCAGTGCGGCGAGTGCGCGCGCACGCACGTGCGGCTGCCGCGCCGCGCGCCGCCCGCCTTCGAGTGCGTGCCCTGCGCCTGCAACGGACACGCTGGCTGCGACAGTGGTTGGTTTAAACTTATATTAGCGTTTTTGGGCAGTTTGACTTGTTTTTTGACAATATTAACGACTCACGCTTCGCTTTTCTCTGGTTCATCTCTTGATACGATTAACTGTATGTCTCGCTGGTCTGTATGCTTCGTTTGCATTTTTAAATAAAACGATACTTTGAATTCAAAATCTATTTTAAAGTATTATCTTTTTAGACCTCACAAAAATCTTTATTAAAATGTAAATTTGTCGTATTATTTTTGAAGTATTATTGTACTATACATATTGTCCTATTCTAATCATTGTTTATTGATTATTATTATTATTATGAGTATTATTAAATATCAACTAAATTACTGTCCGTAGTGGACGGGCCATGCGGCCCCTGCGAGCACAACACCACGGGGCCGCACTGCGAGCGCTGCCTGCCCGGACATTACGGGAATCCCGTACAAGTAAGTCAAACATATTATGATTTATTTTAATAATATACCACTTAATAAATAGTGACTTTTTGTTTGTAAGTAACATACTAACAAACAAAAAAGTCAACTTTTTTTGGGGCTATTTCAATAGAAACTGGAGAGTAAGAAAGAGAATGTACAGCTTGTCTTACGGAAATTACCGATTTTCATGGGAAAACTCATTATAATTATATTTATATAATATTATAATAATAAACGTTTCGGGGTTTTCTTTTCTAAGGTCTCAACTAAACCGATCGTATCATACAATATGTGTGGTTTATAACATATAACGTGTCCATGTCGCAGGGCGCGTGCAAGCCGTGCGCGTGTCCACTGTACGAGGCGTCCAACAACTTCAGCCCCAACTGCGCGCTGGCGGCGGCGAGTGGCGACGACTTCGTGTGCACGCAGTGCCCCGACGGGTACTCCGGCGACCACTGCGAGCTGTACGTGCTTTATCTTTGAACATTGGTCATCACTACATAGTATAAAACAAAGTCGCTTTCTCTGTCCCTATATCCCTATGTACGTTTAAATCTTTAAAACTACGCAACGGATTTTGATGCGGTTTTTTTAATAGATAGAGTGATTCAAGAGGTAGGTTTATATGCATAACTAGCGGATCCCGCGGCTTTTCCTGTGCTAAATCTAGGGAAGAGCCCGAGCGAAGCGAGGGCGAGTCGCTAGTTAGACATTAAAAGTTATAAGGGAATGAGTATATTTTGTAATATGTTAACACCATATTAGTATCTTTACTTGTTTTAATAATATAGAAGTAGGTACTAGCCTAACTAGCGGCTTCGTGCGCGTTCTAAATATAGGCTAGTAACGAAATACCTCCCGTTTTTGCAACATTTTTCATTGATGCTAAGCTCCTGTTGGTCGTAGCGTGATGTATAGCCCTCATCAATAAACGGACTATCTAACACAAAAAGATTTTTTCAATTCGGACCAGTATTTCCTGAGATTAGCGCGTTCAACCAAACAAACTCTTTAGCTTCATAATTATAGTATAGATTATTATTAGTATAGATTATTAAAACAAGTACACATACCTAGAGGTGAAAAAATTTCAATAATATATGTACGGGCCAATACATAATATTTGTCGCGTAAGCACTTTACGCCATATATATATCGATTCCGTAGTAGTCGTGAGCACTCGTAGTAGCATTCGTCGCGGTAGTCGTCGTCGTACGCGCTCACGGGTCGTTCTATCAACCTATCAATCTATCAAACTATCATTCTATCACTCTATCATTAAGCTTAGTTAATATACAATTAGTTTTAGCCTGGACTATCATTTACCTATCAATTATCTATCAATAATTCCTATCAATATCAATATCAACCAAAGACTGTAGGGGTTTTCGTCTCAGCCCGTACATCTTTGTGGTCCTTCGAGCAACGTGACTGTAATCTTTCGAGTGGACCTCGCGTGTGTTTATAGTGAGTTTTATTAGTGCCGTGTATCACATGTGAGGACATACGTATCAGGAAACGAATAACGTGAACCAACGACAGTTCCGGCGCTTGGATTTATAACCATTGCCTATCACTTTGGTTAGTGGGTACAAAGGGCTCGCCAACGCAACGCAACGCAACGTGTCCAGCTTCAATCAAGTAAGATCTTTCCTTTGTCACTATCATCACTATCAGCATATCAAAGTAAGGAAGAGAGGCCCGGAAAAACCTATTAAAAAATCAGTTAGTCCATTAACTATAACTGGTCAGTCTCGTTAGTTGTCATCTCAGTCTCAGGCGATGAGCAGCAAGACTGACGAAATGATACGGAGGCAGAGTAGCAACTTTAAGGCGTTTGAGCACACAATATCAAATATTAATTTACAATCGATATCAGAGAAATGGGAGTTCGAGCATATATTACGGGCAGTACAATCGCGTTGGTCCTTAATTGATACCTTACACTGGGAATTAGACAGTGAAATCGGGAATAGCAACCCAGAATACGTATCATTATTTTTTAAACACGAAAAAACTTATAATGAAATTGTAAAATCTATCAACCGGAAGCTGTGGTCCGTATCACATAGGCCAGTTGACGCCGCACGTAGAGATACCAACTTTCAGCGGTAGTTATCATCAGTGGAGTTCGTTTAAAGACTTGTTCACCGAAACAATCCATAGAAGTCCGTCACTATCTAATGCACAAAAGATGCAATTTTTAAAATCAAAGGTAAAGGGCGAAGCAGAAAGGCTTATACAACACTTGCCTATTACCTCTGATAACTATACAATCAGTTGGGATATTTTAAATAACAGGTATAACAATAAGCGATTAATATTCCGTTCGCACATCGATATATTATTAAGCATCCCTGTAATACAGCAAACATCATTAAATCATATTAAGCGTCTTCATGATACAACTTTAGAGACATTAAACGCTATTAAGAACTTGGGTGTTGATGTGGAATCCTGGGATCCGCTACTTGTTCACATTCTTTCTCAAAAATTGGATACAGAAACATACCATGAATACCTATCAGCCATAAAACATCCAAGGGAGATACCTAATTTGCAAGAATTTTTGTCATTCTTAGAAAATAAATTTACTAGTTTAGAATCAGCTCGTAAGAAACCAGAATATCATAATATGAATAAAATACATAAGACAAGTAATTATACGCCGCAACAATTTAATAAATATAATAAAAGTTTTAACAAGCAAGCATTTCCGGCACATAGTAGGTTAATTTCGCAACAAGCTAATATGAAAAACAACAGTTCATGGAAATTTTTCAAGTGCGGAATATGCAAAACCAACGAACATTCATTATTTTATTGTCGCCAATTTTTAAATATGACACCGCAACTAAAACGCCGTACTGTATCAAAACTTAATGTATGCGAAAACTGTCTTTATTCGCATAACGGCAAACCATGTATTTCTGAAAAACGATGTATGAAATGTAATGAAACACATAATACGATTTTACACGAATCGTTTGCGCAATCAGGTCAAACAAATAGTTTTAATTCAGAGCCTTCTCAGCAAATTCAAAGCAACTCGCACGTGTCGTTACAACGCGGCATGCCCGAAGTACTTTTAGCTACAGCCGTTATTAAAGTACAGAAATATGATGGGACCTTTGTTAACATGCGAGCTCTTATAGACCAGGGATCCCAAACTTCGCTTATCACCGAAAATGCAGCTCAAATACTTGGTCAACCTAGATCAAGATGTCAGGGGGTGATATCAGGGGTAGGTGTAAAAGAGAGCAACTGTAAGGGCGTCATATCTATTAAATGTGTATCGAAGAACAGCCATTTTGAATTTGAAACCGAAGTTTATATCATGAAAAGCCTTATCAAGAATTTACCCAATTATACATTTTCTAAACCATCGTGGCATTATTTAGAGAACATTACTTTAGCAGACCCCGAGTTCTATGTTAGTCGTCCGATTGATCTACTTCTAGGTGCGGATATTTATTCGTTAATTTTATTAAAAGGAATTCGGAAGGCCGATAATCATATACCAATAGCACAAAATACACGTTTGGGCTGGATATTAACGGGAAACGTTAAAACTTTACAGTGTAACGTAATTATCAATAACCTAGAGGAAATACAAAAATTCTGGGAAATTGAAGATATCAGTTTAGAATCAAATTTATCATTCGAAGATCAACAATGTGTGGAGTACTATAAGGCCACCACGATACGACGTGAAGATGGGCGATATCAAGTTCGTTTACCCATGATTCAAAATTTTCAAGACAAGCTAGGAGAGTCGAAAACTAAGGCTATAGCACAGTTTAAATCCTTAGAGAAAAGATGGAACAAACATACAAACATAGCAAAACAATATAAATTATTTATGAATGAATATCGCGCGCTCGGTCATATGATACCCGCGCGCGGTAACTCGAGTCCGGAATGTTTCAACACGCATCATTGTGTACAATCTGATGATTCGATAAATTCTAAGTTTAGAGTTGTATTTAATGCCTCTAGTAAAACGACATCGGGAAACAGCTTGAATGACGTTATGCAATGTGGCCCAAATTTACAACAAGATTTACTATCACTTATTATAAGGTGGAGACAGTATCAAATTGCATTTACCGCAGATATTGAGAAAATGTTTCGGCAAATTTGGCTTCATCCCGAAGACCAACAATTATTAAAAATAGTTTGGCGCGATTCAGCATTAGAACGTATCAAAGAATATCAGCTTAGTACGGTTACATACGGTACTAAAGCGGCTCCTTTCTTAGCTATGATGACGCTCAAACAGCTTGCTAAGGATGAGAGTACAAACTATGTAAATAGTCAAGCTATAGATGCATTAAATAATTCATTTTTCATGGATGACCTTGTACACGGGTGTCACACTATCAACTCAGCAAAAAAGTTACAGCTAGACCTTATGAATTTATTAAAGTCGGGAGGTTTTCATCTAAGAAAATGGAAGTCAAATAACCAAGAGTTATTACAAGACGTTGAAGTAGACCAAGCCTATCAAGATTCATTTAGCTTCAAGCACGCGGAGCATATCAAGACGTTGGGGTTAACCTGGAACCCACAAGAAGATATTTTCACATTCAGTTCAAGGTTAGAACGAACAGATTTAACAAATAAAGTTACGAAACGAAGCCTCCTATCAGACATATCAAAGTTATTTGACCCACTGGGTTGGTTGTGCCCACTATCAACGAAATTAAAAATCCTTTTTCAACAAGTATGGGCGGCAGATATTAAGTGGGATGAACAAGTACCAGATCATATTTGTAAGGAATGGATTAAAGTTCGAAATGACATGCATAATATCAATAACATAAAATTAGAGCGATGGCTACATACCCGCGAGAGTGACAATATTGAGTTACATGGATTCTGTGACTCGTCTTTAAAAGCGTATGCATGCGTTATATACTGTCGTATCAATAGGGATAACAAATCAACCATTGTGTTATTAGCGAGCAAAGCAAGGCTCGTTCCTATCAACAAATCCGTGACATTACCCAGGCTAGAACTGAGCGGAGCACTACTCCTATCACGACTTATGAAAAAGGTCGAACAATGTTTGCAAGGCCATAATATCAAGGTTTATGGCTGGGTTGACTCAACGGTGGTGTTGGGTTGGCTTAATGGTGGTGCGGCCAGATGGAAAACATTCGTGGCCAATAGAGTGAGTGAAATTACTCAAACCATGCCATCGAACTGCTGGCGTTACGTAAAATCGGAAGAAAACCCTGCTGATTGCGCCAGTCGTGGTTTGACGGCTACTCAGTTGAGAGAACATCATTTGTGGTGGCAGGGTCCAACTTGGCTGGCAGCTTTTGAAGAGGATAATAATAATAAGATTATGTATTCAACGGACCAAGAACTTAAATTATCAAAACAAGTTATTTTAGTTACACAAAAATGCGACGATACCATAGAAAAATGTTTATCAAATTGTAGTTCATTTAATAAATTAGTTCGAATAATAGCATGGGTACGGCGATTTATTTATATCAAGAAAAAACAATACGGTAGTTTTTTGTCCGTAGAAGAACTCAAACAAGCAACTTTGTTAATAATTAAGAAAATTCAACAAATAGAGTACTATCAAGAAATTTCAAATTTAAGAAGCGGTAATAAGATAAATAGCAAAAGCAAAATTTGTGAGTTAAATCCATATCTAGATAAATATGAGATACTTAGAGTGGGAGGTAGGTTGAGAAATGCGAACCTGGGCCCGGATATGAAAAATCCTATTATCATACCTGGAAAAAATCGTATTGCGGAGTTACTGATTGATCAATCACATAAGCTAACTTATCATGGAGGCCCTCGATTAACATCAGCATATTTACGACGAAAATATTGGGTGGTAGGTGGCAACAGAGCTACCAAGAAGAGACTACGCCTTTGTATCCAGTGTAGGAAGCAAGAACCCAGCAAACACTCTCAGATTATGGGAGACCTGCCTAGTGCTAGAACAAACCCTTCTAGACTATTGTGTCCGCTCACTGTGGATCATGAAGATTTAAATTATTTAACTCCATCGCATTTTTTATCAAGTGGGCCAATACTATCAATTTATGAAACTGAATGGGATTTAAGGACAAGGTGGCATCTCCAACAAAAAATATTCCAGGACATCTGGAAGAGATGGCAGCAAGAATACCTAACCAACCTATCAGCGCGAAGCAAGTGGCGACAACCGCAAGAAAATATCAAACTAAATGACATCGTTATCATAAATGACGCGAATCTTCCCCCGGGAAAATGGGCGTTAGGCCGAGTACTGGCGTTACATCCCGGAAAGGACGGTCATGTGCGAGTAGTAACATTAAAAACAAAAAATGGACTTATGAAGAGGCCAGTTATAAAACTATCAATTCTGCCCGTACCACAAGAAACACCCGCAGTTGAAGACAAAAAATGTATACGTGAAAGAAATCCGAGATGTATTAAGAAAAAAATCAATTTTGCTACAGTCGCTACTTCTATCATATTATTTTTTATGACTTTAATGACAAACGCCTATGGGTTATATAATAATACGTCTTTACAAAATAATCGCGGTTTGTTCTTTGATAAAATTGCAAACATGCATTTAATTCAAGATGATTGGCGGCTGGTCGTATATTATGATATCAACCCATACTGGGAAGGCACTAAGGCGGCAAATAAATACGTACAATATCTACAAACCATATGCACAACGATAAGGGAACGTTCACCTTGCGACGGTGTTATGTATCAATTAAATCACCAGTATTCCGACCTACAACAATACAATAGCAAGTGGCTAGATCAGCAATTTGACGTAAACACGCGTCAGCGCCGGCGACGTCGAGGTCTTATTAACGGTATAGGCAATATAGCAAATTCATTGTTTGGAATATTGGATAGTAATTTTGCAGATAAATACGAACAAGACATTGGTTTAATTAGAGATAATGAGAAACATCTGATTAAGCTATGGAAAAATCAAACGTCGATCATTGAAGCGGAATTTAACCTTATCAAAAGGGCTGAATCTATCATGAACAAGTATCATAAAACAATCAACAAAAAGCTAATGGACCTAAACTCATCTGTGAATATTCTTAGATCCGAGCTTCAAAATAATTCCTATATAACAGATTTTACTTTATCAGCAATGATCACAAATAATATGCTACATGATCTTAGGAACATTCAAAATTATCTCTTGGACACTATCACCGACGTGTTCCAAGGAAAATTTAGTGTACACCTTCTCCATCCCGAGCAATTACAACAAGAATTGAGTGTCATATCTACAAATCTGCCCAGAGATCTATCCTTACCAACCGACCACGCGGACCTATCAAAATTATACAAAATATTAAAAGTTAAAGCACATCTATCAAAGGAGTTTCTCATATTTGAAATTCGTATTCCCTTAATCACAAGAGATTCCTTCGAAATATTCAAAGTTATATCTATTCCAAAGCAGGAAGTAAACAACATGATCAGCATTTTACCTTTAAGTGAAATGCTAGCTTTAAACTTAAACAAGGATTTGTTTTTATCTTTAACGAAAGACGATTTAAATTTATGTATTGAACAAGATATTGATACTGTGTTGTGCTCTGTTAAGAAACCGATTTATCATATGAAGAATGACCAAAGTTTGTGTGAGAAGAGAGAGAATTCCAATATATGTAAAACTATTATCAGTCCCTGCAAAAATATTTTCACTCGAACGAACAAACTAAATACATATTTTTATTTCTGTTGTAATAAATGCCACATCCGATTACTATGCAAGAATCAAGTTACCGCTATACAATTAAATAATACTGGACTGCTGACAGTGGATCCGGGCTGTCATATAAAATCAGCTGATTTCTCTTTTTATTCTCAAAATCAATATATTAGTAAAATGAACACAAAACTGGATTTGATATTACCAGAAATTGCACCTATTAACAATTTAATTAATATTTCGGTACCCGATTCGCCTTCCAGTACTAGTTTAGAAACTGTAATTAATCAGAAACAGCTACTTGCAATCCAAGAGCAATTGAATACCATAAAAAGAAGCGAGCCAATTATAGAAGGAGTATCATACCATCATATTCATCACTACACCGTGACCTACCTACTTGTGGCGGTAGTCGCCGCGGCCGCAACGGTATATGGATGGCGGCGCGTCAGACGCGCGCGTCGCCGACTAACGCCTCGCGCTCGAGGAGAAGAGCCGGGAGACAGTGAAGTGCACAGTGTAAAGTTACAAGTGTTAAGTGACGTAGGGCAGTGTAAGAGCAATGTAGCAAAAAGTGAAGTGAGTGACAAAGTTATCAGTGAGCGTAGATTCCGTCAAAATAGAGGCACTTCGCCAGTGCTTCAGTCAGTTTTCACTATAACTGACACCGGGGTTTAGTTTTAAAATTTAATTGTTACTTACATTTAATTATCATAAGTATAGAATTAAGTGAAAATGCCCATCATGTTGTTATTAGTTTAAGTGCACCTCATCAACATACCCATCTTTCGGCCCGGGAGCATGTACGGGCCAATACATAATATTTGTCGCGTAAGCACTTTACGCCATATATATATCGATTCCGTAGTAGTCGTGAGCACTCGTAGTAGCCCTCGTCGCGGTAGTCGTCGTCGTACGCGCTCACGGGTTCTATCAACCTATCATTCTATCAACCTATCATATCAAATCTATCATTCTATCATTCTATCAATAAGCTTAGTTAATATACAATCAGTTTTAGCCTGGACTATCATTTACCTATCAATTATCTATCAATAATTCCTATCAATATCAATATCAACCAAAGACTGTAGGGGTTTTCGTCTCAGCCCGTACAATATATTTAATGCTGCTCCCCACTTCCCAATTTAGCGGATTTATTATGATTTTTGGTTCCCGACGTTTCGAATGTTTTACAGCAATCATGGTCACGGGAGAGATTGCTCCGAAAATCCGAAAAGATAGTTTCATTTATAATGACAAGCGAAATTTATTAATGTAAATTACAAATAACGAAATTTATCAATGTATTTGTAATAGTGTTTTAAATAAGTTGAGTGTATGTCAGATGCGACGCCGGCTACTGGGGCTCGCCGACGACGCCGGGCGGCGCTTGCCGGCGCTGCGCGTGCGGCGGCGGGCCCTGCCACGCGCAGACTGGCCGCTGCCTCGTGTGTCCGCCTCACGCTGAGGGAGAGCGCTGCGACCAGTGCCAGGTCACTATACATTACTACTTCTCTTTTTTCGATCTGTCAATCTATTACTTAGATATAATTCGCGTCATGTAAAAAGAAGCTGGCTGTCAAGTTGCGCAGAGGCGATTTATCGGCCAATTTGGTGGTAAGACGCGGGGCGCGGGGAGAGGTCACGCGCAGCATGCTTTCCGGCTCGCTATTGGTTCGTCAGTTCAAAATACCATCGCGCACACAAAAGTTATTAATTACGAAATGGTTTTATATAAAAAATAGAGAAAAAATATTTATGACGTATATTGTTTTACAGAGAGAGAGTCTGATAATAGTGCAGTTAATAATTTTAAAAAATATATTCAACGAATTAATTAAATTTTTTGTAAGTAGATTAAACATTCTACACTGAACCAAACATATTTTATTAATTAATAGGATTCTATTTAATAACATTCTATCTAATATATTTTCAAATGTACCTGCCAATAAGCAATATACGTCGCGAGCAAAAGACTAGTTCAAAAAATAATAATAGGATTAGTAATTTCGTATGCGAATGTACCCATGCGCAAACACACCCCCAACCACCTTCTTCCAGCGTTCTTTTTACGCGACGCGAACTGTACTATTGAACGGAACTTATTTTATTATTTGAAAATTCATTCAAATCTTTCCAAAATATATAAGAAACGTATCAAAATATTCTAAAGTAATTAGTAGTTAACTTGACCCGATCCTTGTCATGTGAAAAAAATGATATGCTTACCAAACAAATATATTTAAAGTAAATAATGTATAAGGTATTTTGGGTGGATATTGAATGAATTTATTTACAATAAAGGAATTTACAAGTAAACTTAACTATATGTACAAAGCAAATAAATACTTGTCGTATTCGCGTGAAATAGTGGCAAGAATGCTGGCCGCATTCCCCCGCTGAATCGCAATGCCCATTCTTTGGGTGAAAAATGAGTCAGCTCTCTCGTCACCAGTAGAGGCGATAAGACGAGGTGTTATGTCTTTTAAAAAGTGCTTAGCACTTTGACTCCATGGGCCAAGGGTTTCTACAGCAAAAGGTATAAAAATAAAATTTTGACTAAGGGAGGCATATTTACGCAACTTGAGAAGCTAAGCCTTCTCCGCCGCGACCCCTACTTTATTAAGTAAATAGGTGATATACATTTGGTGAATTACATAAAGAATATTTGTATTTCCTTCCACTTTACACTAATAAAATATTATATAATCGTAGCAAGCAAACTGCACTATTTTAGCCTGCTTCATAACACTATTTCTCACTAACACAGATTGGCTGGAAGAAATCTCTTATAGAGATAAGTCCACCGTTGCAAACTAAATTTGTACTTGCATTACTGTTTATATTTCTATGTGCAATAAAGAATATATTGGTATAAAACATACGGGATGTTTTAGGAGGGCTACTGGGCGGGCGGCGCCAACGGGTCGTGCGTGGCGTGCGCGTGCGGCGGCGGCGCGCTGTCGGCGGCGTGCGACGCGCGCGGGCGCTGTGCCTGTGCGCGAGGCTGGACTGGCCGCGCATGCGACCGCTGCGCGCCCGGACACGGTGGTATGTACGATACATGCCATCTGATTTCTCTTTCGTCTCTTTCGAATTTTCTAACAATTTAGAAGGCAAATATTGAAATATATATTTTATTAATAATATGTGGCAACACGGACCTGCCGAGGGTCCGGTGACGACACTCTGGTTCAGAACAGAATGTTCTGCCGATAAAACGATAGCTTAAACGATATTCAAATAACACATATACTACCTAATGGCCTGAACAACAGCAAGTACTCCAAGCCGAGGTGCCTGGCTGAGGTTGGCGCCGTATATTCGGGGGTGGCCTCGGAGCTATGGCTGTGCAGCTCGGCAGTCCTTGTGTGCTATGAGCTAGTATATGGACGTGACACTGTTCACAACGATGGTATTCACTTCGATTTGGGTTGTATGAAGTGCGTGTTCTCCAAGCGTGTTCTCCAAGAGCAGGAATAAACGAATGGCCATGATTTCATAGGGAAACGAATTTTATAACGGCGCCTGTACCGGTAACCACACGTTACCATTCATTCCAGCTCGGAGCCAATCATAACGTAATCATAGTACGATCAGTATGTTCCTTACGTGAACCCTGACATTGCCCAGGCCTGTCGCGTGATATTCAAAAAAGATTGAAACTAACGTATGAAATGGAGAATAAACATACCGCCCACCAGAATATCATCCCACTAATTTAGTTATCGATATTAATTACATATTAAGCCAAATCTCCCCTGTCTCCCCGCAGGGCTGGAGGAGGGCTGCCCGGCGTGCGCGTGCGGCGTGGCGGCGCTCGGCGCGGACTGTGCGCCCGACAGCGGCGCGTGCGTGTGTGCGCCTGGAGCCGCGCCGCCCGCCTGCGCCGGATGCCTGCCCGAACACTACGGACTCACCGCCAACGGCTGCAGCGGTAAGTCGAATTGTATATTTAAAAAATTTATTTATATACTAGCTGACCCGTGCCCACTTCGTTGGGCATAATGTTAATAATCTTTTTTTAGTACAGAGTGTTTAAATAATTTAAATTATTTTATTAATATTAAAAATTAAATTATCTGTACTAATATTAAAAAAACTATTTTTTGTAACCTTAATATAAAAGTTATACATATGCTGTCGTTGACTTTTTTGTAGGCATTTTTAAGTTCCATATCTTTTCTCTAGAACTCAAAAATATATCTTTCATAGTTAAGGCAGCGTTCGTAAGAAACGCTTTCATTCGACCGTTTTTTCTCCAATTCACTTTGCAAAACGGACTACCACGTAAAAGCCTTTTTATTTTTCGGTTTTTTATATAACCTATGACACTCAGCAATAATGTGGCTTTCTATTGGTGAAAGAATTTTTAAAATCGGTTCAGTAGATCCCGAGATTACCCCTTACAATTTAACAAATAAACAAACTTTACTTCTTTATAATATTAGTATAGATAAACAGTCGTATACAAAAAAAATATATTAAAACTGTAAGAATACAATTAGACCTATATTACCCTAAATTATTACAAATAAACTGATTTGTCATCAAAAGTGACGGATGCTAAATAAGTATGTTTTACAAAAATAATAAGTGAAACTAAATTGAAGCTACTAATAAAGGAAACAAAAGTACATATGTCTTATACAAGATTTAAAAATAAATAAGCTTATACAATAATACAATTTCTTTCTCACTCTCTTTTTCCTCTTTTTCCTCTCTCTCTCTCTGTCCCCCCCTCTATGCCGTTGCTATTATTATCCATAGGTATAAATAAGAAGAATGTGTGTTTTTCGCCAGTCGTCAGCTAATCGAAATGGAATGACAGAGACAACTCTCTCTCTTTCTCTCTTCTTCTGTCTTTCTGGTATTATCTATAGGTGTAGGGAGCACTGTAGGTTTTTCGCCTCTCAACGTCTACAAATGGCGAAATGGCGTGGCATGACAGAGACAAAACGAATGTGCGGCCAGGAAGTCGTCAGTATTAATAGAAATACAGTTGATGAAGTTCGATGTTTATAACTGTATTTATAACTATTCTATGTTATAAATAATAATATTTTTATAAATTCCTAATTGTAAACTATATAATCAGTTGCTTTTATTACAAAAATGTTAAAAAAGAGTTATTTTTATTTTCGATTTAGGTAAGTACTATATTTATTTGGGAAAGTTTTTATAACTGCTCAATTTACTCAATTTCTGATTGACCGAAGACTTCAGTTTTTAAAGTATTAGCCACTAGAGCTTTTAGTCTCTTTCGAAAGAGGGAAATAAAACTGTTAAGATACAGGAAGAATAATTATAATGAAAAATAACTGTATTTTCGTTATTTTATTTTTTATCAATACTTTATTCTAATAGAGAGGGCGTAGTATTCTAATTCATATTTTAGTTTTAGTTATTAATAGTGATTTACCCTCGCTTCGCAATTGAGGTCACCCCTAGGTACGTGCACATAATTTTCATGAAACTTTATTAGTTAACGCTGCGCACGCCAACAAATCTTCATGTTGGCCTATTTTTTTCCGACTTCTTCAACAAATATTATCTTTATATTTTAGTTATACCTAAACTTTCAATTCATTTACTGAAGAAAACCGCATGAAAATCTGTTAATTAATTTTTGAGACAAACAAAGGCGTCGTATACAAATAAAACCCATAACTATTGAAACCACTTTACGAGAAATGTAGGAATGCCATATATCATAGTTATTATAACCGGATCATCAATTAGAATGGCACATTAAATATGTGAGAATTCTTAAAACATTTATTTCTTAGATCTAAGATCCGGAATCCGGAAACGCCTAGAATGTTTGTGGAAATATAACCGCAGTAGGATCGCGTGTAACGACTGGAAATCCCAATGTAACAAATTCGATGAATAATTAATCATCGTAATCAATTCTATGAAATTATTTTAACTGGTTGTATTTTATGTATTAAAAATTAGCCTTATAATATATGATTTTGGTACTTTTAAGCAAGAATTTTTCCAAAAAGGGTTGATGTCAGACTGGTGGACGGTCGTAAAACTTTTGCTAATTCAGAAATAATAATTGAACAGGGCGCTGGGAGATTGTGCTTTGTTATATACTATGAAAATAGGTGCTGTCGTAGGTAGATAAGCTCTTTCTAATCTATTTCAGCCACGGCGGTCGACGGATCTCACTGAGAGTAGTCAAATGCGTAATATGATAGTACAGTTCTCAATTCCACGCACTCGAACCCGAATGGGACCATAATTCGACACAACTTATTGACCATCCCCAACTGCTCATCTCTAGGCCTCTTGGTCTGGGACTCGAACCCAGCACTTCAGGATATGCAGCCCTTGGTTAAAAACTAGACCCCTGAGACAGTCAATTAATGTCAAAAAAATTTTAACATCATCTACTAAAATATAATAATCAAAGTCAGTAAATCTTACAATAGAGTAAGGTACAACATAGTTTCTTCTTCATGTTATTTCAACAATAAACTAAGATATCTAAACAAAACAAAGCCGCACACAACACTCACTAGTTCCCACGTTTTAACATTTACCGGACACCGAACCTATTACCCTCATTCCCGCACGCGACACCTACGGCTAGCAACACTGTCGTTCTGCAATTTGCGTAATATGCGTGCGTCCTAATTCCCTAACGATCAGACCCACCACAGTGCATTCCGCATGTAATTTTCTCATATCTTATACACATTTTGTAATTCATGCAGTAAATAATATAATTTTAAAGCTATATCTATTAATTATTATGAGGAAAATGTGTTTAAATAAAACCAATAGATGGCGTTATTTATAGTATATATCAGTACATATAAATAATATTAATACCAGCTTTTCACTAAATTCATATGAATGAATATACGGCACTTACCTACATAAAAAAATTAAACATTAAAAAATGAATTTCTTAAGTTTTTGTCTGTCTGTTTCTTTGTTCCGGCTAATCTTTTGAAACGGCTGGACCGATTTTGACAGGACTTTCCTCGCAGATAGCTAATTTTATACGAACTTTGACTACTTTTATTTTGGCATATAGCTACTTTAGGCTATGGAAAGTGCTCATATGTTTTTCATATAGGTAGGAATATATTATTATACTAAAGCTTTTTTTAGATCAAGACTTTCTTACCGTATAAGGTCCTAAATAAACCTAAGATTATGGAATCTACGTCTACCAATTATCGTATTATTACAAGTATTATCAGGAGCTGCCTAGAATACATAAGGAAATATACATTTAACTGATAATGTATATTATATGTAAGCACATAATATGTTAGTTTTCTCTTGTAATTGCAACATAACAAAAAACTTATCGATATGATATTACCTCCGACACTTATGTTAGATGATAACTGTTGAAATTCGTACCAAATTTTAATATGCTCGCAACAGCTACCAAATCTACTACAATATACTATTTTAATCTTAAAGCTTGTATGTAAGCTCGTATTCTTCACACTGAATATGTTGGACTGATTTGCTACTGTTAGTAATAAAAGTTCGAATTCGTGGCTCTGGTAGCTTTTTATCATGGACGGACCAGTCATAAAATACAAATGCATGAAAACACTTTCAACCATTTGAAGTATAACGCACACAAAGAATTGACACAATACATCAAAATTCACTCTAATGCTAGTGCTTGAACGTAGTCGATAAAATACATACATCAATGACATTTTAAATATTAATAATAAATATTGTTTGATTTTTCGCCGACAATCAAACCCAGAACGTTCGAAGCTGTAAGGCAAAGAAAATAAAGGGAGAATAAAGGTGGGGTAAGCTTCCGGTATTTATATTTTAATTATACTAAAATATGCAGGACATTGTTATGAACTTTTTACTCAATTATAGTTATTATAGACTTCAAATTTTTTGTTAAGAATTTCTTTTCTCTTTCGAGAAGGATCCCTAGGAAATCTAAAATTTTGTGTAATTTATGTGTTAAAATAAAATAAAAATTAAGTACACATACTAATTATAATTTTTGCATTTATAATGTTTTTATTTAATTATAAAAATATTATTATAAATTTATTGTCATCAGATTGTAGGATACTGCGATAAAAGTATTTTATGTTATTGTACTGTACAAATAACATCCATTATTCGCTTAGTTATTTCGTCAAATATCGATATATTTTTCGACATTGTCAAGCACTAGTCGATGTCAAATGGACTTACTCGACGGTTCTGTCATTTGTTTTGAACGGTATAATCCAGCCATTTTATGATGGTTGTCAGATACATAGATACATCGACTATATTTAACATAGTTGAATAATACGAAATTTTATTTTACATTTACTTAAATTTTGTGATAAATAACATTAAATGTAATAAAATATATTACTTACAAGTGAAAAGAAATAGTGTTGCTTCCGCTGCTTTAGTTTTTACACCATCTAATAGAACATTTAGTCATTTTTGGGAGATGTTTTGTTGACAAGTAAGTGCTTGAGACTGACGTAAAATCAAACGGCCAGGCCTAAAATATCCTGATTACTGTCAAGGCCGGTAAAGGTACGTCAGCTTATGTGTCTCGTCCTAGTTAATACGTCCATGCTTTTTATATAAAAAAGTCGCAAAAGATACTTAGGAATCACCCGTGTAAGTAATAAATCAATATGTTAGGACATTATTACACAGCGCTATCTAGTTCCGTGGTAAGCTAAGAGGCTTGTGTTACGGATACCAGATAGTTGATATACTACTCATATAACTTTTAAATAATTACATAATATAAAGTAAGCCCTTAGTTTAAGTCTTAAGAAATAAGAAATCTTGCCACAACGTAAACCTTATTACTCTATTATTGAAGTATCTTAAATAACTTCGCGATTGCAACAAAATAAACATCCATATTTGAAGAGGTAAATGTATGATTGACACCCGCGGCTACATCGGTGTAGGTCCCGTCTTTAAAGAATTAGGGCGAACGCATATTACGCAAATTGTATAGAGCCAGTTCAATTATTAGCCTTAGGTGAACACTACTTATGTACTATAGCACAAACTAACACAACTATCCACAGTCGTAGTTAAGAAAGATGATACCTGTGATAGTAATCAGTATGGGAATTTTCGAGAGAGGATTCTACAGAAATATTGTCTATAGATAAATATCCGTGCTATAAATCAAAATTTGTTTTCAAATTTTGACTTTGATTAATTTTTCTGAAATTTTCTTGAAAATTCTAGATAGGCACTATCTGTAACCAGTATATAAACCGTCTTAAACATTAGTCTTTCCTGATACCATGATTGCTGTAAAACATTCGAAACGTCGGGAAGCAAAAATCAAAATAAATCCGCGACAAAATCCGAAAATACAGTTTCATTTATAACGTAAAATATTCGCATAAATCTAACAAAATGTTAAGTATTCGTCTCTCTACCCGTACCGTAACACTGTATAGCTCTACGAAGAACGGTACGGTATTTAAATTTATTTAAATTTTAAATTAATGTACTACTTTTAACTTTTAAATTATAACCTCCTGACTGATTTAGGCCATCTTATAGACAAAGAGACTAGCTAACTGCGCAGGAGACATTATAGTGTATAAAAGTACGTGCAGACATAAATTGCTTTTCTATAGATGCTACTCTCAAAGTCCACGCATAAGACATGACCGAATCAGGCGCAGGCTGAAACTCCAGGCTTTCAAAACAGAAATACTCAATAATTATTCTGGGATTTGAACCTAGGCCCTTTGAATATAAAGTCGTTTGCGCCACTATATTATCAAGACAGTTAAAATGATTTTTATGTATTATTACATACAATGATGTAAGGAACTTATTAAAGTCGTCCCTTTATTTTCTTTGTTTTTCAGACATTTTAATTATATCAGAAAATCTCTTATAGCGCTAATGTTGTTTAATAGTAGCTATTAAACCTAGTTGTAAACGAAGAACGGTAAAGTCGATCGTAATAATTGTCATAAAACTAGGCAAGCCCTCTGTAAGTCTTAGGCGTGATTCAAAATACGCTGTAAAATATACACCTATAATGTTACTTAAACTATCATTCATATTAACTTTCATTGCCTGTATCACCTATACATGTATTTGTATTGTACCTTTGTAATAGTATTGGAATAGCTTTATTCAGTTGATGATAGTGACAGATGACAGAGCTTTTAAAGGATACGTGGTCGCTATTTTCTATTCTTTTAATATTGATTTTTTTTAAACCTATTTCTCTATGTACGAGTATATTCCGATTAAACGACCCGTTTGGCGTAGTTTGTTAGTGATCATCGCTGTGCCAGCGGTCGCGGGTTCCAGTCCCGCTGGCGGCTGGGTTCATTTGTAAGCAAAAATGTTTGTATTCTAAATCAAAATCAAAATCTCGGACTACCCCTTGCGATAGAATTCGACATAGTCTTATTATTAAGGTGTCTAGACTTCAATAAGGTAGTTAATTTCGTTAACGCGTTTTGTGTGTTGTAAATACCTATGCTTATTTTCAAATAACACGGGCGGTAACTCACTTCAAAGAGAAGTAAAGCAGCAAAGAGCAATTTATAACTACAAGCGACGTTTGATTTTCCATGAAGACATTCGCTTGGTTATGAGACCTTTTGTTTTACATCGTTAACATTATTTTTAGTTCAATTATCAATATAACATTATATCTACTATCGAAGGCTTGTATGAAAAGTAATATTATACATGTCTTTAATTTTAAATACTAATAAGAAATATGAACCGATATTAGGTATTTTGGAAGATGGTGCTACCAAAGCACAGTAGGGCTTACGTTACATGTTGATATCTGATCTCTTCAGCCCTTTTTAACATCCCACTGCTGGGCACGGGACTCCCTCAGTACGAGTGGGATCAGGCTATAGTCCACCGCGCTGGCCTAAGTGCGTGTTGGCGGACATCACATGTTTTTTGAAAACCTGCTAGGTTTTCTTAAACATGCATGTGTCCTCACGATGTTTTCCTTCACCGTAAGACAAGTGGTAATCATGATAGATATGATTCACACATGAAAATGTCATAGGTGCGAGACCCGGATTTGAACCCGCATCACTCGGTTATCCAAGCGAGCGCGTTACAACTGGGCTACTACTGTCTGATTTCTGATATTTTAATTAAAACTATAGTTTTTATTATTTACTTATCTCGCTAGTCTTTAAGTAAAAAATAAAAATCGTTTATTTTAGAGAAGAATGGTATGTTTGTTTATCTATAACTCTTGATATATTACATTGAAACCCACACTATCCCAATTCCGTAAACCAGCGCAGGGCAGATGCTTTGATGATGTACAACTGTAAATATACCAAGCTTTACCACAGACCAATTAATTATAATATTGCGGAACACGTTTGGCGTGTAAATTGGGATCTTTCCTGATGTGTTCCAGCCATTAGCATTCGCGTTATGGTCGTAAACGATATAACTCGTCGTAAAATAATAAATACTAGTATTTTATGTTTACCCTTTTATTATAGAATCACAAAATTATAAAACAAAGTCCTCCGCCGCGTCTGTCTGTCATGCTGTTTTCATGCTGTTTTCACCAGTGGACAGAGTGGTTCTCTAGAAAAGTTTTAGTATATAACTAGCGACTCGCCCTCGCTTCGCTTGGGCTTTTTCCTAGATTTAGCACAGGCAAAGCCGCGGGATCCGCTAGTTATGCATATAAACCTTCCTCTTGAATCACTCTATCTATTAAAAAAAACCGCATCAAAATCTATAGGGACAGAGAAAGCGACTTTGTTTTATACTATGTAGTGACTAGCGGAACCTGCGGCTTCGCTCGCGTTAAATCTATTTAATATAAAAAAAAACAGAACAGTCTTTCCTTTTTCTAGGTAAGTTTCAATTTTCCTTGAGTGGAACCTCCTTCGAAAATAAAAGTAGCTACTAAGCTACTTTTTATATGATCAGTTATTTGCTAATGAAAGTCCCGTAAAATATAATGTCAAGCTATTTCTTTATATTTTATTTATAAGTTCAAATATTAGTGGGATAAAACATACCAAATGTAAAAAATTAAATTTATCTATTTATTATAGGAATCTTAAGAACAATTATAAAACTTTAACAAATTAAAGCGGTTTTAGACAAGCCAGTCAGAAAACCCAATAATAATATAAGTATGAAATTGAATATAATTGGCCGACTATCTATATTTAAGGCAGACTGACTCGTGTAACGCGGCGTCGTCCAGTCTACAGTTATTTGTGACGCTCTCTGGCGACCGCTTTCTGGTTAAGCTCATTCACTGACTACCACTGAACATCTACTACTACTATCTATACATACTATAAGAAAATTCTGAGTCGAATAATAATTATTCTAACTTAAATGAATTTATTCGACAAAATGTTTAGAACTAATAACGATAGTCATACAAGTGTATAGGGTTTAAACGTAGAGAGTAGCTTTGAATGGATAACAGAGCTTAACTTGAAACAGCACTTAGAAAATAATTGTTAACATTTTTAGTAACTTTATATGTATTAGTGTATGTTTTGTAAGTTGTCCTACAAATAAATAAATAAATAAATAAATAACTGATAAGCCTAAGAACCGCAAAAACACGCCGTACAGCAACTTTAACAAGTAAATCGTTAATCTCAAACTATATAATACTTGAAGTGTCCAAATAAAGGGCTTTACAGCTCTAATGTAGTGTTGCCCAAATGCAAGAACAAGACGAGACTTAGCCAGTCTTGGTCTTGGTCTTGCGCCAACACATCTGGTCTTGGTCTTGGTCTTGGTCTTGCAGCAAGAGTCTTGCAAGTCTCGCAATTACCTATTAGCCTATTGCTATTTATTAAACGTTACTTTAACACGTTCACTGTGTGTGCCCCACATATGGGGCACCACGAGGGTCAGTTCATACGTGCGTGGCACATATGTGGGGCACGAGCTAAAATAAATTCTATGGCATGTAATTCCGCGCACGTATGAAATTATTTTGTTTTACTTGCATACACGTGTGAACAATGAATATAATAATTATTTACCATGGAGTCCCAGTGACATTTTATATTGGTGTTGCTGGTATACGTTATGCACACGGAAAGTGACAATTATTTATTTATTAATAAAAATTCTTTTACTCATTAGCACAAAATATTAATGATATTTATTATAACAAGCCAGATAAAAAGCTTTTTTACATTTCGTATCCATTTTTTTTATTTTTTTCGGGCTTGAGCGGCAGTATTACCTTTTTCCACTAAACTTCTGTTATAGCACAAAACTCAGATAAAACTGTCCAATGCTCTGTTTACTCGGCAAATTATCGCTGCAAACTGATTTTGACAGATGACTTGTCACATAAATAAAATATTTGTGCATGCATTTCATTAAATTTAACTATATTTACTCCTTGATTTAAGTTCAGACGTGTGTGACCCCCATATGGGACATGGAGAAAATTCGTAATATCTTATTAAAAAATAAAAATAATAAAATCATTACTACTTTTTTGTTTATTTCTATGATAGTAAATTAATTTAAAAACAAAACCCACTATACACTTATGGGGTCAAATTATTATTTCGGCTTGCACAGTGAACGTGTTAAGTCTTAGAAGTTAGAACAACGTAATGGAGTAAGTACATTTTGAGATTGAATTAATATAGCCATAGTAAAGTGCAAACAAATTAATAAATGTCTAAACATTTAATGAGAAATTCGAAATTTGAAATTGAATTTATAGGTACTTCTTTAGGCGCGTTATGAAAAAATGATGAGAGTGAAATTTTAAGAATCACTGTACCACAAAAGTAACAAGTTGAAATTGCCTGCTAAACCGCTCATAGCAAGTTGAAGTTGCCTCTGATCACTGTTTTCATATTATTTATAATTATTTTAATATTATACAGGGTGGTGACGCTTGATCAACGTTCCTTCAAACCACATATAGTATAAAAAATTACGAGTTGAATACAAAAAAAACTAATTGAAAATATTCAAAAATGAAGCCACAGGAATTTTTTTTCGTTTTAAAATTTAAAACCATCATCGTAATTCGTATGTACGCGCAAGCGTAGTTCGCCGTGAAACTCAATAGTCATGTGATTTTGATCATAGTAATAACATTATCAATTAGTATAGTTAGTTAAAATGCTTACGTTTATCAAAAAAGTATCTGTATAGTAATTTATTTTCAAAAAAAAACTAATAAATTATTTTCAATTTGTCTTTCAGAGAGAAATAAAAATATTTTTTTAGCGACTACTTTATTACTAATTATTATAAACATCACATCATTAAATTATTTTAAAAACCCCATCACTTTCGACATACGAATAATTACAAATTTTTTAAATAACATTTTTACCTCAAACTACCACCTCATTTTATAACCATTTTTGTGTGACAACATTACCTACTAACTTAGGTTAGTGAACCGCATTGATAGGCACACAAAATTATTGACTGTCATAATTACAATAATATGGACTAGAAGTAGGTAGGTACATAAATTATTATCATAACATCATCAATATCAAAATTAAAGCTTAGTACTCGCTACGCATTAAGAGGTAGGTATGGATGTATAGGACCTGCATGCCTAGATAATCAATGACTTTATTGTATTTTTTAAATTTTTAATAAAGCAATTTCAAAATCTACTACTTAACCACTTTTCAATAGGCCAATTAGGTACCTACCTACATGTTATTAATTCACACAACATAAGTTCGTTAAAACCTACCATAATATGCACCACGACGATGATATTAGTCAGTACCTATCTAATTACCTCTACTTAATTATTTTTTTTAAAGATGAAAAGGCATATTATTATGTACCTATGTGAATTTCAAAATACATCTACGCTTGAGTTCTGTACCTACTAATTTAAGAACACCAGTTTATTGCGACGTAAGTAGACTAAAACAATAGATTTGTATCAGGTCTGGGTTGTTAATAGTTGCAGAACTAGTCTTCTACAACCAATCAGTACTTAACTGAAAACAAAGCATTAGGTACATGCGATAGGTAAGTAGGTAATTCGTAGATACTAGATGTATACCTACTCCCAGATATGCAGAGGCAGAGCTACTTGTACTAGAACACTGCCTCGTAAGTCGTAACAAGCGTTGACACCGAACCCCTAAATGTTTTTTGTTCCATCCACCTTGGCGATTATGCACCTAGTAGGTATAATATTTTCATAGCACAGATGTAGTCAGTAGGTAGTCACTAACTTTTGTACTTCTTTCAGATAATTTATTACGAAGTCTTTAAGGTAGTCCTAGTCATTAATAAAAGCAACTTATCATTACGACATTAAACTTGACTAAACTAAAATCAAAATAACTTAAAAGCAAAACAAACACAAACCACCTTTTCAATCAAATTCCGACGTTTAGAGTGCGGCCGTAGCGATTTCGAAAAAGTATTGAAGAATTCGTTTTATTATTATTAAAACTACCTAAATATTAGATGAACATAAAACTCTTAGTAAATCGATTTTTATTTATAGCATCAATTTTTAACTAAATTAAGAGCAACAATAATTAGAAACATGTAATCGAACCGGGATTCGAACCCACAACCTCTATCTGTGGGCCAATAAGCCCACAAGGGCGGCAATTTTTTTTGCGTCGTGCTTCACAAACACGGTTTTACACAAGCTACTCTTTCAATTTTCAAAAAATCTATTTAGGTACCAATAACCTGCGATTTATTTATCAAAATGCCTATGAATTTATCTATTCGATTTATCATTTTACGAGAGACAAGAAAATACGCGTGCAAGAAAGAAGTTAAAGGTTCTGTTAGTGGTATAAATACTTAACATTAACTTAAATAAAATAACAGCAAAATTAAAAAAGTAAAATGTAATCTAACCGGGATTCGAACTTGTGACCCTGGGAGGTCAATTAGCCTATAAGGGCGGCAAATTCACGACGCAATAATATGAAATTTATTTAATAAAATAGGTAGGTAGGTAGGTACTAACTTTTCTATTTAGTGTAACTTTATGCGACAGGATAAATTAAACAAAATAATATTATTAGTTACTACTTTATTACAAATTATAAGACATTCGTGTAGCATTAAAATGATTTTAAACCTCCATCAATTCACACAAATATTGATTAAAATAATACACAAAGTTATAATATAAAATTGTTAAATTGAAAGATGCAATAATGAATAATGCAATATTGAAAAACGTTCACTAGAAATTACAATCTATCACAATATCTCGTTACATACTTTAAACAAAACGCTGTTTAATTTACTTTCGTAAAAATTCTTAAGTGTACTTAAAAATAACAATAATTGCAAAATTATTAGGCAAAGGCACTCGCTAAAATATACCTATCAACCATAATAATTATAATAAAAAATACATTCAAACTGTTATGTATCTAGAATGTATTCACAAGTTTTTAATTCGAAACGAATGTCGGCGATCCATTTAATACTTAAACAACATAAATAATTATTCTGATAAAATTGCAAGGACATTTACGATACCTACGAGCATATTTCAAATATTGTAGGTATGACACAGTCCACAGAAAAAAATTAAATAGGTACATTGGCACTCGAGTTTTGACTCTTGATTTCAATTAATTTTATCTGTTGCTCGGGGTAAGAGTAGGCGAAGGGACTGGGCATTGGCCTTCCTCTACCAACCAAACAGTTCCTCAAAACCAAGTACCAGGTACGCGCAGCGGTAGATAGCCGTTGATACCGCCTTGTACGTACGCAGAGCTCTGTGGTCATCTCACATTCCTTCTTCCGCCGCCCACGACTATGAGCGCGTCACTAGGAGGGTACTATCTGGGACCCTTGAGGCTTCGATCGAGTAGGTAGCCGCCCGGGCGATCAGCCCAGCCGTGTGAGACTCTATTCAGGGAGGCCCAGCCAGGCGATCAGCGACCGATCGGCGGCTACTCTGGCGTCTCAGTATGACACTTTCACTATTAGGTACATCGATTCATTAAAATCAGTCCTTTGCTTATGTGCGTACTGCGTGCTCCCACTTCAACACTTTAAAGTCAACTAAAGAATAAGATAAGTTAAGAAATAGAAAAATACTAAATAGGTAGTTAAAAGCATAAGCCGCCTTGTCAAAGAAATGCCGACATTGGGGTGCTAGTGTAAGCGTAGTTGAGGCGGTAATTTCATTGCTTTATTTAATATTATTATTGGTATTTTTAGGCCTATTATTATTATTAAAAAAATATTCTAGTAAAAATAATTCAAATAATTATTTTATAAATGTTTTCCTATAGGAAATGTTTTAAGAAAAATAAATTAATTCAATTACTTATTCCGAATTCGCTATTATCCCCGCTATCGCCTATGACACCTCACCACACCTCACAATTCTGTCGGTACACATTCAAAGGGCGGCGATGCTTACACGTGTCTTTAAATTTCTTTGAATTTTACCGATTTGACAAAATGGCGCGACTCTCAAGGATTTTTGCGTCATAGACTAAAAAATACACGGTAAAACCTACTTTTAATTAGTATTTAATAATATTGCAAAATGATAATTTATAGTATGAAAATAGTAAAAGCTTTTCCTGTTTTTATTACATATTAGATTATTTTTTTAAATACCTGGTGATAAATTGACATCAATGATTTTTTATAACCATCTTAAAAGTGTTGCCACAATAGCCAGTAAAAATAAAAGCGAATTTTTGTTTTTTATAAGATTTAGGGTCACTTGATGGGCATAAAAAACACAAAATGCTGACCAATCTAGGTGGAGCTTCAAGAAAAAAAGTTTTGGGCGATATCTCAGAAACTATGCACTTCAGAGCAAAAGTTATTGAAACCATTATTGTAGAGAATAAAATTTCGCATTTTTTATTTCTTGTAAACTTTTTTATAAAACTTATCGTTTACGATTTAAGGCTTTTAATGAACCGGATTTTCTGTCTCGGTCGACAAATCTCACCGACAGTGATTAATCAATAAAATGCGTGTTCAATGAACCGTATTATGCTCATAATAATGTGATTATTTTCATGTATTTTATTTACCTACTTTACAAGATATTTTACTCAATTCTAAGACATAATATGCTATGCCACTTCTGCGAATTCTTATTAATTATTCTATGCAAACGTCGCTAGGGCTAGTAGTACCTACGGCTGCTCGGGGACAGTGTGATGTTGCCGCCTTTAGCTGGGGTCAACAAACTCTGATCTAGTAGTGTTTATTTTTATGACCATTTTTATTGTATTTATAATTTATTTTGCGTGAAAAATTCACTTTTTTATTTGAAGGTATTTATTTCAAATTGTCAATTTTTATCGACTTATATCATCTCACCCTACATGCAGTTTAAAGGAATGTTGATTAAGCGTCACCACCCTATATATAGTATCTAAAAATATGATAGCAAAATACAATTGACATTTACTAAAATTAAATACCTAATAAAAATATTAAAAACGCCATCTATGAGAAATAATTATACGTCATTTGATAAGTGAAAGTACGGAATTATGAGTTAAGACCACATTATTATATTATTCTTTTTTAAAAGTATATTTTACAAACGAAGTATATTTTTTTAGGAATTAAATATTCTGTATCTGTTTGAACGACTTCATCTTTCTTACTGCAGAGATTGATTTACAACTAGAAAAGAAGTCTAACTACTCACGCGCATACATAAAGTACACGCACCCATATTTTTTTATTATTTTTTTTTATCACAAAAATCGGTCGCCCAAGTACTATAACTTTAAATACATACATATTATAAATATAAACACCCATGATTGGAGTTCAAAACAAACATTCGTGTTCAACGAATGAATGCCCTCAGCGGGACTTGGAACCGCGACCGCTGGCGCAGAAAGTAGGGTCACTACAAACTGAGCCAAACAAAACTCAGGTCGTGACTTAGGATACTTTTTATTGCAGAAAAATAATTCATTTCCACAGGAAAACAAAATAGGTAATTGGTTTTATTGAGTCGTCTTTAGAAAGCTAGCGGTGGCTAAATCTTAAGAGATACATCATATATCAAAACTATGTAGTAGGAAAATGTATAGGTAATAAAAAGCCAATTACAGAAAAGTCTATTACATCAAATATCTTTCTCCTTAGCGGATCGATGTGCACGTTTCGAGTAAAAAGTACTTGTACCTACCGATTTATACTAAATTAGGTATAAAAATATATCTGTACTTTACGTCTTCCTATTTTCGTCTTCAAAATTCTATGTACTGGTACTTTCTTTTGTTTTGTATCGTTTGTTTTCTAAGTGTCAATTTTTTGTATTATAAATTAAGCCAGTCCTAATTGCAAGACGCAAGAGTCTCGCAGACTTAGTCTTGTTCTTGCTCAAATCTTGCATGGTCAGTCTTGGTCTTGGTCTTGCTGAAATTAGGCGATCTTGTTCTTGGTCTTGGTCTCGCAAAAATGCAAGACCAAGACCAAGACTGCAAGACCAAGACCGATTTTGGGCAACACTACTCTAATAAAATTTTTAAACACATGTGTAAATATTTTTTAAGAAAATCCCGCAAACTATTATGTCAAGCTACTTCTTTATATTTCACTAGCATTTCCCGCGGCTGCGCACGCGTTCTAAAGACCGGAAACCAAATTCTTTCTTCTCGCGTTCCCGTTTTTACATTTTTCATTTATGCGCCGCTCCTGTTGGTCGTACCTTGATTTAATATAGTCTATAACCTTCCTCGATTAACGGACTGTCCAACACAAAAATATTTTTTCAAATCGAACCAGTAGTTCCTGAGATTAGCGCGTTCAACCAAACAAACAAACAAACTCTTCAGCTTTATAATATTAGTATAGATTTATATTTTCATATTAAAATAGTCATTATTATCGATACAGAATTCAAATCTAAAGGTTTTTAGAATTTTTGTCTGTTTATCTGTGACACCATCACGAGATAATTTAACTGAATAGGTACAGATTTTGATGAAAATAGATATGATGATAACTGGTCGGGTCATCAAATAGGATACTTTTTACTGCGGGAAAATGTGTTATTTCTATTTATTTAACCAGAGTGAGGGTAAATTACTAGTAATAGATATAAATCTTCGATATGAAAACCGGTTGCAATTTCCATGATCGTGTCTAAGACTTAACAATTGCTTGTTACAAGCGGATTTCCGGTGTAGATTCGCTGCACTTGTTACATTATGTATGGTTATCCAAGTCTGTATAAACTTTAAATAAATTATTTAATTATGTTAATAAAACATACTATCTTGGCATATTGATTTATGTTAGTCTGTGGTACTCAAAGTTGTAGCTCGCTTAGGATTGGTTTTTATTAATTTATTTACTTTTCAAGGGAAATACGCAGTACAATAAATAATTAAAATATAAAAATAACCACCACAATATATTGTATAAAATTTTAAAATAAAAAAATAAAAAGATAAAATTTTAATAAAAATGTTCTCATTTTTATTATAATTTATCTAAATTAAGTGTATTTCAAATAAAATCTAGTGACCTCAGGCACATGTTGACCTCTCCTTAATCAATTCTGAAGTGTAAGAAGATTTAAAATTGCAGTAATATCGTTCTCATTCGTTCTATTTACATTAAAAAGATAACTTAATATGTAATAATATTCGATAATGAAAATCGTAGTAGATGTAAATGTGTGGCATTAATGTCTGGTTGTGTCTCACGTAGGATAAAAAGATAAATATTGTAATACAATATTGTTACCAAATATTTTTTTGAAAAGAGTAACTGTTGAGTTTCTTGCCGGTTCTTCTCAGCAGAACAGCTTTCCGAGCCGGTGGTAGCTAACTCACAGACTGACATTTAATTTAAATAATGTAAAAATGACGATTCAAAAGAGCTTGTAAAAGTCTATTTAAACAAAGAATATTTTGATTTGATTTGATTTGATAATTTAGGAATAATGGTTTTAAATTTCAACACACATTCCACATTAGAACTATCTACAATAAGCCAGCTCTAAAGCAATTGCCGCTCAACAAAAGCGGATTTCCGGCCAATGATCGATCTGCGTTCTTGTTAGCTGAAAATCAATTAGGCGAAACGAACTTGTTGTTTATGTATCTAATGTCATCTGATAGATATTACTAGTGATTCACAATCGTTCCGCTCGGTTCGTCCTTAGAAACGCTTTAACGGTTAGTATAAATTTCTGAGAAATGTGATATTTTCCGACATTAAAAAGTAGTATATGTTTACCCGGATAACCGTAATCATTATACGAAATTTAATCAAAATGTTGGGACATTATTACACAGCGCTATCTAGTTCTGTGGTAAGCTACGAGGCTTGTGTTACGGATACCAGATAGTTGATATACTACACATATAAATTTTTAAATACATACATAATATAAATATTAACACCCATGACTGGAGAACAAACATTAGTGCTCAACAAATGAATGCCCCCAGCGTTTGGCTTAGTTAGCAGTGACCCTATTTCTTGCGCCAGCGGTCGCGGGTTCGAGTCCCGCTGGGGGCATTCATTTGTTAAACTCGAATGTTTGTACTCTAGTCAAGGGTGTTTATATTTATAATATGTATTTATTTAAACTTATATGTGTAGTATATCAACTGGTCTGGTATCCGTAACACAAGCTTCCTTCGTAGCTTACCACGTAACTAGATGGCGCTGTGTGTAATAATGTCCCAACATATTTAATTAGAAAACTATGTGTATATACGAATATCTATATTATTTTAGGGTAACTCACGATAATTAGTTTAATTATAAGTTTTATTTTGCTGCTTTTTTCTAGTATATATGCAAATAAGACTAGTTAGGACGCTTCCGTGCTAACCGACAACGTTTCTAAGCATTACTTGTTAGTATATTTAACACGTGTGGTATGGTTCAAATAATATGCATTATTCATATGTATGATATGGCCAAGTATTTTTGTTACGATCTTCGATCGACGTACTTTGATCTCATATTTGGTTGAGTCATACGTTTTCAATTGGTAACATGTTGTTACTAAGAGCAGAAAATATTAATCAAGGTTTATTTCGTAAAATATTTTTTAATAACAGGTAGATATATTTATTTACAATAAAGGGAAATTACAAGTAAACTTAACTATGTATACAAAGCAAATGTACACTTAATTATTACTGTACAAGTCGTGTCCGCGTGGACTAGTGGCAAGATTGCCGGTCGTATTATTAAATTAATTATAAATCAGGTAGATTGTTTATAAATTATCGTTATTTTATCGAAAATGCTTTAATATTTTTGGTGGTCGGTTCTCGCTTTACCTACAGAGCAATAACATAATACTTTCTTAGGTTTACGCGAATATTTGACATTATAAATGAAACTATCTTTTCGGACAAATTTCTATCCGCGACAAAATCTAATATATCTAATAATAATAAGCAATAGCAGCTAGATTTTTGCAGTGATCATTTATGCGTCCTGAAAAATACCTAGTATTTATGAGTAGGCTGTAGGTATAATAACCTACCTTCTACTAGCTATGTGTTGCTTGAGGTTTCTATTTACCTTGAAATAAATATTTCTAACAAGGATCGTAATCGACCAAATTATTACTTTTATTTAAAAAAATATCTTTTAATTTAGAAAAAACTTTGTTTCACAATTTTATTAATAGTTTTGTCTCATGACTTCGCTTGCATAGTACGGTATACACTTCTATGGTTTATATTTATACACCCCATAAATGTATGATTTCATATTACTTTCTTCCCAGAATCAAATTGAAATCTTTTCAAGAGTTAAAGCGTAAAAGCGAACAAACAGACTTACTTTCACATTAATAATATAATAATTTCTTACATATTCATTATAAAGTAACAACCATTATTTCAACTTATAATAAATAATAACAATTTTCTTCTATTATACCATTTTACAGCCACGGTACTTATAACTTCAACACTAGATTGTGAAATCGCGTATAGCATTCAATTATACGGTGTTCATGACAAGAACAACACGTACTCGCAACAAACACCATGTGATTCACATAAACATATTAATTGAATGGGTTGCAATAAAACTATGCAGCTTCAAGGCTATTTAAACAGGTCGAGATGATAAAATTATAACCTACTACATCAGTATGTACTAACAAATTAGACAAAGAAGTAGCTACAGTGTGTCTAACTACACTGTTAGCAATATAAGTCAGTTCTTTTATCTTTTTATTTTTGAATGATTCGACTATAACCCACCACGCACGTAAAATGTAGGTTAGCGGACTTAACACCGCCAAAAATCGCTCAATAAATCTTCACATCAAAAATGTAATAAATAAATAATATGTTGGGACATTATTACAACAGCACTATTAGTTCCGTGGTAAGCTACAAGGCTTGTGTTACGGATACCAGATAGTTGATACACATATATAAATTTTAAATACGTACATATTATAAAGACTGGTACAAACATTTCTTCTCAACAAATGAATGCCCCCAGCGGGACTCGAACCCGCGACCGCTGGCGCAGAAAGTAGGCAAAACTACTGAACCGATTTAAATGAAATTTGGTACACAGAGATTCTATAACCTAAGAAAGGACACAGTCCACTTTTCAAATCGAAAAAAATTGGATTGCAATAGGAGATGAAAGTTTGTATGTAAATTACGACTTATTTTGTAGGATTATTATTAGATATAAATAAATAAGATATTCAAAGTTTATAAAAAAATGTCCTAAAGGGGGTACTTACCTGTTTATAAAGAATTCCCAAATTAATCGATCATAATTTATCTGAAACAGTTATACTCGTAAAAGGCATAGCGACTTTGAAGTCGTTTAAATGTAATTATACCAATTACCACATTTAAGGATAGTATAATTTAACCCCACACATAACACGCCTTTGAAGAATTATCATCAGTGCTGCTATTAGTTATGATATGAAGTATAGACTAAATAAAAACACAAAGAAAGTAAAGATTATGTGTTATGAATTATTTACAAAAGTACTCCAATACAAAGTTGACAACAAAAAATCCATTGAATATTCCAAAAATAAGTTCCTGACATCTCGAGTGTTATCATATTACGATGGAGTGACGTAATCTGACACAGCATCCGCAACTTCGTATTTTGTAGCACGTGTCGATGATATGAATTAACCTATTTTGACAAAAGAAGGTATTTCTTGTATTTAATTAAGATATTTATTATTTTATTAGTTATGGTATTAGAGTATTTTTTTATTTAAAAGGTTTCTAGTTTCATAAACTAAACTAAATATCCAAAAAAGTATACAAAAAGTTAATTAAGCAAAGTTTCCTAAAAACTTTTTTTTTTTTGTTTAAATACAAAAAGTTGTTTGACTAGTCTAGCTTTTTTGTATAATATTTCCTAATTTAAGCTATTAAATGTTTTAATGCATAAGAAAAAATTAAATATAATAGTGGCGGTAAATTTTTAGATAGGTATTAATTCTAACACTTTATTAATTGCAAAAATTAAAAGTTCATTTTTGTGTTTTTTTGTGTTTTTATGTAACGTATGTTTTTTCTGTATTCATACCTGTATGACCTCCCACTACTGGGCATGTACCCTTTTAAGAAGATGGGACCCAGGACATTGTCCGACACACTAGCCAACAGCTTAGTGAACTTCACATGTCTGTCGAAAATTCTAAACTTCCTGTTAAATTTTCACAAGACCTGGTTTTCTCACAATGCTTTCCTACTCTGTAAGAAAGCAGTAATCATGTTGAAATTGATTCATGTAATGCTCATGAAAGTATTCAGAAGTGCGAAACCTGGGATTTGAACTAGTTACACTCGGTTACCTAGACAAGCGCGTTGTTACTGGGTATTAAGTGAAATTTAAAGCAACTCAATTGGTAAAAATCTCGTTGAAGATTTTATGACTAAATCATTTACTTTATATTCAAATTTAAATGATGAAATTACAAAGATCGCTTTGTATATAAATATACTAGCGATTCGCCCTCGCTTCGCTCGGGCTCTTCCCTAGATTTAGCACAGGCAAAGTCGCGGGATCCGCTAGTTATGCATACAAACCTTCCTCTTGAATCACTCTATCTTTTAAAATAAACCGCATCAAAATCCGTTGCGTAGTTTTAAAGATTAAAGCATACATCGGGACATAGGGACAGAGAAAGCGACTTTGTTTTATACTATGTAGTGATGAACATAATAGTATAGGTATGTCAGTGTATATCAGAAGACTAAAACAAAAATCATGCAAACTGTTTACGACAGCGTAAAATTAATTTGAATTTTAACCAGCATGCTCTTGTGCTTTCTATAATTATTTAGTATAAAGTTTAATTTTATTATGCGAACCTAGCCCTTATATTTAGGGAGTAAGGGTCACTCGACACGTTGACAGGTGTACGACCACCCGCGCTTATCATTGCTATCAGTTATCAGTAGATCCACAGCGTCCTAATTAGTGGACCAGTGCCGCTATAGAGTCGACACTGTTGCGTTCCTTTACGAAGATTGTGCTTCATGTGATATCTAGGTAATAAAATAATGTTAATATTTACGTGCGACAATTGCAATAAATATCGTAGCCTATAAACTATACCGTATCGTTTGTAACTAACTCTAAGCTTTAAGTATTAAATGACTTATTAATTCAAAATGTATTTTACTTTATATATATTTGCTACATTCAAAAAATATCGAAGTTTCGATATAACAACGGAAACTGTTTATGCATTGTAACTTTGCACGATTTTGCTTAAGAATGTGCTCCAATTCAGGTTTCATAACGGTTCCCCGGATATAGCCCGCGTGTAAAACAAGTTTGACACATAATCGTCAATCGGAGCAAGTTGAAAAAGCGCATTTTTAGCATCCCAGGACCCAAGTCCGGAGCCCTAAGCCCACCATTGAATGAGACCGCGAGAGCCGCAGGGCGGAGGCACTCTACAGGCAGTCGCCGCGACCAAGTCGGCGTGCGCGCACGCTTATTAAAGCCAACAGGCAAGATTCCTAGCGTGCCGGTATTTCGATCCAACTCATTCACAGCTATCCATTCAGTAAATTTGAATAAGCCCCTGATAAATCAAGTTCTGTGACGAGAAAAAACAATTTCTCCCGCTCATTTGAATATTATCGGTGTGTTTCAATATTAATTGACAGTGATAAAATGTTACTCTTCAATCAGTGCGTTTGGCGATCGATCAATTTATAGTGGAAGTGAGTGCGTGAGATGACGTCGAGATAGGCAGCATGCGTTGGATTTTGGTGGTGCTTGCTCTGGTCGCGCTGAGTGAGGCGGCAGGCCCGAGGCGGTGTGCGGGGCGGTTAGCCCGGGAACGGCTGAAGGCGGCTGAAAAGATCCGGGATAAGAGATACTACCTCCTATGTTGTGCCCCAAATTGTGGCCCCCAAAGACGGACTAGACCTCCGCCCACTACGAAGCGATACCAACCTTTTCACAAGACGTGGTACGGATTGAAACATGGTACGATAATTTTTGTCAATCAATAATATTAACATTTAATAATATTAAGTTTAACATAATTGATTAAGTTTAATATAATAGATTTTCTCTCACTGATGTTCTAAAGCCTAAACGACAACACATTCGGCGAAGTATAATTTGGCGAAGAAAGCTGGTAACCAGCTTACTTATTACGTGGGTAATTCGAGCCTTCCTAAATTCTCAGTCGTAAATTAGATCATTTAATGACTTGTTGGGAATGGTAACGAAAACCCTTGAACGTAAACTGTCTTGTTTTATTGCCTTATATGGAAATGTACTATTTCGGACATGAAATTAGATTGGTGTCGTTAGGTACTGTATTATATTATTTACTTCTTCAAATTCTTGTCTTAAAATCGTTTTTCGAGCTTCATTTTTTTATTTCTTATATAATATTTTAAGAATTATTTGTTATATTAATTCTCTCATATAATTATTTTAATAATTTATTCCCAAATATTACATGTTTAAGTTCGATTATTAACAGAAAAACTACTATAATACACCTCTCATTAATACAAATAAATAAAAATGTACCTATGTTCATAATATCAAAACAACAGCTTCTTACTCTACTTCTTCAGTGCTTTAAAAATTATATACGGTACTTGTAAGATAAATACGTCTTAAATTAAAATATTTCTTTGTTTGTCTGTTTGTTCCGTATAATCTACGAAATGGCTGAACCGATTTTGACAGGACTTTTATAGGCAGACAGCTGATTTAATAAGGAGAATTTTGGCAACTAATTTCTAAGACAAAGAATTAGAGTTCTGCTCAAAAAAATTAAAACATATCTACCAATCTTCTTTAAAATTAAAAAACTAAGTAATAAAAGACGGTGAATGATTTGTCTATTGCATATCTGCCTATCTTTCCTCCAGCTCTGAGGTAATAGCGAGCATTTGCTTTATAATTCATATAAGAAATTCTTCGTGCCATTTATCCTATTCATTCGAGTATAATTTGATGCTATAAGTTGATGATCATTCGTGGCAGTGATTTGTGGGGCAATTACTGTCTACAAAAAATAATGAGATTGATTTGAATGCTCAACTCAATTAACTACTCTAAAGTGTGACGTTTTCATTTGGAGTAAAGTGTGTGTGTAAAGTGTGTGTACTCATAAAAAAGTGTAAGAAGTAAGTGTAAAAAAATAAATAAATGTGATAAATTACAATAGTTTCAAAGATGTACAATGTACCATATGTACTTGTGAGGGTTCATTAAGCAATTTTTAAGGTTTGCTTATTTAATTTTAATGGCGTTTGTACCAAAATAGTATTGTTAAAAGAAGATCATTTTATTTTTCTTGATAGATAAATATAGAGTAAAAAAGCTCTTGCTTACAAAAAGTTTGCTTTATATTGAAGTTCATGCTTAAAACTTAAGCTTGCTTATATTAACATGAGTTGTAATACGGCTAAACCAAATTATTTTTTACTTGCCTTTACCGCGGCTCTGCTCGTGTTCTTATACTGAAAATAAAAAAAATATTTTTCTTCCGTTTTTTGCAACATTTTTCATTGATGCTCCGCTCCTATTGGTCGTAGCGTGATGCAATATAACCCATAGCCTTCCTCGATAAACGGACTATCCAACACAAAGAGAATTTTTCAATTCGGACGGAGTAGTTCCTGAGATTAGCGCGTTAAACCAAACAAACAAACTCTTCAGCTTTATAATATTAGTATAGATACGATACCTACATATATTCGGTATACCTACTTGCCACAAAAATAAACTATAAGATGTTTAAGTTGCTGTTATTTAAATTTAAAATATTATTTTTAATGGGTTTCTAATGAATTAGGCTTTTCAATGTATATTTTAATCGAATGATTTTCACTCAATCCACCAACATCCATAACAATTTACCAATATAATAAGCATCGCAGTACAATTTATAATATAATATTATACATATAATAACAAATATTATACATATAAAAACAAACGTAAAACGAAATTCAGCTCGCGACCTTTGAGAACACAGGCTATCTAAAATCGCGAGGTCGATGAACCGTAGAAATGTGCTGCCAAACTCTCCATTCATAAAATTGGTATCATGTACCAAAGATTAGGAATAATAGAAGAGACATCTAATATTTGTTGATTTATGATATCGAAAAATAAATATTTGTATCTAATATGATTTACTTTAAAAATGCAATTTTAAACAATCTGTACTGAATAATGTACAAAAAGTTTAAAATTGAAGTGTCTCTTTATGATATTAAAATAACAGCTTTTTACTAAACACATATAAAATTATTCATTTACGTTACTTATATGAAAAATACTATTTAAAAAATTTTGGCTGTTTGTTCCAAATAACCTTCGAAACGGCTGGAATTTTATATGGGAATTTTATTAGAAGATAGTTGATATTTTAAAGAGTAATTCGTAAGACTAATAATTAGAGTTCTTTTAAAAAAAGTAGCTAAACAGACACACTCGAGCAAAGCCAGATTAATTTGCTAGTTCATAAATAAACATGCAAGAGGAGTGTACACGAAAGCTTATAAAAATACGATATACGGATATTTGTTCATCAGTAGGTAGTAGGTACATATAAATAAAATTAACAGCTTTTCGCTAAATGCATATGAAAGTATATACGGTACTTACATCAAAAAATCGATTGTTAAAATTTTTGTCTGTCTTTCTTTTTGTTCTGGCTAATTTCTGAAACTGCTGGACCAATTTCGACAGGACTTTTACTAGCACATAGCTAATGTTATAAGAAATAGTAGCTACTTTTATTTAGGCCCAGCGAAGCGCTTGCTAGTAAAGTGATCTGTGCTAGTAATAAATAACAAACAACTCTACTTGCGCTCTATTAGTATCGAATTTCATTTAAATTTATTTTGCATAAATTTGTTAAATGTAAATTGAATGTAAGTTATTCTTATCGCTCGCTATCTACTTATAATCAATATGTATTCAAGCGACGCGAATGGTTAACGCTGTACCGTTTTCGGTTGTTTTCGGTAAGAAATTTTCGTATGTAACAATTTTCTAGATATTTTTAAGTCGAAATGCTTTACAAACTTTCAACAACTTTAATATATTTCACTGTCATACATACCCACAAAATCTCAAGGAGATGAATCAAAAACAAGAATAATTCATTAATAAATATAAATAAAATTGAAGTGTCTGTTTTTAATTTCAAACTAACAGTTTCTTACTAAATACATATGAAAGTATATACGTTACTTACATCAAAAAAACATTTTTTTTGTCTGTTGGTTTGTTCCGGGTAATCTTTAAAATGGCAGGACCGATTTTGACAGGACTTTCATTTGCAGATAGCTAATGTTATTAGGAGTAACTAAGGCTACTTATATTGTATAAGAAAATTATAAAAACCGTTTAATTTTAGTTAATGATCTACAAAATATAGGCAAGAGAAACATCTGTCATGACCATGTTCTTTATATTATTTCTATTATAATCACTAGATGGGTACATCGAGGTTATTAGAACGGATTCGGAGATAAGTCCGCTGACTTCATCGGCTAAAATAGTAAAGCTCCCAACATGGACACGACAAAAAGCTTCAAAATAAGCATGTCCATATTAGAATATAACGAAGCTTTTAACTCATATGCTAAATATATAGGCTTAATCTTTCGCATAATGAATATTATTATTTGTATAATTGACGACACGTTTGACATTGAAGTGCTTGCTATGCCAACGGTCACGGGTTCGAGTGCCACTGGGGGCATTCAATTGATGGGCGCGAATATTTATACTCCAGTTATTGTTGTTTATTTTTTTAATATGTATGTATTTAAAGTTATAGATGTGTAGTATATCAACTATCTGGTATCCGTAACACAAGCCTAGTAGCTTGCCACTACCTACTACATAAGATGGCGCTGAGTGTAATTATGTCCTAACATATTCAAATCTTTTGCTGTAGATATCTTAAAAAAGCTTCCTTTTAAACGACTTTTGTCACTTTGTCTAGTATGATAATTAGCCATTAATAAATAAATAGTTGTTAGATGGTAGAGGCGTTTGACTTCTTCGCGTTTCTCACATTCGATATTTTTAATTCGTTTTTATTGCGTCTATAACTATAACTACATAATCTAATCTTGGAAGTGGATTTAACCTACTTTTATCTTTAAAATCAATTTAAAATTTTGATTTCAATACGATAATTTTATACCATTAAGCTTTTATGATTATAGAGTTTGCGAGTGAAGAGATATCAAAAATGTTTTTACTATTTTTTTTAACGGATGTTGGATTCTTGACCATTTTTCCGGAAATGAGAGTATAGCATTTAACTTTAAATTAAAATACCATAGTAATAATTCAGCGATTCAGCTTGAAACGTTTGCTAACTTATATTTGGTTAAAAGCGGATGTTTAAAAATAGTTATATTGAAATGAAAATTTAAAATTCAAGCACTCGATTCTAGTTACACGTGATGCGATACGTGACAAACGTTGATAAAGCTGTACAAAGAATATGTTTCCGCTACAAAAACTGGGACATGGGCCCTTACTATCAGACCATTTAGCCTTATTTGTATGTAACGTAACAGGCTTTTTTGTTTTGTTTAGTTTAAATTATTATCATACAGTTTTTTTTAGGTTAACACTTTAACTCGTATAATATCGGTAACTTCTTTATTCTATGACTAGCATTTCCCGCGGCTTCGCACGCGTTCTAAGGGCCGGAAACCAAATTCTTTCTGAGTCGCACGGTATGGTACCTAGCAGAACTAATGCTCGCCCTTCCCGATATTGTAATATTTTTCATTGATGCTCCGCCCCCATTGGTCACAGCGTGACGTAGTATAGCCTTCCTCGATAAACAGATTATACAACACAAAAGAATTTTTCGATTCAGACCAGTAGTTTCTGAGATTAGCGCGTTCATTCAAACAAACAAACTCTTTAGCTTTATAATATTAGTATAAATAAGTATTTGACGAACTCAAAAAAACTAACAATTGCTGAAAAGTGACTTCAAATTTATACTTTAAGTAACTTGGAATAAAAATATGAACATTGAAGTACTCGTATGTAACATATTTTCCATCCTATTCTATTGGGATACCGCTCAGCTACAGATTTGAGTACGAGTCTTACAGTCCCCTGTTCTTAGACGGCTTTGCCTCATGAAATGGCTTAAACAGTGATATTTATATTAAAATACCACTACTTAATTCATTAAAAATCTTGAAAAGCGCTCTAAAATTATATATCGCAGACGTTGTATTAAATACATCATCATCATTAGCCCATTTAAACGTCCCACTTCTGTCCACGGACCTCCCTCAGTACGAGGGGGACAGGTGCGTGTTGGCGGACTTCACATGTCTTTCGAAAATTTGCTATGTTTTCTCAGACATGCAGGTTTCCTCACGATGTTTTCCTTCACCGTAAGACAAGTGGTAATCATGATAGAAATGATTCGCACATAAAAATATCAGAGGTGTGAGACCCGGATGTTAGCCCGCATCACTCGGTTATCCAAGCGAGCGCGTTACCGCTGGACTACCACTGTCTTTAAGTAAATTCGATGTTTGTATATACATGATGCTCTTGTACTCAGTCAAAGGTAAACGTACTGTTGCGGGGAGCATTTTAGTAACGGCTGTAAAAAACGTTATTAAGCAAATTTCAGTTTAAAGCAAGAATTTTCATAATAATTTCGTAATAACAAATTTGTCTAACAGATAAGACAATAGATTTCTTCAAATGTGATCATTTTTTACATGGAAAAATATTGCTTAGTAACTTAATAGATCGTTCCTCTGCAAGGTCATTAAAGTAATGATGTAATCAGATTAATATCTACAATAAGAACCGAATGAAGCATAAGTTGTTGCCCTCTTGGCCTTGTCCAAATCTATTTAACTAGTTATTCAACCTTGCCTTGCTTAAATTCTCAATATATATTTTTTTACTGATTTTACAGTGTGTAAAACTTATATACATTTGTAGAAAGATTTCGTTAAAGACATTTAATATTTAAAAAATAACTTATCTTTTTGTTAACAAATAAATTCTTATTTTTTTAATCATAGGAGAAATTCTTAAAATTATAAAAGTTGTTACATATAAATTAGCTCTTATTTCCAGGACTTAGGTGCTATTTTTGTAGTTTTGTATAATATACCCTTAACACCTACCCACGTGCCCAATGTGCTGTCTGTTGCGACTACATACATGCATACTATATTATAATTTCCTTTAAAACGTCTATAACCTTAGTCTCTCCCGTGACCGTGACTGCTATAAAGCATTCAAAACGCCGGGAACCAAAAATCCAACGAGTAAAATCCGCAAAAAAATCCAAAAGATAGTTTTTTTTTAAATGTCAAATATTGACACTGAAATAAATCTTAGAAAGTATTAAGATTTAGCTTAATCTCCTAGAACAGTAAATTGAAAATATGAAAGTTATTTATTTAAAGATTCTGAAATATTAACAATTATAAAACTTCGTTAGTGTAATTTAAGTTCGATAAAATATTTTTACCGGATTTAATAACTGAGAGCAAAAACTTGATTTCATAAAAAATGTACGATACAAAAAATGTTAGGTTATTACGCATCCTTCAACTTTTGACTTCGATGAGGGCCTACGAATATTTGATTTTATATTTAATAACTATCACGCGGCTCTTCTCGCTTTTCGTGAGTTTCTCGCCGGTTCTTCTCAGCAGAACAGCTTTCCGAGCCGGTGGTAGTTTACTCACAGACTTACAGACTGACATTTAATTTTAATAATGTAAAAATGACGATTCAAAAGAGCTTGTAAAAGTCTATTTTGATTAGATTTGATTTGTTCTAAGGACCGGAAACCAAATTCCTTGGATTTAGATTATATATATTACTGGAGAATACGTTTTGACTGTTAGTATAGATTTCTCAGAAATTATATATTTTCCTATGATACAATGTAACCTATATTTTAACTCAAAGAACCAGGTATCATCATACCCAATTTTGTCAAAATCTGTCCATTCGTTTTCTCGTAATGCGGTCACAATACAGACAGACAGTCAGAAAAAAATTCTAAAAACTATATAGTAGATTCGGCCTATTGATATTTTTTTCCAAAAACGATTTAATATACAAATTTGACAAATTTAAAATTTTATTATACGAGTATGTATAGATAATAATTAATCATTATCATGTGTGGGCGTGTTTCCTTACATATGTTATTTTTAAACATGTTTATTAAAGGCACAGATGATTTTTACCTATTCCGTGATTAAAGGTATATATTTATTATAATTGCCTATATACTATACATTTTAATCAGTAATCCATTGTTCATATTATGTTAATTTTTATTAGATTTTATTTTTAACTAGCGGTACCCGCGACTTTGTCCTCACTTCTAATCGCTACGTTAGGCTTATCTACTACTTATTAGGTCTAGTTATATACATTACTAGCTGTACCCGCGGCTTCGCTCGCGTTCATTTTTTTAATTGCTAATCAACCTCATTGGGTTGATCTGTAGGAAAAAGAATTGTCTAAAAAATAAAATTTAGGGGTGGACCCTAACCCGTTACCCTTAACATTTAGGGGGATGAAAAATAGATGTTGGCCGATTCTCAGACCTACTCAATATGCTCACAAAATTTCATGAGAATCGGTCAAGCCGTTTCGGAGGAGTTCAAGTTCGAACCCCGTGACACGAGAATTTTATATATTAGATTTAAATTTAAATTTCACATTTGTACTGCATAAAAAAGAAGTAATTTCTACGCCTCTTTATACTTTCTCCATAGCCGCGAAGCCGCGGGTTCCGCTAGTTATATACTTAACCTAAACCTAAACCTTCCTCGAGAACTACTCTATCCATTGGAGTAAACAGCATGAAAATCGGTGCAGTGGTTTTTGAGCTAATCGCGAATAGACACACAGACAGACACGGTGGAGGACTTAGTTTTATAATAAATCTGCGACCAAATCCGAAAAGATAGTTTCAATAATGTCGAATATTAGCGTAAACCTAAGAACGTATCGTTAATATTCTAAATCGTTTCAGTAGATATATAGAAACACAGAGAACAGAAATCTGAAATAATACGAACATACAACACTAATAACAATGTCATCTCTTAACGTTTACCTCCAAAAGACAGTTAAATTGTACGAGGCAATATCTTCATCAAGTTCGATAATAACTATATATACGCATAATAAAAATGTTCATATACATTTGGTTTGTCTGTTTTACCAGATATCCAAAAATGGAGTCGTACTATTTCTATGTTATTTTGTTTATTTTGAATAGATTTTATTAATTATATTTAATAAAGGCATTAAAAAATAATAGATTATATCTCAAAAGTACAATTTATTAGAAGAACTACAAGAACTTTCCCTTGAAAGAATATTTTTTTTTAATCAGGAAATACTTATGGAATTATTTTAATTATATACGTATTATTCGATCAGTCTTTCAATTTACTTTTTCTATCATAATAAGTTCATAACTCCACGCTTAATCATTGATTGATTGATTTTATTACACGTGTTATGAAACAAATTAAAATAATACCGACGAAGCCAAATGCTATAGCTAGTATAACATACTATCTTTTAAAAATACCGAATACGTTTTTTCTTAACAGGCCCGGTCATTTAGTATACGGTCCGCGTGACGGGCAGTGACGTGACGTGATCGATCATGGTGCTGGGCCCAGGGCAGGAAACATGCAAATCTTAACAATGAGACTATAAATACCTTATCGAACGAAGCATAATGAGCTCGACGAAAATAATAGCACGCCTTACGCACATTTTTACGGTAACACTCGTTCAGGCATTTTAGTCATTATATTTAAACTGGGGGTTTTGATGGGTTCGATAAACATTATTTTCGATAACTATTGGTTGTAAAAGTAAAACGTTGTAAGGATTAAATTACTGCTTATTGGTGAAACTGATTTTGTGCCTTTAATAGTAAAAGGCCTGAAACAAGGTTATCCTGTATGTGCTAATTAAACGAAAAATATTTTAAGCAATCGTTCGCATATGATAGTGATATTTTAATTATGTATAATCACTCCGCTTCATGTTAGCCAAAATGTTCCCTAAGGATTCGAAAACCGGCTGGTTTTTTGATTAAATTTTTACGTAATCTTCAGATTAACAGACGTGTATTTTTGTGAAGTTTGGTAACCATCGAAAGATTGAACGCAGGCAAAGCCACGAGTAATGCTAGTATGTTAAAGGACAAATTCAATGGGTAGTTCCAGAAAAAGCGTTTACTTTATGAGTGTAGGTTAAGTCTAATATTGCAGAGGGATAGCTAATGAAATAAAGTCAAGGTGTCCATTTAAAAGTATTCTTTAACTGTTAAATAACATTCTCTTCGTTAATTAACTCGGTACGCAGAGTTATTTTAATGGATTTTAATAAGCTAGAAAGCTATTCTATAAAATATTCCGGATTACAGAGCTTCACCAATATTTCATTACTTCAATGACTGCATTTTGATTTGCTTTTATTTTAATGAAAGGCTTCAATATTAATAATTTTAAAAGTTTTCACGAGGAGCTATCAGATAGCTAAATTTTGTGAAGCTTTCAAGAGGCCCGGCTTTTTCCGACTCACTAAACGAAAATCGTCATAACTTTGGAATATTGTGCACAAACATACATAATGTTCTTAGGATCAGTGAAAGACGTCTTTCTCTTGTAAGAGTGGTTCTGTAGAGCTTACAAAACTTATTTATTCTTAGAATCTATACTAATATTATAAAGCTAAAGATTTTGTTTGTTTCTTTGGTTGAACGCGCTAATCTCAGGAATGACCGGTCCAAATTGAAAAATTCTTTTTGTGATGGAAAGTCCGTTGATCGAGGAAGGTTACAGGCTATATTACATCACGCTACGACCAATAGGAGCGGAGCATCAATGAAAAATGTTGCAAATACGGGAGGTATATGCTTTCCAGTCTATAGAACGCGCGCGAAGCCGCGGGAAAGGCTAGTATGTAATATGACCTTATACATAGTTAAACAGTCAAAACACTACATCTTTTTTCTTCGGTTCATCTTTTTTCTTCGGTTCATCTTTTTTCTTCGGTTCATCTTTTTAATTATTATAATTAAAATTCAACACCATTTTTATTAAACAACATTCGTACATTTAAGCAAACATTTTACAGAGTGTTGTACAGGAATAAATATTATTGCAAGCACCTGAAATATTTATTATATTCAATAAAGTTACAAACAAAATACGGTTATCTCGTTCTAATTACTAATTAGTTACCAAGCAGATAACGCTACGCGGTTGAATTAGAGCTCTCAATCAGCGAGCGCTGCTATCAATCGCTAGGCCATGTTTACGGAAACCGTACGGATAGAGATAGGGCTGCTCTGCTCATTTGCTTATTCATTTAAATTACCATTGGCTGGTTATCTTTGATTAAAACTTAGTATACGATTATATTGACAAACATTAATGATTAGATTGAATAGAATTAGTAGGTACGTTTTTTTTGCGTAATTGTAATTCAAAATTGCGAAAGCCCTAAGACGTCCCCTATCTGGCCCTGTCGCAAAATTGGTTCTTTTTTGTCGTTATAGTGTGTATAAAGAGCAACACTGATATTTTACGTTATGGAAGCAATGATTATTATAATTTATTTATTTTTACTGAAGAAAATTACCCTGAATTTAACAAACATCACCTCTTATAGAAATCGAATATATTAGCCATAGAATTATTACCAACAGCTTACCAGAAGAACAACATTTAAATTAAACCTTTTAAAATATCACTATTAATAAACTATTAGCACGTATTATTTGTGATAATTAGTAGAGAACAATTGAAAAACACATTAAATTTTTTACCCAAAAGTTACATTTACGCATTTGCGTAATGTTATTTCCCTGGCAACCCTACGTTCCAGCCGCGAAACCGGTGCGACCGGCCGCCGTCACTATCTGACCCGAGTTGAGTAAATTATTCAACGGGAAGCATTTATCGATGCCGCATCACTATTGATGCATTGTTTCAATCCGCAAATCGCTGTCCGGCGCTGAGATAAATCAATCTCAGAGGCGGATGGGAGACACTTGGACAGCGGTGTGCGCACTCGCCATTAAATAATAATATCGTGCCCGTTTTGTTTGCGTTTACTTTGGTTCATTTTAATTTTTGTTCGTTTATATACTCGTTAAACTACCATTTTAGTATACCCTATTAAATTAAAAAGAAAACCTCAATTTTAGAGTTGCGTTAATGTTACATAATAATTTCCCTAGATTGAAGAAAAGAAAAGAAAGAAAGAAATTAATTTAATCTATTGTACTGCTTTGGTTTGAATGCGAATTAATTTTGGTGTTTGATCTCGACATTTCGATTGTCTTACAGAAATAATGATAAATGAAAAAACTAGATTTATTTTTAAATATTTGACATATGCTTAAATCCAAGAAAGTATTACGCATGGATAATTTTAACATTTTTTAACTATAGCCTATTAAAAAATAACAGAGGTGACCTAATTACGTTAATTAAAAAGCAATATTTAAGCATTGTAGTGCTATTATCTAATAGAGAGTAGTCTTAAACTCAGTCGAAGGTGAATGAGAACGCGACTTTACAGCGCTATGTTGCTGCAAAGGTCACTGTTGTTCTCGTGAAAAGCCCGTCAATCAATTCCCATTCTTATTGAATGCTATCTGTAATAAGTGAAGACGGCTTTGAAATTGCTTTTGTTTCATAATATTAAAATTAATGGCACTTAAGAGTTGCTCGGATATATCGATCGTAGAATATGTTATAATAAATTTTGTTTATTGAATTTGTATAACAACAAGAAAATAAAAGATTATTTATTCTTCAAATTTGACAGTTAGGGTTTTAAATTGTTTTATCAGGTTCAAGATCATTTATTTCTCAAGAAGAATATTACAATTCACTTGTATGAGAAATTAACAATTACTAAAGTTTAACTAACACTATTGGGTACATCCGCAAATAAATTTATCCTTTGTATATAGCCAATGCCTAAATATAATTAGACTAGAAAAGGCAAGTATTAAAACATATAAACTTTATTTTTAATCATTCAGTATGATTTGAGCTTAAGTATAAAGAAAGTATGGATTCAAAACAAAGACTGATGACACGCCCTGCTCACGTACAGCTCGAACTCATCACTATTATTATAGCATTGTTCCATCAAGAATGAAGAGATAATAGCCCAAAAGCTTCGACAATGTATAGAAACCATATTGCGATCAACTTTAAAATGAATATGTTTGCAGTTTATTAAATCACTTTTTTATTGAGGATTTTGTAAATACAAAATAAACATATCAGTAAACAAACATATAAGAATTTATTTTTTTCCTATGCTTACTCGAGTTAAATACGACTGGATTGCTGGTAAAATCTTTCAGTATGCACTAGCCCAAGTTCAATGCAAATTGCATCCTCTATTCACTCGCCCACAACTTCCGACTGTACACAATATTTGCTTTGTATTCGTAATATCTCAATCTAGCGTTCCCGTCAAAGGACTCCTTCAGGCGGCTCGCTGAACCTTGCCCTCTCAGGTCAGACCAGTAATATCCAGTAATCAGTAATCAGTATCACACAAAGCGCTCGATCCGACGATAAGCGGGAAAAAATGAATGACAGGACCTCCTGACGAGAGGTCGTTGTCCCAAAATGAGTTTTGAATTTGTTGACTAGTTATTTTTAAAACACGCTTATGTTAGTGTTACAATAATCGTTTCGTTTGTTACGCTTGCCATGATAAATAATCTCACTCACGAATAGCTTGTTATTATTTTCTTTAACGTAATTTAATAGATCTGGTACAGTGGCTGCGTTAGGACTTTAAAAGGTTTAGGTTGTTCTACGTTAGGCTAGTTTTTTTTATTTTGGTGTTTTTGTTTTGGACGGTTTTATTTATGTTAGAATAAATGATTCTATTAAATGAGACTTAGAATTACTAAACTTTCAAAAAGATACAACAAATGCTTAATTTTAAAAACAATTAAATATCCACTCATTAATTCAATAGAGAATTAATAAAATATTTATTTATTATACAAAAATATTATAATAACCAAGAGTTTGTTTCCATAGCGAAGTGACAACTAAAGACAGTAGTCCAAATCACTCGTTGACATTTTCCTTTCACATCAACATGTAAGCGTGTTTCATCAACATGCATTTATTCTGGTCACGTCCAGTTCGAGTACGCATCTAGTCTAGAATACAGGATTGCTGAGAAAATGCTTTAAAGTAACCAAAATAATCGGATGTGATACAACATTCGACTACACATTTGGCTCAGTTGGTAGTGACTTACCTTACTTTCTACGCCAACGTCGCGGGCTCGAGTCCCGCTGGGGGCATTCATTTGTTGAGCACGAATGTTTGTACTCCAGTCATGGGTGTTTATATTTGTAACATGTATGTATTTAAAATTTATATGTGTAGTATATCAACTATCTGGGACCCGTAACACAAGCCTCATAGCTTACCACGAAACTAGATGGCACTGTTGTAATAATGTCCCAACATATTTAACATATTATTATTAAATTCCGAACATCTGGGCGATGTCTTCATCTCGTGCGCCGATAATGCTATAGCTATTTCGAGACGTCATAATTATCTGTTCCAATACAAAACTGGAGCATTCGATGCATATCATGTTAAATTCGTCCAACATATCGGGACGTTCCTTGGAACCATTTGTAAATTTTATTGCTATGAATTGTACTAATAAATTGGCTCTGGAACGCATTGACTTACCCACAAGTTTCCTGATAGCGCTTAAACTTTGTATAGAACAGATGTTTTTTTTTTAATTTTCCACTTACCTTAATTCTTTCTTCTGATATTCTTTTTTGGCTAATTTTTTTTTTCTTGTTGTGATAGTGATAATCGAGTAAATACTTTTTATATCTTCTATATCCTTACTTATGTACTATATTTACATAGATACCATTATATAAATTCAAAATTAAATGGCTATCGATTATTAAAAGTGGTATTATAAATACGAATATTTCTAAGATCCTATCCTGTACAATCAGAATGGCGTAACTAGTTAAAAATAAATATGTATAGCCTAAACGAGTTTGACGACCGACCCATGTAGGAATTTCAGATTTATACTGACTTAAAATATACGAGTTCGATTCTAGCTTTAATCAATTTGTGCTGTTTATTCAAATATTTGGAGCGTGCAAAATTATCCATGTACCTTTCAAGAAAAGGAGCGTAATGCCATTTTTTACTTTTTTTCCAGCAGGTTTAGATAAGGTAGTTACGTACTATTTCTTATGAGTAACAGTTTAGCGTACTTGTCATTCCTTTTCAACTGATTTCAATGAAAACTAAACTTTGTGTTGCTGCGTCGAGAGTTTTATAAATACTGTTACTCACCGGCGGCGCACAGGATTCGAAGCAAATCTCGTACAGTAATTGCTTGTAATAAATTAAACGAACTTTTTTGCTAATATTATTTATGTTTTAATCTACATCATGAAATAAAAATAAAAATGTTCGTTTCTAGATAAATAGACATTGAGAAGTGTTCTGGGATACTTGGTAAAACAAAGTTCCAAATATTGTCGTTTGCTCAAAAATTTAGCTATAAAATTTTCACACTACAGAATACAGACATTCAAAAACATCAATTTACGTATAATGTAATTACATTCAATTCAATTCTCTTGTTAATGACTTCAAGGAATATGGATTTCCTAACAAGATCGCTGGTTCTGATGATTCTTATTTGTCAACAGTCTAGGGAATTAAAAACTTCAAAAAATATCTATATTTTAATATTTCTATTTCTCATCAATAATATGCAGAAATATAAAGTAGGAGAGTCTAGTTTTTATTTTTAGAAAGAAATTTATACCATGTAAATTAAGATTGATAAATATTGTAATAGCTATACATTAAGATGGCTAATTCTCAAAAATAACGTATTTCTTACTTCAAATTCTTCGAAATCGTGAAGCTTTAATTTTTATTAGTTTTGGACGTAATTAAATTAATTATACGTATAAATAAATTAAGTGCTAACTCTTAATGAGTTTTAGTGCTTTTTACAAGGAATTTTTGTATTTACTTTTCTATATTAAATAGTATAAAACTTGTGTGAAGTTAATTGCGCTAAAGTTGACTCTTATTATTTTACAAGTTGTATATATATATGTATGAGCAAAATTATTGATTATGAATTCTTTTTAGTATATTTTTTTAATTATTAATTTTAATAAGTACATTTATATACTACGTTTACCCAAATTATGTATAATTTTCAATATTGCTGTGAATTATTTGTAAAAACTTACAAGTACTTGGAAAAATAAATTTCGGAACTCTACTTATAGCTAAATCTTTATTTCAATCGACAGAATATAGAGCTACCTTTTAGTGCAATGATTATATATAGTACTAAGCTTTTTACGAGCACTTAAGCTGTGTTTTATGCCATACAAGCTTTGCCCGCGGCACGACTTAATTGCACTACAACTCGAAATCTTGCTAATATTTCATGTAACATAAACCATCTTTCATTTTCCTGTCATCGAAACTCTTATGCATATATTTTACTAGAGCTTTTATTTATGTTTCCTTCTTCCAGATAAGGAATCCATTTTGCTATTTTAGGATTCCGTATCTAAAGGGTCGGGATCGAACCCTAATAATATAAGGTTAGCATTGAATTATCAAATAATAAAAACGAATGGCTTTCGTTGTTATATTTTTGTTGTTTGCTTTGATTGTCGGTGTGTGTTTAAATATGTACCATATATTGTGGAACCTTCAGTACGTGAGCCCTACTCGCACTTGACAGATTTTTATTTTTTTAAATTTTGAGTTTTTTAAATTGTTTGAGGTAAATAATCAACTTTAACGTTTATATTAGTAAAATTGGTTTCCTTAGGAGCTTTAACATCGATGCTATAATAATTATGTATTTTACGCGTGTGTTCTTATATTATAACAATTCACGTCGTATGCAAATATAACAAGACATATCAAGAAAATTATAGATGCAAAAAACAACGCTTGAGTGTATTATAATTTTGACCGTTTATGAAGCGATTTCTTTGAAATTTATATTAATTAAGCCTAAACGCTGCGTCACGGTTCAGTTCATGGCTTTTATAACTTAGTATATTTTAACTTAAATTCGTTTAAATTTAATATGCCCTCTCTTTAAATTACATCAAAATAAGCAAGTCTCTACATCAATTTATATGATCACTGTTATAAAGTACATTAACGACCTCCACTTCTAAGACCACCAAAGTTTTCGCAATAAATATTATTTTACCAATTTTGTAAGTAGCAATTTAAATTTTAACTAAAAATAAAATGAAAGCAGGTGCTCAATTTGTTTTATTTTTTTAGGATTTACGAGTAAGTCAGTCTTTTCATCTTTCACACATTCACATAATTAAAACAAACATTCGCGTAGTTTTCAGAAATCGACCATTGAGTATTAAAATAATAACAATGAACTATTTAGTCTTATCATATCAATCATGTCCCGACCAGCCACGGCGGCCAATCTCATTTAGACTAGCCAATTGCTCAGGAGCTATTACAGTGCAAAAGTGTACGCGCAGACTCAAGTGGGTAGCCCAGCGGTAACGCGTCGCTTGGATAACCGAGAGTGATGCGGGTTCAAATTCGGGTCTCGCACCTCTGATATTTTCATTTGCGAATTATTTATATAATGATTACCACTTGTCTTACGGTGCAGTAAAACATCGTGAGGAAACCTGCATGTCTAAGAAAACCTAACAAGTTTTCGAAAGGCATGTGAAGTCCGCCAACACGCACTAGGCCAGCGCGGTGGACTATGGCCTGATCCCCCTCGTACTGAGAGAGGCCCGTGCCCAGCAATGGGACGTTAAAAAAAAAGAACTGATGATGATGATGAGACTCAAGTGCACTCTCTATTACTCTCATAGCGCAGGACTGACAACTTTACGTGCTCTCCGAGGCACGGAGTTAATACACCACCAACTTCCCAACCCCGGACTGTTACTGAGGCTTACTTAGCAGAAAGACTCATTAACTAAACTTGGCCCGACCTCGAACCCAGGACCTCCGTTTCCTTACCATAGAGGTACCTTAAATAGTACTTTTTAATATTTTTAGTTATAAAGTTTCAAATATATTATGTCTTTTTAATATTATCCTCGTGTACCGTGTGTAGTCACATAAAAATGGGGTCAGTCTTACGCTTCAGCTAGCTCACGTTTTGGGTGTCACAGGATGGTGCTTATGGTGTATCTTCAGCTAGTGTCCATGACTTCGAGACGGCGGAGCGTAAAAACATACAAAAAATACTTTTACATTTAAAACAGTTTGTGAAGTGTCATTTCATGTATCTTTATATGTTACTAGCTGTACCTGCGGCTTCGCCCGCGTTCATTTTTTTAATTGCTAATCAACCTCACTGGGTTGATCTGTAGGAAAAAAAAAGGTCTAAAAAATAAAAAAATAAAATTTAGGGGTGGACTACCCTTAACATTTAGGGGGATGAAAAATAGATGTTGGCCGATTCTCAGACCTACTCAATATGCTCACAAAATTTCATGAGAATCGGTCAAGCCGTTTCGGAGGAGTTCAAGTTCGAACCCCGTGACACGAGAATTTTATATATTAGATAAAATTTTAAATATCGTAAAATGTGACTTTATATATAATAATAACAATATTATTATATATAAAGTCCACCAAAAAAGGCAGCTTACCAGCAAATACGTATTCAGTCCTTTTTTTGACGTTCTACAGTTGGGCACGGAGCCCTTCAGTACGAGGAGGATCAGACGTCTATAAAACTCATCAATGGGCAGAATCACTAAAAAAACAAAAAAAACTGAATAACACATATATTACAAAAAGAGAAGATATATTTGTAAACGTTTATAATATATGAATGTTGACACTTCTTTGGTAGCCTGTACTTTTAAATGTTTTGCTCCGTCTGAAATGTTTAAGTAACGTTTGGGACCTTTATCAATCACGTTCATATTTCTCGTGAAATACGCTAAGATTTGGACAAGTATTTAATTAAGTTTCGTATTATTATTTTGAATTATTCTTTTGAATTTACTGTAATGGCCTCCTTTATAATTCTGTTGTACGTGTGTATGTCACAGATTTAAACAATACTGTAGAAACTCTGTGAATGATTTACAACTGGAACTAGAAGTTGGGCTTCAAGTCGTTTTTTTTTTACTTTTTCCATATATACTACATAGTTTAAAACAAAGTCGCTTCCCGTTGTCTGTCTGTCTCTATGTATGCTTAGATCTTTTAAACTACGCAACGGATTTTGATTCGGTTTTTTAACAGATAGAGTGATTCAAGAGGAAGGTTTATATGTATAACTAGCGGAACCCGCGGTTACGCTGACACTAAAACTAGGGACGAACCCAAGCAAAGCGAGGGTCACTCGCTAGTTTATTTATAAGTTGTTAGACAGGATAACTGTCAGGTACGCTAGTAATACATTAAATATTACAGTCGTTCAACAGCTCTTTTAATATTTTTATTCTATACCTTATATTGAGAAATAAAATCTTGCAACAGCGTGTTTAATATGAAGATGTTAGTTGTGTAATCAGGTCTTAGCACAACTAAAGTTGTGGTGCGAATGCAATCAATCACGTCGCAAGTCAATATTAGCGTGATTACATCTAAATCCCATTGAGACCGGCCTTCTCGTTATTTCGCAAGGGAATTTATAGACATATGTATAATACTTGTTAGTTTGTTAAATATCAACTAGTTCTTGCTTAAAGCTTTATTGATCGTTGTCTTTAATAGTTTATTTATTATTGTCTTGTAACGGTCGTAGGTTTGATTCCGTTTTATATAATTTTCTATAAATTATATAGTAGAATATATATTGATAATATTATCGCATTTAAAACATTACTGAAAATGTAAAACTTGTTTTAGAACAGTTCCCTTAGGTATAAGGCCTTTTTATTTATCAGTAAGTTTTTAATATGACAAATTTGACATTATGGCCATTTTATAATATAGCTGTGGTAAAATAAATTATGTTAATTTCTCCTTATTTTAAAAATATTTATATTCTAATTAATAACTGCCTCGAACACTCGTATCATTAAAAATACATAAGTTAATTTGTGAACATTTCACGTAACAAAAACACAAACACGCACTTAGATTGACGATTAACTTAGTGTAGCGTAAAATTACATCACATCTATTCTATAAAGTCGCCATGTTATTAGTGTCATTAAGTTAATAAAACCGTGCTTATCCCATGAATTAAATCGTCTAGGACTCACTCTTGATATTTATGGGCACGCAACGTAGAGACCTGAATCGTTTAGGGTTTGACCTTGTAGTTTATGACGTAGTTATCGGATTAGAAAGGATTTTCCGAAATTTTATGCCTAAGGAAGAAAAGATGGGAGCAATGTCTGTATTGTGTGATTCCAATCTGCTTCAAATTTTGCATAAAGATACTTTAACAGAATTGATGGAAAACGTGTTTCGTATTTTATTGAAACCCATTGCCTTACGGGGTTAAAAAGGGGTAAACAGTAATTTGGGGGTAACTTACATCAAAGATGACATCAATACTTCTTAGTGCTTTTGATTTAAATAACAGTTTATTTTTGCACATGTTTGAAAAACGTAATACTTTTCTCAACAAAGTCAACAAAAAGTTTTTAATAGTAGGCATAGGTCTATCTACTACTACAACTACGCCAAGAAAACCGAATAACTGATTTAAAGAGTAGTCCTCATAACAAAAGGGATGAAATGGTAAATGGAGAATCAATTTTTGGTATATTATAAGTAAAAGCGTATAGACAAACATATTTTTTGTACTTTTAGTTAGCGACGCCGCGAGTTCCGCTAGTTTTTTATAAATTACTTACCTATATTAAGTACAATGATATTTGAATAACTTAATAACAGTTCATTTTGAACCAAAAAGGCGAAAATTATATCGATCTGGTCAATCCGGCCGGATCCGACCGGATCCGGCCGGATTGATGGAAATTCTGCCTGATCCGGCCGGATTGAAAATGACGCCGGATTGCAATCTCTAACCGTACATGCTAGCCGCTACACCACCGTTGAAGTAACATTACCATAAAGTTAATACCTTAAATAGTATTTTTTTAATATTTATAGTTGTAAAGTTTCAAATATATGATGTCTTTTTAATATTGTCCTCGTGTACCGTGTGCAGTCACATAAAAATGGGGTCAGTCTTACGCTTCAGCTAGTTCACGTTTTGGGTATCACAGGATGGTGCTTATGGTGTATCTTCAGCTAGTGTCCATGACTTCGAGTTGGCGGAGCGTGAAAACATACAAAAAATACATTTTCATTTAAAACAGTTTGTGAAGTGTTATTTCAAGTGTCTTTATATGTTATCAATTATATTTATAACATATATTTTTTTAAATGTGTTATAATGTAGGGATATAATAAAAAACCATTATTACATATAAAGTCCCTCAAAAAAAGGCAGCTTACAAGCAAATACGTATTCAGTCCTTTTTTTTGACGTTGTACAGCTGGGCACGGAGCCCTTCAGTACGAGGAGGATCAGACGTCTATAAAACTCATCAATGGGCAGAATCACTACAAAAACAAAAAAAAACTGAATAACACATATATTACAAAAAGAGAAGATATATTTGTAAACGTATATAATATATGAATGTTGACACTTCTTTGGTAGCCTCTACTTTTAATTGTTTTGCTCCGTCTGAAATGTTTAAGTAACGTTTGGGACCTTTATCAATCACGTTCATATTTCTCGTGAAATACGCTAAGATTTGGACAAGTATTTAATTAAGTTTTGTATTATTATTTTGAATTATTCTTTTGAATTTACTGTAATGGCCTCCTTTATAATTCTGTTGTACGTGTGTATGTCACAGATTTAAACAATACTGTAGAAACTCTGTGAATGATTTACAACTGGAACTAGAAGTTGGGCCTCAAGTCGTTTTTTTTTTACTTTTTCCATATATACTACAAAGTATAAAACAAAGTCGCTTCCCGCTGTCTGTCTGTCCCTATGTATGCTTAGACCTTTAAAACTACGCAACGAATTTTGATTCGGTTTTTTAATAGATAGAGTAATTCAAGAGGAAGGTTTATATGTATAACTAGCGGAACCCGCGGTTATGCTGACACTAAAACTAGGGACGAACCCGAGCAAAGCGAGGGTCACTCGCTAGTTTATTTATATGTTGTTAGACAGGATAACTGTCAGGTACGCTAGTAATACATTAAATATTACAGTCGATCAACAGCTCTTTTAATATTTTTATTCTATACCTTATATTGAGAAATAAAATCTTGCAACAGCGTGTTTAATATGAAGATGTTAGTTGTGTAATCAGGTCTTAGCACAACTAAAGTTGTGGTGCGAATGCAATCAATCACGTCGCAAGTCAATATTAGCGTGATTACATCTAAATCCCATTGAGACCGGCCTTCTCGTTATTTCGCAAGGGAATTTATAGACATATGTATAATACTTGTTAGTTTGTTAAATATCAACTAGTTCTTGCTTAAAGCTTTATTGATCGTCGTCTTTAATAGTTTATTTATTATTGTCTTGTAACGGTCGTAGGTTTGATTCCGTTTTATATAATTTTCTATAAATTATATAGTAGAATATATATTGATAATACGAGTATTATCGCATTTATAACATTACTGAAAATGCAAAACTTGTTTTAGAACAGTTCCCTTAGGTATAAGCCCTTTTTTAAGTTTTTAATATGACAAATTTGACATTATGGCCATTTTATAATATAGCTGTGGTAAAATAAATTATGTTAATTTCTCCTTATTTTAAAAATATTTATATTCTAATTAATAATTGCCTAGAACACTCGTATTATTAAAAATAAACACAAGTTAATTTGTGAACATTTCACGTAACAAAAACACAAACACGCACTTAGATTGACGATTATCTTCTTTTAAAGACTGTTTAACTTAGTGTAGCGTAAAATTACATCACATCTATTCTATAAAGTCGCCATGTTATTAGTGTCATTAAGTTAATAAAACCGTGCTTATCCCATGAATTAAATCGTCTAGGACTCACTCTTGATATTTATGGGCACGCAACATCAGTATTATGGTATAAGTCGTATATTATTAGTTCGTAGCTGTTAGCTAGGGAACTACATATCTACTTTTAAGTGATTAACAATATTATGGGTAGTTTTATAGAATTTTATATCAATAGAGATAGATTTGTTTATTAAATAGAGCAAGCTTTAGTACCAATTATGCATTTTCGGGTACAATGAAATTGTGAGAATCTTATTAAAATAGCCCTTATTAACGATACGGACGTCTAATCTCAATGCTTACAATAAATTAAGAAAACCATTGGATTGATTATGATGAATGTTGGTATGATTATAGCTTGTTATTCGGGTTAAAAATATTTTTAACTACGGAAAAAATCTCATCTCTCAAAAATTAAGCCGTAAAAAACGTACGTAGGGGACGAAATCGCTAGTCAAAACACAATCGTTTCAATTAAGATTCAGTATTTAAAATATTTCTAAAGCTAATTTTACATAAGTAAGCAGGTACTTACGAACAAAGTCTCCAATCAACCATTCTCAAATAAATATAGGGTCAAACACTACATTATATTCCAAACAACACACATTAAGCCTGATAAATGCTTAGATTTCATCAATGTCGGGTATTTACTGGTACTATTGATACTCAATAAATGTAGCGTACAGAAATTGCAATAAGGTGTAATGTTAGGTACTTACTTTCAATTTATTACTAATATACTTTTACGTTTAGTAGAAGATCTGTGTGCTAATATTATAAATGCGAAAGTAACTATGTCTGTCTGTCGCGCTTTGACGCCAAAACTAATGAACCGATTTCAATGAAATTTGGTACACAGATAGTCTAGAGCCTGGGTAAGAATATGGCTAGTTTTAATAGCGAAAAAAGGGCTGTAAAGGGTTAAAATAGGGGATGAAGATTTGTATGGAAATTATGTCATTTTTAAAGCTAGAAGCTTGAAATTTATTTTTTAAACTTTCGATTAGATATTAACAAATAAAACATTCAAAGTTTGCAAAAATGTTATCCTAAAGGGGGTCTGAGTCGCTTGTGTAGATTACGGTTATCTGGTTTTGAAAGTATCTGACTCAGTAGCAACTATAAATTTCCGAGCAACAAAAGGGAATTAAGAGGCTATTAAATAAGAAGTAAGTATCGGTCGATGTTGGTATGGAATTTGATGTTCATTGTATTAGACCTAGTTATTTGTCCCTTTTATTTCCCCTTCACTTTCATTTTCTAATAGAAACTAAAGCACGAAGCTTTAAGTATAACATAAACTGTTTTATGTGCTTTCGTTGGGTTTAAACCAAAGGGCTAAAATTTCTAACTTTTCTCTCATAATACTCGTAATAAAGTTTTTAATAAATCCAAAATAAAACCAAGAATAATTTTTGAGCAAATTACGAGTAGGTACTTTAATATCTCATTGGTTAATCTGTAGAATGTAGAATATGTGAACAGTTAAAATATGCTTAACAATCAGACGACACGTTTGGCTCAGTTTGTAGTGACCCTACTTTCTGCGCCAGCGGTAACGGGTTCGAATCCCGGTGGGGAATTCATTTGTTGAGCACGAATGTATACTATATTTAAATTTTAAATATATGTAGTATTGTCGTGTATCAATTATCTGGTATCAATAACACAAGCCTCGTAGTTTACCACGGAATTAGATGCAGGTGCTGTTGTAATAATATTAATAATTAAAAAATATCAGTATATATACCTCAGATTTTAAAAGCAAAACGACGTAAAGAAAAATATTTAAACTTCGCAATACAATACAATATGAAGAATATAGTAAAGCTCACGTAAGTTCTAAAAGAGCTTTTTTATTCTGTGACAAATAAATCTGTACCGTTAGAACCAACTTTAGACTATCCTAATAACACAATTAAATTTCTGTCCTCGTTGAATCAAAGCTGCCCAATTCATTTTAACTAATTTGATTAGAGACTACATTCCTACCACTAAACAGTGAACATTTTGTTTTATTTATAACGCCTATTAACTCTGAGGCAAGTTGATGGATGTGGCTATCAAACTGCCTGTATGATTTTATTTTTATATTTACACTACGAGATAGAGACACTTAAGAACTCGGCTTTAGCTCGGAGATTGATAAAGATATGCTTAGATGCGTTTTCTTACAAGATTTTAATATTCGGAAAGCTATTAAGGAAAATAATATCTTTTTGGACTGCTTATTTGCGTTGAATATTTTTTGTAGATATTTGTTAGATTTTAACTATATTTATTATTGCAAATATCTTTTTAATATACCTATGTATATCTAAATTAACTGTTTTAATAAATACTTTTTTTTAAATTTGAAATGTTCAGAATTAAAATAATTTTATAAGGCACTTTGGTGCCATTTTGGATTTTATATAAATTGTGGGTAGGCAGTAGGCACTGTCTGTAAGAAGTATATAAACCCCTGAGACATCAAATACCTTAGTCTCTCCCGTGACCATGATTGCTGTTAAGCATTTGAAACGTCAGAAACCAAAAATCAAAAGAAATCCATGACAAAATCCGAAAAGATAGTTTCATTTATAGTGTATTTTTTCTTTCTTCTTCTAACTTTTTTCATTCTTAATTTAATTCTTAGTTTAATCCCAACAATAGCATTTCGATTCTATATCCAACTTTCTCTTGCAATTTCTAATCTCAGCTTTCCAATTGCTCAACAATCAAACAACGTCAAACTAATTATTTTAGAGTGTCAAATCACTACATAGTATAAACTATAAAACTAAGTCGTCCCGCTGTCTGTCTGTCCCTATGTATGCTTAGATTGTTAAAAGTACGTAACGGATTTTGATGCGTTTTTTTTTGGTTGATTCAAGAGGAAGGTTCATATGTATAACTAGTTGAACCCGTGGCTTCGCTCGCGCTTAAACTAGAGACGAGCCCGAGCGAAGCGAAGGCGACTCGCTAGTTAACTATAAGAATACAGCAATCAGGTCTTAAAATAGTGGATTGCATCACCTGTCCCCGATAGTGCGGGTCGGATCGATTTGATCGAGCCCGCGTCAACACTCGTAACGACAAACTTAAAAATTGGTATGTCCAAAATTTTCTGCCACCTTACGATTTACTACATAAAGCTTAAATTTTCCTCGACAGGTTTTTTTAAAGTGCAAACAGTTTGTAGGCCTTAGTATGGTGTGGCAAATCGTTCGTGTAATTAGAGGGATTAGAAATGTACGGTGATTGCGATACTGACGGATTGGTTGATGTTGTTTTATTTAGATGTTAACGTAGAAAATTGTTATTTAAATAAATTATATATAGATACATTACATATACTTATCTTACATAATCATTAAAAAAGTGTATAAAGGACTATATGAAAAATCTTAAAATTGTTATATTTTATTACAATGTTTTGAAAATTTTAATTTATTGCCTACTACCAAAAAAAACTTAAATCAGAGACAAGTACGACCGGAACCATATTTTTCCAGGATAAAAAGTAATGTATTATGTGCTATTTCAGATTACAAACTATCTCTGCGTAAAATTCCATTTAAAACCGTTCAACCTTTGAGGCACGACTGAGTAACAAACGTCCATACAAACTTTCATTTAGCTATAAATTAGTAAGATTTAAGCAATAATTAGTGATTTTTAATGAAAATAATTTAATTTACAAATGCGTAAAATATACAAAAACGATTCAATAGAACGTATACATACAGTAGATATAGATATGTAAATGCATAACTGGAGTAATTCTAAAATAGGTGAAGTACTTGAAATCAATTTCCTAGAACAAAACAAGCGAAGCAAGCCAGCGGTAACTCGAGATGGTATCGCGAGTTCAGCCAACTTGCCGTTAAGAGTAGCTACTTGCTTCGAGAGCCTCGAATAGCATGCTAGGGTGGGGCTTCATTCAATTCGGTCGCGAGATTCATTGAATTTCTATATTCCCTGAAATGTAAAATTTTCCCACTATAGTGCCTATACATAAGCTTTTTTTTCCTTTATTGCACCTTTATCTATCACATAATTAATTTATTTTTATACAGTAACAGACATTATTACAGTATAATAACCTTCTTAAAATAGTTAAATTTGTAATATATTATAACAAATAACAGTTTGTTCAAACATATCTACTAAACTTCGTAAGTTCGATATGAAAAAGGTTAAAATAGGTAAAAAAAAAAATTTTACATTCAAATCAAATCAAATCAAATCAAATCCAATCCAATGTTTTTTAAAAATCACGAAAAAACACAAAGTTGTCATGGAATAGGATTGATTTTGTTTTCCCGAGCTTGAGTGAAGCGATGGTGAATAGATAACTAGTTAAATATTAGAAAACCTTAATAGGTCATCTGAAGAAAATAAGAAATAATATTAGATATCATTGGATGACGTACGGGTAATACTAGGCCGATCTTAATCAAAAACGGTACAGCAACGTCTTTCCCGAAGTGTCCGCGACGGCTGCGTGTTACTTGCTCTTACATTCCATAACTCCTGATTCTGTCAAGATAAGCTTTGTTGGACTTTATTGCGGAACACCAATTTTAACTCTGATTTACAACTGCCCCAATAGACATTTTGTTACAATTTCAAATTTAATTGTGCAGCTAAAGCCATTTTAAATGTCGTTTCTGGTGTTATACGCTACACTACTGTCAGATTGTAACAGCCTCGCCTTTTGCCTGCTTAGCATTCACTTGTTTCGCCCATTAAGATAGTAAATATTTTAGAAATTGTCGTTTCTTAGTATTAAATAGGGTTTCATAAGCAATAGTTAGAAAATAACTTAATTGTATTGCAGTGTAACATTTTTGACTTAATTTCTCAAGCGAGCAAGTTAGTATGATTAGCTGTTTTAACGACCCACTGTTAGGAACGAGCCTTCTTTCAATTCGAGGGGAGTTAGGCCATAGTCCACCATGCTGTATAGCCATAGCCATTGTCAATCCTGTTTCGGAACCAATTCGCACAACAAATAGCAGAGGTATGAGACATGGGATTTGAACCTGCTTCATTCGTTTTCCCAACCGTTACCATTAGGCTAACATAATCTGGCATAACATGTCAATTAAATTTTATATCATTATTGGATATTTTTACTTAATTAAGTAATATAAAGTATTCGTTGAATAATTATTAATTGCCGCTAAAATATTTTAACGTCTTCTACATTTAACGATGGTCATCACACTAAATTTAAAATGCTTATTCTAAGAACTAGTTAGTCTCACTTCGCTTGAGCTTGACATTTTTATTTGATAATAATATGATACTTTATTTTATTTATTTTGATAAATTTTATTACTACAGTAACAAAATCTTATAATGTTTTTGTAGTATTTAAACTTTATCCAAATAAGTCCTGCCATTTGAAGGAATAATAAATATACACACAGACATAAACAAAATATTGTAATATAATCTACAAACTTATTTTTCAATAAATATGTTGGAACATTTTACATACAACGCCATCTAGTTTCGTGGTAAGCTATGAGGCTTTTGTTACGGATACCAGATAGTTGACATACTACACATATATTACTTTAAACTCATGCATATTATAAATATAAACACCCATAACTGTAGCACAAAAACATTAGCGGGACTCGAACCCGCGACCGCTGGCACAGCAAGTAGAGACACTGCAAACTGAACAAAACGTATCGGCAAAATGTATAATTATTATTAATGTTCATTTACCATATTATATTTTAATAAAGAAGTACCTAACCATCTTCAAATGTTTAATAATAATACAATAATTTCAAAGCAAAGTGAGGATATATCACTAGTTTTAAGTACTAACGGTATGTAGCACTTCATTGAGCAACGACAATCTTCGGATAGTTGTCACACTCGGAATGCGGTGGTGTAATCTCATGATCTTTGTTATAAATTTGTTTTTTAAATTATGATCATACTGTCCTATGACTTTGCTTCATTAATAATTTAAACTTGTTAAGACTTAAATATGCCAGTGCTCAGTCTCCTTCAAAGATCCACTGCTGGGCACGTTCCTCCTTTCGATATAGGGCCATAAGCCCATAGTCCACCAAGCTTGCCAAGATAAGGTTGGTTGACTTTACATGTGCTTGAAATGTCCCTGATTTTCTCAGACATGCCGTTTTATTTTTGTTATTCTTTATAAGACAAGTAGTAAATTTTTCACTTGTTTTTCAATGCAAGCTCGTTTCCACTGAGTAACTGCTGCCTACAATATGTCAATAGATGCGAGAAAAAACATACGTACTTCATAATCTATTTTCGATGAACATACCATACCGGCAGCAGAGTTTTTTATCGTTAAACTCTTAATTATACAGTCAATATTCATTTATCTTTTAAACGATATATCAAATTGTTCACAAACGTTCAAATAATTAGAAATATTCCTGTTATTAGTAGTACTTGCTGTAATCTATTGAAGTTTAATGAAGTAAAAGAATGAAGAAAAAGTGACTATCATTATAGGCAGTTACGAAAAGGTGTGGAATTGAATATCAAAATGATTAATTTAAGCATTAAAAAATAACCTAACCACATTCTTATACCGAAACCGCAGATGCTTAAACCGATTATCAAAGATGAATGAATCGACTGTAAAATTATTAACCACTAAGTTGCTGCGGTTAAGGTAACAAGTTTTCGATTTACGTGTAAAAGTTAAATTAAAGTTTGTTGTCTCTATAACTTCTTTTTAATATGAACGTTGCTTTTAAAATAGTCATGATGTAAAGTGAAGCAGATTCAAATCCAGGGTCTGGCACCTCTATTAATTATACTTACGAACGATGTTCGATATGATTACCATTTCCCTTACGATATGTTAAATAATCACGATAAAACCTACATGTTCAAAAGAACATAGCATGTTTTCGAAAGACATATGAATTCTATCCACCACTTCCTACTTGGCAAGCGTGGCGGGCTTTGGCCTGATCCCCTCGTACTATAGAAAGGCCCAGCAGTGGGACGTCAAAAAAAGCTGTGTACATTAAAATAAAGTTAAGAGAAACATTAAAACATTTATTGAGAAATATTACTTAAAGCAAAATTTCAATCTACAGTCTATATCAAACACCAATTAATCGTACATCTGCAACAGAAGAGCCATTTATCCAATATATCCGTGCAAAATATCTTAATCCTGTCAGCTTATTAAATAGAGATAAGTATTTAGCAAAATACCATTCATAGGAAGCAAATGGCGGATAACCTGACCTAGATAGCGGACGTGGGTGGCGAGTGACACCCAGATCCTATCCAATCTTCATAATAAAGGTTACTGAGTTATCAACATAGTAATTATATAGAACGCAAAAATTTTAATTAAATTAAATCGTCTCATTATCATTTAAATTAATTTTGTGTACAGATTAGCGAACATTTGGGAACAAGTTGAAGTCATTTTGCTGATTTTAATGTTTAAATTGTAAATAAGACGCATTTAAAGTATTAATTTATACTAATATTATAATGCTAAAAATTTGTTAGTTTGTTTGTTTGTTTGGTTGAACGCGCTAATATCAGGAACTACTGGTCCGAATTGAAAAATTATTTTTGTGTTGGATAGTCCGTTTATCAAGGAAGGCTATAGCCTATATTACGTCACGCTACGACCAATAGGAGAAGAGCATCAATAAAAAATGTTGCAAAAACGGGAGAAAAATATTTCATTTGATTTTCAGCCTTTAAAACGCGAGTGGAGCCGCGGGAAAGGCTAGCAAAGTAAAAATTTGTCACTTCCGAGAGCAGAAAAGATATTATAAATGTTTCTATTTACCAAAATCAAGATATGAGTAAGAATAAATTATTACTCTTATCACTTAGAGCTAGAAGCTGGCTGCGTCTCGCGTAGGTGCGCCCACGAGTTCCTCAATGGCAGGCCTGACCGCCCTCTACGCTAAACCTAACTTACTTCCTAAGTGCTTTCTAACATCATTCATGCTTCTATTAATAAGATTATTGCCCGCAGCGTTACCCGGTTCCTACCAGTTCTAGATCCAGGCCCTAAGTCATGGTGTTATGATAGGCATATTTATGAAGAGTTAATCGGAATCAGGTTCCGCCCACGCTTTATTCGCTTCACTCGACTACTTAGGACGGTCATTATGTGTTATTAGGATTTAAGTTACTTAAATTGTAAGCCTTAGTTGTAGAAGCTTTACTTACAAATGCTAAAGTCGTCTGGTCTCAGTCTATAGCTAGAAACATGTAGATTTGTGTAATTAAACTTTACCTGATTATTGCGTACTAGCCCGGAAAGTATCTTCCATAGTTCGGTTAACAACTACAGATTTTTTTTTACTTAACTAGTTCAACCGAACCTCAGTTGTTTAGTTATATTTTGACGACTCGTTTGGCTCAGTTGATAGCGGCCCTATTTTCTGCGCGAGCAGTCACGGGTTCGAGTCCCGCTGGGGGCATTCATTTTTTGAGCACGAATGTTTGTACTCCAGTCATGGGCGTTTATATTTATAATATGTATGTATTTAAAAGTTGTATAATATGTAATATATCAAATATCTGATATCCGTAAGCATCGTAGCTTACCACGGAACAAGATGGTGCTGTTGTTAGAATGTCCCAACATATTATAGTGGAAGAAATATAACTGTACTCTCTACTCCTTCTTTCTCAAATCCAATAACTTTTAGACGTCATGCACCCAAAACTCGAACCTAAATCCTATCAGCAGTCACATAAAATACAATACTGCTTTTTCAAATCAATGTCAGACTCTTTGTATTATTTATAACTTACGGGTGGCATTACACATTTATCATTTTAAAGAACTAATAGTAGAACAAAACCATAAAAAAACTTATAAGGTGTACCTACACCGTTCCTTAGCAGTAAGAAAGTCTCGTAAATCGGAGATATGGGCGTATATCATCATTTCCCGTCGAGTGCGACAAGAAATAAATTGTCGGCAATGAAAATGCAGTGTAAAGATAATTTCTATTAATGAAAACGAATGAAAAACTCAATACATAATACATGAGCTTTCGACTCGGGCTTATACACTGTGCAATGGCTGGTGCTAGCTAGTGAAGTATCGATAAGGCTGGCTTCTACAATTATTGTATTTGGTACTGTTATTTCTGTGTAAGCGGTAGGGTTGGGAGTTATAATAAATAAAAAAATAGATTAAAATAAGATTTTGGCTGTATGTAAGAGACCTTTGCTAAGGTGACTGGTGAATTAGTTATAATAAGATATTTATTCAAAAAATTGTACCAGTTTGTATTATTTTTGTTGGTAAGTAACAAAATTTAAATTTCTTTCTTATATGTCATGTGATTACTGTTAACTACACTGGTTTAAATCTCTAAGACGGCAAGCAAAAAGAAGGGCGAACTCTATAAAATAAAGTAACTGTAATAACAGTAGTAGCTTCAACCCTAACTATTACATAAACGATCACGTATAATTTGATAATAAAGCCAATAATATCAAAAGACGCGAGTTAGATAGCATCGCAGTACCAGTTATGTGTCCGCCGACAGATGACCGTAGTACTACTGGATTCGACTATCCACAAAGGAATGTACTGAATTATAAATCACTAGTGGAACCCGCGGCTTCGCTCGCGCTAAATCTAGGGACGATCCCGAGCGAAGTGAGGGTGAGTCGCTTGTTAAGATAAACATTTCCATCATACATTACATATGTATAACTCTAGCGGTTTTGGCAGCGCAAGCCAGAATAGCTCGCAGATGGTAGATTTTTTACTACTTACTTGATACTTATCGTCATATTTTGGACAATTCACACAATATCTTTATAAATTGTAGCCTATGTGATATTCTGATGTATAAGCTATATTATTGTAAAGTTTCATTAAAATCCATTCAGTAGTTATTACGTGAAAGAGTAACAAACATCCATACATCCATACATCCATACATCCATACTTACAAACTTTCGCGTTTATAATATTAGTATAGATATAGATATGTCTAATAAATAAATTAATATGTTGGGACATTTTTGAACACAGCGCCATCTAATTCCGTGGCAAGCTACGAGGCTTGTGTTACGGATACCAAATAGTTGACACACTACACATATATGGCTTTAAATATACATATCATAAACTTAAACACCCATAGACATTCGTGTCCAACAAATGAATGCAATCAGCGGGACTCGAAACCGCGACCGCTGGCGCAGAAAGAAGAGTCACTACAAACTGAGCTAAACGTGTCTATACATCAAATATATTTAAAATATTCATAGGATGATAAAATAACGAACGAAAAAATGATCAGTAATCAGACACTTTACCTTTACAGCGAGTTGTAAGGTAACACATGTGTCTTTATTATCTAACTTTATCATCTTTAAATATTATATCTAACGGGCATTGGTAGCTCTTATAATCTCGGATGGTTGCGGTTCGAATCCTATACTATGCAATCCCAATCTTATTAACACAGAGATGTAATTGGGGATGCTGCATCTTACATGAAAATATACATTATTTCATTATACAGTTTACTTAAATATATTACTTTTTTGTGTCTATGCAAAATAATATAAATAGAATATGTGTGTAGATTACTTAGGAAATCCTACTTATATTATAAACGCGAAAGTTTGTAAGTATAGATGAACTTTTCCATAATATACCTTATACACAAGAATAACACATAGGCTACAATTTATAAAGACATTATGTGAATTGTTCAAAATATGACGATAAGTGTCAAGTAAGTAGTAAAAAATCTACCATCTGCGAGCTATTCAGCCAAAACCGCTAGAGTTACACATATGTAATGTATGATGGAAATGTTTATCTTAAACAAGCGACTCACCCTCACTTCGCTCGGGTTCATCCCTAGATTTAGCGCGAGCGAACCCGCGGGTTCCACTAGTAATAATATAATACTGTTGTTGAGAAGTTCTATTCAGACTCGAGCTTACGAGAGCGTGGATCAGATGCGCACGAGTGTTGTAAGTTTTTGTTGTCATTGCCTTCTATGACGGCGCGACAACTTGTTGATGGGATTTTTTGATAATCGATTACAGGACGTGGTCACCGTTATTGCTTATCCATTTGTTTTAGCTTTCATTTGACTTATTTCTTAAGCAGATATTGTTGTATTATTTAATACTAGCTGTACCCGCGGCTTCGCCCGCGTTCTTTTTTTTAATTGCTGATCAACCTCATTGGGTTGATCTGTAGAATGCCTGAAAATTTCTTCAAAATTATTCGAGCTATTTCAGAACCCATCGTTAATACACTCCTGAGCCGCACGGCTACCTATTTTTGACAAACATTTTTTAAATTTTTCATAATTTTTTTTAATAAAAAGTATCCTATGTTACTTCTAATACCTCCAAGAATATGTTTCTAACAAAGTTTCATGATGGTCGGTTGAGTAGTTTTCGCATGAAAGCGTAACAAACAAACTTACATTCACATTTATAATATTATAGTAGGGATTTATTAACAACATAATTATAAGTTTAATCTTCGTAAAAAGTCATACAAAAAAAAACCTTTAATTACTTACTATCGTTCTTTCATCTAGTATATAAACATCAAACGTAATTACTGTAAATGGAATTGAACCCGCTGTTCGCTCTAGTACAGTGAAATTAGCACGTTACCACTGCGCCATAATGATCTTTGATTTATGATCTTTACTCAGCATGACTTATAGAGACATAATGCTGCACTTGTAGGATCGTGGCATGTTGCACACATTTTAGGTACCGTTTTATTACTGTGATAACTTCTATACTTTTGATTATATTCATTAAATATAGGTAATATAATCATCTTCAACAACAGTCTTTCAATTGAATCTTTGAAGCGTGCCAGTTGAGCAGAGATTATTTTACCAATAGGCCAGTAAAATAGCAATTTTTTTAGTCAACCTCGTTAAATTCTATTTTTACTGTAGTACAATGTCACAGAGTATGTATTACTATATACATACAACATTCTTTATCCAAATCGAATAATAACAAATAACAAACACGTACCCAACAAAGTCTATTGAAACAAAATTAGTTTAAGATTTATTAAATTCTTTTTATGTTAAAATAAAATCAACAATTCGTTCATTTTTATGTTTACTATTAAATCTGATATAAACTTTCTTAGTTATATGCTAAAATTTTGCAGGTATTTATACAAAGTTTAATTTTTTTTTCTGGTATTGGTATATCAAATGCTTAATAACAATAAAAACCCTTCTGTTTAAAACATTAAATTATCTTATAAATCAGCAAAATATTTGATTACTACTTACTTATACTAACTTATATATTATAATATATTCCAAAACACAAAACACAGCAAAAGGAGCTTAAAGTTTAAATTTCAAAGTCTGACACAAACATAAAGCGTGCTTTGTCACTTAGGCAAGTGTTTCCGCCCGCCGGTCACGACTGCCCAGTTACTTACCTCACCTATAAACCTAAACGGCTTGCGAAAGCTTTAGCCTACACTTTACATCGCTAATATGTAGATCTAATATGTTGTAGGGTCTATGTTGGTCCTGATATTATTAAATGAATTAATACAAATGAAACTATCTTTTCGGATTTTGTCGCGGATTTATTTGGATTTTTGGTTCCCGACGTTTCGAATGCTTTACAGCAATCATGGTCCCGTGACCCAAAATCCAAATAAATCCGCGACAAAATCCGAAAATATAGTTTTATTTATAATGTCAAATATTCGCGTAAATAACTATATAATATATGTGTGTACATTCCATGCCATTAGATTACTTCTAAACCATATTTCATAGAAAAACATAAGTAAAAAAACATACCATCAAGTTATTCCATATCGAATATCTGCTAAATCATAGAGCAAATACTTATTTATAAATCAATAGAGTATCTCGATCGAACCGATACGATATGATCGTTAATGTTTATTCATGTTCAATAACATTGTACTGTCCGGCTGTACGTGCAGCGGAGTCAATGGGCCACGATTATCGCTGTGAAATCAATTTTATCACTTTGCTGGTGTAAAGAATTTTTACAAAATACCTATTAATAATATAGTATATTACTCTATAGCCTTACACCTTTACCTTAAAGAGTTACACTTTTAAAACGACATACATACAGATAAGGAAATCAAATAAATTATTTTTAGACTCATTTCGACTCAAATACTATTTTATTATAAGTACTAGCGACTCGCCCTCGCTTCGCTCGGGCTCTTCCCTAGATTTAGCACAGGCAAAGCCACGGGATCCGGTAGTTATGCATATAAACCTTCTTCTTGAATTACTCTATCTATTAAAAAAAACGCATCAAAATCCGTTGCGTAGTTTTAAAGGTTTAAGCATACAAAGGGATATAGGGATAGAAAAAGCGACTTTGTTTTATACTATGTAGTGATAAATATATCGGATAAGCGAATTTTGTTTAAAGCACCTGACTCGACAAGTTCTGTCAAATAAGATATTATCGGTATAAGCTATCCGTCCATGACAATTTGCATGTAAATTGAATTGGCGTTAGAAGTAATTAGTATATGACGAAATAAAACAGTCATTTCTGAACGACGGCAAAACATTTCTTAATTAACTCATATCTCGTATCTATTCACGATATCTAATAGATATGTTAATCTTTTTAATATTACTTTTAAATGAAAAAGTTACAGCGATTTTAAGCTATTATTAACTGCAGGTGGGATTTTTCACCAAATTATTGTTAAAAAAAAGCACGAAAGTCGAATCTCTTCGCTAAAGAAATGGATTGCCATTTCTATACCAATTAAAACTATCTTCACTTTTAAATTAATTGATATTTTTAGATATGTGATTCAATCTTGCTGTTTTAAGCAGAATTTTTTTTCTCATCAATATTAACTTTAAAATACTTATTTCTATTAGACTGAAGTGTACACCAACACAAACAAACAATACTTCGGAACCCTACATTGCGCATGGCCTGACACGCACTTTAAGAAAATATGTTGGACATTATTACATACAGCGCCATCTAGTTCCATGATAAGTACGAAGGAAGCTTGTGTTACGGATACCAGATAGTTGATATACTATATGTATAAGTTTAAATACATAATGAATGCCCCCAGCGGGACTCGAACCCGCGACCGCAGGCGCAAGAAAGTAGTAAGTAGTCACTACAAACTGCGCCAAACGTATCGTCAATTTTTGTTAATTTTAATATACTTTAAGGCATTTTTAGATCAAATTTCTCATTTAATTATTAACTTTATTAACTTTCATATTGTTAAAAGATAAGCATCTAATCTGCATCCCTTGATTATAAATTTCGCATACTCTTAATAAAGTCATTACCGGCCGCGGACGGCGGCCGTAATAAATAAGATTGCGATCGATGATTATACAATTGGCTTTCAAATAAGTTACTTATATACAATTTAAACCACCTTTTATAATAAATATTAAAACATAACTTTGCTTCGTAAGCATTTTTAACTGTTGTTATTTAACTAATGTTGACACCTAGATATATAGTTATTAAATTATTAAATAAAATAAAGTACTTATGGAGTTTTGTCACTTCTCTCTATTCTTTTAATATGTAAAAATGATAATGAATAGGGCAGCGCTGTACACACCCATAAAACTCCATCAGTGAGTTACTACAAAGTATTATTTCATGACATGACTATTATTTTAAAATATGACATGACTGTTATTTTAACTCAACCCAGAACTCAAATCTAGGACCTTACGGTGTGCATTCGTACATACTGCTACTGCACCAATTGCAGTGCACATATTTAAACATTTTACACATAACATACGCATATGAAGACTATAATAAATATTTAGTTAGTGAAAACTAAGTCCCTACATACGTTAGTAATATTACTATCAAGAGTAATACAAGGTTTCACTCGGTATGAATATCATTCATAATCAAACAAATTGAAACAAACATCCATACTCATTGATAGAAATTGCAATTGATACTTATGTCTGAGCTCTACAATTCTCCTATCAATGGAGATTACAGGCAGTAGGCGTTAAGTGGTCGAGCCGGTTACTCCTCCAGTTAATAGTAAACAAGGAGTACTTTGCAAGAAATAGATAACAAGTGAAATAGTTTTAAAGGAACCTAAATAATTTAGATCGTCTACACGACTTTTTTTCGCAGAATCTGGCATTTTAAAGTCACCAGAAAGATAACGTTCTTTAATTTAAACATGATTATAAAAAAATGTCTCTATTTCCGCAAAAAATGCAAATATCCGGAAATAAAAAAAACAGGTATGCGAAAAAAAGCATTTATAATTTGATCAGGAAATCTTATCGATAGACAAGATGTTAGACAAACACTGTGGAATATAAACTTTGAAGACCGTACATATTTTTATAATTCTTTAAAGTTTAATAATTTCTTGTCTAAGCTCAATCAAAAATAGTTTTATAAGAAGCTTATATAATATTTTAATTCTATTTAATTAAAAGTGTCTACGATGTAAGATAATACTAATTAGACAATCATAAATTACAAAGTACAAACGAGCATTCATTACATCTATACATATAAATAAAATTGGAGTGTCTGTTTTTAATTTCAAATAAACAACTTTTCACTAAATGCATATGAAAGTATATACATATACGATACTAGCAACAAAAAACCTACTTTTTTAACTTTTGCCTGTCTGTCGGTTTGTGCCGGGTAATCTCTGAAACGGTTGGACTGATTTTGACGGGACTTTCACTCGCAGATACCTAATGTTTTAAAGCGTAAGTTAGGCTACTTTTTAACCGACTTCAAAAAAGGAGTATGTTATATTTTAGAAATTTTAAACTGAACGAACCCGAGCGAAGCGAGGGTAAGTCACTAGTGTTATAATAAAATATTAATTCAATTAGTTAAAAACACTATCGGTTAGTAATATAATGAACGCTTTCAAACCGACAAAAATACGATTTATTCATCGAAACGAAGAATTCGATTAAATAAATTATTTTGTGTAGTTAAAACATTTTAGTTATCGATGGCCTTTAACTCTACTAAGGTTTTAAGTAAATTGTGTCATCAGCGTTAGTTGGTTACAAATATCATGTTGTTTGCGCGCAAACATTGACAGACGATAAATAGAGCGCTGTACTACTTACATTTGCAACACTCAATTTTGAACATTTACTAGATTAGATTAGATGTTATGGTTAAAAGCTTTATTTATATTTTTACCTTAAATTACATGTTTGCTGAAAAGCATTTGAAACGTCATGAACTCTATATACATATAAAAAAATTCTTAGTCAAATCTGTGCATTACATGTTGAAAATCTTATTGAAAATGTCATTATTATATAGATGACGTATCTATAATATGACCAGCAATTCCCGTGGCTCCGCCCGCGTTCTAATCACTTTTAAAAATAAGGATTGGTGGTAGAATAATGGAAATTTGGGTTTATAAGTATTTTTAATGCAAATCACTAAAAAATAAGAGATAGAAATTTGGTCTAAAAAACCTGGAGAGTACCCTTATTATAAAAAATAGCCCATGACTTATTCTGAGACCTACAAAATATATATAAAAATTTTATAAAAATCGGTCAAAACCATTTCTAAGGAGCTTTTTATATATTAGATTATAATTTATGTCAGCCTGTGATCCTATCACAAGAAAGCCCTATGACAGCTTTTGATAAAGGCATGATGATAGCTAGTTAACCATATATTCACCAATTACCATGCCATAATATTAACTCAATATATATTAAAAACTAAAAGACACCGGAACTAATGTTTAGTACCTAAATGACAGAGCGCCATCTACATCCTTGGTCCACATATAAGATACTTCAGAGTTCAGTCATCTCTGGCATTGACAGATGGGTACGAACTCTATAAAGCAGTACTGTAATGCACAGTATGCGTAAAATAAAATATAATATTTACTTTTACCCATAAATTTTGACAATTATACAACAAGTATTAAATTATTTGCAATTAAATATATTAAAATAGTATAATTTACAAGTTTCATGGGAAAACCACTACCATTAAGATCTCGTGCATTTCGCTAACCCCGGGGTCAGCTGTGAGTGGATCAGTGCGGGCTCAATTAACACGTCGTTTGAATTAGCCCGCGCCGCCGCTTTACCTCTAATGAATCGCAATACTAAATATTAGCATATAATTGAAATGTCGTGGGAAAATTTATTCATGGCAATTATAAATTATCTCCACTATAATAATTATAATAAGTCACTATGATAAATTGATCGGACTGCAATAATAGCACTAAAATTTTAACTCTACATGTAAAAGTTTTAAGTGTAATGTACTAAATATTGAAGAAGTATTTAAAAGTTTTTTTTCAGTAACCAAATTGATTAACAATTATAAAATAATTTTATCAATATCATAAAAAACAAAAACCGTAGATTTATTGTACACTAGCGACGCACCCCTACTTCTTTCAGTTCACCTGTAGGATAAAATTTTTACAAACTTTGAATCTCTTATTTATTATATATTTATATCTAATCAAAAGCCTGAAAAATAATTTTCAAGTCTCTAGCTTTAAAAATGAAATTTGCAACCCCTTACAGCCCTTTTACGCTTTGAAAAGTCTGTGTACTAAATTTCATTTAAATCGGTTTAGTAGTTTTGGCGTGAAAGCCCGACAGACAGTCAAACAGTATCTAATCAAAAGCCTGAAAAATAATTTTCAAGTCTCTAGCTTTAAAAATGAAACTTGCAACCCCTTACAGCCCTTTTACGCTTTGAAAAGTCTGTGTACTAAATTTCATTTAAATCGGTTCAGTAGTTTTGGCGTGAAAGCTCGACAGACAGTCAGACAGACAGAGTTACTTACGCATTTATAATATTAGTTAGGATAAAGTCAACAAACAAAATTTTAACAGTGAGAAATCTAATAAACAGCCGCAATGACCTATGAAGCAACACTAACTTGTCACCACAGTTTTATTCTTCTATTTGTAGTCCACACTGACTGGAGCGTCTGCGATAATGCCCCGCATTGACGTAACATTGCGACGATACTCTTCTACATACGTAAATGACACTCATGTCTTACAAATGCTAATAGTTTTGCAAATATATGCATTTTTTTCTTACTTATACAATATACATTTAGTAAAAAAATATAAAATAAATGTAGTAGGTATTTATTTTAATACTTTCTTAGGTTTACGCGAATATTTGACATTATAAATGAAACTACCTTTTCGGATTTTGTCACGGATTTATTTGGATTTTTGGTTCCCGACGTTTCGAATGCTTTACAGCAATCATGGTCATGGTCATACCATGATTCATTCCAAATAAATCCGCGACAAAATCCGAAAAGGTAGTTTCATTAATAGTATTTATTTTGATAGAGTTGTTATGAAAGCAGCTCATAATGAAGTATTACTTTTTTATTATATCTTTCCTCTCTCTTTTATATTAAAATTTAAAATGGAAGAATAGAGTCTTAATAAGCTATAAACATGCGTTTACGGACACTGCATATTAAGTAATCACCATCGCACTTTATACTAACTGAACCCGAATATTAAAATAATAAGGTTTTGTAAAAAACTAACGAAACTAAGCAAAACAACGGTAAAGTTGTACGCGCTATTGAGACACACCATTTTTACAACTATGTATTAAAAAATAATTTAATATATATAGTATTGGTAGTGTGATCATTAAACTAAAATATTTTTTGTAAGAGTTTTAGTTAAACAACTTAAAGATGACCTCGTACATTTCGAACCAATGAACTCTAAATTTTATTACACCCGCAACACAAGTCTATTAAAGCAAATATTTGATATATTTCGACGAATTGTTTACATAGTTTGCATTCTGCAGCTAAAATGTAAAATGTAAAATGATACACAGAGGCTATAAAAAATATACTCCACATTTTACGTTTATTTTATTGCTTTTAAAAAGCTTAAGTTAAAGCTTTTTGCTCTTAGCTTTGATTATGCAATTTTTTAATCAACAAACTAAAAAGTAACTGTACGTAGTTGTTTTGTGTTATTATATAGTGTAATTTTGTTAAAACAAATAATTTTTATTAAGATTTTTTAAATACCTTTACATACCTTATTTAAGTGATTTTAAAATTTATTACTTAAATTGTTTTTGAAGTTGCCGATATCTTTATTTCTTGGCTTAAATTCGAAGAAAAGTTTTTTACTTGACTTGGTATTCTAATGGATATTGGTGACAAAATAAACTCGGTAATGAACTTTTTCATAATTTTTTAAGATTCTCAGAGACATTTCCTTTACATTGAATAAAGTACCTAGACGTACTTAGTTACTTAGCTTTTTGCTGTTTTTGACTGAAGTAACCATTGATGGTTACAGTGCCTTATATATATATAATGATCAGTAGCTTGAGTAGTATTTCTCAAGCTACTGATCATTTCGAACTGATTCATTTACCTTTAGCTATAAATACAAGCGCTATCTTTAACGACCTAGTTGTCTACCACAGAACATCAAAGCCCTCATTAAATTATTTACAGACACCTTAAAAGCTATATTTATTACGCTACATCGCTTTTAATCGTTGGATTATTCGCTACATTGAGATAAAGATAAAATGATCATTTTATTAGGTTATAGTCAATTCGTTCATACTTTGTTTTCCAATTTAGATGAAATGCCTCGGTGGTGTAGTGGCTAGCATGTACGGTCATACATCGAGAGGTCCTGGGTTCGAGTCTATCCGTTTAGTTGGCCTCAGTGGGGAAGGTGGCGGTGAGTCACCCCCGTGCCTTGGAGAGCACGTAATGCCTTTGGTCCTGCGCCTTAGCTCTCACTGGTCGTGTCGAATAATCGTCCCACCGGATTATGAGAGTTATAGAAACAGAGAGTGCACTTGTGTCTGCGCGTACACTTGTGCACTAAAATATCTCCTGCGCAGTTGGACAGTCTTAAAGATTGGCTGCCATGGCCGGAATCGGTCGGAGAACATTATTAGGTATAACACAAAAGTGCATGCCAGGTATATTTTATGTTAACCAGACTGATATTTGAATGCGATGAATGCGAATTTGGATGGTTGTAATTTTGTTACTCATTCGCGCCAGAACGGGTGATCGGATTTGGATGAGATTTGGTACAGAGATAGATTATAGTCTGGAATACCACATGGATGGATTTGCTTTAAGTAGAAACGAACCCTATTAAAGTGATGGTAAGCGACTAGTTAGTAAATATATCGACATTTTTTAATAACTTTAGCATAGATTAATACCTAATTAAATAAAGCTTTTCTACTACGACAGATAAAGTAGTACTTTATGTAAAAACCTGAAGTTTATCATAACAAAATGCAACTAACACCTGTTTACACGGGAAAGTAGATTTCTTACCTTTCCTTACGGCCATTATGTTTGGAATTAATAGCATTACGAGCAGACACTCAGTGCCATATTATTTAAATCCTATGAAAATTTCATAATGAAACTTGCACTTATTAGAATTTGACTCCTATTTACATACGACGATACGTATAGTCGACGATCTATGTAATATTTCCTAGATATCCATACATAATATAATAAAAAGTAATTAAGTGAAATCGATGTGAATATGTGTTTCACGCAAAAAGTACCAAACCGATTGCATTTGCACTTTTGTGCAATGATATCTAATATTCCGGTTCATATTTAGGATATACTCTTTACTATAGGAAATCTTTTAAGGGAAAACCTAATAAGTGGTTTTGTCGAGTCGTTCTTAGAAATTTACTAACGCTGATTATTATATATTAAGTACTAGCGACTCGCCCTCGCTTCGCTTAGCACAGGCAAAGCCGCGGGATCTGCTAGTTATGCATATAAACCTTCTTCTTGAATCACTCTATCTATTAAAAAAACCGCATCAAAATCCGTTGCGTAGTTTTAAAGATTTAAGCATCCTTTTAGGGACAGAGAGAGCGACTTAGTTTCATACTAAGTAGTGATAAGTTAATACATTAAAACAACGTACTAAAAATTATAGTTAAAAACGATAGAAAAATCTGCATAAGACTTTCTGCTAAGGAACACTCTCGGTAACTATTCATATCCATTTAAGAGGTACCTAGGAAGTAAGCGGGCGAAGTGAGGATAAATCACTAGTGATGAATTATAAAAACTAATTTTCCTCAAAGCTAAGTTGCAAATTATGTATATATTTTATTAGAATGTAAATATATAACTATATAAAAATAAACATATTGGATATCTGAACGTACGATCTAAATAACTTATTCATACTTTGTGCAGTGGTCCACATTAAATGTTTAGCTTTGAGGCGGCTTACGCGAGCCAGTTAAGACTCTAGTTATAGTTCGTAAATTAATTCGCTGCAAACATAGAATTAATAGCACAACTTTTATCATTAACGCCCCGATTATGTAATGTAATGTAAAAATAAAAAAAAAGTATCAAGTAATTTTTACAGCCTTTTATTTATTTTAAGTAAAAATAAAAAATAAATATGTTGGTACATTATTACACACAGCGCCATCTAGTTCCGTGGTAAGCTACGAGGCTTGCATTACGGATACCAGATAGTTGATATACTACACATATAAGTATAACTTTTAAATACATACATATTATATATAATATAAACACTATATATACTATATTATATATTATATATAATTTAATATATATAAACACCCATGACTGGAGTACAAACATTCGTGCTCAACAAATGGATGCCCCCAACGGGACTCGAACCCGCAACTGTTGGCGCAGAAAGTAGGGTCACAGAACCGAGCCGAACCGAGCCAACGTTTTATTGGTTGAATAAAAAAACTGACTGTTTAATATTTAAAGTCTTCACTAAAAGTGTTCATTCTAATTCTAGTTCATGTATTACAGTAAATATTTTCATCTGTTTTCTAAAGTCCCACTGCTAGGCATTAAGCTCCTATTACTACAAGGGCAATCTGATCATAGTGAACTATGCTAGCCAAGTGCAGGTTAGTGGAGTTCGTATGTCTTTCGAAAACTGGCTAGATTCTCTAAGACAAGCAGGTTTTTCACTAATTATGTTCCTTCAACGCAAGCTAAGTGGTAATCATGAATATTATTTGGATATGAAAATATCAGAGCCTACGTATTTCTTGCACTGCCTTCATTCTTTATGGAAGGTCTTTTTTAATTCTTGGAATCATTAAAAAATATTAATCGTGCTTGTTATATTTTACCTGCATTAAAATAACGTGTCAAAGATAATATAATTGAAGTGATTTTTCTTTGTCTATGGCATATATCGATATGCAGTAAAACGATGTTTCTCTAAGATTAAAGTTAGATTTTACTTTAGTAGTTAACTCTAAATAAATAATAAGAAATATGAATATTCAATATGAAATAATTTATTGCATTGTAAAGCATAAATTACATTTCGAATGTTATTTGCGTTTTAAATTTGTTCAGTATAATTAAATGATTTATGTTATGACTGGCTGGCGTTTATATATCGAGCTTATTCATCGAAACAAGATCACAAATACTGTTGTATTCCCTCATAGTAGTACGAACTACGATAAGATATCTGTACTAATATTATAAAGATAAAGAGTTTGTTTGTTTGTTTGTTTGTTTGGTTGAACGCGCTAATCTCAGGAACTACTGGTCCGAATTGGTAAATTCTTTTTGTGTTGGATAGTCCTTTTATCGAGGAAGCATTTGACTGCATAATGCTATGTTTATATCTTCTTCTATTTTTAAAACCAGCATTACTAAATGGTTCAATCAAACACTAAAATAATTTTCCAAATCTATCCAGTTGGTAGTTCTTAACATAAGCGCTTTTAGCCAAACAAACATACTTAAAGGTACTAATTTTAGTATTGATTTAATTTATATCTATACAGCTTTTTAGTTGGACATTTGGAATTTTCTTGGACAATTAAGTATTGTCCTAAATTCATTTTTATCTTAACATTCTTATCTTTCCGCACAAACAATTTGCATCATTTTTTGGACATAGCGATTAATTTTATCTTACATTTACAAAGTATTATAGTTCTAGTAGTTAAGTAATTTATTGAATATAAATGTGACAGGTTAATTTTATTAAATTATTGCCACCGACCTTATTTAGGTATTTCACTAGTTCGCGACAATTTTGTAATAATCATATTTTCTCATAATCTATTGTGACTCATACAGTTTGGAACCGTATTTCTTATCGTAAAATATTTTCTATTACGGGCCAAGAATTATTCTATATATAAAAATATTTTAATTTTGTTTGTTTGTAGTTTTACTTCTTTTTAGTATATTTTGTGGTTAGGTACTCTGAATCATATTTTGTAAATTAGTAAATTCTCTTACTAATTAAATAATAAACCCCAACTGAGCTTATTATTGAGCTTAAGGGTTAAAATTATTATTATAAACTCAGTCCCTTGTCCAATTTTTCCAGTAAAAGGAAACACCTAAAATCAGAAAATATTCTCTCTACCCCCCCCCCTCTCCTCTCTCATATATATCTCCCCCTCTCTATCTACCTGTCTCCCCTGCCTCCCCACTCTCTCCCTCTCTCTCCCTCTCGTTCTCTCTCTCTATCTCTCTTTCTGACTTTACGCAAATGCGCTTTAGTCCAGATTTTTTTACCATTTGCTGTGAAAACCCTTGACCTTGGATCAGAGAGAGCTAAGCACTTCACACTTAAGAGACATAACACCTCCTTTAGTGGTGACAGGAGAGCTGGCTTTCTTGCCCAAAAATCGACTTTGCCCTTCAGCAGGGGAATGCTGCTAGCATTCTTGCCACTATTCCAGGCGGACATACACATGACTTGTACAATAATAATAATTGTAATTTTAATATTTGTAGGTAATTTCCTTCATAGTAAATAAATAATATAGCGAATATTTGCTGCGCTGTTTTACAGTTATCGTGCAACAAAATAAGGTTTGCAAGACAGTAATTATCGGACTTAATTATACTATCCAAATACAAGATAGACGTTTGTATTGTTCTATTTTGTTTCTAAGCCAACTACGCCAGTCAATCTGATACGACTAATTATTGTGTTGCTGACAGCATCTGTTCTATGGGTCATGTAATAAATATAACTTAATCTATAATAGTAATCGCAGTCATAATAATCGTAGAGCGCCAGTGGTTTTGCATTTGATGGTATAATCATAATTTAAACTTTACATAAGCCTGTTTTAAAGGGACCTTTTCAGACTATCCTTTATTAGACAACCTGTTAAGTTTGTTAAAACATAGACTTTGTTCAGAAATAAATCTCAAAAAAGTTCCGAATCTGTCGCAACGTTTTGTTGGTTCAAGCCATAGTATTAATAAATATGTTGATATAACATCCATGACTGCAGTATTAATATTCGTGTTCATCATTCAACTTAGTTAGGGTTACTGGTTACTACAAATTGAGTTATTCCTAAATGTAGAATTGTAGTGCATATTATGATGATTTTATTCGCAATATTAGTAAGAAAACAAAATATACCAGCCCTTTTTAACGTCCCACTGTTGAGTACGGGCCTCCCTCAGTACGAGGGGGATCAGGCTATAGTCCACCGCGCTGGCCTAGTGCGTGTTGGCGGACTTCACATGTCTTTCGAAAACTTGCTAGATGTCTCTCTGACATGCAGATTTCCTCAGGATATTTTTCTTCACCGTAATTCAAGTGGTAGGTACTTATCATGATAGAAATTATTCGCACATGGAAATACACCCGGATTCGAACTCACATTTCTCAGTTATCCAAGTGAGCGCGTTACCGCTGGGCTACCACTGCCTCTAGTGTAAAGTGCAAGTGCAAAAACTGATTTAAAACCTTTATTAACCGACTTCCGCAGGAGAGGAGGTTATAACTTTAAAAGTAAATCTAGATCATTTTAATTCAACCCTAATAAATAACAACATATTTCTTAATAATGTACTATATTATTTATATTAGTATGTCTTATCACTTATCAATATAACTTGTACCGTAGTAATATTTCTGTTTGTAAGCGAGGTCAGCCGCCGTCGCCCTGTCTCGCTGGTAAATGGCACATATCAAGACATTTACAGAATGAGGACTGATAAACGTTACATCGTTATTTATGATTTAGGTTACTATCTGTAACCTATTGCGCATAGAGCCCCTGTTGCAATTAGTTCTGATATTTCATAATAAATTAAATAATTAGATTAAAATAATATGCTTTAATGAAAGCCGAACTTATTATTTGGTAACTTTCCTATCATAAAATTTTGTTTTATTATACATACTTCTAATTATAAACACACAATATATAAAAAAATAATTTTATCTACACTTGAAAATTCTCGAAGTGGGAAAACCGGCAAATTCCATCTCCGGGCTTGATGCTTACTGAACAGAAAAACTCAATAAATAACTTGAACCGACCCGGGACTTAAACCCATGTCCTCTGGATATGTAGCAGTACATGATTTGTATGGTAATAATTGAATAAATAATTATAACTAAGTACCTATATTTTCTAAGTTTCATCAATATTTATTGGATGAAATATTTTCCGATACAACCTTGCAATTAAATATCGTTTGAAATATCTGCCCATTACTTATGATATAGAGCTGACGTGTCCCACATCGTGATGGTAAAATTACTAGCATTAAAGTGATATTTTTAACTTTCACATTCAATTAATACATATATTTATGTTATTTCATGGTTTTTCATAAAATACTGTTACTTGGTATCACGCACAATCAGATCGGGCGTGATAATCTTATCACTATGATGATGATGATGATCTGTTACTTGGTATCACGCACAATCAGATCGGGTGTGATAATCTTATCACTATGATGATGATGATAATGAGAATTGAAAGTCACATAACGTTAGCCTGAAAATGTTCTCAAAATGCATTTAGGCATATTACTTACATAGGTAATACTCGTATGTGGAATTCGCCGGCAAAGACTACGTACTAAAACGGAACGAACGGAACCTCCTTCGTCTTAACGGGGCCTTCTAGGTTCAACTTACGCACTCAACCACGACGCCCCGACGACAGGTCTACCGAAGCAGACCACAACAGCTATACGGTTACTATAATATTCCACTCTACTATTAGAGACGTGCATTGACACAATTATTATAATACCACGTCGATTATATAACCAATGGCGAAATAATACTTTCTTAGATTTACGCGAATTTGGCATTATAAATGAAACTATCTTTTTGACGCGGATTTATTATGATTTTTGGTTCTCGACGTTTCGAATGCTTTACAGCAATAATGGTCACGGGAGAGACTCTCCGAGACGGGAGAGAATCCGCGACAAAATCCGAAAAGATAGTTGCATTTATTTTAAATGCCAAATAGTTAAAATTAACCAAGCAATTCATATACAATAGTTTTCAGGAAATAGAACACCAACAGTTCATAATAAATTTTGGCTATCCTTTGTCTTGTGTAACCTAGAGCCTCTTCATTGTATTAAACATATTAAGTTTCTATTCAGAAAACGTATTAGTACGAGAAAACTAACATAGTTATAACTGTCTAGAATTAAATATCTGTTCCAATAGGGTTTTAAAAAGCTTTTTTGTGCAGGAAAAAATGGCGTACCATATAATACATAAAATAAAATATATATTCAGTCTTATTAAGCTTCCCACTGCTGGGCACGTCCCTTTTTAGGGAGATCGGGCCATAGTCCACCACGCTGGCTTAATGCGGCTAGGTAGACTACACTGAAAGTAAACAAGCAATAAATGATAAACTGAATTACTTACAACACCAGTAGCCTAACTAAAATATGTTGGACATTGGTTTTAACTTTACGCTCGGGCTTTTCAAAGGCAATCTACACCAATAATTCTTATCACATTCATATTAATTATATCAACTCGCTGACTTCAAGTAATCGCACTCCGCTGCTACATTAACTTAGAGATAAAACTGTTAGTACTTAGTTCGGCCACTCGGCTAAATATCACAGATAACGTGATGCTGTGAAACTGGATGTTCTGAAACCTTCAATTAAATCAACATTCCTCGTCTATAGCTAACTACGTGATTGTCTAAATTGCTCTGTTTGTGTTTATTTGCCTTAGATTTGTTCAAGCAATTATTCTTGGCCGAGTATTTTATAGTTAACGCCTTAGTAATTGGCGCTGGATTACATGGTTTTTGAATATTTGAGGTGTGATTTTCTGTTCTAATACTACTTAGCATAATTCTAAAGGATAGTTGCACAAATTTACTGATTTGTTTCGAATACGATTAGGAAATTGGTAAAAATTGATAAAAAATTAAATGTGTAAAATTGTATTGAATTTTAAGAGCAGTTATTGTAAAGTATAATCAACGTTGATAGAGTTATATAAAATAACTGTTAGGTACGAAGTTAATAAAGCCAAATGTGCCAATTTTGTTTGTAAACTCATGTACTTGTAAGTTATTTAAGATGCTTTTAAACGGAGGTTACCGGAGTCCCATTAGACGTCGCTATCAAGAGGCACATTTCTAAAGAGCATTTAGTTTTATGACATAATATTCACAAGAAGAGAAACGTAATTATAGATACGTTTTGCAATAAAAATAATAATGTACCTACCCACTTACATTCAAGTACGAATTACCATATTTATATACCGCTTCCCTCCCCTGTTCTATTAATATAATTGGAGTCTGTGATTTATAAATATTACTAGTGGCTCGACCTCACTTTGCTTGGGGTTCACTACGATTGGTACAGATTTTACTGAAATTAAATAAATTATCGTATTTTTTTCTACTATAATATATAAATATGCATGTTTTATACATAATATAAACCTTCCTTTTGAATCACTCTCACTATTGATGAAAACCGCATTAAAATCCGTTGCGTAGTTTAAAAAATTTAAGTTGCTTCATCACTACATAGTATAAAACAAAGTCGCTTTCTCTGTCCCTATATCCCTTTGTACGCTTAAATCTTTAAAACTACGTAACGGATGCGGCTTTTTTTAATAGATAGAGTGATTCAAGAGGAAGGTTTATATGCATAACTAGCGGATCCCGCGGCTGTGCCTGTGCTAAATCTAGGAAAAAGCCCAAGCGAAGCGAGAGCGAGTCGCTAGTAGATAATTATGATAATTATTACATAACTTTTACTAAAAATCTTCAATTTACACTATAAGATGTATAAATAATAACATAATACAAAGATCATTGAACTAGGGTGTGTCATGTAAATACATAATTTAATATATATAAAAATAAATAAAAAATAGTAATATTATAAAACATTGAAACACTTTTTCAAAAATATATCGTCGTCACCCTTTATTACCGGCCAGGCACCTTCGTAGACGAACACCACAGAGGTTGTACGTATGTACTCAATCTTCAACTGAATTAGCGGCGCGTAACAATATTCCCTAATTTTAGGTACATGATAATAGTAATGTGCCATAGTAATGTTCCGCCCAAGCCTCCGAAAATGAGTGTGCAAACATAAAAGCTCTCCCTCTTCCTTTAACTATACGTATTATATTCTGGTCATACAACACGATGACCTTTTACACCAACCTGCGTAGTTTGTTACAAAACATGACTTAGGTACATATAGTACCTAGTAGCTACTAGTACCTACCGAGTAGATATCATAAGCCCCTTTTTTAACGTCCCACTGCTGGGCACGGGCCTCCCTCAGTACGAGGGGGATCAGGCCATAGTCCACCGCGCTGGCCTAGTGCGTGTTGACGGACTTCACATGTCTTTCGAAAAACTTGTTAGGTTTTTCTAAGACACGCACTACGCAGGTTTCCTCGCGATTTTTTCCTTCACCGTAATACAAGTGGTAATCATGATATAATAGATTGATGATAATATCAGAGTTGCGAGACTCGGATTTGAACCTACATCACTCGATTATCCAAGTGAGCGCGTTACCGCTGGGCTACTGTCACCTAGTATATATGACACAACAAAAACGTATTTATGTAAATATATATCTTTGTTCCAGGTTGTAATTGTTCGTCGTTAGGCGCAGATAGTAACGTGTGCGACATACGCACGGGCCAGTGCCGCTGCCGACCGCACGTCACGGGCCGCGCGTGCGACACGTGCGAGGTAAACTATTAATTTACTTATACTCTATATACTCGGTGCCTCGGTGGTGTATTAGCTAGCATATACGGTCTACATCGAGAGGTCCTGGGTTCGAGTCCCGGGTCGAGCCAAGTTTAATTATTGAGTCTTTCTGTTTAGTAAGTCTCAATAACAGCCCGGAGTTGGGTGGCAGTGAGTCGCCACCGTGCCTCGGAGAGCAAGTAAAGCCTTCGGTCCTGCGCCTTAGCTCTCACTGGTCGGTCGAGTAGTCGTCCCATCGGAGTATGAGAGTTATAGGAATAGAGAGTGCACTTGTGTCTACGCGTACACGCGCTGCACTATTATATCTCCTGAGCAATTGGCTAGTCTCAATGAGATTGGCCGCCATGGCCGGAATCGGTCGGAGAACATTATTATTACTCTGAAGTGATATTGTATGTATGTATGTTTTGAATCTTCTAACGTCCCATTGCTAAGCGCTGGCCTCTCTTCAATACAAAGCCATAGTCACGATGACCAAGCGCGGGTAGACGGACTTTATATGTCTTACGAAAACCTACTACTTTCCTTAGACGTTTCCATAAGATGATTTCTTTCTTGATAAGTGGTAACAAGTAAGCAATAATAATAACTTGCACATGAAAATATCAGAGGTACTTGTACCTACATCAGGTTCTAATTCCGGTTCTTGACCTGGGAATAGAACCTGCTGCACTCCGTTTTCTAAGCGAGCGCGTTACCACTGAGTAACTCAGCCTCCAAAAGCAGAAGTCAGATATATTAAAATTAAAACGTTCGTACTAACCGTTAGAGCTATAAAAATAACTTTTAACTAATCAGTACTACGTATTTATGATTAAATCTTACTTGCTAGTGATCTTTGCTTCAAAGCAAATTACGAATAAAATAAAGTTTAATAGAATATACAGCGTGTAATTACGAAAGTGAACTAATTATCCGTTCACTATTTTGCACCTGACGTGGGAAAAAAGTAAAAGTAACTATGGTGTAATAAAAATAACCGTGGCTTTAAGTACCAATTGACCTGAAAATCAACCCCTAATTGCAAGATAAGAAAAAAAAATATGAAAATAAAAGAATCATATTATCAAACATATTTCACCAGTTCGGATATCGAACCTGCGACTTCAGTTTCCGCTCAAAAAATTACACTTTACTATAACTATAAGCCCAAATAATTTAGGTATCTGTCTCTACCATCAACTCTAAACAATATTCATATTTTGTACCATTATTCTAAATACAAGTTGACGCTAAACTACTGTCTACTACTTGTGCTAAAGCCCGTTACTCCTTTAACGTAAGGAAATGCCACAAAGACATTTCTGCGGAGGTCTCTACATTTGCATACAGTTGATAGGCTCTGAATGACTGCACTATACGCGCCGTGACTAATATGGGCAGTGGGAAAATTGTAAGGTCAATCAGTAAATCTTTGATATTACAAGAGAAAATAAACTTTCTTACAAGAACGTAAAGAAAAGAAATAGGATTTCGGAAAGAAATGAACTAAAACAAAACCTATATATAATTTCGTTATGTGTGTTTGTACGTCACAAACATTTTATTCAAATCTATACTAACAACTACGTTTCTTTTGTAAACTACATAATTTAAAGCAAATATTTAATTAAAATAAATAAATAGTTGAAATAAAATTGTTGTATTATTAAATTTAGTGTTTCACAAATATAAGTATAATAGAAAACAGAAAACTCTCTATATCGCATTCTTTATCTGTATATCACATGATGGGCATTGATTACATAGTATACTAGCAATTCTCGTGGCTTTGCCAGAGTTCTAACCAATATTAAAAACTGGTGGTGGTAGAAGGGTTAAAATTTAGGTAAAAAAATCATTTTCAAACAATTTTTCAACAATTCATTATCAATTTGGTATGAAAATTAAAAAAATCCGGAAAGCGCCACACTTTTCGCCTATCGAAATAAAAAAGCCCACGACCTATTCTCAGACCTACTCGTACCAAATACACACAATAAAATCATGAAAATTGGTCAAGCCGTTTTAAAGAAGTTCGATAGCAAACACTATGACACGAAAAATTATATATTAGACAAGTTGTCTCATGTCTAAAACGTCGTATAAATCGAAGATATTAGCCATTTAACGACCCATTAAAGAAAACGTTAATGAATCTCACAGTAGTACAAAACGAAATTTATAAGACGGGTAGATAACAAATAATAATAAACATTTTATGTTACGAATCAATAATAATTTATAAATGCAAATGTCGCGTTGGAAAATATATTGCTTATGAGTAATAAAACGGTTTCGCAATCATATATCTATGAATGAATGAAATAACATTCGTTAACATAAAATATTGTGGTATTTATCGATATTACCATAGAGTAAAATACATTATCTAAAGTATATATATTATGCTGTATTAAAACATCATGGTGGTTTCTTGATAGGGCATCAGTTCATGGCATTTTTTATAGTTGGGAAATGCATTGACGCATACCAACTGTAGAAAATAGGTGATTATGTGGTATATGGACTCACTGGCTGAAAGAGCGACAAAAACCCAACTGCCCTCACCCGTCTTAATGTGGCGTCCCAGGATCACACAGCCAAGAGGGTTGCTCTACAGTCTACTCTGCTATCCAGAGGAGTACCAGGAGCAATCCGCATGACACACCGCCCACCGAAGTGGGCCCCTCTTGCGCGTTTATTACCTTCACGCTGGCCGGCTGCCGGACACTATTAAGCCCCCCACCACGACAAGGTGAAATCCTTTTGGGGGAGGGGGATCAGTTCATGGCATGCTCTATACAGTATCTTCTAGGATAGAAGATCCTTATAATTGTGATGATCTACGCTACGCTTATTTATTTTCAAAATTATTCCCCATTGGAACATCTCTAGAGGTACCAAGTGCCTTTACCAGTTTCTACTTTGTGCTTGATTATTTATTTGTAGTGTAGAGACTAGTGCACATGCAGATGGGATGTCATGAGTATGAGTCCCTATTTTACCAAGTTTCGTTATTGAGTTTTTCTGTGAAGAAATTCTCGGCAAGAGCTCAGTTATGGTAGGTATAAGGCCTATTCCTACCAGACGCAATTTAAATGCAAAATATTATTATATCTATTTCAGCTAAACAAATAATTAAATATTTAGTTCCATATACAGCTTTAGCATTATCCTAGGAAGGTTACTGGGGTTTGGAGCAGGGTGGCTGTAGACGTTGCGAGTGCGACGCCGGTACTGCCGCGTGTGATCCAGTTAACGGGACTTGTGCGTGTTCAGTCGGAGTCGGTGGGAGAAGGTGTGACCGATGTCTCCCTGGGTTCTACGGCTTTGGACTTAATGGATGTTTGCGTAAGTCACATAGAATATAATATGAGAACAGAATTTAAAACTAGATGTGTTTAAAATTTATACTATTGAGATACAATAATAACATTTATTTGTATGGATTATGTTTCTTCTACGTTTCACCGCTAAGTTAATTATTTTTAGACTGACTTAACTTTATGTTTTCAGCGTGCCCCGTTTGTACTGATGGACGCGTATGTTCTCCGATTACCGGGCGATGTGTGTGTCCTGCTAGGACTCGTGGACCGGGATGTCAGCACTGTGCGAGAGGTTACTGGGGTCGGTCTCTTGGATGCAGGCCGTGCTCTTGTGGCCCTGGAGCTATATCTGGTTAGTAAATATTATTATGGTAAAAAACACCATCTAATATATAAAGATCTCGTGTCACGGGGCATGTACTCCTCCGAAGTGGCTCACCGGCTTGTGTATTTTATAGGTATAGGATTAGGTCGTAAATTTTTCATCGTTCTACCCCAACCTCCAGTTTTATATCCAGCGGAACAGTATTTACTGCGTATGCTAGTTGTTCTATAAATTGCCATAATGTTGACAATGTAATCAGAAAAACAATAATATATACTTTATCACCAATCGTATTTAAATCGCATTCATTAAAATCGTATTTTCAATACATTTAAAATCCGAATTTTATCCCAGACAGCTGTGACGCAGTAAGTGGGCAGTGCCAGTGCAGGCACGGATGGACCGGGCGGGACTGTAGCGATTGTGCGATCGGGTTCTTCGGACCAAAGTGCAGACCGTGTGGATGCTCCATCGCCGGAACTACTGGGTGTGAGAAAGGCGTGTGTGCTTGTGATCAGCGAGGACAGTGTCCTTGCAAAGTAAGTTGAAATATATCTTGTTGATGCAATAATTGTTATATAGATAAGTTTGTTATATAATACACAGCCATGATATCTTAACCTCACATCACATTTAAATTTATTATTTTAATTTCGCAATAACATTGACAGTATATTACCAAGAAGCTGATTTAATGATATAGCCAGAAACACCTAGGTTGTTTTCACAAATCTCATAAGTTTATATTTATTACATTAGTTTATCATATTTTAAATAACCGAAAAAAGTGTGTTGATTCAAAGGCTGAATACAACTAACATGCTCCTTTTAATTTATAGGAAAACGTTGTGGGAGTAAAATGTGATACCTGTCTCGATGGTACCTTCGGCTTATCGGAGACAAATCCGGTGGGCTGCACAGCGTGCTTCTGTTTCGGACGCAGCGCGAAGTGCACGCAGGCGGCTGTCACGCGAGCTGCTCTGCATAGCACTACGCCACTGCATTTGAAGTTGTTGAGAGGAGACAATACTATCAAGGTTAGAATAATAACATACACAAGTACAATGATCCATATATATTTATGGATTCTGCAGAAAGACTTGAGTTCTTTGATCATGAAATTCTAAGTTGTAGGGAAGTAGACGGTGAAAAAATCTGCATATCTTTTAGAGTTGTACGAGCTGCAAGACTTACACCTGATCTTTTATTGTGAGTGCTAAGTATTAATTCCAGAAGTAGGTATAAGTGCATTTGTTAGCGTGCATACTTTGCCTACGTTGCCTCAGCCCTAATATAAGGTCACAGTTTTTTTTAATTTCATTATTGTTTTAGACGGACCAAGAATTCTATGCTGTCCGAACTAGTATTCAAGAAGGCACGATTCTAGTACCTTTGCCTCCAGTACCAATTTATGCTGAACTTGGCGAACTGTTCCTCGGCGACCATGTGTTGTCCTATGGAGGTGCTCTCAGATTTAGGGTGGAAGAAGAGGGGGGAGAACCTCTTCCTCAGCATGTGATGAGTAGATTCCCTCTCGTCAGTATTCATGGGAATAATATTGTGCTGGATTATTATGAGGTAATTGTTTTACTTTGTATGGGTAAATTACATAGAATCAAAAGTAGTGTATTTTGAAATAAATTATACGGCAAAATACTAAATTCTAGTCTCATTAAATTTAAATGTATGATTTGCTCAAGCCATTATATTCTTTGTTTTGATTAAGATCACTTGTTGATTGCATTTGATACGATAATGAATACTATATTATGTACATAGACAGAAGACACTATAGTTGTATAAAAGCTAACAGACTATGCTGATGCTATCGTCACTGGTTCTCAAATCTCTATTTCTCTTTTAGCGTATGCCGGCGGTGAACGGTTCGCACGCGGTGTACTTGCACGAGTCACTGTGGGCGGTGCGGGGGCGCGCGCGGGCGCGGGCGGCGCGCGCCGAGCTCATGCTGGGCCTGCTGGACGTGCGGCGCCTACTGCTGCGTCTGACCACGCGTACACCCGCCCGCGGCGAGCCCATGCATGTGCTGTGAGTTTTCTATGGGAAAATTTATTAAATAAAGTAGCGATTTTTATTTTTGGCTAAGGGCAATTCATTTATTACGTAATTTAGGGGTCGACCATGTCTTATGTTTTCTTACAAGAGGGTGGGATCTCGATAGTTCTTACGTAAAATCAAAATAATGCGCAAAATTAAAATTATACTTTGAAAAAGCGCTGGCAACCGCACGAAAGGTACTATACCTTTGAAATTACAAATAAACATTTCAAAAAAATGTTACTTAGAAAAATAAACATTAAAATAAACGAAACGTGTATTAATTTTTTCTTTTAGACTCTTACGTAATAAATATTAAACAGGAGGGGAAGGGGTCCGCATATTCTTATTTTTTCTTATAATAGGGGGAGGGGCTGGCTGGATTGATAAACCTCACTGAAACTTAAATAAAACGTTTAATAGGTATGGTCAATTAAAAGTTTAATTCATATATTTCATGTCCTAGATTACTAAACGTGACCTTAGAAACCGCCATAGCGGGTCTGTCCCGCGGCGCACCAGCGCTAGGGGTGGAGCGTTGCCTCTGCCCGCACGGCTACGACGCGCCGTCCTGCCACCGCCCCGCCGCAGGCTTCTGGATACCACCTTCTCCTCCGAGGATCCACCACGTGGCGGGGACTATTGTGATTGATGTGGAAAAATCAAGACCGTGCGACTGCAATGGCAGGTCTGAAACTTGCCATCCGCAGACTGGACATTGTTTGGTAGGAATTTTTAATAGAATTACTTTATGTTTTGGTATCTGGTAATATTTTTTTAAAGTTATGGAAAATATTTGAAATATCGAATTGATTTATTTATACATGTATTCTTTATGATAGTATGGTAATCAAGGCAAAGGCTCAATGCTGGTCAAAGACGTTATGGCTTTTTTCATTCATTTGAAATTTTGTTCTTTTTGAAATGCTCGCAGGCTCGAAACTGCTTTACTCAGTTTCCCAAGCAAACGTATTACAATTTACAACTGGCTTACTACTACTTCTTTATTTTATCGCATACCGCCTGTAGAAAAGAGGTAGTTATGTGGGGCTCACCAGTAAGCCAGTACCAACTACCAACTAAAACAGACCAACGGACCTCCCTCGTCTTAATTGGGCGTCGCAGGAGGTTGCTCCACAGTCCACTCTGCTATCCAGAGAAGTACCAGGAGTACCCCGCTTAAAACACCTCTCGTCGAAGAGGGTCCTCCCTGCAGAAAACAAAAAGAATCCCCCCCCCTTCCATTCCCCTTACTACGACAAGGTCAACGCACGTTGTGGGGACCACCACTGAATCTTAATTGGTTTTATGGTACTAATAAGATATGGTTACCCACAGAACTGCACGCAGCACACGGCGGGCGCGCGCTGTGAGCGCTGCGCGGAGGGCTACTACGGCGCGGCGGGCGCGTGTCGCGCGTGTCCGTGCCCCGACGCCGCCTGCGCGGAGCTGCACGGGCGCGTGCAGTGCTTCTGCAAGCCGGGTCAGTCTTGTTCATACACTAACTCTGGGAGTTCGCGTTTTGAATTCTTGTAATATACATATATTTTCTTGCTTTATTGACTAACTATTTCTATTTCTCTTCTTCGTTTCCGACGCTTTGAAAACTGTCTAAATCAGAAAATTTAATCATAAATTGGTTTTTCTACATACGTTGATGTTCTTGTAATATTCATGATAATTAACGAATTGCGCTAGTTTGGCTAAATTTTTGTTTCTCATTTTCGTTTTCGACGTCTTGATTCATGTCAAAATCAAAAAATTTTATCATAAATTTTATTTAATTTAATTGTGTAAAATACGGTATTTTAAATATACGGGAATTATAGTCTATAGTACTATAGTCCACCCGCTGGCCTAGTGCGTGTTGGTGGACTTCACATGTCTTTCGAAAACTTGCTAGGTTTTCTCAGACATGCAGGTTTCCTCACGATGTTTTCCTTCACCGTAAGACAAGTGGTAATCATGATAGAAATGATTCGCACTTGAAAAATATCAGAGGTGCGAGACCCGGATTTGAACCCGTATCACTCGGTTATCCAAGCGACCGCGTTGCCGCTGGGCTACCACTGTCTTTTTACGTCTTACATGGCGTTTTACAAATATACATAAGAAAGATCCCCTGGCAGGCTACACGGGCGCGCGCTGCACGCAGTGCGCGGCGGGCTGGCGGCGCGCGGGCGGCGCGTGCGAGACGTGCGGCTGCGACGCGCGCGGCTCGCGAGGCCCGCAGTGCGCACCGCGCTGCGTCTGCCGCGCGCACGCTACTGGCGACCGCTGCCAGCTCTGCGTACTACCACGACATTATCTCGACGATGATGGCTGCAAACGTAAGTTATTACACGGTCACAATATCTGCGGACCTCGCTGGAATGCCACGCCCCTCCCTCTTCGCCCTTCACCACGCCCCGCTCGCCCTGTCGTTTTTGCACACCGTACCGAAGTGCCGATATGACGTCATCGAGCGAGGTCCACAGATATTGTGACCGTGTTATACTTATCTTGTATGTATTTAACACCCTGATGCTGGAACCGGCCACCCTTCAAATCTAAAGAGGCCATAGTACACTACGTTGACCAATTGTAGATTGACAGACTCCATAATATCTATTTTATAAACTAAATTTCCTTAGACATACAGGTTCTTTCATAATATCTTAACTGTAACACTAATCATCTTGGAAATTAATAAAATGGAAATGCAATAAAATACAGTATCAATATATTTTTTGTAAAAACTAATAAAAATGTAAAATTTACTAATAAAAATACCCTATGTTACAGCTTGCGACAACTGCACGCAGACACTATTAGATTCAATCGAAGGACTAACATCCGAAATGCACTCAAAAGCAGTACTGACTGAATTAAGCCGAATACCACAGCCTTTCCCAGCGTTACGTGAATTCGCAGGAAATGCTACGAAATTACATATTACCCTCGAACAAGTGAAGAAAAATACCCAAAAAACCATGTATCTGGAGTCTTCTATAGCTAGATTAGAAGAAACTGAACATGAATTATTCACTAATGCAAATAAACTTAAAACAGAAGCTTCTAGAAGAGAAAACGAAGCTCAATCATTAAACGTGGAAACTATGACGGGTTTAGAAGAAATTTTGAAGCAGAAAAGAATTTTAGAAGAAGTAGTTGCCAAATTAGATGAGTTTGCGAGGGGTGAGAAACATCTCAGCGCACATCGAGCGTTGAAGGAAGCAAGGCATTTGTTGAAGGAAATCAAAGAGATAAACCTAGTTGATTATATCACTGGTGTGACCGATGTATCTGATTCGGTGAGCTTATTATTTAAAATTTAAGACTTGACAATTCTGTGTATATTATATTTAGTGTATAGAATTAGTTAAAGCAATTTGAACTACTACTTTTTTCTTTTGCAAATTAATTAAAATCACAAAACATTTAGTCAAAGTAAATAAAACAAATGTTTTCGCAATAATTTCCGCAACCATTCTTTCTAAGTAATATAGATTTACGAGGAACATCATTGTAACTCAACATTGAATGATTCTGTGTGAATCAAAATAAAATAAACAAAACTACTAACTACTACTACGTATATTGTATTTTATTCTTTGGTGGTTGGTTGGTTTCTTTAATGGAAAAATAAAAATCGTGAACAATTGCAGGCAAATTTTCTATCAACCTCGGTCCACGAATACAAATACCGTATAGATGATGCTATAAAGCGTCTGAGCAAGCTGCAGACTGGTCTAGACGAGTGGGAGAACAAGGCCGAGGACCTCCCGCGCCTCGCGCAGCGTGTATGGACGGCGAGCGACGTGGTAGCTGAAGTCAAGAAGGCAGCTACTCCAAAATTGTCTAATATTAGGGACTTTGATCTACGATGTCGATTAGCTTTAGAGGTAAGTATTATTTGAACTGAAGAATTGATAAAAGATTACCAAATAATGGGTTTGGTTAGAAAGGTCAAAAGAACTATTAAAAATAATTAACACCATTCTTTTTATGCTGCAGTGAAAACTTTACATTAATATAAATGCTCTCCATTTTTTTTTAAGTAATAAGGCTGTATAAATTTATCAATAACATTTGCAATTATAACATGAGAATTTTTGTAATTTTACTTATGTATCAACAGGATATATCAAAACTCTCAACACTCAACCTCACCGACCAGATCCGTTCGGATCTCCTGAAAACCCAGAATATCGCAGTCTCTTTCCCCAGTCTTCTCTCTAAACTTAAGAACTTAACCTCTGCTGCTGAAGAGAAAGAAGGAATTTTGTACAATCTCACTCCCAAGTACAAAGAGAAGTATCTGGATGCCGTAGAAAAGCATGTCAGTGTATTGGGAAAAAAGGCAAAGGAGTACAAAAAGTAAGGATAAAATTAAACATACTCAAGCTTTGATAAATTAATAATTGATAGTGATTTCTTTTTTCTTATTTTTATGTATTTTTACTTTAATTATTATTATTTTATCAAGTACAGTAAAGAATATTTTATTTATCAAAATAATTTGACAATGATTTAACAATAATTGTCACACTCATAGGCAATCCGTGCAAACCTGCACATTTCACTCATACATGTGTTAACTATATCTCTATAGAACTTAAAATTAATATTTTTATAATAAGTAACTTCGTTCCTATCCGGTGTCCCACGACACCAGTTGTGGTCATCGCAAGGGCATTTGAAATGTTAATTTGGTCTAATTTAATTTCAAATTAACAGCTTTTCATTAAATGCACTTGAAAGTTTATACTCGTACGATACTAGCAACATAAAACTAATTTTAATTTGTCTAAAAGTCGGTTAAGTGTGATACTATCATTTCCACCAGTCTGTTCGCGGGCACTCGTGCGCTAGCGGCGGCGGGCGTGTCTGCGGCGCGTGCGTGGGCGCAGGTAGCGGAGGGCGTGCGTGAAGCCGCGGTCGCCGCCGACGCCGCCGCCGCCGCCGCCGCACTCGCCGCCGCGCTGGCACACTCCCCGCAACCCTTGCTGACCAACGCTGCTGATGAGAAGGCGGCCTCGGAGGAGCTTATGACGCGCGGGACTGAAGTACTGGATAGAGCTGAAGGTGGGGTTTGATTTGAGGTGTTAGAGGTTTATATTTATTTGGTAGCGATTCAAAGATATTATTAGCACACTAAATTAGGTGTAAAAGAAGGATAGGCAGAGAAGTAAAAAATATTATTCACAAAAAAGTATTTACTTATTCTAAGACCTACAAACGTATTTCGTCAATAGCTATATAACTGCTTCATATCACTGAAATCTATATTTTCAATGGCTACTTGGCTATGGCCAAGAATATTATTCATAGATTTGTCAAATAGATTTTAGTTTCTGTAATTAGTTTGAGCTGAACATGTCAAAACTGCATGCTAAGTCTATACTAAGAATGAACATTATACGCCTTTTAAATTGTTTACACACATAAACTTTTTTATAATGTATCATTCAATTTGTGAACCTAATAAAAAAAAATCTAAATGATTCAAATATTTACGCAGAACTTCGTCACCAATTGGAGACCGCGCAACACCGTACAGACGCGATCAGTGTGAGCCTGCGCGCGCTGGGCTGGAAGGAGCGGGCGTTGGCGAGCGGCGCGGAGGGCGGCGCGGCCAGCGGGGTGGTGGGCGCGGAGGGGGTTGCGGGGGGTGCGGGGGGCAGCACGCCGCTAGCCGCGCTACGCCACGCCGGCGCGCAGGCCGAGCGCGTGTTCGCCGCCGCGCGCGCGCTCTACGACGAGGCGGCGGAAATCCGCAGGAAAGTGCGCTACCAATTACGCAGAAACTTGGCCGCACTACAGCGACTGGGTGATACGGCGTTAGGCGCTGCTGAGGAACATGGTGAGAAATTAGTATTTCTCTATATTTTTTAATTATTGAGTTTTTTTTACATATTAACTACTATTACATATATTATTTACAGGCTATCACAATAGTATTAATTTAATTAAATCTATATACTATTAATACTATTGTGATAGCCTGTAAAAGTAGCAAGTTGTAACTACCTGGAATTTAAAGTACAATTATCATGAGAACTCATATTATGTAACTTAGTTTTAAGTATTGTAGTATTGCAATTTTTGTTGGTAATTCAATAAATAAATAAATTAATTAAGAAAGAGAAGACGGTTCCCATTTTAAATTTATAGGCGAAACCTATAAATGAATAAAACTAATAATTAATAGCAAGTAATAGTGAAATTCTTCTCCATTTCCGTACCAGTGTCGCAGATCCGCGGCAACACGGAGCGCGGCGCGCAGGTGGCGGAGGCGCTGGCGGCGGCGGCGGCGGCGCGCGCGCTCGAGCACGACGCGGCGGCGCGCGCCCTGCGGCCCGCCCTGCGCGGCCTCAGCGACCGCGTGCAGCTCGCAAGACACGCCGCCTCCACTGTGAGTTGCGTTATATGTACAGTTCTCGAGACTTAAGCTCAGCTTTGCATTTGTGTGAGTGATAGCTAACAGCCAATAGCCGCGCTTCAAAAACCAGTTAAAACGGGTTTAAACCACTCGCAACGCGCTACGCCATCAGCCGTACCCTTCTGTACATTCATCATCAGCCTTTATTTTTTAACGTCCCACTGCTGGGCACGGGCCTCCCTCAGTAAGACGGGGATCAGGCCATAGTCCACCGCGCTGGCTTAGTGCGAATTGGCGGACTTCACATGCCTTTCGAAAACTTGTTAGGTTTTCTCAGACATGCAGGTTTCCTCACGATGTTTTCCTTCACCGTAAGACAAGTGGTAATCATGATATAAATGATTCGCACGTGAAAATATCAGAGGTGTGAGACCCGGATTTGAACCCGCATCACTCGGTTATCCAAGCGACGCGTTACCGCTGGGCTACCACTGTCCTGGCTATCATTGCACGCACACAAATGCAAAACTGGGCGCGAGGATTGTACCTACCAGTAATGTGGATAGCTATGTCCTTGCCGGTGAAATGTCGACAAAAGTGGACGGCAATGGGCTGATTGATTGATGTACATTACTACATACTCGTATTACATAACAATATATGTCAGTCTGCCACAATATTATGTCTGTCTGTTCGCAAAAACTGAAATTTTCACGAATGGATAGAGTGGTTCTCGAGGAAGGTTTGTGTATATATAATTTGTTAAGTTTTTGTGTATGTTATTTAATAATAATTATTATACATTTACTAGCGGAACCACGGCTTCGTTCGCATTAAATCTATACAATATGTATAAGATAGACATGCATGTTTTACACTTTTTCTCACTTTTGTAGGTTAATAATTGGAAAAGATCTCTTCTAGAGATAAGTACTATTTTACACGATAATTTATTAAAGTGAAACTTCTTTAGAATCGTTATGATTTCAAACTCGATGAAACGAAAAAATAAGTCTATAGTACCAGGCACTCAGAGACGGAGAAGAGTTAGCCTTAGTTAGATCTCGCCCACCGCGAGTCAGTGACATTTCTAACTCTGCAGTCTAACTCATGGGTGTGACCTTCGCGCCATCTCCCTCTCTCAACGAGCTTACACGGAGTTATTTAGTAATATAAACGAGATTTAAAAATTAGTTTGCCAAAGAAGTTTTACGTCTGACATGTGTACTTTGTACACACGCACTTTTTTGTAATAAAGAATATAAAACAGACATAAGTTAAGACAGTTTCTACTTTCTCCGCACAGATCTCTGTGTCGCTAACGTCGCCGGCGGCGGGCGTGGGCTGTGCGCGCGCGTTCGCGGCGTGGGGCGCGCCCGCCGCCACGCGCGTGTCGCTCGCGCTCAGCTTCGACCAAACCGTGCGCGATGGCACCATACTGTACCTGCCTGATCAGGTATACATGCAAACTTTTGTTCCTATAGTATCTGCAATCAGTGTCTACTTTTAGCACATTTTTTGAGTGGACTGGAATGTTATTACGAGTGTGTCTTCCATTGAAGACATTTCCTCGTGGAGTCAATGGTTTTTGGTGGTGGAATAATTATATTATATCCTTCCTTTTTAGCCTTTTAATATATTTTTGGCGTGTTTTTGTCGCGAGCGCATTGGGATGGTCCTCCAGTCGTTTTTTATATTTAATGAACGTCTTTGCGATTTCGTCCTTAACTTTATTCATTCGAAGGTGTTCATGTATTTCGCTGCTAGTGACTAGCCAAGATGCTCGGGCTATAGTTCGGAGAATGATATTCTGCATTCTTTGCAACATCGAGATATTTGAGTCACTGGCACTACCCCATAATTGAATGCCGTAATGCCGCAAACTTAAATGTAAACAACGGGTCTGCCGGTATTTATGTAATACTTGTGTTATCCATACTAATATTATAAAGCTGGAGAGTTTGTTTGTTTGGTTGAACGCGCTAATCTCAGGAACTACTGATCCGAATGAAAAATTCTTTTTGTGTTGGATAGTTCGTTTATCGAGGAGGGCTATAAGGTATATTATATCACGCTGTGACTAATAGGATCGGAGTATCAATGAAAAATGTTACAAAAACGGGAAGAGTGGGCGTTAGTTCTGCGAGGTACCATATCGTGGGACTCAGAAAGAATTTGGTTTTCGGTCCTTAGAACGCTTGCGAAGCCGCGGGAAATGCTTATTATATACACGTGTGCCTGATGTATAAGCTGCTAAGTTGATTGTTGAACGGTTTCATCAACATACGATTAGTAATTTTAAAAGATCGATTGCTTGCGATGCTACAATAAAAGGCCTTTGGCCCGAAAACTTGACTTGACTTCAGCCTAGAAAACTTGCTAGGTTCAGACATGCAGGTTTCCTCACTATGTTTTCCTTCACCGTAAGACAAGTGGTAATCATGTTAGAAATGATTCGCACATGAAAATCTTAGGAGGTGCGAGACCCGGATTTGAATCCGCATCACTTTCATCCTCAGCATTTATCCCTTAGTTGTAGGTCGCTTCCCTTACACAGTGTTCTACTTTATCTATACAATATCGCTTAAAGCACTATGCTTGCTTGTCTAATAAACTTGTCCGCGTCAGGAGTCGTCGCGCTTCCTGCGGCTGTCGGTGGTGGGCGAGCGGCTGCGCGCGGCGTGGGACGTGGGCGGCGGCGCCGGCGCCCTGCAGCACCCCGCGCCGCTGCAGCCCGCCCTCGACGACGCGGACCACACCACCTACTGGATACATCTCGAGAGGTGACTGTCATGGGGTGTTCCTCAGCCATATGCGACTGTATTTAAACTTTGTAGGGGCTAAGACGAAAACCTCTATAGTCTTTGGTTGATATTGATAGGAATTATTGATGTATAAGTAAATGATAGTCCAGGCTAAAACTAATAGTATATTAATTGAACTTAATGATAGAATGATAGATTGATAGAACGACCCGTGAGCGCGTACGACGACGACGACTGCGACGACTGCGACTACGAGTGCTACGACTACTACTGCATCGAAATATATATGGCGTATAGTGCTTACGCGAGAAATATTATGCATTGGCCCGTACAAAGTTCTTGATACTTTCAAAAATATTCACCTATTATTTGTTAAAAGAAAGTTATGCACTTTTGATTACTTATAAAAATTCCACTTCATCTTCAGCTTCTGATTCCATCATCATAATATGTAAACCAATTCAGAATCTTTTCAATAGAGTCTGTGGCAGAAATGAATCGTGAGCCAATACGTCATTAACAAATCAGCTATCCTCAGAGTGTGGGGTACTGTCAAGCTACGAGTGGAACGATCTGGAATGCCCGCGATCACGTCCACCAACACCACCAGCACGGCGCCGGGGACTGGCCTGCTGCAGCCCAGCGCCTGGTGGCTGGGCGAGGAGTCCAGCCCGCTGCCCGCCTGCGTGCATTCTCTTCACGCTGATCATGCTGCTATAGGCTTGTGGGCGTTCAGCAAACAGCCCGTGAATGCTAAGTGCACAGGATGTACGCAAAGGTATGAATCGTTCTTCTTTAAAAAAAGCTTGTTTGCCTTCTGGCTTCATCATCATATCACCTTATTGGTAAAAATATTATCGTATTTCATGAATTAACAACATACATTTTTTACTGTAATTAATGACCTGGCGTCAGTGACATTTCTAACTCTGTCTAACTCGTGGGTGTGACCTTCGCGCCATCTCCCTCTATCAACGAGCTTAGACGGGTTTATTTAGTATAAATATACGAGATTTAAAAATTAGTTTGCCAAAAGAGTTTTACTTCTGGCATGTGTACTTTGTACACACGCACTTTTTTTTATTTAAAAATGATGTTTAATAGTGGTTTTAAAACCCATGTGTCAGGTGGTCGAGCGCGTCGCGTAGCAGCGCGGGGCTGGTGCGTCTGGGCGGCGCGGGCTACGTGGCGCTACGCCGCCCGCGCCGGGCGCCCGACCGCCGCCGCTTCTCACTCTCACTCTCCTTCCGCACCACTGACACTGACGCGCTGCTCTTCCTCGCGCACGACAAGGCTAATGTGAGTGGAATTACTGTCATTATTTTTTATATTTATTTATTTGTTTGTTTGTTCGTTCGTTCGTAATAAATAAATAAACGATTATTTATTTAAAGCATACTAAGAATATACACGTTATAACAATGTTTAATACATTTAAGCAGACGAAAACAAAACAGACGTGTATATCAGTTACAAGTTGTACATAGCATTTGATTTATTACATATTTATATTATGAAATAATTAATATTATTGAAAAAATACAAAATTGACATTAAATATTTTTGTACGGGCCAATACATAATATTTGTCGCGTAAGCACTTTACGCCATATATATTTCGATTCAGTAGTAGTCGTGAGCACTCGTAGTAGCACTCGTCGCGGTAGTCGTCGTCGTACGCGCTCACGGGTCGTTCTATCAATCTATCAAACTATCATACTATCATTCTATCATTCTATCAATAAGCTTAGTTAATATACAATCAGTTTTAGCCTGGACTATCATTTACCTATCAATTATCTATCAATAATTCCTATCAATATCAATATCAACCAAAGACTGTAGGGGTTTTCGTCTCAGCCCGTACAATTTTTTTAAAATAAGTAAAATTTGTGTTATTTAAAAAATGTATAATGGGCTGTTGCTAATCATCCAATAATCGTATTAATAAGATATATTTACTTACTTTTTTGATTTCTAATATAAAATAAGTGATTTTTATGTGCAGGATATCCTGTCATGCCTAACCTAACCTATGCCAAAAATGAAAAGATAATTACCTTAACCTACCGAGCTGAAAATTTATTATTAAGATCCCACCGACTTTTAAGTCCAAGAGTTTTTATATGTAAAAAAGCTGGTTCTATAGAGTCGTCCTATGAAATTTACATCACTAACACTCAACAATGTACCTACTAGAAAATGGTATTTTGTAAAAAGTACTACAGAAACGTCCGCAATTGCATACAACTTAAAAATAAACTTGGAAACTAAATTAATTTCTTTTTGAGCCATTTAAGCAGCAAAAAACTCTTATTCGCGATATAGTTATCAAACACCAATAGTCGGACGAATAATATTTAATTTATTCGTCCGATTATCGGATGAATAAACACTTCGAACAAATTATGTGACTTATTATTTTTTCTCAGAACCGGTCGGTGTCGGTGTGGCTGCGTGCGTGCCGCGTGGTGTTCGCGGTGGCGTACGGCGGCGCGCGGCTGCGGGTGGCGGGCGGCGCGCGGCACTGCGACGGCCGCGCCGCGCACGTGCAGGCCACGCGCGTCTTCAACGGCCTCGAGAGAGGTACCGTGTGGGCGCCTCTAAAACAACTTCTAATTAGGGATGTGCGAATAATTCGAACTTACGAATTATTCGTCCCGAATCGAATTTTAATATTCGATTCGAAATTCGAATCGAATAATTCGGATTATTCGAAAGTTCCCGAATAATTCGAATAATTATATTATATTATACCTATTTCATTAATTTGCGATTTATTTGATTTTTTTCAAATTATTCGTAGAATTTCGATTCGACTTTCGAATCGAATATTCGATTAATCGATTCGATTGGATTCGAACGATATTCGCATACCCCTACTTCTTATTACACCTGTTCGGGCCAAAGGCTGTTACCGAACAGGATCACCTAAGCAATAATGCTTAGTAGGCGTGTTATTAATACACGGAAACATGCCTAAAACAGACAGTGCACGTTCGGACAGCAATCAAACCGGCGGCATTCATTATTATCATTAATTAGCATCATTTTAGCATCAATTATCAGCACATAAATATCATATTATATTTTAATCAATAAACTTAGCAACGATCAAAGACTGTATTTAATTTATCAAGCATTTAGTCGTAGGTAAACGTCGTCTCCTAGAATACCCAATAGGGTACGCACTGTACTCGGTGCTTTAAATTTTATTAAAATATCTTAATTATTCCTCTTTACTGATATTTTTTATAAACACGCTGTGTTATACTCTTTTAGTGGCGTGTTGTGTGTGTGATGACTGAAGATGTAGGGAGATAATAAAATGTCCAAGTCCACAAAAATATTATTATATTAATTCACTTGCAAAGGAAATACGTGTCGGTAGGCGTCTACGGAGCAACTGCCCGTTCGAGCTTCGATGCGCTATACGCTTGCTAATGAAAGAATGTGCGCGTCAGCACTGCCACTACACTATTCCCCCCTTTTTAAAAAAAAATCATATGTAGACGCCTCCCGATTTACAACATTTAAACTTAAATATCATTAAATAATTATTATTGCATACATATGGTGAATAGTTACTGCAAACATACGGTTAGAAAGAATTCGTTGATTCAGCATTACAGGCTTACAATAACAACTTAGGTGTTAGATTACAATGTTCTTTGTTTCGCAATGCGCTTTGAATTTATTTTACAATTTATCTTATGAATAGTTTTTATTATTATTATTTTAATTAAATTTATAGTAAATTAACAATACGATAAAATTATACATAATATTACGAGTATGTTAACATTTAATTAAATATTGAATGTTTTACCCATTGTTTATTACATATTTTCCTATATATAAAAAAAATATTATCATATATAGTTATATATAGTATATACCATTATTTATGTGCCTAATAATATATACTCTGAGTTGTATCCTGCAGTCATCTCTTGGCATCATCGTGACCTACGGACCTACACATTATATACGGAAAGTCCTACGATTTGTATGCAAAACACAACAAAGTAACGGTTGTCTATTTCTATACACAATTATAGCTGGTACTAAATAATTTTACACTGATACAATATTAAGATATATACGTAACTCTACACGGAGATTGATGATCAGAATACCACTTTATGTTGAGATTGTACAGGTTGTGCAGTTTCCACCTTAATTCCCTGTAAGGTTGTTGCATTTACACTAATTTGTTTCCTTAACCAATTCTTAGCACAAATTCCGCACTTTCTTATAGTGAACAAACATAATACACATATTATAAGCACTATTAGTATTATCATGGTGATTCCAATGATATCCAATTTGGTATGTACCTCGGCCACGTTAGCTATATTCTCGTTAATGACAACTTTTTCTTTGGTTTGGTTGGAACCCATTATACTATAATATAGTACAATATATATAATAATTTTAGAACAACGAAGATGCGTTTAAGCTTAAGAAGGTATAAATATATTCTTACGATACATACGTTGTGAAATTCTTATTTATTTATTACCGGTGTCCTAAATTAAAATTTTATGTACGAGTACTATTCAAAAATACATGTCAGCGTTCTAAATATCTACTTGGCTTTTTGCTTATGCGCCCTGTTCGTGTAACATAGTTAGAGTTACCGGTTTCGCTCGTGCGAAATGTGACTTTTTTGTTCACTTCTTGACAAATTTCGTTTTTAATATTACATTTTACGTTAGGCTTTATCTCGTCATCCTGAATCGTGTACGCCGGTTTTAAACGATCAATTGAAACTTTTAACTGTCTATTCGGAAGTTGTATGCAAAATACTTTATTATTCCTACTGATGACGCGGTATGGTCCGTCGTATGGAGGTTGTAGCGGCTTCCGTACTGCGTCATTTCTTAAAAATACATATTCGCAATTATTTAAATCTTTATGCACAAATATTTTACTCGATGCGTTAATGTTACTTCTAGTGATTGGTTTGTAACTTTCGATAATGTCTTTTAATTTATTAACAAAATTGTAACTATCGCAAGACTTAGTGCTACTGACGTCAAAGAAATCGCCTGGTAACCTAATGTTACTGCCATACAACATTTGCGCTGCGGTGACGCCTGCATCTATTCTAATTGTTGTGCGTAATCCTAACATTACCGTTGCCAATTCGTCAACCCAAGATTTATTATTTAGACGTGCCATGAGGCTTGTTTTTAATGATCTGTGCCAACGCTCCACCGCTCCGTTACTCTGAGGATGATAAGGGGTTGTGCGCAATTTTTTTATACCCATTAATAACATGAGTTCTCTAAATAAATTGCTCTCAAATTGTCTACCCTGATCACTTGTGAGTCTGATTGGACAACCAAAACGACTAATCCATCCTTCATATAAGGCTTTTGCGACGGTTTCGGATGAAATTTCTTTCAAAGGAAAAGCTTCTGGCCAACGGGTGAAACGATCTATAATTGTTAAGCAATATTTATAACCTTCAGTTGAAATTGGCAAAGGTCCTACTAAATCAATGTGGATGTGATCGAAACGGTTGGCACTTTTAAAATTTTGTAAATCCGATACAGTATGTTTTTGAACTTTCGCCTTTTGACATTTTAAACAAACTTTAGCCCAGTTTCCGACATCTTTGTTTACTCCCGGCCAGAAATATCTATCTGCAACTAATTTCCTACTCGCTCTTATACCTGGATGGCTTAAATTGTGCACTGCATCAAAGGCTAAACGACGATATATTTTAGATAGGTATGGACGTGCCCTGTCTTTAGACATTTCGCAAACAACATGTTTATCATTCGCAAATAATGTTACACGTTTAAATTGCAAATTGTTATTGTCATTTGATCCGTTCAGTAATTTCGCAAGCTCGCCGTCCGTTTCCTGTGCAACTGCTAATTCAGCGAAATCGATCGTCGTGGGACATGTTATTGTTTCGACTCTAGACAATGTATCAGCTACAATATTATCATTACCACTAATATGTCGTATGTCTGTACTAAATTCACTAATAAACATTATTTGCCTAGCTCGTCGTGATGATTCTCTATTTGTACCTATTTTATCGAAAAGGAATGAAAGTGGTTTGTGATCAGTAAAAATTATTAATTCTCGACCTTCAATCATACAACGAAAGTGAATTATCGCTAAATAAATAGCTAGTAGTTCTCTATCGTATGTACTATATTTTCGCTGAGCTTCAGTTATTTTTTTTGAAAAATAGCCTAAAGGTTGCCATGCGTTATTGACTTTTTGTTGTAAGACTGCTCCTACGCATGAGTTTGATGCGTCAGTCATAAGTGATAAAGGTACATCATTTTCTGGATAAAATAATAAAGCTGCATTTTTAAGATCTGTTTTACATTTTTCGAAACTTTGCTCGGCCTCTTGGGTCCAATTAATTTTACTCTTATCTTTACGCTTCGAATTACCTAAAAATTTATTTAATGCGGATTGATTTTCAGCTGAATGTGGTATATGCGACCTATAAAAATTTAACATGCCTAAAAATCTTCTGAGTTCTTCAATAGTATTTGGTTTAGGAAAATCTACTATAGCTTTTACTTTATTTTCTAATGGTTTGATTCCCTCGGTTGATACTAGATATCCTAAAAATTCTACTTCTTTTTTACCAAAAATACATTTTGAAAAATTAATTGTAATGCCAAACCGATTAAAACGCTCAAAGACTTGTTGTAAATGTAGTTTGTGTTCATTTTCGTTTTCGGAGCTAATTATTATATCGTCAGCAAAATTAAATAAGAAATCTAAACCCTCTAGAACTGTATGATGCATGAAACGCTGAAATGTTTGAGCTGCGTTTTTCAAACCAAAAGGCATGCGTAAAAATTCAAATAAACCAAAAGGTGTAATAACTGCTGTTTTTTCTATATCACTTTCTGCTACTGGAATACAATTATATGCTCTATTAATATCTAATTTGGAAAATATTTTTTTATTGGCTAAATTGTAGGTGAAATCTTGAAGTCTAGGTACTGGATAGCGATCTGGTTTTGTTACAGCATTTAAACGTCTATAATCACCACAAGGTCTAATATTACCATCTTTTTTAGGTACTACGTGCAAAGGACTTGCCCAAGCGCTACTGCTCGGCCTACAAATGCCTAACTCCTGCATAATTCTAAATTCATTTTTAGCTTTAACATACCTGTCTAGTGGTAGTTGTCTGGCTCGCGCGTGCACTGGAGACCCAGTAGTTTCAATATGGTGATATACCCCATGCTTAGGTATTTCTTTATATGACACAGGCTTAGTAAGGTCTGGAAATTTACTTAATAAGTCATAATATGGACATTCTTCTACTATAGTCTTTATAGTGGGCTCGTGAGACTGTGAGATATAACCTGACACATTTAAATTGGTAATCTGATCAATCAACCTTCGTCCGTTTAAATCTATTAATAACTTATGATTAGCTAAGAAGTCAGCCCCTAATATTGGTTGCTTTACATCCGCTAATATAAACATCCAACGAAACGCTCGCCGAAGGCTTAAATCTAACACCATAAAATGTATACCAAAAGTTTTAATTTCAGTGCCATTAGCGGCATATAATTTGTATTTGCATGACTCTAAATTTACTTTTTTATGCACTAATTTATAAGGTAAAACTGAAACGTTAGCGCCACTATCTATTAAAAAATTGATACCTGTTTTTTTGTCCATAACACTGAGACGGTAATTAACGAACTCACGGTTGCAGCCTCCCGCCGTAGATTGCACCGACTCTAGTTTTCCTGCGGTTTCTCGTTGTGGCTTTTCCAACTGCAAGGCTGTACACATTTGTTTGCTCTGTGCCGAAATTTGTAATGGAAATAGCAGAGCCAGTTTGGATTACCCGGTGTAGGAGTACGACGATCCTTATTATTTCTATGGCTCGATCGCGACCTTGATCTGTTTCTATGCCTGTAATCTCTTTTCCAGGGACGTGACCTCGTTTCTAAATTTTTTAATCTGTCGCTCAATTTATTAATTTCTGCTATCACCTGGTCATCTCTCCCTGGTTGCACGCTGTCGACATTTTGCACCGGCTTCAAATTTTCTAAAATTTTGTCTGCTACTACTGCCAATGTTTCTACATCCTTGGTATCCGTGACCGCTAATACGCTCCGTACAGATGATGGTAGATGGCTTTGCCACATCACAGAGAGGGTGTCGTTAGTTACGCGTCCTCGGGCCAGATCTTGCATTTTACGCATTAGCTGGGAAGGTTTTTGGTCTCCCAACTCCATTTCTCCTATGAGTTTCTTAATTTGACGGTCTTCGGATTCTTCATAAATTGAAATTAATTTCTGCTTTAGCATATCATACTTCTGTGTTTGAGGAGGATTAAGAAGTATGTCAGTGACCTGCGCGATAATCTCTTGATTTAATTTTGAAATGAGTATTTGAAATTTTGACTCGTCTGACATTTTTTGTGGTAGTAGTACTGCTTCTGCTTGAATGAACCATAATCGAGGTGCGTTTTTCCAAAATTCCGGAATTCTTGCTGTTATAGATACTGCTGATAGCGAGTTGTGCTCTTCAGTGCCCATTTTCGTGTTTTCTAGAGAAATTTTTGATGTTTGCATTTAAGCTTATTTTTACGCGATGTATTATGACACCTACCGACCGTAAATAAATTGAGTTGCCCGTATTTAAAAAAAATATTTTATTCACACCTGCGTAAAAAGTTCACCAAAGTTCACAAAAGTTCCTTTAAAACGTGTCGGTAGGCGTCTACGGAGCAACTGCCCGTTCGAGCTTCGATGCGCTATACGCTTGCTAATGAAAGAATGTGCGCGTCAGCACTGCCACTACACTCTAATACCGTAATATTTTTCAATTTTTCCCTTTTTTTATCGCGAAACTAAATTAAATACAATAGTTATAACTAGTCGAATATAACATGTGAGCGGCGGTCCCCAGGCAGCCTGCGCGTGAACGGAGAAGAAACCCTGGGTTCACCCTCTCCCCCGGTGCAGTCGGCTGCAGACTTGCCCGAGTTGACTGGCGCCACCTACTGGCTCGGTGGCATACCTCCCGAAGGCGAAGGTCTAGGCTATGATAATCTACCCTTCATGGGTTGCCTAGGAGGGGTGATGGTGGACAGAGAAGGATATGACCTTTTGGATACGCCTACACGACATGGTGTTGAGCCAGGATGTAATCCAATGGTAAGTGTTTATTACAAATGATCGTTACATATGCAAATATTTATCATTGGTCGTTCGAGCCGGATCAAAAGCTCTAAGAGCTAATAAAAATTCTACTTCAATAATTTACTATCACTCTTTTTAAACTTGACGATAGAGGCATTTGAATAGTTTCCATTTTTCATTAAATACTGTCTATACAACGAGTTGCAATTCTGTTCCTGTCAATATTGACATATGAACGACGTTACCTCCAGCCGCTGCGGTCTGCGGTGCTGGAGGGCGAGGGCTACTTGGAGCTGGCGTCTCCCGCCGTGCGCCGCAAAACGTCACTATCGCTATCGTTCCGAGCGCGTGCGCCCTCCGGCCTGCTGCTGTACCGCGCGCCCGCGCCGCCCGCCCTTGCACCATCTGCCCCCGAGCCGCCCGCCCATGTGCCGCCCGCCCAAGCGCCGCCCGCCCCCGTAGGGAACGACGTGGACGACGCCGACGCAGATGACCGTCATTATTTGTTCCTGGCTTTGGTTAAAGGTAGCAATCTATTCAGAATTTTTATTTAGGTTGTATAAGTTGTGCTGGATGCTGCTGAAAATCTTTCATATTATTATGATGAAGAATTAGTTACAATAATAAGAAGAGCTGTGTCGTGCAATACTGAAAGGAGCACACTTCTTTCTGAAACTCGTTAAAGCACCTACACTTAAAATTTTTAAAATATTTCCTAAAAATCTCTTGGAAAGTTTCTAATACATTTAAAATGTAATTGCTATATTATAATGTCCCAGGCGAGCTGGAGTTAGTCGCGAATGCGGGTAAGAGCGAGCTGCGGCTGCGAGTGAACGGGAGCAGGTTCGATGACAGCGCACTGCACACCGTTAGGATGGTGCGGGCTCACAAAAAAGTAGGTTGCTTTTATACCTATTATTTTTTAAGTGCATAGCTATTATGTATTTTTTCTAGAATTCCCAAAAATTTTGATTTACTAAAACAATTTCAACAAGCTTTGATTTTAGTCCAAGCCATTAAAATATAATTTTATTTCTCTACTTTTAATATTATTAAATTAATTAAAATAAAACTCCTTTTAGTCATCAATACGAACGAAATGGAATTGAATTGAATTATTTTTCAAAATATACCCTATTTTCTTCGGTCCTTTTGTTTTCTATGGTCTGGAATACAAAATAATGAAGGCAACTATAACTACAACTACATCATAGTGTGATTATAAAGCAACAGTGATAATCGTACAACAGATGGAGCTTTGGGTAGATGAGAAGCAGCTGGCGGAGGGCTTGCTGCCGGGCGGCGCCCTCGCGCCGCGCCCCCGCGGCCTCTTCCTGGGCGGAGTCCCCTCGGATGCCCCACAATTACCTGTCGGGGGGTTTGTTGGGACCATTGCTGATTTTATCGTGGATTCTACGTGAGTTTTTCTTGATACGGACTTCTATGCTCTTCATCATCAGCCCTTCTTAACGTCCAACTGCCGGGCACGGGCCTCCCTTAGTACGAGGGGGATTATGCTCATATATGCATTTTAATATATGCATATATGAGCATTTTAATATATGCATATATGATAATAATATATGCATTTTAATTTTAAGTTGTATAATATGCTTTACAGTATTCAAAAAATAAAAAAAATAAAACAATGGATTTATGGTATAGCGTTTTATTTGTAATATAAAAATCTAAATATTAAAGCACCATAACATTGAGGAGATATCTAGAAATCCATCAAATTAATTCTTCAGTTTGTAATAATGATTGTACAATCTATCAGATATTATAAATAATGTATGTATATATACGTAGGTGTATATTTATGGTATGTTATATGTATTGTAATATGATTTTATATATAATTTTTAAGTAGTAGTTTTGTGCACAATTATTAATGCCTGCTTTTTAATACTCTATTTTTGATGAACAAAGGTTGGCTGAAAGAGATCTCTGCTAGAGATAAGTCCACCTTTGCATATAACAATTATATTAAAATGTCTGTATATCATATTTTATAAGTGTAATAAAGAATATCATATTATATATAAAATTCTCGTGTCACGGGGTTCGAACTTGAACTCCTCCGAAACAGCTTGACCGATTCTCATGAAATTTTGTGAGCATATTAAGTAGGTCTGAGAATCGGCCAACATCTATTTTTCATCCCCCTAATTGTTAAGGGTAGTCCACCCCTAAATTTTTATTTTATATTTTTTAGACAATTTTTTTTCCTACAGATCAACCCAATGAGGTTGATTAGCAATTAAAAAAATGAACGCGAGCGAAGCCGCGGGTACAGCTAGTGTTCTTATAAAATTCAAAGTTTGTAAAAACTTATACTACTACTAGTTGTAAATAAATGTGTGTGCTTCAGCTGGGTGGACTTGGAGTCGAGCGTGTCGCGTGCAGGCGCGAGGCTCGGTCGCGCCGACGACGGGCCGCGCGCCGCCGCGACGCGCGCGCCGCACGCCGCGACCGACGACGCCGCCTGCGCCAAGGTGGGCTCATAGTGATTGGTTTATTTTTATTTCAGTTCATTCTAACACTAAAAGAAAGATTAGTAATGTTTTTATGGTGTATATACCCCACATACCCATTACATACATGTTCATGTTGTGCACATGTATCTTGCTACTAGTAAGTTACTCGTTAAAGATAAATTTGATAATAAGTTGTAATCAACATTGTAATTAACGAATAAACAGGTCTATTAATTTAAAGGCTTGATTATTAATTAATTCAGAACAAGAATATTTTCATTCTCTATGAATTGAATCTTTAAATTTCTAAGTATATCTAAAATAAGTAATAATTATAAGTAAAGTAAAGTAATAAGTATATCTAACTATTAGTGGTAGTGCCATGCTTGTTACCTTCGGGTAGCAACTGAATGGGCCGGCACGCCCCGTATAGTTCATTAGTACCACTCTCTCACAGAAGACCGGCGTGAAATGGCAGCTATGCTGTCGCGTTTCGTCCGGTGAGTGAGAGTCCGGGATGCCCACTCTCCTTCCCCCCTCCCTTTTCCCTACATCCTCCGCCTTCGTTCCCCCCTCCCTCTTCCCTACATCCTCCGCCTTCGTTCCCCCTCCCTCCCACTTCCCTCCCTCCTCCATCCCTCCCTTTCCTGAAAGGCCGGCAACGCATCTGCAAGGAAGGGTTGCAGATGTCCATAGGCGAAGGTGATCACTTTCCATCAGGTGAGCCTCCTGCCCGTTTGCCCCCTTTTTACCATAAAAAAAAAAATCTAATTCTACCCCTCCACCAGATGTCGTCGTACACGGTGGAGGCGGGCGCGGTGAAGTTCGGCGACGCGGCCGGCAGCCACGCCGCGCTGCGCGTCGCGCGCGCCCGCGGCAAGGACAGGGACAAGGCGGACTTCACCTTCTCCCTGCAGCTACGCACCTTCGCCAGTGAAGGTCTGCTCATGTTGATGCCGGTGAGCTGTTCTGAATTGTACTAAATCTTAATCTTATATTTTTTTAATTCATACACAATGTGGCACTACGCTGCATTTACTTCAACACGTTTCGCCGTAAAAAGTTGTATTTCATCGATCATTCTTGCATATTTTGTTATTTTGGTAATACGCTCAAAAATAATAGAAGTTGTAAAAATCTAAAAGTATCTCCATATAGGTAATTGAAATTAATACTTCTAGAATACATATTGAAAAATTATATCATGTAGGTACCTAAGTATAAAATAAAAAAATATTTTTGTATACACCTTTGCAGGGTTCCAAGCTGAAGCCGAAGCACTACTTGTCGCTGTCACTGCGCGAGGGCCGGCCGCGGCTGGCGCTGCGCGGTCGCCGCCGCCGCGAGGTGGCGCTCGCCGCGCGCCTCGACGACGGCGCCTGGCACTCCGTAAGCTGTTTACTTATTTGTTTATTGTTGATGTATATGTACTTCTTTTGGGGTGTTAGGACAATATTCAGAATTTTTGAAGTGAAACTTCTTTAGAATCATTGTGATTTCAAACTCGATGAAACGAAAAATAAGTCCATAGTACCAGGCGCTCAGAGACTGGAAAGAGTTAGTCTTAGTTAGATCTCGCCCACCGCGAGTCAGTGACATTTCTAACTCTGTCTAACTCGTCGGTGTGACCTTCGCGGCATCTTCCTCTCTCAACGAGCTTAGACGAGGTTATTTAGTATAAATATAAACGAGATTTAAAAATTAGTTTGTCAAAGAAGTTTTACTTCTGACATGTGTACTTTGTACACACGCAGTTTTTTTTATTTTACGTAGTGATATATTTAGTCTAGACTATAGTTTCTGTGCTATAGTATGAAGTTAGTCATTACGATTCAAAAGACCTTATAAAAGTCTATTTGAATAAAGAATAATTTGATTTGATTGATTAAACCTCCCTTTAATAAATACAATATTACTTATATTCAAGATATCTCTAATATTAATTTTAAGTATGCATTGCTTATATAAAAACTCTCAAGCTCATGATTTTTTCTAACGTATCCGCAGCTGACGGTGCGCGTGTCGCGCGCGCGCATGTCGCTGTCGTCGGGCGGCGCGGCAGCCGCGGCTCGCGCGCCGCCGCACTCTCGCGCCGCGCGGCTGTACGTGGGCGGACCGCCGCCGCCCGCGCTCGCCGCGCACGTGCCCGCCGCGGTCAGTCCACTTGTTGATTTTATTTTTTATTATAATCACAATACTGTTTATTGTCTTGTATACTATTTTTATTTGTGAATATATTTTAATTAATTTTATTTAATTTTTTGTGAATATAATAAATTGAAATATGTTAATTTATTATAATGTATATTTATTGAATGTAATGTTTTTAGTGAGTGTAACAAAAGACAAAAACTAGATACATAGTTTTTTTAATTTAACTGTAGCAGTCTTCTCCATAGTCAAGTTTTCTGACCGATGACCATAATACCAATTTGTTTACTTTACAAACTTTCAATCAATTGTAATTCCCCTTTTCTCAAACATTTTGGACATAACATACCTGACCCCGGTGCGTGGCTACCGCAGGTGCTGCGGCTGGGCGGGTTCGTGGGCTGCGTGCGTCGCGTGGCGCTAAACGGTCGCGCGGAGGACCTCGTGCGCGACGCGCGCGCCGCCGCCGTGGGACAGTGCTTCCCGCGCGTCGAGCGCGGCGCGTACTTTGCCGGTTAGTACTCTAGCTCATTTGGTGTAGCTGCCACGGGTTTTGTCGACTATAAAAAGATCTGTGTTCGAAAACTTGGCCATTGATATATTTGTCAAAATACTGTTAATTACGAGATGCAAGAGTAAGCACTCTTGTCTTTTTCTTTCTAGCTCTCAATCTTCAACTCGTCTTAATGTCCCATCGCTCGATACGGAACACCGCTCAATACCTAGAGGCTAGAGGTGTCAGGCAGACATCACCACGCTGACCAACAACTGGTCGATGGATTTCGTCAGATTTTCTCAGACATGATGTTTTTCTTTATAACAATTAGTGGTCACTACCACTCGGTTACCACTGTTACTACTCCAGAAGCAGTGTAGTGTGAAATAGCAAAGATCACATAATACTATGAAATAGCTTTCTACAGTAATCCGTCCGTCCGTGTGTTACAGGCGATGCGTACGCGGAGTGGGCGGACGCGCGAGAGGGAGACGGCGAGTGGGTGGAGGTGCGTTTGCAGTTTCGCGCGGCGGCGGGCGCCGGCGTGCTGGCCGCCGCCGCCGGCGCGCTGCTCGAGCTGCGCGACGGATTTGTGAGTGTTATTTTTTATATTTTTTGTTAAATATTATAATTTTTATTTACTACTGGTCCGAATTGGAACATTCTTTTTGTGTTGGATAGTCCGTTTATCGAGGAAGGTTATAGGCTATATTACATCACCCTATGATCAATATGAGCAGAGCTTTAATTAAAAAATGTTGCAAAAAAATGAAAGGCGGGCGTTCATTCTGCGAGGTACAATACGCGAAAATGAAAATGAAAATTCTGAGTTAATGAGAATAACTATGTGGTGTTGCGTCACAGGTGGTGATCACGTGGGAGGGCGGTCGCGTGTCGGCGGCGCGCGCGTGCGACGGTCGCTGGCACGCGGTGCGCGCGCGACTGTCGCGTCGCGGCGCCGCGCTGTCGCTGGACGCGGCGCCCGAGGAGCGCGCGCCGCCCGCGCTACACAGCGCCGCGCCCGCGCCCGCGCCCGCCGCCGCCGTGTACGTGGGCGGACTGCCGGGTATGTGCTATGTACTTTGTTGTATTCAACATTGATCAATTCAACAACTTTTCATTGCTTTTCATCGCCCTTTTTACGAACCCGGCCCTTCAAAACGAGTGGGTCAGACTATCTATATCTATATATATATATAAAAATGAATTGCTGTTCGTTAGTCTCGCAAAAACTCGAGAACGGCTGGACCGATTCGGCTAATTTTGGTCTTGAATTATTTGTGGAAGTCCAGAGAGGGTTTCAAAGGTGATTAAATATTAAAATGCTCGGAATTAAATAATTACTTAACCACCATATAAAATTATTTTTAATCTAACCTTAACACTTTAGACATTATAAACATTTTTAATGTAACCTTATGACGTTTGACATAGAATTGACAGAAAGATTTATATGTATAATACACTAGCGGAACCCACGGCTTCGCTCGCGCTAGTAGTTTATAAATCCATCAATTATTAAGTATGTTGGTTATTATACAATTAATGATTTTCTCCACAAAGTAATTGTCTTCACACTTTAATGTAAATAAAGATAAAAAGTGTTATTGTACATTCTGGACTTCTTTTTTTGATTTTATTTTTTTTTTCATTCTGGACTGTTTCAAAAGTGTAATAGTTTAATAATATTAATTATTTTAAATATTTTTTGATTTTAGATTTGAGAGCTCATAAATAGTTTGCCAACTTCCTAACTCGAAACAATAATATTGATATTTATAAAATATAAACATTTAGAAATAATTGTAATTTATCAATTACAGAGGGGTCTACAGAGCTAGCGGAAGGCAGAGAGAACTTCAAGGGTTGCATACGAGATGTAGTAATAGAGGGCTCCCCGCGCGAGTGGCGACAGGCGCGCGTCCTACACAACGTGCTGCTTGACTCTTGCCCTGTCACATAGTGACAGTGACAGTGACAGTTTTGTATTGTTATTAGTGAAAAAAACATAAAAGACTTTATATCTAAAAGATTTTATCAAATAATTTGTACAAACGTTTAAAGTTTGAACAGTGCCTTGTTGAAAGTTTAGTTTTAAATAACACACTGTCAGCTTTCAAAATTATAAAAAGTATACTTTCTTAAGTTTTCATTGAGTTTATTTTATAAAGCAAACGAGGCTAAATACGAGGCTGATATAATCTATGACATGTAAATACAAATATGAAATAACTTAACAATAAAATTATAAATATTTTTATGTAAGATCAATTTTTTATCTGTGCCATTTCTATTCTATTGTAATTTAATAGGATAAAACAGAAAATTATGCTGAAATAAGTTTAAACGAACGAACATTTTACTTTAAAATCCAAGAATTTCAAATAGCTCTTTAAAAATGACATATTGAGAATCACCATAGTTATGCATAATATATAAGTAATTTTAATTTGTTATTTATGACACTATCTATTATTTTGAGTCTGAATTATTTAATAGTACAACAATATAGACTTGCATAAGTAACACGACAAAGTGGAAAACTAGCAAAACATTAAAAATAAAATAATTTCTCAAACATTAAATATTTATTTATTAATTCTATATGTAATATTGTATGTCTATCTTGTCCCAATGTATAGTCAACGACTTTACTCAAATGTACATATAGTAGATACTAACAAAGAGCAGTATTCGTACAATAAATGTAAATAGCGTGACTTAACTTTAGTATTTTATTATAGTATATTTTAAGAAGATTTAGAGTAATAATTCCAGTGAAAAATAATTAGATATATTTTCTAACACTAAACAGATTTAAAAATATATACCGAAGTAAACTAAAACTAAATGTAAAAAAATAATTTAAGTGTTCATGTCGACCATAGAGTATATTGCGTCATATATAGTAGTTTCATTACATCGGCGTGAGAGAGAGACAGGAATAGAGATCCGCCTGTTTGTGCTCTCCCTCACACGCGCTTTATATGTCTCAAGGAGTGTGGCTGGATTCCGTCGGGAGGATTTTTTATTGTTAAATGACTTTTTTGGTTTTATGCCTTTTTACAATTGAAGAAATATCTTTTGTAACAATGTTTGTAGTAAAAAAATTGCATTTATTTATACTCTTAGTCACTAAATATCTTACATTTAAATGTATTTTAATCGCAGTCACAAATGTATGTACATATTAAATGTAGGGTTCAGCTTTAATAGAAATATTCATACGTTGAAATTATTATCAACCATTAGTATATACGAGAATATTATATTAGAAAACATGTTAAAATTTGTATTAAATTTTCCCATAAACTAAATTTGTTGTCGATCTATAAAAACTCTATGAAAAAAAAATGAAAAAATCAAATACAATTTGAAAGAAAAAACTATTTTTTTAAACAAAATGTTTAATGTAACATCTGTAATATTAATATTGTGTTCAATAGTGTATGTAAAGTGTACATAATATTAAGGTTTGTAAATACGTATTTATTGTATGAATCGGAAATAAAAGCCGAGTTGGCAATAAAAAACATCTTTATTATACGTTTCTTACATCTTCCAGCCGCCTACTTTGCGACTCACAAAGAAAATAATAATTTTAAATAAAAATTTCTATTGTTATAAAGAACTATGTATAGTGAGCCGTGAAGGAAATAGGTTTGCCCTTTTCGAACCTCGCCCTTCAGCGTTGCTGGACAATTTTGGAATATTTGAGATAAAATTAATCGATATTAAACGAAATCGTATCTGTTACATATAATTTACTAAATTCGTTTTGAAAAAAATATCTTGTCAAATTAATATTATTAAGTATATGCAAAAGTGACCTAACAAGAAATTTAAAAAATCAACACTAATTTTAAATAATTTAGTAGCCTCTTATGGAAAAACCAGCAATTTTTTCATATTTGTCACATTAATTCAGATACGATTGCGTTATTTTTTTTATTATTTAAGAAAAAAAATACCCCTCCCAGTATAAACATATAATAAATGAATAAAAAATTATACACAAGTTATAATTATTTTTAATAATATACTATTTTTATTTTAATAATATACTTAGTTTATTAATTATTAATAATTGCATCGAATTGTCCAGATTCCTAACACATAAATAATCTATTCCAACTTGTTTTGTAATGAAAACAGACAGAAAGTAATGAGAAAGTAATCTTGAGTTATTACGTCAGTCGCTAGCGAGCACGTTACACTGAAAAACAACACGTTACTAACGATAAGACTTGAGAGACAATATGTAAATTAAAAAAAAACTCGATACTCGCTAGCGATTACGACAATACGATTGTAGTAGCATTTCATTACCGTAGTAACTCGAGACAGAAAGATACAGGTCTTAGAAGCGTGAAAACGAAACAAGATAAAATATTTTAATTAATTTAATTTCGAACAAATCAGATTAAAACTATTAAATAACATCACATTTCTATATTTTATCTTTCGATATACATTTTTGTCTTTAATTTTATTTGAAGCGAATCGGACTACAATTTATTTCCAATTTATTTCAGTAATATATTCGCTACGGACATCACTAGTACAAGCTTATGACGTAATAAAGTAAATAATATTATATACAATAATTCAATTTTACATACATAAAGTTGGAATTATAAAAATAATTAAAATTGTATTTTTTATTATTACATTTAACTACCGTACATTGTAGATTTTTAAGATATCGATAATTCAATATCGATTGTTTCATACATCAATTTCTTTAGTTAATGATATCGATTTTAATCGATATATCGAGGAATGGACTCTATGGCATTAAATTTGTTCATATAAAAAAAGATTTAGTTAAAAACGAATGCATTAATATTTAAATAAGAAATAATCAGTACTATTATTAGATGACTATATTAAAAAGGGGATGACTCACTGTCGACAGTTAAAAATCTACAATAGTAGCACGAACTACACATTTTATTATTATTACATTATATAATATTCTGAAGCAATTGAATCATTATCTACAGCTATCTAGTATTGCCTTATAGCAACTTTCCTACATATTAGATCTGGTTGGGTCTCTTCTCTTATATGAAAAAATAATAAAGTAAAAATAATGAACGATGAATGAAATGAACAATAACCGAATGTAATTTCTATGCTATTTTACTACGTACGTCGATCCCCTTACTTCGGTGCTTCCTGAAATATAAACACATCCTTGTATTAAACAATATTGTATTATTCTTCTTATAATCTATATTAAATATTATAAAGCTGAAGAGTTTGTTTGTTTGTTTAGTTGAACGCGCTAATCTCAGGATCTAATGATCTTAATTTAAAAATTCTTTTTCTGTTGGATATTCCGTTTATCGAGGAAGGCTATAGGCTATATTACATCACGCTACGACTAATAGAAGCGGAGCATCATAGAAAAATGTTGCAAAAATGGGCAGGGCGGGCGCTAGTTCTGCGAGGTACGTGTGACTCAGAAAATTAATAATTTTGTCAAGGGGTACGTTAGACACGATCGAAACCTTATCTGAATAATAAAACATAAAAAAATAAAGATTTAGAGTCGACAATAGATATCCGCAAAATTATCATAGATATCGCCATATTGGGGTGGCCCAATATGGCGAATGGCCAGAGTGGTCTAGCGAAACGTCACTGACATCGGATGACACGTCAATTTAGAAGCGAAGGAACGCATTCATACAGCCAAAGAGACTTACCTCGAAACGTATTAGTGTAAATAAATAAAATAGTATAGTTGTTAGTACTGGCTTGCCAGTAAGCCCCACATAACCACCAGTTTTCTACAGGTGGTATCCGTTAATGCATTTCCTATGTACAAAAAAAATCCCAGTAGTGTTGTGATACTCTGTGGCTTACTTATCTATGATCAATGGCGGATGTCTATAAAATTAGTAATGTGTGGAGTACTGTTCTTGTAATAAAGAGTAAATGATATTCGTAATGTCTAGTTTATTATTTAAAATAAAGAAAGGATCCTGGAAAAAAGAATATGATTAATCATATTCTTTTTTCCTCCTAAATGTTTTACATGTATTTGTTTGTAAATGTTGTGTGCACTTGTCTGTATACATATCAGTGAACGAGTTATTGTTTTTTTATACAAATTAGTGTATTTTAATTTTGTAATTGTAAGTGTAATTGTAAGTGTGCTTATAAGAAATAAATAAAAAAAATTGCGTGTGTACAAAGTACACATGTCAGAAGTAAAACTTCTTTGACAAATTAATTTTTAAATCTCGTTTATATGTATACGTGTATTTATATGTGTAACTACTACGTCTTCTGCTCTCAAAAAAGCACCAGGAGCAACCCCATAGCACCTACTTCTCAGGAAGTCCAACAAAGTGGACCTCTCAATTGTATCTCTTAATTTAAGGTCCAGCTGGATTTCCAGATGCTACCATATATGTGACGATGTACTGTCCAAAAACCCTAACTTTATTTCGTTTTTTCTACATTAAATTAAGTGAAATTATAATAAAACTAATGTATCACCAGAGTAGGCTATTAGTTATTTCTATAATAATTATTACTGATATACAATGATACGGGTATAATCCATACTTTTTATCATTTTCTTAATTATTGCCTCATTAAAAAGTAGGTTTGTAGTAAAATTGGAACTCTCGTCTCCCGCATACGTCAAGACACTGTCGCGTGCATGCAAATTATGTACCTTTATTAGGCCGTTGTTACTTTCGCGCTTGTATTAATATTCTAAACTTCCACCTGGTTGGGAGACAGCGGAGCCAATCTTGTATATAATTATTTTTATTAGGTAATAGCTATAAAATTTTAGAGAGATGGCGCGAAGATCACACCCACGAGTTAGACAGAGTTAGAAATGTCACTCAACGCGGTGGGCAAGATCTAAGTAAGGCTACCTCTTCCCCGTCTCTGAGCGCCTGGTACTATGGACTTATTTTTCGTTTCATCGAGTTTGAAATCACAACGATTCTAAAGAAGTTTCACATCAATAAATACAACTGCGTTACCACTTACCATCAGGTGGAACGCAGTCAAGCACTAATTCAGAATTAAAAAAAAATTAAAAAAAAAATAGTGTGACTTACCTGTATCCAGTCTACATAGAGACGTACCCGCGCGCAGCGGAGCGGCGGCGGCCCACGAGGTAGGCCACGAGCACCACCACCACGAGGCCGCCGAGCGCGCAGCCCACCGCGATGGGCACCGCGTCCGGCACGTCGTCACCGCCGCAGTCGCGCGCTGTGACACACGCACGGTTAATTTAATTAATAACTATAGTTCTCGAGGCATAAGCTCAGCTTTGCATTTGTGTGAGTGCAGTGTACCGCCTGGCGTACACCGAATCCGCTATCGGTCGAAGTTTGCTCGAGCGACGCCGGCCGAACTCGGACGATTGAATCAAGCACTTGTAAAAGAAAGAGAGCGCATACACAAACACGACCGTCATCGTCCGACGACGCTCGAAATCGGCAAATTAACCGTCGAGTTCCAACTTGTCACGATTATGGTAACTGTTGCAGTGTAATCACATACACGTCCGAATTACTCGTCCGGGTGGTGTTGTCCGCAATCAGCCGACAAAATCGATTTTGGTGTATTCGAGTCTTTAGGATAGGTACGACTGAAGGCGTAGCGCGTTGCGAGTTGGTTTAAACCGGTTTTAACTGGTTTTTGATGCGCGGCTATTGGCTTTTAGCTATCACTCACACAAATGCAAAGCTGAGCTTATGCCTCAAAAACTGTAGCTCCGTGGTCATCTCAAATTCCTCGTAAGGAGGGAAGTGGGGAAACGGTTTCGGGGCATAGCCCCCTGACCGTGGGATCTTCCGTCGCCCACGAATATGGGCGCGTCAGTCGTATCTAGAACCCTGGAGGCTTCTATCGAGTAGGTAGCCCGGGCGATCAGCCCAGCCGTGTGAGACCCTATTCAGGGAGGTCCAGCCGGGTGATCAGCGACCGATCGGCGGCTACTCTGGCGTCTCAGGAAATACCTAGCGACTTATCCTCGCTCCTATTACTCCTATTGACGACACGTTCGTCTCAGTTGATAGTGACCCTACTTTCTGCGCCAGCGGTCGCGGGTTCGAGTCCCGCTGGGGCATTCATTTGTTGAGCATTAATGTTTGTCTTCCAGTCCTTATAATATGTACGTATTTAAAATTTATATATATGTAGTATATCGACTGGTATCCGTAACACAAGCCTCGTAGCTTAGCACGGTACTAGACTATGCTGTTGTAATATTGTCCCAACATATTTATTTATGATTTATCTGAATAACTTGCTATTATCATACCAAATTGCATTAAAATCTGCCCAGTAGTTTTGTCGAGATGCGGTACCAGACAGACATACATTTTACTGCCGGAAAATACCTCATTTTCAAGAAATCTGGGTTAACTGTTAAAACTTATCTAGGGACAAACCCGAGTGGAGCGTGATTGAGTCTCTAACAAGTTTGACTTAGTTTATATTGTATCAACGGACGCGGGTTCGAGTCCCGCTGGAGGAATCGTTTGTTTAATGAGCCCGAATTTACTTTAAACGAGTTTTTAAAAGCACTGGTACAGTTAGTACAAATTATAACTAAATTAAGATTAATACTAAATTAATTAAATAAAACAAAATGAGACATGTAGCCGATTTGAGGCTTCTTTAATGTCTAAAGTACATTCTCGACCGGCGAATGACGCTGAGTTAGCGTTTTTATTATTCTAAGTATCCTAATCTAAAACGGATGGACGAGGTGTAATCATAACTACCTATACAGTGTATACAAACTTCGAAGCTAGTAATGGAACGAGATGGTTTATAATTTATTCACTGAAAAAGAGTTTTGCTTCAACTGAAACTATAATATTTCATAGAAAAATAAAATAGTTCTAATAATTTCTAGTCACTACTCGTGATCGCAGTCGTATCTGTTACGATACGCGCCAAGGTCAAATAAACACTTGTTGATAAATAAACAAACACTGCCGTTAAAATATTCTAGACTAGATCCAGTTACACCACACAAATAATTTCTATTTTGAATAAAACAATATTTTGAATCACAATTATTACAATAAATTTCAAAAACAAACATAATCATTCAAATAATTTGACTTGTTTGTCGCAGTCTGTAGTGATCCAACTTTCTTGCGCTAATGGTCGCGGGTTCGAGCCACGCTGTTTTTTATTAAATTCATTTGTTAAATTCGAATGTTTGTACTCCAGTCAGGGCTGTTTATATTAATAATATGTATGTATTTAAACTTATATATGACTCACCCAAGATCCACTCGGGTTGATACCTTCATATATTAGTATACATTTCTCAGACTAATAAATAAATACGTTCACTCTGAACCGGATAACAAGCTATCCTAGTAAATTTCAACAATATGTATCCGGTTATTATCTCATCGTGATGAGTTTACAGAAAGACAGACAGACAAAAATTCTGATAACTTAAGATGCGGCCTCTGTATCAATAATAATAACTATTTCAAACAGATTTTCCAAAAAAATATTTAAAGTATAACTTGCCTAATAATTTTATTCTATGCTATTGAATATGTAAAGATATTAAAGCCGGTAAATTAAACAAAGTAATACATTTATTTCTTGCATATCATTTTCAACTGAATTCATTTTATAATAATATGATTTATTAAAAGAACGTGTTGTGTAAACAGTTGTTAAAGCCCATAACTGTCATGACTAACAGCCATTTATTAAGGCGTTATCGCAACAGACCCGGCGTGATAAGCGAGCGCCAATTGTTATCGTTTACATTTAAACATGAGCAATTTTAAATACTAATAAATTATCTATAACAATCAATTTGTTTACAATGCCACCATATTTGAACTAATTGATTACGTATTAATATTGGAGCCCAAGGATTTTTGAAATATTTTGATTGGGTGCCATAGACTCGCCAGCCTATACAGTAGAGATACTCTACTAAGTGAAAGGTATCCCCCCTTTTTTAAACTGCCCCGCTTGAGTAAATCCAAAAATCCCCTCTTGGGCTTCCCCACTATAATGATCGCTGAGTCAATAGCTTTAAAAGTTGTTTAACAAAATTTTAAAGGGATAGAAAGATATCATCACCATATTTGAAAGAACTAATGAACATATTATAAATAAAAGCTAAATATCTATATGACTACTATAAATAGAAGAAAAATGTATTGTTTGTTTTTTTTGTAATGGACAAAATAGGAATCTGGTGAACAGATTTAGAACAGAACAGATTATGTTGGGACATGATTACACACAGCGCCATCTAGTTCCGTGGTAAGCTACGAAGCTTGTATTACGGATACCAGATAGTTGATATACTACATATATAAGTTTTAAATACATACATATTATAAATATATACACTCATGACTGGAGCACAAATATTTGAGTTTAACAAATGAATGCCCCCAGCGGGACTCGATCCCGCGACCACTATAAGCTGCGCCAAACGTGTCGTGTTATTATTGATACTGAGGCCTATCTATTGTTTTTAGATTTTTTGGCTGTCTGTCTGTTTGCGACCGCATCACGAGAAAGACTTTAATGGTAATGATGATAGCTGGTTATTCACTTCACCACATAGCATACTTTTTACCGCGAGAAAATATGTTACTTCTAACATCTATACAAAGTGTACGTAACGTACCCAGTGAATATTCTAATACTAACCATTTGCGAAGTATCTCAATTATTTTAATTTACCTTATAACAAACCCTTTACCCTATACCAAAAACTAACTTGTCAACCAATGAAATAAAGCTTATCACTCACCAGCGCTGAATGTCTTAGTAGCTGTGGACCTGAAGGCTTCCTCCTGAAGTTGGGAGAGTGTGATATTGGCCGCCACACTCGTTTCAGATCCAAGTTTCAGGAGTGTGGGTGCTCCGCATCTGTATGACGTGGCCAGGGACGTCCTCCAAGCTTCGCCGTAGACAAATATCACGGGCGCCTTGGATGCTGAAAGATTATTATTGTCGACTTCAAATAAACCCAGGGTTATAATTCAAGTTACATAGGTATATTAGCATTTAGCAGAAACTAGTTAAACAATTTAGTTTTAATAACTTTGTTGATTACTTCGTACAATATATTTTTTACATCCACACTCAATTCTCTCTTGTTCAATCTGTCAACATTCAAAATCCCTCCTTCTTTTCCCGCCTTTTGTCATTTGTCCCTTTTCTTAGTTTGACCATAGACTTCTCAAGTCTATGGTCAAACTAAAATTCACATTTGTTTATAAAACAATTATTTAGTTTTTAACGTGAAGATACAATTAAAATATTTACGCGATATAGTTCTATGACTTATTAAAACATTGCAAGTTTCTTAATTAAATATTAACAATTTCTAAAGTCGGTAACATTATGTTCCATCATTATAATATACAGTTTATCAAAACCTCCAGCGGGATTCGAACCCGCGACCGCTGGCACGAGCTAAACGTGTCATTAAAATATCTTAATATATTCATTACATGTAACAATGTATTTTTAACCCAATTCTAAAACTTTTTCCATTAACTAAATTAGAAAGTGACTAAACAAAGTAAAGAAAAAAGGTTCCCACGATTGCGAAACGTCAAATTGTACATAACAACCGTCTGACTCACGTCACTGTTTGTTGTTACAATTCAATTTGAAACACTTCCTAGATTGTAAGAGGGTGTCACTGTACGGTACATCAGAATCGATACTCATACATGTCTCGAATTACTAAGCTCTATAATTGGACTGCGGTTAAGTCATGTCGATATGCTAAGATGTACGACATTTTTAAATATTTTTTCTTCGTTAAGAAAGAAGCCAAAAAAACGCTATACTTAAAACCTTTACGAAGTTTCACACTTTGTGTAAAGGAATATCTATACTATTATTATAAAGCTGAAGAGTTTTTTTGTTTGGTTAAACGCGCTAATCTCAGAAATTACTGGCCCGAACTGAATTTTTTTTAAGGTTAAAAGGGGGGGGCTTGCAGATGCGTTACAGGCCTTTCAGGAAAGGGTGTGAGGGAGGAGGGAGGGAAGGGGGAGGGGGGAACGAAGACGGTGGATGAAGGTCTGTCTGGTTGTCTGTTTTTTGTGCGATAAACCCAAAAAATACTACGCCGATTTTCATTCTGTTTTCACCAATAGATGGGAGTGGTTCTCGAGGAAAACCTTCCTTCCTTCCGGTTAGAGCACTTATATACCATATAATTTGTCAAATTTTTGTATACACTTCGCTCGCGCTTAGCGAATCGCTAGTTTAAATGTATATTTTAGTGATTCGGCATTGAATGAACAAGAATGTATTTTAAAACTATATTTTATGATATATTTTGATTCACAACATTTCCTTTGCTTCACACCAAACCCGGTCTCGGAAGAGTGTAAAGTAAGAGGTTAGAGGGTTTTAGAGTTAAATAAGTAATTTCTTGAAAACGTTGGGAATCGAACTAACTAACTAACAAATATTCATCACAATTTTTCAACCTAATAGTCAATTCAAAATGAAATAACAATGAAGTTAATAAGATCTAAACTTGGCTAAATGCTTGCCTCGCAACGGAGTCGAACCTACGTCTTCTTATGTTAAAGGTGACCGCTCTATCAACTATTACACAAGCTGAGTGAGATATGGTAGAAAATAGAACCAATTTATTAATCTAAATAATAAGGCGACGATCGCATAACAAATCATTTCGGCAACAAGTCTCAATTGTGGCTGTAGCAGTACGCTACATATCCTTGACTATACGAAAACATGCATTTATAAATCTTATATTGATATTCCTTCACAAAAAAATTGTTTACGGCAAATAAATGTATTGAACATAAACTAAGAATGAAATATTATACTTTAACACAACACTTTGAGTTGACGTCATGGATGTTAAAAAAGCCTCGTCCGCTTTAAAGCCTCATAACGCCTCTAGTCTTACAAGCGACACGATAAGGACGGAGAGATATTTCTATAACATTTCTGTCGCACACTCGTAATTAAAAGTGTCATTCATTTACCTAAAAGTCACCGTATACCGTATATATAAATAAACACATAAATTACATAATTTTTTTATAATCATTGGTATTTGAAGGCGTAATATCTCTCATACTTTGCCTCTTTAGTCTTTACCATTTTGATGTTTGTATACTGTGTAGTTTTGAGAGTTCATAAGATACCGCTTTAATCAGGGTACAAACGAAGGGATGAACGAATGAAATTACGAATTCGCAATAAGGATCTCTATTCTAGTCTAAGATACAAAGAGCACAACAACCAGTGGAGAAAGCATCGGCACGTTTTTGTATTAGCTCAAGGTCACTAATTTACGGCGGGGGGAGAGGTAACCTTCTCCAGCTGTAATTGGATAACTAAACGACGAGTGATTCATATTCGTCCGTATTTAAGCATAGAATTGCAACTATTGACTAAAATTCCGTTGCGTAAGCTTTAGCCCCTGCACACGCTCTCCACTGGTTGTTGTGCTCCATGAAGATACAAATATGGATAATGGATATATTATACATATATACTAATATTATTATAGTCCGCCAACACGCACTAGGCCAGCGCGGTGGACTATGGCCTGTTCCCCACTCGTACTGAGGGTGGCCCGTGCCCAGCAGTGGGATGTTAAAAAGGGCTGATGATGATGATATACTAATATCAGTTTTAAATTACTTACTTGTGTTGGGCAACGCTTCAGGGTCCAATATGATAGTGATATTCTTCAGTTTGTACGTCTTTGAAGTTTCATTTGCTTCGAAGAGTAACTGCATGTTGTTCAGGGAGGCGTTGGTTGCGTTGCTGGCGGGCCACGCGAGCTGGATCGACTGTTCTGTCTTATTACAATTGCCGTCGACCACCGATGCGTTAGTTGGCACGTTGATTAGAACATCGGCTAGAGAGGTAGCTGGAAATAAAAAAATATATATTAGTACGGATATATTATTACTATCACAAGTTCGCAATTATAATTATTTTTTAATATAATATGTAGGGATATATGTAGGGACACTAACACACAGCGCCATCTAGTTTCACGGTAAGCTACAAGGCTTGTATTATGGATACCAGATAGTTGATACACTACATATATAATAACTTTTAAATACATACATATTATAAATAAGGGATTCACCCACGCTAGTGTCTAATTTTCGAGTATTTAATTTTCTCGAGCGAAACTTTAATTTTTTTTTTAAATAACTGCTCCTTTTAACAGCACTTATCTTCCAGTGAGAGTCGCGTCAAAATCATAGTCGTCGACACGTATGTATATAGATGCATAGATTAATTATTAACAGATAACTTGTTTTTTTTTATTTGTCAGTGAGGAATATTATCAGCCATACATAAATATGTAAATAAATATTTCAGTATAGACCCATCACGCAAGCAACAAAAGGGGATCAATGTCGAAATGAGAGGTAGGATCTGAAAAGTTGTATAATAGCTTTCAGCCAACGTATTACAGTTACCTATTTATTTATTATATTTTTTTTCTTTTTGGAAGGACATTTGAATAGTTTCTTATACTTCTGAGGTTGTTATGTAATCACCGGACGTTTTCAAAACTTTAGTCCCCTAGATCCGGCGATTTGACCTGAACGATGAATTGATTAAGGCAAGCAATTTTATACATATGTATCATAATAATATCCGTAGTAAGGATGTGACCAATCACAAGTCTGCAATAATATTTTTATTAAAAATACTGGTAGAGTAAAAAAAAAATACTGGTATCTTGTTATTTGGACTAATGAATTGTTTTACCACTCTTATTTATTACTAGGGTAAGTTCGTTAGGTTATAAATTTATCAATTTCACAGATTTTATATTATCCCGCAGTAAAAAACATGCAATACGTTAGTAAAATCTGTCCAGTTATATTTTAATACGGTCACAGACAGACGGAAATCCTAATTCAGCCTCTGCATCGATAATAATAAATACTTCAATTAGATTTTCCAAAAGTATTTCAACTAGATTTTTAATGTAATGTAAATTTCTATAGATTTAAAAAAACGTTAAAATGTATGGTGGAACTAGTGGTCAACCCCGGAGGTCAAGCGATTTGGTCAGATCGGATCAATAGAATATATAGCTAGCACTATATAATAACTAAATAGTACTCAACAACACAGTGCAGATTCTTAAGAATAGTCAAAAATTACGACAGCAATATAACACAAAAAACTCGCATTTCAAGGTAAATAATATTGAAAGTAATTCATTTTAGTGTATCAAAACTATTTTTTACTGCAATTTTCAGACCAGTGCAATCTCGTAATTTCGTCCATAAGACTGTATGAATAATAAATTAACAGTGCGGGGGAAATACAGATTCTACTGTATATTTTTATCATTTCCGGAATATCCTGATAGCTATAATTAATTAATCCATTTTAGTACCAACTATTTTAACTACTGTTTGTATAAGTATCGACAGATCACCATAATCAGTAATAAAAAAATGTGAAAATCATCTATCTATATATAAAAAATATATATTGCCCGACGCACATAGGAGTGTATTAAAAAGCTGGCCAAAAGTAAAACATGGAAAATATCGCTAAAATTAAAAACATATAATATTTTTTGTATATTTCAGGGATACCATAGATATAAAAATAACAAAAACCGAACAAACCGATGGTTCTACATACAAATAAACAAATTGTTGCCATTTTTTATATTGATAACATAAAAGCTACCAATTGAAGGAGGACAAAAAGCGCACTAAACTGTTTGTTTCCGACTGCCACCATTATTATAACAAGTAGGCAAATCATCACTGCAACCATGTTCTGAGTCGTAGTTACATGGTCGGTCGGATGGACTCTTAAGATTTAGTTTTTTATGACGAATTATGAATAACCTTAAATAATTGTGTAATACAACATTATAAATATGACATCATGGCATTAATTACAGCTTGTTATAATTAATAATAAGTATATTAAAATTGGTGACAGTGGTAGCCCAGCGGTAACGCGTCGCTTGGATAACCGAGTGATGCGGGTTCAAATCCGGGTCTCGCACCTCTTATATTTTCATGTGCGAATCATTTATATCATGATTACCACTTGTCTTACGGTGAAGGAAAACATCGTGAGGAAACCGGCATGTCTGAGAAAACCTACAAGTTTTCGAAAGGCATGTGAAGTCCGCCAACACGCACTAGGCCAGCGCGGTGGACTATGGCCTGATCCCCCTCGTACTGAGGGAGGCCCGTGCCTAGCAGTGGGACGTTAAAAAGGGCTGATGATGATGATGATGATGATATTAAAATTAACGTATGCAACCGAGGGTAGATTTCCTATCAAAGAAAAACCTTTGCTTCCCTGTTATATATTAAGCTGCCAACACAACGGCATCGTCCACTGTTTTTATATAAAATTATGACTCCTAAATCGTTGCGTAATGTAGATAGCCTATCCATTTGCCAAAAACATAATCAAGGCTAAAAAAATAAGATACTCGTCCAGAGAATAGCGAGTTCAAACAAATAAAGTACAGTATTATAAATTGTTATATTAATATAAATTTTCCTCTGTCAAAAATATTTAGTGAACCAGAAACGTTTTTGTAAAATTTCTTCTCTTTTAGGCATCGTCATTGCTAATGTCAACAACACTTGAACGAATATAGATCGTACATCGTGAATCAATACAAATAACCACATGAGGCGTGTCACATGACTCATAATGATCTGCTTACAAACTATCACATGCATATTCCACTATCTATTATATATACAAGAAATGTAAATTAAAACAAAAAGGCATGGGGATATCGTAAAGTTAACCCATTAGGTTAGGCACTAACTTTAATGTGTGCAAACGCTTTCTAAGACCAGAAGAAATAATGGAGTGCTCTTCCAAACAAATCCTGATATATAAAGATAAAATAAATAAATAAATAATTAAATATGTTATTGGTACATTATTACACACAGCGCCATCTAGTTCCGTGGTAAGCTACGAAGGAAGCTTGTGTTACGGATACCAGACAGTTGATATACTACATATATAAGTTTTAAATACAACAACAAATCAATGCCCCCAGCGAGACTCGAACCCGCGACCGTTGGCGCAAGAAAGTAAGGTCACTACAAACTGCCAAACGTATCGTCAATAAAAAATATGTTTGGATACCTATTACCGCAACATCAACAAGTTCCATTATACGCTTACGAGGCTTGTGTTATGGATACCAGATAGTGTCAAAGTACACAGTGCACATACATAACTTTGAATGTATATATATTCATATGATAATTACTTTATTGTACACCACAAAAGAAATAAATGACAATGCATAGGAGGTAGTATTTTAAGCTGCAGGGTTCAAAGGTTAACTGCAATTCAACCGGTGGCAAATTACAATCACAATAGACAGTGAGACGTTATAGCTTCAGGGAAGTGATAAGAAAATACATATATGAAGACCTCCATCATTTATGTGATGACGAAAATAGAATTAAATATGTAAAAGTACTTGCTTTGACGACACGCTCCGATAACGGTCGCGGGTTCGAGTCCCGCTGGCGGTTGGGGGCATTCAACGAATGTTTGTACTTCAGTCATGGTTGTTTATATTTATAATATGTATTTAAAGTTATATATGTGTACATTTACTGTACAACTACCTGGTATCCGTAACACAAGCCCCATAGCTTACTATGGAACTAGATAGTGCGGTGAGTAATAATTTCCTAAGACTTTTTTAATACAGCGACAGAAAACATCGTTGGAACTGCACATCTGAGAAAACTTACTAGTCTGTACCTCCAGCCCGCATATGACCTCTCCCTCGCATTGAGGACGAGAGGTCAAACGCCCAGCAACGGTACAAATCTGAATTATCATTATATGATATTTTTTTGTTGATTTATGGATTAGAGTGAGAATGATAAGTTTTTTTCACAAGAATGTAAATGATTCCTGAGATTCATAAAGTTCGTTTTTTAAACTTTCTTGGCTAATAAAAGATGTATACAGTTCGCGTCACGTAAAAAGAACGCTGGAAGAAGGTGGTGGGGGGTGTGTTTGCGCATGGGTACATTCGCATACGAAGTTACTAAGCCTATTCTTTTTTTTTAACTAGTCTTTCGCTTACGAAGTATATTGGCTATTGGCAGGTACATTTAAAAATATATTAGATAGAATTTTATTGAACAGTATTCTATTAATACTTTCTTAGGTTTACGCGAATGTTCTATTAATTAACAAAATATGTTTGATTCAGCGTATAATGTTTAATATACTAATAAAAAAAATAATTAATTAGTTTAATATCTATTTTTTAAATTATTAACTACATTATTATCAGATTCTCTCTTTATAAAACAATATATGTCATAAATATTTTTTCTCAATTTTTTTATATAAAACCATTACGTAATTAATAACTTTTGTGTGCGCGATGGTATTTTGAACTGACGAACCAATAGCGAGACGGAAAGCATGCGGCGCGTGCCTTGACGTCCCGCGCCCCGCGTCTTACCCCCAAATTGGCCGATAAATCGCCTCTGCGCAACTTGACAGCCAGCGTTCTTTTTACATGACGCGAATTATACTATGTGACGTAAATTTTTATAAATTAACGTTTTTATAAATTATGAACTTGGGAACGATATCTAATACTTATGTTTACTAGGAATTTGACTACATTGTATCAATATTTTCAAAAAATACTGTAAGATGAGCTTTAACATGAAATAAAAAAAATTATAATGCCAATTCTCTAAAATAATGTTCATATTAATTTCTAGCAACTCACTCTCGCTTTACTCAGAAATATTTTCCCACAGTAAAAAATGCCCTATAATATTGACTAGAATAACCAAGTATCATTTAGTTTCGTTACAAAATAATATCGAAATCTGTCCAGTGATTTTCTCGTATTCACTAAAAACTATAGATACTGGCCTTGGTATTGATAATAATGATCGTTTCAATAAAAATTCCCATTTTCTATACAACTTATTTTTCAGCTTAAACGCCATACTATAGTAACAAGTTTCTTTCAGTTAATTTCCACGTATTTTAAACTTTCTATGAATTTCTATCCCATCTATCTCTGCTCTGATCTAAATGTAAATAAAATCACGTCAAACTGCACAACACCTATCAAAACCCATGTATTATTATATATACACAATAAATATCAGTGGTCTAGAAAAGGCGTGTCCAGGCATAGTACGTAATTGTATAATTCGATACTTATATTACTGGCAACCTTCGCTTGATTTATTCGGGCATATATATTCAAGGTTTAACAATTTAAAACAACATTGACAGTTCATATCGATCGTGATCGACGTCAATAAAAGTTAAAGAACGTAAAGAGGGATTTTAATAGATTTCTCTGAATATTTCTTTATTCACTAACACTACAGTGAAATATAAAATAGTATGAAAACGCCATTAAATTCGACATGAACCAAATTGACAAAGGCAAGCTCGCCTTAAAAATGTTTAGATGCTTGGATGACTTGTTACTCAATCATACTGGAATGGCTGACAATTATACATTAGTTTTATCTTTTCACTGGGGACTGAGTGATATCAAAATAAGAGACGCCTAAAATCTCAGTCTCTACATGGTCATGATTGCTGTCAATCAATCAAATCAATCAAAATAAATACGAATAAAATCCAAAAGGATTCTGTTAATCGTCGTACAATTTCTCTGGTCCAAATAAATTTTAACTACAATAGAACCTTCTAGTTCACTTTTTAAAGGTTTGAATATTTAAAGCGTTTGAAAGTTGTCGAGTTCTTCAGTCCCTTCATAATGGCTTCAGACGATCTTACGCGACATTTCTAGGTCAGGTTAATGAGAGACCAAACCGAAGTGCACTTTGTGTCATATTCGCGTAAATACTCTAAAAAAATATTTTTTTAGTTATCTGCGTTATTAAAATTTTCTTGTGTTAGGGATTTTCGCCTTCTTTATTTAATTAGAGGCGAAACATTCGCCTTAATGTAAGTATCACTAGTAATTATAAATGAAACTATCTTTCCGGGAGGTACTCTCCTGTGACCATGATTGCTGTAAAGCATTCGAAACGTCGGGAACCAGAAATCAAAATAAATACGCGACAAAATCCGTTAAAGTTCTATATTTTATAATATCAAATATTAGCATAAACCTAAGAAAATATTATATAACTAGTAATATTAAAGTCATATTATAATACTATAGATCATGATTACATAAACTTAATTGGTCGGGATTATTAGATCATTATCTTACAAAAAGAAAGAGAGCGAATATCTTATTCTTTTGTATTCAGTAAAATGTTAATGTATTATATGACCTGAAAACAATTTATTTTCTACCTTTTTAAATTTCAAATCAAACCCCCTATACTGAGAAATATTATTCTTCTCTTCTAAAATTAAAATGTATGTACATTTAAAATGAGGTCCAAGTTTACCGTTGAATTTTTACATCCTTTATTTACTTTACATCAAACATGATGCTCTACTTATTTACGATGTAGCCTGGCAGGAACCCAACTGGCTTCTTGACTTAATCAATATTTGCCTTCGGATCATCACATTATATGTATACAATACCTATTTTTCTAATGAGGTTAAAACTATAGTTAAATATCTTTCATGTACTTTGAGTTCAAAAATTATTCCATATACAAAGCTATATATTTTTCACATTTTACATCATCACTACATAGTATAAAACAAAGTCGCTTTCTCTGTCCCTATATCCCTATGTACGCTTAAATCTTTAAAACTACGCAACGGATTTTGATGCGGTTTTTTTTAATAGATAGAGTGATTCAAGAGGAAGGTTTATATGTGTAACTAGCGGAACCCCGCGGCTTCGGTTGCGCTAAAAAGAGGCACGAGCCCGAGCGAAGCGAGGGCGACTCGTATTATATATAATAATATATCAACAATTTTAATGATTTTTACATAATTAAAATAAATATAGATACCACTTTTAATACTGTATTTAAGACAGTAAAAAAGTGCAAAGGTTAGGCTAAAGAAAGGCAAAGTAAAAGCGTTGAAATTTCCTTTGTATACAATCCTTTAAATAATTATGTTCTAACACATTTCTATATCACTTTAATTCAAATCATAATATGGAGAGACTACTATACTATAAAGAAAAAATTATTAAAAAAACATCAAAATGAGTAACGAATTACCTTCTACTTTTGAAATGTATCAAACACAAGGCTATCATTATCTAGTGTAAGTGTACATATACACTCACATACGTCACATACTTCGAGCTGGTGTTAGCTTTCTTATGTACTTTCAATATTAAAATTTAATTTTACTGATAATCCCATATTAGATTATATTTAAAAATATAAATCAAAAAGTCGGTGTGCATCTGAATTGGTTTGTATGATGTACATTGTACCTACATATATTAATCAAATCTTATCTTTGAGTCTTTAAACCATACAGTAGGTATTCATTTAACAAGATCTATTATAGTAAAACTTGTCCCTTCTAGGTGTCATTGGTGTACTACCTAATCTATATTTAATTTGCACGCTTTAAAGCCATTAACAAGGTTATTTAATTAAATAATAATTTATTTTAATATTCGCTACTAACTTACGTAAGATAACTTATAAGAAAGAAATAAAGAACATAATATACATTGTCAATAATATATTATAAAAAAATTAAAGACAAAGGCTAAGCTGATAAGCTAGTGGCAAATCACTAGCTTGGGAAATCAAATGAAGCGGCTTCAAATCCAGGCTCTCACAACCCTAATATTTTCATGTACGAATCATTTTACAACTATGATTACCACTTGTCTTACGGCGAAGGAACATGCATGTAAGCCTTGACCGGCGTGATGGACTATGGCCTGTTCCCCTGATTTTATTGAGGCCTGCGACCAACAATGGGGCTTAAAAGGGGCTGAATTCAGGAGTAAGAGTAATTTTAAATAAAATATAAAAATTACCCATTTTAAATTATTGGAATTCGATAAGGAATTTATGAGGTAAATATTATCAATCAAAACGATCATCTTAAGGAAAAACTCACATGAAATACATTTTAACCAGAAAAAAAACAAAAATGACCGCATAAAATATTTTCGGTTCAATAAGCTACACCAAAAAGTTATTATGACATTAAAAATTATTTTTTAACAAAAATGAAAACCGACTTCAAAACGTTACAAATCGAAACTAAAAAGAAAAAAATAATTTTAATTACTTAGTTATTGTTGGAGTCGGTGCCAGCCAAGAAGGACAGTTTTATTCTGCCTTTGCAATGCAATTTGCAAAAACTTTCGAACAGATATTTTGATTATATTTACAAATTGATACATTAATTAAATTGTATTAAGATTTTATTTGCTTTGGCTGGCACCGACTCCAACAATAACTAAGTAATTAAAATTATTTTTTTCTTTTTAGTTTCGATTTGTAACGTTTTGAAGTCGGTTTTCATTTTTGTTAAAAAATAATTTATTTTTAATTTTTTAGTGGAAATTAGATATTTTGTTTAAATATAATATTGGTAGGCTAACTAAACTACTGCTCCAATAAGTCTGCGAAGTTTTGGAGTGAAAGACAATAGTCAATCGAGATTCGTCCACGTCTATTTTTCCACGTAACTCCTAAACGTTAATAAGATTTACCTTCTATTATCAGATCAACCTAATATCCTGAAGGAATACAACTATCGGTTTATAAGTACGTATAATATTAAAAGAATTTTCTTTCAACTCCTAACCGTTGAGGAGATATACCTTACATCATCACAAATTCTTGAACAGCTTTATAAAATATACGAAAAACGTAATAAATGCCTATAAAATTTGAGAGTTGCCCTCGATTTCCCTAGGATCCCATCATCATATCCTGACTTGGTGATAGTGTGAATATCTTGGAAGTATACCCTACCGAACAAAAAAAAATTGTAATCGGCCAACATTTGACGCAGAAATAAATGAACAAACATAAAAAGAACCGTTGAGGAATTGTACCTTCCATCACCAGCTCATCCACATGAGATGATGATTTTCAGACACAAATGCTTGAACATCTTTAGAAAATGTATCAAAAACATAGTAGGTGCCTATAAAATTTGAGAGTTGCCCTCGATTTCCCTGGGATCCCATAATCAGATCCTGACTTGGTGACAATGGGACCAACTGGAAACTATACCCTTTCAAACAAAAAAAGAATTTTCCAAATCGGTCCAGCCATCGTCGAGTAATCAGGTAACATACATAGAAAAAAAAAAGTCCCCGACGAATTGAGAACCTCCTCCTTTTTTTGAAGTCGGTTAAAAATAGACAAACAATATGTGAAAGTGTGCATACACGTATGGACTAAGCTTTTTTTTAATATAATCAAGTTGAAAAATTGACACTTTTTGTAACATTGACTTTATAATTCCATGGTAAACTACGGTTTCTGTTATAGATATACCTATAATATATTCAGATAGTTGATACCCTACACATATATAATTTTAAATACATTGACATTATCAATATAAAACATCCATAACTGGAGTATCACAGAAATAAATGCCGCAACCGGGACTCGAACCAACGACTGCTGGCACAGCGTGTAGGGACACTACAAACTGCCATGAGCCAAATGTGTCGTCCCTTAACTTCTTTTTTTACATTTTACGTTACAATGAATATATTAGACATTAAAGACTTTATGAAACTTGAATGATTTATTGAAACACATTACCATTTTAACAATAAAGTACAAAAATAAGTAAATAACCACTCAAGGCCGGAGACTTTCATAGTATGGTGCAAGTTATTAAAACCGCCCCCCTTTTAACCGACTTCAAAAAAAATTCAAAAAAGGAGGAGGTTATATGTTCCGTTGTATGTATTTTTTTTTTTTTTTTTTTATGTATGTTCACCGATTACTCTGCCGTCTGTGGGCCGATTTCAAAAATTTTTCTTTTGATTGGTAGGGTATAGTTCCGAGGTGGTCCCATTGTCACCAAGTCAGGATCTGATGATGGGATCCCAGGGAAATCGAAGGCAACTCTCAAAATTTACAGGCACCTATTATGTTTTTGATATATTTTCTAAACCCGATAAAGCTTTTACGTATGAAAATCATCATCTCATGTGCATGAGCTGATGATGGAAGGTAAAATTCCTCAACAGTTGTTTTTTATGTGTTTTCACCGATTTCTCCGTGAATTGTGGGCCGATTTTAAAAATTTATTTTTTGTTCGGTAGGGTATACATTCAAGATGTTCTCATTGTCACCAAGTCAGCATCTGATGATGGGATCCTAGAGAAATCGAGGGCAACCCTTAAATTTTATCGGCACTGATTACCTTTTTCATATATTTTCTAAAGCTGTTCAAGAATTTGTGATGATGTAAGGGATATATCCTCAACGGTTAGGAGTTGAAAGAAAATTCTTTTAATATTATACGTAGTTATGAACTGATAGTCGTATTCCTTCAGGATATTAGGTGGATTGATAATAGAAGGTAAATCTTATTAACGTCTACGAGTTACGTGGAAAAATAGACGTGGACAAATCTCGATTGACTATTTTCGTTCATTTCAAAACTTCGCTGACTTATTGGAGCAGTAGTTTAGTTAGCCTTCCAATATCTTATTTAAACATAATAATTTCCACAAAAAAATTTAAAATAAATTATTTTTTAACAAAAATGAAAACCGACTTCAAAACGCTACAAATCGAAACTAAAAAAAAAAATAATTTTAATTACTTAGTTATTGTTGGAGTCGGTGCCAGCCAAAGCAAAATAATCTTAATACAATTTAATTAATGTATCAATTTGTAAATATAATCAAAATATCCGTTCGAAAGGTTATTGCAAAGGCAGGATAAAACTGTCCTTCTTGGCTGGCACCGACTCCAACAATAACTAAGTAATTAAAATTATTTTTTTTTTTTAGTTTTTATATAATATTAGTATAATGTAAGTATTAGATAAATTAAAATACCGCCCCTAATTTATGCCGCCTGATAGCGTACGATCTGTTATTTCTAAGAAAAATAAATATACGCTCAACTACAAAAATATGTATTTAAAATGTATCGTGGGTACAATAAATAACGTTCTTATAAACGAGCAAAGGCACGTTTCATTCGGTCTCATATCGTTTATTTTCCTTTAAATCACGTTATTTCGACGTCAACGCCATTAAAACTTTACTAAAGATTGTTGTATCAATACCGCAAAAGTACATTACTATATCCTAAAACTGAAAAGTAAATCGGGGAATCCCTAGAAATGGAACTTTATTAACTCTATACAATAACGGCGCTTGAGCAATTTAGAGGCTGAGTCAGCTTGTTTATCATAACGGAATTATAAAAATATTAATTTTAAGACCAATTTTGTATTTATAATGAAGAGATTGAGATCATCATGACAATTTGTATGTGTTGGTGAAGTCCTGGTAAAATGTATAATTAAAAAAAATTACAAACTTGCTAAGGGAACTTTTCAATATAAATATATTATATTGTTTTCATGCGATCTGTTCGATTTTCATTTATTATTAAACTTAAAATATTTTTTTTTGTCAGGGAATTGCAAGTGACATTTGCAATTGCATCAACCCCCGGACCCAGACTTACATTCCAGCTCACATACGAACAAAATATAAATTACTATGAAAACTGATTTAAGTGCTAGGTTCATTCTAATTAAAAAAATAGCTTTACTATTCATTCGATCCTGCGTAACTTTTTATCCAAGCAAGTGCAAACTAATGAACGACTGAAAATTATCTTCTTAAATAAATACCTATGTACATTTTAAACGAAGGAATTGAACTGAACCTAATTGGTTGGTTGCAAATACAACCTCCTAAAGGCATTCCATATTCCACAGGCCAGAAGCAAAACGAACGTTCATTAATTTAATTGGACAAATTAAAAAATGAATGTATCACGTTTACATACATTAAAATTTAGCTTATCACTCGTCCATCGAGGCAAATAGTGATAAGAGGTGTATCACAGCCAACGAAAATATGACGTTAGTTGATCAATCGTATCAATATTATTAAATTAGAAATATAATTAACATAATATAATCTATATGATATACGTGTAATAAAATATTCGAACTCGAATTTGTACTTAAAATATTATTTGAAAAATCTTACATATACAAAGGCTTGGGTGCAGTTTTTAGAACTTTAGACAGTCTGTCTGTGTCTAAAATTATAAATCAGCCAAATCACAAGTACACCACTGAATAGATTTTGATGAATTACGTATTATGATGACAGATGGTAAGAAATCTATACTAACGTAAGCGGTATATCGCAACGAGGGATGAACCCGATCGGAGCGAGAAGTCACTAGTAAGTATAAAAAAACACAAGTTGTCCGTTTGACGTTTGAATAGTAGGTAATATATCCAAAATGAACAATTAAAATGAATATTATAAAAAGTATATAAAATTTCGAAAAATTCAGTAATTCTTTATTTTGATCCCGTTTTAAAAACAGCTTTATTATATTTATTTTATAGTGACAAGCATTTACCTAATGTGTGGCTAAATTGATATGCGAAAAGCTATTTAGTAACTACTTAATATGGTCTCTACTGTATATGGACGTCCGTAAAAAGGCTAAAGTAAAGCTGTACGATAGGTGTTATAGTTACCACATGTTTTACGGTGAAGGAAAACATCGTGAGGAAACGTGCATGTCTGAGAGAACCTAGCAAGATTTCGAAAGACATGTGAAGTCCGTCAACCCGCACTTGCCAGCGAACTAAGGCTTGAGACCCTCGTATTGAAGGGAAGCCCGTGCCCAGCAGTGGCACGTTAAAATAGGGACTACCTACCCCATGTAAATAAGCCATTACTATGTTATAATGTCGCGTGCAAAGCTATGGAATCTTTTAGGAAATAAAACTTTAACAAAACGGAGTTAGAAATAAACAAAAGACCTTACGAGTAGGTACCTCCTATTCCTATTTCAAATAGTATTCGCGTGTAGAGAGCTAGTTTATCCATTCAACGTCAACATTGCACGGTAACTCCATAATGTAATACGTAATTGGGATAATATTTCAATTTCATAATGCCAACATATAAGTTTAAAATTAGCAACTGAATTTTATTCAATTCAATTATAACTTCAGCTTTCACCCATCAAATGGCAACCCTATAACGCGCGTGAATGTACCTACATGCATTAAAATGTATAAAGCCAACTAATCATGTTTTTCAATACTAATATTTATTATTAATATGAACCGAATAGAAAAAAATCGAAAAACAAAATAAATCTATCACGATTCCCGAGAGATCGCCACTTTTTCCGAGATACAAGTATATGAGACTAATCTATCTCTGTGCCAAATGTCATCCAAATCCGTTCAGCCATTCTGGCGTGATTAACAAACATCCATCTAAACTTTTACATTTTGGTATAATATTAATAAATTTAATATTAACCAGATCTCATTACAATGTTACAGTATACATAATAATTGATAAGGATAACAATGTTAGAGAATAATTTTCAAAGTCTACAGAAATAAATTGATCTAACAGGAAAAATAACAGATAACATAAACAGTTTTCACATTTAATTTAAATAAATGAAAATTATTGTAATTTGTGACACCAGTCTTGTGATATGAACTAACACATTGTATAGAAGCATTAGATTTTCAAGAATCTAAAGGGTTGAATTTAGGGAATTCATCCCCACAGAGTTCAAAATTTGAATAATGAATGAAATTATTATATCTTTGCCAGTTGATAACCTAATAATAATACAATTTGGCAACTATAAATGAAATCATTTGCAATTTAAGACATAAAATTTTTCACATTGCAAAATACCCTATAATCTACATTTTTTACTACAAAAAATAGAACAAAAATCGCCATATGCAATTCACGACCACTGCACGTGCATGAATAGTCATTGAATAGACGCGTTATATGATAAAACCCAACTGTCGAGTGTATAAACTGCCTCATTGTACTGTATATGCCTAACAAAAAAGCAGTGTGTACTATCACAGTGGCCAATCAACGGGGAAAAACTATTATCGTACAAAAGAGGTGGATACAGGCTTAACAATATTTATTACTATTATATACCATAATATATTTATTAATATCACTGGGTAGACGATGGTAGACCAGTGGTAATGTGCTTCCTGGAGTAACTAAACAAGGCAGGTTCAAATCCAGGTTTTACACCTCTGATATTTTCATGTGTGAATTGTTTGTAACATGATTATCATTTGTTTTATGGTGAACAACAACATAGTGACGAAACTGCATGTTGCAAGGAACCGCTTAAATTCTCAAAAAAACATGTGAAATCTACCAACACGCACTTGGCCAATGTGGTGTGAACTATTCCTCTGGTATTGAAGGGAGGCTTAAGCCTCAGAGTGGTATATTAAAAAGGGCTAAATACATACACACACACAATATTATTGGCAATGAACTGCAAGACTCGGCACTCTAGTTACTCAGCTGAGAATTAAGCTCTTCTGTGATATAGGTTAGCTAGCTCAAACAACCTTTATGACAGTGTGACTCAAAATGGCAAACTTTGTATGGAACCAACAATAATGATTTAGTCCAAGACACTTATTAAAGTCCATGATGAAAGGTACAAAAAACTGGTTAAAACTATCAGTAATAGTTCTCACAGGCCACTGGTGTTTAAACAAGTCCAAGTTCAGCTTAGAGTTGCGCAACATAAACTTACAAAAAATGCATGGAAGCAAATAAAATGCCACATCATTCTCTTGGGAAGAGGCGGGGGGTATGTTTTAACATATGCATCGCTTATGATACTCTATCTTTTAAAAACACATCAAAATCAGTTACATAGTTTTAAAAATCTAAGAATAAGCATACATATGGACAGAAAGACAGTAATTATCCATAGAATATTTTATAATTACCTTTTCATTCCTAACAACCCTCTTAGGATAAAAACAATCTCATAAAAAATAATTATAAATATAGAATATGTAATGAATAGTGTAATAATCTTTCCTTAATACTGATTATATGTTTTAGATAAGCCCACAGCATTCCAAAAAGTTAATTTAATTTACCTTTCCTTACATTAATTATTTTAATATAGTCTACTTAATTGTTTTTATTGTCTTTCAAAAATATAACAGCTTATAATTAACTAATTTGGTTGTTATTTTCTTTTTTATTCAGCATTCATTATACTTAGTATTATATTAGGTAATCTGATTTAATTAAAGTTAGTAATAGTAAAATACTTACATGAATTCACCATCTTAGTGTAGGTGACCTTCAATTGTGCAGCAAATTGGATAAGGATGCAAGTTACATTGCTTGAATTGGTGTATGACCAAGAGCCCTGTTGCGGAGGAGGTATGGGTGTAGGTGCTGGAGCAGGTGGGGCTGGTGTGGGTTTAGGAGTTGGAGGTGGGGTAGGTTTAGGGGTTGGTGGAGGCGTTGGCTCTGGGGTTGGCTTAGGAGTTGGTGCCGGGGTTGGCTTAGGAGTTGGTGCGGGGGTTGGCTTAGGAGTTGGTGCCGGGGTAGGTTGAGGTGTCGGAGCAGGAGTGGGCTTAATAGTTGTTGGCTCTATCGTCGTAGGAGATTCAGTAGGTTTCTCAGTGGTAGGTGTTGGTGTTGGAATTTCTGTCTCCGTCGCGCGCGGGACATTTATAGTGGCCGGTTTTTCTGTTGTCAAACCTTGTCCTATGGAAACGAAATTACGTTATATTATAATAATAATAAAAATAAATAATAAATAAGGTAGTCAAATAATTGTTTGTTTAGTATGTGACGCAAATCTAAATTAAAAAATGCGAGGTACATGATAAGCAACAAAGAGCTTACCATTTATCTAGTTACGCATATTTTTTAACGTTGATGCAACACTTACCGATTATCGTTAAACTGCATATTACTGCCGCAAACAAGTAAAACCTTAACCGAGTCATTTTGAAATTAAAAATATATTACTCAAAATCGCGTATTCGCGAACAATCTCACAAGTACGTAGCAAATAAATGATTTTGTAAGAATCGAATACTCGACAGATATGTCAATTAAATTCCATCAGAATACAAAGACAAAAGAGACAGCTGAATAAGAGGGTTGCCAGTAAAATAATAAAGATAATATCTTCATATTTTTGTAAATATTAAACCATAGACAAAATCAATAATAATTTATAATTTAATGCATAGAAAAAATAAATAAGGTATTTGATTGCAATGATTGGATAAAAATCGTATCAAATTTGAAATTATGAAGCGATGCTTATAGAGCCTACAGAAAGCTATTTTTAAAAGTTATTTATATTATGTATTTCTTCTAAAAATAGCTGTTTATAAAGCATAATTTTAATATTTGTATACACAACGTATTTGCATTGTCACAAGGAAGTGTCAAAAATAAATAAGTATATATCCATAGAGAAAAGTAATATGTATAGGTATATCTATGTATTATATATTATGTAATATGAAAAATCTATAAATGGTTTTTAATGCCACGGTCCATGGTGCACAAATACAAGGTATAGTTCATAAAAAATAGCTTGATCTCTGCGACATATGTCAAACTGACATTCCTAGGGTTGTCGGGATAAAAAAAAATGTCGATAGAAATTATCGACGTTTCTTACTATTATCAATGCTAATGTAACATATTATTGGGTTTAATCTAATTACTAAATTAAACGAATATTTAAATATAAAATGCATTTATCTTCCTAAAGGGGTCATTCATTTATTACGTAAGACAATTAAGGGGGGGGGGGGGATGTGTCGAACATATCTTATGTTTTCTTACAAGGGGGTGGGAGGGAGTCGATAGTTCTTACGTAAGATCAAAAAAATTTCCAAAGTTAAAATTATATTTTGAAAAAGCGCGGGCAACCGAGCGAAAGGTACTGTACCTTTAAAATTACAAATAAACATTCCAAAAAATGATTACTTTGAAGAATAAACATTAAAATAAGCCAAACGCGTATTCATTTTTTCTTTTAGACTCTTACGTAATAAATATTAAACAGGGGGGGAGGGGGTCAGCCTATTCTTATTTTTTCTTATAATAGGGGAGGAGCGGGTCAAAAACTAGCGAAAATAGTCTTACGTAATAAATGAATGGCCCCAAAGGAGTACACCCGAGATCAATATCCGAATCAGTTTCTGAATCGCTAAAACATTCTTGTAGATTTATTATAAACTCTTGTTCGCAAATATTATCAAATCGAACGTCCCGCTCCCAATCTTCTTCCATTACTTTTCTGCATTTGGTTACCTTCTTCCAGTCTTCTACAGATACATTGTCGACCGCAATTTTTAATAACTGCAACATTTTATTTGCCGTGAAAGACGGTGTTGTGTTGTATCTGGCAGCGTAACCATAAAAGAAAACATATTTTTACTAAGATTAATAATTATACAGTAGTTAATACTTAAAGTACCTATCTAACGAAATTCAAGCAAACAAACCTTTGACTTGGGCCCAGATAAGCTCGATCGGATTATACTGGCAGTGGTACGGGGGTAGTCTTATGACAGTATGACCCTTTTCGTGGCCTATATCACCTAAGACATACGTTGGATTACTTAGTTTGTGCAGACCAACGAGTCTTAATAACTCATTTATTAGCATAGTTTTATTGGCCTCTATTCCTTTTTCTTGAAGCCATGCAATGATTTCTAATTTTTTGTTTGCCGAAGTTGGTGGTTTGTGCTTTTGGACCGAGTGATATGGGGCGTTATCCATAATAATGCAATGTGGCTCCTTTAAATTATCTAATAGTTTTAAAAACCACTCCTTAATTTTTTCAAAATTCATTTCCTCATGGTATTCAGTAGTTTTAGTTGATTTGAATGCCAATAGGCAATTAAGCACAAAACCAGATAACGTGTTACATGAATAGGTGAAGAGAAATCGATAAAACGAGAAATGGGATTTTATTTACTTACTATTATTTTAGATCAAGTTTGTACAAATGTAAATAATGTCATGATATTAAAATATACATTTAAATTAAAATAAAGAAAGAATAATTTTAAATTAAGTTTTATTTAAAATATCGATAGTTTAAAGTCTGTGGTCGCGATGAATCATCGCCCATCGCTAATTAGGTCGGCATGCCCATAAAGTACCTATGATATTGACAGGTACTGTCTGTAATAATACGAAATTCAAGACTTCATAGACGTGATTTTACTGACAGCTGTCACAGAGATCTTTTATGAGGTATAGTAATCTCAATTTTAATGTCAGTCGTTGGTTGACAGATTACTGCTCTGTGATGTTTTCTCACATCAGCCAATCTAAATATTTTTCGGTCATCGTCAGTTGTAGAGACTTTTTTAAAAAGAAACCTTTTTTTGAAAATTAAATATTTTTTACTTCTAACCAATATTTTTATTAGCCTTTTTAAGCTTTCTTGAACTCATGTTGAACATAAATGTTAATATTATAATTGTAAGAATGAATAATTTTCATTCAAAATTTGCATTCCGGGACAAATTATGTAGGTAATATCTCTTTCCTACAAAAAATGAAAAAATGTACATATTATGTACACAATAAACCTTGATAAAGAACGGCATAGGTACATGTATAGAACAAAATCTGTTGTGTAGGTATATATAGTTTTTTATTTATTTAGGTACATATTTATCTACAGAATAAATTCATACAAAAGAGCAGCTAAATGTCTAAACGACAGATTGTTGTGATGGGCAGGATACAGAAAAAAAAATTTAGGTACAAATTTGAAAAAATTTTTGTTAACAAATAAACTATTTTTATTTTTTATTTTTTTATTTTAAACTAAGGATTTATGTTGATTTTTCAGAAACTGCTCAAGTAATTTCGATAAAATATAAATGGGACCTGGGAAGTATAAAAAAGAATTTTACAAATAGGTTTAGGAGTTGTCCAATAATGGATGAACATACATAAAAAGAGATCTGACGAATTAAGAACTACCTCCTTATTTGAAGTCGGTTAAAAATGTTCATCCGCTAATCCAAATAAAAATAGTCCAATAACAATTATATAGAATTTACAAAAAAAGTTTTTGGTCTATATCTCGGAAACTATGCACTTTACAGCATAAATATTGCAACCATTATTGTAGAGAATAAAATTTCGCAACTTTTATTTCCTGAAAACTTTTTTAAAACTTATCGCTTACGATTTATTGAACATGCATTTTATTGTATGTGTAATTGCTTTAATAACTTTTGCAAAGTGCATAGTTTTCGAGATATCAGTTGAAAACTTTTTTGGCGCTTGAAGATCCACCTGGATCAGCATTTTGTGATTTTATGCTTGGTAAGTGACCCTAAACCTTATAAAAGAATAATATTGGATCTAAAATTTAGTGCGAGGTCGATCAAAAAAAAACTCTTTTTACTGGCCAGTGGCACAGATTACTAAATAGTTACTACGTAAAACAGTGGCCTATATCTATTTATATTTTTTAACAAACTGTAACTAATTTTGGATTACTTACCAATTTTTTAATAATAATATTTGACACTAAATAGGTAGAAATAAACAAACAGTATATTGTATTAATAACATTGTATTTCACGTTAATAGCTTTATTAAAACATACAGCTAAAATATATTAACCTACCAATAAGTATTTATTTATTTTATATTGACGTTTACTTCTTATTGCTATCAAACTTAAAAAATAGTGAGATCTATTTTTAATCGATGCATTTCAGTTCTTTTCATTAATTATATATTTTTACTACGTTCAGATTTCAGATTTTGAGTTTTTAATTTGTTTTCTTTTCAAAGTACAGCTTAAAGTAGATTTACTTTGTAGAAATATTTAATTTTATTAATAATAATATGGATAATTTCTGAACAAAACTATTTTTCGGATTATTTTTGATTTTTGGGTGAAACTTTCGCAACCAAAAGTCAAAATCAGGTCGCGAAAAAAATCCGAAAAATAAGTCTTAGGTATAATTTGAAATGTACAATATCTGCGTAAATCTAATAAATTATTATATTTTTTTGTTTTAATTTTTACGTCTCCAGTAAATAATTATTTATAAATGATATAATTTATTCTGCGCTCATTCATTATTCAACACAAAAGAAAGACAAAATACAAACTACTAGATACTATTAATACTACAAACTATTAATAAAAAACGTAGAAACATTAATATAAGCTTATTATACATTATCTTATTATTATTAGGTACAAACAAACTTATTTAGAGAATACTTAGAACAAGTGTGTTTGTAGCCTAAGCCTCAAGCCCCATTTCGTTTCACACCCAATCCGCTGCGAAGCTGCCGTATGCATTAGCAAACAGCCGTAAAAGTCATGAAAAACTAAATTTTTAAATTAAAGATAAATCTAAACACCTATTATTGAATGAATTTATAAAATACACTGAAATATACAACATAAAAAATTACACATTTACTCGACATAAATTTCGAAACGAGCGCGGCCCACTCGGCTCGAATGATCGTACACGATGTCACGTGTCCAGATGCGACATTCCACATTGATTAAGATACCACCTAAAAGGAAATAATACAGAAATTATTAAAAAAAGATCATAATATAATGCAGAATATATTATGCACCTTAAACCTTGTGCTTCTTAACCTTCACTATCATACTTATAAGTTATAACCTAACTGTTAATTCTAAGTATCTTGACGGAATTGACGGAATTTCCACAAAGATTATGAGAACATTGTTTTCCAAACGAAATTGATAAATCTATGAAAATAACTGATAAATTTAATTGTCTCCTTAATAGATACAGTGGACTATAACTTACGATTTGGTCTTTCAAAGAGGATAGCAATCACAGGTGGAGAGATTTGGTCAGGAAGAGATCTGGCTGAACGTGGTATGCGGTCGGCGGTGTGCAGACGGCTGGTGGGGAAGCCCGGTGGCAGAACTCCAGGTAAATACTGTATCGGTCCAATATTCTCCTCATCATTACTGAACTCCCCTTTGCAGGAAACCCATATGAAATCTCCATATTGGGCTGCTGGGAATAAGTTCTGTAAAATTTACAATGAGTTACAGTTTTGTTGTGTTTTCTAGCAACAGCATAAAGTATGCTGATCTGATGATATGTACGATTTTGCGTGTAAAGCATATTTAAATAATATCGACTTGTCCTTGCTCCGCTCGGGTGCATATCCAGGTACATACGAATTTTGCAATTTAATAGGTTTTAGTTTTCTTCCGCGACCTAAATTATTTTTCTGAAATGTACAACTTGGAGTAAGTTAAATCATTAGTTATCTACCAAATTCTCATTAAAATCGGTTCAGCCTTTTTTTGAGATTATCCAAAAAAAAATAACAATAAATTATTGTTTTCTATAAGTAGCGTCATTACTTTCAAATGCATAGTTCAAATCTCTTGTCATGACATTACAAGCAGACACTTTAATTTTAGTAGCTCATGATATCAACATCCAGTTTTAGTTAAAGGTTACCACTTTACCATAGCTCGCTTGATGTTCTCAGGCATGTCATGGGGTATATCCATGGGCACAGACACGTTGTAAGGCTCCGGCACCCAGTAGTGAATCTAGTGATAATTAAAGTTTATGTGATTAAGACATTTATAAAAGGAGTAGGTATAATGTATTATCATTATCGCTTTGGACTATGACAAACATACATACATAAATTTGACGGCACATTTGGCTCAGTTTGTAGTGACCCTACTTGCTGCGCCAGCGATCGCGGGTTCGAGTCCCGCTGGGGGCATACATTTGTTGTATATCAACTATCTGGTATCCGTAACACAAGCTTCGTAGCTTAACACAGAACTAAATAGCACTGTGTGTTATATTGTCCCCCCATATTTATTATTTATTTATAAATTATGTACTTGTATACCTTAACGTTAGTTTAAAGTAAAAGTAAAAAATAAAAGTATGCAATTATAATTATAGGTACAAATTACGAGTAGTAATGAAACACAACCTTATTCTTTGTCTAATAATTTAAATTCCAAATAATTCAGTAATTGTACTGTGATATATGAGTCCACTGATTGAGAATAGAATTCAAAATCACACTTACATGGTTTAATCTAAGGAATACACAGGGGGTTCCTGAGGGATAGCCATAGTAATTATCCGCGTTGCAAGGGGCATACATGGTAAGGGCGCGTTCGCAGTTTGGCGATGGCAGGCGTTGTTCACGACGAAGTATGGAGCAAGGAGCGCGGGGAGGCTCTTCTGGTATCGTCGTCTCATATTCTAAAAAATAAATGAATATAATAAGGCTTAACGAACAAAGTATCATGGAATTGTATTAAAACTAGCTGACCCAATACTAATTGAGCATTTTTTGTGGGCTATTTGAAATTCGGCGTATATGGGAACTATTAGGAATATAAAAATAATAAGTTCAGTTTCAGCCCGTGACAAATACTGGGCAGATTTTCATCTTAAATTTTCCCGTCATGTGCTTTTTTGGAGACAAATCTATTTACTTATATAGTCGTAGTTACCACTCTTTTTGGCCCTATCTACAATACTCAATGGACGGTGTATAGTAAGTTACTAAAGGCAAATTTGTAGTTTCAGAATCATACCTGTATTCAAAACTAATAACTGGAGTAAAAGTATAGTGAACCTGCTAGGAAATCGCTGATCTTCTTATACCATGGCTGCCAAGTGCCAGGATCTCGTGAACGGAACTGGATCAGGGGTTGCTCATAGTTGTACGAGTCAGATCGAGGCCATACTTCCAATTCTGTTGGTGTCGAAAATAAAATTAAAAGTCCATAGTCTTTTGACATTAGTATAATCTATACTAATATTATAAAACTGAAGACTTTGTTTGGTTGAACGCTCCAATCTCAGGAACTACTGGTCCGATTTCAGGAATTCTTTTTGTGTTGGATAATCCTAATGTGTAGTTAATCGAGAAAGGCTTTATTACATCACGCTACGACCAATAGGAGCGGAGCATCAATGAAAAATGTTGCAAAAACGGGAAGGGCGGGCGTTAGTTCTGCGAGGTATATATAGTATATACCACGCGACTCAGAAAGAAAATGGTTTCCTGTCTTTAGAACGCGTGCGAAGCTGCGGGAAATGCTAGTGTTATATAAGTTAAATCAAATATATAAACTTCTAATATTCATGTAAAAAATTTTTTTATATTGTTAGGTTTTTATAAACTTTTTATTAAAAATATACGTACCAACATATCGATAAGGCAATAGAAGAGCCAGTAGCAGTCCAATGATTCCAGCTGTAGATATAAATTAGTTGATGTTATTTTCTAATATCATCTTTTCTTTATTCATTAGGTACATGTGACTAAATAAATTAAAAAAATACAAATATGATAGTAGCGTATAATTAACATATTTTAATTGTTTTCAACCAATCTATGACTGGTAATACCAGCTAACAGGATGTTGTCTTTATCTTTGACGTGAGGGTGAAAACAACACAATAATATAATCATAATTATTATTATAACAATATGTTGAGACACACATCACTATCTACTTCCTTGACCTTGCAAGCTCCGAGATTTTGCGTTAGGGATACCCACACATTTATAACTTTAAGCACATAATATACATATTATAAATTTAAATACACATGACTGGAGTACAAATATTCGTGCTTATTAACAAAAGAAAGCCCCAGTGGGACGTGAACCCGCGACCGCTGGCACAGCAAGTAGCGTCTCTATGAATTGAACATTGAGATTATATAGATTTCAGCGATGCCACCCAGAAAGAAAACACAGCCGTCAGTCGTCACGTCAGACAGTGCGGGGGACGCGCTTACAATTCCACCATACATCGTTATATCTCAATGGGTTTAGGCAGCGTTTTCGTTAAAAGCTCCCAGACGGCTTATTTTTTCCGACACCTCCAACAGATATGATATTATTTTTGTTTAGTCAATGTATACAAAAATTTGACAAATTAAGTATATACTTAAACTTAAACTTAGAAAAGCATCGGTGAAAACAGCATGAAAATTGGTGCAGTAGTTGATCCAGCATTGAAATTCCGGGAGGAGATACCCACTTACAGAAATGTATATATGTGTATAAAATGAAATTGCGTACTTACTACTCATACTTCTTTTACGTACAAAACACTATAACACTACAATGTAATAACATTAATGTGATCATAGTGCATTGTCCCTATAAAAGTGGTTGGTTGTATTTCTAAAAAGCCCTAGTAATGCTCGCAATAAGCTTTAAGCTTATTAGAGGATTGCTATATATGATGGACTGTAAGCTTATATCTTGCTTGATATGATATTGAGGAACCTATACATTTATACTGAACTAGCTGACCCGTGCCCACTTCGTTGGGCATAATGTTAATAATCCTTTTTTAGTACAGAGTATTTAAATAATTTAAATTATTTTATTAATATTAAAAATTAAAAATTAAATTATCTATACTAATATTAAAAAAACTACTTTTTGTCACTTAAATATAAAAGTTAGACATATGCTGTCATTGACTTTTTTGTAGGCATTTTTAAGCTCCACATCTTTTCTCTAGAACTCAAAAATATATCTTTCATAGTTAAGGCAGCGTTCGTAAGAAACGCTTTCATTCGACCGTTTTTTCTCCGATTCACTTTGTAAAACGGACTACCACGTAAAAGCCTTTTTATTTTTCGGTTTTGTATATATAACCTATGACACTCAGCAATAATGTGGCTTTCTATTGGTGAAAGAATTTTAAAAATCGGTTCAGTAGATCCCGAGATTACCCCTTACAATTTAACAAATATACAAACTTTACTTCTTTATAATATTATATAGTAATATAGTATATAGTAATATAGTAATAGTATAATAGTATAATAGTATATAGTATAATAGTATAGATTAGTACAAAATAGAAATACGTATTTTTTACACAAATTGAAATTTCTGTCTGTCTTTATGCATATTTGTCTGTACGTCTGTGTGCTACCATACAAAAGTACTTATCCCTTATTATTGGTATCATTTACTATGGAAATACACATTTACTGGTTCTACCGAGTTTTTGTAACTAACAAGACTGACGCTGGCTAGACGTAAAGAGATGCATCAAAAAAGCGTACTAGAAAGTTGTAGGTATTAAAAGGTCAAAAAACGAAAAGTAAATATCGAATATTATACATCTATAAAGATAAACTAAATGGAGGTGTCCGTTTGTAACAAACATCTTTAACACAGATTTTAACAGGAATTTCTATAGCAGACAGCTCATGTTATAAGAAAGAACCTAAAATAAAAATAAAAATACCTATATAAGTAATATAGTATAGTAAGTATATATAAATATATAATATAAAATTAAATATATCATTAAAGCATAGTTATTAAACATTGTCATTATTTTAAAAAAAATCTATTTGTAAACAGTTCTTCGATTAAGCTCAACTTGAAAGAAAATTGCATTAAGAAGTGTAGAAACTTACCAACAACGAGTACGGACACTGTAACTATCACAATTATCTTCACAGTACGCTTATCTAGACCCATTTTCACTAATTTAGAAGAACAGCCAAGCCTTTACTGATATTTTCTGGTCTACGCCAAGACCTTTTGAAGTCAGCCCTTTGGTGTAGAACTTCGAAGTGCGTACGACGAAAGCTGGAGACTGAATGGTGCGAATAAGCTTAGGTCTTGGTAACTGGGTCGTGCCCTGTAGGATATACATTGACGGTTTTCATATAATTCTTGGCTGTTTTGCTAATAAATAAATGTACACACTATTTATTTATTTATCAGGGTAATAGGTATGATGTACATATTATATTATTACTACAAATTATAAAACAAAGTCCTCCACCGCGTCTGTCTGGCTGTCTGTTCGTAATAAACTCATAAACTACTCCACTGGATTTCATGATGCTTTCACCAATGGATAGAGTAGTTCTCAAGGAAGGCTTTAATATATAATTTGTCAAGTTTTTGAGTATATTTACAAAGGGAATTCGCGGCTTCGCTCGCGCTAAATCTAGAAAAATTATCACAATAGTCTGAGCTCGTAAAAAATAAATTATACCTACTTACGTAGAATCTTTACAGAGTGCTATTTACCAGACTAGCAATTTTCCCTGGCTTCACTCGGTTGCTATATTATGTTCTACCAGGTTGCCAAAATAGATCAAGGCCTTTTAAACGTAACACAATACTTACTTACATACACATTTTAAAAACAGAAAAGTTGCATGCAAACAAGTATAGTTTTCTCGAGATTGGTTAGTTTAAGTTGCTTATTCAAAAGCCTTCAATGTATAACAAAGTGTAGCCTGAAAGGTAGCTACGACAGACGTGGCTGGCGCCGCGACGCGCTGGCGCCGGCTACGCTCACATCTACCCCCGGGAGGGTGATCACTGCCCTTTACAGAGTATTGAGTGTTACATAATTGCCAAATTTGCATCCCTTCTAAGATTAGGCTTTTGAAACTTTAAAAAACATTTTGTTTAAGACTTTAAATCCACTGAATACTGTAATATAGGTATTACCTATAAAAACGATAAAAATCATGTCCAGAAAACTTTTTGAAAGAAAAATTTTCTTTCTTCTAATGTACCTTCTTTACACAATCGGAAAATCCTTTGTTTTTCTTTGTTTTTTTGGTAATACAAAATATATTTGATTTTAATAGTAACCCCTAATAGTTAAACGCTTCGAACAAGTGTTAAATTTAATTTAAATATTATATTAAAAGATATACAAGCACAATAAAGATAATAAGGGTTGGGGGATGAATCTGGGCCATCGACTGGACGCGACAGCGCGGCACCAACATCCAAATATCGATACAGCAAGGAACAACACAGTAATTCAAGGCATTATCGATTTTGAATATATATATTTACTTATATTAATATTGTAATATATTACTTTATCTACGTACTGAAGATGTCGCTAATTAAATAAGTTATTATTTTTTGCGCTCTATAATAAGTAAAAATAAATTGAAGATATACCTATAGCAATTAGATTTTAAGTTTAAGGTATGGATGTATGTATAAAAATCTTTATTCTTATTTCTTTGGTATTTTAAAGCCACACTGTAAAAAAATGTAATTTTGAAATCATACATGAATATAAATCAAATATTAATTTTAAAATTTAAAATTTTAAAATTAAATTAATATAGGTATATGTCTTATGGAAATTGAGACAAAATATAATATTTACCATGACATGAATAAAATCATTAATGTCATTTGATTAATCTAATAATATATAAAATTAAAAATCTCGTGTCACAGTGTTTGTTATCGAAATCCTCCGAAACGGCTTGACCGACTTTTGTGATTTTTTTGTATATATTTGTTAGGTTTGAAAATAGGTCCTAGGCTATTACAGTGAAACCTGGTTAAGTGGGACCTGGATAAGTGAGAAACCTCCATAACTGGAACTCATACTGAGGTCCCAACACTTTGGCACTGAATTACCTCTGTTAGTGAGACGAAGTAACCCTCTATATCTGGGATTTGTTCTTTCGATTTATCATCATAGTTACCTCTATAACTGAGACAGCGAGTAAATTTTATATGCATAAACCTCTGTAACTGAGATAACATTGTTTTGTTTGTTTACTCATTCTTATTCTACCCACAAAATCCACACTTAAGTACGTTAGTAATTTTGAGCCTTAATGACCTTCAGTTTTAGTTTCGCTTTACTATCATACAGATGTTTATTTGAAAAATGTCAAAACGAAAGCTACAATCGTTATCATTACGTGAAAAACTGAAGTTAATATCCGTTTATGAAAGTGGGAAGACACGCGAAGAAGTTTGTGTCGAATTTAATGTGCCAAAATCTACTTTTTGTAGAATAATTCAGAGTAAACATAAAATTGAATCACAATGTTCTGAAGGACAAGGAAAACTAAAACGTGTACGTTTATCAGAATATCCTGAACTTGAACAGTGTTTGCTAACATGGGTCAAGCAACTTCGTAACAAAAACGTTCCGGTAAGTGGACCGATGATTAAAGAAAAGGCACAAGATTTCGCGCGAAGGCTCGATATTCAGTTATTTTATTTAATGATCGCACCTCTATAACTGAAATAACTTGTATTCTCACCTCTATTAATGGAACCCTCTATAAATGAGACAGATATTTATTTATACCTGGATATCTGAGACTCTGTAAGTGGAATACCTCTATAAGTGAAACGACATTGTAGGTCCCTTGATGTCTCACTTAACCAGGTTTCACTGTATTTATTCCCGTAAGTGATAAGGGTTTTTAATTTTTATTTTTAGTAAAATTTGTTTTTAGGATTTAGCGAAATACTTATATCCCTAAATTTTAATAATAGAACGCGGGTGGAGCCGCGGGTGGAGCCGCGGGAATTGCTAGTAATGTAACAAAAATACTCTACTTAAATGTATAAGTATATGTATGTAGGTGAAGTAGTAAAACTGGCACTCTATATGGGGCAGGGAGAGCGCGACTGCTCGGCGCCGGTCGTAGCCGAATTGGCAAACATCTCGCTTAATGGCATTTGTTCTTTGTTAAAGCGTCCCATCTTATTTCAACTTTCATTGATTATTCTGAAGAAACTTAGTCGTGCCTTGATTAATTTACTGCAACCATATATTATACTGTATGGTATTGCTTCCTGGGTGTTGTAGTGACTAGCATGTACGGTCGCTCACCGGGAGGTCCTCGGTTCGAGTCCCGGGTCGGGCCTGCGCATTTGGCTAGTCTCAAATCTCAATGAGATTGGCTGCCGTGGATGGTATCGGTCAGAGAACATTATTATATTATTTTTACTAGCCATCGTTTCAGTCTCTGTCCCCGAAAATATATAACAAAAAAATGCCTTTCTCAAATTTTAATAATTTGCATGGTTATTTTCTGAGCTTACAGTTAGTATTGATACTTCATGACGACTGCAGCGCTATCTTGTCAATTTATCAATAGCATAAAAACGTCGTGTGTCAAAATTTGCAAGCAATCGTTGATTTTCATGTGATAGAAAAAATATTTTTTGTATAGTAAGTGACAAATGAAAAACAATGATAGTAACTAATATCGTAAAGAGTGTTAGCTACACGCTTAAGGTTAACCTATAAGGAGCTGTTTCTAATCTAAACCTATTTTTTGCGTTAAGGCATTCAGAGCATGATATACTATATAGAACAAAGAGGCATTTTTTATATTAAGACATTATACAAAACATATATAAAGTCAAAAATAAATAAGTGTATCGCCTCAATTTGTGTTATAGCTATTTTTATTCGACAGATACTCTGTTTATTTATAATATAGTCCACTACCACTTCGCTGGTTTAGGAAACGGGGTGAGAGCGAACTGTGGACTATTATCACAATATCAAATTTTCAGAGTCATTTGGAGAGTGTGCGCAGGAATTACATGATTTAATTCCCCCATCCCCTTTCCATCATCAGACGACTCGACGAATGGCTGGTCTCCATCCTTATGTCGTGGACATTCCATCCTTCCGGACGAAGCATTTCGCTTCGTCATTTATTATACGTGCGGCCAAGGATTGGAACAACCTGCTAGAACCCAGTGTTTCCGTCCGATTACAATATGGGTGTCTTCAAGGCAAGAGTGAATAGGTGGCTACTAAATTAGTGCGACTTACCATCTACGACTGCGTTACCACTTACCATCAGGTGGAACGTAGTCAAGCACTAATTCAGAACGATATTAAAAAAAATCATTATCAAAGTCCAATGCAACGACTATTAAACGCGACCGCTCAGCACCAGTTGCATGGCATCGATTCTGTGTCTCTTCTCTCAACAGACATGCCAGGGTTAGCTTAGCACCGTAATTGTTCAAATTTGGGACTGTTTACATTTATTAACAGAAAACCCATTCTGTGTAGAGGAACAGACTCGGGAATCAAACTTATGATCTATGTTCATGCTGGTTAGCCATAAAATTTTAATTACATATTAAAATTAAATAATCTAGCAGTAATTAAAAATGTTTTGTGTGTTTACAAAAGCCCCTGCAAAACTCGATCGATGACTGACGCATTAATAATACGAAACTTCCTATGACAAAAATAATAACCTCATTATTCTAAAAATAAAATTGGTAATCAGTAGCAGCTTGATATATCGCTTCAATAAATAAGGGGACGCAAAATTCATAAACTTTACAAGAAATTAGGTAAATATTTCGAATTTTAATGCTGTATATGAATTGTTTTCAAATAGAGTGTTATTTTTCTTGACATAGCATCAGCTATCTGTCAGTGAAAGAAGTTTAGAGAAGAAAATTATAAATTAGCGGGAACGTAAAATTTTAAGTGGTGTTTTTCTTATAAGTAGGTATTATGACTAATCTTATTATGGAGCAATCCAGCTACCATAAATTTTTGCCCTGCAGAAAAAATTTATTTGTGCAATTTATAGTTTATTCTCTAGTCTTAAGAGATAAGTTTAAAGAAATAAAAATATTGATTGTTGCTTTTTAGCACGTGTACGAAAATTTTATATAATTTGTTCGTAAAATATCCATGAATTTCCCAGGAAATGTGACATGCATAATTGCATAGCATTAATACTAGGAGAAAACATAAACTTGTAATGCCTGTGACTCGCTTACGCCGAGTCAGTAATTCTTTTTATGGACAATGTATGCGCTTATACAACAAGTCCCAGAAAACGTTAATAAATCTTCTATTGCCGAATTAAAAAAAATGTGAAAGATTGTTTGTGTGCTGTTCAAACCTATAGAACTCTATGGTTAATTTTAATTTAATTTGTAAAGCAAAACCAGACCAGACCTAAAATTATATTGTCCTGCTGAGTTTCTTTCGCCAGTTCCTCTCAGGTTAGAAGCTTCTTCTTTCCGAACTCGTAGTAAAAAATTTTAAAGTAAAAAAATTGTAATAATTTTATACTGAATAAACTATCTTGAATTCGAATTTGAGACGGACAGATAGACGGACAACAAAGTGATCCTATGAGAGTTTTATTCTTTTTCCTTTCGAGGTAAGATAACCTAAAAATTAATCGAAATTAATACAAAAGCTTAGAATACTTAAATAAATACTACTTAGTATTGGTTGAAGTTGTTAAGAGTTATTTCACTAGCGGCACTAGATCAATCGAACGTAACTAATGATGGATAATAGTCTTACAGGTTGAGTTAAGCTAAAAGCGTACACGTACTGCGTATGTTTGTGCCGCCATAAAGTGACTCTTGTGATCCAAAAGCAATATAATACCTATTCATAGCGCAGACGTCGACTCTAATGTCCGATCCGAAACATATAGAACATACGATTAATTTACAATTTCAGCATGATTATAGTAGTTAATATGGATCTAGGATAATAGGAAATCTAGGATATATTTTAGGTTAGCAGATCTTGCCGGTCTTATCACTGATCTCTACATTTTTTTTTAAGTAGAAAGTAGGATCTAGGATTACGTATACCTACTCTAACATACCATAGACTTACTCGGAACACTGATCTATATTAATATGAAAATTATTGAAATCGATAATCAGAAACTACGCTTTTACTTCATTCTTCTCTTAGTAGCTTAATTCACCAGACGTCATTCCCTTCTTTAGCTTTAAAGTATAAGATTTGCATGTCTAAGTTGTACCTATAATTTAAAAAAATGCTATAATAAAAAAACACGTACTATCAGTACGTATGCTGTGTGGCAAAGACCGTTTAATTTTTTTAATAAAATTAAATTAATATGCTACAGCAGATGAGCAAAGCCGAAGATGGGCTTTTAGTTTTATTTTAATGAATGCTCTATGCTCGATCGATTGCGACTTCATTGTAATTTTTACTATAAGTACAACAAATCTTTATTGTGATTTATTAGAATATAACTACTAATTTTTCGCAAATAATTGTAATTGTAATGAAATATTGGAAAATTGGCAGAATAAAAGCGCCGTAGCGCTGTTAACGTAATTCTAAGCCATTACGAAAAAAAAAACATTTGAAAAATATGTATCTAAGTCATCATTTTAGGATTGATATCTTATTTTGTTATTCGAGAAGGGAGGGTTAAATAAAACACAGTGAAAAAGCTAAATTGGAACGAACTATTGCGTATTTATTGACTCTCCGTCCAGAAAACATTACATTAATAAATATTATTTAATAATAATTTAAAATTTAATCCATAACCTTAAGCGTGTAAACGAAAACATCAACTCAGTGGCGCCTTCTGGCTATTCTAAAACGAATATAAATTAACCGCCGACTATGTGGCTATTGCTAAGGGCGCTCTTGGCAGCCGGCGCCTGGCGCTGTGTGTGTCTTGGCAGCCTTGGCGACCAATTGGTTAGTGGAGTGAACTTGGAAACCAATTGGCGGGCAGTCGGACAACTTGGCGGCCAATCACAGCTGACTTGGCGAGTAACTGAGCGAATGAGACCGCTATTGGAGTTGGCAGTGGGATGCAGTCTTGAAATTTGGCCAAGTGCATTACACCAAGTTGACAGAGTTAGCAGTAAATAATAAGCGTTATCTTGTGATTTGGCCAAGCAACGTGTGTCAGGGTGATGACCGCCAAGTTGTCAGCCAAATTTTTGAGCTGCTTAGGAACGGTCCACCATCAGCTCGAAGTGGACCGAGCCTCGCCGCTCGTATCGGTCGTAAAAGATGTTTTTCGCCCACGCCTTACACTCAATGTTGATAAGGACGCCCGCTGTAAAAAAAGATATCAACGTTACAAAACATTATAATTTGCATGTATATTATATACGAGTACATTTATTGTAAATAAGTTTTTTTCGTTACGTTTAAACTAAAAAATTATAAGCTTAATTTATTTAATAATTGAAAATTTACAAATGTCTATATTACCTTCAGCATCTTTGTATGGTGCAAAGATGTAATAAAAGCATGTTTTAAATTAGACCAACTTACTCCTGGGCTTCTCAAAGAGCACAGCGACAAGGGGGCTCAGGTAGCCTTCCTTGTTGGTGAAGGGGTAATAGTGGGCGGGGAAGCCACGACGAGGGATGTACTGCACAGGGCCAATGTTTTCCACATCTGCTGGATTCTCACCCTCGCAGGACACCCATACAGTGTTCGCTTCTGGCTTGCCAGACTGAGAAATGCGTTGAAAAATTAAACATTATATTTATAAATTCACTTGCTTATTTTCGAATGATATTGATTTAATAAGGATTTGCTTTGCTATTTAGTTTGTTTATTAGGTTTTTAAATTAACCTTTATGAAAAGAAACATACAATTTCTGGCTTTAGCATTATTTTTCGTATAAAAAGTTCGGGGAATATACCTTATTTTGCGTGATGATTTTATAAAATATCAAGACCTTATAATTTCTACGAAATACTTACAACCATCTTAATGTGCTGCTTGAGATCTTCTGGCATAATAGCTGGCAGATTTTCAGTGTTGTTATATGGACTAGGAGTCCAGTTGAAGATCTAAAAACGAAAAGGATGTGAGAACTAGTATAATTCATTATTTATTCAAGCTTTATTTCAATTTAAATATACAAATTAAATGTTTGCCAACATGGACGACACGTTTGGCGCAGTTTGTAGTGACCCTACATTCTTGCGCTAGCGGTCGCGGGTTCGAGTCCCGCTGGGGGCATTCATTTGTTAAAACTCGAATGTTTGTACTCCAGACATGGGTGTTTATATTTATAATATGTATGTATTTAAACTTATATATGTAATATATCAACTATCCGTAACACAAGCTTCCTTGAATGAATAAACTAGATGGCGCTGTGTGTAATTATAATGTCCTTACATTTATTTATTTATTTATGGAATAATAGATGTTGATGCTACCTTATTCAATTTGAGGAACACGCACGGTCCAGCTTCCTCATAGTTGTACTGGTTGGCCGGGGTGCAGGGGTGGAAGTCGTCCACGGGCACATCGCACACTTGCTTCTCGCCTAAAGCATGAGAGGTAGGGGTGCACGGAATCCTATTCTCAGCGCCAGTAACTTCACCACCACCACTTCCCTTCTTCTGGTACTCTGAAATGTCCATGTTTATTTATGAGAAAGTCAGTATTAGTAATTAAACTTTGGATTTCTGCTTAATTTTTTTTATACTCTGTTGTTATACTTTTGTTTATGCCGCATTTCGATTCTTTTATTTCTTTTCCCTCCCACATTTCACATTCAGTTTTCTAAAGAAATATATATTATAATGGAAAGAAATGACAATAAAATTGCTGTTGCAGTCAATACGTACGAACTAAGAACTCATCGATGACCGAAGCCCACTTCAGCACTGAGCCCTTATCATTTGCCTTGTAGTAAATGAGAGTACTCTCGACGTTGGCGGAGTCCGGCATCGGTCTGAATCCAAGACCTGCAAAGGGATAGTGAAAAATATTCATGAACATATTTTTGGTTATAAATATTAATACTGTTAAGACTTTTTTAAACACATAATGTATGGCGTAACATATAAGTTGGCAATCTTACCAGGATTACTGCCAATGAGCGAGGCATCCATCTGCCATTTGGGCATCTTCGAATCCAGCGTCTGATAAAAGATCGTCAACATGGCCGCGAAGAAACCAACCAGGATCGCGTAGAAAATCAAATAGAACAGGAGGATTTTGGCTGAAAAAAATATTCAAATTGAATTATTATGATTTCGTAAAATAATCAAGTATTTTAAGCGTATTGTACTTTATAATGTATAAATTTCACGTAAATTATTTTAATTCAATGTATTTGAATGTATTTTATTATGGCCTATATAATACTAATAACACTTTGCAGTGTCCAAAATGACTCCTTTATGGTAATCAAACCAAATTGTCATATTTAGGTTAAATAAATGTGGAAAGCATCTTCACCAATAAATTTTAAGCTGTATGCGAAACTTAAATACATAGTATTTCGTTGAAACAATGTTTCAGTAATGAATGGCTGTAATCGTCAACGATTACTTCCTCACAATTAGCGAGCTGTTCATCAACCTGGTTCTGAGTAGTTAGTAGTAAAACATATCTAAATACAAAGCTTCTATATTACAAACACCATTTTGATTGGTATATACCGGATGTAACATTCAAATGGGTCAGTATGGGGAAGTTTGAAACTATACGAAGATCTGTCCTTAGGTCATCAAAAAACTGCATTCATAAATTTAGAAAAAACTTGTACTCAGCTCGGGAGTCGAACCTATGTCTTACAGTTTCAGACTTCCCCATACTGACCCATTTGAATGTTACATCCTGTATACAAATTATAGATATATCTTAACTTTTTTTAGTTTTTAGCCTAAAATTTCTCAGGAATGTGACATTTTCTTCCAATAAAAAGTATCCTATAAGTATCAATGCACCAAGTTTTATTAAAATTTATACAGCGATTTTCTCGTCCTGCAAGACGAACCAAAGCGAGTCATTAACAATACAGGATCCATTATATCACTATATCTAATTTATCAAATGAAAAGAGAATAAGTAATAACATATTATACACCGAAAATACTACGCTGTATAATAAGGTTATGAAATAATGAAGGGAAGCCAACCAAAATAAGCAGCTTACTATCTGGAAAATCATGACGTTCTTGACGTTGAAGTTATTAGTTCTTAATTGATATCATCTATACATCTATGTAATATATAAATAAAATTAGCGCGTCCGTTTTTAATTTCAAATTAACAGCTTTTCACTAAATACATATGAAAGTATATACGATACTAGCACCAAAAAAACAATTTTTAATATTTTTGTCTGTCTGTTTGTTCCAGCTAATCTCTGAAACTACTGGACCGATTTTGACAGGACTTTCACTCGCAGATGAAGAACCTAATGTTATAAAGCGTAACTTAGGCTACTTTTTAACCGACTTCAAAAAAGGAGGTGGTAGAAATTTTTAATTTATTTAATTTGTTTTAACTAGCGGAGCCCGTGGCTTCGCTGACGTTAACCTAGGGACGAACCCGATGAACCGAAGCGAGAGTGAGTCGCTAGTTTAGTTATAAATGTATTGTTGCTCCGTTCGGGTTCGCTCTATTTAGTTAACGCTTACTAAATAGAAATGTCTCAGATATGATATATTCCCGAATAAATATGTTGGGACAATATTACAACAGCACCAGCTACGAAGCTTGTGTTACGGATACCAGATAATTGATATACTAAATATTATATAAATTTTAAATTAAATACATACATATTATAAATATAAACACCCATGACTGGAGTACCAACATCGGAGTTTAACAAATGAATGCCCCCAGCGGTACTCGAACCCGCGACCGCTTGCGCAGAAAGTAGGGTCACTACCAACTGAGCCAAACGAGTCGTCAAAAATTCCCGAATGAAAAACACTCTATATGTTGACCCTGATTATCAGCTATCACCATGCTGAATTTCATCAAAATCTCTCTAGTTTCGCGTTATGCGGTCACGGACAAACAGATAGACAGGCAGAAGAAATAGATAGTGTCAGGATCAAACACCTGACCGTTGATGTAGAAATCTGTTTCATTACAACTGTGCCAAGAAAACTCAAACCTATGGTTTTCTTCTTCTCCTTTTTCTTTAATGTTCTCAAACATAGATTGACACATTTTGTATTTTCAAAAGAAAACTATAGATTTTTAAATAAATAAACTAAAGGTACGGTTTCTGGTCTCAATACAATAATTATACATAATACTGTTAGTGAAATATAAGAAGAACAAAGACTATGTTGTTATAATCGCATTGCGCCCTAGGAATGTGTAAGGCTGGTGGGTGCTAATCCTACAAACGTAAACGAGATTGAGTGCTGATAACCTATATTTCTATTACAGTGATAATATCAATAAAATTACTTATTTATGTTATATATATTTTTAAAATAAGCAAATATTTGAATGTTAACGATCGCAAATCAAAGCTTCGAAGTTTTCCAAAAGAGCTTAAATTAATTATTTTACTTCAAAATAATATTGAAAATTAATAAGAACATTTGAGTTATAACCACTGAAAACTCTTTTACCTATTTGAAGACATCAAACTGAGAATTCTGTAAAATATGATATAACGAATAATCAAATTGCATCCTTATGCCATTCTTCTCGATAACAACAATGTGCAATAAGAAAACAATATAAATGAATACTGAATTATTTTTCTTGTTTTGTTAAGGGCGTGTCAGGGATGGTTAAAATAATTGAAAAACAACAATTGAAAAAACGCAAAAAAAACTGCTAAAAAAACTAAACATTCAGAGCTATTTAGTATAGGATAATTTAAGATTAAGGTAGTTGTAAATAAAAATCTACTTAAAATGTAGAATTAGCCAAAGTAGATTAAGTAGATACTTTTAATCCATAATCATACAATTTTTATGCGTAAGTATCGCGTCGCTTTCATTCAATAGTGTTCTTAAAATTTTTATGTTAAAAGAAAGTTTGTTTACAGTGTTTGTTATTTTTATTAAAATATTAAAGCCAATGAGCTACAAAATTAAAATTTCAAGTGTACTATAAATAGCTGACCTAGTTACAAAATAATTAGTCGGCTTTATTAGTGAGCGCGTGTCAACTCGACTCTATTATCACTTCGTACCACTTAGACCGCTGTTGTAAAATACAATTAGTAAGGATAAATGGTAAGAAGGGTTCAATGGAAATGTCATTTTAATCAAAATATATTAAAATCTTATTACATCAAGACAAGGCAAAATTTCAAGAAATCTAGTTTAATTTTTAAATTAACAATGTCGATTACGACTCTACATAAGCTTATAATTAATTGAGTAATGATCAACCATGCTCTGTGCCTCATATTAGAAGATTTCAAGACCTGATCTGGCTCAAGCCATCAAACTTATAAATTCTTGACTTGAAAATATTTAAAATTAGATAAAATAATAATAATTCAATAAAAAAATAAATATCATCAGTAGATATTATTTAAAAAGAGCAGTATTGTCAATACTAGTTATTATAGAGACGATTAAAGTAATATAGTGCATGTTGCAGCAATAATCGATGCCACATCATGATTTATGCAGGTGAGAGGTCATGGAGGATGCGCCGTCGGTCGCCGCGGACGCATGCGTGTTTCAGACCTCACGGAAATACCTGTGATTCACCAGCCCTTCATACTCCAAGAATGGGAGTAAATATGGGAGATCAGCTAAGAGTGGAAGGTTCGGATCAGAAGTACCCCTAGAGGTCCAGTTAATATGAACAAACCGAATTCTTATATAAGACAACAATATACGTATAGATGAACGTGGCGTAGCTTTTTGAAATAATAAGCTTTAATTAAAGCTGTTCTTTACTTAGATCAGATCATTAAAATTTTACGAATACGTTAATATCTTTATAAGATTGATTCTATTTGACAAATATTACCATAATATTGAATTTATATATGATGTAGAGATCGTAGCAAGAGTAGAGCTTTATTACATAATACCTACATGCATCATTTAACATTCGCATATTAAAATCAACGAATAAATATTGTCAATTAATTACGCTTGTATAGTGTTAGCCTTCTCTTGCGCATCTTTTAGGGATTACTTATCCATAATGTAGGTTCTACTAATATGCCCATAGACTTGAAAGCTTAAGTATCGTATAAAAGAAGTTATAATATGTACCTATTTGGCAAAATATAATCATAATCGCCTTTTTAAGTCATTATTATTTATTTATTTTTGGCTTTTAATCGAAGAATTTTATTTTATAACCCTGTCATCTGTTTCGTAATCGTCTTTAAGGATAAAAATTTGAGTAAACGCAGATTATTTAAGTTGAACATGTAGAACTTAAGGTAGGAATATAAAGGATGCCTATTCCCAAGGAGCTTTTCATAGAAAGATGTGTAGATGGGAAGGTATAAATGTGTCCTTCGATCGATCTGGTGAAGGACGCGGCGCGCGCAGTCAGACCGGCGCCGCGCATCACGCTGGCCTATATCTTTGAACGACCTTCAAATCTGTAGATCACATTTTATACTTTATCCCAACTGAATAGATTTGGAAATCTATTAATCCCTCTCAAATAAACCGACCTCTTTGTTTTATATTTTGAGTTTAAAATAGGGGTTGAATCAAAAACCTTTGAATCAAACTATAAAATTCAATGGTACATTGTTGGTCGTAATGTCGTCGCAATGCCATATTTAGAAATTTTAAGTTTAAAACTATGTGATATTTCATTTTTTAAGTAATAGTAACGATCTAAAAATGTGCACTATTCTAGATTTCCTATGTATGAATCATATTTCACTAAAATAATTTAAGTTGTAATTTTTTTAAATGCCAGTAGAGTAGTTTAAGTTTTATTTTAATACATACTTCAGTACTATCTGTTATCAGTTTTATTCCGAATGAATCATTGAGGAAGAGTAAATTTGTTCAATTACATAGTAGCTTACATAAAACACTTTCCATATTATAACATGCTGTGTCAAAGATTTTGGAAAAATTCTAAACAAAAATCGAATCAAATAACATTTATATGAAGGAAATACCATAAAAATCATATTGATTTTTTTTGCTTCTAAAACAAATTAACAAAGCAAATATTAGATTTTTCTTTGTTACAGCCCACAACTGCAATATTAGATCGGTAATAACATATTGCAAGACAATTTAAAATCTTTAAAATAGTATCTCTCTCTCTCTCCCTCTCTTACTCGCATCTCTTTATTTTGCTTTGATTTAAGAAAAAAGTTAGATTTTATAGTACCTATTCGTAAAGTACTGATAAATTAAGTTCATTGACATTGCGTAAACGCAATATACAAGATATGAACATTTGTTATATACATACTACTATAATGGCAATTTCATTTAATCGTCTGTAAAAATAAGGAAAAGCTGCCTCAGTTACAGCTAGTAAGTCGTAAGTTATAGATTTGATTTTTGTATGAAGTTAAATCTGATTTCGCTATATTATGTAAAATAGTCCACATTTTTCAAAGAAAAAGGATACCACGCCCAATTTTTGATTTTAAAGAGACCTTGTCAGAACATAGCTAGGACCTGAATATAGATTTACTCTAGAGCAAGTAGGAAAAAGTTTTAACGGACCTCTATTTAAAACTTTTGTAGAGATGATGACTTTTAACTGCAAATATAAATAATAATCGTAGTTCTTATAATTAAGCTTCCTCAAACTGTAGTGCTCTTTGGATTCGAGTTAAATTTATAAGTAAAATCAATTTAAGATTTTTACTATTTCCTACTCTTTCTTATATTGTATTGACAGATTTATCAATTTTCAACCCTATATCTACTGCGCATGACCGCCGGCGCGGTGAATATGGCGCATAGATTCCAGTATTTAAAATCTCTTACCGATTTATTTGTTCAACTAGTATAAAAACCAGTTTGTAATAATGCTACTGATAGTACTTTGAACTTATTTAGCTTATAATTATATAACCTATGAGTAAATAAAAGTAATTTATTTTGCAAGTCGGACGGCGTATTATTGAATGTGCCTAAAATAGCCAACGGAATGATAATTAATTTTAATTTTGTTTATTACAGAGAATTGTCAAAGCTAATTTTAGTCTATACTATATTGTTACGTAACACACCTCAATTCTGGCTGCTGTGGGAATTATTAAAATGTTAAATAAAATGTACGACAATATCATCAAATTTCATATAAAGTGAGGGTGAAGGTGAAGAAACTCCACTCAGATCACAGATTTTCCCTCCAAATTAATCTACTTAAGTGACATATCCCACTAAAATTCTCAAAACTCACCCCAGCTGGATCCCGTGCGGCCCAAAACTTGTCCCGTCTCGGAGTTCCATAGGAAGATCCTGAGGGACTCCCATTTTCCCAGGTCCGGTGGAGGAGCATAATACTGATCAGCAACTTTCGTCTTGTCTGCCATGTTCGAATGCCGAGCCGGACTGCGGTGCGAGATCGATTGCCGGTGACTTCGCCCCTGTGTGCCTCGTCCCGCGCGCACCTCCCTCCCCCTTGCCCCTGCAACCCCTATTTCGCCCCTTACGTAACGATTACGTAAGGCGGCGCGCGCACGTACGGACCTACTTCGACTATCAAGCCAGCCAATCTCAACCCCTTGGTTCGCCGGTTCTTATGCGAAACGTAACACACGGAAGCTCAATATTGACTGGTCGAAAATAGGTTGCTTGGCGAATTCTGCAGAATACGCCCACTTTATTGTGATGTCGTAAGAATTATTTCCGAGGCATTATTATTGTTAGATTTGATGTCTAGTAATCGTTTCAGGATATTACCTTATAAACGATCATTTGATTTGAATAATAACACTATGTTATTTAAGAAACATTTTTTCTTTAGGTTTTCTTGTTTTAGCAAGGAGGAGTCATAAACAAAATACATACAAATATGATTTTTCATATTCCTTACTTCAAAAGTGGCAATATTATTTTTACATAAATAGAAGAAGTTTTAGGGAATGAATTTTTAGAAAACGTTCTTATAGGTACTACTCAGTTTTTGTTATTATATAAGGAACAACTCTTACGCAACGTTTTGCTTTTAGATCCATCGAGTTAGGTTGTGCGTGCCTGTCAGTTTTGTGCCTGATCGGTCTGTATATAATATCTATTATCAGCTACTAAATCACGTAAAATTTTTTATAACGAAAAAAATGTTACAAAAATGTATTTTTTCATAATTGATAAGCAAAATCTTAAATAAACATAAGTTGGCAATTTTAATACATTTTCATTTTATACTAGTAAACCCACCCCGCTTTGCTGGGCGTAAGTTAAAATAAATTAAAAGGTTTTTATAATTTTCTACTAAAGTAAAAGTAACCAAGTTACTCCTTATACCATTAGCTATCTGCAAGTGAAAGTTCCGTGGAAATTGGTCTAGCTGTTTCAGAGATTGGATTGGAGCGGAAAAAACACACGGACTGACCCAGAAGAAATTTAAAAAAATGAGAGAAATTTTACAAATTGATTTTTTGATTTTAGTACCGTATATACTTTCATATTATGCATTTAGCGAAAAACGGTTAACTTGAAATACAAAACAGCTACTTCAAGTTTATTTATTGTACCTACTGGTGTACTGAGCTGACTATCACCAACAATTACAAATTTTAATCATAGTTGTATAAGTGAATCATAACACTTATTAATATACAGTATATAAGTAATACAAAGTCAGTGCTACTTAAGTATATTATATATTCTGTGCTAAAGTATCGACTTGACTTTCGTCTCGCCGCTCTTTAGTCTTTTCTATTTAGTAAAGTGGATGCGCTAATTTAGAAAACAATTGAGATTATAAAATGTTTTATTCAAGTACCACGAAGAATTGTAATAAAAAATAATTTAAATAAATAGGTAAAACACTTAATACTAAATATAAGCTTGTATAATTAACAAGAGATCAAAATATATAATACGCCTTAAATATTTTGTATAGCAATTGCATTTTCGTCTTAGAAGGCTATCAAATATGTAAAGGCGTTTGCGACTATAACATTTTAAAATTTAATAATATAAATGAATGTTATTAAAAAATGTTGTTTATTTTTCAGATTATTTTACAGTAAGTTTTATTATTAATACATTATACAATGCTATTTCTACTCAATAAGATATGTTCCTAGTAAAATAAATAAATTGACAGCTACTCTTAGATTACCTACTATATTTTATGTTAATGTTATATTAATTCGGTTTTTCTTCGTTCTTTTCATTTTTCTCTGTAGCTCGGGAGCTAGTCTCGGGAGTATCAGCAAATATTTCATGACCAGGTTGCGGTTTAGTCCAAGCCTGGCAAACACACGTTGGTCCCTGCCCTCCTCCAGGGTTTGACGCCTGCTGACCTCCCGAGATCAAGAATCCTTGGCTGATCTGTCCATTTCCAACAGTTCCTTGACCTTGACCTGATTGTCCTTGAAAACTAGAAGAACTTCCTTGATACTGATTGCTTGCCTGGTTTTGGTTGGCGAAGAATCCTGATTGTTGATTCTGGTACTGACCAGGCTGGCTAAATTGATTGGAATTTTGGTACACTCCTTGATATTGTCCCTGCGGACCTTGACTTTGAGCAAAATTTTGCCCAGATCCTGTAGGATAAGCTTGGTTATTAAAATTATTACCCTGGGGATAGTTTCCTGCTTGATTGTAACCGTTTTGGTAAGAATATTGTCCCTGAGATGTGCTGGGATATTGTACAGGATACTGTGTAGGGGTTTGGTATCCCTGATTTTGGTAGTTGGATTGGGAGTTCCATTGCTGATATTGTGGATATTGTTGATAATTGTATTGGTTTGGTAAATACGATGGCATTGGCTGGGCGCCTTGCGGTGGCTTATTCTTGTGACTTTGAACAATTTCAATGACTCCGCCGATGATCTTCTCAGGTATATTCAAACCAGTTCGACTTTCTTTTGTTGATGATGAAGCAACTTCTATTAAAGTTGCTATGCAAACAACCTAAAATACATTTATTAGTATAACATAAATATGTTGTGTCATTATATATTATAAATATGCATAAATACTCTATATTATTAATATAAACACCGATGACTGGAGTACAAACATTCATGCTTATAACATAAATGAATGCCATAAGCGGGAATCAAACCCGCGACCGCTGTCTCAGCAAGTAGGGTCACTACAAACTGAGCCAAACTTAACGCGAATATTGTATATAGTATAAAATTTTGGAGGCAAAGTTAATTAAATACTTTCAAAATCCCTAATAACAATAAGCAAATAATGCCATCATCACGCCGTTTCTAGCGACAAATAGAATAATACACTCGATGACCTTTATTATTGTTTTATGAGGTGCTTTATTTGAAACGATATTAGGAAAATCAAGCATCTTCAATGTAGCTTACAAATCGGCCACGCTCTTCATCTTGTTATAATATTTATTCAAATATTCAAATATAATTATTACTTACTAGCACACAAATCTTCTGATATCCGTTCATTTTGTCTGAAGAGTCTTCATACAGTTGCCGAAATCTTTCCAAGGACACCCTTTTATACGAAAATCAATGAACAGGACTTGAAGGACAGGAGGATAGGGCTGGTGCTGTTTGATTAAAATTGTGCTCGACTCACTTTTTTCATAAATAAAAAAGTTTATACAGTATTTAAGATTTCAAAAATATCTATAAGGATGATGGAATCAAGTCAAATATAAAGCTTTTGAATGCTCTAAAACGGATAGTTATAAACAAAGTTAGACAGTTATCGTACCTTGAATTCTACCTACTTATCATATTGCGCTAATATTTTTTGAAATAATTTCGTTACTATACTAACGTATATAAATACTTAGTTATATTAAAAATTAACTAGGCTGTTATACAGCCCAAGTTTTATTTAAATTTCATGTAAAAATTACACCCTAATGTTTAGTAAATGCGAAATTCTAGGGCACTCGATTGCTGACATCTTTTTCTTATTCGAATATGAAACTTAAATTCGATTATAAGCCTAATTAATACTTAATTTAAATTATTATATTTTTTGAGCATTATTATCTAATTATTGGTATTGAATTGGATCTGAATAATTGTGTCCAAAAAAATTATCGAAGTAAGTATAATAATAAAAATATATTTGTTGCAACCCTAATATCACACGTGTCGTAATTTGTCTTCGTATTGATGGAAGAGGCAGCGCGCAAAGCATCTCACCCTGAGTACCGCTATAATGAGTTTAAGCAGTGATGTTCAATAGAACATAATATCGATAGAAGATATCGATAATAATAGTAAGTGTTTGTTTTCATTACAGCTTTTTTATCACGAGAAAACTTTTTCTTTTTGTTTAGGTAATAAAATACAGGATTGGTATATAGATCTTATATTAAAAAATTGTAACATATATATAATTGTTGCTTATAGTACTAAAAGTACTTATAGTATTTACGTTTTTATTAGTAACGAATGCCTTTCCCATGCAAATTTTCCATCTTTTACAATAGGTAAGTATAATCATTAACTGTAAGATTAAACATATGTTTGTAGCTTTGTATGTTTATATGTGACTTTAAATGAAAATGACAGAAATAAAACTCAAGCGATACATCTATCGATATCGAATATCGACTCAATCCAGTCCCTAGCAATCCCTGTCAAGAATCCAGTGATCGGTCGAAAGGGTACAAAGTTTATTTTTTTCCTTTACAACTTATCGCCAATCATTGTTGAAGCACAATTTATTATCTTAACCCCGTTCCGCTTCAAGGAAGCTGCTGTTTAAACTTCATTACCAAAGATAAATTGATGTAAAGATAAGATGGTTCTCCTGTTACTTTACCGTAGGTTCTGTCGAGCCTAAAGTCCGATCTGACAACATCGCGCTTCTTATTAAGAAAATCATCAATTATCGTATGTTGGCAACAGTGGTACAGTGGTGTGCTGCCTGGACCTGCTCAGCTTGCCTCATGTAATGGGTTCCTTCCCGCATAAAGTTAATATTGAATTGAAAGCCGTCAATATATATTATGTATATGCAGAAAATAATATCTATTATACGATTTGATATATTAGCTTCGCTTTGATTAGTCGTATGGATGATCGTATGGTTAGGAGTTCAAAAATATGTACAAGTTTAAGTAAGTAAGTAATAATGGAAACTACGACTGATTTTTTTAACGCTTTACTGTTTCTTTTTATTTTGAAGTAGTTTTGTTTTTTAAAAGTTATTATTTTTACATTTTTTTATATGAGAAGGTACTCGTAGTAGTAGCAAAGTAAGAATAAAGTATTACCTACAACATTTCAGTAGGTGAAAATTCAATCCTTTTAATATTTTTTCCAATATTTTAGAAATTAAATAAAATCAAACCTTTATTTTGATAAAAAAAAAGAATCTTTGAAGATGGACTACACTGTAAAAACTTATGAGTGATTGAATATAAAAATTCAGTAGTTAAAAAATCTATTAAAATCTACATTTAGGGGTGGATTTTTATTTTCCAACAAAAAAGGTATCAGTCCAAATTGGAAGTATAACAACGCGTTTTTTAATAAGTAGATGAAATGCATTACAATAAAGGACTTCTTGAGAATAATTTGTATCTAAATAGCATTAGAAAATTAATTATAAGGGTTATATTTTTGGCGACTCCGATGGCTGTTTTTGTATTGATTTTATAACAGTCAATACTTTGTTTTATATATGTACAAATATTTTTGAGCCTAAAAATCACGTAATATCAAAATCTAGAGATATAATTATCTTTAGATTTTGATATTACTGATAAAGCAGTAAATATAGGCTACTCAGAACTCACGCTATATACTATTTAAATATTTTATAGTGGCTGCATTTTCATGAAATTTGTTCATAATTTACCTATCTATATAAAAAAAGTAATTCTTTCCAGTTTTTATTGATTATAAAAATCTATACTAAATACTTATATAATAATTATACTTATATATTACATATACATTATATAGATTATAAGTATATGTAAACGTGAAGACAGCATATTACAATTTTAGGGGATAAAAGTGAACCTATTTCTACCTACATGAAACTAAAAAAATATCTCAATTATAAAGCACAGATTTTCAGTTTTATTAAACGTTTGAAACTCTTCTATACTATACAATAGAATACTACACCGGTATGACGTAACAAGTAACTAGTAGCTCCGCTACAGCTATTAACCATGAAACCAGCCCGTACCTAATGAGTCTGAACCGGACACTCTAATTGAAATAGACCTTCGGACCTCCAGCATAGATTTCATTTAAACAGTTTAACTATCGTAGATTTAAGAGTAAGTATAAGTTCTTTCTTATAATAGGCTTATTTTACTAAGTATTTTATTTTTTGTGGAAATGTGAGATATAACCCTACTTCTTAAAAAGGAGTTTTCATCATCATCATCAGCCCTTTTCAACCTCCCACTGCAGGGCACAGGCCTCCCTCAATACGAAGGGGATCAGGTCATAGTCTACCGCGTTGGCCTAGTGCATGTTGGCGGACTTCACATGTCTTTTCAAAACTTGCTAGGTTTTCTTAAACATGGAGGTTTCCTCACGATGTTTTTCTTCACCTTAAAAGGAGTTAAAAAAGGAAGGAACAAGAAAATAATTCAATTAGAATCCAGATATGCATAGGTATAAAAATGTTCAATTTAGAACTTCTTTCGCACTTTTTACTAAGTGTTACACAACATTTAGTTAAACTTACCAACGTACTTTTTTGTTTAAAAGTTTACATACAAATAGACAAACTGTATACCTAGTACCTAGGGACTAACCCGAGTGAAGCAAGACTGACTCAGTCTACTCAGCTAGTCTGTAGATACATCTATACATCTACCTATACATATAAATAAATTTGAAGTACCTATCTGTATTTAATTTCAAATTACCAGCTTTTCACTAAATGCATATTATGAGATATACACGGTACTAACATCAAAAAATCTGGCGATTTTGACGATGATGATTGGGCTTTCACTCGCAGATGCTAATTTTAGAAGCAGTAACTTAGGCCACTTTGTTTCAATTTTTATATTTTAAGTGCCCAGCAGTGGGACGTTAAAAAGGGCTGATGATGATTGATGATGATGATGATGATGATGAAATTAAATCTTCTAATAGTTTATTTATTACAAGGTCAGTCAAAAGTGTTCACTGTAGTATCCCTTGATATGTATTAAGATCGATATCGATAATATCATAGAACCGACTCATCCTAGCTCCGCTTGGGATAAACCTTAATGTTTTAAAGTACAGTTTTCTCAGAGATATGTTTATTTTCCTGAAGTTAAAACTATTTTATATATTGATTTGGATGGAAGGTCTGTCCAATGGTTATCTCGTAATGCCTAGACAGACAGGCAGACAAACCAAGAGACAGACAAAAATTCCAAAAATTATAGACTCCGTATCGATAATAATGAATATTTCGACAACATTTTCAAAATAATATTAAACTAGCGACTCGCCCTCGCTTCGCTCGGGCTCTACCCTAGATGTAGCACAGGCAAAGCCGCGGGATCTGCTAGTTATGCATATAAACCTTCCTCTTAAATCACTCTATCTATTAAAAAAACCGCATCAAAATCCGTTGCGTAGTTTTAAAGATTTAAGCATACATAGGGATATAGGGACAGAGAAAGCGACTTTGTTTTATACTATGTAGTGATGTACAGAATCGACGCCTTTAAAATTTATTATATGTTATAGAGTACTAAAACGAAAAATGTAAAAACTTGCTAACTTTCTTTAAATTCTAATAACTTCACAATCTGAGAGTAAAGGGCACTGAACTCTTTTGTCTTTGCCTTTTAATAAATAGATACATCGTCTGCGACATTAAGTTACATATTATATTGAATTCAATTACACTAAACAATCTCTCTTACATTTTTTAAATTTATTTATAACGATGAAACTTCGATAAAGCTTTCATCAAGAAATCTAGAACTTTCCCTCGGCTCTGCTTGCGTATTTTTTTACACAATCTGAAAATAATTGGCACAAAGATAGATTATATAGTCTGAAATATCACACAGGTTACTTTCTTATTATCCTAGAAAAATGTATGATTCCCGTAGGACAGAATCTTGTTTTCCATAGAGGTTTTCTATTCCAAACTAACCTTTAAAAAGTACCTAGGGAGCGCTAAAACGCTACGCTAAGAGACATGTCTCATAGTCTATAGCTGTATTTTTATAGTCTCTTCCGTAACCATGATTGCTGTAAATCATTTGCAACTTCAAGAACCTAAAGTCAAAATAAGTCCACGAAAGATAATTTTATTTGGAGTAAAAACGAAAAAATCACTAGAAGTAAGGCAACCCAATTAATTAAGAGTAATCACGGCTCCTATTTAGTTCATAACTTAGTCTCCCTTTGATTGAAACAAAGAACTAGTAGAAGGTGACAAATGATTTAAACGACAATTGTGGGGATAATAGGTTGATGGTATGCAATATCTTATAAACTAATTTACGTAATGTATTAAGTGGTCTTCACCCAGTCTCAATAACGGTACATAATGAAACAACTTTTAAGAAGCTTCTATCGCTGCACTGATAAAATATTTCTTCAACAATCAAAATACTTTTCTTTTACGTACGAAACTTTGTATCTAAGGATTATTTTCAAAGTGAACGAATGATCATGTTTATCATCATTAACATGACCAGATCATAGTCATTGGTAACTGAATAAAATTTTACTCAAATATCTATCTATCTAACCTAACCTAACTTTCTCCATCAAATTAACCCACAAATTATCAAAAGAGTTATAAAAATTATAACCAAAACAACAAGTAGTATCTAAATTTGAACATCCTGCCTTTCTGTCTAGACGTGAGACAAAATCCGAATCCGGTTAGAATTAACAAGATTAAGTAAATTATAACAAATTAAGTTATATAACTCGTGATTCACTGTTGCAGAGACCCGTCCCATTATCCTGCGCGGGCGCAGTCGGCGCGCACTGCACTCCCGCGATCATCGTTCTACCCAGCGGGTAAGATTGACCTTTTTACTATGTCTTTTGACGTTTTTATTTATAAATTTTTACCATTTTTTAAATAATATTAATCGTTGCTTATATTCATTATGTGCTATATAAATTAGGTGTACATTTCAGGATCAGTTAAAAGTAATTTCATACAATTTTGGCTTTTTATTACTGAATTTTATTCTACTTTGTTAATTTTAGTGGGATTATAAGTTTTATTCAAAGAACTAAAAATCCGCCAAAATGACGGTGAAGAAGCGGGTGTCAGATTTAACGAGCTTAGAGCGGTTTAACATGTACTATCGAGAGAAGGAACCGCCACTGACATCTGGGCAGATGATGAAGAGGTTCATATGGAACCCAAAGACCAAGCAGTTCTGTGGTAGGACAGGATCAAGCTGGTGTGAGTATTTCATATTTTTATTAAAGAATTTGTTCGCTTTCATGTTTCGAAAAAATATTCTATAAAAACTAGACTAGATTTTTTTAATTATACGTATCTTTAAAGTATAATAACTGGACTTGAAATTATAATGATTAGTCTACAACTTGCAAAGTGCACTTTGAAATCGATAAAATTAAAACTAAGCTCAATAGATTTAATGAAAAATAATATATACTTACGTCTACATACGTATATGAACATGAAGTGTCTTCATAACCAAATCCTTTTACAAAACCTAACCCCTCATCTTATTTACTTGGAAGGTACTCGTTAAAAATATAGTCCTGATGATAAAAATCATAAGCATCTAGTATTTTATCTTCTTAAGCATAAAATTATTCAACCATCTAAACATAAAGCTTTTGAAAGCTATCTTAGAATTAGCTTATTTACAAAAGATTCAATAAAGTTTTAATTTCTATTATTAACTGTTAGTTACACTGATTACTGTGGGGCATTCCGCATTCCGGTTCGAACCCACGGCCGCCGGTCGCACTGGCAGGATGTCGCAATGAACTCATTGCTTCAATTCTGCCGCTTCCGCCCATCTTGTGCTCACCTTGGACGAAACTTTAATGCTTAAATCGTTTCTTTTAACCAAGAGTGAAAGAAAATTATTGAAATTTATACGGATTGACGTGATGTATTTAGATGAAAAACAAAAAGTATGTTTTTAATCCTGTGGATTATGAAAAGTATTCCGAAAATATTCTATATACTATGAATTAGATATGATTTTTGGTCATATATATTTTTATATGCTTATTTGTATCGACTACTAGTATGTACTCGTATAATAATGAAATCAATGGCCTATAAGATCCGAGATCGCTTACAGAAGGTAAGCGATCTCGGATCTCGGATCTCGATCTCGGATCAAAGAAAATCAAATATAAAAATCTTTTTACACACTACACTTACAGCATTCTTAACTAAGTACTCCAGATAGGTGCTTGTTTCCGTTTAAGATCTTAATTCTTACTCTAGTATCGTACTAAAGATATTTTTCTTAATTTCTTGACACAATTTACCTAACAGTTAATTTTTTTTATTATTACAGTTATTGCACTATGAGTTTTTTTGAGTGATTAATGACAATTAAAATCAGTGTCAATCTCAGGTACCCTAGATTATGATGATGGTCCCAGTCGGTCAAATACTTAATAAAGCTATTTAACAAATAGTGTTTTGGAGATAGGTATTTCTAAATAACTCAATTTATGTTTGTCTGAGAAAAGAAAGTTCGTATTTTATTATTTCCTTACCTATAGCCTATAGGTATAGAAAACAAGTCAAGATAATACAATTACATAATCAACATTGGCATAAAAGAATAATATTGTAACTGTGTGTCGAAATTTACATACATTTAAAGTCCAAATTGAAAAATGCTACAATAATTAAACTAAGTTATAAATTAGTTCCGCGTAACGATAGGTGCATGTTTTAATAACGAAAGAGGATCAACGTGACCTTTTTCAACAGTTTATCAGACAAGTCGAAGTACAGGTAACATAAAATTACCACAAAATAGTATAAAATGCTTAAAAGAGATATAACATTTAATTTCAAATATGAAGCAATCAATCACTTGCAAACTTGCAAACCATTGCCTTACTTCACAATAGACTGAAAACTCGCAAATGCCAAGCACTCGTGACCCTAGTTTCAATGCATATTTTATATTGGTTTTAAGGTCATAGTTCACAGACTTATTACTACTTACAAAATGAACTGATTCTCTATAACTAGAGCATTGGATTTTTTTTTCGTCAACACTTCTCGCACTGGTAATTTTAAAAAATAATGATGGTTCCTAATTTTGTATTTGTATTTTATTGCAGCCAAAATTTGCCTATTTTACTTCATCTTCTACTCTGCGCTGGCCATCCTCGTAGCTATTTGTATGTGGACGTTTCTCCAACTCCTGGACGCGAGGCAACCAAAGTGGCAGCTAGACAGTTCAATAATTGGAACCAATCCTGGCCTCGGTTTTCGGCCAATGCCTCCAGAAGTCGCTAGCAGTGTAATCTGGTACAAGGGTAATGATCCTGGCAGTTACCAGTTTTGGGTTAAGGAGCTATCGAATTTCTTAAAAAGTGAGTTCATTTTATATTACATAATAGTCACATTGACTACTTCAACAAAAATTATCCTAAAACCATATTTCCTTCTTTAAATATATATTCAGAAAGTATAAATTATCCATTTTCCAAACAGAATACAAACGAGATGCCAACAAATCTGGTGCTGGTCAGAATATTCATAATTGCGATTTTAAGTTGCCGCCTCCAGCGGGGAAAGTTTGCGATGTCGACGTAAACGCTTGGAGTCCATGTGTCGAAGAGAATGGCTTCGCATATCAGAAATCAACACCATGTATATTTCTGAAGCTCAATAAAATATACGGTTGGAAACCAAAGTTCTATAACAGCTCTGATCATCTCCCAGAAGCGATGCCAGAAGATTTGAAGGAGCATATCAAAAATATGACTGCATATGATAAAAACTACGTAAGTTTTCTATTTACTTGTCCAAACTAGTTACTAAAAGAGTCAAGTCGGAACCTATTACTACTCCTACGCTCGGTGTCATTCCGCCGGTCTTACCCTGGTGCTTGTAACCGTTCTTATCAATAACGGTAACTGATTTTAATGCCTGCACAATGCGTGTTATGAGAATTTAATAAAAAGACTAAAATCAAGAACACTAAGATTGGCCATCGTGGCCAAAATTGGCCAAGAGGACATTGAGATTTTGTGACAATCATACCAAGGCTGATTAAAGCCATTTATTAAAGAAACTGTTCTAATTCACTAAAAAAATGTCATGTATAGTTTTGGTAAAATATAAAAGTTTAAGTTTTTAACTTTGAAATGAAAGGTGGTTATTATATTTTCGTTTTAAGCGGGAAAATATTATTTTGCTCGTGAACTCTGCGTAAAATGCAGCCGCGGCTTTAATTAAAGCTTTCATTAAAGTTCCACATTGTTCTGAACATTTACTTACCTGTAACTTTTTTAACCTACTTTTCTAAAATTCCTAATAAATAAATAAATATGGAACATTATCATTATATATATCATTTCATTTTATTATATTTTTTAATCAATTGTGACAAAATCCACATACCTAGAGACGTATCTGAGCGACGACGGTGAAGATACTAGTACTCCATAAAAAAGCAGTATAAAGTTGATAAAATTAAAAAAAAACGGCCAATCCATAATAGTCCAAGCCAACTGTGTTTGCAAAGGGTAGCAATTTAAAACAATTACAGGGAGACTGCTTAAGTAAACAAACAAACTTTTGTTGGCAATCGCCAACTGCCATTTTTGGACTATTTATAGCATTTTGCAACTAATTAAAACTCTAAACTTCAATTATATTAACAAAGTTAGTGAACTATTGAACTAATCAAGATTTATTTATTGTTTTACTATTTTTATTTTAGTTAAACATGGTATGGGTGTCTTGCCAAGGCGAGAATCCGGCGGACAGAGAGAATATAGGACCAATCCAGTACTTGCCCTACCGGGGCTTCCCGGGATACTACTTCCCGTATACAAATCAAGAAGGCTACCTTAGTCCCCTAGTCGCAGTGCACTTACAAAGACCTAAGAGTAAGTCCTTTTTTTTTATAGACGTTTTTAGTACTCGATATTATGGAAATGTCAACATTTTTTCCCGGCTTGCTAAGTAATGAGTTTAATCAATAAGTAAATAAATATGTTAGGACATTATTACAACAGCACAATCTAGTTCCGTGGTAGGCTACGAGGCATGTGTTACGGACAGATGGTTGATATACTACTCTTCAAACTTCAACTTTTCTGTCTGCTGTCCCGAAAAATGCTAGATATCGAAAAAAAAGAAAGAAAAGATCGTGTAAATAAAGAATTAAACACACAGTAGCCAAATTTAAATCTAGAGATGCACCCCAGTGAAGCAGGTTGCCACCTTATAATGTTCTCACGTCTTATTGTCACTACCCTAAAGAACGTACCCAGGTGCCTAGACTGTAGAGAAATTTTGTAAATCTTTTAAATACAACTACCATTTGCTCGTGGAATGACGAAGACGCCATCGATGATAAAAATATTTTGCATATAAAAACGTTATTTTTTTACTATATCTACATATTAACTTGAGTAACAAAGATCTACAGATTTAATTTTTACATTTTCTTCTACTTATAAAATATGTTCTTTTCAGCTGGAATGCTCATCAACATAGAGTGTCGTGCGTGGGCGCATAACATCAAGTACGATCGGTTCGAAGGCATAGGTTCCGTACACATTGAAATTATGGTAGAATAAATACAATGTACCTATGTAATTATAGTGACCTAAGCATAATAAGGGAAACAACAATCATATTACAAAATCCTGAGATAATTTTGAAATCTAGTTCAGTCTTAATTTCAAAAAATCTAGTCTTAATTTCAAAAAAAACTGTAAAATCTCATTTAGTCAGCGAAAGGAGTCTCTTATAGTTGATATCCTCTTCTGTGGATATCAAATCAAATCAAAATATTATTTATTCAAATAGACTTCTACAAGCACTTTTAAATATAAGATGAGCATTGAGCATATAATATCAAAAGAGCAGAATTAAAACAAAAGTTTTCACTTAGGTCACTTTAATTTTAAACGTAAAAATAAGTCAAATAGTCATTTATGATTGTTATTTATTACTTCGTATGTTAAGAATTTGCTTGAGATTATTTCTGTTGATTTCTTTAGATGTTTAAGTAACATTTTTAATTTTACTGTACAATGTACATTTGCATGGGAAATGTTAGAATACGTTTAAATAAAGTGTTTGAATTTAATCGGATTTTTAGTTTTACGATTTAGGTACAAGGTTTTTTTTATGGTAAAAAGGGGGCAAACGGGCAGTAGGCTCACCTGATGGGAAGTGATCTCCTCCGCCCATGGACAACTGCAAGCTTGCCGGTCTTTCAGGAAAGGGAGGGATGGAGGAGGGAGGGAAGTGGGAGGGAGGGGGAAAGGAGAGTGGGCCTCCCGGACTCTCACTCACCGGGCGAAACGCGACAGCATAGTTGCCACTTCACGCCGGTCTTCTGTGAGAGAGTGGTACTAATGAACTATACGGGGCGTGCCGGCCCATTCGGTTGCTCCCGAAGGTATCCCGACAATTGGTAAAGTAAAACTCAAAAACACACTTTATCACCAAGTTCTAAGTAAATATAAAGTAGTTATCTAAAATAGGATGTAAGTTTAAATATTAAATAGTATACAAATGCACAAACAACGACGCAGGTAAAAAAACAATGTTTATAATAAAAACATTTAATGCATTTCATAAATTGTTAACAAAATTCATTCTGAAGATATAAATGTAAATAAAATTGTACACAATCTAAATTATGTTAGGAGATGTCTTATTTTTATAAATTGTCTAATATATTTGCGTCCAATAAGCTTTTCGTGATGAAGTCAAATTTTTCATTGGCACTGCATACATTGTTGGCACTTTCGATAGAAAATGGGATTGAAAATTGAATATAAGTTATAAACTACCAATAAGGCGAGCTTGTGAGGGCTCACGTAATTTATATAATTTTTAAGACAGTTGTTAATGTTCATTTTTTTAATGGTTATAAAATATTTTTTGAGTGAATCAGACAACACATCTATATAGATATGAAGTCACATTAGTTTTACAGGCGTAATAGTTTGTCAATAAAGTGTACCACAAAAATCTCAGGCTCGTCGTAATAAATTGGTATTGTGCTATTTTAAATTACCTCTTGTAAAAAAATAAATCTTGTGATACGAGTATAATATTAAGCTACGAGTAGGTATATATATTGAATCGTGTGCACGTTAGCTTCCTTAGACTTTCTTTATTAGTATTTCTCCAGATATTAATATATGTGAAAAATGTTTATACCTACTAATAATCCTGACCGAAATTTTGTATATGGCCCAAATTTAATTACACCTGAATAGGTGATACTGATATTGTAATTAATGCCTTTTCGATTGTCCAAGTATAACTTTACTTTAGACCCCCACTCTCATAACAACAGCAAGCAGCAACGAGAGAAGGAGACGAAACCAAGGTGCTCGGTAAGATTTACAACATAGCACTATAGGGACTCAGGTCTCAAACCACTACTGAACTTGTACAGTAAATTGTAATATATTCTATAATAAATGTTATTTTTGTATACAATTTCATAATATCGCAAACTACATAAATAAGTGCACTCATATTTATTCTTAAACATTGATATGAACCAACTTTAGACGGGAAAAACTCGTTTATCGCTTAAAATATAAAAAAAATCGATACGCGATTTTTTTTAAAATTTTGTGCCAGTTTTGAGTCCTCCATATCTAAAGTCAATTTTGGTATTCTAATGGATACAATCAGTCAATCATGATCTCGAAATGTGTTGAACCAAGTCGTTCCTTAAGACTTTCCGTGAATTTTATATTGCGAGCCCAAGCTCTGCAACGAATGTTGATGATCTGATGCACTGAAAAATAAGTGATTATTAAATAATCTATTAATATAAAGCTGAGTAAATTTTAATATTAAAATGATAAAATTCTACGTCTTTACAAATGATAAACCAGTAAAATCATTGAATTATTCGTAATAGGAAAGTGAATGATATCTAAACATTCAACAAAAAGCTCCTAAAGCTTATAGCCGATTGCTTTGACTTTAAAGCACATGTTCATATTCTATTTCACTGAATGAAGTTTTTGGTACATATATCCTGTGATTTTAACTAGAGGGCGCTTTAATACATCAACTTCTGTATTTCACCGAGAATAAATTCATTCATCACTTTACTTTTTCTTTCCGCTAAATAGCTCTAACACCATATTTTCTTAAATTGAATAATACAAACCACTTACTCTCAGGCTTAATTAATTGTACAGCAACTAGAGGGCTGAGGTATCCTGGAGTGTTATCGTATGGGAAGTAGGTCTCAGGAAGCCCAGGATATGGCCAGTACATCAGTGGGCCTAAAGCCTCTACATCAGCTGGTCGCTCCCCTTTACAAGACACCCACACTTTACGACGCTGAAACGTTAATGCATAAGCAAATCAATATTTTTGTTAACTTTAAAATGATTCAAAAAACTATTATTATTTCGAATAACCTAGTATAGTATAACAGTATTTTATGACCTTATCCTATTTATCGATCGGTGGTGGCATGGTAGGAAACGATGATTATTTCGAGTAACCAAGGAGTATTCTATAACCTTACCTATTTGAAGTTTATTTTCCCTAAATTGACAAAGTTTAAGCAATTATTTCAGAGGCTGAAAGCTAAGATGGAATTTTATTACTGAAGATATTCATGATGATTTATATTTTATTTAATTAGACAGGAAAAATTATCAATTTCCACATATTTAGAATGATTCCATTGAAAGAATCGAAGAAACGGCTTTTGTTAGCAAGAAATTCTACACAGGAGCTAAGAAAAAAATGTAAATGTACTACAACAACGTAAATATAAAGCATAAGGTCTACATACTTGTTGTGAGGTAGTAGTTGAATTTATATACTTTAATATATCGGATGGCATATCATTGGGCAGGTCTCCAGGATCATCGTAAAAGTCCGGATTCCAATCAAATATCTGAAACATGATAATAAAAAAGGATTAATATAATAGCTTACGAGTATGAAAACTAATATGATAAGCTTATCATATGAGTTTCATACTCATAAATATATTCCACTTCCATCTATGTAGTTCCATGGTGAACTACGAGGCTTGTGTTATGGATACCAGATAAATTACTTTAAAATACAGGCGTAATCCAAATATAATGAAAGTTTACCTTATTTAATTTAATGATAATGCATGGGGTCTTATTCTTAAAGCCATAATCGTTCTCCTTAGAACAAGGTCCCAACAGATTCACGTCGAAGTCACAGACTTCGTTACGAGGCGGCTTCGTTTCGCCACAAGCGCGTTGATTCACTCCTTGATTGATAAGAAGTGATTTGTTCTCATAAGCTATAACGAAATGTAAACAGATTTTAATCATTTTAAGGAGAAAAATCCCGGGTCTCGCATCTCTAATATTTTCATGTACGAATCACTTCCAACATGATTACCGTTTGCCTTATGGTGGAGAATAACATCGTGAAGAAACCTGCATGTTTGAGATAACCTAGCAAGTTTTCAAAAAAGACGTGGAGTCCACTGACCGATACTTGGCCAGCTTGGTGAACTATGGCATGTTTCCACTCGTATTGGAGGGATGTCCGTTATTGTTTATTGTTACGGAAGTTTAACTTAATAGTAATAAATAATACTCACGAGCTAAAAATTCATTAATATTGTCAACATATTTCTTGATCTGTGTATCGTTGTCTGCGTTGTACCATATTAGCGCTCCTTCTTCATATATGAGAGGTCTATGGCCCATGCCGGGGTTGTCTCCTGAAAATATATCACACATATTTTTTCACAATATTTATACCATAGTCTTTTTATCAATTTTAGTGTTTAAAGCGTTTGAAGAGAACTGTGCCTATTTGCATTTTTTCAATACTTTCGTAATACTATGTCACTAATAAATGATATCACTAGATATTATTAAACAAAGTCTTCCGCCGCGTCTGACTGTCTGTCTGTTCGGGAAAAACTCAAAAACTATTGCACCAATTTTCATGCTGTTTTCCCCAATGGATAAAATGGTTTTCGAGGAAAATTTTAGTATATAATTTCTCAAGTTTTTGGATACAATTACTAGCAGAACCCGCGGCTTCTCTGGCGCTAATGTCTCGTATTATCTAACGTTATAAACCAACTACTACGTTAAGACGTTACTATACAGACAGACAAAATGTTTATATAAATATTTTATTACTTTCAAATATCTAAGAATTATATTTAGTAATCTGTAGCAATAAAAAATAATTCGAGCAAAAAGATATGGAGTAAGCCACATTCAATACTTATAATATAAACATTGATACAACATTTTAGCGCCAACACAAATAGTTATATGAGCTTCTTTATGTCTTTTGAAAGTAGGTACTATGAATCAATACATATAATAAATACTAGCTTTACATAATACTTTCTTAGATTTACGCGAATATTTGACATTATAAATGAAACTATCTTTTCGAATTTTGTCGCGGATTTATTATGATTTTTGGTTCCCGACGCGACGCGGACGTTTCGAATGCTTTACAGGTAGTTCGGGTATTCCTATAGAAATCTGAAATTTCGCCTTTTATTAAACGAGAAGAAGCAAGCAATTTTTTGTCAGTGAAATTACTTAACTATTACTTGGTATCGAGTATAAGCAAGTGCTTGGAAAATCGATTAAAACTTTAAACATGAAACATACAGATTATAAATATTGATTACAATTTTGACACTTTGACAGAATTTGAAAAAAGATTATATTATTGCTTTTAATGCCATTAACAAGAGAATTGAATTGAATTTAAGATTCTCATTTTACTTAACTATTAACCAGTCATATAAAATGTGAATGTGAATAAGGATGAAATATTCTACCTAGAATGAAATTTTTCTGAAAATATCGGTTTCGTTGTGGAAGAATTTATACACAAATCTTATAGTGATTTTAAGCTTCAAAGACATAATTTTTGGTGGTAAATAAAAAATTATATTAGAGCTTTTCCTATGAACTTTTAGCTTAACCGTACCTATTATAGACTCAGCCAGCGTGAAGTATGGTATCCTCTCGTCCATGGCGGAGAGCAACCCGCACATGCATATTGAGAAGAAAATGATGATGCAGATGTACATCACTAGGTATATCAGTCCGATGACGCCTGAAATAGAAACATATTATGTTATATTGAAAATAACTTTAAAAAATTAATTAAAATTTTTTAATTAATTAATATGATATTTTTGTACATTTTGTTATTTTATACATATAAATAAAATAATTGTAGTTTCTGTTTTTAATTTCGAATTAACAGATTTTCACTAAATGCATATTTACGATACTAGCAACAAAAAACCATTTTTAAATTTTTGTCTGTCTGTCTTTCTGTTTGTTTCGGCTAATCTCTGAAACGGCTAGACCGAATTTAACGGAATTTTCACTTCCAGATAACTAATGTTATAAGGCGTAACTTAGGCTACTTTTTAACCGAGTTAAAAAAGAAGAGTTTATATTTTAGAATTTTATTTATTTTACCTAGCGGAACCCGTATCTTCGCTGACGCTAATCCTAAGGATGAACCCGAGCGAAGAGAGGGTAAGTCGCTAGTTTAATATAAATGAGAATAACATTCTTTATGCTACTCAACGATGTAAGACAATTATTAAGAAAAATGTTAACACTAGCATTTTAAACTTTCAACACCAAAGGGAATTCGGCCATAAAATTCATAGTATACTATAAAAAAAGTTCAATCAAAGTTATTTGGTTTTATTTGAGAGTGGTTACGCGGTACGTTCCATCGCAAATGTAGTATCGATTCTGCCCAAACTGAAATAGCTCTTTCTGCGAAAGCGGTCACGGACTGTTTACACTTCGTCGTCATAAATTTATGTATGCACTAGCGGAAATATGTTTAGTGTAATGCATATTTCAGTCTAAATTAAATTCAATATTGTATCACTTATGTAATAGGCGGTTTTTCAATGTGTCAAATAGAAAGCCAGCGATTTGGGTATCAAGATCTATAAAGTTGTAGGTAAAAACATTGAGAGAGCAATAGATTAAATTGGTAATTATCGAATAATGTTTTCTGGAAACCCTTCTGAGCTGTTTCACTGAATACTTTCTTAGGTTTACGCGAATACTTGACATTATAAATGAAACTATCTTTTCGGATTTTGTCGCGGATTACGGGAGTCTCTCCCGTGACCATGATTTTTTTTTAATGGTAAAAAGGGGGCAAACGGGCAAGAGGCTCACCTGATGGGAAGTGATCACCTCCGCCCATGGACATCTGCAAGCCTGGCTTGCAGATGCGTTGCCGGCCTTTCAGGAAAGGGAGGGATGGAGGAGGAAGGGAAGTGGGAGGGAGAGGGGAACGAAGGCGGAGGATGAAGGGAAGAGGGAGGGAGGAAGGAGAGTGGGCCTTTGATTGCTGTAAAGCATTCGAAACGTCGGGAACTAAAAATCAAAATAAATCCGCGACAAAATCGGAAAAGAAACTTTAATTTATAATTTACTTCTCTAACTTGCCCTTGTGATACATAATCGCGACAGGTCATTTGTGAACATATCGTCCGTCGCAACTTGTTTATACGCATATTGAGATAATGAGTAGGTACTAGGCGTTGTAGATAATGGTGTCATATTTTGCCCCATCCAGGCATATGATGTTAGTACTGTAAGATGTATTAGTATGTCTCCTACATAGCTATGGAACTAAGAATAGATGTTATTTTTTGAAATACTATTATGATAAATATTAATTGACTTCAAAATTACTAAAAAGTAACTATTTTGAACTTAGGTGGACAATTTTTATTTGAAATTTATATGCTTTTTAATAGAACATTAAGTCATTTAATAGAATATTCATTAGAAACGAAAATCTGGAGTAAAACCTTAAGAAGGCTTCAGCTCCAGAACCCTAAAGACGTATCAACATTATCAAGCAGTCACCTCTAGCTTTGAGGGTAGTACCTACCAGTTATAATAATGACTTCACGACCAATTTCTGTCATGGCGGCCAACTGCGCAAAAGATGTTTTAATGCACAAGTGTACTCTCTATTCCTGACACTTTTATGGTGCAGGGTGCATGGATGACTACTCGACACGACCAGCGAGAGTTAAGGTGATGAACCGTTTGCATACTCTCCGATGCATAGAGGTGGAACACCGCAAACTTCCCAAATCAGAGCTGTTACGTTGTACTTTTTTACTTTTTATTTCATTCGTATTCTTCTCAACAGATCCGTTAATATTCAAATATGATTGTGCATAAAGAATAAAGACATCCATATTGGATTTAAGACGCCACGTCAAGAACTAGGCATTGTCATCCAAACCGTGAGTGTATGGAAAATTTTAGCTAAATCGATAGAAACAGATCGGAACACAAACATTGTCAGTTAAATAAAACTTCTAAAATAGGATCACGTTCCTTATAATTGGAACTTACGCCAAAACTACTAATTTACCTATTGTTAACGTGAATGTTGTATGGATGTGTGTTAGTCGTTTTCACAAAAAGTATCTGAAATGATTTTGATGAAACTTAAACGTAATAATATAGCTTATACATCAGAATATCACATAGGTTATAATTGTAAAGTATGGTTTCAATAACTGTTATTTTCGGTTATAAAATGTAAACACGTACTTACGAGATCTCCGTAAATATTATTTATTAATGAGTGATAAATAGATTCATATTTTGACTTTACAGCACTTATTTATACTAATATAAGCAAAAATTTAAATTTTTATACAATGAAACAACAACTACTATATGTCTGATTAGTTCAAATACGATACTACTTAATCAACATAACTTCCAAAGAGATAAAATGCGGTTAAAAAGAATATTGCCAGCGTGATTTATCGTCAACGTCACATTGACAGTTACAAAGTTTGCCGCTATTAACAAAATGCTAATCCACCAAATCAGTAACATCAGTACATATAAATAAAATTGAACTGCCTGTTTTAAATTTTAAATTAACAGCTTTTCGCTAAAATCCAATTTTAAAGTTTTTGTCTGTCTCTCTGTTTATTCCGGCTAATCTCTGAAACTGCTGTACCGATTCTGACAGAACTGTACCTGGCCAAGAAAAGCACAAGTTGGCCCACTTGATGACCGGTTGATACGATGGCCAGGATTGTAACGAGTAAAATGAAAATTTTATAATTAAATAAAAATATTCAAGTTTTTTTTTATTTCTACTTCACTTTAATGATTGTCTTAACCCCGAGATAAGAAAAACCTAACATTGAGTCACATAAGACTGAACAAAATATTCTGAATGTCAAATCCCCACACAAATAAAGCTAGACGAGTCAAGTTAAGTATTTGCTCGGCAAACACTCGACCTGGTTGATTTTATGTTGGATACACTGTTACTACCCATTAGTCCGCTATAAATAAACGTACGTACCTACATATGTGAAGAAGTTTATTACTATTGGTCCAAAGGAAATAGGATAAGTATAAAAATCTATAATATCATTGGCGCTATGTTATGGTACATGTATTGTTGCAGAAGAACAGAGTGACCATAAATGTTAAAAAACTACTAGCTTAGGAAATAACAATTTCATCTGAAACATTCACTAACAATCCTAAAACCCCATGCCTCATTTCAGGCGTCAAGCCCAAAATATATTCCATATACATATAATATTCCTACACAAGACAGAAAAATAAATGTACAGACTCATCGACGTACATATACATATATTCTATAGTAATCTGAGATATTCATAATGGACTCAATAAACCTATCCTCCATAGACTACACTGTTAAAAATGTTTGTAAAATTACAATCATTTTACAAAACAAAGGTCGAGTAAAATTACAAATCGATGTTTACCACTGCGAAATTATGAAACAATTCTAGTAATTTTCCAAAAAATGTCAGGAAACTTAGTAGGATGTGTTGTAATTTTACAGAACTGTTTGTCGAATTTCATGAAAAAAATTTTAGATTTACAAACATTATTTGTAATTTGGTTTACTAGAAATTTTAATAAGAAATTTTAGTAATTACTTCCAACACATTTTTTGCAAAAATACAATAGAAATTTTTACAGGGTATCGTTATGCTATTAAATCTAAAGCAAGGACAAACAACAAGCATTTCGTATCTTATTCAACCCTTTTAAAATTTCCACTGCTGGACACAATCTTTTCTTTAACATGATAAATTATCTATACCCTGTGCTTAAATGTCATTCGAGAACACTCGAGTTTTCTTACAATGTTTTTTTAAGCCGCTCGCTCGAAATTCGCTCATGTCAGAGGTGTGAGACCCGGGATTGGAACCCACTTCACTCGTTTTCTCAAGCAAGTGCACTATCATTACGCTGTTTCTGCCTTGTACTCGCATTTAATTTAAGAAATACTAAGGATTAATATTACTTATGTACTTCGTCATATGTATCATATAAATTAGCATATCAACATACAGTGGTTAAGGTGTCCGTTTTCATCGTCAAGGATTTAGTTGTCAAGGCGATAATTACTATTGACTCTATACAGTAGCTTTATTCATAAAATATAACCAAGAAAACATCTGTATTAAATATTATTTAAGTGTATTAAGTATTCTATTTAATCACGCTGTATAACTCGCTGCTTCAAAGGTACACAAGGTAAGGGGTCGTCCATAAATCACGTGATGTTTTTAAGCAACTTTTTAGACCCCCCCTCCCCCATGGTGATACGTGGTGAGGTTTAAGATTACCCCCCCCCCCCCTTCAAAATCACGTGTATCTTTTACAAAGTACCTTAAAAAATCGGAATATTATTTTTAAATAAAGGTTAACAGGTATAATCTAATATAATTTTGGTAAATTAAGCACCGTCATAAAAATGTAAAAATTCTAATTAAGAAGAATAAATGACAAAATAATAATCGTGAAATTTTACTATTGTACCTGAAGCAAATACTGGCTCTCTCACACATGGTCGCTATACTACTGCGGAGAAGGTAAGTCATAGAATAAATCACTGTCATTCTACTCGACATACGACATACTCTACTAAGACGTCATGGCTGTCGATAACCTTATTATTTCACACTTCTGTGTGGACTTCTGCAGGTTTTTTAAAAGTAAATTTTTCTTTAAAAAAACCTGCTGTTCTTCTGTTGTCCTTCCTTGTCCATCAAGTTGGGTTCCATAAGAGTCATGTGGGAGTATGAGTCTAGCCTATGTGACTGGGAGTGACGCATAATATACTTACTGGCTACTGCTCCTTTTTCCGTAGATTTTTTGTGCACTAGCACCTACAGAATCATTACGACTCGACTAAAATCCTGCCAGAATTTTCTTTTTTCTCATTAACAAAATCAATGGGATTAGGTGGTTTATGTATGGTCTTTGACTGTATGCATACCCTCTAGTTTCGGCCGACGGTCAATTAACTTTGAGCACTGGGTACATCACACGGTGCTAAAGTTAAGTCAAAATAGTATTCACTTTTCTTAAACTTTCAGTGCTGATATTCACATATGTATATAGTAAAAGTTTTTGAGAATATCATTAAAAATGTATAATTCGTCCGTCTGTAACTTATAACTACTACTATAACAATGTAACTTTATTTAAAGTTTATGTATGTCTTAATTTTTGTACATGATATTAATGGAAATATGTCAATACTTTTTATAAGTAATCCAAAGCAATTATGACCAATCGGTTCATTATTACATTTCCATCCTTACTAATAACGACGCTTCGTGTGTCTGGGGGAATATTTGGCCCATCCTATTGGTCTCATCATCTGTTATAAAGAATTTATAATACACGATTTTTTAAAGCATATCATAGCTTTTAATAGTGCCATTTCTTGCAATAGTAGTTCCCGTACAGGTCTTTTCAGAGAAGTTTTGGAGGTTAGTCACCCCAGGCTTATTATTATAAAAGTTCGGCGATTGTCGCGGCGCGCGGGATAGTCCCAACAGTGAGTAAAAAAAAAATCACGTGATAACTCACTACACCCCCCCTCCCTCCTGGTGATATTTCGTGATTTTTTCCGAACCCCCTCCCCCCCCATTCAAACATCACGTGATTTATGGACGACCCCTAACAATGACTTTACCTTTGGATCGTGTAAATTAATCCAATTAATATTATAAATGCGGAAGTTTGAATGAATGTTTGTTACTCTACCTGAACGAACAACTAAACAGATCTATTATTACTTTTCGTCAGGAAAAATGTACGTTTCTCGTTGGATAGGGTATATGTACATTTATTTATATTTTTCATTAGGAATGAACCCGAGCAAGAGTTAGTTGCTAGTATAAAAATATATTAGGATGAATATTCTTAACTAATCATACTTCTGAGATTTTCATTCATGCGAGTTATTTCAACATGATTACAAGTTATTAATAAGTTATATAAGGATACCTTGCTACACACCTTGCTAATAAGGATAAGGTATAGGAAAATATGACAAGGAAACTTATATCTCTATATGATATATCTCTACACTCGCAAGGACTTAAATTTTGATAGACGTGTGAAATCCGACAACATCCAACTCCACCTGCTCCACAAACAAAAAGCAAGTGTGGTAGATCTTATCCCACTTAAAAGGCTTATCCCCAGTAGTGGAACGTTAAAAACAATCTTAATATTTTTTACTAATACTTTTATTTCACGTATCGAAGTGTAAGCATTACACATTCTAGAGAGAGAAATTGTAACTTAGTAGAGCTATTTATCAGAAGGTTTACTTATACTTAAATATTTTTGAACGAATGTAATTTAAATTAAATACTTCAAGAACAAAACAATAACAATTTTCCATTTAAAGGCTCCTTTGTTTGGTTTATTCCACCATATTCTTAATTGATTGGCAATACGGCCTCTCCCACTCACGTCATACCGGGGTCATAGCGTCTATTACTGGGGGTGGTCACCCCGACTGGGTTGACATGTAGATTAACTAGTAACATGGCTAGCGAAATGAAGGAAAACACCCATTTACTAATTGATATTAGGTTCTTACTAGTGCTAGACCGCGGCCTCGCCTGCATTTTTCTTAACGCGCTTTTATAAATTTCACTTTTAAATACGTAGGTAGGTTATGTGTAATGATATCTCGGAAGTTGATTTAAAACAATTTATCGCGCCAACCTTTATCGTAATATTTTTTTTTCTTTTTATGTGAAACCCAGATGACAATATAATAATTATTTGACTCCGTTTTGAAGAGGAATTGAATAGTGAAACTCTTCATATTGTATTATGTAGTCTCTTTAGTCTACTCGTAGAAACTTTGAGTTTCTCATTAGTTTGATAACTCTTTATGTATAAACTTAAATTGAAATATGCACATCGGTAATTGAGTTTCATACATTTTTATGTAACTGTGATATAATGCATCAAAGTTATTTATTTGAGCTCTATAATTTTTGAAATTAAAAAATTTAAAGTGTGACTTTTTAATAGTTCCTAAAATCCGTACAGTCATTTCTTATACTTTAAGACATTTATAAAATTTTTTGTTGAATGATTGTTGGATAATTTGAAATAATGGTTGGTATAATTGTTTAAGCAAGATGTAACCAATAATAAAACATAGATAGAAAAAAATAGAATCGAGGGTCATGGGGCATTGATATAATATAGGCGTGCGGGACTTGCCGCCGTGTCTATGTCCTTAAGTTAGATAGGTATTAGTGTAATTAAAAGGAATTTGTCATCATGTCGCAATAACTATGACTTTTTAATGGCCTTCGAAGGAACATGACCTTCCATGGAACACCCACCTTACATACGCCCCAGCTACTTAAAGTAATTTTATTATACCTACATAGAGTTTACATTACTAAAAATATAAACTGTATATTCCACTGTTACTAAGTTCTAAAGCTGTATTTTATATCATGACGTGAACATGACGTACAGTAAACTGAAAAAATCATACGTGATCTTGAAATATGCGATTAGTTATCTTGTTTTATTACGTAGGTACATAGAAAATTTTCAATATTGCTCAAAACTACTAGCAACGCCCTTGTGTCTAAATCAGGTCTCAAATCAGAAGTATTATAGACGTATTCATAGTTTGTTTGATTTTCGTAAGATTAACTGCTGTATTGGCCAAAATACGAGTAGGTTAGCGCTATTTCTTTGATTAGATTGAAGAAATGAACTGTTAAGTGTTAAAACAGTGTATAGTCTTTTTAAATCTACTTGAGATACGGCAGTTGTATTATTAGTTTAATTCCTATACTACAACTCACCCTTGCTCCCCTCCGGTTCATACGTTTTATTGGTTAGTAGGTATAGATTTTTCAGAGTTTATTATCGCGCAATAAAAAGACCTATCATAATATCAAATGACATCACAATCTGTCCAGTTGTTTCTCTTTCTATGTCAGACAGACATAGAAAGATTTTAAAACAATTTTTGTATATTTTTAATGTTTTAAATTCACATAATATTATTCTTTGATGAATGTTTATGTACTGGCGAATACATTTTCACTTATAATTATCTTTGGAAATAAAAAAATCTTAACGAAAGGAAGATAATATGTAACACTGATAGTATTACTATATCAAAAGTAGAAAATAGAACATTGATACATAAAGTTTTCATTAATGAATAATAGGCGAAGATGTATATAAAAACATGAGATAAATATTTGAAGTCGATCAAAATACTGCTTTTACGATCATAAATATAGGTAAAGTTATTTTACTATAAGCATTAAGAGATATTTTGTAGTATTTCTAAACATTTCACAGTCTAAAATAACGTGCATTAACGTGATTCACCATACACGTGGATTACTGGTCTAGATCGTAAAATATAAGGGGAACTTTGTTCTGTAACCACACTGCTCTATGTATAAGTGTATTTTGAACTAGATTACAAGTCTAGGTTAAATAATAAGGATGGCGATAATTGAAGTTAGTATTTGTTCACCGAGGAGGGAAACGGACTGAAATAATTATGAAAAAAAGTATATTATAGGTACATAAATTAATTAGTAGGTGTATGTATTCGACTATACGTCCTTAAACGAAATATTTATACGATTTTAATGGGGCTTTGGCTTTTTTTGATAATTATAGAAATAAAAACCCAACTGAGTAAAAAGTTAACTAAAAAGAAAAGAAAAAGTTGAGGAAATAACAGCGAATAATGCAGTGGGAGATGTACCTACTACATGTACGAGTATGTACGATATATGTACGTTTTAGAATAACTGCACGTTTAGTATTAGTTAGATATTTTATTTTATTTATTTTTAGTTATAAAATTAGTTGGATATTTTATTTTATTTATTAAGTTTTTAGTAGATCTCTTATGACTTATTTTGTTTGAATTTAGAGAGTAATCCTTTGAGAGGAAGAGAGAGCTTTTAACCTTCAGCTTATCAGCTTGAGAGATGCCTATTTATTGTTCCAATATAAAATGCTTTAAGTTAACCATGCTCCTTTAAAATATGAAAAATATGAGGTTGTGTGCCTCAAAACACTTGTCGTCAGTTTGAAAAAAAACTGTAAAGATAGTTAATTTTGTCATATCTTCATAGGCTCTACAAGAAATATGACGTTATATAACAAGTACCTACTATACATTTTTGAGCAATTATCCGAAACATCTTTCCTTGATTTTAAGAAAGCTTCCAAGCTTTATAGAGCAAGAGCCCGTGAACTCCAAACCATTAACGATTGACGTGGGTTCATAAAAAAGTAATATTTTTATTACTCACTAAACATTACATTTTCTTTGTATTCTTACTTAGAATTGTTTATATCTTACTGAACATTATGCAATATTACCAGAACAATTAGAGTATATAATATTACTGGTATAGAAATACGCATTTAGATTTTAGAATAAAGTTAAACTTACCTAGGTACGTATACTTATTAATATGATGTATGCTCGGAATCGAATTCGCTCCCCTCGAGCTTTGATATTTTGTACTATTAATAAAACGGTGCTTAATTAAATGGAAATACACTAAGCTTTTTGTAAGAAAAAGCCTTATATATACTTTAATATTAAACGAAGTTGTAACTTAACGTATATAATCGTAATATGTCCTTTATATACATATACTCTCTACGTACAGGCTACAACTACCTACTTTCCTATAAATATTTTATAAACACATTATCAAATAGAAATCCTACAGGAAATATTAACTAAAAGTAGTATCAAAATAGATCAATTTTAAACCGTCAAGAAACTGATTGAGCTTTAATTTTAAACTTTGCTAGAGATTTCTTATAAAATTATTTAAAGTGACTTAAAATATTATTGCAATTATTCGATCATGTATATAGATTTTTTGTTTTTTTTATTAACATCACATATGGACACTACTATTAATGTTATACATATTTAAAACTTAAATTATAAGCAATAATAATGTTAACTTACCCCATCGTTTTGGAGTGCGTCCTAAGAACTTTCTTTCTTCTGGATCCCATATCGCATATTGTACTCTTTGCAGAAAGGGTCTCTGCGGGGGTCGGCGGCAGTAGTTGACCACACCGTTAGGCTTGTCCGCGCCCATCGTGCCGAGTGAATGAATGGACGGCCTGTTGCTTGCAAAGATAGCTTTCTTCATAGACGCGAATAAGCAAGGTTTAATGCCTAATTTTATATGTCTCTGAGAGCATTTTATTTTTATTTCGATAATATCAGTCACGGGCCACGGCATAACTTAACAAACGTTGCCTTTGAGTACCTCAAGAGTGATCGTCGGATTGTAGATTAATTATGAGACTCGTAAATATTTACCCTATAATCTAAATGTAATACATAAGCAGTTATTTTATGAAACTTTAATATAATTATACTTTTTAGCTATAAACGCAAAAATTATGATATTATTCTAAGTATTATTTAGAATTTTTAGACGTCATTAGGTATATTAAGAATGTTAATAAGATTATAATTGATTCAGTTCCTAGGGGAGAGGTATTGTTTGTATGTAAATATAATTTCCTCATAAATAAAGTACTCATGTATAATCAAATATGAGTCTAAAACTATATTGACTTATAATTAAAAAAGTGAAAAATTTAAATAAAGCACTTTATATTTTGTAAAAACAAGAGCTCTTGTAATGTTTCATCTTACTAAATATTAATAAGTATAATCAAAAATATATATAACGTATTTTTACGGAACATAATTAATACAAAGTAATTGAGCATTTTATCTTCATCATCTACTCTTTGACACCCGCCTTATAGCCGCCCAAATCTGCCCAGAACCAGCAAAACCGCCCTGCCCTTACCAATTAGCTTACCTTGCCTCGTGATGAACTAAGCTCTGTTGATTTTATAGCACAATGTAAATTGACATAAAGAGATTTACTGGTATATAGGAAAATATATATGTATGTACTATGTACGTGCTAGCTATTTGCGGCTTCACACGTAATATTAAAAACCAGTTAAATCTGAACTGTTTCATTTCTATGACTAGAGTTCCCTTTCCCTTTAACTAGAGTTCTACCTATTAGTTTACATAAATAATAGGTTTACCAAAATGTGTGACATACTCAGAAACGGCTGGATCAATATTTTTTTGTTAAGAGTGTGTCAAAGGCAGCTCTATACTTAAGTTTCGTCCCTAACCCATAAAAATCCGAATAGTTTTATTTAAATTAGTAATATTTTCGCGAAGTGTTTACAAATCTTAATAAAAACGGTTGAGTTAAACGAACATACAGACAAAATGTACATGCAAAAATACTTGTTTGGCTTGAACTATGTATTACATTCGAAAATAAATCATTTTAAAATAATGTAGTCCTTGAAACGATGATGCTGATAAGAAGCCCATCGGCCTCAGTACTCGATCAACTATAAAAGTTTAGTATATTTTCAGCACTGTAAAATTTCTGACACAATTTATAGTTTAGACTATTAGTCAGTACATGGCCGTACCGCGTACGATGCTATCCATACAAAAGAGACTGCACATAGTAGGGGCGGCATTTGGAAAAATTACATAGTACCAAAGTTTATTTTTTTACTTTTAACAATATTTATATCGCTGGTTTAGCCTATGAATACAATGACTATTAGTGTTACATGCGTACACACGGACATCACGAAAAAAATGACTTTCCTTTTTAATTTTGCGCACGGAACCCTAATTAAAATACCTTATTTAACCTAGGGTCTTTTCACAAACTTGCATCGTATTGAGAAAATCTGAGGTAGTATTACTAGATGACATAACACGAAAAAAATACGTTTTTGTTTTTATAGTCTTGGCATTTGTAGTTGGCTATAAAAAATAATTGAAAACAACATTGTTATACTCCATTCAACAAACATTGTATTCCAACAATTGTTTAATGAACACATCATCATTATTGTACTATCTCCTCTAGATGGGGGCGTCATTAGGGCCCTATTGCCTTCGTTTCTGCAATGATTGAGCGCCGCCAGGTTTGCTTAGGCCGGCCACGTGTTCGCTTTCCTTGGGGATTCCAGTCTAGAGCTTGCCTCGGTGTGTGGTTAGGGTCCCTTCGGAGTGTGGCCAATCCAATTCCATTTTCGGGGTTTGATCTGTTTCTGATTATCTGATTTTCGTTGGAGATTTTCTCGGGCCAGTATATACCAAGAATTTGGCGAAGACATCGGTTAATAAAGACCTGGAGACGGCACAAGATTTCCTTGGTAACCACGTCTCGCACCCGTACATCAACACGGTTTTAACATTGGACCGGGACATTTTAAGTTTAATACTTTGGGTTAGTTTCCGTGATTACCATACGGGGCGTAGCTGGGCGAAGGCTGCTCTAGCTTTGGCGATCCTTGATGCGACTTCTTCAGTTCCTCTAGTTTCTGAGGCTCCACTTCCGAGGTACATAAATTTTTGGACACATTCCACAGCCTCTGAGTCGATGAGCAACGGCAGAAAACTTGTTGCGCCACACCTCATCTCTTGGGTTTTCCGGGTGTTTATTTTAAGATATCTAATAACAATTAATATTTGCGCTGTCTTCACTTTCTAGACCTCTTGTGAAGAATCAAGAGGAATAAAATTTAAAACACTTTTTTACCCGACTGCGCCAGAAGGAAGGTTATGTTTTTCGAGAGTATGTATGTATAATTTTAATATATGTATGTATGATTTTACATTTGGCACACTCTGCGGCCTGAACGGCTTGATAGATTTTAGCTTGAGAGGTATCGTTAGATTTGTATTTACTATGACAGATTTTGATTAGCTGAAGAGAAGAAGAAAAAGAGATTAGTTGGAACAAACAGAAAGATGGTCAAAAATTTAAATAATTGAATTTTTGATGTAATTACGGTATATACCTTTATATGTATTTAGTGAAAAGCTGTTAATTTGAAATAAAAAACAGACTCTCCAATACTATTTATATGAACTCATAGTTACTAAGGTTGGTTCTTCTTTATCAACTTAATAGGTATTAATAAGATAATTGAATTAATAAATAAAATACTTTTTAGGTTTTTGTGAATTTTAATGTACAAATCTATAAATATATGTATTTAAACTACTTGTACAAGATAGTTAATGATTATAAAGCAATTAAGAAACGACGCAGGCGCATCGTTTATGAAGCTTTTCGCATTCACTCAAGTCTTCGGGATAGAATGACATATATTTGCAGGGCAGTGATATATGGACACTTATCTTATATGTAAGATTATACATAAAACTTAATACTGATAATAATATTAGTTTAATTTAGTACATCAGTAGTAGTAGATAACGGCAAGCAACTTAAGCATTTAATGATTTTTTTAACAGAACATGTGTGTACTTTTCGTTTACGTCGTACGAGTAGTTAGCGACTTTATATAGACTCCCTTTGGGTTACGAAATATGGGAGACCATGGTTTACAAAATTTTGTAATGGCAAGATGCTATTATTACACCCGTTAGCCCTAAACCGGGAATGGTTTATTTATTGGTCTATCATATTGAATAAATATGTTGGGACATTATTACAACAGCGCCATCTAGTTCCGTAGTAAGCTACGAGACTTGTGTTACGGATACCAGATATTTGAAACACTACACATAATATATAAATTTTAAATACATACATATTATAAATATAAACACCCATGACTGGAGTACAAACATTCGTGCTCAACAAATGAATGACCCCAACGGAATTCGAACCCACGACCGCTGGCAAAGAAAGGATCACTACCTCTACTCACCTCACCCATGTCACACGTCACTCCGCACTTCAGAAAACCGTATCGATTACATAAATATTGGCACGTTTAACTTATTAACTCGTATCAAGGGCTAACGACAATAGGGCTATTACAATTTGTAATTTAACAACTTTAAAAGTTACTTGCCGCATCTTTTACATGAATTATTTCCTTTCTAGTAATACTATATAGGTATTGATTGTCAAACTAAAATTATTTATCATAACTTAAACAACACACAATACAATTGGTAATAAATAAACTAAATTAGGAATGATAAACGTATAGTAGAGGAGACCCTGGAAGATCGACCTTCACCGATCTGATAACCAGATGAGACATATTTTTTATCGTATATAATTTATAAACAAATATGCATATAATTACTTGCCTATCTGAAAGTGCTCATGGCTATTTTTAGCTGGGCAACAGTGCTTTAAGTATGATTTTTTGCAGGCAAGTCTATATGACTGATTTTGTAATAAAATAATCTAAAATTTGATATAACTTTCGATAAGTTAGCAGAACGATGGAGTCACCTATATTGACTTACCTGTTCACATCGGCTTTGGTAGCTATACACAAAAATGAGTAGGCTAGCCTACTGAGGCATATTCTGTGTGTTAAAAACTAACAGTGAAATAAAATTCATTTGGTTATCAAAAGAAAGAAAGTGATGAAAAAAAAATCTAATAAAGTTAATTTAACATGAGCACTTTCAGATAGGCAAGTAATTATAGGCATATTTGTTTATAAATTATATTTAATAAAAAATATGTCTTATCTGGTTATCAGGTCGGTGAAGGTCGATCTTCCACCGGCTCTTAGACCAGTAGACCTTATATACGAGTATAACTAACTTTCGGCAAGTGTGTAAGAAATCAATTGATAAAACCATTTCTATACAGAATTGAAGAAAGTGTAAGCAGGTTCCAAAACATTAAATTTCAATTTAGAAATATTTATGGCTGTCCAACTGTTAAGTTAACATGAGATATTTAGCTTCACAATTTCGCCTAAAAATATCGAATATCCGAGTATGTGGACTCTGTTTTTATTTTCTCCCAAAAATCTAACTACCCACTTAGATTAATCGTTTAAATTTCACAATTTCTACCCAAAAAATGCCTTATGTGCACTTTTAGTTCACAGCCGAAACAAAAAAAATTGACTGCCAAAGGTCATGTGATTGACGCTTCAAATGGTATTCTCTTTATAATCTATGTCAATCAAAAGATTTTTTCCATATATTTAAGTTTAATCTGTGATAATCAATGGTTTAATGTTAAAATAGTATAAAGTTTACTTTAAAACGTAAAATATTCGCGTAAATATAAGAAAGTATTACAGTATTATGTGAGCTGTTGTATTACTGATCAATTTGTAGTGTAGTGCAGTCATGCACTCTCTACCTACTCAACTCTACTCTACTCTACTCCTTGGGACTAAATTCCTAACATTAATAACATAGAATGTCCTGAGTTAAAAACCTTACTTCTAACGATTGACATGAAATCAATAAGCATAATATTATATTAAAATATTAAAATTTCGCTTACTAACGAACGAATTCCATATTATTCAATAGTAATTATATTTAACTTTTAACACAAATGTAGGTCATTAATTAAAAATATGATTTATATTTTAAGTATTTAACTCATTTCATCATTTTTGATCATTTTTTGTTACATAATTGTTCTCATAAATTAAAAAAGATAAAAGATTATTCATTTGATGAATAGAACTAATCTTATTTTTGGAGAAATATTTTAATACTTACATTCGTATAAATTACTCATCTTTCTTTCTTTCTTTTATACGTTTAATATTAAATTTTAATGAATGCTATTTTGTTTTTAATTTAATTTTAACGAATATTACGAGTGGCATAAAATTTTTACGCCAATAAATTCATAATAAGCTTTGTTCTAACCTCAAAAAATATAAATTCAGACGAATAATTATTTTCAAAACAATACAATAAATTAATTAATTTCACAATTTTTATATTAATAATATTTTCAAAATGAAAGAATTCATCAATTTTTTTAAACAATTTGTACCAACGTACTTTGTACTATAATTTCACCAATAACATTATACCGTGACTTTGTTTATGTATTTGAAATATTTATATCTGCATAGCAGTTATGACAGACAGACATGCTTAGTTATTTTTAGTATTTTACATAGAATTTTCCTCTTTTGTATGGTTGGATGAAAGATCATCATCCACTTGTAGCACCATCCGCGCATAACCAGACGGCTCCTTCAGACTCTTGTTGTAGACGATGTTCTTGGCCCACGCTCTACATCGTATCACTGATTGAATATTCGCTGAAAAGAAATTTGATAGTATTATTGTTATACTGAAGTTTTTAACTCAAAATCTACTGTTTTATTAGGTAACTAGCATTTTCCGCGGCTTCGCACGCGTTCTAAGGGCCGGAAACCATATTCTTTCTGAGTCACACGGTATGGTACCTCGCAGAACTAACGCCCTTCCCGTTTTTGCAACATTTTTCATTGATGTTTCACTCCTATTGGTCGTAGCGTGATATAATAAAATCGAACCAGTAGTTCCTGAGATTAGCGCATTCAACTAAACAAACAAACTCTTTAGCTTTATAATATTAGTATAGATTACATCGCTTTATTAAATATGTGTTAATGCGTGTTCCCAAACATTTTGCTATTACGCGATTGTTGTGAACCTTAAAAGAGGGTTGTGTATTTAAACTATATCCGATCCTATGTTCCTCCATAATTACTAAACGGCTTAGTTGATTCTTGATTCAAACGTCGCTACATAGATATAATTAAAAATCTAAATGGCAGATCCTAGACGCCAAATTAAATATTTTGAATGAAGTCGGTTAAAAATTGGCGTATTAAAATAATATATAAAATATTTCTATATAAAATATTATATTGTACATACATGGCGGACTAAGCTTGATGGCTATCAAAGGGCTGATGTAGCCGTTGTTGTTAAGGTAGGGGTAGAACCGCCCCGGCAGCCCCATGCCCCACGGATACTCGATTTTTGTGGTATTAGAGTGTTCACCCTCACACGATATCCACACTTGCTTTCGCTAGAAAATGATAGATTGATGTATTTAAACATATTTATTATATTAATTAAGTAACTACTAATATTAATATAATAAATGAATATTTACATTGAAAACAAACAGACGTAGGCACTATACACTATATTCTAAACCAATGAAGTATTTTCCGAATAATTTGCATTAAAATTATCTGGGATTGGTCAAGTTAAAAAGAAGAGTCAGTAGAAAAGTGAAGTAGTATAAAGTCTAAAGAGCATAATATAGATAATATTATGAATTAGGCTGTAAAATAACTATTCAAATTGCACTATTTGGTTTATTATGGTAAAAAAAATAAATGTTTTTACGTTCAGACACTCTTATTTAAGCTTTTAATAATGCTATGTAGGTATAGTATTGAATTTAAAACTCACATCATTCTCAGGATGGCTTGCGATATGCTCCGTCAACTCCAGTGGCATATCGCTCGGTAGATCAGTGTAGTAATCCGGTTTCCAGCCGTAAATCTGTAAGGGCAAATTTATTATCACATAAGTTGTTTTTAATTTGTCCTTTATTACAGTAAATTCTTGGTAATGTCAGTTTATGCTTAACCTTGTTTCAATGACTGCTTGGAGGACGTCTTAGTATTTTTGCAATACACTTAAACCACGAAATCTATTTAATTGTGTATTGGGTCAATATGTTGGGACATTACTACAACAGCACAATCTAGTTCCGTGGTAAGCTACAAGGCTTGCGTTACGGAAAGTTGATATACTACACATATATAAATTTTAAATACATACATATTATAAATATAAACACTCATGACTGGAGTACAAACATTCGTGCTCAACAAATGAATGCGCCCAGCGAGACTCGAACCCGCGACAGCTGGCGCAGTAAGTAGGGTCACTACCAACTGAGCCAAACGTGTCGTCAAAGTTCCTATTATTATTTAGAGTAATGTAAGATATATTTTATGAGTCATGTGAATCATACCTTATTTAACTTTATAAAGAAACATGGCGTCATCGGATATCCGAAGTTATCTTCTGACGTGCATTCTTTTCTTGAGGTATACCAGGATTCATTTAAATAGGCTGTAAACGTATAAATTACAAAAAACTGTTAAATATAATCAATATTGTATAACTTATAAATATTATATAGCGCAATTGGATTTAGGCATATTTTAGCTTTCCTTAGCTTTACCTTTTTATGCTTCTCATAGTAAGCTGATAAATGGTAGTAAATAAATTACTTAATACTCATGTCATGTCAAATGTAATCATTTTCTATCATGATTGTCTTACGGTGATGGAAAACATCGTGAGGAAACCTGCATGTCTGAGAAAAACCTAACAAGTTTTCGAAAGAGATGTGAAGTCCGCCAACACGCACAAGGCCAGCGCGGTGGACTATGGCCTGATCCCCTTCGTACTGAGGGAGGTCCGTGCTCAGCAGTGGGACGTTGATCATGTCATGTCAGTCTGTGTCTAACTTGGTAGGTAAAGACTAAGTGAGTTACATATTTGACCAATAAAATTAAGCGGGACTCAAATTCATATATTCGAAACCTACTTTGAGGTTCAAAAGTAGGTTATACACAGTTTACAAATTTTAATCAATTAACAATTTGATTCAGTTCTCAATTCTTCGATATTATAGGTACTTCCTTAATATTTAGTCGTAAGAAAATTACATTATGTTCTAACAAACCGACAAACGATAAAACCTAAATGTAACTAAAGATTAATTTATTGGCTGTCATCAGCTTTGAAGTCAATCCTTCTAAGGAAATGCTGAAAGGAGTAGGAATTGAGGTATTTCTTTTTTTACCAATTTCTTCTTTACCTGAAATAGGATAAGGTCTAAAGATATTATGCTTCTTAGCAGTAGTCCCACATAAATTTTATATTAAAAAAACAAATTGTAGGCACAATAACTACTACTCTTTAAATTAATTTAATAGAGGTGCTCTTTAATTTATAATATTTAAAATTACTATTTATTTCACTTACGTTCAATGAACTGCCGTAATTCTTCGACGTACGTTTCAAAGGCGGTAGAGTTTTCAATATTATAGTGAATAAACCCATCTAGCGGCTGCGGCCGACATGCCACGCCAGGGTTTACACCTGAAAGTGTTCATAAAATGAAAGTTAAAAAATCAAGGCCTGCAACTTCTATGGTACAAAGATATAGTCGCATCAGACGCCACAAAATGGAGACGGCATTTTAGCAATTTTACTTATTAGTTATTACATAAGTAGTAGTAATTTTGTACTTTTGTGCCATTTATTAACGGAAATCTAATGAAAATTACCTAATCAAATGAAATCAAAATTTTATTATTTATTTTCATCGATATTTTATTTTCATGTGCGAATCATTTCGAACATAAATTACCACTTGTCTTACGGTGAAGGAAAATATCGTGAGGAAACCTGCATGTCTGAAAGAACGTAGCAAGTTTTCGAAAAACATGTGAAGTCCGCCAATCCGCGCTTGGCCAGCGTTGTGAACTATGGCCTGATTCCCCTCATATTGAAGGAAGGTGCCCAGCAGTAGGACGTTAGAAGGGACTAAACACACAATGCTTTGTTTATCTTTAAAATTATTCGTATTAAAAATTAATCGTATAAAAAAATAACATTAATCTTTCACTATTACACACCTGCTAGTACACTCACTGGTAACTAGAATTACCTCTAATTACTTATTTCCTACTTACGCGTGTTGAACACACACGTATGTGTTACGATATATTCGTTACAGCCAATGTGTTTAATTCACAACTCAATCATTATCTTATTTAATAGCTTACTTAGATATATTTACAGTCCTGCCTGGCTGCACGGTGCACAGTGGAATATGGCTGAACAAAGGCATATCATAAATCAGTTTTACCAATTACAGAAATAGGCTACTTTATCATTTTTATTTAATAGTTCGATAGTCAGACTTTAATATTATGTAAGAATTAATTATGTTTTTGGCGCAAGTAAATTGTTTTACATGAAGTAATGTTAACCGTTTTTACTAATGAGAAAATTCAACTTCTTTGTTAACAGTTTTTAAAAAGATATAGTAAAAAATCTTGAATAGTAAAGTATTGAGTATTATACATTTTTAAAAAGCACAGTTTTAGAAGATTCGCATAAAATATTTTTATATATATATTTTTCATGGATTATGTATATATTCACGATGAAACAACACATGGAGAAAAAACAGAAATATCTGAATTTCGTCGAAGCTTTTAACACTTAGCGGCGTTTCCCGGTGCTTTGAAATTAAGGTTTATATATAGTTTAGATACTCTTGAAAAACATATCAAAAATTTAGCTGCGACTTTTTGCGACTAACGAAGATATTGAAAAAATGTAATACGGTGTGAATGGTGGAATATTTGGGTCCTTTTCGGATCAAAAATCTATAACTTCGTAAATATTATAGATAGAACTATCAATTTTTTTTTTAAAATAAAGTAATATATATAGCTTCACATCAATTAAGTTTCGTTATTCTGGGTTTACGCGTTATTTTTTTTAAATAAATAAAAGTCACAATCTGTTAAAATGGTATATATTTCTTTAAATGTGTTTTTATTTAGAACGCACATCCAAAAGTCCTGGGTTTGAGTCCAGGACTGAGTTATTGAGTCTTTTTGTTAAGATAGTTAACGACAGCAGTTACGTTAGTTAAGACAACCCGAAGTTGGAATAATGGCAAGGCTCTGAGAAGACCGTGTCAAAATATCATCATATCGGAATTGAGAACAGCATGAAAATCGATGCAGTAGTTTTTGAGTATATCGTGGACAGACACACAGACGCGGCGGAAAATTTATTTTATAATAGATATGTAGTGATAAGCTCACTTAATACAAAAGTTAACGATGCGAGTTCTATGTATATTTTTAAATTTAAACAACGTAATTTTCTCATCATCGCGTCTGCAGTCTACATAGTTACGAAGGTAACTAAATCCTCGCCTTAAGGACTAAATTGGTTTAAACTAATCTTGTAATCCTGTGTTATAATTTACAACGTACGTGCAGACTCTACATTAACGCTATATTAGTGACAGAAATTTATATGAATTAGACGACACGTTTGGCTCAGTGGGTAGTGACCCTGCTTTCTTCGCCAGCGGTCGCGGGTTCGAGTCCCGCTGGGGGCATACATTTGTTGCGCACGAATGTTTGTACTCCAGTCATGGATGTTTATATTTATAATATGTATGTATTTAAACTTATATATGTGTAGTATATCAACTATCTAGTATCCATAACACAAGGCTCGTACCTTACCGTGGAACTAGATAGTGCTGTGTGTAAATGTCCCAACATACTATATTACTATTATTATATTATAAAAAATGGTGACATGCCATTCTGTTCTATATTTTTCTTAAGAGCCTATTACATTACGCAATATCAAGACAGTCTTATTAGAACTGTCTTAAAGTGTAATCAGACAAGCTCGCTATTACACCGCATGAAATACCGGATGCAAACTCATTTTCAAGGCGTGCGTATCCTGTGACGTTTTCGGCTGTCGCGGTGTCATGGGAAGCACCGGAAAATCACACGGACAGACTAACTTGCTTGCTCTTATTACACTAGGCTAAGTACGTATTAGTAAGATTGTCTTGATACTGCGTAGTGTAATAAGCTCTTTAATGAAAACCAATAGCTGAGCTAAACTACTATGTTTTATTAGATAGTTTCAATGACTTAAAATGAAATAACACGAAGGAGATAGGTAATTCAACATTGGTTTTTCCACTCACCTATCAAAGATTTTTCTAATATGTACAAAGGCTTATTATCTTCCAACACTGAGAACAGCCCCGCCATACATATTGCGAATAGAGCTGCCAGCACTGCATAGAACACCAAGTAGAATGTTATTATTATACCTGAAATGAAAAATTATTATAAAATAGCCCAAAAAATTATTCATTAATAAGGACTTAATACAAAAGTTAACAAAACATATTAAATTACTAAGTATAACGTTTCTTTAAAATTCGTTCAATAGTTTTAACGTGAATGAATAACAAATGAAACAAACACCAATCACTTTCTTCTGTCCTCAAGCACTTTCTTTTAAAATAATACTTGTTATCCTATGTGTCCATTAACAGTACAAAAACTTTGGTCTTAATATTAAATATGCAAGCAGAGCCAGGAACCATTGCTAACTAAAATTTTTATATTTATACTAATGTATACAGATGGCGATAAATCAATTTGGGTAGTTGAGAATAACTACCACTGTGGGCTGTGGCAGCCGCCGACCTGAGAAGGAAGCTTGCTTTCCGGACACCAACGGAAGCGAACACCAAAGTCCGAATGATCGTCTCAATTGTAGTAAATAGCCGGAGAGATTTATAGACGGCGAGGCCTTGATGAATCATTTTGGGGCGATCGTAATGGTGACCCGACAAACAGAGGCCAAAACAATCACACTTACATAGATCGGCAAAATGTAAGCCCTAACCAACTGATTTCAACAACTTATAGCAACGCATACGTTCTATTGAACTAACTTATAATGGTCTAAGATCCCACTGCATGATTCTGCAGGTACGTGTTTTTTTGATTTCCGTTTAAAGAGCTTGCATATTATGCATATTATGCAACTATGACGCTCGGTTTTTGATTACATTCATTTTAAAAGAATGTTAAGGAAGTATTCAATGGATTAGCGATAGGTTGCTAATAAAAAATGCGCCGCAATTACCTGTAATTATTTCTTGTATAGTTTATTTGCTAATGTAAATTGCGGCTATATGTTTTTTTAATCAATTATTAGGCACTCTATATAACCAACCCGTCGAGCCAACCACGTTGAGAAATTTCTGCCCTACGAGTATTCAAATTGTAATAGTCTTTCCTAAAAAGACAGTCGTAGCCCAGTGGTACCGAGCTCGCTTTTATAACTAAGGTGATGCTGGTTCAATAGTATCTTAAAAACAGAAATAAAATCAGAGTAAATTAAGGACACAATAGGTCTGTGGCATGTAGGCCAGTAAAATTTTTTGACACTAAATTTCCGATCCAATATTTTTTTATAAGGTTTGAGGTCACTTACTGAGCATAAAATCACAAAATGCTGACAGATCCAGGTGAAGCAAATATTGAAACAAAGGTTTTGGCATATATCTCGGAAACTATGCACTTTAGAGAAAAAGTTAAAGAAGCCATTATTGTAGATAATAAAATTTCGCATCTTTTATTTCCTGTAAACTTTTTTGTAAAACTTGCCGTTTACGATTTATTGAACATGCATTTTATTGATTATTCCAATATTTTGAGAGATAGAAATCTCGTGCCGACAACTCACAGACAAACACAATAAACCGGTTCATTAAATGGACCATATGATGATTTAGCGACTTACCCTCCCTTCACTCGGGTGCGTCCCTATATTGTTTTTTAGCGGAACCCTATTTCTTTTTCTAAAATAAAAGTGACCTAAATTACTCCTCATAACATAACTGCTATCTACTAGTGAAGATCATGTAAAAATCTAACCAGCTGTTTTGAATATTAGCGATAACAAACACCACGACAGATCGACAAAAATGTTAAAAACTGCGTTTTTGTAATAAGCACCAATAGCTTTTCATAGAATTTCAGATGCGTTTTGTAAAAAGCTGCTTATTTTGATATGTAAACTGTATTAATTTTATAAATTTATATTACGCTACGACATCTTACGAAAAGAAAAAATATGAAAACATTTTAAAAACGTCGTTTTTTATTTTCAATATATTTATTAAGATATATTCATGAAGATTCTGAGTGCTATAAAATGTTTTTCGCGTAGTGCATAAATATAATGATGCAGGAAAACATTAATCAATCTCGACTGAAAAATAACTAACTAACTAACTAATTACTGGTCACATACCTTTTGACGTACCTACAGATTGAATCTAAAATTATAATATGTATTTCTAGTAATTTTATATACATGTTTTTCTAATCTAGAAAATAGTCGGTACAAATCAAAGGCATAAAATTTACACATCTACTCCATAATGTAAACATTTCATAATACACTGTACAAGATTTTTTTTATTTTGTTTACAACAAAAGTAGGGCAATGAGTTAATTCGTAACAAACAGACAAACCGACTAATGAAAGAGATTTATAAAACGGTATGACGTCAGCGTCTAAAAGCGTAGGGACGGAAATAGACAGGCCGTCCTTAGTATCACATAAACATCGACCTGACATGAAAACTACAATATTTTTCACCTTCGAATAAAATGACGATTGTCCCAACTTATATTATCTTAGTTCTTGTGAAATTTATTTTTACTAGGATTTTTTTTTCATTCATTTTTATACAACACACATGCCCGAATTTCCATAACGTCCTAGAATAAGCCTAGAATGTGCTCTATTATATATATATATATATATATATATATATATATATATATATATATATATATATATATATATATGGCTTTACCAACAAACAGCATTTTATCTTTTTTTAAATAGATAAAAAGCTTTAGTTTGGTTTTAGCGTTAAATTGGGACCTTTCACAGAGCTTGGGCCAACTTTTTAACATCACAATAAACATTTATTTTTATTCAAATTATAAAACGCTAAGCACTATTCGGAGTACTTAACAGAATAAAGCAAACTGGTTCTAAACTTGAGTACAAAAGATAAATACATGGGGCTCATCGGTGATGGGAACGATATTGAAATGATTCAATGGGTATGAATCCCCAATTGTGCTTTTGTATGTGTTAGCGTATTCAAGAGATTTGAAACGTCCTTGGTTGGAGTTTAATTTAAAATCACTTAAATTACAATCTATACAAAGAATAAAAATCCAATGTCTATTTGTCGTGTCCAAATAATAGTTTTTTTACATATAAAAGCTTAACGGTACTTATTAGAAAAAAGAATACACTGGAGAGATTTGGATGAAATTTACTATTATAACTATCTGGGTTAACATAATATAGGATACTTTTTACTGTAGGAAAAATATATTGACTCTGAGAAATCGCTAACCGTTAAACCGCACTCAAGAATAAGGACGAAGGAGCGAGTATTATTCTCGACTTTATAATAAATATTTATAAATTTAGAAATGTTTAGGCCAGAAAACCGTTTAGAGAATATAGTATTATATAAAAATATTGCTAAAGCCGATATTATTTTTTTTTATTTTCGTTAAGAATGTTTATTTTTGAGTTATACGCAATATTATTTTTAAACGAATGAACAAGTTCCTTAAGTAAAGCACTTATTGGTCTTATAATTTTGAAAGTGACTTGTTTATCACAAAATATTTATACTTATTAATAAACTGTTGAACGACCTTAAATATCTATAAAAATAATACGTACTTATAATAAGGTTCTAGCTTTTTTGTTCGAATTTGTATATGAAATTATTTTGGTAAATCTTATTGAAATAGTCATTAGTTATAGTTTCTAGATTCGTGGTATGTCTGTCTGTCAGGAACGCATCACGAGAAAATTGATTGATTTTGATGTTTTTTTATGATAATAGCTAGTTATCTAAGTCAACATATATATTTGATACTATATCTTTGAATATTATACCTATTCAATCTGTGACACTGATGTATAAGCTATATTACTGTACCAAAAGTTTCATCAAAATTCGTTTAGAATTTTTGAATGACAGAGTAACAAACATCCATACATCCTCACAAGTATAACACAAAAAACTAAACTTATAAGCCAAAAGAAGTAGAGCATGCTAAGTATAAGTAACTTATATCTAACTACAGACCATCCTGTAACGTGTTAAAAATATTTTGGCCTTAAGGTGACGCAAATAGGTTGACGAGAAAGGGAGAGAAGCAAGGCCAGACAGGAATAGGGGGTCTGATCGTGATTTATGTTCTTGTTATGATGAGTAAGATTTTCTAGGACGCTTGGGCATCCTTAATAATTTATACCCACTTGTAAGACTACCCACTATAATTTGACTACGAGGTCAAAGTTAAATATGAAGTATCTTCAAATATTACATTTTATAATATTTTCTTAGATTTATGAGATAATTCGATATTTTAAACGAAAATATTTTATAGAATTGTATCGTAGTTTTATTTGTTCCGACGCTTTTGTCTCGAATACAACACATTTGACGCAACAAAAGCCATTTTTCAAACAGTTTTTAGTATATCAAAATTCAATATATTTTTTTTACAAAAACAAAGAATATCCGATTGCATAAAAATATTTATCATAGTTAGTTTTACTTATAATAGGTCAAGTACAATAAAGAATGCTCTGAATCTGGAAATCTTTCCATCGACATTTCCCTTCTTTTTAAAGAAGGATACGTCATTTACACCCCACTTCCTCTTCCCATTTTTTAAAAAGGGAAGCTGGAATCAAATACAAAAACAGACAAAGTCAGTCATGAACCAGTTAAAATAATATATTGAACTATTAAACATTCATAATACTATATTATAAACTTTGCATTTTCATATTAAGTAATCAATTAGTCACATTCGTTTAACTTATCCTATTACTACCTACCTAAATAATTTCGTATACCTATCAACAAGTTGAAATTCTCTGAAGTGCATTCCGATCCGATGCCTTTTTAGGCATGGCCTACTACTAGTGTCTTTGGTAACACCCTATTCTTCCAAACAATATTTTTCTAACTATTAAGAAAGAGGTATACCGCCATTAAAAAAAAAATAGTGCAAATATATTATATTGAATTAACAAGTGAAGGTCCATAAACAACTTATCATTAAAAAAAATATGATGATAATTAATATATATATATATATATATATATATATATATATATATATATATTATATATATATATATATATATATATATATATATATATATATATATATATATATATATATATATATATATATATATATATATATATATATATATATATAATAATTACTTAGCCAGTGCCACTTCAAGTCCTTAGACAGTGCTCTATTAATAATCAGAATACCTACTGATTAAAACATGCAGGTAGCTTTATATATTTAAATGTATTTAATTTAAGTAGTAGAGATTTGGATTCTACCTGGATAAGGACTTTAGAGGTTCTAGTTCTAGACACTTGGTTGGTAATTCTTAGGTCAGCAATCGTATTTCAATGGAATGTTAAGATTCTACGTAGGTACAAAGTATGTGTTCCGAGAAATGGAAATAACAATTAGTGCATCATTATCACTAATTAAAATATCAATCACTCGAAATCGTTTGAGCTCCGCGCGAACGCTGTGTCCAATGGCAATGGCTAATATGCAGGATATCGCAGGTTCCTTTCTTGCAGGACGAATTAAGAGCATGTACGAGTACGTTTTATCCATAAATGACCAAAAAATGAATATTTAAGGGGAAAATCTCTAAAATAAACAGTTTTAAGAATATTTTTTATAGCTTTGTCTGACATACCCAAACATACAAGTACACAAGAAATGGGTACATGCTTCCTTTTGGAAGTCGGCCCAAGCTCAGCATAGTCTTATTTAAAGTTGGTTAAGTTAATCTTATATAACTACTTGAACTGTCATTCCATCTCATATGTAGGTACTATAGTTCAGAAGTAAAACCGCAGACTAACAAATGAAACTAATAGTATCGATTGTACAATAACTCGTTGTTATCATGAATTCATTTGCATTTTCTATTTACTGGTTATATATAACTTACTCCGCAATATTTGTATTTAATTTTAGCTTTAATAATTTTGACATATGTAAGTATAGTTTAATGTATTTTAATGCGTTAAAGTACAATGGTTTCGGAGCAATTGTAAACGTCCTCTAAGCGACTTTTACCAAGAACTCGCATCGAACAACTTTAAATCTAATGATATGTATCTTTACAACACAATTTTGACTAAATCGAGTGCAAAGTATATGTACACAATTTGCTTTCATTCAATTCGGGAACTTTTTATAAGGAAGGGAGGTTTCCTGAATACAACTATAGATATATTCATTGTAAGTTTAATGTATTTAAAGTAATAAACTTACTACTCTACATATATATACAGTATACAATCCTACTAATATTATAAACGCGAAAGTTTGTAAGTATGGATGTATGAATGTTTGTTACTCTTTCACGTAAAAACTACTGAATAGATTTTAATGAAACTTTACAATAATATGGCATATACATCAGAATAACACATAGGCTACAATTTATAAAGATATTGTGTGAATTGTCCAAAATATGAAGATAAGTGTCAAGTAAGTAGTAAAAAATCTACCATCTGCGAGCTATTCTGGAGTGCGCTACCAAAACCGCTAGTTACACATATGTAATGTATGATGGAAATATTTATCTTAAACAACCGACTCACCCTCACTTCGCTTGGGTTCGTCCCTAGATTTAGCGTGAGCGAACCCGCGAGTTCCACTAGTTATACATATACTGCCAGTTTCTATAACCTATCTACCGATAGACCGGTAGATACTTTCATACGATTTTGACAGGTTGTAACTTTTAATGTGTCAAAATAGTATGAAAGTAACTACCGGTCTATCGGTAGATAGGTTATAGAAACTGGCCGATAGTGAGCCTGGCCGCAGACTGCAAATATCCGATACACTGACCACACAGCATCTATACTAATATTATAAAGAGGAAAGCTTTGTATTTTTCTATCTAACGAATAAACTCAAAAACTACTGGAACAATTTCAAAAAGTCTTTTGCCATTAGAAACCTGCATTATCACTGAGTAACATAGGCTATATTAATTACAAGCGAAACCCGCGGCTTCGTCTGTGACAAGGAACATTTTACTCTAGGGGTCTGTGGCTATCATATTACCAAGACGTGAGACAACTAGTTACAGAGTTAATATAAACTTTTTTATTGTTATGTTAATAAAATGCATGCTCAAACTGTTCAATGTATGAATAAAACTACTAACTGGAACACGGTCCTTTATATGTATTGTTTTTAATAAAATATTTTTAGAACAGCAATTGTTTTGTTTCATAATGTGCATACATCCTACTGATTAGCTGCGAAATTGATGTAAAGTAATTCAGCCCTTTTTAACGTCCCACAGCTGGGCACGGGCCTCAATACTTGGGAGATCAGGCCATAGTCCACCGCGTTGGCCAAGTGCGGGTTGGCGGACTTCACATTCTTTTCGAAAACTGGCTAGGTTTATCAGATATGCAGGTTTCCTCACGATGTTTTCGTTCACCGCAAGACAAGTGGTAATCATGATAGAAAAGATTCACACATGAAATATCAGAGGTGCGAGACCCGGATTTGAACCCGCGTCACTTGGTTATCCAAGCAAGCGCGTTACCACTGGGCTACCACTGTCCTCTGATGATTTCATCTCAGTTTATGGTTAGGTATTAGGTATTAAAACTCATTATTTTATAACTGTTATTTTTTTAAAGCAAAGTATATTAGAAGCAACTACATTAGACCATTGCTTTGGTTTTTAGGCATGATGACCCCATCCAAGAAATTGGGGAGATCAGGGACGATCAAACTGCTCTTGGCTCTTCTAGAATTACATTTTTCCGATCTTTATCTATCAAAAAGTACATATAACATTCGAACCAATAGGAAGCTTTAGATTTAATTTACGCTTTTCAGAATCAATTCTATGTCAATAGGCACAACAGAAATTGCAATCTATCAAACGATACTGCGGCTTGGCCGCGATATTACGAGGCGTGGAATCGATTTCCGCCGCATCCGGTATATCTTGAATGGCTTTAGAATTCAATTTGTTTGAACACTAGAAAAATCTGATTAGGTTCTTTCAGCTATGAAGGTGTCCCAATGATGATAATCAAGCTGGAAATGTATTTTGATGAGAAGATTATACCTACGATGGACGATTCTCGTAGATCAGCCTGTCCTATATGAGTAGATACGATAAATAAATATGTTGGGACATTATTACACCACAGTACCATCTAGTTCCGTGGTAAGTTACGAGGCTTATGTTACGGATACCAGATAGTTGATATTACTACAAATACATTACTTTAAATACAAACTACACATATTATAAATATAAACAGCGGGACTTGAACCCGCCACCGCTGGCACAGGAAATAGGATCACTACTAACTGAGCCAAACATGTCGTCGACAATGTAACAAGTTATTTACCATTAAAATATTTTGAATTTTCAATGGGTATGTCAAATTTGACAGATTACGCTGAGTGTGGGTTGGCGGAAAATACTCATGATATTTTAATGGAATCATCTTCAAATCTGTACATTAAATATTTATCGGAAAATATGATTAAAATAGATTTTTTATAAATATTTATAAAATAATTACTTACATCACTAATGGTGCAAGAAATAAAAGCAATTCAGTGAACATGTAAACAGCGTGTATTAATTTGGTTCCATTGCTATGATTGCTCCCAAGGTTTTATCAAGACTCGTATCGATATATCCCACTAAATGCCTTCTCGGTCAAGGCTAACTTTGTATTTTAATTAAAATTGGTTGTTTAGATTATCTATTTAAAAAGTCTTGTAACACATCCTTGATTTGAGTTTCTACGCGAATTAAGCAAGAGGAGATGATTTTTTGTTATCACACAGGATGCCTATGAGGATACAGACTATGCTATTTTTTACTTATAAATTATTTTTATAACAAAGAAAGAGGTTGTTAGAGGTATGGAAAAAAGGAAACAACCTAAAAATATATCCGGACCAACCTTTAACAATGGTTCTAGAACACAGTAAGCTATCCACTTTGCGTAAGAACCAAATTTAGCATTTCAGCCCTTTTTTAAACATGCCATGCTGGGCACGGGTCTCCCTTCAACACGAGGGGAATCGAGTCATAGTCCACAACTCTGGCTAAGTTCGGGTTGACGGACTACACATGTCTTTTGCGAACTTACTAAGTTTTTTCAGACATAACATTCTTTTATGCAAATTTTCATGTGATTTTTATATTCCCCGCAATACAAGTGGTATTCATGTTGGAAAGCTGAGCTGCCACTGAACTGCCTTTTTATGTAAAAAACCATAACAAAATAGATGCAGAGGACAGCTCAGACAAATGCCATTCAGTCCATAAGGCGCAAGCGCAAGGCAGGCGCAAATAATATTATATATCTTATTTACGAACGATATAAATCGTTAAGATATCTTTATCAAATAAAAACTCAATTAAGACCTATGCTAAAACAAAATACATCAATATTCCCTATAAAAACAAAGTCCCGACCAAATCAATTAATTATTTTCACTTATATTAATAAGACCTAAGTTTTTTATTATTCAAGTATTTAATCCCAGGAAGATTAACAACTGGTTATAGGGCGTTAATTTGTTTGAACGATCACTCGTACAGTTGTTCACGACTGCCAAAGCTCCACATAAATAGACAAATGGTACAATGGTATTTCAATGGGATAATAAAATATTTATAGGGCACAAAACAATACAAGCTTAACCTTTATATCAAATGTGTTATATTTCTATTGATATCGTCAACTTTCTTATAGACCTATATTTATGCTTTAATTCAACGTCGCGTAAAATATATGCAAGAAAAATGAAAATATTTTAAGTCGGTACATCTTGTACATTTTATAACTTAGGGATGTACTATAAAAATATTTTGAATTTACAGTTCGTTTATATCTTATTAAATATTTAGTGAATTTTCAGGAAAGAAAAATATTAAAAAAAAACTTACCCCATCGCTTCGGTGTTCTGCCTAACAGGGTTTTTTCATCTGGATCGTAGATAGCTCTTAAGCATCTTTCTATAAACGGTGCATTTGGTGGCGGCGCTCTCGCCCAATTCGAATCAACACCGTTCAATTTACTCGCCATTTATTATTATATTATGACACGGAGAAGTTACGATACTGTCTCATTCGACAGTAAAGCCGAGACTGCGGTGCAATCTGCGTATGCGCATGTACCGCACGTGTGAAGCGTCGAATGACATATGGTAGCTATCAGTGGATTCGTACCGACGTTTGTCCACATTATTTTTAAATATATTATTTTATATATACAATACTGTAAGAAAATAAATAACAGAAAGTTATTTAGTCTGTCAAGGTTGTTTTCTGGTTCATTAAACTTTCCTAAAGCTATTTCCTATAGAACGAATAGGTGAACAACCGAAAAATTTATATATTATTAATTTTCAATAGTCGTACGTATATTCTAGTTGTATGCATTTTGCGTCATAGCCACATAGATGTTATATGTGATACTAGATACAATTAATTTATTTATATAAGTTACATTATACTCATATACGCCATTATTCATAGACCAAAGTCCTTTCTTGAATGAGGGATCTTATCACTTTAAACACTTGTCGTTACGTCTAATAAATCTCAGATTTTATTGAAATTGTATACCTACATATAAAGTTGATTGACGCTGATTTGCTTTACATGTTTGAAAATAATGTATCAATTAATGTAAATGCGTTAATTTCAGAAAAAAATGTAATCTCAGTAACTATATTGTACCGATTTTACGGTACGGTACGGTATTTCAAAATAGAAAACAATGATTATGTATGACGGTTATTATTTACTAACGAGTTATTTATTAATGAACGCATGACTAAAAGTTTTTAAACCTATCGTAATAGGATGCTTTCATACCAAAAATTTGGATAGCGCTAATTTGGGGCCATTGTCCACCACGCAGGACAAATGAGGGATGGTGGACTTAACGTCTTTTGAAAACCATTTAAGTTCTCTTATACATGCAAGTTTCCTCAAGATATTTTGCTTCACGTTCAATATTTATTAAATTTATAACCACATATACGCCAAATCGAAGACTATAAATATCTTAATTATTATACCTGTTCATAATGTATGTAAAAGGGAGTGGTAGCCCAGTGGTAACGCGATCTCTTGGGAAACTGAGTGAAGAGGGTTCAAATCCCGGGTCTGATATATTCACGTGCGAATCGTTTATATAACATGGTTATTACTTGCCTTACGAGAAAGAAAAAAGTAATAAATAAAACTCAAATATAAAAAAAACTACTTTATTACAGGCACAGGAGTTACAAATAATTAAATGGAATAAATCGGACGGATACATTAAGTCTTTCATAATATTAAATATATTATAGCATAAGATCCAAAGTAAGATTGTCCTATCGTCTTGTTAGATGATTAAAAATATTAAGTATTACAACGGCAAATAGGTTGCCTACCAAGTAAAAAATAACATTTAAGACGAGTTAAGGACTACCCACTTTAGATCTTAGACAATTCAATAGTCATGTATATAAATAAAATACACAAAAATAATAAATATATTAAATGAAAACACTTCTATCGCCAACTGTACTCGATATAGTTATATATAGTAGTATATAATTATACAAGCACACCAATTTTATAGTGATGTGAGAATCGATTTTTTTAAATAATTTTAAAAAAGTAAAACGTTTTACCTTTTTTATTTCATTGGCACATGGCACAGCCACAATAGCCACTAAAATTAATAAAATTTACCTCAAATTTACCAATTGCTAATCAATAGCATTTTTGATAGATTTTCTATACAAAATCTGCTAAAAATAAACTTGAGAGTTTGTTGTCTGTATTTTACGGAAAGTGGGACTTCTTTAGAATGGTAAAAAGTGGCAAAAAATCTATTTTTACGCTGTATTAATTTCAAAATATTTAAAAATATACACAGTATGTTATTTTCAATTTTCTGTCATTATAGGTCAATTTTATTACTTTTCAATTATTACAAATAAAAAAATCGATTCTTACATCATACCCACACACATTTACATTTATTTCATTTAGAACTAAGCGTGTTTATAAAACCAATACATAACCAAGCAAACGTCTTGTGGATTTAGTTTTAATCACTAGGATTAAGACATCATCGCTCTATCTCTTTCTACCATATAGGAATGTCATACTGATTCATTCTAACAATAAACAGTATTCTTTGCGTACCAGCACAGAATATGAACATTTTGGTACAGAAAAACTACAAATACGGAAGGCAAAAATCAACCATCCGTGGAAATAACATCCAAAATTAGGAAACACCAAGTCCACAAACCAATATAACGCGCTACCACGACGCGAATGCATCTACCCACAAAGCAACTAGAACAAGACAAATAAAAGTCTTTTGAAGCGGAGCAAACAAAAAGGACGCATAAGAACTACACCAAAAAGTAACGCGGCAGCCGCTAATAAGTTTTGTTAGCGGCAATAGCAGCTACAAACTATTACCCTTGTTTGACCCTGAACAAAGAGCAGGCTGAAGAAGTCCAAGAGGTACTTCAAAATATACTCTGCACTCTATGTCAGGCGAAATCAAGCTCTACCATCTACCAGGAAAAAAAGTGGAGGAGAGAAGTTCTCCGGTATTTAAACCTATGGATGGGAGTATAACGATGGCCACTTCATATAGCTCAATAAATATCCACAGGCATCTTAATGTCGTAAGCATACCTGAAGAAGAAGAGAAAGCTTTGCTAGTGCCGTTTAAATCAAATTCGAGGAACGGAAGGGAAGGTTACCCGAAAAACCACCGTAGCAAGCTGAACACCAAAAACTTTTGATTGCAGAAACAGAAGATTATTCAAATTGAAAAAAATGGGGCTTGGGAATGGACGGAGAGTACCCTGCCCACAAGACCTGGTGCTACTCGTCAACTACTGCGAAGCAGAATGGTTAAGACGTCATCGTTGCCTAAGACTCCAATCACACAATCTGGGGCAGCGAAAACACAAATATAAGAGGTCCGCTACACCTCTTACCGGACACAACATCTTGGCACCCCGAGTACACTAGCGAAAGTCTTCAGCAAGATGAAAAGGCTGCTGAAATTCCTGGAGGACCTGGGTTTGCAAAAGTAACACTAACTAATAGCCAAAAGTTACCATTATAGAAATATCTATACAATTTATGACAATATTGTGCCCATCTCCCGCTGGCCATGATCACTTTTACCTTTTTAAAGCACATTACAGTTTTTATTGTGAGATTCTCCACTAGGTATTTAATATGGAGAATGACTACTGAAAACTAAACTTTAATTGACTTGACCTTTTCTTGGTCTCCACTATAGCACCACTTGGTTATGAGTAATTACTTTGTTTCTTAGAACTGTATAATGTACTTTCATATCTAGTATTAGAAGCAATTTCTGTACAAAAATGTTACATAATCTGTGGTTTCAACTAACTAAAAAGTAATGTCGTTATTTTGTTAAAATATATCATAGATGAACTGCCAAAAGCCCTTTAAATCTAAAAAAATGAACATCATATTTAAAACTTTCTTACGTTCTATCAAAAAAATAAGGAAAACACTATAAATTTAAAATAATAAATACATACAAACAGTAACACACACAAATGAAATATTTTGTATATCACTTGCTTTTCAAAATCAAAGTTTTAGTTTGTATTGGTCTAAGCTGTCTTTTTATTGCTTTATAAACTGCATGTAGCTGCTTTTTGTTCATAGTATAGCAGGTTTGATTTACACCTCAGATATATTTATGTAAGCAATACAAATTTCTAGAATTATGGAAAAATAGATACCATTTTTACTTGGCTTATACATAATAATATTTATTATTTTATTTTATACATACATTTGATTACGTTCAAAAATATATATTATAAAATTTACACATTACATATTATATAAAAATTTCTAAATCAAAAAAGTTTGTAAATATAAAAAAATAAACTATGTAAAATTATATTATTATTCATTATACAATATGATATGAAAATAAAATATCAGGCACTAAAGTCATTCAGGACGGAATCACGTTAAATTCTTAAATATCTATTACAACTTATTACTAAGCATATTTATTTATTTATTCTTTCAAAATCACTGGCAAAATAAAAAAATCGTAATATCCACAAAAAGATAATTATTTATATATTATTGACTGAAAATGAGATAGTTAGGAATTCCTTAATATCAAATGGGATTATAAGAACTGGTATTTTAACAAACTTAGCTGTCATCTTATATAATTTTATAGACACTCAAAACAAACAGGTGTTGCCCACTGAAAGATGTTTCCGCACAATAGGGCTTTTATATTTTCTGAGTTATTTTACTTACCAATAAAAATATAATTAGCTGCATTTCTTCACTTTTTGCAAGTATGTAAGGTAATCCCAAATATTAAAATATGCCAGTGCAATATTATACATAATTTCTGATAAAACCGTTTAAATATACCATACAATTTATCTACACAAAATGTCATAATATAGCTAAAATTGATTTAAAATCATACATTATTTATAATTTTAAAAAGTTTGAACACACCGTAATATAAATATTATGTTTCAACGCTAAAAATGCACAAAACCTAAACACTACTAGAGATTGCAGAAGACCTAAAAATAGAATGGTCTTCTTAAAAGACTATATGAGAATTCCAGATAGAGATTCTGATTACTTAGAAAAGGAGTTTAACAGTCTCTTTAAGTATCCATTTTACTAATTTTAATCCTTAAGATTTTGGTCTTTTTGGTCTACTAAAAAGACGAACCATATTGCATTACAAGTATAAATTAATATAAGATATACATTAACTTATATTTCCATAAAATTGGTCATTTCAATTGTTAAGTTTCTGAGATTCTGTGACATTCAAACAAAATAATAATCAAAATTGACATTAGGTTTTAAGAAGACAGTACAATTACCTTATATGCCACACCAACATCCTATATTGCTTTAGATATCAACAAAAAATTGGTCTTTTGGGAAAGACCATTATTTTCACTAGTCATGGACGTTTATTCTATCATCAGTTCAAAATGGACGACTCCAAGACGTTCTTTTCTGTTATACTGTATATTTTTGGCCCAAGCGCGGCACTCTATGTTTATAACTATACCGGCTGAAAAAGAAATAACAAAACTCATAAATACAACAAAAAGATTGAATCTAAATAAAATTAATACTATTTATTGTCTATGACTATGTTAAAAATAAAAAAAAACACTTGAAAATTTGTGGAAATATATAAAAATAAACAAAGCATATACACTCTTTAATGAATTTTTCAATTCAATTTAAAATTTCATTTTTACAAAGTTCAAACAAATAAACCAAAAATCTCTTCCACTTCATAAATCCACATTTATTACTTAAGCTAACAACAGTTAGATAAAAATAAATAAGCAAGATCATAATATGTTTATCTGGAAAAGAATAATAACTTTTTAGAATAGACAATCAGATTTTAACGTAATTTTCACAGTTGTAATAAGTTTAAATATAAGTAACACACACTAACTTATAAATTACTCACTTCTAGGTCTTTGCAGGTGTACCGCTACCAATGGACTCAAGTACCCCTCAGCATTGTTATAGGGATAGAAATATCCCGGAAAACCTGGATATGGCAAATAGCTGATTGGACCGATGTTTTCTTGGTCTGCCGGGGTCTCTCCATGACAAGACACCCACACCATGTTGACCTAAAAATTTATCACATCAAAATATACTTTATTATATGAAAAAAAGTGTAAATAAATAGTAAATAGACTTAATGATAATAGACTAGACAAAAACGATGTAAATATGTATTGTTACGAATACACGAGTAAAGGAGCTTGCGCCATCTAGCGTGGAGGGAGGGAACCACTTTATGTGCTATACAAAACGTGAAACCTCCACTCAATACTAGATGGCGCTAGAGGAGCTATATAGAAGAATCAACTCGAAAATCGAGTACACGCGCGAACATTCCAGAATGGTCTGGGACTAGATTCGGCCGGTATAAATAGGCCGCGGGTGGCCGAGCGAGGACAGTTCAGTTTGAGCGATCGACGAAGCGACGTCGCAGTGAAGACTAGTGATCAAAAGTGATACCAGTGGAAACCTACGTCATTGGCTACGACCTCGGACATCGTTAGTGCTTAGTGAGTGTACCTAGTTGTTTAGTGTTTGTACCTAGTACCTAGTGTTTGTACCTAGTACCTAGTGTTTGTACCTAGTACCTAGTGTTTGAACCCAGTGTTTGAACCCAGTGTTTGATCCAAGTGCTTTGTGTCGGACCTAGTGCTAGTGAATAAAGTCTCTGAAAGAGTCAGCAGGTCTTTCTCTCCAAATCGTTCGAACCCTAACACGCAACAACTGGTGTCAGAAGTGGGATTTGGAGATGCCATTGACTCTGAGAGAGAACCCCAAGGAGGGGGTCAGGACGAGGACACAACGAGCTGCGGCTGCCACTGGCCACGCCCCTCAGGCCCCGCCCACTGGCCCCGCCCACCAGGCCCCGCCCACTGACCACGCCCCTCAGGCCCCTCCCACTTTGGCTCAGGCTCCGCCCACTTTGGCTCAGGCTCCGCCCACTTTGGCTCAGGCTCCGCCCACTTTGGCTCAGGCTCCGCCCACTTTGACTCAGCCTCCGCCCACTTTGGCTCAAGTCCCGCCCACTGGCTCCACTCACCTTGCCACGCCTACCGGACAGGCCACGCCCACCGGACAAGCCACGCCCATCAGCGGCACCGTAGCTTCTACGGACCCTCAAGTGGCACTTCAATTAGGAAGTTTATTTGAATTAATGAAGGCAATGAAAGAAGCACAAGAGGCAATGAAAGAGTCACAAGAGGCAAAGCAAGAGCAACAAAAAGACCTCCAAGAAAAAACGCTTTTGGCTATAAAAGATGTTAGTGACACGGTGGGTAAGCTTCGAAAAGATGTCGACGAAGTGGAAGAACGAGTTACCGGGTTAGGATTGGATGTCGAAAATGTGAAAACCGGTCTCGCTGAACTACAGAAGAAAGTTGTGCGCCTTGAAACCACGGGAGTTGCGATGTCTAGTGGAACTACCGGAGGGGCGCAAGGACCAAGAGTGAAAGTGCCGCCATACGACGGCACTACTTCGTGGAACGCTTATCGTCAGCAATTCCAGACTGTTGCCACTGCCAATGGATGGACGGAAGGACAATGTCTGACCGCTCTCACTGTTGCGCTCAGAGGACAAGCCTTGTCTGTCTTGGAAGCACTGCCACATACAGGAAATGGGTTCCAAGATCTGATGGAGGCACTTGAATCTAGATACGGGGAGCGACACCTGGAACACGTGTTCCGTGCCCAACTGCGTGACAGAGTCCAACGCTCAGGAGAAGCACTTCAACAATGGGCGCTGGAAATTGAAAAACTCGTCAGGAAGGCACACCCAGGAGCCGACACCAATACGGTAGACACGAACATTGTTCAAGCATTTGTCGACGGAATCAAAGACCTGGAGGTCAGAGCTGCAGTGAGGCTTCGTCACCATACGTCGCTAAAGGAAGCATTGGCGCATGCTTTGGAGGTCGAGGCTGTTCGCCATGACGTACGGCAGACCCATAAGGTCCGTGAGGTCTCTGAGGAAGCCAAGCAGGTTAAGGCTCCTACGAAGAGAAGTTATGGAGTCATGTGCTACAAGTGCGGCGAGAGGGGGCATCTTCAGCTCAACTGCCCGCAGAAGGAGACCCATCTGGCAAGGATGAAAAGGATCGAGGATCAAATAGAGGAGCTGAAGAAGCAAGGAGCTTCGTCTCCTGCCCGGGATCAGGGAAACGAATAAAAGCCAGGACTATGGGGCGAGTACTGGCTGACGCGGAGGAAGCCCCGATAACTGTTATCTCCCAGGCATGCAGCGGGAATAGTCTTGCGATTCAGGGGACTATTAACGGGACGGATTGCAAAATGACTCTAGACACAGGAGCCTCTAGAACAATAGTGAACCCAAATCTGGTAAAAGCAGCAAGGCGACACAAGAGGAGGATTAACTGTCGGCTTCTTACGGCCTCCGGTCAGCCAATACCCGTCCTGGGAGAAATGTCAGTTACGATGGATGTAGGGGGATCCTCATACTCCCATGACGTTATTGTAGCTGAGATTATGGATGATTGCATCTTGGGTTTGGATTTTATGAAGAAACACAACTGCAGAATTAACGTCGCTGACGGAGTTTTCAGGTGTGGTGAAGAAGAAATCTTCATTCTCGGAGGTGCCTGCGGGAAAGTCGCATGTATAAAGAAAGTCATTATACCTGGACGAGCGGAAGCTCAGGTGCTGGTGAAACTGCCGCCAGCTGGAAAGCAAAAGTCAAACAGATGCATGTTGATAGAAGACACACCTACAAAGACATCGGCACAAAAACTGATGACGGCGAGAACCCTTGTTAGTGGAAGCAGTAACGCTGTGGTTAAGGTTGTTAATCTTGGTGATCGCGAGATCTGCTTGAACAAAGGTGACGTCATTGGAAAGTGCGAGGAAGTTGTCTGGATGAAAAAGTGTAGTTCGAAAACAGGCACAGACTCAGTAAACAGCAACAACTACGGAATAGTGACTGAGCTGCTCGATGACTGCAAGAGGAACCTAACGTATTCGCAGGGCATGAAAGCTAAGAAGTTTTTACAGCGCTACGCGAATATCTTCTCCAGTCACGATGGGGACCTTGGAAGAACGTCGGTGGTTCAGCACAGGATAGATACCGGAAGCGAGAGACCAATTCGTCAACGAGCAAGACGGATACCAATTGCTAAGGAAAAAGAAGTTGAAGGCCTTTTGGAGGACATGAGAAGGAATAAGATTATTGAACCGTCTGCAAGTCCGTGGTGCTCACCTGTTGTATTAGTGAAGAAGAAAGATGGTAGCACGAGATTTTGTGTGGACTATAGGCGTCTCAATGATGTCTCTAAGAAGGACAGTTATCCGTTACCTCGAATCGACGACACTTTGGATACCTTGAGTGGCATGAAATTGTTTTCGACCCTAGACCTGAAATCTGGATACTGGCAGGTGGAAATTCATCCAGAAGACAAGGAGAAGACAGCTTTCTCGACCGGTAAAGGTTTATGGCAATTTAACGTCATGCCCTTCGGATTGTGCAACGCACCTGCCACATTCGAGCGACTCATGGAGTGTGTACTAGCAGGCTTAGTTGGGGAGGCTTGCTTAGTCTACTTAGATGACATCATCATTATCGGCCGTGACTTCGAGGACCATTTGCAAAACTTGGAGCGAGTTTTCGCAAAAATAGAGGGAGCTAAATTAAAGTTGAACCCGAAAAAGTGTTATTTATTCAGGAATAAGGTCAATTATCTCGGCCATGTTATCTCCAGTGATGGAATCCAGACAGACCCGGAGAAACTGGAAGCAGTTCAAAAATGGCCTACCCCTAAGAACAAAACCGAAGTGCGGGCATTACTCGGCCTATGCTCATACTACAGGCGTTTTGTTAAGGGATTCTCAGAGATAGCCAAGCCGTTACATCGGCTGACCGAAGATAAACGACAATTTAGTTGGGATGGGACTTGTGAAGATTCTTTTCAGAAACTGAAGAAACATCTGTGTGAAACACCAATCCTGGGCTATCCACAAACTGAAGGTCAGTTTATAGTCGACACAGATGCAAGTAACACGGCCATTGGAGGGGTGTTATCGCAAAAACAGGGTGAAAGAGAAGTTGTTATTGCATATTTCAGCAAATCTTTATCCAAGCCAGAGAGAAACTACTGTGTAACAAGGAGAGAACTCTTGGCTGTTGTAAAGACGCTACAACATTTCAACAAATATCTCATTGGCAGACAGTTTTTACTGCGAACTGATCACGCAGCCTTGAAGTGGTTACTGCAATTCAAGAACCCAGAAGGTCAAGTAGCTCGCTGGATTGAACAGCTTCAGGAGTATGACTTCAAGACGGAACATCGCAGCGGAAAGATGCATGGGAACGCTGACGCACTCTCACGAAGGCCGTGTTCGGAAGACTGCAAACATTGTGTTAAGCAGGAATCTAATGAAGTAACATTAAAGCTAACGAGAACAAGTCCTTTGGGTCTCTGGGAGAATGATGCTATGAGGGAGGCTCAAGAAACAGATGACGACCTTCGGCACATCATCACATGGAAGAAACGGGGTGAAGTAAAACCAATCTGGAGTGAGGTTGCACCCACTGGCGCTGTCACTAAGTCGTACTGGGCGCAATGGGACAGTCTGATACTTCAAAACGGAATACTCTACCGGAAATGGGAGAAGACTAACGGCAGAGAGTACCATCTTCAGATAATTGTCCCAAGATCGAGAGTACCAGATGTTCTCCGTGAAGTACATGATGGCGTATCAGGAGGTCATCTAGGTGTCAAGAGGACGTTAACAAAAGTGCGAGAACGATTCTACTGGTTGCATTGTCGAGATGATGTACAGGATTGGTGTCGCAAATGTACTATTTGCGCTGCTGTAAAAGGACCACCGCGTACCACCCACAGTCCGATGGAATGGTTGAGAGATTTAACCAGACTCTTGAGAGGCATTTGGCGAAATTGGTAGACAACAAACAAAAGGATTGGGACAAGTATATACCACTCTTCCTTCTGTCGTACCGAACCGCCGAGCATGAGAGTATAAAAGCTACCCCGGCGTATGTCAATTACGGTAGAGAACTACGAATACCAGTAGACCTATTGACAGGAGGGTCACCGGAGGGACCAGAGACCGTACAAGACTATGTCAGCAATTTAAGGGAGAAAATGCGCTATATACACGCGTTGGTTCGGGAAAATGGGTTACAGTCAAGTGAGAACATGAAAACCAGATACGACCGGAAATCGAACACGAGAGGATTCGAGGAAGGGTCGATGGTGTGGCTGCATAACCCAACCCGCCGGAAAGGAAAATCTCCAAAGTTGCAGACCAAGTGGGACGGTCCATACAAAGTGGTTACCCGAATGAATGATGTGACTTATAGGATTCAAAAGCAACCAAGAGGGACACTCAAAGTGGTACACATAGACCGTCTGGCGCGTTACCATGGCAGTAACAACGATGCTCGGGACGAGCATCTCTAAGAGGGGAGTAGTGTTACGAATACACGAGTAAAGGAGCTTGCGCCATCTAGCGTGGAGGGAGGGAACCACTTTGTGTGCTATACAAAACGTGAAACCTCCACTCAATACTAGATGGCGCTAGAGGAGCTATATAGAAGAATCAACTCGAAAATCGAGTACACGCGCGAACATTCCAGAATGGTCTGGGACTAGATTCGGCCGGTATAAATAGGCCGCGGGTGGCCGAGCGAGGACAGTTCAGTTTGAGCGATCGACGAAGCGACTTCGCAGTGAAGACTAGTGATCAAAAGTGATACCAGTGGAAACCTACGTCATTGGCTACGACCTCGGACATCGTTAGTGCTTAGTGAGTGTACCTAGTTGTTTAGTGTTTGTACCTAGTACCTAGTGTTTGTACCTAGTACCTAGTGTTTGTACCTAGTACCTAGTGTTTGAACCCAGTGTTTGATCCTAGTGCTTTGTGTCGGACCTAGTGCTAGTGAATAAAGTCTCTGAAAGAGTCAGCAGGTCTTTCTCTCCAAATCGTTCGAACCCTAACACGCAACAGTATTATACGTCCCACTGCAAGTACCTTTAATATGAGAGGGATCAGGCCTAAGTCCACCGCGCTGGCCTAGTGTGTGTTAGCGGACTTCACATGTCTTTCGAAAACTTGCTAGGTTCTCTCAGCAGGTTTCCTCACGATGTTTTCCTTCACCGTAAGACAAGTGGTAATCATGATAGTAATGATCCGCACGTGAAAATATCAGAGGTGCGAGACTAGAATTTGAAACCGCATCACTTGGATATCCAAGCGAGCGCGTTACCACTGGGCTACTACTGTCTTTTACTTTTAAATTAAACACTATTAAACTATATTTAACACGTAATACTTACAAGGTCCCGGTTGTAATAAGTGATATTCTTGATATGTGATTGTAAGTCCATCGGCATATCCTCTGGCAGCTTGTCTATCTCGTTGTAGAACTCCGGCTGCCATCCATAAATCCTAAAATATAACATTATACGTGAAAAAAATCATCATCTTGATCGGCAGTTCGATTTAAAACAACCCGCATTTAATTTTGTCAACCAAAAAGCAATTAATAAAATAAAATTTGAAAAAAGCGCATAATTTCGAATAAAACGCTTTGAGGACACTTTTGGTTATGCTAATTTTAATTTTTTTTAATCTTTACTTCTTGAACAATTTACATCAATCCTAAGTTGGCAATACATATACGTAATGAAATTCCCATTCGAATGGGTACATTAAATATTTTTTGAAAAATATTATCGAATCTATTGTTTTTTAGATTTTTTGCCTATGTTTGTCTCGGTAGGCATCATGAGAAAACTACTGCTATGATGAAAACTAGTTATCAAAGTCAACATAAAGAATATTTTTTACTGGGCGAAAACATCTTTGACAAATTTATATATCGTTAACCATTAAAAAGGTGAATGGAAATGAAAATGGAAAAGCTTGAAAGATCATTCATTTATCAAGAAACATCGAAAACTGTTTAATGTATAAATTTGAAATTTGGCAGGGAGTTAGTTTATAGTTAGCAGACGTCCGCTAACAACGAGTTTTGCGATAGGACCCGATTTAGGAGGTCTGAGGGCTCTCGCAAGTTTGAAAGTCCTTCATTTTTTGTTCTAGAAACTTAAAATTTCGCAGGAAGCATCATGGGAAAACTCAAGCGAAGCTAGGACGAGTCGCTAATTATTTATAAATATTATTAATCTAAGAAAGAAAACATTGAGATTACTTATATACCTGTTCAGCTTCAGAAATATACATGGTGAGGACTTGTGATAAGAGAAGTGGTTTTCTTCTACACACGGCTTGATGTCCCTGACGTCTACATCACACACTTTACCGGGCGGCAGTGTATTATTGAAGAGACATTTATCATTAATACTCTGTCCTGCACCAGCTGTTTGACCTTTCTTTTTGTATTCTGGAATAGACATTTATATTTTTACTTTATTTCTTCTGCACTTCAACAGCTTCTGCCATTCATCTTCAACCACAGGTCTGTTTATAGTCCAAGGACTGATCGCAGATGGAGAAAAAGAAGAAAAAAAAAGCTTATTTACTTAGTAACCAAATGAATTAAGTAAAAAATCCCTCTAGTTCAGACCGACCAATTAAAAACTAAAGGAGCTAAAGTTAAGTAAAAATAGTATGCATTTTTTAAACCTTCACTGCTGATTTTTAAATGTTTTTTAGAGAATATAAAACCTTCACTGCTGATTTTTAAATGTTTTTTAGAGAATATAGTTAAAAATTAGTACTAGACACTTTCCATATAAAATGGTAAGTTATAGTTGTACCAGAATAGGTACATTTTAAATCATAATCGTAGTAATTTGATAAAAAATAAGCTCTCATATTTATTTGTATTGTATGACTTTTTGACCGAATTCTAATACTACTCTTACGAAATTCGATTGTTTCTTTTTATGTACATTACGCGTTAATTTTGGAAATATTGAATGAATTTTCATATTTTTTACTTATGTATGCAATAAGTTATAACTTAAGGAAATAGTTAAAACTCGTTTATATTTATACTAAATAACCCCGTCTAAGCTCGTTGAGAGAGGGAGATGGCGTGAAGGTCACACCCACGAGTTAGACAGAGTTAGAAATGTCACTGACTCGCGGTGGGCGAGATCTAACTAAGGCTAACTCTTCCCCGTCTCTGAGTGTCTGGTACTATGGATTTATTTTTTCGTTTCATCGAGTTTGGAATCACAACGATTCTAAAGAAGTTTCACTTCAAAAATCAATACTAAGTAATCATCTAAAATTAAATTATTGGCACTAATTACGTTAACAGATATGCCGGCCAGCAAACATCGTTAGCCAGCTAAAACCAGTTTACATTGATTACTTAATATACCAATAGGCAATAATTAAAAATGTTACAGTTTGTCTATAACTCAAGTTATTCAGACGCCAAACTTAGCAGGAAATCCTTGAATTCCTAGTAAAACGATTTTAATGAAAGTGACAGAAGCAAATTTTTATTAATACTGTGATTATTACGTACAATTTTTTATGATTTAAAACCGCAATTTAGAAAAAAACAGTTGGAATTGATTTAAAAAATAATAATAATAAAAACCGATAGTGTCTAATTTTATTACAGCATTTCCCGCGGCTTCGAACGCGTTCTAAAGACCGGAAACCAAATCGAGTCGCGCGGTATGATAATTCGCAGAACTAACGCCCGCCCCTCCCGTTTTTGCAACATTTTTCATTCATGCTTCGCTCCTATTAGTCGTAGCGTGATTTAATATAGCCTATAACCTTCCTCGATAAACAGACTATCCAACACAACGAATTTTTCAATTCAGACCAGTAGTTCCTGAGATTAGCGCGTTCAACCAATCAAACAAAGAAACAAACTTATCAGCTTTATAATATTAGTATAGATTACATTACATTCATTGTGTTATTATAAACAACCATGCTGATAAAGTCAGATTTCTTTTTAACCACAATTTAAGTTATTAAGCAAAAACAAATATTATCTTCATAAAAAATAACCTTTAGCACTCTGCAACTAGTATGATGATAACAATTCTATTAGTGATACCTTATGCAAGCTTTTCTTTCCAATTTCAACTATGTCATGAAGTGATTAATTCTGGGTACCGGGTATGACAGATGTAAATATACTATCAACAAAAAACTTACCTGAAAGAAAGTCAATGAGTTGATCTTCCCAGTACTTATAGCTGTCATATCCTGTACCCTTATACCAGATAAGGGTGCTTCTAACATCTGGAGGTAAAGGCCTAAAACCAAGACCAGGGCTTGTACCGATCAAACCATAGTCCTGTTGAAGCCTTGGAACTCGAGGATTAATAAAGTGCTGCAGGAATGTTGCCATACAAATTGCAAATATAGCAACCAGAACAGCATAGAATATTATGTAGAACAATGATATTTTACCTGGAGACAAAAAAGTATAAATAATTTCATTTTAAAAATGAAAGTAATAGTATTCTATTTCATTTTAAATATAATAATACACCTTATTTTAATGTTTAGATAAGGCATACAAAATTTTATTTAAGCATACAAAAGTTATGCTAAAAAGTGTGTAGTAAATTTTACTCCAAAAGCTCTAAGAAAATATTGCATATTATTCATTTATTTATAGTATACATAGTATTATTAACCTAGGAATTAAACCATCATAGTTCAAGTGGCATTTAAAGTCAAGTACATAAATCGAATCAAGGATAAACCGGAGGGGGAAAGCTGACACCACAGTTTAATTATAGCAGTACATACGAACTGATATAAGGCTTCAGAGATTAGGGCTAGACGCTGCAATTTATAAGCACCATTGACATGCTTTTTCAATTAATAAAAATGGGGCTTCCCCATTTTATATATAGATGGGAAACAAATATAACCAACATTGAACTATATCATTATTTAAGAATTAATTTAAGCATTCTAAATATTACATATATAACAGGATTAATTTAACATGTTTTATATTTGTCAATAAAAGATAACATACGATTTTTACTTTTGTAATAATTTTATATATAATTTATTATCTTTTAATAGATATTTATATTGTGGCTTAGTAACTACTTTTTATCAAAAAAAGGTCGTAACTTATTACAGTACTTGCATAAACAAAGTTATTGTCCTGTAAGAGACTCAACTTAATCCAAATTAAAAGTCTTTTATTCTGAATTATAAGATTATATTTTAATATTAATTTTTACGAAATAATTAGGTACATTCAAAAAGTAAAACTTATATTGACATAAACTTTTTAAAGTTTGAATTAAAGCCACGCCCTCTACTTTAAACTTTGGATTCATGATAAAGCGTGTTAATAAAACAAAAAAATACCTTTTAATTGAAGAAGCATTAAAATAATCATGTCATTTTGAAAATACATATAAAATTATAAATACAAACCCCAACTTTCAGGAGTTCTGCCAAGAATTGCGCCAGTATTTTCGTCATAAATAAAATCAGAAAACTTCTTTTTTGCCGGTTTTCGTGAAGGTTTTGTCTCTAATTCAAATTCTTCTAACTTTGGTTTTGGCATATTCAATACTTTTTTGTCACTGTTAATATAGAAATTGTAATTTATCGAGTTTATAAACGGTAAAACACAACCGTCTCCTATAACTAAACATACAAGCTTGTCCACAGACTAATAATATTAATTACAAATTACAATTATAATTCGGTTTTCAAAAAATTTGAATAAATTAACTGCCACAGATAACGATAAACCTACTGAATTTAATAATAATTGATAATTTGATGAAATCTAATTTTATTTGAGTAACCTGCGCGTATATTGCAATTTTTACTTACATAGAGTGGAAAAATTAATAAAAGCAATAATTGCATTTATAAATGATTGCTTATAACGATTAAGTTGTACAATAAGATTGCACATTGCCTTTTCGTAGATATTGGATATTTTAGAACTTAAACTTGTTATCATTCCTTATTATTTTTTGTTATTTCAATGTTTGGAATGAATTCAGGTAAATACTAAATAATAATTATTTATGTGCACTGTCTAGAAAGAAGGTCTAGCATTTTTTGTTCCTGGTCGGTGGTCTAGCATCAAGATTAGTGGGGGACGTTGGCTTTTCGTAATAATTGTTTCCATTAACGACCGTGGCGTAACGATAGAATGGGGTGCTGTGCAACTAAGATAGAATATTATTCTGTCTCTTTTTTATCCCACGTAATGTAAGCGTACTAAACCTTCGAATTAATGCCATTAAATTTTATACATAAATAATTTTTAAATAATTAATTGATACCATTTAAACGGCATGCGAAGTGCGGGGGTCACTAACGTTAGCGCCCAGGATTTTGTTTTTTTACATCGTTAGTTAGTCGTTTGTTCTTTTTTGTTGATTATATACATTTGTTTGTTCTCCTTTTACTTATTTAAAGAAAATACATTAAAAATGTGAACTTATGTAAGTTAGCCCCCATACACAGACATATAATTATATGTCTGTGCCCCCATATCATATTTTTTAACATTTTGTTGGCAAATACTGCTCAATAAACCTCTGTTTACGACTGTTCATGTATAAAAAACGTTTGTTCCTTCTTCACCTTCGTTTATTTTTAACATTATTAATTAGGTAGCTGAATATTTGTATTCTAAATATTCGCACTACGCATGCGTCAACTTTTCATTTAAATTTTTAACGCTGGCTTTTTTAAAATTTTAATGATAAACACAGTGATTATAGTGAGTGTATTATTCGTACAATTTTAAGTATAGAATTCACAGCATAAAGTTTTATACGTTTATCGTTATAGACAATTGTTATTTATAAGCTGAAAAGCTAAAAAACAAACGACGAACTTAATTAAAAAAAACTTCAAAAATTTAAAAAACAAAAATCCTGGGGGGCTATCTTCAGAGACCCGCAGTGCGGGCTGCGGTTCAGTCGATAGCAACGCTGTACAGTGGCGCTGGCGCGAAGCTTGTAACCTTGTCACACAAACCGTACAAATCTTTTACTACTGAAATTGAGCTTGTTGCTAGACCTGTTTTACTCGACCGTGGTCTATGTTCTATTATATTTACAATTGACTAACTGTCAAATTAAATGTCATTTGTCAAGCATAAATGAAATTTCACTTAGCAGAATTAGGAAGTAAAATTATTTTATTAACTGTAAAGTTTATTTAATTACACTTTAATCTTACACTTCACTTAGACTACAAAAAACCTTTTTAAGCTTAAATTGTATTTATATTACAAAATGGCATCTGCATACAAAATAATTGTTATCGTTGGTTTCATATCGTTATTTCATTCTGCTGTTTCAGCAGCTCAGCGTACGTATAATTTAATTGTATTTTATGAAATCAAAATGTTGTTTGAAATATTTTATAATTCATATTTTTACAGATCGTTCATATCTTCGAATAACATCGCAAGAATTTACGACACTACCTTTAGATGTAAGTATAAATTGTTATTATTTACCTAGAATATTGGTTTATTTAAGAGTAAATCTATTTAAAACTTTTTCTAAATTTAATTCGATAAATTTCAGATAGTAATACAAGCAGTTTTAAGCCTGTTTACAGTGATGTGGGGAGTTCTAAATGTATCAGGAAAACTTCGTGAAATAGAAGCTGCAGCTGAATTAAACAATAAGAAATGGGAGACTCAAAAGAACCTGCCATCTTTTTATATCTTTAATCATAGAGGAAAAGCACTTGCATATAACTTTGTGCCTACTCCATCTAGAGGAGATTTAGAAAACTTAGAATAATTAGTTATGCTATTTTATAAATACATATTTCAATAGTTATAAATAAAATAATTTATTGGTTACCTAGCTCATTTTTATTTCAAATAATTTCAACAGATTGTTTTGATATGAAGTCTGAATTATGAAGTAAGTAATAAAAAGCTATAGCTATAGATTTCTTGAACTATTAATGTTTTTTTCTGTATTTTAAGTAAGGACTTGACAAATAATTAACTTATATAGTTAAGGTCATTTCTTTTATTTCTTATATCAAATGTAAACATTGTATAGCCTTAGCACACAATAAGCATACTTAACAGCATTAATTAGATCAGTACATCACACATCAAAAAATAACATTTGATAACAATAATGCTGTTTAATAGAATAATATGAAGTAAAACTGAAGTTACATCCTTTTAAAAAACCTTTGTCTTATGGTTAACTTTTATGAGACAACAGCCACACAAACTTATAACAATAAAGTCCCAATAGTCATGTAGTACAACATCATCATCACTATCTTCGACCTCCTCGGAAGCCACCACCTCTTCCACCACCACCACGGCCAAATCCTCCACCGCCTCTGCCTCCAAATCCACCGCCGCCTCCTCTTCCGCCAAAGCCACCTCCACCTCGTCCTCCAAATCCACCACCTCCACCTCTTCCCCCGAAACCGCCGCCTCCTCCTCTACCTCCAAATCCACCGCCGCCTCTTCCTCCTCTGCCTCCAAATCCACCACCACCTCTTCCTCCTCTACCACCACCACCACGCTTTGCTCCTGGTGGCTGTGGCAAGAATCTTTTTAGAGGTAATAATTTTGCTGGATCAATAAAAAATTGTTGACCATCCTTAAAACTCTTTGCTTTGATATTTTCACCTAATTTTACTGATACATAATAGTCACGTAAGTTACCGAATATTTCGTCAATTTTACCAATCTGCTCTTTGTTTTCTAAGTATATTGGCGCATTAAAATAAGGTACGTCTTCGATATCTACTTTACATACAAGATCATCTTGTACGGTCCAGCCATAGTGACCGAGAGGTATAACAGATTCAGGAGGCCCCTGGTCTTGCTGTCTGTATCCGCCGCCACCGCCGCCACGTCCTCGTCCGCCAAATCCTCGGCCTCCTCCTCCTCCGCCTCTACCTCCAAATCCGCCTCGACCGCCACCACCTCTTCCACGAAAAGACATTGTTGTTATTGACTTATTGAAGATTTGAAATTACACTTTAATAACCTCAAATCTCGCGTTGTTTTCACCACACGCTTGTTTGACACACGTTTGACAGCACAGTATAGATAATATGTATCAAATATCAATATACTCTATGGTTCTGACAGACTAATAATAATGCCTTTTTTTTTGTGATTTAAATGAAAATATAGATGTTATAAAATGAATAATAAATTATTTAACATTTTTCTTACATTCAATAAAAATTTGATTATAATTTAATTCAATTCTCTTGTTAATGGCTTCAAAGCGTGCCAGTTGAGTACAGATTAAAATAATTATTAACATTTAAAATAAAACACTATCAAACATATTATACCAGCATACCAGCTGTCAGCTGTCACAATGTCATGTCATATGGTTTAAAAATCGATCTATGGCTGTTATTACCTGCAGTGATTATTTATTTCATGTATAAAATACAATATTTTAAAAGAATTTAATTAGTAAGCTTCGTGAGTTTCATAAAGTTGTCACCATGGAAGATGTGGAAAATGAGTTAAAGGTCCTAAGAGAAAATAATAATGAATTGGTACAGAAAGTTCAGTATTGGAAAATGATAGCTGCGCAAAAGGAGAATGAAAAATTAGACGTTATGAAAGAAATCAATGACCTTAGACTTAAAATCAGTGTAAGTATACAATATTTCTCATCATTCCTCACGTTCTAATTTGTTTTGTTTTTATGTGGCATAAATATTGAGTCACTAATGTTTTATTAAAGAGAAAGCATTTCAAAATGGAAAATAGCGGTATACTCAGTAAATTCTATAAATCTAGAGCACCATAATAAATAACGGGTTGGCTTTAGTTAACGGCCACGCGATTTTGGTGTTTTGCGGTAGTGGGGGGGAAGGGGGGAGGGATACCCTACCCGATGGTATCACTCCCAGGGTGAGGAAACCAGTAGTTTTTTTTAATGAATTTTTTAATTTCATGTTTTTGTATGCGCATAACGGAACGTTTCTCCAAGTAAAAATGGTTTGGTAAGTAAAATGGAACGTAACTAAGAGTGAAAAACCATTATAAGTTTGAAAATAAATAACACACAAAATAAATTTCAAATCAATACTAATAAAATTAAAATTACAATTAAAAATATTAAAGTCGCTTATGTAAACTTGGTAATTATAACCACCCGGAAAATATTGCAGATGTAATAATAGTATTTATGTGGATAAAATCTATAGAAAAAAATAAAAGAGTATAGAATAAATAAAAGTAATAAAATATGTGTATGACCCATATAAAAAAAAATTAATAATTTTTACATACCACTTTGTTTTAATTTAATTCCCAAACTTACTTTTAAACACTAGGTTAGTTAGTCAAGTACCATAAGCATTACTAGGCCAGATTGGTTAGGTTAGGTTAGAACATGATTACAAACATAAGCGACTTTAAGCTAAACACTAGGTTAGCTAGTCGAGTACCATAAGCATTACTAGGCCAGATTGGTTAGGTTAGGTTAGAACATGATTACAAACATAAGCGACTTTAAGCTAAACACTAGGTTGGCTAGTCGAGTACCATTTAAGCATTACTAGACCAGATTGGTTAGCTTAGGTTAGAACATGACCACAAACATAGGCGACTTTAATATTTTTAATTGTAATTTCAATTTTATTTGTATTGATTTGAAATTTATTTTGTGTGTTATTTATTTTCAAACTCATAATGGTTTTTCACTCTTAGTTACGTTCCATTTTACTTACCAAACCATTTTTACTTGGAGAAACGTTCCGTTATGCGCATACAAAAACATGAAATTAAAAAATTCATTAAAAAAAAACTACTGGTTTCCTCACCCTGGGAGTGATACCATCGGGTAGGGTATACCTCCCCCCTTCCCCCCCACTACCGCAAAACACCAAAATCGCGTGGCCGTTAACTAAAGCATTCCCCATTAAATTAATATCTAAGAAATTATAATTTATAATAATTTACATACAGAGACTTCGTAGTGGTGGCGCAGCTAATGCGCGTAAGCTTGATGCTGCAATACAGTCAGCAAGCGAGGAGGCTTTATCACATCTAGTTCAAGCATCCAGTGCAGTTGCTCGTACCTTGGAACTAGCTAAAACATATGTTCAAGATCGTCTGGAGTTAAACACAGCTTTGCCAAGGTGGAGTACATTGAGTGGTACTCCATCATCAGAAAAGATAAATATAGTGCCTCCAATGTTAATTGGTGGAAGACTGATGCAACCAGTTGTGTCATTAAGTAGAACTCTACAGTCAAATACCTCAAGTAAGTATTCAATTAACCTTTTAAACCACAGAACAACTACAGAATTTTTGTTTTTTTTTAGTATAAAGATTCTGAATACATTGTGCCGTTTTATCTAGAAATTAAATCTTTATACTGTTTATTTTTATTGGTTGCCTCAATCTAGTCTAGATTGAGAATAAGAAAACATAGCATAACAATTAATGTGTATACTATATACTAATTTCTATGAATTAATATTCTGCCCAATTATTTTTGTAAAATTACAAACAAAAAAATTTTAATTTTCTATTATTTAGTAGCTATTATAAATTATAAAATTACATAAATATCATCTTTGATAACATTTTCTTTGTTTTAGGATCTGCAAATAGGAATCCAAATGAACCAAATCGTAGTGTATCAGAAAGGGCTTTGCCTTTACATATGTTGCAAGGTATAATTTGTAGTCTATTTTTATATTATAAAAAACATATTATTCATATTATTATAAATATAACTATTTAAGTATTTTCCCAAGATACCTTCTATTTAAATTGTTTTCTTTCAATCATGAAAAAACCTTGTTTATCCCCACAAAGTTTTAGTTTTATGAAAAATATTTTGTGAAAACTAGTTTTAACTAGAGAAAACAAGTTTTTACCGAGAACTGGTTTTAATTGTAACATAACTCATTTTTCTAGTGGTTGCCCTGTGGTCGAAATTCTACCATAATTAATAACTAATATAAAAAATATTATCATTCTGCATTCTCTTTATTAACCATAAGTGTGCAAAATTCCATTTTCCTTTGTCCACACAATTTTCGTAAAAATGTTATACTGTATACATAATAGTCTAATGCTTTACATAGTAATATATAGATTAATTTCATATATATTATATGAGCACAATTAATAACTGATCTATCTCTAAATATTTTATACAGATGTATACATACCACTTACAAGAATAGATGCTCGGGATCTACCAAGTAATAATGCGGATACTGACATGGAGGTAAATCATGCAGATGACAGTACTGAAGATCTAGCTTTAGATGGTAATGACATTATTATCAACTTTTATTTTTATATACTATATCTTTAAATCTATATGTATATTAATTTCCCCTGTCTTCTGTCTTTATTATAATATTACAAGACAAAATTATAAGAAAATCTTTAGCAGTGGTAACATTTTGTTTTATTATATTACAAATATTTATATTTCATTCATTTATATCATAACTAGCTGTACCCGCGGCTTCGCTCGCGTTCATTTTTTTAATTGCTAATCAACCTCATTGGGTTGATCTGTAGGAAAAAAAATTGTCTAAAAAATAAAAAATAAAAATTTAGGGATGGACTACCCTTAACATTTAGGGGGATGAAAAATAGATGTTGGCCGATTCTCAGACCTACTCAATATGCTCACAAAATTTAATAAGAATCGGTCAAGCCGTTTCGGAGGAGTTCAAGTTCGAACCCCGTGACACGAGAATTTTATATATAAAGTCTTATACCACTTTGGTAAAATACAACTGGGTAGTCATCCATACATTATGGTCTGATAGCAGTTATGGGTGTTATTCTTAAATAAAATTGAAAAGCCAATCTGTTTAGGGCAACCACTTTTTGACTGGTTTGAATTACTAATTATAAGTCACACAGTCCCCTGCCTGTAAATAGTCTATCACTCCCCTGCTTGATATTGACAGGGACACATATAAGATTTTACAAACGTTTAGGTATCATCTAAATATGGTCAATACTTCACTCTGTAATATTAAAACATTTATATAGACTGATATAGAAGTAATTAATGCGAGATTTGTGAAAATATTTTATATTTATTTATTTTTATTATCATTATTATCATTTATTTCTTTATATATAATATAGTAACAACTGACTATGCCTTTGAAATACATAAAATTAATTGTCTTAAAAGTTATCGTCGGTAATACATAAAATTGAACCGTGAAACAATACGAAAAATGGGTTCCATTTGAATATCAAATGTATTACATATAACGTGTGTATAACATTCTTTATAGATAACGCTGAAAGGATGATGGAGGAACCCCAAAATATTACAGAAAGCGAGGATTTTGATGAGACGTATGTTGTTTTTTTTAATTTAATTTTATGTAAATATAATTGCTGGCATAATAGTATTCAGACTGGACTATCCAGGGCAGGGATTTTCTGATGCAGGCTTATATGGAATTGTATAGTCTAGTATAGTCCACCACGCTGCCTAAGTGCGGGACGGACTCCAAATAACTGTCGAAAAGCTAGGTTCTGTCAGAATTTTTCATTATGTTTTTCTTCATTATAAGACAACTTCTCAGAGTTGCCAGAGTACGTTACCACTATATATTTATTGTTAGTACCAGTTAGATATTATGTAACCTGCATATTGTATTAAAGTATTGAATAAAAATATTTTACCGAGTTTAAAAAAAGAAAAATTCATGCAAAGATATTTCTTTATTTTATTTACGTTTTTATAAACAATGTTTTATTTGAATATAAATATTTGTTTTTTTTTTAATTTAAATAAAGTGGATATAAACATGTAATTAAATAAAATCAATTATTGGACTACAAACTGCTCTAGGTAATATCAACTGAACTATTGATTTTTAATTTTTTGCTAGCACTCCCTCAGGTGTGTCTCTAGGTTTTACATTTCAATTTATTAGCGCGGAACCCTAATTCTTTCTAAAAAAAAAGTAGCCTTAGTACCTTATAATATCTGCTATCTGCTAGTGAAAGTCCCACTAAAATCAGTCCCTATAGTAACTAAGGGGTCGTCCATAAATCACGTGATGTTTTTAAGCAACTTTTTAGAGACCCCCCCCCCTCCCCCATGGTGATACGTGGTGAGGTTTAAGATTAGCCCCCCCCCCACTCAAAATCACGTGTATTTTTTTACAAAGTACCTTAAAAAATCTGAATATTATTTTTAAATAAAGGTTAACAGGATAATCTAATATAATTTTGGTAAATTAAGCAACGTGATAAAAATGTAAAAATTCTAATTAAGAAGAATAAATGACAAAATAATAATCGTGAAATTTTACTAAATATGAAGCAAATACTACTGCGGAGAAGGTAAGTCATAGAAAAAAGCACTGTCATTCTACTCGACATACGACATACTCTACTAAGACGTCATGGCTGTCGATAACTTTATTATTTCACATTTCTGTGTGGACTTCTGCAGCCTTTTTTAAAAGTAAATGTTTTCAAGATCTGTTGTCCTTCCTTGTCCATCAAGTTGGGTTCCTAAGAGTTATGCGGAAGTATGAGTCTAGCCTATGTGACTGGGAGTGACGCATAATATATACTTACTGGCTACTGCTCCTTTTCCGTAGTTTTTTTGTGCACTAGCACCTACAGAATCCTTTCGACTCGACTAAAATCCTGCCAGAATTTTCTTTTTCTCATTAACAAAATCAATGGGATTATGTGGTTTATGTATGGTCTTTGACTGTATGCATACCCCTAGTTTCGGCCGACGGGCAATTAACTTTGAGTACTGGGTACATCACCCGGTGCTAAAGTTAAGTCAAAATAGTATTCACTTTTCTTAAACTTTCAGTGCTGATATTCACATATATAAATATAGTAAAAGTTTTTGAGAATATCATTAAAAATGTATAATTTGTCCGTCTGTAACTTATAACTACTACTATAACAATGTAACGTTACTTTATACTTATATTTTATGTATGTCTTAATTTTTATACATGATACTAATGGAAGTATGTCAATACTTTTTATAAGCAATCCAAAGCAATTAAGACCAATCGGTTCATTATTACACTTCCATTCTTACTAATAACGACGTTTCGTGTGTCTGGGGGAATGTTTGGCCCATCCTATTGGTCTCATCATCTGTTATGAAGAATTTATAATACACGATTTTTTAAAGCATAGCATAGCTTTTAATAGTGCCATTTCTTGTAATAGTAGTTCCCGTACAGGTCTTTTCAGAGAAATTTTGAAGGTGACTAGGCTTATTATTATAAAAGTTCGGCGATTGTCGCGGCGCGCGGGATAACCCCAACGGTGAGTAAAAAAAAAATCACGTGATAACTCACTACACCCCCCTCCCTCCTGGTGATATTTCGTGATTTTTTTCGAACCCCCTCCCCCCCATTCAAACATCACGTGATTTATGGACGACCCCTAAGCAGAAGAAAAAGACAGTAATACCAATTTTTAATTGTTTTTTTCATAGTAAGTATATAATTTAGTTAAAAGCCTTTTATTTGAACATCACAAACAAACACTACAATTTTGTTTTTTTTTTCAGGAGAAGACTAGATGATGTGGCTGAAGACATTGAACCAGAAGATGAACTAACTCCTGAAAGGTTTTTATAACATTTTTTATTTATAGTTTATATTTAAAAATTAAATTCATGGTAGTTTTAAAATAATTGCTTTTTAATGGTAATTTTTATGATAACAATTTTTTTTTAATTGTGAGCTTTGTTAAATAATAAAAATTAAGTAGATATACATGTGTAAATGTAACATGATTCTGTTGTATATATTTCACTATCGACTCATCCTTGCTTCGCTTGTGTTTGTTTATAGTTCGATTAGTTTTTTTGATATTAATGATTACTACTTAGCTCTCTTGGACAATAGCATGATGATATAATAGCCTTAATAAAAGGACTATTTAAGGCGATTTTTTTTAATTGAATTAGTAGATCCTGAGATTTGTGTGGTCAAACAAACAAACTCTTTATAATATTTATCTAAAAAAGCTATTTATAGATTATAAAACCGTTTATTTTTCCATCAGGCCGTTTATTCCAATAGTCGAAAATCCCTTAGAAGGACCAAGCTGGATGCTTGATCGACCCAGTTCAAAGGTTTGTATTAAGATATCTAAAATAGTATGCATTAAAGAGTATCTCATAAGTCATAACTTCTAGATATGTTAAATTATTATTAATTTTTAGGGTTCCGTACCTCAAAAGGTAAAAACGGAACCCTTATAGGATCACTTTGTTGTCCGTCTGTCTGTCTGTCTGTCTGTCTGTCTGTCTGTCTGTCTGTCAAGACCTTTTTTCTCAGGAACGCGTGGAGGTATCAAGCTGAAATTCATATCAAATACTCAAGTCTATGGTCTCTTGGAGCTGTGAAAAAATCAAACTTCTAAGTCAACGCGATCAAAAGATACTCCCGTTTATGCCGCAAATTTTCGACACTCGCAAGGGAATCAAAACCTACAGGGTACTTCCCGTGAACTCAGAATCTTGAAATTTGGTACGAAGCAACGTCTTATAACACAGATAAAGGAAAAATTGCGAAAAGCATAAATTTTTAGTTACATCATATAATAAAAATATTTTTATTAATTTTAAACTTATTACCCCTTTACTCATACACCGTTCCGTACAGGTTTGTACGGAACCCTCGGTGCGCGAGTCTGACTCGCACTTGGCCGAATTTTTTTTTTTTAATGGCTTCAATGTTTGAAAGTCGAGCACAAATTTTTTTGACAGTGACACATTGTATAGTATAATACTATTACAAGATACAAAAATTATGTTTTTTCAGAAAATTCATCTATAGGTAAAACCTTATCTAAATACGAAATTTGATCCAAGTCATAAGAATGTTTTCAAGAGAAAATTTATATACTATATAAAAAAGTTAATTGTTTAATATTAAAGATATTATTTCAAATTTATATTTGAAATCACCGGATTAATTGAATAATTTCGTATAAATTAACACTTCTAAGTATTATTATCAGTAAGCCATAGATTAAAAATTATATCTTTACGTGTAACTTTTTCCAGAAAAAAATGAAAAAATCAAATAGCTTAGAGCCAGATTCAACGACTGAGTTTGAAGATACACAAAATTCTGAACCGGGGCCGAGTCATGGCAAGAGGCGAAGTGAGGTAAATATACTTGTAGTCCTATATTTATAAATCAAAACAAAATATTCTTTATTTAAATAGAATTTTACAAGCTCTTTTAAATCGTTATTTTTACATTATTAAAATTAAATGTGAGTCTGTAAGTCTGTGGGTAAACTACCACCGGCTCGGAAAGCTGTTCTGCTAAGAAGAGTCGGCGAGAAACTCAACAGTTGCTATTTTCAAAAAATATATTTGGTAACAATATTGCATTACAATATTTATATATTTATCCTACGTGAGAGACAACCAGACATTAATCCCACACATTTACATCTACTAAGTATTCCGTGATGGTGTAATACGCCTTAAATACTAAAATAAAATACAGTGAAATCTCGATTACGCGAATCTCGTTAAGTCGTTACAGTTCTCGTTAAAAGTTACATTCGTCACGGGAAATGCAAAAAAATTAAGTGGCATTTTTTTCGACTTACTAAGGATTGCGACGTAATGGGATTCGAGTTATAATTATGAATTCGAAAATTCGTTTAATTGAATCAATGTTTGTTACCCAATAACGCCAAAACTGCTGAATAAATCTGAATGAGATTTGATATTGGTCTAAGAGCCGGTGGAAGATCGACCTTCACCGACCTGATAACCAGATAAGACATATTTTTTATTAAATATAATTTATAAACAAATATGCCTATAATTACTTGCCTATCTGAAAGTGCTCATGGCTATTTTTAATTAAATTAACTTTATTAGATTTTTTTTCATCATTTCTTTCTTTTGATAACCAAATGAATTTTATTTCACTGTTAGTTTTTAACACACAGAATATGCCTCAGTAGGCTAGCCTACTCATTTTTGTGTATAGCTACCAAAGCCGATGTGAACTGGTAAGTCAATATAGGTGACTCCATCGTTCTGCTAACTTATCGAAAGATATATCAAATTTTAGATTATTTTATTACAAAATCAGTCATATAGACTTGCCTGCAAAAAATCATACTTAAAGCACTGTTGCCCAGCTAAAAATAGCCATGAGCACTTTCAGATAGGCAAGTAATTATAGGCATATTTGTTTATAAATTATATACGATAAAAAATATGTCTCATCTGGTTATCAGATCGGTGAAGGTCGATCTTCCACGGTCTCCTCTACTATATAGAGAGATATTATAGTCTGGAATACCATAGACATTAGAAATTAACGCGACCATTATATTTTACTCTCATGCGCAAAGAAGATTCATTTCGAAAATTATCTCATCTTTTTTGTTAATGATAGGAAATTAAAGATTTTCTGTAAGAGTATGGTATATAGATAGAGAGAGAGTATGGTAATAGAGAGAGTATGTAGATTTTGTTTGATACTATAATTCTTATACTTAATTCAACCAAAGTTCACAAAACCTAATAAAGTTAAATCTGTACATTAAATATTTTTCGCAAAATCTTATTTATATTGTTATTATTATCGATACAGAGTGTCGGTGCAGTAGTTTTTGAGTTTTTCGCCGAACAGACGATAGACGCGGCGGAGGACTTTGTTTTATAATATGTAGTGATGTTATAAATGAAACTGTCTTTTCGGATTTTGTCGCGGATTTATTCAGATTTTTGGTTCCCGACGTTTCGAATGATTTACAGCAACCACGGTCACGGGAGAGACTGTCAGTCTGACGAAAAGATAGTTTCATTTATAATGTCAAATATTCACGTAAACCTAAAGGCTGGCGTCGACTACAGCAGAAACGCGTCGAATCGTCGTCGGATTTATTTCTAGTGCGTACATCTCAGAAGAATCGAATCGTTCATTCATCGCAAGTTTTCATCAAATTAGGTCGTTTTTGCGTCATGGACAGCTCGGATGAAGATATGTTTTTATTTCAAATACTTTTTGTCGTAGAAGAGGGGAATAGAAAAAGGAAACGGCGTGCTCACAAATTTCATTTAATTTCATTTTAACAAAAATAATAAAAATACGTTTGCGCGCATCCGCTTCTCCGCGTCGACTGAGGCGCGCCGAATCGAATCGAATCGGCAAAAAATATCGCCTATCAAGCAATGCGCGCGATCGATTCGATTCGGCGTGCCGCGGCTCGTCTCTAGTGTACATACTCATAGTAAATACTAGCGACTCGCCCTTGCTTCGCTCGGGCTCTTCCCTAGATTTAGCACAGGCAAAGCCGCGGGATCCGCTAGTTATGCACCTTCCTCTCGAATCACTCTATCTTTTAAAAAAACCGCATCAAAATCCGTTGCGTAGTTTTAAAGATTTAAGCATACATAGGGATATAGGGACAGAGAAAGCGACTTTGTTTTATACTATGTAGTGATATAGGAGGCGATTTTCTGCAATTCGATTCGACTCGACTCGGCGAGCCTAGTGGACGCGAGCCTTAAGAAAGTATTATGTAGTGATGTGTTGAACTGTACCCGTCAGCAGTGCGGGGAGCCGGCGCCGGCGTTCACGCCCACAGTGCGACGCCGCCGCCCCTCCCGCGCCTCCCCCCCGCCCGCCTCGCCGCACTACTCCCCGCGCCCCGCGCGCAGGTACAGGTGAGTCCAACTACCCTTTTGTTCGAATCCGGGTCTCGCACCTCTAAGATTTTCATGTTCGAATCATTTCTATCATGATTACCACTTGTCTTACGGTGAAGGAAAACATCGTGAGGAAACCTGTCTGAGAGAACCTAGCAAGTTTTTGAAAGGCATGTGAAATCCGCCAACTCACACTAGGCCAGCGCGATGGACTATGGCCTGATCCACCTCGTACTGAGGGAAGACCGTGCCCAGCAGTGGGACGTTAAAAAATGCTGATAATATATGTGTATGTATTTATGTGTATGTACCTTAGGTCTACTCACAATCTCTGCAAGGGGAGTAGGGTTACGGCATCAGATTATTGGTCCCTGGCCGTGGATTCTTCCGCCGCCCATCAATTTGGACGCGTCCCTCAAGAGGTCCTTTTAGGACGCTTTAGGCATCGAAGGTTTCCACCTTCGATGCTGCACGGGCGATCAACCCAGCTGGGTGAGATTCTCTGTTGCCCTGAGGGAGGCGCAAGCTAACGATCAGCGCTTCAAATGCTTTACAACATTCATGGTCACAGGAGCGATAACCTCCTCCTTAAACATTCGAAACTTCAGGAACCAAAAACCCGCGACAAAATCTCAAAAATAGTTTAAATTATAAAATTTGACACATTTTGGTTCAAAAATAAAATTGGACACTTTTTCATACACAGATGGTACTTCTCTACACTACAGATCCCATAACGCTATATTATGGACAATTACCTAACCCCATTTTTAATTTATACTGATAGGTATGTATTTTTTTTTACAGTAACAACGGTCGTATCCTCAAAGTGTTAGTGGCAAAAATGCGTCTAGACGATGACATGACAGACGTGTCACCACCGAAGCGGTCAAAAGAGGAATCAACCCCAAAATCACAAAGAAATAATCCAAACCAACCGGAAGCCCGAAGGCTGACAGTAGATGGATCTCCAAAGTACCAAGTACGGGATATTTCACCATCAAAGAGGTTGATGAGCTTTGATGCACCAAGTCCCAACGGTTCAACCGACTCAAGAGTTATAGTTTTGTGAGTGTTATATAAAAACTTTTTGAAGTGAAACTTCAATTTATTGACGTATGGGTGAAATTTTTAGCAATTTCCCTCTCTAGACGAGGTCAGTTAGTATAAATATAAACGCAATTTAAAAATAATAGCCCAGTAAATAAAGCATTTAACCTCGCACTGAATTTCTTTGAATTTCTTTAAATAAAATTTACCGTTTACAATTTATTGAACATGCCTTTTATTGATTAATCCAATATTTTGAGAGTTGTCCATCGAGACAGAAAAATCATTTCATTAAAAGAGTCATAAATCGTAAGCGGTAATTTTTACAAAAAAAGTTTACAAGAAATAAAAGATGCGAAATTTTATTCTCTACAATAATGGTTTGAATAACTTTTGCCTTGAAGTGCATAGTTTCCGAGATATCGGCCAAAAACTTTTCTTCAAGATTGCTATCGAAGCTCCACCTAGATCTGTCAGCATTTTGTGTTTTTATGGTCAGTAAGTGACCCTTAACCTAAAAAAAAATTAAAATTGGATCGGAAATTTTGGTGCGAGGTTGACCAAAAAAAACGGCTTTATTTACTGTACTATAACTTTGCCAAAGAAGTTTTACTTGTGACATGTGTACTTTGTACGTACGCACTACACGTTACGTTACTACACGTTTTTTTGTCATAACTATTTTATTTATTTATGCTAAAATGGTATCTATTTTCAAAGTGTTTTTTTTGCAATTTTTAAATATATTTTTTTTGATGAAGTAAATCCATATAGATTGCTTTTAGATAAAATTAATAAGTTCAATATACTCTTCTTTATATACACAAACAGACAGACAAAAATACTAAAAACCATGACGACAATATATTGTTGGATAAAAAGTAGGACTGTGAACATAAAAATAATAATATTACATCTTATTTACAGAGAAACAAAAAATAATCAATCAGAGCCAGGTTGCTCTGGAGTGTCGAAAGCTAAAACAGCTAAAAGAATCAACAGTACCGACAGTCGCAACAATCGGACCAGCAACAACAATCACGAAAACAACAGTCAAGAACAATCAAACAACAGTCAAACCGATCTGAATAGAAATCAAAGTAGTGATAATAATCGTGATAGTCATAATCGTGATAGTCATAATCATGACAGTCATAATCGTGATAGTCATAATCTTGATAATAGAAAAGGTAATAGTCGAAATCGTGATGCTCACAATAACAACAGTGTGGACCGCAACAGTCGTGATAGTCGTGATAGTGATAGCAGTGGCAGTGAACTGGCGAGTGAAGGACGGACAAGGAGGCCGAGGAAGGCGATTGTATATAAAGAAAAGCCTTTGAATAGGTAAGTAGTACATTATTAACTGCCTCGGTGGTATAGTGGATAGCATGTACGTTCGTCGTTCATACATCGAGAGGTCCTGGGTTCGAGTCACGGGTCTGGCCAAATTTAATTATTGAGTCTTTCTGTTTAGTAAGCCTCAGTAATAGCCCGGAGTTGGGAATTTGGCAGTGTGTCACCCCCGTGCCTCGGAGAGCACGTAAACCCGTCGGTCCTGTGCTATAGCTCTCACTGGTCGTGTCGAACAGTCGTCTCGACTATGAGAGGAATAGAGAGTGCACTTGAGTCTGCGCGTACACGCGCTGCACTATAGTCTCTCTTGTGCAGTTGGCTAGTCTCAATGAGATTGGCCGCCATGGCCGAAATCGGTCGGAGAACATTATTATTATTATTAGTACATTGTTAAGTTTTACTTCTTTTTAATATATATACTAGCGCAATAGATTTAGTACGACCGAAGCCGCGGGTTCCGCTAGTAAGTGTATACAAAAACTTGACATGTTACATTAAACCTACCTCGAGAATCACTCTATCTGTTGGTGAAAACAGCATGAAAATCGGTGTAGTTTTTGAGTTTAACGCGGACAGACAGACAGACGTGGCAGAGGACTTTTATAATATTTATTGAAATTTGATATACGTGTTTACACATTGTGTGTATATATAATATGTTGCTTGTGTATTTGTGTGCGTGCATGCGTGCGTGTGTGCGTTTAGTACACAATAGACTGGAATATCTTGGCTGATTCTAGGTAACTTTTAAAAGCTGTTATAAAAATGTGTATATAAAATAAAAATATACGTTTTTTTCTTTACAGAAAACTAAGGAGGTGATCGATCGTGGCCCATAATGTGTGGAATGTGTGAAAGTAGCAGTAAAATTAAATATTTACTAAACTACTCATACCTTCACTCGAGTACAACACTGTTATAGCTTGAAAAGTATTTATTCTTACATTTTACTTTGTAATTGAGAACATAATATATATAATTGTTTACGTTAATTATGTTCAGTGATGTTTCAATGTAATCATAAAAATTAAAATTTTCAAATTAAATCTGGATCCTTGGAAATGTGGAACCAAAAGCAAATATTATGTTTTTTTTTAATTTCTTAAATTAACGCGAATATTATAAAAAAGTGATTGACACGTTTAGCTCAGTTGGTAGTGACCCTGCTTTCTGCGCCAGCGGTCGCGGGTTCGAGTCCCGCTGGGGGCATTCGTTTGTCGAGCACGAATGTTTGTTCTTCACTCATTCAGTTAATATTTGTATTTATGTGTTTAAAATTTATATGTGTAGTATATCAACTATCTGGTATCCGTAACACAAGCCGCGTAGCTTACCACGAAACTAGAGGAAGCTGTTGTAAAAATGTCCGAAAAAATTTTTTTTCATACACTTTTGGGCTGTTTTAGTTCATGACGAGACATTTCTTTTCAGGGAACACAAAATTCGTTAGGGAGTCATAATTTAGTAGTTTTATTTGGTAAAAATATAATTCTTATTCAGATTAATAAATATGGGGTCACAAATTGCGATGCATGTTTGAAAGAACCTAGCAAGTTTCACAAAAACATAAGGATAGCCATAACAACTCGCACTAGGCCAGCGCGGTGGACTATGGCCTGATCCCCCTCGTACTGAGGCAGGCCCGTGCCCAGCAGTGGGACATTGAAAATGGGTGAATACTTGATTTATTCATTAGGATATCATGTATCATCAAATGAACTATTGTCTGAGACTATTCAAGCTTTACTATTTTAGATATTTAAGAATGTATGTTTTAATACAAGTTCAATCAAAATCTGTTTATGAAATCTATACTAATTGAGTACGAAATATTTTTGGCAAAGACTAATCTATATATGTATTTAAGTTACTGTTTAATTTAATTTAAGTTATGAAAACGACTGATCAAAAATGTTTTCTTTCTTGTAATTTAGTTTTCTTTGTTTCTTTTGTTACGATGAAAATTTAAAATTAAAATACAGGTAAAAATGTGACGAGTCTCATTTCATAAAGCTATATTTTTAAGTTAATCTATCTACTAATAATCAAAATTGTTATTTATCCGTTATAAACATTAATATAAAAAATTCAACATACATAATTAATTACTCAAAAGTGTCCTTTAAAAGCAGGGCAGAACTCATAATTATGCGCTTTTTGCAAATATTGTACTCTTACTATTGTTAGTTTTCCGGATATTTTTTTGAAGTATTATTATTTATTTATTTAATGTAAAATTTTCTCCTATTTCTTTATAATATTTAGTTATGTCATTTGAGACTGATACATGCCTTTTTTGTAAGTTTTTGTACTAATTTTTAGGGTAACTTTTTAATGAAAAGCAAGTATAGACCACTTTCGACATTTATCAAGGATCTCTTATTGCATTTTTGAATAATTATAACAATTAGTAAATTAAAAAAAAAATCAAGTAATTTATATTATTGCTGTTATTAAGAAAATTTTGGGCTAGCTATTTCCTTGACTAAATATCTCCTAAGACGTAGTTTGACCTTATGCCAAGTCAAGGTCATAGATAATGTAAGAAAGAGCCATTTTCCTTAGCCAAAGTTTTACCCCTAAGTGTTCGATTTTTTTTGTTTCTTTGATCCGACTAAGAGATACCACTACAACTGTTTACTTTGAAGGCACGTTTGGCTTTGCTGTGACCTAACGTACTGTGCCAGCGGTCACGGGTTCAAGTCTCGCTGGTGGCATTCAGAAGCCAATTTTTTTGTTTATATTTAAAATATCGAATTAAAGGGAGGCACGTGCCCAGCAGTGGGACATCAAAAAGGGCTGAATATGTGTTGTGTATCTAACGGGCATCCGTAACACAAGCCTGGTATCTTACCACGGAACTAGATAGCGCTGTGTGTAAATATATCAACATATTATTTATTACTAGACACGGTTACTCAGGCATTATATGAGCATTTATTTCACTTTACTTATTATATGTGACATGGGTGTTTAATGAATGTGTTTTGCTAAGTAATTATATTAGTAATAAACTAAAATAAAATATGCTTTGACTGTTTTAATATATTATTCTCAACCAGTTTTAGGGTAAATAACACTAAAATCAAGTCCTGATTAGCATTTATCATTTCTTGAGATGACAAGTAAAGCAAATGAGGTTATATATGGGTAGTAGGGAGACTAGAACTCATAGGTTATTGAAATTTACCGTAAATAAATTTAATTTAATTGTATTATTATAAAATAATAAATTAAGTTAATGTGTCATCTTTAAAAAGAAAATATGTTGATGATAGAAAGTCTTCGTATTTCTTGTTTTTATTAAATGTCATTGTTACAAGATGCACTTTACTTGTTTATTTGAATAAATAATTTTTCAGTGTTGACATATTATGTTTTATTTTTTCATTGAGTTTTAAGTTAAAGATTTATAATAGATACAAGTTTCATTCGCATTCAGCATTTTATACAAAAAACTCGATCTGAATTTTTTTTTATGGTAAAAAGGGGGCAAACGGGCAGGAGGCTCACCTGATGGAAAGTGATCACCTCCGCCCATGGACATCTGCAAGCCTGGCTTGCAGATGCGTTGCCGGCCTTTCAGGAAAGGGAGGGATGGAGGAGGGAGGGAAGTGGGAGGGAGGGGGGAACGAAGACGGAGGATGAAGGGAAGAGGGAGGGGGGAAGGAGAGTGGGACTCCCGGACTGTCACTCATCGGACGAAACGCGACAGCATAGCTGCCACTTCACGCCGGTCTTCTGTGAGAGAGTGGTACTAATGAACTATACGGGGCGTGCCGGCCCATTCGGTTGCTTTGCTACCGCACTACCACTTTTTTATCAATTTTCCGAGAACAACCATTTTAATATTTTTGTTTCTTTATAATCCTTATATTAAAATAATATTATATTTCTGGAATACTATTAAATATTGTTTATTACATGTTACATTATATTCAAGTCCTAAACATTTTTACTTGTATATATTTCAGTGAAACATAGTTTTGTATAAAGAAAAAATGAAACAACATACATATTTCTTTTTCATTTAATATCTTAATCGTTAAAGTTTAACAATATGTAACTACTAAGTTGGGATCCACGAAAGGGAAATCTGGAACAATTTTATTTTACATTAACACTTTTCATTAATTATAATTTATAATTTTTTCACTTTTCACTAAAATGTTTAATAAAAATTCAGTTACAATTAAATTGATGTGAGATAAAAATATAATAGGTAGTTTTAAATCACATTACCATTAAGTATATTCCACCTTGTAACTTAAAAGAAAATATTTTTGAAAAATAAGAAGTGTGGATAAAATAAAATATTTTTTTCTTTTAAAATATTATCTCATACAATTAGGATTACTTTTAGTTTTTATTTTAGGATTTTTTTTTATAATTTTGGTATATCCTCGTAAGGCCCACGGTCCTACCAATAGTACTAATTTATTATAGTTCGAACGATCCATATATTTTAATATAAAGCTTACTTAGCTATTTATACGTTATTTCAGGTATCAACGTCCATGTATAAGAATAAATGCATATTTTATAATATAATGTCGAATTATTTAAATATTTTATTGAAATATTTCTAAAGATATATTTATAATCTGTAATAATATTTATAACTATGCCTTGGGACGATTTTTTAGAAGACAGTACGGCTTGGGTATGATGTGATCGCCGCCAGGCTATTTCAACATATACAATTATTGTTAATTTGCATTTTAATTTATAAAAAGAGAGAGAGATTAAGATAAAAAAATAATATTAGTCCCGCTGCGTTTCTTTCGCCAGTTCTTCTCAGGTCAGTTTCTTCTTTCCGAACTGGTGGTAGACTCATGACGTTCAGTAAGAAATTGTAAGAATTTTTATGATGAATAAAATATTTTGAATTGATTAACATGCTACCGTATATTATAACTAGTATACTATAGCAGCGTTAGCAACTTGAAGTGGACTAACTATCGTACCAGGGGCGTAAAAATTATCGTACATAATCGTATTTTTTAGGATAATGTCTATTATAGATAAATAAATCATATAAATTGTAATATTGATATGCATGCAAGTACTCTATAGTTTATCTTTTTTAAACCACCGCTGTCAAATCAACAGAACACTGAAACCCAAATGTTTTACACGTGATATACAGACCTGCGTACGATAATAATGAAAAAATAACGCTATCGTACATCGTACGTAGGCACACCAGGCAACATTATCGTATATGTACGATAATTATCGTACGGTTCCGAACGCTGCACTATAGCGGAATACCTGGTAGATGTAAATGTGTGGGATTAGTGACTGGTTGTGTCTCACGTAGGATAAATAGATAAATTGTAATACAATATTGTTACCAAATATTTTTTTTGAAAAGAGCAACTGTTGAGTTTCTCGCCGGTTCTTCTCAGCAGAACAGCTTTCCGAGCCGGTGGGTGGTAGTTTACTCACAGACTTACAGACTGACTTTTAATTTTAATAATGTAAAAATGACGATTCAAAAGAGCTTGTAAAAGTCTATTTGAATAAAGAATATTTTGATTTGATTTGTTATAAGTATTTTAAGTTGTCTTATTTTAAATTGTATTTTCGTTTTCAAATGAAACTATATTTCGGATGTCCTGTGCGAGTGAAGAGCACGGTCGGGTTTAGAAAATATAATTTTAAAAGTTCAAGTATCCGCGTATCTCTTAGATTTATATTTTCGACAAAAAAAAATTATTTAAAAAAAAATAATTAGTTATAAAATTTTTTAGTCGTACACAAAAATTAACTACTTACGGTTAGCTCCTTGCGAAATCTAATATTTAAACACTAATATTTGTGTTAATTCAGACGTACATCTTATGGAAAATAAGCAAAAGGTCCAAAGTCGTCAAGTCAGAACGACTTTCAAAACATTTGGGTTCGATATATAATTCCTTGTAGAAGCTAACACCGACTCGGAAAACCGTTCTGCTGAGAAGAGTCAAGGAAAAACTCAACAGTTGCTCTTTTAAAAATAATACATTTATCATAATTCTATGTCTTAGGGTTCCGTAAAAAGAACCACACAAAAATATTTAAGACGCGAGACTATATTTCAAGTTCCAACCCGCTTCACTAACTGCCAGTTTCTATAACCTATCTACCGATAGACCGGTAGATACTTTCATACGATTTAGACAGGTTGTAACTATTAATGTGTCAAAATAGTATGAAAGTAACTACCGGTCTATCGGTAGATAGGTTATAGAAACTGGCAGTAAGTCGCACAAGTGAGAGTACATACAATTAATATATACGGTAGCCTTATTTTTAATGTGTAATAGGTTCATATAACAAATTTAAGTATTATTTGAATAACAGTAATTTATAATAATTAATGATAAATTTTAGATTTCCATGGGCTTATCGGGCGGCGTCGGCGCGGGCTCGTTCGGTTGTAGCGTTATTGATGCTGTTTGCTCTGTTGCCTCCTGTAAACAGTACAAAAAAATGTAAAATAATGTGAGTCATACACGCAAAAGTAAGCAGCACCGTACCTTGATTGAATCGAAGAATGTGTGAAAATCCGCGGTTCGAAATATGTTGCATTAAGTAACAATAAAATCTAGGTCTTTGAATATACTTAGTCAATGTAGAAAGAATTCATCAAATTTAATCATGATCACGGAGGGGACCAGCTGTAAGGCATTATAAACGTCGAAAACCAAAAACCAAAATAAATTCGCAAAAAAATCTAATAACATTATCTTATATAAAAAATCAAATATTCACGTAAATCTAAGAAAGTATTATTGAATGATATTAGTTAATAATGGGTGATGCTTATGGGTAAAGTCAGGACAGTTCGCTAGTGCCTTGTATGATCATACCTGAAGTTCGGTCGAGGTAGGGTGCTGATGCTTTTTGTGTTTCCTCTCGACGTGGCCGAAGCAGTGCTCACATTCGTCGTCGCTCTCTTCAGAATCCGACTCGTCGAATCGGTGCGGCTTCTCATATATACAGCAACCTAAGATAAGTTTAAATAATACTATTAGGACCTTATTTATAAAAGATAAAAATATAAAAAATTACGAAAATATTTACCAAACAATATTCTAAATGTAAAAGACTGTTTAAAATTATTTCTCCAATGATAATAAAAATACCTTTCCGACAAAAAATAAAAAAGAATTCCTCAACGGGGACAGAAGTCCACGATTTGGATTGACAGAATAAACAAGTCATTAGTTTTGACGACACGTTTGGCGCAGTTTGTAGTGGGCCTACTTTCTTGCGCCAGTGGTCGCGGGTTCGAGTCCCGCTGGGGGGCATTCATTTGTTAAACTTGGATGTTAGTACTCTAGTCATGGGCGTTTATATTTATAATATGTATGTATTTAAAACTTGTATATGTAGTATATCAACTATTTGATATACGTAACACAAGCTTCGTAGCTTACCACGGAACTAGATGTCTAATAAAGTCCTAACATAATACTAGACACTACCTACTTCAAAAAGTACAATCTGTTTTAATAAGAAGAACATAAAATGGCTACTCTTAACTTACATTTAGACTTCTTCTTGTTCATATTCTCGTTATCTACGGTGTCTTCAGTCCACACGACTTTCTTCCTTTGTTGCGTGCGCGTCGACCTGAGTGTTATCACTGCGACACGTTCTGATGACCCCTAGTAGGATTTTAAAGAGATACCTAATAAGTAATGATTATCTTTACGAAACAAATACTTTTTCTCGTAAAAATTAAATTATTTGTTAGTTTGTTTGTCATTCGTTCAAACTGTGAAGGGTTAGATGTGAATTTAATATATAACTAGCGACTGGCCTTCGCTTCGCTCGGGCTCGAGCCTAGTTTTAGCGTGAACCAAGCCGCGGGTTCCGCTAGTGTATTATACATATAAACCGTCCTCTTAAATAACTCAATCTATTAAAAAACCGCATCAAAATCGGTTAAATAGTTAGATATAAGATCTAAGCATACATAGGGCGACAGACAGCGAGGCAATTTTATTTTATACTATGTAGTGATATAAATATAGATATAGATTAAACTACCTATATAATGACTTACAGTTTCGCCTATATTCCGCCAGCGAGCACTTGTTTTAGGCGAGAAAACTTTAGTCAATAGAAGAATGTTTTAAATTACAACGGTAGTTTCTGAAATCTATTTCACATTGCTATTAAACACTTAAACTAATTATTGTAAAGCAAAAATTTTCCTAATTTTTACTCAAAACTTTTAGTACAAATGGTATAAATCTTTGAAAAATTAGAATCATAGCAAAAATAACTATGAAGTCATGAACTTTTAAAAGTAATACCGAAAAGTATGGATTATGGAATTATTCTGGAACAACCATCAGGATACGTAATTACCTTTTTACATTAGGTAAGTAGGTATATGAATTTTAATTAAACACTTATCGTGATTTATCGGTTATTATCTGTTTTGCAATAGAGATATATTAATAGTCTGGAATAGGCTACTTTTTAACCTGAAAAATGTAGTTCTCGAGGGATAAATATGTTCTTGGTTTTCTCTGTGAACGAACACGGGCAAAACTAGAGTAAGCATTATAATAAATCAAGAGTGTGTGCCTATCACATATTATAAAACAAAGTCCTCCCACCGCGTCTGGCTGTCCACGATAAACTCAATAACTACTGCACCGAATTTCATGCTGTTTTCACCAACGGATAGAGTGGTTCTCGAGGGAGCTTTAAGTTTATAATTTGTGAGCTTTTTATACATTTACTAGCCGAACCCGCGGCTATGCTCGCGCTAAATAAATAAAATAAAGCTAATAAGTTTTCACTTACTAATTAATGTGATCGTCATTTCTTCCATAATTATTATTGACAGTTTTAGGAATAATTGAATAGAATCTTAAAAACTTTCCATTTTTTTTTGTTTTTATTCATATACTACCTAATGTGTCAATAAATGATAAACAAGAAATAAAAAATGTTGACAAACAGAGTAAATGTACTGAACTTTGTTCATGCCTATTTATATAGAACTAAAATCAAAGTTCAGACTACCAGTAACACAAAGTATGTATATTTTATTGACTGTGACATGTTTTTGCTACAATAATAAGGGGCAAATATATGAACACTAAAATCCACTGCATTACCAATAAAAGCATTATATTGTTGTCTTTAAAGTGTCATGGCCACTGATTCTGATGACATCATTGTAACCATGATGCTTGTAACAATGCCCAAATATTAGGATCTCTCAGAAATGATAGCTAAATAAGGTGAATATAGTTTTACATCATAGCAATATGAATGTATTGGCCAGATTAAAATAAACTTTTAAAGTACCAAAATGGCTTTAGGTAGTTATTAAATGTGTAGAAAAAAAATCTTACGACTTAGTTATAAAATATCTTTATTCTTTCTTCTAAATAAAAAACATACTTAATCATTTACCTTTATCATGAAAATAAAAACAAATAACGGTTGAGTGGATCCTTTTAGCTCTCAATGTTTTAGTTTTGATAATTCTTAGATAAAACTTATCAAAGAAGATAAATATAAAAAAAAAAGGTACATTTATTATTTTTCACTTTACAAAAAATTCTATATAACAATATAAATAATAATTTAACTGTAAAGATTCTAAAAACAATAAGAAAACCACATTTTCACTTTTGATTGATTATTTTATGATTTTTTGTTTGAACAAACCATTTATTTTGGCATCATGATAACCTAAGAAGTTTGACAGAATATCTCTAGTATGTTGTCCGAGCATAGGGGGTCCTGTTCTCGCTCTATTCCCCCATGCAGAATATGAAGTAGGGGGTCCCACAGTTTTCACAACTCCGGCAGCTTGGTGCGGCAATTCCTTCACCAGCCCAATTTCTTTAACATGCGGATCATCGAAAACTTCCTTCATTGTATTAACAGGCCCATGTGGAAATGTTGCATCTTTAAAAATCTCTGACCACTCTTTCTTAGTTTTCTTTTTTATTATGTCACTAATAATACTGATAATTTCATCACGATGCTTCACTCTAGAAGCATTATCTTTAAATCTTTCGTCAGCTATCAAATCTTCTCGGTTGACTATTTTGCAAAAATCTGCAAATTGAGCATTAGATCCAGTACCAATAACTATGTCACCATCTTTAGTTTTGAATGCTTGGTAAGGCACCAAATTGGCATGTGCTGTACCCCACTTTTCGCCTTCAATACCACAGTTTAAATAAATATTAGCTATATTTATCATACTCGTTATTTGAGTAGAGAGTAGGTTGCAGTCTATTTTTTGTCCACGGCCAGTTTTATTACGATAGTACAAAGCAGTCATTATAGCTCCAAAAGCATGTAAACCAGTGGTTACATCAGTAATAGCAACACCTGGTTTAACGGGGTTGCCATTTCTTTCTCCAGTGGAATTTAACAAGCCACCCATAGCTGCAGCGATTACATCATAACTAAAAAAATATGATACATATACAAAATTATTATATAAAATAAGACATAAAATTTTTGAAGAATTTAAAGTATTTCTTACCCAGGCTTTTTTGCATAAGGCCCATTTGGTCCAAAGCCTGTTATGGCACAATATATTATTTTAGAATTAATACTGCTTAACTTACTATAACCAACATCAAGTTTATCTAGTTTCCCAGGCAAAAAGTTCTCAACAACTACATCACATTTTCTTGCTAGGTCATATAATATTTGTTTTCCTAGAAAATATTATAATTAGGTTAAAAATTTATAATTTATTAAGAAGTTGATCTTTTAAAAATATATTAGGAATGTGTAACAAGGAATTTAAAAAAATTGAAGAAATTGTTATGCTGAGTTTAATAACCTACCTTCCAGGGTTTTCAAATCAATACAAATACTCTTCTTGTTTCTGTTGATAGATAAAAAGTAGTAGGAATCCTTTGAGCCTTCAATAAATGGTGGACCCCATTTTCTAGCTTCATCACCATCTAGACTTTCCACTTTAATTATATTAGCACCTAAGTCTCCCAAAGTCATAGTACAAAATGGACCCGCAACAACTCGCGTTAAATCAATCACATTGATATCATTGAGTAAACCATCACATTTTGTTGAATATTTTGTTTTAATAATTTTATGAGACATTAAAAAACATTTTGATGATTTCAAAAATTTAACTATTGTCCTTTCTATGTTAAACATCGCAAATATCGTAGAAATATCTCGAGATCTGTAGTAAAGTAACTTACAGTATCGGTGTAACATATATCTTATAAAATATTTATACGGTTAAGTATAACTCAAACAAAGTTGATAAGGTTGATTTCTATTTACCTCTTGTAGTTGGGGCGGCACAGTCGTCACTGCTGTGCTTGTCGTGGCCATGTCTTCAGCTCTTAAAACTCTTGGACGATCACCCATGAAATAAAAATTATTTTAACTTCTTTCACATTATACTCTTATACCACGAAAACACTGACGTAAGTCGATATTAGATAGCTTAGTTTATACTATTTGCTTTATCAGTAAGAGACTTATTAGCAGTAAACAACGTAATTATTTCAAGAACCGAGATTTTATTTCTCGTAAACGTCAGTAACGTCAAATTTCAAAACGACAGTGTCACTGTCAGAGGGTATAAAGATTATAAATATAGAGCCAAAGTAACGGCTTCTGAATGTTTTACAGTCGGTATAATAATTATTATACATTATACAAAACTTTATCTTTAATTGAGACTAATCTCAATCGACACAGTCGAGTAAAACAGGTCTAGCAATAAGTTCAATTTCAGTAGTAAGAGATTTGTACGATTTGTGTGACAAGCTTCCAAGCTTCGTGTAAACGCCGCTGTACGGCGTTGCTATCGACTGGAGCTGCGCAGTGCGCACTGCTGACTGCGGACCAGGGCCGTAGCTAGGAGGGGGGCATTGTGGGGCAATGCCCTACCTTAAAATCACAATGCCCTACCTTAAAAATACCAAAAACTAAGATAAATTATTATAATTGAATTGAAGTTTGAGAAAAATTGTAGCGATAGGTATCTAAACTTTTCCGAACATGCCACAGTTTGTAACATTCATTTCATAATATCATAATTCTTTGCTCTGTGTATATATGGGTATAGATGGCATTTGAAGCGCCATCACATGAAGCGATGGGTCTATTTAATTATATTACCTGTGATGCAGAGGGGATTCCCCGTACCATAGACTGCAATATGGGCTAATAGGGATTGCAATCTGGCGTCATTTTCAGTCCGGCCGGATCCCGGCTGAATTTCCATCCATCCGGCCGGATCCGGTCGGGTTGATGGATTGACCAAATCATTATGATTTTCGCTTTTTGGTTCAAAATGGACTGTTAGTAAGTTATTCAAGTATCATTGTACTTAATATAGGTAAGTAGTTTGTAAAAAACTAGCGGAACCCGCGGCTTCGCTCGCATCAAAAGTACAAAAAACATGTTTGGCTTTACGCTTTTACTTATAATGTACCAAAAATTGACTCCCCCATTTACCATTTCATCCCTTTTGTTATGAGGACTACTCTATATAACCAGTTATTCGGTTTTCTTGGCATAGTAGTAGTAGTAGATAAACATATGCCTACTATTATAAATTTTTTGTTGACTTTGTTAAGAAAAGTATTACATTTTCAAACATGTGCCAAAATAAACTGTAATTTAAATCAAAAGCACTAAGGAGTATTGATTTTATCTTTGATGTAAGTTACCCCCAAATTACTGTTTACCCCTTTTTAACCCCGTAAGGCAATAGGTTTCAATAAAATACGAAACACATCTTCCATCAATTCTGTTAAAGTATGTTTATGCAAAATTTGAAGTAGATTGGAATCACACCATACAGACTTTGCCCCCGTTTTTCACTCCCGCATAAAATTGAAGATTCTTTCTAATCGCATAACTACGTCATACAAAGGACACATCCTAAAAGTTTCAGGTCTAGAGACCGATTAGCAGTTTAGGTTAATCCATCAGTCATTGAGGACAGAACATTTTCGAATGCAATGTTAAGATTAGACAACGAGCAAACAATCAAAATGTAGTAGTCGTCAGTGTAGGTAATTAGTAAATTTTTTAAGTTGTTACGAATAGCTCAGTGTTCCTAAATTTCACTTTCTCAGATAGATCAATTATTTTTATTTATAAAGTAACTTATTAAAATCTAATATAATACCTTACTTTACTGAGATGAGACCATTATAATTATAAAAGTATTGGAGAATGCTAACAAACAAGTCTTATAATTATGTCAGACAGCAACTCGCACGCAAGAACACCACGCACTACGCATTTAAAGTACCAACTCATGCAAAAGCTCTATTATTTTGCCAAAAAATGCTTACATCGGATCCGGTCGCCGGATCCGGTATATTAGTACCGGATCTGGTGACCGTTAGATGATGCCAGATCCGCCGGATTACCGGATCCGGTTTTCCGGATTGCAATCCGCGCGCAAGCGTATGCGTGTCATTTCCCATATATTTATTTTAATGTATATTTTTGTGTCGTTTGCATATACTTATTTTTCACTTTCGACCAATCACGTTACGAATAGTTTACCTTCACATATGTTTCATCTAAATTAAAAAAAAATAACTTTGAAAAAAAAATCAACTGATCTTTTTTTTCAAAATCGTTGATTGAACGAAGTTCTTCGCATTTTTAATAACATGGCGAATCGTAGAATTCAGCTGTTCTAAATGGTTTTATTATTATGTTAGTTATTATAATAAGTTTGCAGAAACAATATGATTTAAATGATATTTTGGTCGTATCTATTTTCTCGTATCACCCCATCTAACAATTAATTATTACCTCACTCTCACTCAGACGTGGATCTTACAAGTCGACAAGTTACATATTACGTTAAATTATTGCTCCAATTTAAAATATATCTAGGTACTTATTCTTAATGTTACGGTAAAGTTTTTACTTTTTATTTTAATTAAAAATATGTCAAAACTGAAATAAATATTTTATTCTCTACTTAAAAGGATCCTAACATATTAAAATTAATAGTGTCCGACCGAAACTAGTTTTTACGACCGAAACCGAAACCGAAACCGAATTTCGGCAACGGTCTCAGTTTCGGCCGAAACCGAAACCGAAACCGAAACTTTCTTATAAGGATCATGTTTTCAGAGAAAAATAAAGAAAATGTATTATAATCAGTCAGTTTTAATTAGTAAAAGTGTTAATTTTATACGGATAACCAGGTAGGTATCGACTCGTTTAATTATAAGTGTTAATTTGTAAAAAAAAACAATTATTATATTGGTACCTAATAATTATTAAATTGAACGCGAAACTCTAAATCCTTAATATTATCACCACTAATGCACTATAGTAAATACCATGTACCTATGTTTGTTTACATACAGCATTAGCGAAAGAAGAGTTAAATTAACCACAAAATGTTTAGATTTTTAATTTTTTATGGTAAACTTGATTCTACTATAATCTCGCTTATATTATATCACATGATAAAACTTACCGAATTCAAAACATATCACACGAAAACTCACAACAAACAAAATGCACTGCAAACAAACAGGTTACGACATGATTACGCACGTGGACGCGGCCAAATGTCATCGTCGCTTGGATGTTATTTACCGCGCCGAACACACCCGTGCACAGCGCGGAAACTCCCGAATGCAGTTTCGGTTTCGGTCGTAGTTTCGGCAGGTTTGCTGCCGAAACCGAAACATAACCGAAACTCGTTTTTTTGCCGAAACTCGACCGAAACCGAAACCGAAACCGAATATTCGATCGGACACTAAAAATTAAACAACTGTTGACAGACTTAAAATCAAGTATAACTTATAAGTATATCAAAATGTGAAACGTCCTCGAATATATCTCGTAAACTAAATTAAGATGACATTAATGTTATATTTTTAAATTAAGGAAGAAGGGCAAGATACGAGTATAATATGTGTATTTCTGTACAATTGAATATTTGAAAGATGCTTTGATAAAAAAATAATAAAAATGTTATTTTTTTCGGAAATTATAAATATTGTGAACATTAATAATATTACCTAATGAAAAAATGTGTTTATTTTTATTCGTCTTGAGTTTATATATTTATGGCGTATGTGGGCAAGTAGGTGTACTTATTACGTAAAAATATTGTAATAATTTGTTAGATTAACTAATACGAACTGATCTCATACGGTTAAAATACAACTATTAAAATCATTGTTTATTTTCAACTTCTGATGTAAATCAAGTGAATATCAGGTAATCTCTGTAAGTTAATTGAAACAATTTCAGCGTTTTAATCTGATTGAACGCACATTATTATATATAAACCCTCCGGAACACAGCACCGCATCTCGTAAAATATAAAAACGTTCCTCGCAAGAATTTATTGGAATAATTCCAGCGTATTCTATCTACTCGGCATTTAAAAATAACGCACGTTCTAAGTGCAATGGTCCAGGAAACAGAGCGATTAATGATCTTTGCCGTAACGTCTAAAAATTCACTGAAATACCTAGTATATTTCATAATGTTTTGAATATCGATTTAAAGTCTATAAGATGATGATAACCATACGACCATTAACAGGAATTTATGGATCAACTTATTGCTAGCGATGTGGAAAAATAATTTTAAATTTACATTAATTACATCTTAAATAGCTTAAGATGGTGATATTTCTTGATTATTAAACTGGCTGTATACTGGCTGGGGTGAGGGTAGGAGGGTGAAAACTTTATGGCCTATTCTCATCTACCTTATATTTAAAAAAAAACATTAAAATCGATCACAAACACCGTGACATGAGATTTTTATTTATTAGATAGAAAATATTATTGTATATAACATTTATAATAGCTATAAGGCTAGTTTATTTGTATTTAATACAGTATATTTAAATAATGTTTTAATTATTTATTTACTGAACTTTGTCGAAATCACCAAGGATAATTCAAAAAACTTATTTGAAAATTCTTATGAAATGTACAACACGTTCAGCTCGTACATATTAATTTTATTACCTTTAAAAGAATGGTCGAGTTGGAGCAGGCAACATTTAAGAGCTGCAACGTGATTTTTAATAGCTAGTTTTATCTAATTATACACATACATAAATAACTGCTTTAATTTGAAAATTGGTTATTGATTATTGTAAAAACGATGGACGTAATAAAGATATTTCTATCTTCAAGATTAATTAAAGAAAAAGTAACACAAGTTATTTTAAAGTGTATAATTTAGACATCAAAGAAAATAAAAGAAGTAAAACAGGAAAAATATTATTAAAACCGTAAGCTCGTAACGCACATTTCATTCGCACTTGACCATATTTTATATCCGTGTCGTAAAATTGTGTCTTTTTTAAATCAGCATCTTACAAAGCTCACATGAGTTTTAGTTAGGTCAAATTCACATATCATACATTAAACAGTAAAAATACGGCGTAATTAGACAACCTAATTATTTTTAGCCCCACATTTTTGCAAACCCCACCCCCTTCGCTGGGCGTAAGTTAAAATAAATTAAACAGTCTTTATAATTTTCTAATAAAACAAAAGTAGCCTAAGATACTCCTAATAACTTTAGCTTTAGTAAAAAGCTGTTAATTTGAAATTAAAAACAGACACTTCAATTTTATTTATATGTACGGATGTACTTATTCACTTTTGTGTGCATAGTGCATGTATGTGTAGTGTAGGTGTATCTTAATCATAACTTTTATCGTTTAAATAACAAAGAAACGAATAAAAACCTTCACCAGAAGTTTATTTTTAGGTATATTTTACGGTTACACTACATACCAATTATATATTCACAAAAATAACGAATACCAGTACCGCACATGATAATGCATTAGCTCTGCTTTTACCTTTTAATCATCAATAATCCATCATTAACATGACAAGAAAGCCATATGTAACCATCAATAAGACGTTAATTGAGTCTGGAATTATTTTTTTTACTTATATACTTATAAAATATAAGTATTTATACAATGTTCTAGTCTCCATTCTTCCCATTCTTATAAAATTTATCGTTTACAAAGATAAAAATTGGAACGTTTAAATATCTTCGTGTGATTAAAGATTGGTGTTAAAAATTCAGCGCCGATGCTTCAGTGCTTCAAATATAGCGTGGCTTATCATTCTCTCCAGAATTGAACTTAACAGGGCCGGATTTAAATCGCGTGTAATTACCACACGTAATTGTTTTTTATTGAGTTCGAGATTGCTTAAAAGTTAATTTTCATTTTCAATCAAAATTTTTACGTCGATAAAGTAGACGCCTACATAGGTATAAATTTAGGAAATTGATCACAAGTCATCAGAAACTTATTTCATTATAATATTATGTTTTATTGACCGACATGATTGACATTTCAATAATATCTCTAAATAACTCGTGACGCCCTAAGGTGGAGGCAACGACTTGACACGACAAATTCGGTGAAAGCAAAGGTATAAACAAAAAAATATTGGGACATTCCCGCAGATGCCTCAGCGACAACTAATTAATCTCAGACCGATGCCAAAAAATACGAACTTCTTATGTTTTCAAATTGTATATTCTTTGTTCCCAGTTTATTCGTTTAGTTTCAGTCGGATCGTGTCAGTCGAAGGTTCAAAATGATCTCCAGCTCCGAAGGCACAAACTTGGTAGCCACCTACTGCATTCTTCTAATGCTACTCATCTCATTGTGGTTGCTGTACTCAGCATTTTAAATAGCCGTAAGTGAAAAATATTTTGCTTTTAATTTGTTAAAAAAACTATAATTTTTTCGAATACGTTCAATACTTTAATGCGTTTAATTTTTTAATTTAGACATGCGTCATCATTACCATCGTCATCGATATAAATCTGACTGGATATTACGAAAATATACCAAATTTTCATAATATTGGATTACCTTGGCGTAGCATTTGAAATGCGTATTCGTAAATATATTATAATTATTTCATGTCTTTCTTACTTTATTTAATTTAATGTATTTGTATTTATTCTTAGTTAGTTCTTAGTTTCACTAGTACCTACCTAATATACTTAAATAAATCAGTTACCCCAAACCTATTATTATTCTTTCAATGAAAATGTTATAAGTATTGTTTGTTTTACTTTTCTTTTAATCATAAACTTGTTTCCTAATTTTAAATAAATAAATTTATTTCATTATTAAATACACGCATGAATCTTTTATGAAATATATTTATCTATTTGAATAACAATAGCAAATGATTTATGGTAGGTACTTTATAAAGGATTTGAACTGGACTAGTCATTGTCGAATTATGAGCAAAAGAATAAGAATAAAAGAGATGTTTAAAAATGTATTATTATAGAAGGATAGCATGTAGGCGTAATAAGTCGCCTTTAGTTTCTTTTCTTAGTTTGTTCAATGCCTAAGATATTTCTTCTCAAGTCAGAGATTTCTTCTTTTCGAACTGGACTCATGACGTCCAGGAAGAAATTGTAACAATTTTTATGCATGAATAAAATATTTTGATTTGATTTATGTCCAGCCAGTGAATAAAACATCTTATAATGACTTTACAGTACAAACTGCACCTAAGACGCACCTAATCGTGAAGTAACAATGAAAAATCCCAAACCTAAAGCTAAAGTCACCTACTATCTATATTTTCATATCCCGTAATTATATTAAACTAAACTAATTATATTAAAATTGAATCCCGACGTATCCTTTAACCGATTCGGCCCTGTGTATGACGCGGTCTGGAGTCCGTAGGATCAGCCATTGATCAGTTCTCTCGCAAGCAATCATGCCGATCAACGCCGAGACCATCAACCTCGCCGCCACCTACATGATCCTCGTCATCCTTCTCTTCTTCTTGTGGCTTCTTTATTCCGTGGTCTTCTAGAACTAGTGTAAGTGTGTGAAAGTGATTGTGCAGGACATTGAAAATACAAGAGTTTCATTGATTTTCTTACGGAATGGATAGAGTTTTGGTATTTGATTAGAATCTTTTTATATATTCAAGTTGTATGCCACCTACATTGTTACTGTTTAACTTTTCTTTTTGTTATAAATAGGTACACCGACTTTAAGCTCTCATAATTTCTACCTTAAGAGTGGAATTTATTTAAAATAGCACTACAGATATAACCTAAAAGGTAATTAAAAGAATAACCATAAATGTCGCGTAACTATATAATATACAACTGAGTTTAGTGTCAACGTCTCTTTAAAATCAAAAATATATCTAGTCGACTCACCCTCGCTTCGCTCGGGTTCGTTCCTAAGTTTAGCGACAACGAATCCACGGGTTCCGCTAGTTAAAATAAATAAAATTTCTACTTCCTCCTTCTTTGAATTCGGTTAAAAAGTAGCTTAAGTTACGACTTATAGTATTAGCTATCTGCGAATGAAAGTCCCGTCAAAATCGGTCTAGCCGTTTCAGAGATTAGCCGGGACAAACAGACAAACAAAAATTTTAAAAATTGTTATTTTGTTGCTATGCACTTTCATATACATATAGTGAAAAGTCGTCAACTTTGATTAAAAACTTACACTCCAATTTTATTTATATGTATAGATGTATAGATTATGTAAATAAATAATATGTTATTCAGTTTTGTTTGGTGGTAGATACAGTAATCCTCTTCCTTAAGAAATTATGTAGTAAACAATTTAGTTTCTTCAACTACTTTGTTCTCTGTTTTAAAAGTATCCAAACAGTCAAGTGGGAGTGGGACAAAATTAGTCGTGTCCGTGTGTTGATCCTTATAAATAAATTATTATTTCCTCCAAATACTTAACACCCTTAAAATAATCCTTGGCTAATGAACATAATGACACATATTTGTTTTTATCGTTATCAATGTTCTAAATCCAAGTCCTGTCAACGACAGAACTATAATTACAATCATACTAGTATTTATAAATCTGGATATTCGGCTTGGGATAGGGGCGTGGTGCGTAGGCGCATGAGTGGGGACATTTTCGTGACACCAGCCAGTTTTCTGGAACCTCTTGTCCAGTGAGCGTGTGTCAAGATGCCGAACCACGAGACTACGAGCCTGATCGCCACCTATCTCATCCTGGTGCTTCTACTAGCGAGTCTTTGGCTACTTTACTCTGGAATGTTCTGAGGTGCCTTATCTCTTTCTTCTCTTTTATATGTTCTTGTTTTGGGAAAACTCACTTAGTAAATACTTTCTTAGGTTTACGCAAATATTTGACATTATAAATGAAACTATCTTTTTCGGATTTTGTCGCGGATTTATTATGATTTTTGATTCCCAACGTTTCGAATGCTTTACAGCAATCATGGTCACGGGATAGCTATCCCGTGCAAGCTGTAAAGCATTCGAAACGTCGGGAACCAAAAATCATAATAAATCCGCGACAAAATCCGAAAAGATAGTTTCAGGTATAATAACTTAGTAAAGTTTAAAGATTTTTCCAAATTATTTCTAAGGTCGACTTATATGAAAATTCTTATTTAAGTTTAATAAGCTTTTTAAGAAACCATTTAACTGTATTTGATGATTTCTTGTTTGATGCAATTTGATACAAGTGGCTCTTAATATTATAACATTTAATACCCATTTAAACATATCCTGCATATTTATCAGTGGTAATAAAATATTTCCGCCGAAACTATAAAATATTTTGGCACCAACAGTGTAATAAAATAGATGTTACATTGAAAGCAAGTCTCGATGAATGCTATAGTCACGATTAAATTATTGATGTTGTAATTAATCTATTTTATTTTTGTTGGATATCGGAATTTCTTAAGTTATTTATATGAAACATAATTAAAATGCTGATTGTGGTGATCCCGAATTAGACGACGCGGACGATTATAGAATTTACAATTTTATTTTTTGCTTCTTATTTTTACTCCGGCTATTGGCTTCCGCGTGGTAAAATTAACAACAAAACACTAATAAATAACGAAATAGCAGTAGATCCTCTATAATATAACAAAAGCATACAGTAATTAAAAATTTAACTACTAAAAAAATTAATTAAAAAAGTTTTGTCGAAAAGATAATGCAATTTTTTTGTTGCCTTACTAATTATGATATTAGGACGTTTTGTCAAATAACAATCTAAAATTCAATTATTTTTACTTTTTTCTTGTCAATCTTAGCTTCATAATATATATCTTTTAAATATCTTTTAACTAAACAATTTTATTTTCTTCGAAGAAAACTACATCATATTATATTTTCTTAGAATTAGAACGTACAGATTTACTCTCAAATTAAAATGATTTTGTGATGACACATAAACCTAAGTCTATCTATACACACGGCGCCTGCGTCTCCTCAAAACAACATTGCCTCTAAAATTATCCGCCCAATCGTGCCGAAACTCCAAGATCCGTCAGAATATTAAAATTCAAATGTTATTTTCAATTGTAAATGTGCCAAGAGAGAATATCAAAACAGATTTTGCCTGTAAACACGTCACTTCTCAGAAAATGTGCGGTTCGTTATTCTTTTGTCATAGTTAACGATTCAAATAACATCGTTGATTTTATATTAACGAATAGTATCGATTACGCAGAAATAAAATATTTTCTCGGCTTTCTATTTAAATATGCATTAGACGACACATTTGGCGCAGTTTGTAGTAAGTAGTGACCCTACTTTCTCGCGCCAGCGGTCACGGGTTCGAGTCCCGCTGGGGGCAATCATTTGTTAAACTCGGATGTTTGTACTCCAGTCATGGATGCTTATATTTTTAATATGTATGTATTTAAACTTATATAATATGTAGTATATCAACTATCTGTTATCCGTAACACAAGCTTCCTTCGTAGCTTACTACGGAACTAGATGGCGTTGTGTGTAATAATGTCCAACATATTTATTATATTATTTAGTTATTTATTATACGTAGGTGATTTGAGCGTACAGACGGAAGCGGCTTTGTTTTATAATTTGTAGAGATTAGGAGAGCAATATTAATAAAAAATGTGTGCTTAATTTGTAAGTTTTGAAACCGTTAACCAGAAAATTAAATATAATTGAATATTAGCGCAATATTACTTACAGGTAAATATTTAGATTAATACACTACTTGCCTTAGTTACGTATTGCATGTAGATTACTGCAAGTGATAGGTATTTAGGTCATCGAGAAGCTTTTGCTACGTATACGGAATACCTAGTAGATGTAAATGTCTGGGATTAGTGACTGGTTGTGTCTCACGTAGGATAAATAGATAAATTGTAATACAATATTGTTACCAAATATTTTTTTGAATAGAGCAACTTTTGAGTTTCTCGCCGGTTCTTCTCAGCAGAACAGCTTTCCGAGCCGGTGGTAGTTTACTCACAGACTTACAGACTGACTTTTAATTTTGATAATGTAAAAATGACGATTCAAAAGAGCTTGTAAAAGTCTATTTGAATAAAGAATATTTTGATTTGATTTGATTTGATATACTCGCGAGTATATAATCAAAGGCTTTTAACAACTTGTAATATTCGTATCGATTTGGATACTACAATTTTATACGGGTAATGTTAATGATACAAAAAGAATTTGATAGTATCGTATCAATGGCGATAGATCTCTATCTAAAGGACTCCTCCATCAAGAGGACTCCTAAACTAAAATAGACTCATCAATCACTACCGATGAAGAGCTTAGGTTGATTTAAAAATATTGTTATAGGCTTTTTGATAATTTATATTGTTTGTTGACCGTTTAATAATGTAATCATTTTTTATGAATATTTTAAGAAAATAAGCCCAACATTCTTTAAATCGTTGTGATTCTAATTCCACGATTGATCAACTACACGTGTCCGCACGCCAAGAATAGTTAGTGTTCGCGGATCACAGCGACTAGTCACCTTGCAATTTGTCTCCATCTTTACATTAGAGTGTTTAACATTAATTATTTAACAAATTCTACAACTTTGTCAGAGAAACGTCTTATATATTATAATTTTTGGCCGTGTCTCTGATCGCATAGTACAAATAAAGTTAGCCTTTATAAGTTCCCAACGTCATTATTAAAATGCATTAATGCATACAACCTACAGGTAACCGAACCGTCCACAACACTAACCTCCCAATAGTTCTCTTCAACATTATAATGGTAAACGTCCTAAGATATAGAAAAAGTAAATCAATTTCGATGAAAATGAATGACAATTCTTGACGCAATACGTAGTTTCATACAAACATTTTTATGATCTACATACTTTATATATTCTTTATTGCACAATAGAGTTACATAAAAATACATACATTAAGAGTGAGGTGGACAAAGGTGGACTAATCTCTATAAAAGATCTCTTCCAGTCAACCCATGTGCGTGAGAGATAATGTTAAGTAGTATTAGCTTAAAAAAAGAATATATATATTTAAAATACATATTCCTACAAAAATAATACAATACATAAACTACACATTAATTTACGTACATACATACAAACATACAAACATACATATATTTCACTTTCAACATCACAAAACCTCAAACCAGCAAACCAGAGAAAATACACAATAAAAAGATCAAAGCCATTGTCTTCAAAATCTTCGAAATGTACTCAAACACTTTTAAGCAGAACATCAATTACAAAGACTAATTTCGAAAGGAGGAGACGTAACGATCGTAAATCATGCTTGATATTCCCACATTGTCAGAGAAATAGACATGTTGGAAATAAAAATAGATCGTTTAAATTTATATTTAGTTTTGTAGTGACAACTTTATTAGATCGCGTCCTTGTCCTTTAACTTGGTTAGAAATAAACCACACGTTCTTCTTTTTTAAATAAGAAACATCACATGATATAAAGCTAAAAGAGTTTTAATAACGTTCTTATATAAACGATATTATTTATAAGCAGATTCTTTGAAATATTTAAACACGTGTCTATTATAATAAAGCGATACAAAGGTTAGGTTTAATACAATATAAATAAATATATATTATTATGTTGTGACATCAAAACACTGCTCCATCTAGTTCCATGATAATCTATGAGGCTTGTGTTATGGATACAAACGGTTGACACGCTATATAATTTTAAATATTATAAATATAAACACCCATGACTGGAGTACAAAGATTCTTGTGCATTACACAAATTAAACTCCGGGCGAGACTCGAATCCGCGACCGCTGGCACCCAGTAGTGACACTGACACTACCAACTGTATCAATGTCGTGAACTACTATAGTTTTAGACTTCGGTTCAGTAATATGATCCAAACTAATCGAATAAAGTTTATTTGTAGACATTTACTTATTCATAGCAGCGGACATAATAATTTTATTATTTTATATTTATCTACATAGCGAAAATTATCAAGTTTCAACGTACACCTGTTGTAAACTATTCATAAATATCACATTTTCCTGACAATTTAATGAAAATGTTAGCAGCATTTTTGTTAGCAAATTGAAGCGTATTTAAAGCCGGTAGCTCTCAATTTATTTTTATTATAAATATTAATAAGCTCCATTAGATGCGAGTGCCAAATATTCGGCGGCTATTTTTTTACTGTGGTATAATATCTCATTGCGACCGCAGTTTTTCCCCGATGAATATGAGAAAATCATAAATTTTGCTTAATTTGCCATTTATTTTAATAAAATCAAATAATTCCTTTGCTCACTGAAGGACATTACGCAGAATGATTCCATAGAATCGAAATATTCCCGGAGAGGGATAAATACGAGATGAATGGCTGTTATTTATCAACTTTGAAATGTGAAAATTGATTTCAATTACGAGTAATTTTCTATTTAAAAATCTATTGTGTACCTATCCCTTCATTTATATAATTCAACTTTTTTACTTTTTCATAAAGACAGCGATACTGGTAAAGCGCTCGCTTGAATAACCGAGTGAAGCGGGTTCAAATCCGTATCTCGCATCTCATATATTTCATTTCTATCATCATTACCACTTGTCTTACGGTGAAGGAAAACATCGTGAGGAAACCTGCATGTCTGAGAGAACCTAGCAAGTTCTCGAAAGACAAGTGCAGTCCGCCAACCCGTGTTTACCCAGCGTGGTGGGCTATGGCTTGAGTCTTGCGTATTGAAGGGAGGCCCGTGCATAGCAGTGTGACATTAAAAAGACTGAATACAAACATAAATACATTTTTATACAACTACTTAATAAGGTTGATTCAATAGATGATTACTTTACTGGCCTACTGGGTATGTACGAATACCAAGTACATGTTTTACCAAGGTTCGTTATTTCAAAATATACAGACAGCATATTTTATTAAAAATATATATCCATATTGAATAGGTACTTCTTAGTTACAATATGTTATGCGTAATAGTTCTGTTTTCATTGCCGTTGTTAAAATGTAAATTGGCCTTCCATTTTTAAATTATGTGAAGCGGAAATGGATACCTACTTAATTAGGCAAATTTTCAAAACAATATTCAAATTTTAAAACTGTTTTATAAACTGTTATTTATATATTATGGTTCGTATTATTGACAGTTAATGATTTCCATACAAAATAAGTTCTTAATCAGGAGTTAACCTTTCGATTTTACAGACGCTGTTTTGGGTTTTCCGAATTTTTTGTATTTAAGCCATATTCTCGACAAAAAAACAGAATTATTAGAAATTATTTAACCGTTTTTGACTTTTAGCGAGACTTGCAAACAACAATCATAGAATAGTTAAATAAAAGAAAAATTAAAATGAATCTCATTTTCATTCATTTTCAGATGTGGTCAGCAACAAGCCAACCAAAGAAGAGACCAATGAAGCATGGCGGATAGTCACACGCTGTAAAGCATAATTTAAGAAACCGTTATTTTAGCATTTAAGTTATTGTTTTAAGTATGTTGGTATACTCACAAGCATTTATTCATCAACTTCTAGAAAAGCTCAACAGCTGTGTAAATTCAAACATCGTCTAGTGTTGGGCATTCCAAAAAAATCAAACTGTAACTCGCGGAAAGACAAGATAAAATCGTCAAATAAAAGTAAAATGTATCATTTGTTGGTGTATCCATATATTTTTAGAATGACACCTTATTAAGACAGAGGGTTTTTTGTAATAAATTTATTAAGTGACGTTTTGTTTTTTTCTTTGCCATGCCATGACCATTTTTATGTTCAAAATATTCTTATAAGTATTTTAGTTGTAGCGTCTCACCCTTGCTCTGATTGGGTTCATCTGTAGGCTAGGTAAGTTGTAGCATTAACGGTTAGTACCTAAGATTCTTAGTGATGAGATATTTTCCTACAGTATAGCATAGCATTTTACAAGCACGTAGCAGACAAGAAGACAAACAAAAAAGTTCTAAAATTAAAACACAAAATTTCTCAAACTCAAGGTTCTTCAGCCTCTGTATCGATAATAATAACTGACTCAATAAGATTTTTCTATAAATATTTAATGTTCAGATTCGAGATTTAATATATAAAAAGACACATCAATATTATAAAGTTCATTAAAAACCCACATTCTCCTTATAAAGCTTTGTGATACCATTATTGAGTATGTACAGGCCAATCGCATACACCTCCCTCGTTAAGTCCCTCGTAGCTTTAAGGAAGGTAAAAAAAGACCACTTTCCCCCATCACACGCGATCACGAGAAACATCAGATAGATCAACACTTCAGTCAATTCAACAACAATTCAATGTCAGTAAACATTATTCGAATGCTTCAAGAAAAAATAGCTATGTATCATTGTGATACATGCTGATGATGTAATTGAAATCAAAATCCAAAGCAATAAACTAGGACTCAGTCAGGTGGCCGAGTGATGTTAACGGCCGCAGAAATAGAGTATGTTGGCGCACATCCAACCTTAACAGTAATTCATAAATACGATTCAGTACTGTGAATGAACGGCCGATAGGGAGGCGATGACATCTTGATAACTCTCATACACGCAGATTAATCTTAACAAAATATTTGCTTCGAAATTGAGTGTGAATCGCTTAAATAGCATAAATATTTATTTGTCATGTTAGAATTTTTAAGGAACTATAGTGATTTTGTTAGCGGAGTTTAATTTTTGTTGCTGATTATTTATTAAAATTTGCCTAAAACAGCTGTACATCACTGTAAAATCTTAAGTGTGGTCTATTAATCTAAGTAAATAATTTTAAAATATAAAATATGCATATATTTTATTATGTTCGTGCCAATATAAAAATGATAAGACATTTTGCTAGACTATTCTATATATTATGTATTAGATTTTAATTTCACAGAAATTAATCTTTTAAAATTTTAAACGTTTTAAAAGTTGTTAAAGTTTAAATCATATTTGGAAATCCTTTTCTTTCACAGAAGACTCATCTGTGTGACTGACTGTGAATGCGATGGTCATTTTTATCAGAGTCATTTTCTGTAATTTTAAGATCTTGTATTTGTATATCTTGCATTTCAATATCTAAAGATTTCAAATTTCGTTTTTCAGCAGACTTATTTCTTCGTGATTTCAGTTTGTGCGACTCTAATCCAGAAGTTGTAGGTTTTCTGTCACTATACTTGATGGAAATCTTACGTCTTTTACCAGATTTAGTTGATCGTGAGGTAGTACTTTTACGCATACTGTGTCTGTCTCCATGCTGCTCTACAATGTAATCTTCCACGCTTTCTACATCATTTGTGCCTTTAAAATCACGTACAGACTTGTGTTTCATAGTAAGAAATTCTTTACTCTCTTCACTTTCCGAAGATCTTTGCTCATATTGAGAAGTTCCTTCGCCTTCAATTAATTTTCTTGATTTTGTATAAATACTTTCAACTTTTAAAGACGGAGTGTGACTAGTAGGCTTATCTTCTGATTGGGATCTCCTGTTACTAGGCCCTAGTTTTGTACTGTCTTTAGAAGAAGTCGTAGTAGGCATCTGTTTAGAAAAAAATGTTAACACATCATCGGTGCTACTAAACTTTACGTTTTTATTTCTCCCATCCATCCCGTCGTCTCCATTACCGTCACTTGATGAAGTTTCACTTTGCACATATCTATATATATGTTTTTTACTTTTAGGGAAATGGTTTAATAGATCTTCCCAATCCTTAAGGTACAAAGTAAGTATTTGTGATTTGGCCACTGTTTTGTATGAATGTTCAAACGGAACATCACAAACTATACCTTGCAACTAAAATTTAAACAGTTAAGTAAATTTCAACCTATTTATATTCACATGTATCTATAATATAATACAATATCCACCTCTCCAAAGCATTCGCCGGCTCCGTATGATTTCCGTCTACTGGATTTCTCAGAAGTCTCTATTACACGTCCAGCGTGAATTATATACATAGAATCTGTTATTTCTCTCTCCTTTACAATGAACATATCTGAAACATGATGTGAATTTAATTATTTATTTTATTTGGTAAACTAATACTGATACTGATAAAAACGATAATTTTAAAATAACGAAAAAGTTCATCAGTTCATCAGAATGGTGTTAAATTCTGAACAAAGTTCTCAAAGTTAAGTTTTTTTTAAGGAATATGGTGTTGCTGGGAACTGCGGGAGCTGCATATAAAAAAATCACTCATCATATTATTCATTATAACTTTCATATTATAAAACATAGTCCTCCGCCGCACAGTGGATCCATATTGAAAATTAGTGGACATAGGCAACAAAGTTCCAATATCGATTCGATATTTTTTTATGTGATTCTTCATAATATTCCAGACAACTTTTACTCTTGTGAAATTTCTTCTAAAGTTGATATTTTGTCTGAAAAAAAATAAATTAGATTTTTTTGTATGGAGCGAATCACGTTTATTTTTTTTTCTTCAATTGTACGAATATGTTGGGTGTATGGCGTGAGTATATGATAGCTAGGGTCATTCTCTATCCACGAAAAAATATATCAGCGCCGGCCATCCGCAGCCGCGCGAGTAATCATTCGGTAAAAAAACACTATTTTCTATGAAATTTTTTGCCTTTTAAAATCAATTTAAAGTATATTTTCTGTCTCACTTGGCTGTTTTCACCTTCTTTTTAATTAAATATGTAGTTTTAATAGCACATAGGTACTCACAACTAGTAATTCTAGCAGAGGTTTAGTTATAATTGCATGTTATCGGTGGCACCTGCATTGTGATTGATGTCTCATTTGTTTGTGCGCTCGGCTAAGTGCATAACAAACGAGTCACCGAAAAATAATTGTCTCAGATTGGATGTTATTTTTTTAACTACCTGCACGTTATCTATTGTTATCGGTGGCACCTGCATTGTGATTGATGACTCATTTGTTTGTGCGCTCGTCTAAGCGCATAACTAATGAGTCATCGAAAAATGCTCGTCTCTGATTGGCTGAATAATTTTCAATCATGTTAATATGTTCACTACTTGAGTAATAAACACTGATTATAAATACAAAGACATTCATTAAGTCCCTCTAGTTTCGCTCTTGTTGCCTATTTGTGAACACAGTGAAATACTTTTATTTTTATATGTACTTTACAACTATGGCTGGATATTGTACCAACCTAGATCTTTTTGTGAAGTTAAGAAGTGGTGGTGATCTGAAAAATTATACGTTTCTATATGAAAGTATAATTTCTGTTTTGAATACTACAGTTTCTGAAGAAGACAAAAACCTAATCAAGAAGTTCTGTCGGGTTTTTTTGTGTAAATCTAAATAAAAAGTGGATAGAGTCAAGTAGAAGTCAAAAAACTTTTAAGAATCGTGTAGTCGCAAGTGGTTGGAAAAAAACATCAACTGGCCTGTTTGTGACAGTGTTGACCTGAGAAGTGAGTTTGGCTTTTCGGAGCCTTATCTGAGCCAGTGGATATGAATTCCCATGTTCCTAATCTTGCAGTATGTACTACGGAAACGGGAACATCTACATAAAAGGAGCACAGAAAACCGTTCGAAGACTTAAGTAATAAGAAAAAAAAGACGTTCTACTTCCATAGTAGAAGAAAATTCCGAGGAAGAGTTGCAGCACTGGTACTTAACAAACTTGAAAGACAACGGCAAAACGAATCTGGCAAAAGTGGTCGAATACTTTTCCAGTAATCCAGAAACGCTATACGAAGTACACGAGCGACTATTCAAAAAGCAGAGCCTAAGTACTGTCTCTGAAGTTAAGTGTTTAGCTCTTTATACATCACTTGCGCTCTCGAGATGGAAGTACATAGCTCTTCGACAATTTCTGAAAGAAGAAAACTGTGCTGCCTTTCCATCTTATCCAAAAAATGCCAAGAAAAGATTTTATCCACCACAAGAGAGTATGGAGATTACCGAAAAAGGAGCTCAAATTAAATTGCAAGCGCTATTGGACCACATTGTGGAGAAAATTTTACTACATGTGAATTCTGTTGATAGGTCTCAAAATGAAGAACTCAAGTTGACCTGGAAATGGGGGCTTGATGGTTCTTCGACGCAGAGTAACTATAAACAGAAAACGTCAAAAACAGCTACAGAGTTCGGTGATTCATCAGTAGTCATGATAAACATCGTCCCTCTTCGGCTAGTGTCTGGCTCATCATCTGGGAATGAAAATATACTTTGGGAGAACCCCACACCTTGCTCAACTCTGTACTGTCAACCAGTGAAGTTCACTTTCACTTCGGAGACAGCTGATTTTATAAAATCTTAAGAGTCGGAGATGAAAAAACAAATTGATGAACAAATATCTACACAGTGTGGAAATATTATTGTATCACATGAATTGAATATGACCATGATAGATGGAAAAGTGGCCAATATTATTGCTGAAGTACTATCATTTGCAACGTGTCCCATTTGCTTTGCAAAACCAAGCGAGATGAATAATTTAGACGCTTTGACTTCCAGACCACTTCGTGAAGAATTTTACAAACAAGGAATTTCTTCACTGCATATGAAGATTCGGTGTATGGAATGTCTTCTTCATATATCTTATAATCTAGATTTTCAACGATGGACAGCTCGAGGCGAACATATGGCTTTGAAACAAGCTAAAAAAATACCACGCAACAAGCGTTTCGTGAGCAAACTGCAATGCTGATTGATATAGTCAAACAGGTATGTATTTAGGTTCCATCAGGGCTGGGTATATGACAAACAGCCCTTTTCAGGGCTACAATTATTTCACAATTTCCTTTCGATCATACGTAAGATAACTTATACTATACTTTATATACGCTTGATTATGTAGATAATGATTATCAACGTCCTGCCAGTAAAAAATCAAACTATTTCACCTATATTTGACAAAATTAGTATAACCAGAAACTTATTACTATATTTATTTTACAATAGATAACGTGCAGGTAGTTAAAAAAATAACAACCAATCAGAGACAATTATTTTTCGGTGACTGGTTTGTTATGCACTTAGCCGAGCGCACAAACAAATGAGACATCAATCACAATGCAGGTGCCACCGATAACATGCAATTATAACTAAACCTCTGCTAGAATTACTAGTTGTGAGTACCTATGTGCTATTAAAACTACATATTTAATTAAAAAGAAGGTGAAAACAGCCAAGTGAGACAGAAAATATACTTTAAATTGATTTTAAAAGGCAAAAAATTTCATAGAAAATAGTGTTTTTTTACCGAATGATTACTCGCGCGGCTGCGGATGGCCGGCGCTGATATATTTTTTCGTGGATAGAGAATGACCCTAGCTATCATATACTCACGCCATACACCCAACATATTCGTACAATTGAAGAAAAAAAAATAAACGTGATTCGCTCCATACAAAAAAATCTAATTTATTTTTTTTCAGACAAAATATCAACTTTAGAAGAAATTTCACAAGAGTAAAAGTTGTCTGGAATATTATGAAGAATCACATAAAAAAATATCGAATCGATATTGGAACTTTGTTGCCTATGTCCACTAATTTTCAATATGGATCCACTGTGCGCCGTCTCTATCCTCTATCTGTCCGTCTGTTCGAGATAAACTCAAAAGGGTGAATTGCTAGTTTATATAATAAACATTAGCCATACATCGCTTTGCTCATGCTCAGACTACACATGTTTACAAGTTACTACATATTTGCAATTAATATTAGTAATTTTGCAATAAATGGAATGCTGTGGTTGTTGTAAAAATGGAACGGCATTTAACAACTTCCTGAGTCATTCCAAATACAGAGGACAAGGTCAAACAAATAACACACTTTCATAATAATTTTACTTACTGTTATTATAATTTGATATAATTATTACGCTAATTACGCATGCTAACGCAAGAAGCTGTCGGCTTACCTTCATTATAAATATGTAGTTGTAGATATATTACTAACTGTCGAAGAAATGCGGGTTCGCAGCCTCTAAATAAATGATGCTGAAATGTTTAAAATATAATTTTAATAATATTTTAAGATCATTCTGTTAAAATTAGGTACATGGTACGTATATAGATTTTGTACCTATATCTAATGTAAGATTATCATAATATTATAACCTGTTGCAGTATGTAAGTTATTTAAATACCCTATTTTATGCCAAAATTCATAATTTTTAATTAGAAAATTTTAGATTTTATCAAAAAGTTAGCGGAAACGAAAATGACTCAAGAATTCCTACAGAACGGTCGCTCACTAAATCGACTAACAAAAAACTGCCACCTATCTATAAAATCGCTCAGTGTTGAAAAGAGTCGTTCTTTGGGTTATCAGGGTTCAGTTCACGGTTAGGGTATTCCAAAATTCTTTTTTAATAGGATACAAATTAAATTTTTGTAAATCTTTAACTGTACCTATATAATAATTACTGAATGAAGTATTGTAGGATTACTTATACCCTAGGGACTTGAAACATTCTTCAATTCAGCCCTTAGTATACCTACCCTTCCTTTTCCTTCTAAGCATTATTGGTTATAAACGTGTGTTTACTTGGTCCTACAACGATATTTCTAAAGAAGAAAGCTCAAACAAGCTTTAGTTTTAAAAACGAATTTTAATTTAATACCTACATAATAAATATTTCTTACATCCTTAAGATGACACAAATATGCAGCAGACATGATTTTGAGCTTGAGGCAGTTAGGAGCTGTCTTCAAAAAATAAGGCACTTGAAGGCCGCGAGTTTCCCGCCACAGATGCAATGAATATTTGTTTACTAATTTAACCAATACCTTTGACACGCGGTTATTTTTTAAAAAATCCTGAAAAAGAAAGAGTATATGGGTATTTCTTACTTGTAAGTATTAGAGATAGTGTCTCACGAGATTCGTTCGTTTGATCAATTTTGTTGCTGTATAATTTTTAAAGACTTTGCAATATCCCCGGAAAAAGATTAGTACTCTATTTAAGCTACGAATTTTCAGCTAATTAAACTTTTAAAGCTACCAGAGAGCTTAAGCTTAACCCCATGAACGTGGCAAGTCATAGAGAAAAACATGTGAAGTTCCTCAACATTCCAATCCTCCTGGCTTGAAGGGAGGTTCGTGACCAGTAGTGAGGCGTTAAAAAGGTCTACATACATTGTTATTAAAATCAAGCACACAGAAAAACAGAGACAGATCCATTATTGCATTTATAACATTAGTATGATAATTTATAGACGCATAAATAGTTGTTTTAGTCACGTCGAACATTCCGAGCAGGAATAATCTGTCGTCATACGCACGCCGCCGACGATTGATATATTTGATTCGGATACTGCGTGTTTTGTTATCGCTATCTAACAGACGCATGATGTACCGTTATAATAACTTAATAATCTTAAAATAAATTTAATTGTAAATTATGAGCAGAAACTTACTATTGATTTGATATATTAATTAAAATGTTGGTTATAAATAGAATATAATTTACTTATTTTAACTTATTATGGAATATGATTAGATTATAAAAGCTAACTTTATCTAAAGGTAGGTCTTCAATTAACGTTTGTTTTCTTTTGAACGCCCATTCAGTTTATGTAGTTAATCAACATTCCATATGCATCCAAATCCATTAAATGCGAGTGCACGTCTCTTATAATCTCCGATATATTAATAATAAAGCTTTGATCCGATACAAATAAGCGTCCTCAATTAGGCAGTGAACCCTCTTGGCACTGACTCGGTTTTAAATACATAATTAATTTTACTTTCAATTGTGTGAACTTTGCGTGACAAGCCGCTAATGGGGCGCTGCGAGCTGTCAACGAGGCATATTGTTGGTGTCTTCTTGAGATAAAATAAATGGCGACAGAAAATTTAATTTAAATATAGGTATAGACATTCTGATTGATATTTCCTACCAAGATGTGTTGTTCGAGTTCGCGTTTCTTTAACCATGTCCATCAACACGAGACTACTGAATATTTCCCAAACGCCTAGTAACTATTTCGGCCCGACACAAGATTCGAATCCTAGACCTCACGATCTGCTGTCATCAATATTAGATCAATCAGGCAGTCAACTAGAACTTAAGGCTTAAAGTAAACTTTCATAAAAGCTAAAAGTGAAGAAAGAAAAAGCTCAGTAAGAGCACCTAAGACGATTGCCAGCTATACTTACAACACTTGACTTACTTGCAATTGAAGATAGCTAGAGTAGAAATAGAATGAGCGGTAAGACTGGTATTGTATGATATTAGACAGCTCTCCCACATACACCATGTACATCATAGTGGATATTATTTGTAATATAGATACAAACATCACCTACAATAAATTTAATAAAATTACAATTCACAAAAGGCTGTATTCTTGATACTTTAACAGAAAGTGAAAAAAAAAGGTATTTTGGTATAAAATTACCTCCGATTGCTTTTTTGGCAAAATATCGCCAACTCCATTTTGTGTGAAAGTAGTCATTACAAAGTACAGCGAACATATATAGTAGTTTTTGCACCAGGGTTTTCCGTTATCTATAATAAAGAATATATATACCTACCTATAATATAATAATAAATATTTAAAGAAGTCACAACCTTTTAAATGCATTAAACATTTTCCATTTGCTTAAACTATTATCATTTATTTTTGTATGACAAAATTTGATGATAGCTGCTGGTTATCCGAGTCAACATATAGAATATTTGTGAAAAATCTATAACGGTTAAAACGCATCGCGTATTCCTAATAAATAAATATGTTGGGACATTAGTACACGCAGCTCTATCTAGTTCCGCGGTAAGCTATGAGACTTGTGTTACGGATACCAGATAGTTGATATACTATACATATATAACTTTTAAATACAAAAATATTATGAATATGAACACCCATGGTCGCAGAACAAACATTCGCACTCAATAAATGAATGCCTCCAGCAGGACGCGAATCCGCGACCGCTAGCGCAAAAAGTAGGGTTACTACAAACTGAGTTTAACGTGCCATCGTATTTATTAAATAAGATACAATAAAATAGTTATTTTTAAGTTACCTTTAAAAATCCAGGAAGATTTAGGATTATAGTTTTCTTCTAAAGAGCCAATGAAGTACCACAAGCAAGAAGACACATGGACGAACATCGTGAACCATATAAGAACACTACAGGTGGTGCTGAGTGTCAGGTTGATGGAGATACGCTCGTGGTGGCGTTTGAGGCATTTGTACACCGTTATCTATGGTTATAACAGTTTCTATTATTTATGGTTATTAAGGACTCCGCAAAATGCAGTCTTTCTGTTATCCAATCATTGATTTCATAGTAATTATAATTAAAAGTACGCAAGTGAACTCATTTTAATTTAACTGGAACTCTAATAGTAACAATGTTGACCGATAATTTTTTTTATTATAACAGACAATTTAATAGATTTATAAAATTTTTATCATTTCAAACTATCCACACATAGTTTTAGTTCAGGCACGAATGGTATGTGCAACTTGATTATAAAACTATAACAATAATTAAGAAATACGATTATCACTTACAACTCTCAACAATCTGTTTAGTCTCAACATTGAAAAAAGCCTTCCGCGTTTGCGATAGCTTAGAAAACATAAAAATTCAATTGGAACACACGATATTAAATCGTACTTAAATTCCCCTTTGAAATAGCTGAAAACATATACATCATTTTAAAAACAAACTTTTTGCTTCGTCTTATAGTTCAGAAAACTCCAAAAGTCCTACAATCAATTCAAATAGCTATTATTATAAATTTGAACAAATATTCGAGAATAAAGCAAATAAATTTCGGCTAATTACGTACAATATACGAGAATATAAACTTACTCATTGCGAAGCTTTAACAAGGAGTGTAGAACATCTTCATCGCTAGACTCAACCAACAGCGGCAGAAAATATTGGATAAGAAACTTCCAGAAGAAACAAAAATCCAAGAAATACAGACCAATTATTAAAATATGCCTATTGTCTTGGAAACCAGCGTTATAAACTTCGGCATAGATGCATAGAGAGCAAACGATGATCAAATAGATTCTAATATATGATTGCTTTATTTGGAAATAGCTGGCTATGACTGACCCTCTAATCGACACAACGGAAGGCTCATTAGGGCTGAATTGAGTTAACGGATTGAAAGCGTTAATATAATTCTGAAAATAAGGACAGACAAAGCTTCATGTATTTCTACTTATCTATACTAATATTATAAAGCTGTTTCTGTTTGTTTGTTTGTTTAGTTGTTTGGTTAGTTGAACGCGCTAATCTCAGGAACTACTGGTTTGATTTAAAATTCTTTTTGTGTTGGATAGTCCATTTATCGAGGAAGGCTATAGGCTATATTATATCACGCTACGACTAATAGGAGCGGAGAATTCATGAAAAATATTGCTAAAACGGAAAGGGCGGGCGCGACTCAAAAAGAATTTGGTTTCCGGTCTTTAGGACCTATATATAAATGCTAGTTTCGTATAAATTAGAAGAGTTTCGCATCACTACATAGTATAAAACAAAGTCGCTTTCTCTGTCCCTATATCCCTATGTATGCTTAAATCTTTAAAACTATGCAACGGATTTTGATGCGGTTTTGTTTAATAGATAGAATGATTCAAGAGGAATGTTTATATGCATAACTAGCGGAACCCGCGGCTTTGCCTGTGCTAAATCGAGTCGCTAGTAAAATATAAATATTGTTTGTTCATTTGAACAAACTTAAATGTTAATCTCAAGAATTAAACATTTGACGTGTTGTTTAACCTCATTTGAAGGTCGGTATAATGTCAATAGTTTAGCAACAGCAGGAAAGTCACTAATGATGCTGAAGAAAGCTTGAGAGTTTATTTGCAGTAAATGTACTTGAGTGGACGTCGTCATTGATACAGGACAGCGAACTGTTGACGGACCGTCTAAGTTTCCGAATATACTGAAAAATAGAAGTTATAAATGATAACATATTTAAAAAAAACTAATAACTAAAAACTTATGTTTTTGCACTAAAAGCGATGTAAAAAACCAAATAATATGCAGAAAAGAGAATAAATTAATTACAAAACTTTACCTTCTTAGCAAGTATTTAACAATATTTTATATAATCATCATCTTAGCAATTTTATAATCAGCCATTTTTTAACGTCTCACTGTTGGGCACGGGCCTACCTCAGTACGAAGGGGATCAGGCCATAGTCCACCGCGCTGACCTAGTGCGTGTTGGCGGACTTCACATGTCTTTCGAAAACTTGCTAGGTTTTCTCAATCATGCAGGTTTCCTCACGATGTTTTCCTTCATCGTAAGACAAGTGGTAATCATGATAGAAATGATTCGCACATGAAAAATATCAAATATGCGAGACCCGGATTCGAACCCGCATCACTCGATTATCCAGGCGAACGCGTTACCGCTGGGCTACCACTCCCAGTACACCGGAGTCAGAGTGGGTATAACATTAAAATGTGCAATAGTATATTTTACCGACCTTCCCTTAGTCAAAATAATCTTATCATCAAGACGCTTTGGATCCACCAACTCCACGCTGCCTTGATCGACAAAGTATATATCAGATATGACTTCGTCGACATCAATGACTGTGGTGTTCTTCAGGAAGTAACAACTATGGACAGCTCGTCCGATAATACGTAGCAGGGATATATCGCAATTATAGAGAATCGGACACTGTAAGAATTGAACATTATTATTATATTATTATTTGTTTCGCACGAATGATTGTACTCCGGTCATGGGTGTTTGTATCTATAATATGTATGTATTTAAAGTTATATGATATGTTTAGTGTATCAACTATCTGGTATCCGTAACACAAGTCTCGTAGCTTACCACGGAACCAGAAGGCGCTGTGTGTAATAACGTCCTAACATATTTATTTATTTGTTTATAACTTGTGATTTAGCGTCAGTGGAGCCACGGATTCCGCTAGCTAAAATTTGTTGCTAGTATCGTATATCCTTTCATATGCATTGAGAGAAAAGCTGTTAATTTGAAACTAAAAACTGACACTCCAAATTTTTTATATGTATAGATGTATAAATAGTCTTGAGAAATAAGCTGATAGGCAACAAACTCACAAAAACTTTCGCATTTTTTATATTATCAGTCTACTACGTCAAAAATATCTAATCTATTTCATCAAATCTAACTTAACAAAACTTTCTGTTCCAAGAGTAGTTCAAACTAGATTACCATTGTGAAAGTTGGTCCATATATGTTCAAAATCGCGTCTGTTCTGAGAGTAATTTGATCGCATAGTTTAAGTACATTTCTGTAGTCCATACCGCCAGTTTTGTCCCAATTAAACTTATAATACTCTAGAACTTGGCTGAAAATAAATAAAATGTTGAAATAGAGTCTGTGTGGGGTAGCTCGGGGGAACTGGAGCATACTTAGAAAAATTTATGATATATGTATCAACATTTGATTACTTTATAATAATTTTTAATTAAGACTTAAACCTTGTTTATTTGACTACTTTTTATTACGATTTGAATCAACTCCAGCCATTCATACCCTAATGGTACATTAAAAGTTTTACAAAAAAAAAGCTCCCTCCTATTAACATAGCTTGTGTATTATGCTTTATTTTTATTAATGCATTATATAAATATATAATAAAACACATACAAAGTCTACTTGATTTCATATAATGTCGGTCTGAAAGGCACTAAAAATTATCTTTAGCAGAGCTGACATCCACCTATTTCTTTAAAGAAGATGCGACACTAACCCAAAAAAAAATTAGAAAATAGTTTTTCACTAATTTCTTACATACTTTACAGCAATCATGGTCACGGGAGAGACTAAGGTATTAGACGTCTCAGGGGGTCATATACTTGTTACAGACAGTGCCTACCCACAATTTTTTACAAATATTCAAAATGATAGACTATAAAATTATACATTTCAATTCTATACTTTTAAGATTTTAAAATTTTAAATTATATTATACATATGGCAATATTATCAACTTATTTTTAGCTACTATAATAAATCCGCGACAAAATCCGAAAAGATAGTTTCATTTATAATGTCAAACATTCGCGTAAACCTAAGAAAGTATTATTCTTACATACTTTTGTAATTCTAAATCCAATTTTTCCCTCTTCATAAAGACACTGATATCCTTCATATGCTCTTGAAAGGCCGCTAGAGCCTTGTTTACATTAGCTCGTATACTGATAATTCGCACAGAAAAATATGTAGTAATCATTGCCCCTATAACAAATGCATATTTCATTATTTAACAAATAGTTTAAAAACATAACCCTCCTTCTGGCGCAGTCGGGTAAAAATCAATAACGACAATTTTAAAGTTATTTTTATAGATTAAGGGCCAGTTTCACCAGTTTCTGATAAAGTTTCAGTTAGTAATCTGCCACTTAACACTAACTAACAGATAACGGTTGCTGATATTTTTTTTCTGTTTCAACATTAAACTACCTGATAAACTAACCAGCAGATACATTACTAGCCACTTGCTATATTACAGAACGGCAACGTCGCTTTTTTGCGTTTCATTACACAGACGCATAATATGATCGCTATTTAAAATCTAGTTTGAAAACTAAAATATTTTAATTATTTTTTTATTTCAAATATGATTTAAAATATGATTTAAAATATGAATTTAAAATAAGACATTTTACTTTTTAATGTTCTTGAATATAATTTTGTTATAATGTGATGAAAAGAAATTAAATCGATGGTAAATGTTATTATGATTACAAGTTTGCGTTCCAAATGTAATTAGCGTAAAATGAACCCACGGATGTCATAATTATTTCGACTTTCGCGCTTTTTTGTTGTATGTTATATTTAATAGACGCTTGATTAGAACAAAAAGTTGAAACTGAGCTATTAATTTCACTTGTAGAAAATAAAAAAAATATTATTGAAAATAAAATCGATCAATCGATGACTCCAACGACCATAGAAAATCTTGCAATTTCATAAAAACCTAGTGATATGTCCTCTGCATTTGTGGGGAATTTCACATACAAAGGTCTCAATTTGGCGATTGCTTCAGAAACTTTGTGTATGATTCTGCAAGCTGACGCTTTGCTTACTGTTAGCGTAGAGTTATAGGCAATCGTTGCATTATTGAAAAAATCAAAAGTCTATTAAATAAGTAAATCATGAATATTTTGTACAGACCTTTTGGTATATAATATAATATGGTGGCAATATAAAATAATTTGCTCTAGGGCTGATTACTCTATTCCTTTGGGGTCGCGAAATATGTTCATAATATTCATCAAATTCGTCTTCTAAAAATTCAAACAAATCCATCTTGTGGCTGCAGACTACTATAACGAGTATGATATTATTTATTACCAAAAATAAATGACATTTTTCGAATTCGAATTTTAAAGAAATTTGATTCGAATTCGAATGGAGGGGCGAATAAAAGATATTTTTATTCGCCCCTCCATTCGAATCATTTTAGTTATCTACCAGATACCACCTTTAACGGCCACTTGATTCGGCTGATAAATTACCGGCCACTTTAACTGCTAGATACCACTATTCAAGACTTGTGAAACCGAAATTTGTAGTTCATCCATCAGATAAGTACCGGATACGCTATCAGGGACTTTATCAGAAACTGGTGAAACTGGCCCTAAAGCTTCTAAATAAACAGATAGGTATCAATCATGGATTACAATTTTTATAGAGGCTTTATTTAATAATAATGCTCTGAACACTACACACTTTTATCATTAATTGTACTTCACGTAGGAAAATTCCAAAGAATAACTAACCAATAATCATGCCAGCGATAAGAACTCGTATGATGTTCAAATTCGTAGGCTTAAAATTGCTATAACCAGTGGTGGTAGTCTCGTATACGACCCAGAAGTAAGAAGCCAAGTGTAAGTTCCACGGCGATTCAGTTAAATTGAAGCGAACTACAAACATTATTAAAAGAATTAAAAAAATATTTATTTATGTAAAGAAAGTAACATAAAATATAACTTTAAAATTACTCACAAGTATTATGAAATAGATGTATCCAGGAACCTCCAGGGTCTCTCAGAGGAACGATTGCCCAGGAACTATCTTCAGTTGAGTAAAACATTTCAACTGAATAGTATACCACGAAACAAGTTAACACGTTTAGCAGGGTCAAGAATATCGGGGTCGCTTTTATCCTAATGAAAGTGACAGTTATAGTGCACTTAGTTATGCAGTAATCTAATAATAAGTACATCTTATCTTATATATAAAATTCTCGTGTCACGGGGTTCGAACTTGAACTCCTCCGAAACGGCTCGACCGATTTTTGTGATCCTTAGCGTGATTGTCGGCCAGGGTGGAGAATCGGCCAACATCTATTTTTCATCCCCCTAAATGTTAAGGGTAGTCCACCCCTAAATTTTTATTTTTTATTTTTTTGACAATTTTTTTCCTACAGATCAAGCCAATGAGGTTGATTAGCAATTAAAAAAATGAACGCGGGCGAAGCCGCGGGTTCATTTTTAACAAAATTTTAAAATTTTGTTTACAAATTTTGCTTAAATTTTAGTGTGGTGCTTAGATCAATAAAACAATTTTTAAAATTTTTGTCTAACTGTATGTTTGCCTGTGTATCTGTCTGTCTGTCTGCTTATTCCGGGTAATCTCTGAAACGTCTGGACCGATTTTGACGGGGCTTTAACTCGCAGATAGCTAATGTTATAAGGTGTAACTTAGGCTACTTTTTATTTTATTAGAAAACTAGCTGACCCGTGCCCACTAACACACTAACACATAATGTTAATAATCCTTTTTTAGAGTGTTTAAATAATTTAAATTATTTTATTAATATTAAAAATTAAAAATTAAATTATCTATACTAATATTAAAAAAACTACTTTTTGTAACTTAAATATAAAAGTTAGACATATGCTGTCGTTGACTTTTTTGTAGGCATTTTCAAGCTCCACATCCTTTCTCTAGAACTTAAAAATATATCTTTCATAGTTAAGGCAGCGTTCGTAAGAAACGCTTTCATTCGACCGTTTTTTCTCCGATTCACTTTGCAAAAGTAAAAGCCTTTTTATTTTTCGGTTTTTTATATAACCTATGACACTCAGCAATAATGTGGCTTTCTATTGGTGAAAGAATTTTTAAAATCGGTTCAGTAGATCCCGAGATTACCCCTTACAATTTAACAAATATACAAACTTTACTTCTTTATAATATTATTAAGTATAGATTATAAACCGTTTAATTTATTTGAGCTTACGTCCAGCAAAGCGGACCGGGTTTGTTAGTTTTACTGAAACTCTGACTATACTTTGAGTAAAATCATCTTAAAATATTTAAACTGTTATTAATATATCAAAATTACACAAGCAGAATATCTCTCCGAACAAAGTCAGTAAGCCCTAGCAGTGCACTAGGCATCCTATAAAGTTGTATGAGTCGATTAAGCATTAATAACTGTTTTGTTGGTGATTCTTTGTATTTCCCATCTGAAAGTAAACAAATAATATTATTCACAAAATTAATAATTATTGAATACAAAGGGAGAAAAAGCTATCCAAAGGACCCCAACAAATATTTAGTTGCATGTCGCTAGCTTATACAAAATCACGACCAATTCATTGCTGAACCATGTAGGTATACTGCCAGTTTCTATAACCTATCTACCGATAGACCGGTAGTTACTTTCATACTATTTTAACACATTAAAAGTTACAACCTGTCAAAATCGTATGAAAGTATCTACCGGTCTATCGGTAGATAGGTTATAGAAACTGGCAGATAATCACCGCTTCTCAGTTGGCGTTTCTTATGAGGAGGGTAATTGTTTACGTAAGTGTGTAATCTCTAATGAGTTTTTTCAATGAATTGATTATGATAAGAATATTTTAAAATTCCATGCCCCAAAGGAAAAATAACCCTAATAAATCTGTTCTATTATTATAAAATATTTTTTAATTATTTTATCCCCATGCACTGGGTAGAGAAGTGAAAATAAAATAGATCCCATACTCAGAATTAAAAAAATATGTATGAATAAAGTTTAATTACGTAAAGATTCTTTCCAGGAAGATTCAAGGCGTTCCAAAGGCAGGACCCCAAACAGGTCCACCATGAACGCACCCTTCAAATAGTGGCCTGCAGTACTCGCGGGATGATACACGAGAATACCCTTCTCGTTATAATACCCTATTAACATTCTTTGCAATCTGTACAGAAAGAAATGAAACAAATCTTTTAGATCATCAGAAAAAAAGGATTCTAAAGAAGTTTCACTTCAAAAAGTGTACTCCTACCATAGGAACTGAGGGATGTACTTACATATCTAAATAAGCAGATAAATCCAGCAATAGTGCTAATACGTAGAGCCAGGGCCACTGCAGTACCATGTAGGTGTAGCACGGGTATACCATGGCGGATAGCATGGCGCAAGACGCGCGAACCCACTCGCAACGCACTAAGTAGCGACTGTCAGGTCGTATAGTGAAACGTGGGAAAATATATCTAAAAACCAAATGAAGAAGTAAGAATGTTTTAGGAGTATTTGATATATTATAATAGAAGCCAGGTTTTTTGCTAACAATAAGGCGAAATATAACCTACCATTTTGAATAGTACAGAGCAAACACCTTATTAAAGTGAAGCTAGCTGTAATAAGTGTTCAGAGTATTACTTTGTTTCATGAAAAGATGGTATACAATATAATGTAATTCAGGTAAATCTGAATAAAAATAGATAACTATAAATTCATAAAGTAATAAAAATAGATAACTATGAAATAGCGTTCTTGAAATTGTTTATCTTTCCTTCAACCATCAGTAAGGGTAATGATTGTTATAATTTTCTTTAACAGTTGAAAGATTTGAGCTTATTTAAAAATTGATATCACAATTATAGTAAAAACATCATTAACCTTAGAACAGAGAGCATTCCCAGTCGATGAAAAGGTTGTAAGAATGCATAGTCTTGTTCATATTTCTTCGGCAAACGGAACTTCTCCATATTAGGTGTTGGTTCTGGAGGCTTGTAGGATAAGAACGGTTCTCGAAGTTTTTGGAGATGACTAAATTGCTTTACGATAAAATATAATTAATAATTCTATTCAAAAAACTAATAATATCTAGATTACAATTTCTCTTTGATTAAATTAGTCTTGTTATTAAAAACCAAATCATTGGTTTCAATTATGTAATGTCAATGTGGCAGACATATTTCCGATTAACAATCCCTAGATAATATGACAAAGATCAAATTAAAAGAAATTAACTTTGATGAATTAACACATTTAAATCTATACTAATATTTTAAAGCTAAAGAGTTTGTTTGTTTGGTTGAACGCGGTAATCTTAGAAAGTACTGGTCCGAATTGAAACATTATTTTTGTGTGGGATAGTCCATTTATCGAGGAAGGCTATAGGCTATATTAAATCACGCTATGACCAATAGGGTGATTTAATCATCATCATCATCAATGAAAAATGTTGTGAAATCGGGAACGACGGGCGTTAGTTCTGCGAGGTATCATGCCGCGCGACTCAGAAAAAAATTGGTTTCCGGTCTTTAGAACGCGTGCGAAACCGCGGGAAATGCTAGTATGTCATAATAGCACTTACTGGTTGTTCTTTGCAGAACTCTACAGCATCTTTTATTTGTGGAATGTCGATTGCATTTACCAGGTATTTGCGAGATATAGAGAATATCTCTACATGTGTGACCGCACGCACCGTGTAGAACGCTGGCAAGCCTAAAAATTGATTATTATTTAAATTTACAATTTAAATAAAATTATGTTTTCGGACTTTGCCGCGGATTTATTTCGATTTTTGGTTCCCGACGATTCGAATGCTTTACAGCAATCATGGTAACGGGAGATACTGAGTGTCAAAAATCAAAATAAACCCGCGACAAAATCCGAAAAGATAGTTTCGAAAAGATAAGCTTGTAAATGAATACAAAAACTTGACTTTATTCATTGGCGAAAACAGCATGAAAATCGGAGCAGTAATTTTTGAGTTTATTGCGAACAGACAGACCTTGTTTTATAATATGATGTGATATCAAATATTCGCGTAAATCTCAGGATTTAGGAATATTTGCTGTTCATATTGTGACATAAAAAGAAATAAATGTAGGTATAGACCGTTCATTATAACAAGTCCTTTCGTTGCTATGTTGGTTGCCTTGTTAACAGTACTTGTTTCTTTCTCCCAAAAGGCACGCACCTTTACCACAATCTCTCTTCCACTGCTTTTTAATACTTTTGGCATGATTTTGCAAAAAACACAGTATACCTATTTCGGAATAAAAACTACTCACTTCCTATCGCAACTAAACATTGATAGTTATGTTGTTGTTCTAGCAGTCAGTGCTACCAACTTGACCGAAACGGACAAGTTATGATGAACAATCTATATATGTAAATGGTTAGTGTCGTATTGTAATATTGTTAAGATTCATAAAATGAATATTAATTTTATATAAAAATTAAATTCTTACGCAAAAGACACTCTATAACTCCAAAATGACTTCGCGCACTCAGTTCGCCGACCACATTTTTGGTTTCAGGGCTTATAATCTAAAAAAAAAATATTTATGTTATTCATACTCTTGGACTTAGAGAGTGCATCTACTTCTTTACAATAAACTACTAAATATTTAATTTTACAATTTTTATGCATCTCTTATTTATCATCCTTTTTTGCAAATACAAATTCAAACAGGTATTTAATAAAAAACAAACTTGGGAATGATATGTCTAATATACTATCATTATTACATTTTTTAAATACCTCACATATGCCTCTTTTAATAACGTACATTTCATTGCTCATGTCGCCTGTGTTCAATAGAATTTCATTAGGAGACGTACAGAATAGCTTTGCCTTAGAAGATATATTTTTCAAATCTTCATTATGGAGTAACTGAAATTTCCACGCATTGGTAGGTAAAAAAGGTGCTTGACATTGTTATTACACCATCTCTACATAGTAGATTGAAACAAAGTCACTTCCCATGGTCTGTACGCTTAGATCTTTTAAATTACGCAAGAGATTTTAATGCGGTTTTCATCAAAGACACTGATTCAAGGAGAAGATTTATTTATAATGTATAATACATGCAAATTATATATCATTTATTTTTTCATTATCATCGAAATAAGCCGAGAAAATATCTCATTTCTAAGAATTTTATATATTTGTTAAATTTGAACATGCGTTTTATGTCCGATAAGGACTATAGTCCACGATGCTTGACCAATGGAGATTGATGGACTTAACATGTCGCGAAATGCAAATATTTTTAAGACATTTTCCTTCATTATATTAGCTAGTGATGTCGAAATATGAAATTGAACACAAAATCTATAAAAAGTTGGTTCTATGGTTCGAACCCGCACATGCTTTTCCTAGCAAGCGCCAAATACCAACCATACCAATAGCTACTAACGGCCATTCCCAATAACCTATGCTCAGTAATCGATATCTTGTTATCGACAATAAATAGTAGACTTCTATCTATCCTTATTTTACGTCCCAAAAGTGACGGTAACGTCTATCTATCCATCGACATCGGTAGATAAGCTTAGCTATCCAGCCCTCCCAAACGTTTTGTTACTACAAAAGCTACAAAAAATAACAACGTTTAAAACAAATATATTTTTTTTATAACTATTTCGTAAAACAATACAAATTGATCAAATTAAAGCATTGGTGATATTTTTATGCTAAAATAAGATTTGTTACCTTTTTTACCTTTAACCTAACGTAATAACAACATACCTTCATAAACGGTATGCAAAGTATATATTTGCTCCTCTGCCTCGCCAGGATGTCTTGGTACACGTGCGCGGGAAGATCGTAGAATATCGATGTATGTTTGTTTGTTATTGAATAGGCCTGAATAATATTAGAAAAAAAATTGTTTATATGCTAACTTATTAAGAAATAGAATAAGAGTTTGTTTTTAATTCAAGCAGCAACCATTACTTAATAGATATAATACCAGTGAATTTTATTTATAGACTGTTTCTCGAGTCAGTTATTGGCTAAAGCTACTCGTATTACAGGACTGATTTGAAAAAAAGGACTTCCTGAATTCGCACCTGTATGTGTGGCGTGATATCGCTCGAATGTGATTGATTTTTGCTATATAAGTATAAATATAATTAAACTGTCGATTTTTACTAATAATATATGAAAGTATATACGGTATTTAGAAGAATGTCAATTTTTTATCTGTATCCTTTTACCGACTAATCTCCGAAACGCTATAAATAAAATCCACGAACTACGCGCGCTTATTACTTTTAACTTTGAAGTCGACGACCTTTCTAATATATAATAATAATTAGACTAACCTTATCAATGTACCAGCGTAGTTGCAAATACTCGATGAACCGGTCTCGTAGTAGTGAATCCACATTGTTCCGAATAAGAAAATCGGTGACATTCTCTATGCACGCGTCAAAATCTTCTCTAGTAAACACAAAAGTTAATTATTAGCTCCATTTTTTAATAAAAAAATATATTATGAAAAATTAAATACTCAAACTTTGTAAAAAACTTATACTAAAGGGTGTATCTAGGGACGAACCCGAGCGAAGTGAGGGTGAGGCGCTAGTATTATAATGTACTCATTGTATTAACAGGCAACTCTTATAAAGTTTGAGTTTACACTATATATTTTAACAACTTCGATTAATCATTATTAAAGTAATTCTTCATAAATTTACAAATAATATTGCAACACATTGCCCGGCCACATATTGCTCGGCCATTGTTGCAATATTTTTGTGATGGCTCTGCAATTAGTTCCGAATATTGCAGCCACACATTTCAGGAAAATATTGCCTGTTTAGGAGCACCCTTATAATTTACAAATATAAATAGAATACTTTATTTGACGATACCTGAGATCTGTGGTGACCATGATCGTGGCGGAATACACAGCTTCCATAAAAATGTATAGAACAATGCAAATTTCCAAAACAAACATTGTGTAAATGGTATTATTCCAACTTTCTATTCCCCATGTCTCCAAATGACCTAATATTAAAATGTAATTGTTATTCGTATGGTTAAAATATTTAATATTTTTAAGAAGGAGGAATATGAAGGAATTAAATTAGAAGTATCTGCCGATCAGGTGGCAGAAAATAGGTGTGGTCGTTTTAACCATCTAATACATAGTAGGTAAGTATACATAGTAAGAAAAAATAAAAAATACCCACCTTATACCTTGTGCCTTTAAGCTACGGAACTCATAGAAATTACCTAAAGGCTAGAGAATGGCATTTTAAAAACTTGATATCTTAGGAAGCTCTACTTTTTTACCTATTTTTACGTAGTGAATGTAATGTTGTACCAAAAATAAATGACTAGCAAACCATAAGCAAAGTTCTTAAAGCTTCTTTATATAAAAAAGCTTATTATAAAACTTACTTGTGAAAGTAATCACCGAAATCGCCCAGTAGAGTCCAAACGTTATTCTGTTTTCAAGAGTATCGTCATCTAGAGGTTTCTGCTCCCAATAAGGGGACTGAGTGAAATTTGAAATTACACAGTAACCGAATCTAGAATATTTTTTTATCATGTTGGTACAAATGTAACACACAAATATTTTAAAATAATACTTATACGAATGAGGCCTATATTCTTTATGGTATAACGTCTAGATGTTGTAGTTCATAATTTATAGAAACACAAATAAATTATTACTACTTTACTTGTAAAATTGCGGCTTACATATTTTATAACCTATCTTACACTTTTGTTTTATCTACCAGAGATATTCGACTTATCGATCGAAAATCTTTTGAAATGATCAAATCGAATGAAAGGCTAGACAAATTTGGCCGTAAATAGAAATAAATATTCATATATAGGCAAAAAGTAATTATATTTACTGGAAGCACATAAATCCTTGTTGCAAAGCCGCTAGAAGCCAGCAAGCGAGAAAGATTAGAAGTGAGTACGACATGAACCTGATCACATTGCTGTAATACACACATTCTTCCTCTACAGATTTAAGCATTCTGAAAACCTTGAAAGAACATTATGTAAAAGAATTTTAACTAAATAACCAATTAATTTTGTATTTCGATGGCTATGTAACAAATGCCAAATCAAACCATGATAAGGCTGGGGAGCTAAAACTTTGACACTATTTATTGCAACTAAAGAATTTTCAGAACTAGGTGAGGGCTAAACTATACATATCATAATAAAATTCTAACTTATTATGAAATATTTTTTTGGAAAATCTTATTGATAAAATAATGTTATATGCAGACGCCAAATTTTTATTGTTTAAAATTCTGTCAGTCTATCTGCGACAGCATTACTAGAAAACCACTGAACATATTTTTATAAAATTCTCCAAAAAATCTATGCTCGTCGTTAAAACGGGATAAGCCTGAGAGAGAGTGAGTCGCTAGTCTGAGTATAAGAATTCTGGCTCGTGTATGTGTAATTTTAAATAATATAGCAAAACTTTTTATAAACGCATACCTTGGGCAGTCTTAAAAGCTTATTTAGGCCGGCAAAGTGGCCATTATGGATAAACTCGAGAATGGGTAACGTGCCAATGACGTCCAGCACGAACCACTTGTTACGCGCCTGTTGAGACGAAGTCTGCGCAAATGTAATGGGGACACCTACAATATGAGAACCACATTTTAAATATTTCTTTTAAACTTATAGATGTAAAATAAAGCCATAGTTTTATCTTAATCGACAAAATATATTAAATTTATGATTTAAAACCAATTGGATTCCCACAACAACCGTCCTTAAGCTATGAATCCTCCACCCATCCTATGAATAATCTGTATAAGAATTAATAATCTGTATCAAAATCGTAAACGCTAAATTTAAGCTTTCTTCATCTTTATGTGAAATATAAATAAGATATCGTCCCTAAAATTACACCCAATATTTATCAACTAGATTTTTATATGAGTCAGGGTAACGAATAAAAGATGATCTTTATAACTTCTATTTGTAGACGGTGACAGTTTGGCATTCCGTTGGTTGTGATGTATGAATATTGCGCTTTAAGAGTTAATTTGAGTATTTACCATCCTCAACATTTGCTCCTGTTGATAGATAGACTATCAGATCTAAGATATATATCATAGTTACAACGTAATCATAGAATCTGAACTCGACCGGGACGTGCCGCCGGAAGACTAAGTAGTAGGGATGGGTCTAAAAATGTAAAAAAAGTTAATGTTTTTTTAAAGATTAGCCATTGCTTAAAAACTAAGTATAACAGAAAATATTATAAAACTGGGCCAAAAATATTCTGCATAATTTTCTAAATAAGTACCTATATGTACTTACAAAGATAAAGCAATTGAATAACTAACTCAAAACTAAGATAAAGATAATATTTGAAGACATCAAATTACAAATTTATCGTAAATCAAGGAATTAAATGTATATAAAAAGAGTTAAAAAGGTAAAGCACTTACAATGCTAACAGTTAAAATAAGGCAGGTAACAAAGAAGTTCCAAGCAACTTGAAGTGAAGATTTAGGTTGTAAAATACAAGGAAATGTCGGTCGTAGACAAATAGCATCCGCTTCGTCAGTGAGAGATGCATCCGCTCTCTATATCATTATGAAAAAAAATATGTACAATGCCAATAAATTCTTTAAAACTAATTAACGTTACTGTTTATTGTATTTAAAAAAAATAAAAGTGGTACAAATTAAATTGCGCTGTACTCTACATCAACTTTTTTCAGTTCGTTTTTCTTCGAGATTTTTCTTTTAATTTTCTTTATTTATAGCTTCTTTTATTTCCATATATTGTGATTCATTATTCATGGCCATTTGATATATACGACTCAAGATGAATTTAAGTATACAGTACACATAAGTCATCAAAATTGATTGCCTTAACCCGTTTAGTAATTACTAGGGAAGATGAAATTGGGCAAACATACACACAGGTCAAACACACAACCCACTTTTCGGCAAAGCCACAGTCGGGTAAAAAAGCTTTTATAAAAACAATAAATTTTATAAAAGCGTTATTTATAATAAAAATGATTTCGAGTACATATTTATGTTCTAAACATTTCAGTTTATTAATCATTTGATATGAAATATTTATTTTATGATTGACTGAATATTCAATTATCTTACGCAGTTGGCAACATATCAATAAATTCTTCACTAAGTAGATAGCCTATGTAGTTTGATTTTCACATAGGGCTACTATAACGTCTAATATATTATCTGGTTTGATCATCATAACATCAAAACAAGTGAAGTTCAATGACAGTCATTTAAAAAAACATTTATTGTCTTTGTATTTATATAATTAGGTTATTAAGTATAATGATTACTATTTAGATGATTGAAATAAATCGAAATAAAATAATAATGACACTATTTTACTTTGTCTGTCTGTCTTATATATATTTTTATTAAAATTATATCAAAAATTACAATTTTTCCTTTAAATTTTCTTTCTGTGACCATGTTGCTGTTAAACTTTAGACAAGCTCGCGTCGCTATTACACCGCGTAAAATACCGCATGTTTTTTTGTCACCTTTTTTTTGTTATCGCTGGAGGAAACTCTGCATGAGATCCCATCAGTCCGTCACTAACCGGTTGGGACTATGAGACTCCTACTCACTAAATTGGGCATTGCGACTATTATTACACTACACTAAATCTTATTAAGACTTTCTTGATACTGCGTAGTGTAATAAGCTATTAATATATGCAAGCGAAGCCGTGGCCAGCTTAAAAGCTTTAAATAAAAAAAATTTACACTAACATTTCTCATTATATAACATCCTGCGATTTCAATCATAACATCCGTTTTAGCGAGCAGTAGATTTCCCTCATCATCTTTTGATTCTTTAAGGAGCATTAAGTTACGTTTGAAATGTAGAATACTACTTTTGTACCTGAAAAGATGTAATACCTTTTTATTTATCTACACTTATTTCGGTAAATGAAAATTTTGTAAGGCATAATATGGAAAAATAATTTACGACTATAGGAAATAAGTAATTTTTTTTCTAACTAACTTAGCTTCAACAGGAAAACGCAAGTGAAAATGTCTTTTAACTTTTCCAAAATGCTCCTGAAAATAAAACAACACTAAATTCAATTAGATTAATTTTGAAAAAGGTGATGATATCTTTTTTATGCATAATTTTAAGTTCTTTAAATTTTTATTTCAACATATTTGTCTACTTATACAGTTTTAGAGTATTTGCGAAAAAAATTTACAATTTTTGTCCACCCTTGCCGGTGGTTGTTGGCGTTATAACCTTTACACAATGTTTTTGTACCATTTTAACTACAACGTATCAAAAATGCAAATTTGTTTGCCAAATTTTGATTTCAGACCTTATTTGACTGGATTATTAACTACCTTCGCTCTTAGGAATGATGGAAATATAAAAAGTTAACATACATTAAAAGCCTTGAGAACCATTGCGCCCTGATCATTTTCTTTGCCATATTTTACTACTGTCTTCCAAAAATCCAATATACTCAGTGCATGAGCAGTGCAGAAGGTAGCTGCCCTGATCTCTACATGAGCTCTTCCACAACCTGCTGCTGGACATACAGCACAAGGCGACAGAATTGTACCGCGAATCAACCTGAGCATTGCTGTAATGTCATCTTCTGCAGTCAACATCTAAAATTGTAATAGATTATTAGTGCAAAAAGTGCGTACAAATGTTATATTCTGTTTTTATAAACATTAATATAACAACTAATAATATTTTATCTAAGTTTCGCTCGAGATCATTATCATTGGCGTTTTTATACAATGAGGTCTAAAATGAAACGTGGGTAAGTCAATTTCTGGAGTAATAATAAATGAATCCGTAAAGAAAATGTTATCTGGTAAGCCAAAAGTGGCTATAGTGTAATGTTATAGTAAAATTTTATAAATTAAAATTTTCGTACTTCTATATCACCATAAGTCATGTATATTATAGATGACTTTGTGTGATTGCGGCTTATTATAGCATCTCCTGGTATATAATGAATTGTCTCCATCTTTTTTGCGACTTCAGATAGAAATTGGTAGCTCAAGTCTCGTAGAATCCAGCACTTAAAAAAACCTAATGATTACTAAAGGAACATTTCTGAGGGATAATACTTGTTAGCTATACTTTCATATAACTTGCAATAATATTCGTATTAACACATATCATTTAACTAATAAACTTTTTAAATGTTCAGAATTACAATACAAAAGACAAAAAATTGTCAGCCAATAATCTAAAAATCACAATCACTTGCGAAAAATTCCTAAATAATATTTGCAATTTACCTTTTGAGTAGCTTTAAAGTATATATCAGTGTAAATGGTAGCGATTAAAGAAGGTGGAAAAATTGGTAGTAATTCCGTCGTAGATACCGCTCGTTGTTTGTGCCAGTACATCTTGTAAAATGTCTCTACTTTATCACGAAGACTTGGTGGTGTGTTGAACGTTTCCTTAAATAATATTTAAAATCCATTTCAGTTTTCATTTACCTAATAAATAGATATTATTTTCATCTAAATAATAACCAACTTTACCATTTTCTTCATAATAAGCCTATATCTTGTACGGAAATTCTCTTCCGGACGCATGTAGATACTGATGATGAGAGAGAGAGACGCGACGGCAGCACCGGTCACAACCAGGCAACCCGTCAGCATCACCATGAGGCAGGCGATGCGCTCGATGTCATTTATTGGTGCAATAGATGGACTAAGATTTTTTAATTAAGTTATCGAAAAATGTTATAGAAATATTGTTAAATATAATATGTATGCTAATATTGACACTCTACGAAGTGTTTTGGGAGAGAATAGCTGAGCTTTTTGAGCAGAAACTTGTTAGACGCAATCTACAAACGATTTAAAATATTCGGCTTAAGATTTTTGTAACTTTATTAAATAAGTATGCGTTTTATCAAAATGTGGTACAAAATTACCCGATCGGTAGAAACATTTTATTGATGAAGTAAATATCATTTAGAAATCGTTGTATGGTAGTGTTTGCAAGATTTCGAGACTCCGAATAGTCAGGATCCAACTGTAAGCAAATGATCATCTTTTAGTACAAAACTATATTCAAAGGGTTCCATTCCATTCTACACGGCATTGGCGAAGTAATTTGTGCCCAGATGGCACGCCTACTTAGTTATTGTTGGAGTCGGTGCCAGCCAATGAAAAAATCTTAATACAATTTAATTAATGTATCAATTTGTAAATATAATCAAAATATCCGTTCGAAAGTTCATTGCAAAGGCAGGATAAAACTCTCCTTCTTGGCTGGCACCGACTCCAACAATAACTAAGTAATTAAAATTATTTTTTTTAGTTTCGATTTGTAACGTTTTGAAGTCGGTTTTCATTTTTGTTAATGTCATATATAGATGTGCTTTTGGACTAAAACATTATATTATAAGTACATTTTTTACTGTGAATGATGATCTATGTATTATTAAATTAAAGAGTCAGTATATAAACACATTTTTAATGAAACATTATGTTTATATAGAGTGCTCATGATATCACTAAAGAACATCGACGTATCTACGTAGTCGTATAATATATTAGTACTTTGTTTTCAACCAAATATTCCTGCTAAGCTGTACTTACAGTAAGAATAGCCGTTTTTTTAATCAATCTCGCACTAAATTTCCGATCCAATATTTGTTTTTTATAAGGTTAACCGTCACTTACTAAGCATAAAATCATGAAATGCTCACAGATCAAATAAAATTTTGCATCTTTTATTTCCTGTTAACTTTTTTGTAAAACTTGCCTTTTACGATTTATTGAATGAACTTGCATTTTATTGATTAATCCAATATTTTGAGAATTGTCGGCTGAGACCGAAAAATAAGTTTCTTAAATGGACCATAAATCTTAAACGGTAAGTTAATTACAAAAATGTTTACGGGTAATAAAAGATGCGAAATTTTATCTTCTTCAATAATAATTTTAATAACTTTTGCTCTAAAATACATAGTTTCCGAGATATAGACCAAAAACTATGTTTCAAAATTACGCTTAAAGTTTCACCTGGACCTGTCAGCATTTTAAGATTTTATGTTCAGTAAGAGACCCTAAACCTTATAAATAAATAAAATATTGGATCGGAAATTTAGTGCGAGGTTTAATTCTATTTTTACTGGCCTACTAGCTTTCTTTAAAAACTACCTTTTTACGTGTCACTTAATTTCATTTAACTCTGATTTTATAATATTACCAAGAGTTTACCTTGGATAACTCATTGATTATGATCCATATCATGGACCAAGTAAGTCGCAGAACCATGAAGATGTAGCAATACTTTAATGTCGTTCCTAGAACGCTGCTTTGCATTTTCTTTTCATTTAATGACCCTGAAAATCAGTTTTCACTCAGTGTTGAAAAGCGCGCTTTTAATAGTACAAAACTATTTTTAAAATAGATAAAGAAGATTATAATAATATACACATGTAATAAACACATACTTACATAGTTGTCTATATCTTTAAACTTATTCTTACCAAAGTATGTTTGTTTTAAGTATGTTAATGTTTGTTGTAAATGTTTAATGTATGTTTTAAGAATTGAGAGAATAGTTCGTATAAGTAATACATTCTGAAATTTACGCGAATATTTTAATTTTATTTTAAATAAAACTATCTTATAAAATTATTTAATTTGTTTTTTCAGTCTCGACGCTTCGAATGCTTTACTTCGAATGCTTCATGGTCTCGGGAGAGACTGTCAAAATAAATGCGCAAAAAACGTTTATTAAGAGAGTAAGAGCTTTATTTAGACAGTCCATGTTGTATTTGAATGAACTGTCTAAATAAAGCTCTTGCATATTTACATGGTACATAACTGTACAGTGTAAGTACACTAATTATATCCCACTAAGTCGAATAATGACAGTGAGATTAGGCGACGTAATCGAATTCGCTTAGAAGTTCAGTTAGACATTATAAGTATACCTACTTACGATAATAGCGGTTTAAATGCTGAGCATAACTTTGACTCACACTTAACAAGTTTTCAATATTTTGTAAATATGTACTATATAAGAGTACAAGTACACTATTCCCAGACAATAACAAATATGCATTATGTCTTAACGCTGAGCAAAAAGTATTTTTTACAAAAGACGGTACAGCAACTTCAAAATCTTAAAACATAAAATAGTTTTTTCATTTATGTAAGTCCAATCATAGCCTTATCGCATGGTTAAACGTACATACCAAATAATAAATAAATTATCTATTCAACCCTTTTTAACGTCCCACTGCTGGGCACGAGCCTCCCTTCAACAAGAGGAAGATCAGGCTATAGTCCACCGCGCTGGCCTAGCGCGGACTTCACATGTCTTTCGAAAACTTGCTAGGTTTTCTCAGACATGCAGGTTTCCTCACGATGTTTTCCTTCACCGTAAGGAAAGAAAAGATTCGCACATGAAAATATCAGAGGTGCCAGACCCGGATTCGAACCCGCATCACTCCGTTATCCGTTATCCGTTATCCGTTATTGTGAGCGAGTTACCTGGGCTACCAGTTACCACTGTCTAAATTAAACAACACAAAATATACTAACATAAATACCGTAGCGGTCGATGTAATCGTAAGTAATAGCAAAGACCTTGAAAGTTACATAAACCATAATCTTCAGGAACTATATAAAACATATAAGTAATAATGTCCAGTACAAAACCCACTGAAACAGTAATTATGACGTATGACATAACACTAAATTAATTTTAATACTTATAAATTGCGAGACTAAATCGCCAGTCAACGTACCTATAGGTGTAATAAATTTAAGCAATTTAATAATTATGCTAGTTTTTCCCACGGCTCCGCTCGCGTTCTATAAGCTAAAAATTAAAAGAAATATTTTTCTCCCGTGTGTGTGTGTGTGTGCAACATTTTTCAATGACGCTCCGCTCCTATTGGTCGTAGCATTATGTAATATAGACTATAACTTACCTCGATAAACGGACTATTAGTGGATAGTCATCCAACACAAAAAGAAGCTTTCAATTCGAACCAATAGTTCCTGAGATTAGCGCGTTCAACCAAACACACAAACAAACAAACAAACAAACTCTTCAGCTTTATAATATTAGTATAGATTAAATACATACTTACAAATGGTGGAAACATTTACGGCAAAATCTTCAGTATTTGTTGACAAGCTATATGCTAAGACTAGAACATGAGTTGCGTATATAATATTATAGATTATGTCGAAGAAATACGACCACAGATTATGGTAGCAAAATACCAAGCTATAAATAGTGGTAGAAAACACTAAAATGCACACCATAGAATTCCACAGGCTATCGTCAGGGAGCGAAAGCAAGATGTGGTGGATGTATGTACAAGACCATCTTGATTGATGTTCTTCCTGTAAACAGTTTTATGGTTTTAAAAAGTATACCTAATTAAATAAAATTGAAAATTAAATTAAATTTAATATGAGTTATATTAAATAACCTTAAACATGCTCAAAACAGCCAAGAAGTACGATAGATAGCTCTTAAATAATTATATGATTTCTATACCATGGTGGTGTAGCGAATGACATGTACGGCTGCTAAAGGTCCTGGGTTCGAGTTCCGGGTCGGCCCAACTTTAGTGATTTGGAAAATTGGCGGTATTTCATCATCGGTTCTGCATCATACCTCTCACTGGTCGTGTCGCAACAGAAATAATAATTAACAGAATAATTTAACAGAAATAGAGAGTCCACTTGTGTCTGCACATACTTGTGCCCTATAATAATATCTCTTGCGTAGATGGCCAGTCTAAATAAGATTGGCGATCGAGGCCAAAATCGATTGGGGAATTATTATAAAGTACGTGGGTATTCGTATATGCGAATAGACGGTACATACACATTTACATATATTTAATATGTATTTAATATATTATGTTATAGTACATAAAATCAAGTAAAATAACAAAGTCACCTCTTCAGGAAAATTCTGTAACTCTATCCCAACATCCCTGGATATTTGCTGGCTCGTGCTATTCTTCGTCATAATAATATGACTTTCTTTATCTTAAAAATCGTCCACAAAATAGTATTTACAATATATGTGAATGGATGTAACTATATTTGTAAATACAGATATGACAGAAGATATCTTAAAGTCATTCTTTAAATATTAAACCTTTTTTCGTCTGTCGTATTTTCATATAAAGCAAATTGAGGGTAGCATTTTTTGGTACCATAATATGAATGGGCTATTAGACTGTGAAAAATATTGTTTTACTTTGTGTCCAAAGTCCTCATAGGCTAAGAGTTTTAAAAGTACAAAATTTTTTTTAATTACAAGTAAGAAATATTTCGGCTGCGTTCCACTAAGCGCCCACAACGACCAAAATGCTCCTTTAGTCGTTCCACATAACGACCGCGGTCGTTGTGGTCGCGGCGAAAACGTCACTTATGACGTCATGACTTACGCTCACGCGAAGCTCGCGACGACCCATCTAAAAAGGTGGGTCGTCGTGATCGTTGAGAAAATTAGCGGCGTTTTCAAAAATCAAAAATGGCGACCGTGCTTACGTTATTTCATACGGAAAGAAATATTTTAGTAGAAGTGAATATTTCTGCAGCGGATGCTAAATACACCACTAATATTGAATATAAAAATTAAATTATATTTTTTTTCAATATAAATCGATTTAAACAATAATTAATTAAGTTTATTTTCAAGGCTTACAGATTATAACCTAACTTCTTATATCTTTTGCATTCTTCTTTTTAACTCGCCGTTTGTATTATTTTATTATGCAAGTGGAACGAGAAAACTACGGTCGTGAGCGGGATCGTTGTGAACGCTTAGTGGAACGTAGCATTAATGAAATATGCAAAAAGTCTCTACAACCTTTTTTTTCTCTATTAGCAGGTGACCAAAAATGATGTGCAGTGACGTCACAGGGCAAATTCAAATTCAAAATAATTTATTCAGCATTAAATTATTACATTTTTACTGGATGTCATGAGTCTACTATCAATTCAGAAAGAAGAAGCTTCAGACCTGAAAAGAACTGGCGAAAGAAACTCAGCGGGACTAGCTGAGAGCTGGCGGTACAGGGGAAAGTAAACTGTCATACAACGTGCCTACTGCCTGTGAATGAGTATTGGCTCATGATTTATGAATTCAATAAGGAAATGACAGGCCAGCGAACGTAGCTCCATTGGCTACGCTACATGTAAACATTTTTTTTTTTTTTTTTTTTTATATCAATCTGAATTAGTGCTTGACTACGTTCCACCTGATGGAAAGTGGTAACGCAGTCGTAGATGGTAAGTCGCACTAATTCAGTAGCCACCTATTCACTCTTGCCTTGAAGACACCCATATTGTAATCGGACGGAAACACGGAGGCAGGCAGATTGTTCCAATCCTTAGCCGCACGTATAATAAATGACGAAGCGAAACGCTTCGTGCGGACGGATGGAATGTCCACGACATAAGGATGGAAACCAGCCGTTCGTCGCGTCGTCCGATGATGGAAAGGGGATGGGGGAATTAAATCATGTAATTCCTGCGCACACTCTCCAAAATGTAACCTATAGAATACACAGAGGCTGGCAACTTTACGTCGGTGATCGAGGCTTTGTAGGTTGGCATTTACCAGCGTAGGGTCACCAATAATCCTCTGCGCACGCCTCTCAATCGAGTCCAAAGCAGACAGATGGCATTTCGCAGCACCAGCCCATATGTGACTACAGTATTCCACACACGACCGGACTTGAGCTTTATATAAATCAAGGAGCTGTCCCGGTGTGAAATACTGTCGGACCTTTGCGAGGATGCCAACTTTCCTCGCTGCTACATTGGCCTTAGACTCGATGAACCGCCCGTAGTTCATGTTGGAACTAATGTCCATCCCCAACAACTGCAGACGGTCAGTGTATTCCAGAGGCACATTTTGGAAAGTAGGAGTCAAGGTAAAAGGACTCCTTTTCGCGGTAAACAGACACGCCTGTGTTTTGGTGGCGTTGAAACTCACAAGATTGGCATCGCCCCAAGTGGAGACTGCCTTGAGTGTGAGATTCAAACGCTCTACCATGGCCTCTCTTTCAGATTGAATTTGATCTCTACTGGCCCGAGCACTCGGCAGGTATCTCTCTACAACAGTGCTGTCGTCTGCGTACCCATAGATACCGGGTATAAGCAGATCGTTAATATGCAGCAGGAACAAGGTTGCAGAGAGAACAGATCCCTGAGGAACTCCAGAGTTGATCTTTAAGGGTTCTGATGAACAGCCTTCTACTACAACTCTGAGTGATCGGTCTCTCAGGAAGTCATTTATCCAGCCGATCAGGCCAGGAGAGGCTGAAAGCTTGCTTATAAGGCTAGCGTGCCAAACCCTGTCAAAGGCTTTTGAGACATCGAGGGAGACAGCAATCGCCTCCCCACTTCGCTCAAGAGCTTCGCCAATGGTGTGGTTGGCATACACTAGAAGGTCCCCAGTCGACCGATTCCGGCGAAACCCATATTGCCGATCACTGAGGAGATCATTCTGTTCAAGATATGCCATTAGTCGATTGTTCAATACACGCTCCATAATCTTGCTGAGTATGGAGGTGATTGAGATCGGACGATAATTGGCAGGGTCAGCACGGCTACCTTTCTTGGGCACTGGTTGCACGTTGGCAAGCTTCCAGGATTTAGGTACTATTCCAGTCTTAAGAGAAAGGCGGTACAGACGTGTCAGTATCGGAGACAACTCGGGAGCACATGTTTTAAGCACTATCGCTGGTATACCATCAGGACCACTGGCTTTATTCACATCTAGACGACACAAAACTCTCTTTACCTCCTTATTGGTTATGGAGATTTCAGGCATTGAGATCCCGCAGTGAGGTATATGTGGTGGAATAGCATTGCCAGTGTCTAGACATGAATTTTGGGCAAAAAGGGAGGCAAGTAAAGACGCCTTTTCCTTTGCCGTATGAGCCAGGGATCCATCAGATTTTACCATCGGAGGCAGTGAGGGACGACAGAAGTTCGTCTCTACCGCTTTCGCAAGGGACCAAAAAGCTCTGCTGCCAGATGGTTGGGCAGAGAGCTTTGTGCCAAAATGTGCAATTCGGTCAAGACGAGCCTTCTTTAATGTCTTTTTGTAGGACTTGGCGGCTAAGTTAAAGGCTCTCTTCTTTGATCTTACATCCGGAGTTTTGCGGTCTCGAGCATCAACCCAGGCAAGGTAGGCCGAATGCTTACGCTTTTCAGCAAAGGTACATTCGGCATTAAACCATGGGCGAGCTTTGCCACCGACGTGTACATCAGAGAACGGAATAAAATATTCCATTGCTTGATGCACCACATCAGTTATAGCATCAGCACAACTCGACGGATCGGAAGAAGAGAAGCAGACCTGCCGCCAAGGGAAGGATGCAAAAAAGTGCCGCATCTCATCCCAATCTGCTGACTTGTATTGCCATACTCGTCTAACACCAATAGAGTCATTATCTGGTGGAGAGTAAGACGACACAGCTTTTACCAGACAGTGGTCAGAGCTACCCAATGGGGATGAGACCTGGATGTTATATCTGTCTGGATCAGTTGTCAGCAGAAGGTCCAGACAATTAGCTAAGTGGCCGTCAACATCGGGTACCCTCGTCGCTTTTTCAACCAACTGGGAGAGTCCAAGTGACACCGCAAACTTCCATGCTTCTCTCCCAGCATGGTCCGTTTTCTGGTATGGGAACAGCCAATCTTCATGATGCGCGTTAAAGTCCCCCAGAAAGACAAGCTGCGCGGTAGGGTACCTTTGCATAGCCACATCAGCTGCCTCACTGAGATATTCAAACAACCGAGTTGTCTCCTGGTCACCTGTGTGCGATCGGTAGACACAGGAATACAGGATCTTTTCGATTCCTGTATCTACTATAACCCAGATCGTAGAGAATGTGGGGTCTTCAAGGTGGCGGAGACGCTGGAAACAGAGGTCATTTCGCGCGTACAAACAGACTCCAGCCCGCGAGCGGAAACTATGCTCCAACGTGTATCCGGTATAGTCAAGGTACGCAGCGCTCAATGGACATTGAATCTGCGTCTCCGTCAAAAAGAGCATGTGTGGCTGCACAGTCTCGAGGTGGAAGTGGACCGATGAGAGATTTGAGTGCAATCCTCGGATATTTGTGAGGTGCACTGTAAGTGAGGGGGAGTGCAGCCGCTTAAAAACATTACCCTTTTTGCTTCTTGTCATTAAATTTTATAGTGGAAGAGTGAATAGGATGGAGAATGGCAGTTGAACGAGGCGCTGCACTAGCCCAGCGGTAATATTGATGTTGTCGTGCCATAGAGAGCTTAGTCTGGAGACTGCGGGGACGCCCGAACCCCCCCAAGGATCGCCATCGGGCCCCCTCCTCTGGTCGCCAACCAGCACGATGGAGCCACCCTGGGATTTTTCACAGATGGCGGGGCAGCCTTTCATGGGTGGCTAGCCCACTAGTTGGGCCCCCAACTGTCTGCGGTCGGACAGCGGCAAGCCGTGCTTCGGATCCCGCTACCCTCCGCGACTAAGCTCTCGACACAACAAACAACAATCAACCACCAACACGGCTACTGTGCAACACAACTGTTCAGACCCACTCTCCATACGGCTTCATCAGCCCCTACATGCCGAAACGCGCTGTTGGGCGCTTGGCGGCACGACTTCTGCTGATGGGTGGTAACCGTGCCGTCGGCCGATGTTGAGGCCTACCACCGCGACTACCAAGGTGTGAGGTAGTTTGTCCCTTAGTCGCCTTTTACGACACCCACGGGAAGATATGGGGTGGCCATATTCTATTTGCCGTAGCCACACGGCAAAAACATTATAAATTCTATGTCTTTCAAAACAAAAAAAATATTTGTTCTTCTTAATATCGTTTATTTTTTTCCCATATAACCTTTATACGACATCAGATAAGGATAAAAGTAATCTAGAGTAGCCATCACAAAATAAGATACAAATTAAATAATGTAAAGATGACTCATAAATTAAAATGTTATATTCTTAAACCATGCGGAACTCCATACAAAATGCATAATTATATAAATTATTAACACAGTTATAAAATATATTATTCCTAAATATATTAACGTTTAATTTCTTCTGTAATTAATACAGCAAAAATGTCAGCAAATACATAATAAAAGAGAGATTATAAAAAATATATTCTTCACCGCAGTTTGTATAAAAATTGGAATGCTAAGAGTCCATAAAAAAACACAAAGGTATATTCAATTATATAAGATTTACAACATTAAGTACAACTCGTTTTCATTTCTTTACATAAAATATTTAGCTAATGTACAAGGACGTTTTGTTTTTTTGTATGCGACAAGAGTAGAGGCGCTGCGCAAGCGCAAGCACAAGCGTCGCATATTTATTGCTAATAAATACTAAATCAGACCTATAAGTTATTTTTTAATATTAAAATAGGTAACGTAATGTATATACTTAAATACTTAGATGATCTCTTTAGTTTCCAATATTTCATAAGACTAAACCACACGGTCGAATGTAATTATCACTAAAAATACTTTTTTAAATTTTTGTAATATCTGGTGTGTTCGAATTTAATTATCTCATTTTTTTAATTTCTGTAATATATCTGTTTCTTCTTCAATCTTTCGTAACTTTTTACTGAAAAATAAATGTATTTTTTTCTAACTAATGTGATCACGACCGATCAGATTGATCAGTTCATCCCGAGTAATAATTGGCTAGCTTAGACAGATAATGAATATATTATGAATTTGCGCGCAATAGATTGTAATTTGACTTAGAATTTTGGTTTCATTTCTATAATAAATGTTATTTCATACTGTATGAACAGAGATTTTACATCTCATTTAAAAAGAAAAACTTAATTTCTTTTAAAAAACCCGCGACGGTTTAAAGTAATTAAAAATGGATAAAAAATATTAAAGACTCCCGACATAACAAACAAACATCCTCTCACCCCAAACGCATATACCGTCTCCGTTCCGTCGTGGGTAAAAATGATGGATGACGAATGCCTTTATCCTGTGAGTGATAAATGTGAATTCGTAAATTCTTATCCTATCCCTGTTGCTAACTGCTAAGGTTTAATATACGTATTGTAAAATAAGGGGCCCGATTTTCTGTCTTAGCACCGGGGCCTTATCCACGCCACTGTTGTAAGATTGTGCTTTGAATGTCCAATTTCAGTTCTGGTGGTGGGAATGAACCTGATATTTATTTACGAAATTCATAAGGTACTCGTAGCTTTCATAAGTCCATAATCTTTATCACATACCAAAAAATATTTGGTAACAAACCTTAACTCCTAACAAATTACACATTTTATCACCTTTATTATACAACCATAGTTATAACAATATGTTAAAAATTAAATTTGTACTACATTATGCTGAGATTATTGTGCCTTAGTTTTGACTTTTTGCATGTGTTCTTCCCGGAAGCCACGGTTGAGATGGGCGCCAATCTTTGAGCGGATCCATTCCGGAGCAGACTTGATGAAAAAATACTGAAATAAATAAAAATAGACATTTCTTAATTATCCATATACAGTTCTCGAGGCATAAGCTCAGCTTTGCATTTGTGTGAGTGATAGTTAAAAGCCAATAGCCGCGCATCAAAAACCAGTTAAAACGGGTTTAAACCAATCACGCAACGTCTATCCGCATCGTCGTGCCTATGCGTACACGCATGGATTTCGAAAGTAAAAGTGTCGAAATATATGACTAATAAGGTGATATTGAAATTAAAAAAAAATATAATAATAAATATTTTACAGTTCTTTGGTATATTTGTGTTTTGAGTTAATTTCGCAAGCATTTGTTGGTAGACTGTCTGCAACAGCTTTTATTTAATTGCAAACTAATCATCATTTAATTTTCATGGAAATTGAAATAACTGAATGGTATTGAACCTTTCAGTCATGCACACAGACAAATTAATTTGAATATGAAGATTATTCAATGTAGGATATTTTCCAAATTGCACAACAGTCTCAGGTGCATAAGCAACCAAAAAATCCAAGAAGTTTTCAATTAACTATGAAACCCACCTGTATACCATGCAACCAGAAACCAGTACTGTTCTGTACTCTACCCAAGGTCATGATAGCGTTGCGAGTGTAAGTAGTCGCATCCGGGACCAGCAGATTGCCATCTAGAAGTTTCTGCGAGAATACATTCATTTTCGTAGAAATGAAGAGAGGCGAGAGATGCTGGATATATATGCCCTTTGAGGCATACTCGTCGCGTACAGCAAAAGTGAAATTACGGACGTATACCTGAAAAGATTATTTTATTACACGTTTAAACTTCGTGTCTTCTCAATTCTACGTGACACTGGCGAAATAATTTGTGCACGCTTTGAAGCCATTAACAAGAGAATTGAATTGAATTTAGTACACGTTTAAACTTATTTATTTTAAAATCTTAGTATTGTATATGTGATGGAAAACAGTGCTTCTATATGAATATAAAATTACATATGCTTCAACGAAACTTAAGCTTGGTATATAATAGTCTGAAGTTACACATAGGCTACTTTTTATTATAGAAAAAAAATATTATTATTATTATTATATGTATCACCAAAAACGAATTAGAGTGTAGTTGGGAGGGTTGCTAATGAAAAATAAAAAGGGTCGATAAGGTTCGTATTTTATAAGTAAACAACAATACAAACCTTACTGGCAGCGTAAACTGCCATAAGAGGCAAAGGTTGTAACTCCGAGCCAGAGGACACATTGACGATCGCGCCCTTCCCCCTCTCCACCATGCCAGGAAGAATCATACGCGTCATAGTAGTGACGGCGACTACGTTCACGTTTATGATTTCCCAAGCTTTGCTTATAGGTAGTTCACATAATGGCATGGGATAATCGTATTGGACACCGACATTGTTCACTGTAAAATATCAAAATATTTGAATCTAGTTAAACTTAATGTTAAATTTATATAGTTAAATTAAATAATTTCTCCAAGCTCTTTTGAATTGTCATTTTTACATTATTAGAATTAAACGTCAGTCTGTAAGTATGTGAGTAAACTACCACCGGCTCGGAAAGCTGTTCTGCTGAGAAGAACCGGCGAAAACCTCAACAGTTGCTCTTTTCAAAAAAAACATTTTTTCATCTTATAGGAAGTCATCGACAAAGTGCCGATGACAAGCGTGAATTAAAAAGAACTTATGTACTGTACCACGCTCTGATGACTGTTAATGCTAATTACTTTCGTTCATATTGATAAAAACATCCGCCACACGTCGATCACGACAACAGTGCGTTAAGAAGACGTCGTATGTACACAAGCTGTTATACACCGTAATTTAAAAGTTAAAAGTTCCACTAACATCATTCTCTATCTATGTATGGGTATGTTATTTGTATGTATAAATCTCTATAAATCTTGACGATACGTTTGGCTCAGTTGGCAGTGACCCTACTTTCTGCGCCAGCGGTCGCAGGTTCGAGTCCCGCTGGGGGCATCCATTTGTAGAGCACGAATGTTTTTACTCCAGCCATGGGTGTTTATATTTATAATATTTATGTATTTAAAAAATTATAGGTACTATATGTGTAGTATATCAACCATCTGGTATCCGTAACACAAGCCCCGTAACTTACTACGGAACTAGATGGCGCTGTTGTAATATTTATAAATTACAGCTCATCTTCATATCCATCACCACTAATAATGGTAAACACAGAGATATGAGAAATAATCACTCTCTGAGACAGTGGTAGCCCAGTCTCGCACGTCTGATATTTTCATGTGCGATTCTAACATCTCTAACATGATTGCCACTTGTCTTACGGTGAAGGAAAACATCGTGAGGAAACCTTCATGTCTGAGAAAACCTAACAAGTTTTCGAAAAGCATGTGAAGTCCGCCAACACGCACTAGGCCAGCGCGGCGGACTATGGCCTGACCCTTTCGTACTGAGGGAGGCCCGTGCCCAGCAGTGGGACGTTAAAAAGGGCTGATGATTATGATGAGAAATAATTATCCCTAATTCTGCGTAAAATTTAAAGCATGTAGCAGACAAGCCAAAACTTTCACATAGCGATTCGCTCGGGTTCGTCTTTAGCGAATAACAAAAACGAATTTATCCCAAGGGAAACCTACATTTTTCTGGATAAAAGAAGACTTTGTGCTAATGCAGACTCTAATCTATCTCGCTGCCAAATTTTGTGCAGACTATGCCATTAAGCCGTTTTGACGTGATTGTGTAAACAAAACAAAATAATTAACAACGCTCATTTCTAATGGGTATAGCAATAAGAAATTTTAATTTCACGCCGCACGCGTCTTACAATTGTGCGCATAATAAGCCCTTAAATATGTTTTGAAATATTTCAGAAATATACATACCTACCTAATAATAATTAGCTACAATTTGTTGCTTCACTCGCGTAACCGAATTCTTGGTGGTTAAAAAATATATTAAGTTAAAATGTATCTATTGCGTGTGTACCTATACAAGTATAGTAGGTATTTCCGCCAATTTTGAATCAATCGTAAAGTAATTGTTCTAACTTCGAAATATATTTTAAATACGGCTGCCACTTATTGATATTTTGAAGTTAATAATGCAAGGCTAATACATAATATTTGTCGCATAAGCACTTTCCGCCATACAATATATATTTCGATTCATGGGTGCAGTCGTCGGCAGTCGTCGTACGAGCTCACGGGTCGTTCTATCAATAATCAATCTTCTATCATTTAAGTTCGTTTAATACACAATTAGTTTTAGCTTGGACTATCATTTACTTATCTATTAATAATTCCTATCAATATCAATATCAACCATGAACCAATGACTGTAGGAGTTTTCGTCTCAGTATTTTACGGCTTACCCAATATTCCTAGAGAGATATCTTTTAGCTGTTCTTCTATATGCTGGTACACTTCAATTCCTTTACTAAAATCAGCTACAATTATCTTTGTTTTGACGCTGTGCAGTTTTTCTGAAAACAGTGATAATAAATTTTAACTTAAGCAAAATAATGATAATATTATCTTAATTATAATAATGATAATTATTTAATTAATGATAATTATTTTTTATACATTTAATTTTTGATATGATGTGTATTTTCAATATAAGTTTCATTATCATTTTCATAGTAAACTTTATGATATAGGTATCTATCAAATGAAAGCGAATATGACAGACTACATTTTAATGGACAATCATGATATACATATTAGGTACATGAAAGGGTTTGCTGAAAAGAATACGAATAAAATAACACAATCTTTTATTTAATAGCTCTGAAAATAAAAAGAAATACTAAAGTTTCTACACACTTTATTTTTTAATAAGCCGAATATTTGTAGTGAAATAGCAATACAACATACCAAAGTTATGATTTCAAGGAAACCTAGTTTTAAGTAATGTTGTAGACTATATTATGCAAAAGTATAGAATTGTTACAGAATGCATTACTATCGTTATCGGAGGTCACATATTCCATCGCCAGGCGGGGTCAATACGCATTCTGCCTTAATCGAACTGACGAATGACCGTGCACGCTTTAATAATAATTTACTAAAGGTCACAAAGCATCTACCTATAAATTAGTTTCAAAACTCAAAGCAAAAATTACAAAACAAAATCAATACCTATTTCATATTTGACACAGAAACCTTTCAGTCATTAGCATTATCATGTTTGAGCGATATCTACGGAAATATTAACTAAATAATGCAACAATTATATTAATTTGTCATTTAAAAGTGAGACTTTATATTACCACTTTAAGAATTGAATTGAGTTTATGGTTATTACAACTAATTTTAAAGTTGTCTGTTCTTTTTATACCTGTCGTTATGTATGACTCGATATACTTCACTTAAAAGACTGACTAAATTTGACTTCACTTAAGAGACTGAGAATTGCATGATGCAGATCATTCATTATATCAGATGATAATGTTAAGATGAATGTGTGGACTGACTTTTTAAATAACGATGAGTAGGTACATAAGGAAAAGCTTGAATATAGCATCAGTGGCAGAGTTGAAACTAAATAGTCTAATTGGTGGATACGTGTAAAAGAGGGATGATGATGAGTAGTCAAGAGAGTGATGGAATGGAAATGAATGGTGGAACAGGAGAAAACGGTGTATGAAATCACGATTAATATGGGAGTGTAGAAGACTAAAACTTATTAAATTGAGTAATGCTCAGGAAGAAAAGAGTTTAGACTAGTATGAATTTAAAAAATATTTAACTATACAACATTTAACCGTAAATTAATAGAAAAAACGGCAAAAGAATATTATAAATAAATATAAAATAACAAAAACTACTCTTTTTTTGAATTCGGTTAAAAGATAATATTTACCGATCTCCTCAGCTACGCTTTTCAATTTGTCAGGGTTGCGACTGATGAGAACTACATTAATGCCTCTCTGTGCGAGTTCCACGGCATACCTCTTGCCTATTCCGTCGGTGCTACCCGTGACCGCTGGAAATTAAAAATACAACTCTTATAAATATTTTAATTAATTAAAATTTTCAACCATAATCATAATTAAAAATAATACTTTCATAGATTTACGCGACGTTTAAATAACTATCGTCTGTACGGATTTTTTTGGCCGATCTTATAACTTCATAATCAATAATTTTATTATTCATAATCGAAATAAATTCGCGAAAAGAACCGAAAATATATATTTATTTATAACAAATTATTTTACAAATTCACAAAAGGTTTTATATTGATTAGAATAAACTTTATATTAACAACTAAATCGAAGAGAGTTTTTGAAAACAGAGGAGAATAGCACTGTTCTGTACTGTCTTTGACTAAATTTAGATGCAATGGTTTATAAGTATAGTCGTACCAACTTGGTATGAAATTAGTTTTAATTATTCTTCTTCGCTCTACATTTATTATACTAGGAACTCTACATAATAGATCACTTTTATTTAAATGATCACTTTAATTTGACTATTCAGTATAATTTTCAATTTTAATTGAATGTTGGTGTAGTCAATCCGTGAGGAATCTACCACCAGCTCGGAAGACTGGTCTGCTGATAGAAAACCGAGAAGCACAACAGTTGCTCTTTTAAAATATAATTATTATAATCAGTTCATCTATACTAATATTATAAAGCTGAAGAGTTTGTTTGTTTGGTTGAACGCGCTAATCTGAGAAACTACTGGTCCGAATTGAAAAAATCTTTTTGTTGGATAGTCCATTTATCGAGGAAGGATATCTAAGGCTATATTATATCGCTATGACCAATAGGAACGAAGCATCAATGAAAAATGTTGCAAGAACGGGAAGGACGGGCGTTAGTTCTGCGAGGTACCATACCGCGCGACTCAGAAAAAAATTGGTTTCCGGTCTTTAGAACGCGTACGAAATGCTAGTTATAAATCAAATTGAAGGGTCTGTTTTTAATTTTATATTAACAGCTTTTCACTAAATGCATAATATGAAAGTATATACGGCACTTACATACATAAAAAAATTGATTATAAAATTTTTGTCCATCTGTATGTCTGTTCCGGCTAATCTCTTCCGATTTAGACGGGACTTTCACTCGCAGATAGCTAATGTTATAAGGAGTAACTTAAGCTAATTTTATTTTATTAGAAAATTATTAAAACCGTTGCGTTTGTTACGTTTGCGTTGCAGCGAAGCGCACCGAGTTAGGTAGTTTACAATGTAATCAATACAGTTACAGTTAATATTCTATAGATCAATACTTATTACCAGTAATCGTACAGATTTGCATCAGCAATGTATTCCGGGCATGGAATAATATGCTTTGGTCGTAGATGTAAATAAATTCTTTTTTTATTGCTATTACTATAGTTATTATACACTATTCGCCGAATGAACCAAATACTGTGTAGACACTTTCAAAGTTTTTTAATGAGCATTTTATGTTATAAATAAAATTTAATATCATAAGTATTTTAAAACTTTATTTTCGTGTACAGAAACGTGGGTCAATACTCATAAATGACGGTTTATGGCCATAAAAAAACGACCTATAAAATTTAGCAATAATAATGATAACCTTGATATTTAAACGAGTTCATTTTATGGATAGCTAGGTAGTATACTAACTAACTTTTGACCTAAAAAATATTTTTCCAATACCTGTAATATATCCAATATGTCCGCGATAAAAGCTAGTTTCTTATTACAACAAATCGAAATACAGGAACTTCTTTTTATTAATTTACAATTACTTAAGTACTTATTTCAACGAAAATTAAACACAGACTTAGTACTACTCATTGAGTTAAAATAAACATACTTAAATATATCACTACATAGTATAAAACAAAGTCGCCTTTTCTGTCCCTATATCCCATAGAGAAAAGTAATATTATACCTATATCCCTATATCCCTATGTGCGCTTAAATCTTTAAAACTACGCAACGGATTTTGATGCGGTTTTTTTTAATAGATAGAGTGATTCAAGAGGAAGGTTTATATGCATAACTAGCAGATCCCGCGGCTTTACCTGTGCTAAATCTAGGGAAGAGCCCGAGCGAAGCGAGGGCGAGTCGCTAGTTGTATATAAATACCTATGGTACTACCTATTTCATAAAAACTTCTCCGAAACCAAACAAAAATAGATTTGACAACACTAACTACAACTACAGACTGAGTACACAATACACATAAAATAATATTTGATGTACGTAAATATCCGCGTTTTATTTATGATGACACGCACATGATAAATGAATGTTGACTTTAAAATTAGTATTTCTAAACTTATAAAGCAAGGGCCTTCACATTTCTCACATTTTAAATTTTAACTTTGTATAAAACTATAAACCTAGAAAAAAGCTTCCTCACAGACTTACATACTTACATTTAATTTAAATTTTAAATTTTAACTAACGAGATACTCTTAAGGGCAAGGTATTTACAAACTTTGATTTTTTTTTTATTATATAATCAAAGATTAAAACGTTCCGTGGGTCTTTACTCTTTAGTAATATAAATACAAAAAATTGGTCGTGCCATTGTCGAGTATTGCGCTTAGCAACATGCATTTTTATTTATTCATATAAATAAATAATGTAAATATGGCGATTCAAAAGAGCTTGTAAAATTCTGTTTTCAAGTGTTAGTGTCCATGACGTCATCATAATAATAAAAATACATTGTTGTACAGATTTCACGGAGCTGTGAGCACAAAATCGAATCATACTTTACTGCAGATTTAACTTGTTTATTTACTTATTATGTTCAGACAACTTAATAGCTTAACTAAGACGCAATTACTATTTTCTTACAATTTTATTGATAGGAGTAGAAATAGAAATGATAAGTATGTACCAATCTAATGTATTTTTATATAGAGATTCAATTTCTACTTACTAAAAGATTTGAAAAATGTATTCATAGCTATATTATATAAAATACGGAGAAAGTACCGATAAATTATCATCATCAGCCCTTTTTAACGTCCCACTGCTGGGCACGGACCTCACTCAGTACGAGAGGGATCAGGCCATTGTCGACCGCGCTGGCCTAGTGCGTGTTGGCGAACTTCACATGTCTTTCGAAAACTTGCTAGGTTCTCTCAGACATGCAGGTTTTCTCACTATGTTTTCCTTCACCCTAAGACAAGTGGTAATCATGATAGAAATGATTCGCACATGAAAATATCAGAGGTGCGAGACCCGGATTTGAATCCACATCACGCGGTTATCCAAGCGAGCACGTTACCACTGGCTGATTACTTATAGTGCCTTAAAAATTTCATCAGTTGCGATCAACAAATTATGAGAATATTCCTATCACTATATAAGTATTATTAAACGAAGCGCGTCTGTCTGTTGCAATAAACTCAAAAACTACTGAACGGATTCACGTGATTTTTAGCAATAGATGGAATGATTCTCTAGGATATTTTATGTACACTTGTACAGTGTACATGTACACGCGAGTGAAGCGAGGATAAGTAACTAGTAAGATAGTATTATAATTCGTATAATATGGCAATTGTTTTGTCAAACGACACGACGTTTTTGCCTCAGTTTGTAGTGCGCTACAATACCCTACTTGTTGCGCCAGCGGTCGCAAGTTCGAGTTAGATTCATTTATTGTTTGTAGTCCCGTCAAGGGTTTACATGTATATAATTATATATATATGTATACCACGAAACTAGACAGCGCTGTGTGTATTTATTAATTTAATAAATCTGATAGTATTATAAGTTTTCTATGCCTTTCCTATATATGAACATATATAAGGTTTCTACTCCGCAATGATTGAAAGATGGCATATTTTCAAAGCCTAAAATACAAAAAAAATCACATTATAAGGAAGATAAACAGGATAACACTCAATAAATGAATAAAGTTTTAAATTTGATTTTATGTTCCTATCTATTTGTACTTATTCGATTTGCAATGTAAAAATTTAGAAAGTGAAAGACCCTGAAACTTTAATGAAGCATACAATATTCAGAATCCTGCTGTTTTTTCGAAATTAATTTAAGTTTCGAAATATAATATATCGGCTTCGATATCAACATTGTGAGGAAACCTGCATCTGTGAGAGAACCTATGACGTTTTCGAAAGACATATGCAACGCAGGCGGGCGTGCTCATCAATGTCATGTTAAAAGGGGTTTCTTTGCGCTGTAGTAGCGCAAAGAACAGATTTGGATGATAGATAGACTGTATACGTATATATATATATATTCTTTAATGCATTTGTATGTATTTTGAGATATCTGTAATGGTGGTATGTACACACCTCACAATCACCTGTATAAATACTTATGTGATACTCACCAGTTAGAAACCAATTGGCGCTACTCACTAAAACCCAGAACAGAACACACCTAGGGATAGAGTCACTAGCAAAAACAATTGAGTGAACTGATAGAGATAAAAATGTCTATCTTTTAATACTTTTTGTGCGACTCTTAAGCGAAATATCTCCAACGTTTTATTTATTATATAAAGCTAAATAAATAAAATTATTCATTTTTTCTTACATCGGTTTTTATACAAATGTACAATTAATGGGTCATACTCAGAAAAAGTGTACATTTGTCATCTTTTCTTGTCCCGCTACTTCATACTTCTATAAATGTCATATTTTACAAATATAATAAAAAAAAATGCCTTTGTTGCTATATTTATCTATTAATAAACTGATTTCTTTAGTATTATATCTATAATTTACATTCAAACATACTTTTTTTTTGAGATTAATTTTCTTAAAAATCATCTCTCTATACATTTTTTCAATGTCTCAATGACCGTTTTACTTGTTCAGAGACTGGTTGTTACGAATGATAATAGATTTATCTAACATTGTGTATACTCATATTATATTTGCTAAACTAATCAATTAAATTAGAATAAATTAATTCGTAAATCATAAAAGGAAAAAAATATTTTAATAAAATAATGTATGTCCTAAAATTATGTCATTTTGTTACTCAGGGTGAGTTACGCAGAATAAAATTTAAAGAGAATTTATTTAAAAGAGTAGAAATATTTTTTCTGTATTGGCTGTACTAGTAATAACGTTAAAATTGTTATTGCTGCGGCCTTTGTATTTTCATTGTCATAGTTCACTCATGATTTTTTCTCAAACAAATATTTTTTTAAAAATGTCTCAGGGTAATAAACGACTATTATTTTGGTAAATATTTTATAATTTTCTTTTAATAACTAAATACTTTTGTTATATTTTATCCAACCATTATAACTATACTCAGTGTTTTTTTTGTGTAATACACGGTTTACGTGAAAACCCTCTTTAAAGTTATAATTTCTCAGAATTGGTTCTCAGGTTTGTTATATTGCGTGACGTTACGAAACTGAAAAATTTTTAAGCTTAGTTCATAAAAACAAATAAATAATTATTTTATGTAGTATTATAAAATATTTTTTTCAGAGCAAAAATATTAAAATACATGTTGTAGGTAAATGGTGATATGTATGATGGCAGAGATCACAAAGAATATCTAATATAATAGTTTCTTGAATTTACGCGAATATTTGACTTTATAAATGAAATTTTATTTCAGTAGACACGCCGAGAGACAAAAAATATAGAGAACGTCTGAAACCAACTTTATATATTATTTTTGTTAAAATTCCATTTAACCATTATTACTTTTTTTTATTAGCGATATTTGCGATCAGTCTCTTTTAGACTATAAGCGGATCTTGTGGGCCTGTTAGAGGTGCTTACAAGCGGTAGCTACCTTTTTAAGTGTCTAAGATCTAGCTCTTGGATATCGTATCGCTTCAAGCGTGTGTAGTAGCTGATATACAGCAGCACAGATGCCAGGTAATTTGGTAGATTTTTTAAGGCGGTGTTTATATTTTTGTTTGGCTGTGTTAATCTGGAGTACCTCATGTATCTCGGCGTCCTTGTCTACCTAGCTCTTCTTTCATTCAATATGTTTTAATAGTATAATTTATTTAACATCAGTATTGTGGACAAAAGTCGAAGGCGGCCGAACGTAGACGAATTCACTCGACGGCGAGTCGTCGACACGCATTTGTTTTAAGCCACGCCCTTTTTATTAACTCGTTAACGGTTAAACTACTGTGTGTATTTAGAGATAGGAGGATTCCATGTCTCAGCACGAGGAAGATAGTCAGCTGATCACAGTACACCTGGTGGGGATGGACGGGAAGAGACACAAGAATAGTTAAGAATATGAAGCTCCTCCAACCAGAATACGTCAAGCAGGTAGTCAACCTGCTGGAGAAGAAATACGCAGTGTAGTGCGACGGCACAGAACATTCGAGTGATGTCTGCTGATACCTTCAGCAGAGGTGTAAGCCTTTACGACCATCTGCTGGAGGGACCTAATCTGCTAACGTCGCTTATATTGTTCGGCTTTCAAGAAGGGCAGGTGGATACTACGCTGACATACAGGAGATAATCCTTCGGGTGAGATTCGACCTGAGGATCAGCCAGCACGATAGTTTGTGTGGTGGGACACCGACTGGATGAATTCACCTCGCCACTGATGACAAAATAAAACGCATTATCGCGCCCTCGGGGTTATCACCAGAAGCCATTGCATGACCAACTGTTCCGGGAGCTGGAATTTCTGTAGCGGCCAGAAGAACTATAACCCGCTGAAGGGGCATATCTGATAAATCAAATCAAAACTAAATATTTTATTCAGCATAAAAATTCTTGCAGTTTCTTACGAAACGATCAGTTCGGAAAAAAGAAGCCTCTGAATTGAAAAGAACTTGCGAAAGAAACTCGGCGGAACTAATATTATTATTTTAAGTTTATCTCTCTCTCTCTCTCTTTTTTCAAATGAAATTGCAAATTAACAATAATTCTATATATTGAAATAGCCTGGCGGCGATCACATCACTCTCAAGATATACTGTCTTCTAAAAAATCGTTAACAGAAGAGGAAGGTCTGCTGCACATAACTGAGGAGAAAAAGCTGCACGTCACTGAGGAGGACAAGCAGTTCAAGCAAGACGACGAGTGGCTACCGGATCCTGCACGCTTCTCTTCTCGAAATCGGAGACATTGGTGAGAGCAGCTAGAGTATTGACATTTGAGAACAAGTGTCAACGTTGAGCTACAGGATGAAGCATTGTCATATCGAAGAAGCTGAACGCGGTCAGCTTCAAAGAAGAAATGTTACGGATTAAAGCATATCGTCCACCACCTAAGACGAGCAGATTATTTCGACTGGATCCAGTACTGGAGGATGATGTGCTGCGTGTAAGAGGCCGTATAGGATCTGCCACCTCGCCCCTCCAGATGAAATGACCTATTATCCTCGATGAAGGCCAACGCATTAGGATACTCCTTGTACTACGAGAATATTGCGCTGGGGTCACGCCAATCGAGAACGTGTAGTTCGTACTTTCCCAACAACCATTCAATTACTTTGGAATGAACTACTTCGGGCCGATGATAGTGAAGATCGGCAGATATCGAGAGAAGCGGTGGGAAGCGCTGTTCACGTGTCTCAAATCGCGTGCCGTGCATCTGGAGATCGCCCATCACTGTCCACGAGTTCGGCGATCATGGCGCTGAGACGAGTGGCAGCTAGAAGAGGACGGCCGAACACCATTCACTCAGACAACGTCACCAACTTTAGAGGAGGGGACAACGGACTTTTTTTTTACGCTCTGAATTAGTGCTTGACTACGTTCCACCTGATGGTAAGCGGTAATGCAGTCGTAGATGGTAAGTCGCACTAATTCAATAGCCACCTATTCACTCTTGCCTTAAAGACACCCATATTGTAATCGGACGGAAACTCGGACGCAGGCAGGTTGTTCCAATCCTTAGCCGCACGTATGATATATGACGAAGCGAAACGCTTCGTCCGGATGGATGGAATGTCCACTACATAAGGATGGAGACTAGTCATTTATCGCGTCGTCCGATGATGGAAAGGGGATGGGGAAATTAAAATATCATGTAATTCCTGCGCGCACTCTCCAAAATGTAACCTTTTTTTTATTCTGAATTAGTGCTTGACTGCGTTCCACCTGATGGTAAGTGGAAACGCAGTCGGAGATGGTAAGTCACACTAATTCAGTAGCCACCTATTCACTCTTGCCTTGAAGACACCCATATTGTAATCGGACGGAAATACTGACGTAGGCAGGTTGTTCCAATCCTTAGCCGCACGTATAATAAATGACGAAGCGAAACGCTTCGTCCGGACTGGTGGAATGTCCACGACATAAGGATGGAGACCAGCCTTTCGTCGAGTCGTCCGATGATGGAAAGGGGATGGGGGAATTAAGTCGAGTAATTCCTGCGCACACTCTCCGAAATGCAACCTATAGAATACACTAAGGCTGGCAACCCTACGTCGGTGATCGAGGCTTTGTAAGTTGGCTTTTACCAGGGTAGGGTCACCAATAAGCCTCAGCGCACGCCTCTCAATCGAGTCCAAGGCTGACAGATGGCATTTTGCAGCACCAGCCCATATGTGACTACAGTATTCTACGCACGACCGGACTTGAGCTTTGTATAGATTAAGAAGCTGTCTCGGCGTGAAATACTGTCGGACCTTTGCGAGGATGCCAACTTTCCTCGCTGCTACATTAGCCTTGGACGCGATGAACCGCCCGTAGTTCATGTTGGGGCTAATGTCCATTCCCAACAACTGCAGACGGTCAGTGTATTCTAGAGGCACATTTCGGAAAGTAGGAGTCAAGATAAAAGGACTCCTTTTTGTGGTGAACAGGCACGCCTGTGTTTTGGTGGCGTTGAAACTCACAAGATTGGTATCGTCCCAAGTGGAGGCTGTCCTGAGTGTGAGATTCAACCGCTCTACCATGGCCTCTCTTTCGGACTAAATTTGATCTCTACTGGCTCGAGGATTTGGCAGGTATCTCTCTACAACTGTGCTGTCGTCTGCGTACCCATGGATACCGGGTGTAAGCAGGTCGTTGATATGAAGCAGGAACAAGGTTGCAGAGAGAACAGAACCCTGAGGAACCCCTGAGTTGGTATTTAAGGGTTGTGATGAACAACCCTCAACCCTCAGGAAATCTTTAATCCAGTTGATCAGGCCAGGAGATATACCATAGGCTGAAAGCTTGCTTACGAGGCTAGCGTGCCAGACCCTGTCAAAGGCCTTTGAGACGTCGAGGGAGACTGCGATCGCCTCCCCGTTTCGCTCAAGAGCCTCGCCACAGGTGTGATTGGCATACACTAGAAGATCCCCAGTCGACCGATTCCGGCGAATTCCATATTGTCAATCATTGAGGAGATCATTCTGTTCAAGCTATGCCATTAGTCGATTGTTCAATACACGCTCCATAATCTTGCAGTGTATGGAGGTGATTGAGATCGAACGATAGTTGGCAGGGTCAGCACGGCTACCTTTCTTGGGCACTGGTTGCACGTTGGCAAGCTTCCAGGATTTAGGTACTATTCCAGTCCTAAGAGAAAGGCGGTACAGACGTGTCAGTATCGGAGACAACTCGGGAGCACATGTTTTAAGCACTATCGCTGGTCAGGACCACTTGCTTTATTCACATATAGACGACACAAAACTCTCTTTACCTCTTTTTTTCAGGCATTGAGATCCCGCAGTGAGGTAGATGTGGAAGAATAGCATTGCCAGAGTCTAGACATGAATTTTGAGCAAAAAGGGAGGCAAGTAAAGACGCCTTCTCTTTTGTCGTATGAGCCAGGGATCCGTCAGATTTTACCAGCGGTGGCAGTGAGGACCGACAAAAGTTCGTCTCGACCGCTTTGGCAAGCGACCATAAAGCTCTGCTACCAGATGGTTGGGCAGAGAGCTTTGTGCCAAAATGTGTATTTCGGTCAAGACGAGCCTTCTTTAATGTCTTTTTGTAGGACTTGGCGGCTAAGTTAAAGGCTCTCTTCTTGGATCTTACATCCGGAGTTTTGCGGTCTCGAGCATCAACGTAGGCAAGGTAGGCCGAATGCTTACGCTTTTCAGCAAAGGTGCATTCAGCATTAAACCATGCGCGAGCTTTGCCACCGACGGGTACATCAGAGAAAGGAATAAAATATTCCATTGCTTGATGCACCATATCAGTTATAGCATCCGCACAACTCGACGGATCGGAAGACGAGAAGCAGACCTGCCACCAAGGGAAGGATGCAAGAAAGTGTCGCATCTCATCCCAATCTGCTGACTTGTATTGCCATACGGGCTGTCTACCAAGAATAAAACCAGCGGTGAAGGAGGAAGGACTTCTGCATTGTATGGAGTGGTGCTACATTCCCCGAGGTGCCCCGAATCAGGGAGGCCACTAACCACTTCCTGCTGGGGTCATCTGCTAGCCTGCCTACAACCGGGCCATGGAAAGACGACGACCGATGCACACACGCGAGGGGAGCCAGCAAGGCGCTTGCTGATCATTTTTGGCGAAGATGGGTGCGAGAGTACCTCCCACTCTCATTCTTATCGGTGGACCAACGAACAAGACAAAGATTCTGCAAGCGGGAGACATCGTGATGATGGTTAACCCCATCTTGTCACGTAACATGTAACTTATGGGCATCGTGAAAAGAGCCTACTCGACGGTGACGCACGAGGTGCAGACGTTCGAACGAAGAGCGGCGGCTTCAATCGTCCCGTCACTAAGCGCGTTGTGCTGATCGTGCTGATGAAGAATGAGGCGCGCAGCGCTACGCTATGGGGAGAACGTAGTACTACATCCGCCGGCGAGTCATCGACGACGGCACCCGACCACGAGCGGTAGCAGCCGACCGTTCACGATCGTACCCGAACACATTAGTTTTAAACCATGCCCCTTTTATTAGATTGTTAACAGTTAAACTACTGAGTGTAGTTAGAAATAGGCCACGCCTATTTTATTTACGGTGTTTGTTTGTAATGACTTGTCAACACCTAAGCGTGTGTGAGTCATATAGCACTCCTTTAGAGTCCCCCTAAGCCGTCTCCATACCATTCGATAGTTTCGTAAGCCGTGGTCCGAACCTCGCAGGAGGTGCCATTACGAAACTACACCACTTGAACTTCATAGTCCATTTCTAGCCTGTGCGCCGCCACACCCGGTAACGTAGTTAAGGCCAATAGGGCTAACCGCACTCTACATTCAGGAAAAATATGTACGGCATGCATTGACTCCGGACAGCAACATCGAGCTGAGCAGACGTACTACAGAGCGTAGCAGTGGAAAGACAGTATAAGTGAAGTGAGTCTAGCGTTGCCAGAGAAGTGTTAGTGTACATTGTAATAAACTAAGAGCTTGTAGAGCTCTCAAAGAAATCTAAAGACAAACTCGGACCATCTGTGCCACAACCCGCGTCTATGAAGCATACTCTACCTTTCGCAACCCACGTGTATTCTGTAAACCCGCTGCCAACAGCGTCCTCTGCTCCTTCAGAGTGTCAGTGCCTTCACCACATCCTCCGCCTACAGCGCAATATTTGTTACCACTAAGCCGCTAAAAGAGCAGCACTAGAAACATTGACATCGATTTAGACATGACTAGGCGTGGAGCAACCTCACAGCAGCCGTGTTTCCTGCGAACTATAATTTTGCGTACTGTCAAGGCTTGTACACGGGAAGTCTGTGGTTCAGCTGTTCGCGCGGGGCGCTAAATGCACTGCGCGTCCAATATAGTAATCTTTTCAGGATGATGTTGAAACTCCCTCGTTTCTGTAGTGCCTCTGGGATGTTTACCCAATCGCTTACAGATGGTTTCCATGCTATCATCAGGAAAAAGGTAGCTTCGCATGTGATAAGGATTCGGGGGAGCATAAATAGCATCCTGAAAATCGTGGCTGAGGACACGAGAGCTCCTGTGCTGAGGCATCTCAGGCAGAACCATTGTCAATCACTTTTATTATGTTTTGTTTGTATTTGTTACTAACCCTAGTGTATAAGTTGTATTATCTAAGGTGTATACTAACAAAAAATGGTTCCTATATTGTTCCGAATAAAAACAATTACTATTATTTTAATTTGAGTGGCAAGCGCACTCCTATTAGGACGGATTCACGCTACAATATCGGCAACAAAGTCAAACTCAAATAAACTTGGAATCGAGCGAGACAACAAATGATGGCAGTTATATTGCCATTAGGTCAGAAACTGTTTTGCCCGCCCCCGTTGTGTAAAGTGTCTAGGGGACCACGGGACTTCGGATTGCCCGCGTAGGGAACCCGTACCAGACGCCTCTTTGAGCAGTTCTTTGCGGAGAGCGCTCAAAGCTCCCGCGCACCACAAGGGCAGGACTCTGGTACGCGCCCTACACAAAGGCCAATGCCAAATGTATACACCGGTACCAGTGCTGACAACTAACGTATGAGCGAACCGCATGGCTACCCAAAGCTGGGGTCTACCCAAGAGGCCTTCATTGCAGACAGATATCACAGTGCCTTCAGGGCAGACACGAGTCACGACACTCACGTTGGATGAAATAGTCTCATCATTTAAGGCGTTATATTCTATGAGAAAATAGGAGCCATTTCTGCTACATTCACCTCACTAACAAACTAACAAATGGCTTGTTTAGGTAGAATTAAACCCAATTGGTGTCTACAACACCAACTCACACCAACCTCAGTAGAGGAGGTTAAACAATAATCAAGACACTTCAGACTAGAAAGACGCCTTAGATAGAATCCCTAATAAAATTATTAAACGAATGGAAAGAACCTATAATTATAGGTATTCACAAACCAGGGAAGGCTCGCAACCTCCTTTTTAGCTACATACCGATTTCACTACTAAACCGCATAAGTAAAATCAACGAAAGAATAATATAAGCCAAACAAAGGGCCATAGCATAGGCCAAAACTCTCATATTTCCTGAACAATTCGGAATGCACCGCTTAACGCAGCACATACATAGACATTTTAACATTTTTAATGATCAGTAGGCACAGGTGTGCTCTTTTCTATATTAAAGGCGTTTGACAAAATCTGGCACAACGCTTTATTATATAAGCTTTACCGAATGGGCGTACCAAATGGTCTCGTTCACATCAAACGAGAATATTTGTCAAATCGTTTCTTCCGTTGCAAAGTAGATGGTACATTTCCCACACCACACCCCATAAGGGCAGTAGTACCTCAGGGCTCAAAGCTAAGACACGAGAGATACTTTATACACTCTACACGATCGACATTCCGAGTCATGAGACTACGACCATCGCCCTCAATGCGGATGACACAGCCATTTATGCCCCAGCAATATGCACAAATAGAATAGTTTCAAGACTTCAAAAGGCAGTCATAATCATGGGGCATTGGTTCCGAAAATGGAGTAGTGAGTTGAACCCTGAGAAAAGAGTGGCTGCGTACTTTTAACTAAAACCGATTTATACGCATAGCCACAGGCAGCCTGGTGCACAGTAGACCTACACAAAGACTTACAGCTAGAGCTCATTAGGGACTACATAAAAACAACTTTCATTAACTAGGTACTTTGCAATAATATCAATGCACACTGACGAGTTATTAGTAAACGCCGCTAATTACGAACCCGTAGATGACATTACAGATACGCACAGACGACCAAAAGACGTAATTTAGCCTTTATCTTTAGGAACACACACCGACACCGTACACACAATCACCGTTCTCGCCGACGCGAAAGAGGTCCCAAATCGTATACGACTCCTTCAGAGTCCCACTAAGCCCCCCGAATTTCATGCTCCATTTTTAGGCAGGACGTTCTGTCCGCCTCACCACGCTGTAAAGGCCAGTAGAGCCAACAGCACTCTACATTCATCGTCAGACAGCCATCGAAGAATAAACGAACAAGCAAGAAAAGAATTTGAACCTCTTATACAGTCCACGACAATCAGTTAATAATTTTTGTAACTTTAAAATACATTATTTTATTTAATGTAAATAATACATTACAATAATGTAAATAATATTTATTAAACCAAACAATTGTTTCTATACTACGCTTTATGACATCAGTTTTGTTACGAAGATTCTCAGTATCGTTACCTATCAGTTTAGTTACAAATGTCAAATGTACACTTTTTCTGAGTATGACCATAATATCGACCCTATACAATTAATATTTTAGGTCACGCTACTAATAAGTCTAATCTTTATAATAATAATAAAAATTATAAACTTAGTAGTAGTTTCAAACGTAAAACGCGCCTCTCGTCATCATAGCGACAGATTTGTTAATAAGCCGCATAAGTGTTAATCATTTTACAGTAAAAAAAATATTTCTTTTTGTATAGATTTCGCTTAGTTACTGTATTATTGCACAGTGGTAGTTCAGTGGTTACACGCTCGCTTGGATATTCGAGTGATACGGGTTAAAATCCGGGTCTCGCACCTCTGATATTTTCATGTGCGAATCTTTTCTATACCATTATTACCACATGTCTTACGGTGAAGGAAAACATCTTGAGGAAACCTGTACCTGAGAACATGAGAACCTAGCAAGTTTTCGAAAGACATGTGAAGTCCGCCAACCCGCACTAGGCCAGCGCGGTGGACTATGGAGTATGGCCTTATCCCCTCATATTGAAGGTAATCTGATTACTATTTTATTATATGTATATATTTATACTGTTTTTAATACAGTAAATAATTATAATTAATGTGTCGTAACATCCTGGCGTCATAATCAATCGGTCAATGTAACCAAAACGCGACCATGACCCGCTTGCTAACAAGATTATACGGGTAAGTCAAAACGTGTATAATTCGGCAATTTCGCAATAAAACTATCGTGCCGGTTGCAACAGTTGCATGCGACGCGATCATAACAATTTTTAGGTGTCCGTACCCAAATGGAAAAACCGACTTCAAAACGCTACAAATCGAAACTAAAAAGAAAAAAAAATAATTTAAATTACTTAGTTATTGTTGGAGTCGGTGCCAGCCAAGAAGGACAGTTTTATCCTGCCTTTGCAATGAACTTTCGAACGGATATTTTGATTATATTTACAAATTGATACATTAACTAAATTGTATTAAGATTATTTTGCTTTGGCTGGCACCGACTCCAACAATAACTAAGTAATTTAAATTATTTTTTTTTCTTTTTAGTTTCGATTTGTAGCGTTTTGAAGTCGGTTTTCATTTTTGTTAAAAAATAATTTATTTTAAATTTTTTTGTGGAAATTATTATGTTTAAATAAAATATTGGAAGGCTAACTAAACTACTGCTCCAATAAGTCAGCGAAGTTTTGAAATGAACGACAATAGTCAATCGAGATTTGTCCACGTCTATTTTTCCACGTAACTCGTAGACGTTAATAAGATTTACCTTCTATTAGCAATCCACCTAATATCCTGAAGGAATACGACTATCAGTTCATAAGTACGTATAATATTAAAAGAATTTTCTTTCAACTCTTAACCGTTGAGGATATATACCTTACATCATCACAAATTCTTGAACAGCTTTAGAAAATATATGAAAAAGGTAATCAGTGCCGATAAAATTTAAGGGTTGCCCTCGATTTCTCTAGGATCCCATCATCAGATGTTGACTTGGTGACAATGAGAACATCTTGAATGTATACCCTATCGAACAAAAAAGAAATGTTTTAAAATCGGCCCACAATTCACGGAGAAATCGGTGAAAACACATAAAAAACAACTGTTGAGGAATTTTACCTTCCATCATCAGCTCATCCACATGAGATGATGATTTTCATACGTAAAAGCTTTATCGGGCTTAGAAAATATATCAAAAACATAATAGGTGCCTGTAAATTTTGAGAGTTGCCTTCGATTTCCCTGGGATCCCATCATCAGATCCTGACTTGGTGACAATGGGACCACCTCGGAACTATACCCTACCAATCAAAAGAAAAATTTTTGAAATCGGCCCACAGACGGCGGAGTAATCGGTGAACATACATAAAAAAAAATACATACAACGGAACATATAACCTCCTCCTTTTTTGAAGTCGGTTAAAAACGGGACCCTGTTACTAAGACTCCGCCGTCCGTCCGTCAGTATGTCTGTATCACATGAACCATGATAGTTAGACTGTTAAAAATTTTTGAGATAAAGTATTTATGTTGCCGCTATAACAACAAATAAAGAATATAATAAATATTTAAAGGGGCTCCCGTTGTAAGGGACAATGTGATTTTTGTTCGTTTTCGCTCGATATTGATAGGGCTGTTGCCTTGTTGAATACACAATTTTCATTTTAAAAAATAATAATAAAACAAATATTTAAGGGGGCTCCCAATTCTCATACAACAGACAAGATTTTCTTGCCGTTTTTATAGGTACGGAACTCTTCGTGCGAAAGTCCGACTCGCACTTAGCCGGTTTTTTTAAAGCATATCCAATTATGGAGCGGTAGTTTTGGCCCATGGCTCATGAAGTTCGTCTTCATAAATGTATAGATAACACTGACTGATATTTTTCACATAATATTATCTATACAATTATTATAAGGCTGAAGAGTTTGTTTCTTTGTTTGTTTGTTTGGTTGAACGCGCTAATCTCAGGAACTACTGGTCCGAATTGAAAAATTCTTTTTGTGTTGGACAGTCCGTTTATTGAGGATGGCTATATTACATCCCGCTACGACCAATAGGAGCGGAGCATCCATGAAAAATGAGCGGAGCCGCGTGCAAGACTAGTATAATATATGACCTTAATAAAGCTTATAATAGTTTACAAAAAACTCGAATTCGAACAACTTACTATACACTTACGCAGTATATAGTATCATACAGTCGGAGACATACAATTATACACGTAGCAAGATTCGCAGCAGGAAGATACCTATATTTCTTTTGATCTATCTGTTTCTTAATCAACTTGTTTAGGCCAGTAACAATAGCCTTATTTTTGGTCAACCTAACACCAATTTTTGATCCAATATTTTTTATAAGGTTTAGGGTCACTTACTACACAAATAAGATCAATAAATGCTGACAGATCCAGGTGAAGCTTTAAGCGCAATCTTGTAACATAGTTTTTGGTCTATAGACTATATCTAGGAAACTATGCCCTTTAGAGCAAAAGATATTGAAGCCACTTTGTAGAGAATAAAATTTCGCATCTATTACTTCCTTTGAACTTTTTTATTGTTTAAACGATTACGACTTATTAGATATATGCATTTTTTTGATTAATCCAATCAAAATCAAAATCAAAATCAAAATATTTTATTCACCATAAAAATTGTTACAATTTCTTACTGAACGTCATGAGTCTACCACCAGTTCGGAAAGAAGAAACCTCTGACCTGAGAAGAACTGGCGAAAGAAACTCAGCGGGACTAATTTTTTTTTATCGTATTCTCACTCTTTTTTTTAAATTAAATTGTAGATTAACAATAATTCTATATGTTGAAATAGCCTGGCGGCGATCACATCATTCCCAAGGCGTACTGTCTTCTAAAAAGTCGTTAATCGAATAATAGCCTTTAGTACACAAACGTTCCTTCACAATTTTTTTAAATTTGGCAATAGAAGCTTTTTGAACGTTTTCTGGGATCCTGTTGTATAGACGTATACATTGTCCATAAAAAGAGTTACTGACTCGGCGTAAGCGAGTCACAGGCATTACAAGTTTATGTTTGCTCCTAGTATTAATGCTATGCATGTCGCAATTCTTGGGAAATTCGTGTATATTTTTATGAACATACATAACATTTTCGTACACGTATTGGGAAGCAACAGTCAATATTTTTATTTCTTTAAACTTTTCTCTTAATGAGACTCTAGGTCCTAAACTATATATGGCACGAATAGCTCTTTTCTGCAGGACAAAAATGGTATTAACGGTAGCTGCATTACCCCATAATAGGATTCCATACGACATAATACTATGAAAATAACTAAAATATACTACGCGAGCTGTATCTACGTCTGTAATAAGTCTAATTTTTTTTACCGCAAACGCTGCAGAGCTGAGTCTTTTCGCTAGCCCCTCAATATGGAGATTCCACTGTAATTTCGAATCTATGATGATACCTAGGAATTTAGTTGATTCTATCGGCCTTAACATCTCTCCACCCAATACTACACCATTATCAGCAATTTTAACATTAGGTGTTGTAAATTTTATTAATTTTGTTTTTTTGTTATTTAATAATAAATTATTCGAATCGAACCAATAGACAACCTTTGAGAGAACATCATATCATAATGTAAATATTTTGGAAAAACTGATTTACTAAATGGGCCAAATTGTAAGTAATATCTCCAGAACTAATTAAGTTGGATAATTGAGACCAATGCGAGGCTTGCTACATTACCTAGGTACTACACATATAATAACTTTAGTACATTTTTAATTTCTTTGTTTTTTTTCTAAAAAAATAAACACAACATTTTTTATTCTTGTGTCTTACGAGTCTGACAATCACAAATAAATATGTGTTTAAAAATTTGCAACAAGCAGGTATATATGACTTCGCAGTTCCGCCAACAACGAGTTAAAGTAAAGTTAAGCTAAATCTTAAGTACAAGTTGGTAATTATGATTAATTACTGTGGTAATATTATAAAACCGACGTAACATTAACAACTAAGGTAAGCGTATTACACACGGGCTTGCTACTTTGTTTTAAATTACATTCTTAAGTTAACTTTACATCATTTTTGCCCAATCTGCAATAATAATTTATACCTTTTTAAAATTTCATATTAATGTTAGTTTGTAGTTAACGTGTAAATTCACTACACATGCGTTTTTCAATGATTGTACCTAACTATCTATTATTACTACTATCAAGCTTCGTTCGTCAAGTTTCGTTTTGAACTCGTCTCTAGAGAAAACCAAAAAAAATATATATGTACATATAGTACAATACAAGGCAATTGGTAAATTTTTCTAACATAAAATGTACACATTGAATACTACCTTGCAGTATAACTAACCAAAGATACAAACATATAATTAAGAAGACAAGTGCTAAGCTATTGCTTTAGCTACTATTTAAAAATATTCACAAAAAACAAAGAAAAGTAGGTATGTACAAAGCATTTCTTAATTTTCAAGATAATCCTTTGAAAGAGATTATCATTGTAAGTGTGTAAATGTTTGTTTCTTTCACTGGCAAGCACGGGTATAAGTAGTTCTCATAGCCTAGCTATTTGTAATGTAAATAATTTAGACGTCAAAATTCTAAACTATGTTACGAAATAAGAACAAAATATTTTCATATTATATCCTCAATATCCTGATACCGCTCTAGTATTAAATGGCAGGCTTTTGCCACATTTAATTGATAGTCTATACAGTGTTTCATATAAACCTAGGAATACAAAATACTGGGTAATAAGGTATTGAAATAGCAATTTAAAACTGATCAAGCTTTACGCGTTGTTAGGGAAATAAAACACTCATTAGTTATATCTGGGTTACATTAGGAAACTGTTTGAGCAACTTTGAGATGTAATTTACAATTATTCTAACCACGTTGTGAAGCAAACGTGTGTAAAGATTTGATAAAATCTGGAAAAACAGTTAATTTTGATTTAGAAGACATTATAATCGTCACTTTTACATTTTTTTATTTATATTAAATGCCAGTAAGCCCATGAGGAATCAACAAGCGTCTTCCGCAGAACTTTAAATTTATGCGGAGAAGAGCCGATTTAAAAATTCAACAGTTGTTATTTAAAACAATATTTGTTTACAATTGTTTACAATATTGTAATAAATAGTTATGGATACACCTCGTCCATTTGTGCTTTAAATTAATATACATAGAATAAGTGAGCCTTAAATCGGCTACATGTCTCATTCTGTTTTGTTTAATTTAGTTTTCTTTTTTTTTTATGGTAAAAAGGGGGCAAACGGGCAGGAGGCTCACTTGATGGGAAGTGATCACCTCCGCCCATGGACATCTGCAAGCCTGGCTTGCAGATGCGTTGCCGGCCTTTCAGGAAAGGGAGGGATGGAGGAGGGAGGGAAGTGGGAGGGAGGGGGGAACGAAGGCGGAGGATGAAGGGAAGAGGGAGGGGGGAAGGAGAGTGGGCCTCCCGGACTCTCACTCACCGGACGAAACGCGACAGCATAGCTGCCACTTCACGCCGGTCTTCTGAAAATTTCATGTTCATTTTATTTAAAATTTTGACTAACTGTACAAGTAGTTTTCAAAACGCTCCGAAACCAACAGTAGGTACAAAAACTATTTACTTATTCTATTATTATTCGTGACAGATAGTGATAAAATTAGTCCCACGCTCTGTTAAGTATTCCGAGATGATGTTTTACTCAACACTGAGGTTTCAAAATACTCCAAAACATATCTTTAATTTGACTTAAATGATTATTAAATGGCAACATCAAAGTCAACTAATTATGCATGCTTATATGTTGCACTATGAAAGATCTATTCACTTTCTGAAGGCGAACAAAAAACACTTTAGGCATGTCTGTAGCTTGATGCCGATTGACTTTGGACTGGGGACTGTTGGACTCTTCTATACTTATAATAAAATTCCAAAAAATGACTGGTAAGTTTATCAGTGTTAACTGTCTCAACGATTGCGAACAAACCAATAAAATGTAAGTAAATATAGCAAATAAAAGTAAGACACTGCTTGAAGTCCTCCGCCGTCTGTCTGTCTCACTAACTCAAAAACTACAACGATTTTCATGGTGTTTTCACAAACAGATAGAGTGGTTCTCGAGGCAGGTTTTAGTATATAATTTGTCAAGCTTTTATTTACATTTACTAGCGAAACGTTTTGCATTCTCTCTCCAAACTTATTTACAGGATGGAAGAAATAAACGAAACATGAACAATAAGTTCTTCAAATATTGAAGATGTGAAGTTGCAATTAAACACGAAATCGAACAAAAAGAAGGTATTTTACAAAATTAAATACATTGGTGATTATTTTGAAAAAAGATTTTTATTAAAACTTAATTTATCTTTTACATATTTTAAAGTAATTTTCTTGCATGTATCGCACGCTATTCCTATTTAATTAAATTGATTTTAATTGTAACATCGGCAACTAAAATGGCAGACATAGTCATCGATATCGTATCGATTAGTGTCGTTACGTCGTAATTGTCATGGAAAACGATATTAAAACCAATAACCATACATAATTACGACTGGGACGGAGTAGTCGACACAAATCGATACCATATCGATGTCAAAATATGTGGAGACTGCCGGCCGTGGTTAAGTTCAATAATGTTTTGTTTCAAGTTGCGTAACAAGTCTTTTTATGGTTGCTTTCATTATATTTATAACTTGTTTTATAGCAAAATGATTATTATAATATTATTATGTCTATTTTAACTTTGTGGTATAAAACCAGGTTTTAACTTTTATATTCCATAAAGCAATAATTGACCCAAGTGTAATAAAACTTCCACTATCTGAAATTAGTTTTATTGAATTGTAAGTATAGGTACTGTATATAATAAAATTCTGAGTCGAATCTTATTGAAATAGTCATTATTAGCTATATAAAGATAGTATCAGTCTATGACTGCTGAGTTGACAGGATTTGAAGAAATTTGGACGGATCTGGATGTTTGGAAGTTTGGAGGTTTTGATATATCTAGGCTAAAAATTACACATCACGTTATTAAACAACTACAACAAAATTATATAACTACTAGCGACTCATCTTCGTCCGTAGGTATAAGTTTTTTTACAAACTTTATTTTTTTATTAATAAAACCTTCCGTGTACCTAAAAAAATATACAAAAAAATTGCCGAATTGGTCGAGCCATTCTCGAGTTTTGAACTTAGCAACATTCATTTTAATTTATATAGAAGATTATTTAATATATACTTATACCTAATAATTATATTTTTAAGCTGTTTTTCAAAGGTAATAATCATATAAGTTCTGATAACGTTGAAAGACAAATATTTTTTTGCATTAAGAAGTTTATTTTATAGTCACTATAATTTGCGTAGTGACTAAAATCGTTAATGAACGTTTTAAAAAAATAATAGGTAGGTACTAATTTTGTCGCGGATTTATTTTTACTTTTGGTAGCTTTACAGCAACAAAACCAAAAATCCTAATAAATCCGCGACAATATCCGGAAAGATGTTTCATTTAAAACATATTGATCACACCAAAGCTCTTAGACTCTACTAAATTAGAAAAATCTGTTGGGAAACAGGTAATTAATGTTTTATCTTTGCCTTTTTTTGTATGTATACATATTACATACATAAATTGAGATGAGTTTTAACATTAATATATATATTGACATTATTTAAACAGAACATTGTAATGTTAGCCTCCTCGTGCTTCCTGGTTTCGATAATTTTTTTTTTTCCATTTTTACTTTTGAGAAGGCCAAGGTGGTATAGTATAATTTTATTAAAATTCCTTTTATGTAATTATTTAGATTATGGTAAGTATGCTCCTTGTAGAACTGACATATTTATGACAAAAACCTTAAAATAAAAAGAAAAATATTCCGTAATCAATTTTCTTCAAAGCAGTGAAAGACTACGTTTTGTATCCACCATGCGTTAGCACCTATTATGCATTGAAGCACGCCAGTCACATTCATTTGGCCCTCATTTCTCAACAGTAGAGACTCGGGACTAAATATTGCAAACAGTGACGAAATTATTCGAAGCGTCTTCGAAGATGACATTGTGTAACATAATGTTTCAGATACGTATTTTGCTATTGTTTAGAACCAGAAAGTGTCAATGTAGAGTTAGTAAAGCGATTTGCTTAAACAAGTTTTAAAACTTTTTTGTATTACATTGTCTTTAACCGACAGAAAGAATGAGGTTAACTTAATTGTCTATGTGTAACGTGATATGTGTGCCAATTGTGGATTAGCAATATCAGTCATACATTTTCTTTTTTTTTATAATATTGTCTAATTATAAATCAAGATTGATCTCCTATCAATTAAAAAGAAACACATGTAGAAACTTTTTTGTGACTTTAAAGTTCATGTACTTTTACAGTAGTAGGCCCCACCAGTGATGGGCCACCACACACAACCCCTATTTTCTACATAAGGAATGCATTTCCAATGATAAAAATAAGTAATTAAAAAAATAATATAAACGTACAGAATATCGTTTGCAATTAGGTATGGCTTTAGTAGCTACATACAAAGAAGCTTTATAGGTACTATGTTGACCTATTGGAGTGACGACATAGAGATTGTAAAGTCAAGAACTTCACCTCTTAACTATGAGGTTAAAACTGAAACATAGCTAAAATCTAAAGAAGAAAACGATTGATAAAAACACACTTTTATATTTTATTAATATTTTTTTAAGAATTCTGATTTACTAATAACACCTTATTGTATGGATATATTGGAAAATAAAAATGATATTCTTATTATTAAATACTTTACGGAGTAATACTGACCATTGTGCCGCAGGTTACTGTCATTTCTGCTAAACAATATTGATTATCTCAGAGACTTACAGACTGACATACTTATTTTAATTATAATAATTAAAAATTAAAATATGTATAGTAAAATTAAAAAATGACGATTCAAAAGAGCTTGTAAAAGTCTATTTGAATAAAGAATATTTTGCTTTGATTTGATTTACATAATATGTACATTCATTTTTATTCTAAATACATGATATGTATTATGTATGTAACGCATTACAATATGTTTATTTCATTAAATAAATCAAAATACACTTTATTCAAATTGACTTTTACAAGCACTTCTGAATCATAGACTGTCTTATACAAATACGTAAACGAAACAAATGAAGTGAGAAATAAAATGTTTGTGTAATTTTTTTAAAGAAATAATGTTATTTCAAAAGAATATTGTATACTTAATTAAAGTAATTTTAGATATATTCACTAATTTTCGCTTATAATGGCTAATACGCTTTTTTTTATAGACAATAAGGGGCAAACGAGCAAACGATCCACCTGATGGTAAGTGGTTATCGTTGTCGATAGACACCTGCAACATAAGTGGAGTTGAGAGTGCGTTGCCGACCTTTGAGGAACCTACAGACACGACTCTTAAAGAACCCCATAGCTCAGGGGAAACCTCGGGAGGAAGATCATTCCATATTTTGCACGTGCGAGGTAGAAAGGAGCGAGATGCACGTACATTTTTTGGATGCCAGGCATCTACTATGTGAGGATGACATCCTATCCGACGGCGAAGGGTGCGGTGATAGAAGCGCGACGGAATACGCTTATATATTTGTGTCGCTTAGCGCAGTAAACCAAACACATTTGTCGGAATAAAAAAATACTTTGACGGCGCGTTAGGCTCAGTTTGTAGTGTTATTTTCTGTGCGATCCGCGGTCGTGGATTCTTATCCTGTTGGAGACATTAATTTGTGTTATACGCACAAATATCTGTTTCAGTCGTGAGTGTTTATATTTATAAAATGTGTGTATTTAAAGCTATATATTTGTAGTGTATCAACTATCTGGTATACGTAACACAAGCCTCGTTACTTACAACGAAATTAGATGGTGCTGTGTTTTTCCAATATATTATTTATGTATGTATATTTATGATAATAGATTTAACACGTAGAAGTATATATTTTTAAAATAAGTTTTGATTACAAAACGCTGAACGCTGAACGCTGACATTGGGGGCACTAATGGGGACTAAATGGGGGATAATAATAAATTATTAGTTACGTAAATAAATGTAGCGTAACAACGAAAATGCATAATATCTATACAAAATACAACTAAGTTTTAGTTAAGTTTCATGAATATTTCCGGATCTTTGTCCGTTCACCTTCAAAATAGTTTTTATTTAACGTTTATGTAATTAAATAGGTATGCTTTACTTTGAATGTAAATACAATTAAGTTAGACGATATCAAAAATTAAGTAATATTTATATTAATTAATTACATGCTAATTTGTATTTATTCGTTTAGGAAATCGCTATTTTAAATTTCTGGGCATGGAACATTCCTACAACCTATGGTTAACGGCTGGAGCCTGCTGCCCGTGCTGATTTCACAATTTTTTTCATGAAATTATTATTTAGTTTCTCTTAGACAAGATACTCATAGTTTCCTTACGGTGTTGTCGTATCTTTTGTCGTAAGCTTGCAGGTATAATAAAAACGGTTCCGATATACGAAAATATCAGACACTCGGGGCCTATTAACTTATATAGGGCATTCAAAATCTATCCTTAATGTTAATTTTAACTACATACATAAACTTTGTACAAAATTTAATACACTTGGCGGCTTACACTATACAGTGTGTGATTTCTGACAGTTCGCTTATTAAATAGAATATGGGTCACAAGCACAACTACATGTTTACAAAACTCAGCGAAAAACCTTTCAACTTGACTTATACCTACTAATATTCTACATACGCATATGTAAGTAGGTAAGCTGTAGGTTACGTACTAGATAAACAGTCCCGAACTATCCGGAATACCTATAAGAAAGTGATAACATTTAACAATAATTAATATCACATTCTACAACATAAAAAAATCTATTATCATGAATAAAATACTTATTATGTAGGTTATCACAGTAATGAATGTAAATAACGAATAAGTTTGCGATGTCAATGGGATAAAAGGATGGTTCCTTTTTCTCACTATTAGTCTCAGACCAAATAAAATTTATTTGGTGTGAGCTATTAGTGTTAACATTAAGGTTATTCTAGGAATGTTTTTCAAATACTATAAGCCTTAAATATTATTACTTATTAGCCTTAAATACTGGAGCCCTGGAAGTATAAAGAATTTCTGCGGTATAACAAAACTTTTTTTGTATAAACAAAATGGCTCATGACATAGGTACATAACCTTTTTCTTTTTTGATGCCCTTTTTGAACTGTATAAATACAAATTGTACATATTTATATACATACATACGGCATGTATGTATGTATGTATGATCGACCCTGTTTCCTTCTAATTATTCAACCGGTATAACCATTGAAATAAGGGTCATATATGTGAAACCTGGTTAAGTGAGACATCAAGGGACCTGCAATGTTGTTTCACTTATAGAGGTATTCCACTTACCCAGTGTCTCAGATATGCAGGTATAAATAAATATCTGTCTCATTTACAGAGGGTTCCATTGATAGAGGTTATTGACAGGTTATTTCAGTTATAAAAGTGCGATCAAACAAAACAATGATATCTCAGTTACAGAGGTTTATACATATAAAATTTACTCCCTGTCTCAGTTATAGAGGTAACTATGATGATAAATCGAAAGAACAAATCCCAGTTATAGAGGCTTAGCTCGTCCCACTAACAGGGGTAATTCAGTGCCAAAGTGTTGGGACCTTCGCATGATTTCCAGTTATGGAGGTTTCTCACTTATCCAGGTCCCACTTAACCAGGTTTCACTGTATATGTTTCTTCGTAAACTTCTTCAAATGTTTTTAAGTTCTTCTTACGCAGTCGCTTTTTCTTTGTAAATTATTTCTTTTAAATTTTGTACCTAAGTTACATTTTTTAAATACTTTAATTCAGGTGTATTGAAAATGTTATCTGATTTTAATAAATGAGAAGCTTTTAATTCGAAGAGGCATTTGTATTACATAAGGCATATTCAAGTTTTATAATAGCTCTTTTTTATGTTATAGCGAAGGTCAGTTTTATGTAACTACAGTTCAGTAACATCGTAATTCGTAAATTAATATGTATTTTATTTTAGACTATTAACACACCCTCGGGTTTGTTTTTTAAATAGGTACCTACATTTTATCATTTACTAGACTAGCAAAGTCGCCCCTTTATAGGGCGTAAGTTGAAATAAATTAAACGGTTTTTATAATTTTCTAATATATTAAAAGTAGCCTAAATTACTCCTTATAAAAATTGCTGTCTGTGAGTGAAAGTCTCATCAAAATCGGTTCAACCACTTCAGAGATTAGCCGAAACAAACAGACGGACAGACAAATTTAACTATTGATTTTTTGATGTTAGTACCGTATATACTTTCATAATATGCATTTAATGAAAAGCAAGTAAAGCACAAACACTTTAATTTTTTTATACGTATTGATTTCACACATATGAGTTATTATCGCACCCTAAAAAGTATCCTATATATGTAACGAATTTCATTAAAATACAGACAAAAATTCAAAAAATTATAGATTCGGATTGTGTCTAGAATAATGACTATTTCAATAGTATTTTCCAAATAATATATTATAGGTTTTGCACGAAGAATAAAAGTTGTTTTTTTTTATTTACATAAAAGTCAATCGAGGTAATTATATACATATAAATACCAGATACCTGTTGATTTATTAATTATTTGCAAACTCATTGAACATGACATAAAAACAAATATATTTTATAGATAGTTGAATATATAGAGAAAAAAGTATTAGCTTACCGGCCCAAGACCCGAATCTCTTCGATAAGGGTAACACTTCCGTAGGAATGAAGTATGGCATGAGATACGAGGTAACCAGTTCGAATAAACTCCATAATGAGTCTATAAGGAACAGAGCTACGGCTAAGGCTCCTATTATAGCTAAGACTACAAATAAATACATTTTAAAAATAACTAAATGTCAAAATTATTATCTCAACTCGTGCTTTATGGATTAGATGGTAGCGCACGTTAGCATGTCGCGACGTTTCGGAGTACACTGAGGGAGGCCGGAGGAGTGAGGCCCGAGGACTGAGGCCTGGCCGCCTGAGGGCCAGTTCGCTGTCACTACGTAATCAGGATGTCAATGATAACTTATGTCATTAAACGTATTGAAAATCGAACGATTGATAATAATCGATTTAAATATTTGATAACGCATGAATGATAGAATTAACCATTATCCTTATTTACTTTATATATATTTAATTAGATTTTAATCGGATTTCTCGTTTATTTATTTATATTTCTACATACCCTTGGAAGAAGTTTTATGCAATAGCATTAATTACTAAGTTTTCTTCTATTATTTTAATTTACTTTTGTGAATTTGTTACCTTGAAAAACTTTGTTTTTGCGCCTTGTAAATTATTATAGCAGATATTTATTAAAGAGAATATTTGCATAAAAACTTAAGGTATTTATATATAGAAGTAAATAGAGTTGATATAAGAAATGCTATTTACTGATATTTTAATATATAATTAGAAAAATAATAATTTTAAACATATCGTCACTATATTAATATAAAAAATTTTTGTTGAAACTATAATTGTGATTACTAAGTTATATAAAATAGTTAATAAAATTCCTTAAAAAAATAATAAAAAAGTTTTATTTCGTGCCTCATGCTTTACAGCTATTTTTTCATTATTATGGAGTACGGTATTCCATATTAGGGTCATGTGTTGTTAATGAAAAGAGATTAATGTCACATAATTACTAAATATGTGCAGGGCTGCTGGATTAGTTATTTAAATAAAACTCCCGAGTTACAACTTACAGTTATTATTCAACATAAAACATTGCACTGCGTCTCCTGCGCTCACTTATAATCATAGACAATAAAACATAGACAAACATTCAACATAAGGGTTAAGGATTTATGCAACACTCCTCTCTTCTAAATTATACAAAATTTTTAAATAATTACAAATCAAGTCTCTGAACCGGCTTATGAGTACGTGCACTTCTACGCACTTCTGGCTGAACTAGAATAGGAGAATTAGCAATGCTACTTGGTATTTCTTTGCTCATTAACGGATTATTTACTACCAATTTCTCCGATTCTTTTTCTTGCCCCAAATCACTTTCCTTAGGTACACTATAGTTAGGCAAACACTGAGTAACATTCCTTGTGAGTATTCCTTTGTCGGTGTTTACATCATACATAACATTTCCTACTGGTTTTTCAATAACACCATCTAACCATTTTTGAGAGTTATCATATGATGCAATCAGTACTTTATCACCTGGTAAATATTGTTTTACAGGTTTCTTACAAATCAACTGCCGAGGAATAATTACATCTTTTTTTATTAAAGATAAACGTGTACGAAGTTTTCTACCAAACATTAACTCACACGGTGCCTTGCCTGTTATGGCATGTGGTGCTGTACGATAAGCTAATAGCCATTGCTGTATACTATGATCTAAACAATTATTATCAAACTTATATGCTAACATGGCCTTTTTGAAGGTTTAAACCCCCCTTTCTGCTAAGCCATTGCTGGCTGGGTGATAGGGTGCAGTATATATGTGTCTAATATTATTATTCTTACAAAAAGTATTAAACTCTTCAGATGTCCATTGTGGACCATTATCAGTCACCATTTGTTCTGGTAGACCAAATCTAGCAAAAATACTACGTAGACATTTAATTGTACTGCTGGAGGTAATATTGTTCATTTTAACTACTTCTGGCCATTTGGAGTGTGCATCTACAATGATTAACCACATATGCCCTAAAAATGGACCCGCAAAATCAGCATGAATACGTTTCCATGGCTCATCTGGCCACTCCCATCTATGTATAGGTTTGATAGGTGGTAAGTTCCTATTTTGGATACAACCTGCACAATTATTAGTTATTGTTTTTATATCATTTGTGATGTTTGGCCACCAAAAACAACTATTAGCTAAAGATAACATTTTATTAATACCCAAATGACCAGAATGCAGTTCAGTTAAAACTTTATCTTTTAAACTGTCAGGTATAACTACTCTATCCCTCCATAAAATGCAATCTTTCATTATATATAACTCAGTCTCTTTGCCTTTAAAATTATATAACTCTCTATTAATCAACCTTGGCCAGCCCTCTCTTAAATAAGTACAAACCTTACTTAAGTTAGGGTCTTTCTGAGTATGTTTAGCAATTTCAGATAATGTTACAGGTGGATTATCCAATACAATGCTGTTAATGTTGCCTTCCAAATTAATGTTATCTTCCTCATTATTATTTTTAATTGGCAACCTAGATGGAAAATCTGCTGCAGCATTGTGTTGTGAAGTCCTATACTGTATCTCATAATTATAGTTACATAAAATTAATGCCCACCGAGTCATTCTATCTGCATATATACTACCAGCTGTTTTATTTGGATTAAATATAGATATCAGTGGTTTATGGTCAGTAACTAATGTAAATGTTCTACCTTTTAAATACAAATCAAATTTCTTAACTGCCCATATAATAGCTAAGGCTTCTTTATCTATTTGTGAATATTTTACTTCTGCTTCATTGAGTGTTCTGCTTGCAAAAGCAATAGGGCGTTCAACAATATTATTATTTAACCTTATTTTATGAGCTAAACAAGCTCCTAACCCATACTTGGAAGCGTCACAACTCAACACAACTGGTAGTTTTGGATTATAATGAATTAATACTTGATCTGATACAATAGCTTTCTTGGCCCATTCATACGCTAGTTCTTGTTGCTTAGACCATACCCATTTTTCTGAATTCTTCAACAATGTATATAAAGGTTTTAAATTTTCAGCGGCATTCTTTAAAAATTTATGATAAAAATTAATAGTGCCAAGAAAACTACGTAATTCTTTAATATTTTTAGGTTGTGGTGCTTCCAATATGGCCTTAATGTGCCCTGGTGTCTTGTGAATGCCTTCCTTATCAATCACATGTCCGCAATACTCTAATTGTGGGGACATCAACACAGTTTTCTCTTTGTTAACTTTAATATTTAAATTTTTAAGTTTTTGAAATATACATTCTAAAGTTTTTAAATGGCAATCCACATCACTACTTGCAACTAAAATATCATCAATAAAACAATATACATTTGGCATATTAAAGTGTTCATCCATAAACTCTTGCCATTCCTGGGGAGCAGGTGACATACCAAACATCATGAAAGTTGGTCTATACAACCCCCATGGTGTGGTAATTGTCATGAGTTTTTGTGCCTCCTCATCCATTCGCCTGTTCATATATGCCTTCCTTAAATCAATTTTACTAAATACAGTTTTAACATTTTGATCATCTTTATTTAATTTAGCAAAAATATCTTCAATCACAGGGATTGGATGATTCGGTACCTCCAAAAATGGATTTATTGTTACCTTGTAATCCCCGCAAATTCTTATATTCTGAGGTCCTTTAATGATGGTCACTATGGGTGTAGCCCATGTACCTGTTTCTTTGTTTGTCACTCTATACATTTTACCTTCGGTACATAACCTGTCAAGCTCCTTTTTAACTAAATTTTCTACAGCATAAGCTATTCTTCTTGGTTTAAATGCAATGGGTTTAATATTAGCTTCTTTTAATTTTAAAGTACCTACAGAACCTTTAATTTCACCTGGAAGCCCTGAAAATATCTCACTATATTTTTCTACTAAATTGTTAAGTTTAATTTGTGAATCTTGGTGAACAATTAAATTACACTGTTTTATATCAGTTTGCCAATCAATTTTCATAGCACTCAGCCAATCCCTACCTAACAATGACTTTTTACCTTCTTTAACAATAATCAATGTTGCAAAATACTCTTCATTTTTAATTTTAATATTTACATTTGTCTTACCCAATACTGTGATATTGTTACCACCATATCCTAACAGCTTTAGTTTACATGGAAATAATTTTAAATTAGGAAAAGATGCTTTGAACATATATTCAGGCATTAACGTGACATCTGATCCACAATCTATTTCAAATGATATATTTACATTATTAATTTTTAAAGTTATATACCAAGGACTTGGACGCTTATCATCTATTGATACAACTTTGTTAATATTTGTTTCCTGAAATAAACTTGACCACTTATGACTATCACACACAGATTCACTATTCGATTGTACTTCACTAACTTGCATAACAGAAAATTCTTCATCATTTGTAATTTCATTGACCTTCTTGGGTTTAAAACTTTTGTCACTATTTGCTTTGCAAACACTTGCTAAATGCCCCTTTTTGTGGCATTTAAAACACTCTTCTTCTTTAAATTTGCATTGAGGTTTTACATGCCCAATCTTCCCACAGCAATGACATTTAATGCTCACATGTGTTCCACTTATTTTGTATATGTCTGAGCTTTCTTGCCCCGAACTGCCAGCAGTTATTAATTTTGCTCCCTTCTCTGCTAGCTCCATGTTCATTGCTATCTCCACTGCTTTTGCAAACGTTAAATTTTCTTCACCAAATAATCTTTTAACTATACTTTCACTCTTTAATCCATGAACAAATTTATCTCTTAAACATCTTTCTAAGTGTATAGTAAAGTTGCACGTCTGTGCCAATTTCTTTAACGCCGCCACAAAATCACAAATTGACTCTTCTGGTAACTGTTCACGTTTCATAAACTTATATGTTTCCGCAATTTCAGATTGCTGTGGCTCCAAGTGGTTTTCAATAAGTTCCACTAATTCATTATACGTTTTATGCTGTGGTGTTTTTGGGAAACAAAGTTCTGATAGTAACGTGACCATATCAAAACCTATAAACGAGATTAAATATTGCGACCACTTCGTTTCATCCACCTCGTGGATTTTCATTTTGTTTTCAAACACCTGTTTATACACCTTAAATGTGCATTTTGCCACTGAAAACTCAGGCAGTGAGAGCCCAGCAGCCGCCATTTTATGAAATTTCGTCCGACGTAACGAGACAAAATTATTCTATATTATGTATTTTACGGACGTAACACGTAAAACTTCCAATTTTCTTTTTCGTTTTTATCTTCGTCGCCACTGTCACATAATTACTAAATATGTGCAGGGCTGCTGGATTAGTTATTTAAATAAAACTCCCGAGTTACAACTTACAGTTATTATTCAACATAAAACATTGCACTGCGTCTCCTGCGCTCACTTATAATCATAGACAATAAAACATAGACAAACATTCAACATAAGGGTTAAGGATTTATGCAACAATTAATTAAATTAACTCTGTAAAAATCACAAATAAAATCTGTATTTTCTACTCCAGAAAACTCAACGTGACACCATTATATCTACAGGTACTACTTTGGTTAGATACTAACTTATCGGGAATTTAGCGTCATATCAACCTAACTAACTGTATTTGTAATTAAATTACATCAAAATATCAATATTGAAGTTTTTTGTCTGTCTGTGTCTGTGGTCCCGTAGTTTTTGAGTTTATTCGTCACAAGCAAACATACAAAAAACTAATATTTCCTCTTTATATGCGAAACAGACCACACAGCCAAGGGTTAATATGGTATGGTATGGTATGATAAACAGGGGCTATTATCCGCAACTCGACGACTTTGCGCCTATTTGGCGTGTGTGGGAATATTCTTTTGTTATTCTTGCCACCCCAGCCCTTCGAGAAACTTCAGAAGCCAATGGTTGTTCCACAGACCACTCTGCTTTTTTTTTATGGTACAAAGGGGGCAAACGGGCAGGAGGCTCACCTGATGGGAAGTGATCACCTCCACCCATGGAGATCTGTAACACTGCAGGGCTTGCATATGCATTGCCGGCCTTTCAGGAAAGGGAGGGAGGGAGGAGAGAGGGAAGAGGGAGGGAGGGGGGAGGTAAGAGGGAGGTAGGAGAGAGGGAGGACGGATGGGGAGTGGGCCTCCCAGACTGTCACTTACCGGACGAAACGCGACAGCAAAGATGCCACTTCACGCCTTTATGCCACTTCTGTAAGAGAGTGGTACTATACGGGGCGTGCCGGCCCATTCGGCTGCTACCCGAAGTTAACAAGCATGGCACTACCACTATAAAACTCTGCTATCAGAGAAGTATTAAAAGCAACCCCCATGACACAACGCCCACTGAAGTCGGCCTTCCCTGCGCGTTTCTTCGCTTCACGCCCGAACGGATTGCAGCACGCTACTGACAACTACTGCACATATTTTGATGAAATTTGGAATTACGATAGTTAAATTGCGAAAAATATCTCATCTCTGGTAAGTGTATACCAAGTACTACTAACCGTTAAAATTTAAATGTGAAATAATAATTACCAAGCACATGCGATGCGACACAAATCACAATGCTATAGTATAGCTATAGCTAATAGTTAAAGTATTCGAATAGAACTTTTACGTTGAGAATACATTCTAGAACAAAAAAACGACGCTAAGAACTATGGAGATTGACTCAACAACATGTAAGTGTAACAAAAACAATAATCTTTTGTAATTGATCCCAAATTCAAAACGTTTTTGTTAATAATAAATACGAGGTCAGGTACGAGGTGTCAAATTAATTAATCCAACAGACAATTATTGATTTAGTACATAGCTGGTGCAATCTTCTTATTATTTTATTTTAATATGTTTCGTTTTACTCAATGTAAAAAAAATTACAATATAATGTCCTGATTTAAAGAACTGAAACAAAAAACTTTGTTTCTTAAAGGATAAAATTTCAAAGAAACCTTAATGCAATTTTTAGGATTTCAAAATATTTAGACTATTCACAATTAGTACACTTATAACTTAAGGTATTTATTCAGTCAATTCGATCAACAGTGATCACAAATCACAGACAACGATACAAAAAGTGCCAAGTATTACCGATCACACAATACTATACTACTTACTAGCTTGTACTAAACCAAATGAAATACTTATGTATATATTATAAGTATCATAATAATAAATAAATAAATAAATATTTTGGGACAATATTACACACATCGCCATGCCCATGATCTACTTTCGTTGTAAGCTACGCTACGAAGCATGCGTTACAGATAGATACCACATAGTTGATATATATATATATATATATATATATATATATATATATATATATATATATATATATATATATATATATATAAGATAAAATACATACATATTTTAAATATAAACACCCATGAATTGAGTACAAACATCCGCGTATAACAAAGAATGCTGAATGCCCCCAGCGGGACTCGAACCCGCGACGGCTGGCGCAAGACAGTAGGGTCACTACAAACTGCGCCAAACGTATCACTCTACTACTATCATCACTATCAATGTCATCTTCCACAACATCGAAGTCCCTATGGGATTTATAGGAATAGATAGGTCATAGAATAACTTCAAATTCTATACGATACATCAAGTGAGTTGTTAGACACAGTATTGGAGTAAAGTTGCTAGTTTTATAAAAAACCTACAAGCACCATGTATTATTTGTTTAGTTTGTTACATTCAATCAATCCTTATTAGTTATTAGATAGACATTGAACACGACATAGCCTTGCCGTACAAGGAAAAGAATCGAGGCTTCTATCATCCCATAGCTAACATTCCATCCAGTACTTATATATAGTGTTTTGTATACACTATTAATTATTTATAATCATATTTTTAAGAATATATACTTACTTATTTCGAAACATAGTAGGAAAGTAAATTTTTCAAAAGATTTTTTTAAAATAAAATTTGTAAATAGTAAATTCGGAGTAGTACCTACTGGAGTTAACGGCTTTCACCGGGGGAATAGAAATCTAATATTTCATATTCAACTTATTCTTTTAAATTCATTTCTTATAAAAAGTACCTAAATGAGCCTGTTTTTAAGGTTCCAAGAAACACGCAAAACTAAAAAAGATTGATACGGCTTCCACTTTTTAAATTGGTCTCCATACTTATACATACCCTGGTCCCTGGGGATGTAGTTATAGCATTAGCTCGAGTTAAAGCTATGAGCTATAATAAAAATCTATATAAAAAAATACCTATATTGCTGTTCGTTGCTTAGTTTAGTCTCGTATCTCACATGTAGGTACTTATTATAATATATAGAAATAACAATAACTATTTCTTAAATTAAATTCCCGTTTTACCACGACACTGAATATTTGAGAATCTCTGAAGAAACGAAGAGCTATCTAAAAATATCAAAAGCCAAGAAACATTTTAATTAAAGATTAAAAATATAAACTAACAAATCATTTTAATTAAAGCATTTCAATTTTAAATGATATAATAAGAATTTCTCCAATATCATCCCATAGCACTTCTTATCAAGGCCGGATACGATAAGAAAAATATTTTTTAATCAAAAACTATTAAAAGAGAGATTTTTATTTACACAGTCAGTCTTTATAATAATACATAATATATGATATCTTAAATTAATTTATACCTAAGTTTCGTTTACTTATAGTTTATACTTTGATTATTATAATATAATCAAAGAGTTTATACTTCGACGTGAAGCGAAGTAGTTTCATTCGACAATGTAGAAAGGTGTTGACGAGGCTCGATCCCTTTACTTTTATATATGACAGCTTTTATTGACTCTGAAACAATATATCATAAAAAATATTATAAACGTACCTATAATTTATTTATTTTTATGTTTGAGAAGCAAGTATGAACAATTTAAAGTAGTAGTTAGTATTACATCATGACTTGCAACATAATTAATACTTTAGGTACAATGCTACTAAGTAAAGTAAATAGTAATTAATCTCTTTAAATAAAAAAATGTCTACATTTTACACAAAGACGGTACTGAGTAATTCCTATTCTTAGTTATTACTAATTAGTGTTAGAATTAAAACACGAATACAAATATGTATTTAATTGTGATTAATGCATGTCTTAAATCTATATAACATATTGCAAATTCACCTCACTAACCCGACTAATCGATTATAACGCGACGAGTCCGGATCCTTCTAGAACCGCAAAATATTCGTAAATTCGCAAAATTTTCGATACACTGATTTAATTTTAACTAAAAAAAGAAAAAAACTAAATTAGATATTTATGCCAAAAAAGGTCTGCAGTCTACATAATAAGTAAAAGCTCCACATATTAACATAAACATAAGCTCTATGATCTCATATACCTAGTCTGCGTATTAAAATTGAAAATTATTGAATTTATTTAATTATTTTTAAAATGTATACTTACTCAGCAGTTTTGATCGCCTTTCCTTATATTCGTCTCTTGTACAAAACATGTAAAGCTCTACAAAAGCTACAAGTATTAGTGATGCGAATAAACAGTACACAAGAAATTCTAACATACTCGTCACAAGTTTATTTCGATATCGAGTTGCTCGCTCTTGTCAAGCCGTCTTGTCACTACGAGGCTTTAAAATTGACTAAGTAAAGCTGCGTTTACCGACTTGTTCAGATTGTATGGGAGGTTAAAAATATATGAATCCTTGCATTATAATGACTTCGTTAGCTTATTCTTTTACTTTGCTTATAAGTCTTCCCTTTGTAAAGTTTCTTTTCATAGGCTTTTATGAAGGTTACAGGCAATTTCGCAACCTAACCAACCCGCGACTTCCTTTAACATAGATTTCTCAAACGAAGTCGCGGATCAAAGCTAGTCAACAATATAATATTATTATTGTTTTATTTATTCACATTTTGAGTACACATTTACAAGTTATCTTACTCTACTCTCATACCCCAAAAGTAAAGCATACCTACATAGGCATTTAAAGTAAGAACTTTAAATACCTATGTAGGTATATATTTTAAATAGCTACCTATTAAAAAAAATCTAAAAGTTAGTAACTAGGTACCTATTCTGATAAAATCTGAAGAAATTGGCGGTGAATTACTTGCATGAATTTTTACACATACCCCAAGACATACCTACATTTTTATGAGTTACCCTAGAGGCCTTCACAATGTGGAAAATAAATCAATGTTCTTCATTACATAGTAAGTCCCTTCCCGCTGTCTGTCCCTATGTATGCTTAGATCTTTAAAACTACGCAACGGATTTTGACGTGGTTTTTTTAATAGATAGAGTGATTCAAGAGGAAGGTTTTAGTATATTATTTGTCAAGTTTAGGTATACACTTACTAGCGGTATCGCGGCTTCGCTCGCGCTAGATAAATATAAATGACTAGCAGTACCCGCGGCCTCGTCCGTCTTCATGTTTTCAAACGCTACTCCCTCGCTCAGCTAATCTATAGATCGCCTAAAAATTTCATCAAAATCGCTCCAGCCATTTCAAACCCATCGAAAATAGTATACTTTGTATCGTGTATTATTAAAATCGTAATATCTTTTGATGTAGTGTCTGATTTTAATAAAAGTAATCTTGCATTAAATTTAATTATATTTTCCGTCTGTTGTATTATAATTTATAATAAGTCATCAGTAACAGTAACTATACTCCCCGGCCTATTCGATTAAATTTAATTTTCTTGTTAACGACTTCGAAGCGTGCCAGTTGAGCATATAATACTTCGCCAATGTCCTGTAAAATGGAGAAGACACGAAGAAGATTGGTCGGTTAAATTAAACCAGCGTATAGATAAAAAATAGGTACATCATAATATTAGGATAGACGTCATAAGCAAACTGTAAAACAAACGTTTTGGTTGATAATTCGAAAGATAAACAGTAAAGTATTTCTTACTTTTAGGATTCCTCATAGGAAAAATATCGACATTAAAGTAGCTACTACTAAAACTGTAAAAAGTGAAATTTGGTGGGTACATACTTTTCAAGACGATAAAAGGGCTGTAAAGTGTAAAGGGTTAAGGGGTTGAATAGGAGATGAAATAAAAGTTTCCAAGTTTTTAATGTTGCAAAAACGGGAGAAAAAAAAATCATTTGAGAGCTTCGGTTGCGTGCGCTGCGTAAACGGTTAAAGTTATACAAAAATCGTGTATGACGGAATTATTTCTATTTAAATTTTCTAAAAGAAAGTCCGCGATAGCATATAAGTATGTATATCTGTTAAAGTTAACTCGCTATAACATTTTTGTGGTGTTTTATAAACATGTTATAAATTATAACCTAAATAAGTAAGTTATAGCTCGCGCCAAACTTTGTGGCCGTCCCGAACTAGGCTCATTGCATTGCGCAGAACACAAAATCAGGTATTAGCGGGACGCACAAGAGCTTGGGGGCAGGGCCACACCCCGCGCGCCCGCACCGCTCACCCGCGACGCGCGCTGGCACCCACGCCTTAGTGTGAGTGCTACGTCCGTACACGAATCACGCACTTGTGAGCTCTGAGAGTACTGTAGCGTTCAAAATTCGTTCGATCGTTTCGTTAATTTGTTATTATAGTTTTTAGTTATTGTTACTTGTTGTTATTGTTACTCGTTGTTATTTGTTTATAAACATGCCTACCGGACGTTGTAATGTTTTACGACGCCAGGCTCGTAAAATGGTCTACATATTTATTTACATTTACATTTATCCTATTATTACCTAACCTATATGTTTTACAAATAACACATACATTGTATATTAAATTAAATAAAATAACCTATGAAATAAACACGAACTTTATAATCAACAAATAAAAATAAATTGACATAATATAATAAGTATTAAAAATGTTAGAAAACGAAAATTGTTTGGTTGATTACGTATTGCCCACTCGACTGTACCATGCGCAAGTTCGGACTCGCGACTATACTCAAGGCGGTCACAAAGTTTGGCGCGGGCTGTACTCATCATAGTTATTTAATTTTGAACAAAATTGCTCTTGGCATCATTTGATTACAATGATCTTACGAGATATCATAGTTTTAACATAACTCCGCAACAGGGATCACGGGGTGCAAGACGAAATCGAAGTCGCGGGAAAGGCTAGTATAATTTATAAATTTATCGTTCTTCATACTACGGAACCCTCGGTGTGTAAGTCAGACTCGCAATTGTCGGATTTTTATACTTGTACTAATATTATCTTTCCGAATTTAAGCTTTGTTACGTTTTTAAGGTCAACTTAAAATGTCACTTGATTACTTTTAAGAAACTTCATTTTTTTGGTATATTACTAAATGTTATCAAAGGACCGATTCCTTTCATATTTCTTTTTTAGTGAATGCTAAATGGAGCGGTCCTATAAAAAGGTAATGAAACTGCCCCAAAAAGTATTTTATTTGTCTTTGATTTTATAAGTGATTTAGAGCTCGATGAACCTTTCACAAAAGTTTTTTTTTCGCGATACTCGCGAGCTTTTTGGTGCTTTTTGCTTATTTTGATGTCCTCTGTAATTTAATACCAGGTTCATCAAGCGATACGATGTTAGAAAGAATTAAAAATGACTACTGTCGGTACACAGTAGCTTCGCACAGGTATGATTATTGTTTACGCTAGGTCATATCTAAAATTGTTTTTTGAAAGTTTTCTCATTTTCTCTTTTTCACAATATATAAATCAGTAATTACTACATTACTTTAAAATTGTCTTTTTTGAAGTCTAGTTTTTTTTATTATTAGTTATCTTAATGAAACGTACCTAGTATGTATATATATTTCTAAATGCCGCAATAAATTAATTTACTGACATTAGGTATATAATTAATGCGTGCACAGTCTCTATGGATCTATCACTTTTGTTTTTTAGACCTTTAGTACCTAATTAGTTCGTCTTTTTCACTTTAATCAACTGTAAAGTTACTGAGGCTTAATAAACAGAAAGACTCAATAGCTAAACTTGGCCCGACCCGGGACTCGAACTTCTCAATGTGTGGCCGTACATGCTAGCCACTACAACACGGAAGCAGTTAATTCCATACATAATGTTAATGTTGGCCAATGGCCATTCTGAAATATTTCACGCTAATTTTTTAATAATTTCATTTATAAAGCTTCCCATAGGGCCATACCATACTAGTATGGAAAGTTAGGTTTATAGTCTCGACATTGACATGACCTATCAAGTTTTTTCGCAGTGCTCCTTTAATAGAAATTACGTAGCGTACACATCGGTAACATTAAATATATAGGTACTGTTGCTGTTTTTATTAGCAACGTAGATGCCAGGCCAAAGGTTCTAGTTTTTTTTTAAATCACAAGTCGAATAAGAAGATTTAATTCTGATAAGATCGGAAAGCCTTATTATAGACACTGATTAAACAATACTTGCTTTCTTTATAACAATGAATAAAACTATTCAAAATAGCAGTAATAACTTAAGAATGTTCGGTAATAACTATAAAGACCTTGGATAGGATTACTTATTATAGTAGTTGCTTCATAGTCTCATGGGTCAATTTACAAAATTATACATAAAAGCTTTCGTGGTTTAGTAACGTTTCTAACCATAACTATAATACGGGAAAAATGTACCTGTATCTTGTCAGTATCGTTAGCTATGGTAACTTCACATAATTTTGTGGTTTAAATAAAATTAATTGTAGCGCAAACGAAAACCAAAATACAGATAGTTTTAGTTAGGTTGTAAACTTTAAGCTGTTCTTGTTGTATGCAAAGAGAACATAATCACTACGTTATAGTTCTATACTAAACGGGCTGATTCCGATTCTCTATCTATTAGTAGTAAATCATGTTATATTAATCATAAATAATTTATGGGTTAAAGTATTATAAAAATATAAAGCCTTTCGAACGTATTCCGCTAACAAACAAAAATGTCAAAAAGATGAAATGTTACGTCGAAATGTGTTCCGTGAAAAGAAACGTTTAACATTTAACATGTTTAATAAAAAATGACATTGAAATTGACATTTGACACTTGTAATTTATAAATTATAATAGACATTACCTTGACATTACCCATCAAATGTCATTCACGAAAATCCTAAATCTTATCAAAACATTTCTGTTAACAAATACAATTAATAGCAGACATGGAAAAAGAACTCGATAAAGTTGTTGAAGAGATTATGTCAACTCCTAATGTAAGTGGCTGCTTAGTGGCCGACCACCAAGGACTCTGTTTGGCGTCAAAAGGCACAGCTCACGTTGATTCAGCAGGCCTCATCGTTGCTATTTCTGAGCAAGCTTGCAAAATACAACCAAACTTGAAGCCTCCCACTGTTTGCTTGGAAACAGACAATAAAACGTGCTTGATACAAAGACATGGAACGATAACTGGTGCTGTTTTTAAACAAAAGGCATAGGGAAAATTTATTGCCAATTTCACTAACTTTTATATTAATCTCTTGTATAACTATATAGTGTTAAAGTTCATTTATATAGTCTAAAGTTATTGCATGCTGAGTGTTTATTTCAATTTAAAATTAGTTCCAATTAAAGGACTTATTAAATACAGGAAATAATATTGTGTACTGTTAAAGTTACTAGACTATTAAAATATATAAAATGTAAGATATAAAAATGTATATATTTATATTCTTTAAATAAAAATGTGTTGAAATTATTTAACAATGTATAATTTACTAGTTCAGTTTATTCCTCAAATAAGTGTTGTTCTCTTTCTTTCTCTCTGCTCAAATATTGCCTGAAAAAAGACAATAACTTTGCAACTGCATTTCTAGTTTTATCTTATTATCTTGTATTTTTGTATGTACAATAATTTTTAAAGAATAATTGCAATTGTACTTGTAATAATTAATTAATAATTGTAATAAGTATACGGAGCAAAAATTTCAATCTAAATTGTTCATAGTCACTGATTTGGATTGATTTAACTGAGATAACCAAATATTATTAAAAAAAATGCGATGTTGAAATTATTCATCATTTATTGTGAGTAGTGAGGTCTCTGTTATGATGCAAAACAAAATTAATTGAACTAGAATATCATTCTTCTGGCTTTCTCCTTTATTTAAATGGTACCAAATTTGTAATGATATACTTTTAATAAGTTTGTTTGTTAGTTTGGTGGTAAAACAATACTTAAATGGTCTCATAAATGACCTGCTTAAATTTTTATCTTACTATATTATACTTTAAAAAATCTAAAACTTTCACATATAACAACATGTATGGCACAGTTTGTAGTAACCTACTTTTTTGCACCTGCGGTTGCGGGTTCCAGTCCAGCTGGGGATATTCATTTGTTAAACTCTGATGTTTGTACTCCAGCCATGGGTTTTTGTGTTTATAATATGTATGTATTTAAACTTATATATGTCGTATATCAACTATCGGGTATCCGTTACACAAGCTTCCTTCATAGCTTACCACAGAACTAGATGGTGCTGTGTGTAATAATGTCCTATCATATTATTTGCTAGTGCTAATATATACAAAAAGTGGAACAGTAAATAAAACAATATCTCTCAATATACACACATTTATTACAGATATGCCTTCCTAAACATTAACCGACAAGAACAATGCAGTAACATACTACTGACTATACTTAACCATTGCAAGCTACCTGTAACATACAAGTGCCAGTTTATGCCAAATTTAAAAAAAAAGACAATTTTTTTATTAGCATAAAGTGATAATCCTATATTTTCTAGTAGATACTATTTCATTATAAGAGATAATTTAAATAACATTACGTATTCACACATACTCTTGCCTCTTCGAATCAATACAAATGATTATTGTAGATAGAAATTATCAAGTTATGTATCCTTAAAAAAATATTCACCACTTTTCTGAATATTCTTGTTTGGCATGAATATGTGTTACCATGCAATTTGATAAAAATACATAATATAACAAAACAATCAGTATTGATAATATCCACTAAAATAAAATTATGTTCAATAAACATAAGTTTAATTTTAATAACTTGGACTGAGTTCAAAAAAATATTTCAAAATTTAAGTTACATAGTTGTTATTAGTCCAATTTTAATAGGTGAGTTTTAAACTTAAACACTAAATATGTATACAAGTTTAAAAAAAATAAATTTCGATTACACTTAAAATAAATAATCAAATAACTATAGTTTTATTAAAGCAAGATAATAATAACATAATCAATATGGGGAAGCACGCACTAATATATAAAGAAAATGTTGCCAGGATTAATTTAAATAAATAAAAAATATATGGGTAGTATTTACACTGTTTTATTATCCATACAGTTGGGAAACGCCTGTGAAGTAGAACGACATCATTGCCTGTATATTAATTCGCAAAATAACGTTTAAGGGCCTCGATCCATTTCTTCCACTTTTCCTCAAGATCCCCACCATTGCTCTAAACAAATACATGTGTCCAACTGTATAGAATATAGATTGTTAAACTGTGGTATTTTTTTTAAACAAAATTAATAATACTGGCAACATTAACACAATTATTGGCTGTGAGCAAAGTGTTTAATCTACAAATAACATTACCTAAAGACTAGGGCCTTTTCTATATTATGCAATAATACTTCTCAATTTCTCTCCTATATATGTATGTATGTTACAAAAATATCAATTAGTAACAGTGACAATTAACAAATTTTATTTGAAATATTAATTTGACATATTAAGAAACTCTTAACATTACAAGACAATATAATAATATAAATGTACCATTCTATCAATCTTCTGTTGTAATATGGTGGCTAGCTTAAAAATTAAATAAATAAAGAAGAAGTATTTGTATTCTGAATTTATTATATTTTGAAGCATACACATTTATATCTATATAAAAAATATTATATAGAAAGTGACACCCCTAAAAGAGTTAAGTTATTTGATGGTAGGCAGTCAAAAATTGACATGGTTTTCTCAATGCATATTGAACTGTCAACATTATTATAAAACAGATAAAGAAAGTTTAGGCTCAAATTTAAAACATAAATGAGAACAATACAGATTCCTAAAAACTTAATTTAATGTCTTCAATTCTTTGATTAGTATTCTCATAATAATCAATAATAAATGGCGAACGTTGAGACCAAAATTATAGTTGGAATGTTTTTGAAGCTTTGTTGCATAATTATGTTAATAAAATCAAGTCAATAAATATAATTCAGAACAATGTAGTTTTCTAAATTATAATAAATTATGCATTTACCTTCAATATAATTTTTTTTTAATTTTTAATTGAAATATATCTGCTAAGGTTTTAAATAGGGCAGTTTTGACGAAATTAAATATTTCATTTTAAGCAACTGCAATTTCAAAAAAGGAGATGAACTATAATACTTAATATATTATGTCTATACATTTAGCTATCTAAAACATTTCTATATATAATTTATGAAAAGGCTATACGCAAAACCATTATGCAAAAAATTATGCAAAAATATCAGAAAAAATGATATGTAATAATATAAAAAAATATTACAAAATAAATGACAATTCAATGTGTTATTCGTAAGTATTTTTTGGTTCTCATAATGAACATTTTTAACCAAAATGTATTAGTTCTCAGCTGATTACTATGAACAAACATTAAGTAAAATTAAAAATACATAGTAAAATAATTTGTGATTTTTAAATTCATTATTTATTTTTAATTTTTATCATCACAATAATTGATCATTTATTTTTAAAAAAACCTTTTTTTATCAAAAGTAATTTTTAACAACGAAATCTCATACATTGTTATATTGAGAATAAGACGATTAGTGAAATATGGTAACCAAGGTCTAGAAAGACGGTCTAGCATCGAGAGTAGTCGCGATACGTAGGCCTATTGTGACAATAGTTTCCATTTTTGGCCGTGGCGTGACGATAGACCGGGGTGCTGTATAACTAACATGTTTGTATCTTCTTTATCCCATGTAATGCAAGCGTACTAAAAAACCCTCATCACATTACTCGAATTTATTTCGTATTTCATAAATACCATTACATTGTCACATAAACGGCGTGCGCAGTGCGCATTGCGCAGCTCCAGTCGATAGCAACGCCGTACAGCGGCGTTGACGCGAAACTTAAAAACTTGTCACACAAACCGTACAAATATCTTACTACTGGAATTGAGCTTGTTGCTAGACCTGTTTTACTCAACCGTGATGGTAACAGTCAAAGGTTAAATGAAGGAAGTTCAAAATCGAACTTGTCAAGACAGATAAAAAATGCAGGTAAGTTTGGCATTATACAATGTGGAGGACGCTAGGTTTTCTATTTGGAGATCATTACATTTTTTTTAAATGAGCATGACAGTGACATTTCTCCTACATAACTTGTGTAAATATAAATATCATTGTAAATAATTAACTATAACAATTTAAATTATTATTTTAGTTTCCGTGTTTATATAATATTCTATAGTATTAATAGTATTACGGAAAAATGAAGATAATAATATTTCAGAAAAACAGTCGCACATTACAGATTTTTATTTTAGTTGAAGCAATTAAAAATTGAGTAATAAATTTAATTTAAATAAAACATGATAAAATAGAAGAATATATCTATAATATGCGGCTAAATTTTTCTGTTGTGAAATTTTAACATTGACAACAATCTGGATATGTCAAATGGCGGTCTAAACTTGTATATTTATTAATACTATAATAATTTTATGTGAAAAGCTGCCTTTATTTTATATATTTTGGCAAACTATTAATACACCTATGAACTATGTACACACACCTTAAATAGCAGGACATGACATAACAAGTTAATTAACACTCTCAAGACCAAAATATACACCATAAATATGTTTGTAAAAACGATTTTTATTAATTTATAAAAGAAAAAATATTGCAAATCATATATCATTTTATAGTTTTAAAAGTAAACTATTATTTATTTATTACTGATATGATACTTCAAGCATTATTTATTTAATATTATGCAAATCACTCTTCTTAAGTTATATGAATATAATAAGCCTCAAAACAATGGTAATACTACAAATAGTACATATCAGCTATACTTTATTTTACCAATTCAATAATTACATAGACATATTTGTTTGAAACATAGGCCAACATTTGATAATCAGAAAACATAATGGCATATAATATATTGAAAAAATAAAAACTATTCGACCTCTACGGTCAAAACTAATAAAATGGCAGACCATTATAAGTAGATCTTTTAAATATTATTAAGAATAAATACAATGTAGGATCATATAACATTGGTCGTACCAATACTGGGTAACTCACATCATTGCGGGGGTCTTGTGAAGCTGAAGGGCTGTTCATTGGTCACCAGGTTAGCTTTTGGCGCGGTGGTCGGCTGTCCGAGACCAGCTTCGATATTGGCAGCCGACGTCCTCATATCATCTATTGACGCTCTGCAATTTATTAATAATAAATAAATAAATATGTTGGGAAATTAAAACTAGGGATGCATCCGATACCGACGCCGATATATCGGCGATATTTTATGGCCGATTCAACGATACAATATTCAAACAGATTTGCGAAATCGCCTTTCTTCGCAAAACTTAGTAATACTTTGAATTTTAAACAAAAATCTCATCAATGTAAATTTTAATTACTAAAACTATTAACTAATCTCAACCTGTCTATAGTTTTAAACGGTTTTATTTAGTTTGTCCTGTTATTTGTTCTTTTTATATTAATTAAAAAATAACCTGACTTGTGTTTTATTTATTTTTCCTTCATTAATTTTTGAATTCAATAAGCGTATCGGTATCGGTATCGTCGATATCTATATAAGAGCATCGGTATCGGTATCGGCAAAAAGGTGTATCGCGGCATCCCTAAATAAAACACAGCGCCAAACTGAGGACATCAAACTTGACGTAGTACTTATTACTGGCTAAGAGCAAGTATAGGAAAAATTGTGCAATATAACATTTCAAGCCAACTTAAAAAAGGTATTTTTCCATGAGCAGAGAGCAGAACAAATTTGATTATAAAATATATCAAATAGAGGTGATTCACTATAAGAACAGTTATCATTACACTAAAAATTATAAGATGTGAATACTTCATAATTTTTTAGTTTTAAATAAAACTATGTTTTGGGATTTTGTCGCGAATTTATTTTGGTTCCCAATGTTTCGAGCGTTTTACTCAAATAAATAGACAAAAACCGAAAAGATAGTTTTATTTAAATGTCTAATATTCGTGTAAATCTAAGGAAGTATGATTCATACATAGGTGTTCTTATCTATACATTATTTAAAAGATAACTATGTGCGATGTTAAATGCTTCAATACATACATTACTATTAGAATTTATTGGATTAGGTGCGAGTAATTATATAAATAACAAAAAACACTAAATGATAAAACTACAGGTGCGCATATATACATATTTAATATTTTTTGTTCCTTCACATAACATCTCTGTAAAATAAATAGGTGATAACCAAAATAATTGTAATTAAATAGTATTAAAAGGTTATGTTTGGAGTTTAATTATTCAGTAAATATAAAACAAAAGGCATTCAGTAAAAGTAAACACAACAACCGACGTTCATCAATAAAAAAAACTAAAAATCGATTACTTTGCCAGTTCTTAGTAGGACTGTGAATTTTTTTTTATAAAAACGCAACTATATAAAATTCGCATTGTAAGTGCGTACTTCATGTAGAAACGGCTGGCCGCAGGCTAATTACGTATCGAGCAATCCATCCGCGATAGCGAAAATTGTACAATAATTGCTGTCCAATCGAAAAATCGTATGAAACTTAATAAATTCATTCGCAGTTTTTAATAAATTTATTGGTTTTTGCATTAATTGATTTAGTAATTGTTGTATATTATATTAATGTTCTGTTAAACATAAGAAAACTAATATTTTATTTTAAAAAAGGCTCTTTTTGATATTATAATACTTTAATATTAAGCATTCTTTAGAATGTTTAGTGACTTGACCCGCAGTTTCAAGTTAAATAAATTAATAATAAATATGTTCGGACATTTTTACAACAGCACTATCTAGTTCCGCGGTAAGCTACGCGGCTTGTGTTACGGATACCAGATAATTGATATACTACACATACATATGTTTAAATACATACATAATATAAATATTAACACCCATGACTGGAGAACAAACATTCGTGCTCAACAAATGAATGCCCCAGCGGGACTCGAACCCGCGACCGCTGGCGCAGAAAGTAGAGTCACTACCAACTGAGCCAAACGTGTTGTCAAATACGATTAAGTTAAATACTATTAAGTTGAATACGATTTTTCGATTGGGCAGCAATTATTGTACAATCATCGCTATCGCGGATGGTTGCTCGATACGTAATCAGCCTGCCGATTCGGATTTTTCGCTGTAAAGTATCTAGCAATTAACTACATCATGCAAAAAGCTGAGGCCATGCTAGCGATCAGTTGACCATTGCCTTAGTTAGGACGCCACACGTCAGGGTCCTCCATGAGGGTGACGGAGTGGTCCTGCGAGGCCCCGGGGGCCATCGCGCCGGGGGGCGTGGAGCCTCCCGCCGCCATCGCGGCCATGTCGTCCCGCGTGCCCCTACCCGCCACCCGGTTAGCGTTAGCTCCGCCCCATTAGTACATTGTTACAGTTCTCGAGGCATAAGCTCAGCTTTGCATTTGTGTGAGTGCAGTGTACGGATAGGCACGACGATACGGATAAACGTTGCGAGATTGGTTTACCAGTTTTTTAACCTGTTTTAACTGGTTTTTGATGCTATTGGCTTTTAGCTATGACTCACACAAGTGCAAAGCTGAACTTATGCCTCAAGAACTGTACATGTGTTATGGATTTGCCGGGTCTTTTTTATCATCATCAGCCCTTATTAACGTCCCACTGCTGGGCACGGGCCTCCCTCAGTAAGAAGGGGAGGTCTTTTTTATAGAAAATCTCAATTCGACTGATTCTTTTGAGAATTAATGCTTTTTTAATTGATGATTTTTTTTCATGTAGTTGACAGTTTTTTTTTTTATTTTAGTACCATTTTGGTTTAAAACTTAATGATTTTCTCATATCAATAATTAAGCATATAATCCATATCACATGTATAGATAAATTAAATGTTAACATTTATATATACAAAAAATATTAGAACAAACAAAAACCTTTAAAAATATTAATTTTGTAAACTCTTGATGTTTTTATGAATATTATTATTTAACGTTTTATAACACGTTCTCTTATATCTATACAAAAAAACCAATAAGCTTTTTAAATTGTCTTTTATGTGTAACAACACATAAAAATGTATATTAAACATAAATTTGTATTCAAATATGTTAATATTGAGAGTTAAAACTAGTTTAGGTTCACACAGAATTAGACTTTAGAATAGGTATTAGTAATTCACCAAATAAAACCCACTCACTTAATATAGCATGAAAACATCAATTATTATGAGAAAAAGTGTGACAAAATGCATTGAAATGAACAAATAAATCACATAGTATTTTTATTTGCATATATTGTATATATAAAAATTAAAATTATTTCTGAAAATTAAGTCGTTTCTAAATTGTCAATATAAAAAGAAATCAAATATATTTTAAGCATCCAAATAACGATTTAAAGTATTAAGTATACTAATAATATTATGCATTTAAATAGTAGTTTTTCTCATAATAATTGAACAATAACAAATAATGATAGAAATTTGTTATATTTATAATGTAACATAAACTTACTTCTTTCCCAGCGCCATCATGCCGTAGAGAATGCCGGTGCCGAATATCAGTCCGCTACCCAGCCACGTACTCACGCTGAAGAAACACATAAAGAAGGGGGGCAACGCCATCCTAAAAAGAAACAGATAATTAAAAAATATTAATTTAAAATATTAGCAAAAAAAATGCAAAATAAAAGAATCTGATGGAAGATGAAAGGTACATGCCAATTGCCATAACAAACATTTTAAATAAAAAAAAAAATTGGAACCCAAAAATTACGTTAAAAGGAACACGAATGAATAGCGTAAATAAAAAATTTGGTACAGTGCCTAAATTTTTTAAAACAAATTAATCAAGACAAGTATTGTGACACTAATATTAATGACCTTTCAAATGAAAGGTCACACTACAAGCAATAAATGACAATTTAATGAATAATTGATGATGCTTACCCTATATACAATGCGGCTTTGTTCCAGTACGGCCGGGTCTCAATCTTATCTGAGAGTGCCTGAACGTAGTCTATACAGAAACAGCAGCATGGAGCCTCGCTTATAATGACTATGAAACCCGCCAGCATCTGCCATATGCCCGCGATCAGACAGTTCACATTCAGCATTATTATACTGATGATGTTAAACAGACCCATGAATATGGCGACTGAAAGAAAATGATTTATAAAAAAATATATTTTTTTAAATTGTATACACTTTTAGTGTCCCACGGCTAGTTATTGACGTCCCATCACCACGTGGGACGCCGAAGGTACAGGCTACAGTCAACTATGTAGGCCAAGCATGTTAAGTGATTTTTTTTTCAAAAATACATTAGATTCTGGGATAAAGCAGTTTTTTTAGTTTTATTTATTTATTTATTCTGGGATAAAGAAGTTTTCCTTATTATTTTCTTCATTAAAGACAATGGATTTGAACCAGCCACACTTGATTTTTAAGCATGCTGTCCATGTCCTTATGAGCTATTCTTGATTCATATTGCATTTTCTTTTGCTTTATTTGATATATTTTTTACTCTTTACTTTATTTACATTGATCCCAATGTTCCATTTTGTAATGATCTTACAAAAATACATTAAAAGGAAAATGACATTGCTAATGTAAGGACTTCATGAAGGAATTTGAATAACAATGGTTATAATTTACATTTCTTACTATACAACTGTCACACATATAAAATAAATAGTTTTCTTTAGTAGAATAAGTCATTTTAGCCATCACTACTTTACTTGTGTAAAGTATTTCTCGGTTCAATTTTCACATCAATGAAGCAACATGTATAAGAATAATTTTTACACAGTAGTATTTTATGACTAACATTTATATATGCATTGTATATAGTTTATCTTTAATATACATATTTGTCTGCCATCAACATGTCACTTTTGGTTGTTTAAGTAATAAAAAATATATTTAATCAGTAATTTAATTTAAATCACTTTTATCATTTGGCACCTTTATCTTCCAAACAGAAGATAAAATTATTAGGTCACTACATTTTGAGATGAGAAAATAAATATGTAAAATAATTACTAAACACTACTAAAATTATTACCTATTAATTTTAAATAGATTGTCTGTCTAACTCAACAAAAATGTTATTAAACAAAAAATAATGAATACTATTAACAATAAGACTAAGTCTAATAATAAGATAATTTTGATTGGATTCAATCATGTAAGAATTTTTTCTTTAAATCTTAGTACTTTTAAGTAAACATAACAGAAAATGAGATTTTGTCATCTAAATAGATTTCTGCTACAGTTTTAGTATAATTAAAAGCCCACATTACATAATTTGGTCCAAAAGGCACTTGTTGACTAGACTATAATGCATTTGGCTTAGTTTGTAGTGAACCTGCCTGCTTTGCTAGTAATTAAAGCCTTATAGGGACTTTGATTGGTGTGATGAGCATGCATTTTTGTATTCGAGTAGATTAATATATCATAAATATGTATGTATTCAAAATATATGTGTTGTGTATCAATATATCTAGTATATACTGTAAGGCCTTGTATGAATATGTTACTATGTATGTACAAAAGTAGCCATTAAATATTTTCATATATTTTTGCTTTACATAAAAATGTTGGGGTAAACAAATTCAGTGGGTGTAAAGAAATGCTCTTATAATCAAAAATTGGTGTACATTACAAATTTTGAGTTAATTAATCTATTTTTATACGTATAAATTCACAGTACTAATTACATAAGCTGACTAGCTAATTTGGGTTTATTTAATTAATAATTCCAATAATTGATATTTCCCCATGTACTATTTACCAGTACAAAGTATTATGTTAGACTCATTGTAATAGTCAGATGTCTTAATATGTTAATACATATTACGTATTTTAAATAATTATACATATTTCACGCCATGAATTATAAATAAATGTTTTTATTTACAAAAATCGCCTTTCTCTTTTAACTGATAATTTGAACAATATAATTTTGATAAGATAAAAGAGTGTGCAGACGCCTTCTAGTTTATTCCTATTTTATATTTTCACATTACTATAATAAAGCTGTGAAATGTAATAAGAAGGAAGAAGACAAATAAAACACAATACATACTGCAACTGCCAACAGTCCCCAACCCTCGAGCAGCGTAGCGCATCCACCAGGGAACGTCATCTTTTTGGGCATTTTCTGGCCCTGGCCGGGCCATAAGCATATTTATCTTGTCCGCCAGCGACTGCAATATCAACGCTCATTTTATACAGTTATTATTTATTTTAGGACATTTAAATATGAAAAAAAGTACAATATTTTACCATTTTTGATTTTCAGAAAATCAATTCACTGCTTTGTCAGCTGTCAGAAATATTCTGAAATCTGAATATATTATAGATTATATATATGCAAACAGCAAATAAATGACAGCTTTAATACAGATTACCCTAATATGACGATTACCACTATTACTAAATTTAATATAATATCTTAAGTTATTAATTTAAATAAACTAACTAAAACTGTAAGTGTACTTTATTTTCATTCACCATAAAAATATTAATATTGAATTAAAACTTGTAAGCAAAGAAGGATACATCATGAAACATTAAAATTTTAATCAAGAGAGTAGATTGTAGAAACGAAACGCTACTATATGTCGTAAGGATGGGCAAGTGAAAAAATATATCGATATTTATCGTATCGATATTTTTAAACAGTATCGTTAATTATAGAGTGAAAAATATCGATATATTGTCAGTTTTCGCATGATTATTCATACATAAATTCCCAAAGCATTCAAACTTCGTAAAAAAGAATAGACGAAAATAGAAGAACATTGTATATTCTATTAATGCTCTAGCCTAAAGTTTAAGCAATTATACACAATTTAATCAAACCAGTAGTCATCAGATATGGACATTAGGAGCACCCTCAAAGATTTTGATAATATAAAATGTTGTGTAACCTACAAAGTATAATTTCAATCAATAAATAATTGTTATTTCAAAATTAATTTGTAGTAATTTGGCAACCTAGTGTCCCGAACTTCTGAATTGCCGCTTTAAAAACATGGTGGATGCGCTTGCATCTCATAACATTGAAGTTAGCCGACGTCTAATAATTTTTGAAACTTTTTCAGAACGATAAATTAAAAAAAATAAAGTGCGTCTGTACAAAGTACACATGTCAGAAGTAAAACTTGAATTTAAATTAAGGCTAACTCTTCCCCGTCTCTGAGCGCCTGGTAATATGGACGTTTCATCGAGTTTGAATTCACTACGATTCTACAGAAGTTTCACTTCAATAAAAATTTAAAGAAATTGTATTCATAGTTTTTTTAATTTTCTACATGTGCATTTTTTAGTTTATTTTGTAATTGATTTGTTGAAAAAAAATCCGAAAATTGTTAATTGTCTGTTAACTTCTTATATAATACTTCTCACACTGATGGTTTAAATTTTAATAGCATTAGTATTTTCGTACACGCAGCCAATAGTCTTACAGTAAGACTCTTAGGGCCAGTTTCACCAGTTTCTGATAAAGTCCCTGATAGCGTATCCGGAACTTATCTGACGGATGAACTACAAATTTCGGTTTCACAAGTCTTGAATAGTGGTTGTTAAAGAGGCCGGTAATTTATCAGCCGAATCAAGTGACCGTTTAAGGTGGTATCTGGTAGATAACTAAAATGATTCGAATGGAGGGCGCGAATAAAAATATCTGTCATTTATTTTTGGTAATAATATCATACTCTTTATAGTAGTCTGCAGCCACAAGATGGATTTGTTTGAATTCTTAGAAGACGAATTTGATGAATATTATAAACATATTTCGCGACCTCATAGGAATAGAGTAATCCGCCCTAGACCAAATTATTTTATATGGCTCGATGAAGATTTTAGAATTCGATTCCGTCTTACCAAAAGGTCTGTACAAAATTTTCATACGTTAATAGAAAGTGATATAAAGACTACTTTTTCCTTTTCTTGCCAAGTTGAAGCATCGCTTTTTTTATTTTCAATAATATTTTTTTTATTCTCTACAAGTGAAATTAATTCAGTTCAAATTAGCTTAGTTTCAACTTGAGAGAAATTTACACTTCTTTCACGCTTTTGTTTATTCATTTTTAAATAATGAAAAACTGATTTCACACAAGTTCAATCAAGCGTCTACAAGAAATACTATACTCCTACTGCATCTATTAAATTATAAATATAACATACAACAAAAAAGCGCGAAAGTCGAAATAATTATGACATCCATGGGTTCATTTTACGCTAATTTGGAACGCAAACTTGTAATCATAATAACATTTACCATCGATTTAATGACTTTTCATCACATTATAACAAAATTATATTCAAGAACATTAAAAAGTAAAATGTATCTTATTTTAAATAAAAAAATAATTAAAATATTTTAGTTTTCAAACTAGATTTTAAATAGCGATCATATGCGTCTGTGTAATGAAACGCAAAAAAGCGACGTTGCCGTTCTAAAATAGCAAGTGGCTTGTAATATATCTGCCGGTTAGTTTATCAGGTAGTTTAATGGTGAAACAGAAAAAAATATGTCAGCAACCGTTATCTGTTAGTTAGTGTTAAGTGACAGATTACTAACTGAAACTTTATCAGAAACTGGTGAAACTGGCCCTTACTGTTATATTAAATTTCATAAAGATTTTTTAAAGTTAACGATACGCGAAGAGCATGCAAGAAGTATCTAATAACATTAAACAGGAAACCAAAGATGCGTTAAAAAAATCGAATCTCAATATCAATCGAAATTGATACGAATTCGATACTCTAAACTAAATATAGAAATATCGCGATTAAAAATATCGACGATATATATCGATAATTGTATGGAAAAAATATCGATATTTTTTCCCATGCCTACAGCCTAATATGTCGAATGTCGGTCGGCTTTTAGTGTCGCGTCCGCGAAAATTTTATAATAACTTTTAGTGAAAATTACGATCACATTACAAAATTGACGCATTTTTTTATAATTAATGTGTATAATTAAAGATTGATGTTATAATGCAGCCTACAACTATGCTTCCGAAACTAACGAAAACAACTCAAACAATGTGAGTGACTTATAATAATTTAAAATTGCTTTGGTGATAATTCTATGTAACTTTTCGAACTTTTTGCTATGTATGTTCTTTCTAATACGTAACTGTATTGTGTAATTAAAAATAATCTTTAAATATAAGACATGTTTCCTCGTAACCTATTTATTGTATTATTTCTAGGCTAACTTATAATTTAATTTATTTAGGCTAAAGTACCTTGAACATGTACACATAATATAAAAGTTATTTACTATTACTTTATAAAATATACAGTTTCCATTATAATAGAGATGAAATGTTTTAGTTATAAATTATTGATTTTAAATAATTTTATTATTTTAGATCATTCTCAGAGGGTGATGGAGTGTGTAGCACTGAAGTCTATGCAACTGATGTTGTTGTTACCACAAATGCTGGTAGCCATAACCATGGTAGCTCCAAAGTGAAATTGAAGAACCTTGTAGACTACAACTGGGAACCAAAATTCTACCCTGGACAGTTATTGGCTGTTCATATAAGCGGAAAATATTTGGCCTATAGTATCAAAGGTATGTTAAAGTTAATAATAATATAATGGTGTGACCATCCTGTAAACTTTTTTAATACAAAAGTTTTGGTGGATGGATATTTGTAAAGTACTCAATCACATCAGAAAGACTGAATAGATTTGGATGAAATTTGACACAAAGATAGATTAGTTAGACAGTATGCAATAGGTTTTTATCCTGGAAAGATATATAGTTCCTGCAATAGTATTGGTTTGTTTTTCAATAGTTAATATTTTGTTAATCTAAGTTATGTATGTCTTTTTATCACGCAGCACCCAATCCAGCTAACCCTGGAACATGGAACGGGATGGTTCGTGTTGTATACAATCCAGAGCCAGGTATTGATAGTAGAACTCTTATCAAAGGAATGAAAGGAGAGGTCAGTATATGCATAATTATAAATACCTATATCTCAGTCACTAGTCAGACAGGTATTTAATATATAATGTCTAATCAGACAGGTATTTATTAATATATCATATCTTTTTAAACAATAATCATTTTACTTGCAGGTCCAAGACTTGGCTTTTGCTCATATACCAAATCAGATAGTGTTGGCTAGTATTGATGAGATGGGTAACTTCTATATTCATGAAATTGAAGTCACAGATTCTGGACTATGGTAAGTAGTATAAGTTTACTTATAAATAGTTAAAGATAAAAAAAGTGGTTTAGTGCCTGATTGATACAAGAATAACATCAATGTATTAACTTATTTTCACATTTAAAAAAAACATTTGTTGGCTTTTGCAGGCATGTGTCATATGTGAATTGCTACATTTCTCATTATTGCTACTATATTCTTTTTATTCAATTATCTTATTCCTGAAAACTGTGTCCTCTAAAGGCATTTGTAGGTTTTCCTGCCATATCCATTTTGTCTGCTTTTTCAGCATTATTTAATACATTTGTTCTAGACAGTATTAGGTCACACATTCCCCATACATTCTCAATAAATGTTAAAACATGCATTTCTAAAATAAATTGTCAACCACACAAAAAGCTTAGAAATAAAATTGAAATGTCCCAAAAGCTCCTCTAATTTGTCTACAAATTTCTAGTTGCACATTGTCAGTGGAAGTTCGGGAAGACACAGGTATAGACGGCTCCACACACCGTGTTGTGTGGTGTCCTTATATCCCTGATGAAGATGATGCACCTGATGATGATGTGGCACGGCTTCTATTGACCACCCATGCTAATCAAGGTATTTCTATGTACATGTATATCTATATAAATAAAATGATAAAGGTCTGCAGTTGTGTGCGTATCACGGAAAAACTACTGGATAAATTTCAATGAAATTATTGCGATATCTTCATTTAATAAAAAGTTATTAAAGTTTCAAGAAACAACGATTTGTATATGCACTGCGCGTATCGCGCATGCGGAAAACTTTGTTAATATTTCAAGCAACGCGGACGAAGTCGCGGGTATCAGCTAGTTATAAATAAAATTGACATGTTAAATCTGTACATTAAATAATTCTTATAAAATCTTATTGAAATAGTTATTATTATCGATATTTCTTTGTGATGATTTTTACCTGTCTGACTAGTGACTGAGACCACATCCTGAGAAGATCACTGGACTGACTGATGAAATTTTGTATGGTGATAGCTGGTTATTCACCGTATACTTTTTATTGCAAGATAATATTCATACTAATAGTTGAAATATACTGTAATGTACTCTAGGCTATACTATCTATACTAATATTATAAAGCTGAAGAGTTTGTTTGGTTGAACGCGCTAATCTCAGTAACTACTGGTCCAAATTGAAAAATTCTTTTTGTGTTGGATAGTCCGTTTAACGAGCAAGGCTATGGGCTATATTACATCACGCTACACCCAATAGGAGCGGAGTATCAATGAAAAACAACGGGAGAAAAGTATTTCTTTTGATTTCCACCCTTTAGAACGCGAGCGAAGCCGCGGGAAAGGCTAGTCACTACATAGTATAAAACAAAGTCGCTTTCTCTGTCCCTATATCCCTTTGTACGCTTAAATCTTGAAAACTACGCAACGGATTTTGATGCGGTTTTTTTTAATAGATAGAGTGATTCAAGAGTAAGGTTTATATGCATAACTAACGAATCCCGCGGCTTTGCCTGTGCTAAATCTACGAAATAGCCCAAGCGAAGTGAGGGCGAGTCGCTAGTTTTAAATAAAGTTTAAATTTGAACGATTCCAGCGCGCATGTGGAACATCCGGTCGGTGGTGGCGATGGCGGAGGGCGCGGGGGGCGGCGCAGTGTCGGCGGCGGGGGCGCTGGCCGGGGGCGCGGGGCGCGGGGCGGGCAGCCACGCCGGCGCCGTGCTCGCCGCCGCCTTCTCGCCGGACGGCACCGCGCTCGCCACCGCCGCCGCTGACGGATACGTTATGTTCGCTCAGGTACATATAATACCTAGTGTGATGAGGAGGTTGGGGCTCATTGGTGCTTGGCAACCCAGCTGCGAAGCCAATGTAATAAATATAAACTACTAGCAAACCCAACTCGTTTCGCTGGGCGTAAGTTAAAATAAATTAAACGGTTTTCATATATATTTTAATAAAATAAAAATACTACTACTTACTACATTTTGGCCACGCGCCATATATAATCTAGAAATAGAAATACGGCGCCATCTACCGGAGATCTGTGCAACTTAGACGCCAAACCGCCATCTATTAGAATTTTATAGAACTAACCGATAAATACACACTAAAGTATAAGAAACATTTAATTTAAAATGAAATAATATTACGACTATAAATTAAGATGTAAGCTATCCTATCTTTCAAGTTGGATCAAACTGCACACGGTGTGCAAATTTGATTAAAATCGGTTAAGTAGTTTAGGAGTCCATCGCGAACAAACAACGTGACACGTAATTTATATATATTAGATTTAGAAGATATATTTTACAGTTCAAATATAATTATTTCTTACACGTGTATGACAAATAACTTAATTGGAGCTTACTGTTTATTTATCCTAAAACATATAAAAATTATAATTAAATATAAAATATTAATTTTCATTGCGAACAACAAAAACGAAATAACAGAAACACTGTCTGTTTTTTTTATAATTAACACTAAAATGTTGTTTTCAGGTGTATATGAACAATGTGAGCAGCCCGCGATGCCTGCACAAGTGGCAGCCTCACGACGGCAAACCTCTGAGCTGTCTCTTTTTCTTAGACAACCACAAGAACTATAACTCTGAGTAAGGAAAATCAAATCAAATCAAAATATTTTATTCAGCATAAAAATTGTTAAAATTTCTTACTGAACGTCATGATTCTACCACCAGTTCGGAAAGAAGAAACCTCTGACCTGAGACGAACTGCCAAAAGAAACTCAGAGGGACTAATATTTTTTTCATCTTAATCTCACTCTTTTTTAACCAATTAAAATTAAAAATCTAACCACCTCCCACTTATTTCATAGAAAACCATGGATCAAATAAATTACCTGTTGAGGTCGTTTTACTCCAATATTGCACTAGTAGTCATGTATTGGGCTTACGGTTTCGCTGTAATATAAAATACGTTGTTTTCATTTGATTTTTACAAAAAAAAGTTAGGCATTTTTTAACTTACTAAGTATTCATTCTACAGCGACGTTATTTAATTCTTTTCGCAGCGTACAATTTTGGAAGTTTGCCGTCACTGGTGCAGAAAACAACACATCCATAAAAATCTGGTCCTGCAAGTCCTGGGACTGTTTACAATCCATCACCTTCTCCTTTCCACCGAGTGGGGATTCCCTGGGTATGAAGGCCATGCTGGACACCAGTGCTAACTACCTGTTGCTCTCCGACTTCAAGAATAGGAGCCTGTATGTCCTGAACATGGCAAGGGATAATGACGACACTAAAGCGTATTGTCAGAGTATATCAGAGTTCTTGCTGCCATATCCCGTGCTGAGTTTCTGTATTGTTGATGCTGGTAAGTCAAAAAATTATTAGAAATTACGCAATAAATGTCATATAATTCTTTTTCTATATTAAAAGTAGCCCTTTCCTCCCTATAAGAGCTATCTTTCCGTAATAGTCATTCATTTAAAAGATATGCTGAAACCATATTACCATTCTTAAGAAATAATAATTAAAATTAAAATAATATAGATTGCAAGACAAACTATGGTGGCATTTTTAGTAACAAAGGCAACCATTTTTCTTGCAGAGACACCTTTTTTGACATACATCCTTTCTTGCATCTGCAGCGCATTGTTCCATTTTGAGCATTAGTTAATTCTAGTTTTAAGAAAGGAAAGAAAGTATAAACTAGTTGTAACTAGAGAAAACGCGGTCTATCTAAAAACTAGTTTTATCTGTAACATATATATTGATTTGACAATTTCTCCATGCAGAGGAACAGCTAGTGAAATGCAAGTCCAGTTGCGACGACCCCTACCACAGGAACGGCTCCGGCGGCGACTCGGGGGACTCTCCCGACGATTATGAAATACATCACGATGTGAGATATTTTTTTGTTTATGACATATAATTTTTTCTTTGTACCATAGATAATAGATTATTAAATAATGTATACTTGTATTCATTTAAAATATTAAATTAGCTACTGTGTCCGGAATCGGTTAGGTTAGGTGATATATAATTTTATTGTGCCCTAACTCCTACAGCTGTTACCTAACTCCTATACGGCTGGACCTACTCTGATGATTTTTTTTGCGTGTATTCAAGTGGATTCGAATGGTTTAGTTGGTTTGGTCCACTACAAAGTGTTTTTTTTTTTAATTAAAATTAACATTTTTTATTGAACTTTCTCCGAAACACGTATTTGATTTCCGATCTTAAGGAGGCGGGTGGAGCGCTTGCTTAGTTAATTATAATATATTAAAAAAATCTATATTCGGTATCTCAAAAATTTTACAATAGCTGAGAGTGATAAGTGTACTAACTAATAATTACTACTGTATAGATATTTGTACTATAAAAGTTAAAAATTTCGCAATAAGCTAAGTACTATATATCCTATGATATATCCAGGAGGAGGATGCGGGCGAGTGCGGCGGCGGCGGGCGGCGTGTTCGCGTGCGCCTCTACATAGTGCAGCCCAAGGGCCTGCAGGAGGGCGAGCTGACCTACGCGCCGCCGCGGACCCCGCTGCAGATACCCCTGCACGGTAAGCTCGGGGGTTCTATTCACTTTTGTTTAGGGTTCCGTTACTGAAGGGCTCCATAGGGGGCCAATTCCAATTCTTATTGACGTGAAACTTCTTTAGAATCGATGTGATTTCAAACTCAATGAAACAAAAAAATAAGTCCATAGTACCAGGCGCGCAGAGACGGGGAAGAGTTAGCCTTAATTTAAATTCAAGTTTGACTTCTGACATGTGTACATTGTACACACGCACTTTTTTTATTAGTTTTACATGTTTACTATTGTATTTAATACAAGTATTATCACTACGCAACGGATTTTGATGCGGTTTTTTTAACAGATAGAGTGATTCAAGAAGAAGGTTTATATGCATAACTAGCGGAACCCGCGGCTTTATCTGTGCTAAATCTTCTAAATTATTATCTTATAAAATCAAAGTCTTCTAAATTATTATTAAAAATATATAAAATCTTATGTAAAAAGCATTAAATATAAACGATATTTTACTCAGATCTCGAAGAGCTAACACTAGACGAGAGTTCGGAGGCGAACGCGATGCCCTCCAGCATCCTACAGCAGCAGACGCAGCAACTCAAAAGTCTTCTCATGAGGTCACAGGTACATATCTTGCAAATTTGATACTTTGACTTGTCTCAACTTTTTTTTATTTATGATTAAGCACACTATTATTATGCATTTTTTAACAATTTAATGCAGTTTAAATGAAACAAAAACCAAAAAGACATACATATTAATTATTATAAGTGTGCATAGCATTCACAAAATAAAAATAAGTTACTTTTTACTTATTCTTTTGTCACTGTGAGGTAGAGTAGACATACATTACATGTATGTATATGTATGTATATATAAGGCAAATAGTTGAATCGGTTTGAACATCTAAATCCACGATGTATCAAAATTAAATAAATAAATATGTTGGGACATTATTACACACAGCGCTATCTAGTTCCGTGGTAAGGTACGAAGGAAGCTTGTGCTACGGATACCAGATAGTTGATATACTACATGTTTAATTTTAAATAAATACATAATATAAATTTAAACACCTATGACTAGAGTACAAACATTCGTGCTTAACAAATGTATGCCCCCAATGGGATTCGAACCCGCAACCACTGGCGCAGCAAGTAGTGTCACTACAAACTTAGCCGTGTCGTTAGTATTAGTTATTTTATGGTTTCTTCCAGACACAACCAGGCAGTTTAATGGGTCCGCGTCCAGATTCTCCCTCATCACTACCGCAACTCAATCTCATGACTCCCGATGCATTTAGGTAAATTTATATTGTATCTTATATTGTAGTACGATAATAATAAATGAAACTATCTTTTCGGATTTTGTCGCGGATTTATTATAAATTTTGGTTCCCGACGTTTCGAATGCTTTACAGCAATCATGGTCACGGGAGAGACCCGTAAAGAAAAGATACGACTCGAAAAGATAGTTTCATTTATAATGTCAAATATTCGCGTAAACCTAAGAAAGTATTACGATAATAATGTCATTTTATATAAAGATCATCCCTTACAATAAATTTTGTAATCGGTCCCTTTATAACATCCCACTGCTGGGCACGGGTTATCCTCAATACGAAAGACGGGAGGTGGGGAGTTGGTTATATGGGACTCACCGGCTTCAAAGCTCTCTAAAAGCCTTAATTCACTTTGATTAGTGATTAGTGCTAGTGATTAGTGCAGGTGATTAGTGATTAGGAGAAAATAACTGCACTAATCACTAATCAAAGTGAGTTCAGGCTTTTACTAATTACCTGCACTCGCACTAATCAAAGTGAATGCAGGCCTTAAGTCGCAACGGGGCGTCGCAGGATCGCTTACCCATTCAACTAAGATGCCCCGACGGCCCAGCAGATTTGTCGAAGGACCCACCAATTAGTTGCTCCAAAGTCCATTCTGCTGCTAGGGAAGTACCAGGAGTAACCCGCATGAGGTGCCCTCCGAAGTGGGCCCTCCCCTCCTTACGCGTTTATTGGCTTCACGCCCGGCCGGATTGCTGGACGCTGAGACAATCGAACACAATAAGAATTTTTCAAATCGAACCAGTTGTTCCTGAGATTAGCGCGTTTAACCAAACAAACTCTTCAGCTTTATAATATTAGTATAGATATAAGGTGTATTTTGTCTTGTCCATAGTTCCCCAGGCAAGAGAGAAGATGATGACCCACCTTTGTCAGCTACCCCGGAAATCTCCACAAAGCCCAGGATGTCTACTGGAGGTATGTATGACATGTATTTAATTACTATTATTACTATTTCAATTACAATAATTTCACAATACAGTGTTATGTGTATAACCAACCGGTATGTATAATAATGATAGTTTATACTTACATACTTTCCATGCGAGGGAAATCATGCTATAGTTGAACATGCTGAACAAATGCAGGTTGTTGGGATTCACATGAAAACTGGCGAAGCTTTATCAGACATGCTTTGTATGAGTGGTAAACAACCAATTATCTTGGATATGATTCTCGCATTAAAATATCAGAGGTGCAATACCCAGATTGTAAATACAACTTCATTCGGTTTCCCAAGCGACTGCGTTACCATCCAACTATAATTGCCTTAGTTAGTTGATAGTTTAGATTAATTTTATATCTTAAATTCAATGAAAATTCAATAATCACCCTTGTTTCTAGGTATATCAGAAGATCAAGTGGCGCCGAGCGTCGAAGGCAAAGCATCGGGCGGCTCCAGTCCCAGTCGCGAGGTGCGAGACATAATGTCGCAAAACGACCGGCCTTTCTATAACGATATGGTTAGTATCAATATATGTGAAGAATATCAGAACAAATAAGCCTACATACAAAAAAAAACAAGCAAATTGAGAACGTCCTTCTTTATGAAGTCGGTTGACAAGTAGATTTTTTACAAAACTACATGTACAACTTTTATTTATATATATAATTTATGGACCAATTTATTTACTGTCTTCTCCATTCTACATGATATTGGCGAAGTTATCAGTGCTCTACTGGCACGTTTATCTCGCGTATCTATATAATATTCACATTCAGACTGTCACTCATACTCCAGTGGGACGACTGCTCGACAGGACCGATGAGAAGGCAAAGGACCGACGCGGTGACACGTTCTGCTTCAGCACGTTGGTGGTATACCGCCAACTTCTCAACTCCGGTTGTTACTGAGGCTTACTAAACAGAAAGACGTAATATCAAATCAAATCAAAATATTTTATTCAGCATAAAAATTGTTACAATTTCTTACTGAACATCATGAGTCTACCACCAGTTTGGAAAGAAGAAACCTCTGACCTGAGAAGAACTGGCGAAAGAAACTCAGCGGGACTAATATTATTATTTTTTTATCTTAATCTCACTTTTTTCAAATTAAATTGCAAATTAACAATAATACTATATTATGTCGAAATAGCCTAGCCGGCGATCATTAATTACTAAACTTGGTCTGACCCGGGGCTCAACCCAGGGGACCTTCGGATGTGTGACCGTACATGCTAACCGCTATACCACTGAGGCAGTTGTCTATATAACATAGTAGTACAGACTACAGTAGTGGTACCAGGGTTGGCATGATTAAATCGTTTTGATTTAAATCATGATTTAAATCGTGATTTAAATCACATGATTTTTTTCAATAAAAATCAATGATTTAATCATGTTTCCATTTTTTAATTTTCATATTTGTAATATAATTATTAAATTTAAAATGTGTTGACTTAAAGTATGCAAATAATTTTTTAATGTACATACTTTGGTACAATATTGATTTTTTCGTAAATTGTGGATAGTGCAGTGCTGTTTGTAAAAAGCATATAAACCTCTGAGACTCCAAATACCTTAGTCTTTTTCGTGATCATGTGCGATGTAAAGGATTCGAAACGTCGGGATCCAAAAATCAAAATGAATTCGCGACAAAATTTGAAAAGATAGTTTCTTTCGTAATGTCAAATATTGAATTTTTTAAGACCTTGCGAGCGAAGTGTACAAAACACTAAACGGCGATTTTTCTTTTGCTTGGCACTCATGTCAGACAAAAGGTATATCCCCGCGCTGAGTCCCCGCAATCCCTTGAGGGAGCGTACCATTTTATGCAAAAATATAGTAGACTTAAATAATTAAATGAAAAAAATCAAAAAAATCGTGATTAATTAGGATTTTATCAAAAAAATCGTTTTAATCAGATTTAAAAAAAAATCATGATTTTTTCCAACCCTGAGTGGTACTATAAGCGACCAATGTTTAATATTGTTTAGGAGGATGAAGAGGAAGAAGAAGAAGTGAAGGAAGCAAGTCCAGCAGTCGAGCAGGTGGCGGCGGGCGCCAGCGAGCTGTACGCTTCGCCGGAGAAACCCCCCAAACTCACGCATTCCAGTAAGCATCTAATGAAATATACTTTATTGCACACCATTATTTTACAATAATAATGTATGTAAGTTTATTATATTTATTTTCGGCCTTTTACATATGTTTATTTTGTGCTCGGGCGTAAGAGTAAAGTATAAATATAATAATAGTAATAATAAATTTTATTTATTTATAAAACAGGTTAAACATAGTATTAACATGACTTTGTTGTTGGGACATCTTTTTAAGTAAAAATTTACCTGTGCCAGGATGTCCCGCTTTTCTGTAGACACTTATGAATAAACAATTTGGTTAGGTTATAGCAATAAAAAGAAAAATAACTAAACTAAAAAATAAATTTAAAAAATATGTGTGTGTGTGTGTGTGTGTGTGTGTGTGTGTGTGTGTGTGTGAGAGAGTGTACAATACATAATATACACAGGTTTTAGAGAAACAGTATAATAGGCAGCCTTATCGCTAGAGAGCGACCTATTCTAGGCAACCTTTGGGTAGGGAAAAGAAAGAGAGAAGGAAAGGGTGCAAACATACTTAACAAAACTTACATAAGAATACAAGACCATTTCAGGAAGGCATTTCTGTTACATCAGAATAAGCTACTATTTATATATTTATTTTTAAGTCACTTTGCTGTGAATAAACAAGATTTATATTATACTATAAGCATAATAGAGCAATACTAAAAACTGTCGCACATAAATCGAACAATTAATAAATAATTCTTAAACTTATATTAGTTTCTAGTTTACGAATACAATTTTATAAAAATGTGTCCATTGATTCAACGCATCGTGTATCGCGTTCGCGCCATAACGAAAAGAGTAAAGTCAATTGACAGCTCGGTCACAGATTATTAAATATAAAAATAGTGAGTTTATCTTTACTGTACAGTATTTTGTAGTTCACAACTAAAAGAATAAAAAGACCAATATTTTCTGTCTAAAAACATTTAAATTGGTAGTTTAATTTTTATTAAATTTCAAAAATTTTCTCTTTGTATTTCCAGACAGCGACACGTCATGGCCGCAGATATCGCTCGCACAAATAACAGAAGCGAACCAACGCAAAGCGTCCAGCGAGAAGTCGAGCACGCAGTCGCTCAGCGCCCCGCTCTCCTCCACCATGAGCGCCCCTCTCACAACCCCATTGAGCACTCCATCGCTCACAACGTCCCTTAACGCTTCGCTTTCAACGCCCTTGAACGCTTCGCTTCCAACGCCTTTGAACGCTTCGCTTCCGACGCCTTTAAGTGCTCCGCTCCCTGCGCCTCCTAACCCGTTAGTACCTCTAACCGTCCCCGAAAGAGTGACAGAACGTATAGAACGTATAGTGGTAGATGAAGCTACAAAGGTTAAAATGGAATCACTGGAGCAAAAAATAGATAAGTTGACTGGTAAGTGACGTCAAATCTACTTTACTTATTTTCTCAATCAGCAAAAAATGTTTTATTTGATGTCTTATATATACTTTCTCAAATTTACACGAAAATTTAACATTCTAAATAAAACTATAAGGTAAATAGCAATGTTATTATTTATCATTTATTTTAAATATGTTTAACGTAAGTTAAACTATTTAATCAAAAATAAAAATTTAACATTAAAACATTTTTGAAGTTTTTATGCCATTACTACCAAAGTTTCAATCCAATTCTGTCCAGTTGTTTGATCAGAATCGTTAAAATAGTAATATACAGATCTACACCAATCTATACTAATATTATAAAGCTGAAAAGTTTTTTGTTTGGTTGAATGCGCTAATTTCAGGAATGGTTCGATTTGAAAAATTTTTTTCGTGTTGGATAGTCAGTTTATTAAGAAAGGCTATATTTTATCTTGCTACGACCAATAGGAGAGGAGCATCAATAAAAATGTAGCAAAAACGGTAACTGCGGACGTTAGTTCTTATACTGCGCGACTCAGAAAAAATGTGGGTTCCCGGTCTTTAGAACTCGTGCGAAGTCGCGGGAAAGGCTAGTACACAAATGAAATAATACGTAAAAAAAGTGCTTATGTACAAAGTACATATGTCAGAAGTAAAACTTCTTTGGCAAACTAATTTTTAAATCTCGTTTATATTACTAAATAACCCCGTGTAAGCTCGTTGAGAGAGGGAGATGGCGCGAAGGTCACACCCACGAGTTAGACAGAGTTAGAAATGTCACTGACTCACGGTGGGCGAGATCTAACTAAGGCTAACTCTTCCCCGTCTCTGAGTGCCTGGTACTATGGACTTATGTTTTCGTTTCATCGAGTTTGAAATCACAACGATTCTAAAGAAGTTTCACTTCAAAACTAACTGTCTCGCAGAGATGCTGACGGCGCAGTCTCGCGAGCTGCGCGCGCTACGCGGCGACGCGGCATCGCGCGCGGCCTTGGAGGACGCGCTGGCGGCGCACGCGCAACGCACCGCCGCCGCAGTCGACGCCGCGCTCGCCGCCGGGTAACACTACACACTATTTATTACTAATATAATATACTGGCTTGGGACGTTAGGATCTATAGGTAAATAATAAATTTGTATTTTTAATACGGTCAGTTATTTTAATACCTAATATACTCCGTTCTTTGGCAAACCCGAAGAAATGCGGGAAATAATAAAAATAATAAATAAAAGTTAGTTAGTATAATGTAACACAACACAGGTGGGAGCGGGTGTCGCGGCTGGGCGAGGCGGCGGGCGCGGCGGCGGCGGCGGCGGCGGGCGCGGGCGCGGCGCGCGCGCTGGAGCCGCTCGCGCACGCGCTGCAGCGCGAGCTCGCCGCCAAGCTGTCCGCCACCGACCGCCTGCTGCGCGACAACATCGACAAGCTCGCCACCAGCAAGGTACCACTCGTCCCATAACCATCATCAACTTCCAAATGGACATAGTTATGCAAACCAGCCCCTCTAGACAAGTGGCAAACGCTCCGTGTCTATTCTATTTCGATAAACGCTAACGCCTTGCCGTACGCTAATAGCAGAAGTCGTTTGTCAAAAGTGACACTTCTGTATGGGGAATTATGTACTAATCTGACGTTTCGTTACATTTGGCTACCAATTACAAATTCGATACGTTGAATCTAATCACTAGTCGTAAGCTTATGTGAAATCCCATACATTGATTATTCTATTCTACTAGCGTTTATGCCACTTGTCTAGAGGGGCAGAACCAACCCACAATGGTGGTTAAATTGAGTTAAGTACACAGATAGCTCCAAAATTGCGTGATTTATATATACTAAAAAGATCAAAGCTATCTACATATTCTATAATTTTATAAAGGTATTTTTGGGAAAGAGGCTTATACAAACTTTGTATACAGTATTTGTGAAAATCGATCATATCAGCACATAGAATGACTTTTTTCATTATGTGGGTTGGTTCTGGTTTGCATAACTATGTCCAAATATTCTTTACTAGCTGATACCCGCGACTTGGTCCGCGTTGCTTGAAATATTAACAAAGTTTGCGGTAGCGCCGCTTGCCCCACTACTCCGCGAGAAGGAAACATACATCACTGAACGCGCAGTGCATATACAAATCGTTGTTTCTTGAAACTTTAATAACTTTTTACTACACGAAGATATCGCAATAATTTTTTTTTCATAAGTGCCAAGTGTCTAAGAATTAAAACTTAGAAAGTTTAATTGAAATCTATCCAGTAGCTTTTCTTTGATGCGCGCACAACTCTATCATTTTATTTATATAGATTCAATATAGTAATAGACTTTTACAAGCACTTTTAAATGGTCATTTTTACATTATTAAAATTAAATGTCAGTCTGTAAGTCTGTGAGTAAACTACCACCGGCTCGGAAAGCTGTTCTGCTGAGAAGAGCCGGCAAGAAACTCAACAGTTGCTCATTTCAAAAAAATATTTGATTACAATATTGCATTACAATATTTATCTATTTATCCTACGTGAGACACAACCAGACATTAATCGCACACATTTACATCTACTAAGTATTCCAATTTATTCATAGGTATGGAGTATTCCTCGCCTTAATACTTGTCCTAGGATCGTTTCACAGACAATTAAACCTATAGACTCTGCTTCCATTAATTTTAGTACGAAAACTAAATCGTCAAAACATGGCGGGGTGCAGGGGAGGTTGGCTATTTTTCATTGGCTCGTTAAAACACATGTCAAACTTAACAATGTCAGGGACAATTCAGTAGTGATGGACGACACTGATTTATTAATATCGATAACTGAGTCGAATCGATTATTGTATAACGGTATAATAAAAATACATGTTAATTGTTACACAAATTATTTAATATAGTAAGAATAGTAAACATCTCAATAAGGTAAAAAAAAATCAAAAAGCAGTCATGAGGACTGCTAACAGAAGTGAAAACTTAATACTATACACAATCAGTTGTTATTTATTATAGTTGGATAATCAAATGAATTGTAAGATCTTAAATTTAAATTTGTAAATTAAAACTGTTTACATTTATCTGGTTTTGACATCTATCGGCACTCTTGAGTGTTAGTGGCCATGTCGATGACGACTTACATGAATTTACTCCCCATCCAAACCTGCCTATAGAAGTTTTCACTTCAATGTCGACTATTGACCCTTTAAATGTATTAATTTTTTATAAACTTTTCTTATTGATTTTGATTCGGATTTTTTTGTTAAATAAGCCAGTCGTATATCAATATATTTATCAATCACGCATTTTATTAAGTCAATTAAATGGAAACCAATGGAATGAAACCAATTGCCATCTCGTTTTGTAGCGTTAATCCATTTTTGTTTTATTTTAGGGCACTTGGGAAACCTTAAAAACAAAGTAAGAAAACAAATTAAATAAAGGGGGTAACATACGATCGAAATCCTCGTGATGAGTCCTTTCATTTGATTTACAAATATCATCGTAGGGAAGCAAAAATATATTTTTTCAATTTGAACATTTTATGACATCTAACGTCCGCAACATCATTTGCTAAAGTCAGTCAAAAGAATTAGGAGGCAACATACCTATATACCCTCATTCATAATCTATATATATATAATGAAAATGGTGTTCGTTTGAGGCTCAATCACGCCTAAACCACTGATCGTATCGACATGAAACTACCACCATTCGATGCGAAATTTTTCCTAGATGGTTTATAGCTATTTATTTTTCGAATTCTAACGTTCCTTCATTTTTTTATTGCTGTTTTACTTTTATGAACATTTATCCCGCTAATAAAAACAAAAGACAAGCGTTTTCTCTTGATTCTTTTGTTTTCATGGATTTCAACGGAGTTTACTAAACGGATAATGTTCTTTTACATTCAGCTAAGAATCTACTTACAAACTTCCACGCATCCACCCACCAACTCCCACGCACCCCTGCACACCCACTCTCATTTTTTGATAAAAATAAAATGCCGTATCTATTATCGAGTATCACTTGAGAACGGCTGGACCGATTGGGTTAATTTTTGTTTTGTTGTCTTCAGAATTGTCAGGAGAATGTTTATATGTAAGAAAATTTTAAAAAAGTCTGCTAAAACGTTAAAAATTTCGATGATAATCGAAGTATTCCAATTTCTATAGTTACTCATCACGAAATCTCGGGAACTATAGGACTTAGAAATGTGAAACTTGGTAGGAATATTACTTTCGTTATGTAGAGGTCAACTAAAAACGGATTTTAAGAAATTCATCCCCCAAAGGGGATTGCGGGGGCGTTAACAATGAACAATTCCCGTTTTTAAACTATTGCTCCTATAAATTCCAAATTTGGTAGGAATCTTCTGTAAGAGATGTAGAAATAGTCTATGAACGAATTTCACGGTAGCTCACCCCACAGGGGGTTGCGGGGGTGGTTTAACAATGAAAATTTTCATTTTTTAAGCCGTAGCTCCTACAGACTCCAAATTTAGCTAGAGTCGTCTATATGTGATGCAGAAATGATTTAAGAGCGGATTTTACAACAATCCACCGCCGAAAAAGATTGCGGTAGTGGGTGTTAAAATGTGAAGTTTCTATTTCCAAACTGTAACTTTAAATTTGGTAGTAATCTTTTATTTGTCATGCAGAAATCATCTCAAATAGGATTTTACGAAATTCTATTTCCAATAGGGATTGCGGGGGTGGGTGTGAGAATGTTAAATTTGTGTTTCCAAACTGTAACTTCTACAGACTCCAAATGATTATTTTTTTACTGTTTAAATAGAAAAGGTTAAAGTCAATTGTTTTTTTTTTTTTATTTAATTAATTTCATTTGTTTTTATATAACCTAATAATCTATATAAATAAAATGATAGAGGTCTGCAGTTGTGCGCGCATCACGGAAAAAGTACTGGATAGATTTAAATGAAACTTTCTAAGTTTTATTTTTTAGACACTTGGCCCTATTATAAAAAAAGATTGCGATATCTTCATTTAATAAAAATTTATTAAAGTTTCAAGAAAAAACGATTTGTATATGTACTGCGTGTTCAGTGATGCAGTATGTATGTTTCCTTCTCGCGGAGTAGTGGGGCAAGCGGCGTAGCGCCATGCGGAAAACTTTGTTAATATTTCAAGCAACGCGGACGAAGTCGCGGGTATCAGCTAGTATTTACATATGATTAATCCATCCATCACATTACCCTTCCTTCAGTAGTCGGGCAACATTAGATTGCTGTACCGTGACATTGCATTTGATAATTTATGCACACAAGAGTTAATAATTAAGTAATATAACCGAAGACTCCATCGGACGCATCTAATATAAATGATGATTCTAACGAATCATATTAATAAAAGGAATTTAACTATTTTAGTATGTATTATTAATTGTATGCCTTATACAAACTACTAAGAAGAAAGTAAAACTTTACATAATGTTAATATTTTAATTTATTGGTTTCAATCTTAAAATTTTGTAGTCTTCCTGATTAAATTACATAATATTACACCTTATTTACATATTATTATTTATTTCTATCGATTATTTGTAATCTGTGGCACAATCGTAGTAAAGGATGATTCACGTTACACCGTGTCGGGGCCGGGCCGTGCCCCGGCCGTGTCGCTTCCACCGTGCGCCGGCCGGGCCAGTCATTCATGCTACACCGGGCTGTTTGAAAGTATTCATTGCACGGCCGTGTCTGTCTATACAAATAGTGATTTCATCAATCGATGATAAGATTTTTAATTTTTTATTTTTCGTTTGAGTGAGAAGAGTGTTATAAATTTAAAATAACAGTCGCATTATAAATTACCTACTAATAATCTAATAACCTACTTTTTCATAAACTACTAACTTAAAAATAAATGTTTCTACTTTAGCAGGTTGTTTAATTTCGTCTATATTATTTTCGAAACAACATTTTTGTGTTTATTATCCAGATACTTAGGATGACTCATATCATAAACTACAGGGTAGTTGCGCACACTTTCTAACAATTTTTCATCGTCCATTTTGCGACTGCGCTGTTCACCTCACTAAGATATATCGTGAACTGCCCTCCGGGCGCCCGGCGACCGCGTTCATGTTACAACGTGCCGGGGCCAGGCCGGGCCGGAGCCGGGAAACAATACCCACCGACATTTCAACGCCGTGCCCCGGCCGTGGCCCGGCGTGGCACGGTCGGGGCACGGTCTACCATGAATTACTTCATACAAAAGCATACTATAGATGTTTGACCGTGTCCCGGCCGTGCCACGGTCGGCGCCCGGCCCGGCCCCGACACGGTGTAACGTGAATCATCCTTAATCGTTATGTTGTGCCGTGGCACATCAATAGTAGTGGGCGGTACCCGTCCATGAAGTACAAGATTATTTGTATGACATTATATCTTAACGGTTAACCATTAAATACGAAACTTCATGGGCGTGAGCTGTCAATAAACTATCAACGCGAGCTCTTTTAATATTTTATTTTTGGATAATTATTTTTTTTTAGACTTACCTGTGAAATGTAATACCATCTTTTGCGAGATTAGATGTATTACTACGCTTTCCACGCCATTTCACTGAACAATACGGCATTATAATTGTAATTCGGACAATGTTATTACTATGACTCTCGGCGGCGGACTGAGGGAACGTAAAGGGGCGGGGCCGGCTGTTATGAACTCTCAGTTCCAAATCTTAAATAAAGCATATGCCCAGTAAAGCGTCGTCTTGAGGTTAAATTGTCTGTGGATCGTTTATAAACAACGACGTCCCAACGGATGCTTGTCGAAACAAACCACTCAGCAACGGTCCCTTAGTCCACTGCTATCAGCCCACCTGTATTTCTCTTTGCTTCATGCCCCACCCCAATATTGGATGCTGGTGATGATGCAGATTATGACAAATGTCATGTTGTATGTACATTTGTCATAATTGTTTTTCAGGATTTATTTTAGTTATAGCCTCAGGGCACCCATGATACTATTTTTTCTTATTTCCCAATTATTTCCTATAATTCAAATGGACCCAAACTTTTATTTTTAGTTAATTACAACTTTTTACGATTCATTTTTAACTTATTTGTATATGTTAAAAAAACAACTTGAAAAGTTAATCAGACATTGCTTATTGTGTAGTATAATTGAAATAGTAATGCTTTTATTGCCCATTGAAAAGTGGATTGAAACCTACTTACTCGTATTAAGGTATAGATAATACATTTATGAATTGAATATTAAATACGTTTATTATAAAAAAGTCCCAAACAATGTAACAGACGGTGATGGAGAAGCTGAGCACGGCGATAGCGACGTCGCTGACGGAGATGGTGCGCGAGTCGTTCCGCGCCGCGCTGTTCGAGAGCGTCGTGCCCGTCATGGAGAAGGCGCACGCGCAGATCTTCCGCCAGATCAGCCAGACCTTCCAGGCTGGGACTAAGGAGTGTATGTGCTGTTTATGTACTAGTTTTTTTGAAGTGAAACTTCTTCAGAATCGGTTTGATTTCAAACTCGATGAAACGAAAAAATAAGTCCATAGTACCAGGCACTCAGAGACGAGGAAGAGTTAGCCTTAGTTAGATCTCGCCCACCGCGAATAAGTGACATTTCTAACTCTGTCTAACTCGTGGGTCGCGCCATCTCCATCTGTCAACGAGCTTAGACGGGGTTATTTAGTATAATTAATATAAACGAGATTTAAAATTAGTTTGCCAAAGAAGTTTTACTTCTGACATGTGTACTTTGTACACACGCACTTTTAATTTGACTGAGCTTGACTACGTTCCAACTGATGGAAAGTAGTAACGCAGTCGTAGATGGTAAGTCGCACTAATTCAGTAGCCACCTATTTACTCTTGCCTTGAAGACACCAGTGGATTTACATGTGTTTGATAGTCTGTATCAAAATCAGTACTTAAAATTAAAATACCGCCCTGAATGGCGGGGCTTAGTTCTTAGGCAGATTCGCGTCTTTGAAGATCAGCTCAAAACCGATCTCGACGAATAAGAAGATCGGCTACATTAGCCACCTTTAATCATCATTCATCAGCGCCGAGCTGACTAGGAGGGGTTGCCATGGCCGAAAACGATCAGAGGAATCATTATCATCATTGGAAAGCTATCAATTTGAAATTTAAAACGGAGACTTTTACTTATATTTCAATTAGACAATTTTATTTATATGTATTGATATTTTTGCTGCAATGTATATTAAATAATATTTGATTTGATTATATATAAATATGTCGCGCAGTCGCGGCGAACACGGAGGCGGCGGCGCGCGCGGCGGCGGAGCGCGGCGGCGCGGCGGCGGCGGCGACGCTACAGCGCGCGCTCGAGCGACACGCCGACGCGTTACAGCAAAACGCGCTACAGCCGCGACAATTCGCCGACCAGCTCAAGGAGGTGGTGCACGGGTATGTATACACACGACTTTTACATAAAACTAGCTGATACCCGCGACTTCGTCCACGTTGCTTGAAATATTAACAAAGTTTTCCGCATGCGCGCTACGCCTCTTGCCCCACTACTCCGCGAGAAGCAAACATACATCACTGAACACGCAGTGCATATACAAATCGTTGTTTCTTAAAACTTGATGAAGATGATAAGGGCCAAGTGTCTAAGAAATAAGACTTAGAAAGTTTCATTGAAATCTATATAGTAGTTTTTACGTGATGCGCGCACAACTGCAGACCTCTATCATTTTATTTATATAGATTAATCCTCCATATAAAAAAAAGCAGTGTGGTGTCGTGGGACACCGGATAGGAACGAAATTCCTTTATATAAAAATATTAATTTTAACTTTTATTAGCGGTATAAAGAAAATAAATGTTATATTCTTGTATACTTTTTTTATGATTTTTCTACTTTAATGTACATGGTCCTTTGAGCCGGATACGAACTAACGACTTATTGATATACAGTCCAAAATGTTGAATATATTTTGTGTTTAAAGAGTTACTAACAGTACTAATCAATTCTATATCTAAATTTAATTCGTTTAAGATTTATCATACGTCTATTACCTAGTACTCAATATTAGTAACAAAAATTAATATTTTCTTAGCCACTCAAAAAGAAATTATCCCATATTTTTGACATAAAAAATGTAGTTCGTTTAGTAATGTACTTCTATGCTATCTATTATATCTTATGCATGTAGTATTCATATAGTTTTACAATTTACAATTATTAGTAGTGGTTTTTGAAGTAATTGAATGTATTAATTGTTAAACTTGTGGTAAACCATAAAATAAATAATATTAATAATTATCTATACTTGCAGTATACTGGAGAAGGAGGTAACATGGTGGCGCGAGCAGGCGCGCGGCGCACTGCAGGCGTCGCGCGCGCACTCGCCCGCCACGCCCGCCGCGCCCTCCGTCGCCGACCGACAGGTACACACACACGCCTTCTATTTTAGTTGTAGAACATTTGCAGAGCAATTTCATATTTTCCTGCAGTAAAAAGCATCAAATCAATTTTTTAAATGGTAGTGCCATGCTTGTTACCTTCGAGTAGCAACCGAATGAGCCGGCACGCTCCGTATAGTACCACTCTCTCACGGAAGACCGGCGTGAAGTGGCAGCTATGCTGTCGCGTTTCGTCCGGTAAGTGAAAGTTCGGGAGGCAGACTCCTCATACCGCCCTCACCACCCATCCCCCTCCACATCCCTCCTCCCTTCTTCCTCCCTCCCTCCCTTTCCTAAAGGGCCGACAACGCATCTGCAAGCCCTGCAGTGTTGCAGATGTCCATGGGCGGAGGCGATAACTTCCCATCAAGTGAGCCTCCTGTTTGCCCTCTTTGTACCATAAAAAAAAGATTTTATTAAATTAATTGAAGCAATAAACTCGTCCCGTATCCCCCTCGTACTGAGGGAGGCCCGTGCCCAGCAGTGGGACTTCAAAAAGGGCTAATGATGATGATGAATAACCTGGTCCCAACAGATGCAAGTCTCTCAAATCCAATCGCTGATGATGAGCGGCGACGTGAACGGCGCGTTCCAGCTGGCGCTATCCGCTGCGGACCTCGCGCTGGTGGTGGCGGCGTGCCGCGGCGCGGAGCCGGCGCGCGTGTTCGGCCCGCCCTGCCGCCTGCGCCAGCACGTGCTGCTGTCGCTCGTGCAGCAGCTAGCGGCCGACATGGGGAAGGACACGCACCTCAAACATAGGTAAATAGAAAGTTATGGGGAAGGACACGCACCTCAAACATAGGTAAATAGAAGGTTTTGAACGAAGTTCCTTATGTGACGATGCAGCACGTGCTGCTATCGCTCGTGCAGCAGCTAGCGGCCGACATGGGGAAGGACACGCACCTCAAACATAGGTAAATAGAAGGTTTTGAACGAAGTTCCTTATGTGACGATGCAGCACGTGCTGCTGTCGCTCGTGCAGCAGCTAGCGGCCGACATGGGGAAGGACACGCACCTCAAACATAGGTAAATAGAAAGTTATGGGGAAGGACACGCACCTCAAACATAGGTAAATAGAAGGTTTTGAACGAAGTTCCTTATGTGACGATGCAGCACGTGCTGCTATCGCTCGTGCAGCAGCTAGCGGCCGACATGGGGAAGGACACGCACCTCAAACATAGGTAAATAGAAGGTTTTGAACGAAGTTCCTTATGTGACGATGCAGCACGTGCTGCTGTCGCTCGTGCAGCAGCTATCGGCTGATATGGGGAAGGACACGCACCTCAAACATAGGTAAAAAAAATAAAAAAAATGTTTACCAGAATAATTATTTTCTTTATACCGCTAATAGAACTAAAAATAATTAATATTTTTATTATAAAGAACTTTGTTCCTATCCGGTGGCACACGACACCACACGTTATATTTTTTTTATTAGAAACGAGGATGCCTCGTTAGTCGGTGTGTTCGTGTGACTCGTTAATGTGTGGGATTAATGTCTGGTTGTTTCTCACATAGGATAAATAAATAAATATTGTAATACAATATTGTTACCAAATAATTTTTTTGAAAAGAGCAACTGTTGAGTCACTCGCCGGTTCTTCTCAGCAGAACAGCTTTCCGAGCCGGTGGTAGTTTACTCACAGACTTACAGACTGACATTTAATTTTAATAATGTAAAAATGACGATTCAAAAAAGCATGTAAAAGTCTATTTGAATAAAGAATATTTTGATTTGATCTCACTTGGTGACATACGCCTGGTGATACAAGTACAAGCCCTTGGATTCCACTTCTTATTAATGTTTTAAAGACAGTGTTGATACCGACACGCGCTGGATCTTAATTTTTATTTCTTAACCGCAAAGAGAGCACGGCATTTGTTTTCCAAATGCCTTAAAATTAATAATAATAAATAAATCACAGCATATAGAATGGTGGATATAATTAGACTTAAGTATTTTGTTTAAAAATAAAATGCTCCCCTTTCATTCTGAAATAAATATTACAAAACCCAATCTAAATTTTGTAACACTGAAAATCATAATAACACTAAAATGATATAAAAAGAACTAAATAAGCGCATAAGAAAGCTACTAGCTTTGTTATAAATAACACAATTACTTAACTTATATAACTTTACACTTTGATAACAGGTACTTAGAAGAAGCAATCATGAACTTGGACACAACAAACCCAGTTACCCGAGAACATCTGCCCAGTGTAGTCCGAGAGCTTCAGAAGCAAATTGTAGCATTCCTCAATTGTAACCCCGGACACGCACTCAGCAGGCAGTTCAGAATGCTGCTGATGGCGACCGAGTCACTGGTGAAGACTGCCGTCTGACCGTGGTCTTGCTGCCACTGCCCCTGTGTGTACAGGACTATAACTTGATAGTGATAGTGTGTGTGTTGGACTATGACTTGATAGTGATATTATGTGTATTGGACTATGACTCAATAGTCATATTGTATGTTGGACTATGACTTGATAGTGATATTGATTGTATAAAACTATGACTTGATAGTGATACAATGACTGTGATTGTTATCACAAATGGTGCCTAACAAGTACTATTAACTAATAAGAAAGTCTGATATTATTCGCTTTTGCTATATTGATTTTTTTATATATAAGTAGTTTATGTAGTATATATGAACATTATTTTCTATGGATATTTTTTTTATTTTTGTTATAATATTCCATGTGACTATAGTCTTAAGTGATTATTTGATTGATAACTCATTTTACACACAAGTACATAGTGTTGCCAATTTTAGACATCTTGTTGTATTGTGACTACACATAATATATTGAAAGTAATTCAATATGTAATTTGTGATTTTACTGTATTACAATTAAAATTAATGTGAAAATTTCGAACATAAAAATAATACATTCATTTTTGCGTAAGAAAGAAGATATTATGTATTTTTTACTGTATTACGTTTGCTTTACTAAAACTATGAACACAACTTTACCAGAGCTTTTTCCCTGTGTTATAATATAGCTGAAATTAGAAAAAGAAATCTCTCGCATATTGTGATTCAGATTGATTAAAATAAATAACAATATTTTCTTTAATACTTTCTTAGATTTTTGCAAATATTTGACATTTTAAATAAAACTATATTCACTGATTTTTTTGCTGATTTAATTTCATTTCTTGGTTCCAGGTGCTATGAATGCTTTACAGCAATTAAATTAAAATTTTGTTTCTTTTTTTTAGTTTTTCAATTGATTTGTTTTTATAAATTCATTATTATTTATATATTTTTCTAAATTCATGTTATAAAGTGGGTAGACTATCTGTAACAATTATATAATCTCGAAAGGTTTGTCACTCCTATAATAGATTTATTTAATATTAATTCTTTGCTTAAAATAAAACTACCAATGACAAAAAATGTTATGTTTTAAAATCGATGACACATATGATAAGTAAATCATAAGAACTTAAATGCTTAGTCGTTTAATACGATGTGTGCAAAGACCTTTTGACTGAAGAAATTTTATTTACACAACAATATTTCTTATATGAATATATAACTAGGTATAGCATAAGTATGCACCATCGAACTGTACAGTTCTCGAGGCGTAAGCTCAGCTTTGCATTTGTGTGAGTGATAGCTAAAAACCAATAGCCGTGCATCAAAAACCAGTTAAAACGTGTTTAAACCAATCTCGCAACATCTATCCGTATCGTCGTGCCTATGCGTACACTGCACTCACACAAATGCAAAGCTGAGCTTATGCCTCGAGAACTGTAGTAGTGCTAATAGCACTTCATGACCTACTAATAGCATTGTGCTATAATATGTAGGTCTATATGTAAACAGTGCTTTTTAGCCTATCTTAATGTCACACAACTGGGCGTGGGACTCCAATACAAAAACCATAGTCACTGACCAAATCCAAAAAAAGTTCACCGTAAAAAAACACCGTTGTAGTAATTGCATTGTAATGTATTTACATATCTTTTATCAGGGAACTGAACCCACGTTACTAGATTTCTTAAGCGAGCTCGTTATTACTTGGCTGTGACTGCCATAATGTATTCTACATATGTATATCATATGAAAGTCCAATATCGTCCACAATGGATGTAATGTATAGTCAAAAATGCAATATCGTAAGCTATGTTATAGAAAGTGGTGAAATTGTTGTGAGTTTTCGATTAACTTAAACCAGTGTTTCCCATTTGCCGGGTCGCGATCAGGTACCGGGCCATCAAAATAAAATACCGGGTCGCAACGATCCTGCCTTGTTTTAAAAAATAATACCTACTATCGATCGACGCATCGCAATATGTACCATAATTGGTATGAACCGTACGCAATATGATCCATTTTTAGTATTGTATTAATAAATGTGTATTATTTTACCTAATGAAACTGGTAGGGTTTAAAATATTAAGTGGGTCACAAAGGGGTAGTGTGAAAATTACCAGCCCATGGCAGAACTATGTTAGGTAAACACTGACTTAAACTATTAGACTTATTGCTTAAAGATGGTCAAACTGGATTTATTATAAACATATATAAAGAAAATGGATCTGATTTATATATTTTTAATTTTTTTAAATGGAAAATATTTCATTTTCATTTTGGTACCATGTAAAAGTGAAGTAATTAAGGCAATGAGAAAGACTTGTACTTGATATTATTAGTAATAAATATTGTTATATTATATGTACAGTCCTTAATCCTTAAGCTCGGTTTTGCATTTATAAATGCAGTGTACGGAGAGGTATGTATCCATGGACCCTGGAATCCAGGGTCCAGACTCCCCAGTTACTGTTAGTTATTAGCATCGTGAAGTAAATGAGGCTAACAAGACAATGCTTAAGTTTATTATATAATTATAATGAAAATTTGTTTGTGCCAATTATAAATAGTATTTAAAAAAACTATGCTTTGATCTATAAAATTCATAATTTTGTTTCAATCTTCTTGATTTGTTTGACGACAGAATGTCGTGCTATATGTTTTAAAATTAAAAGTTTAATTAAAAACGATTACTCAATTATTATTTTCTTTTTTTCTTAATTTTATCCTATCTTTTATCCTTTTGAGTATATATCAGTATAAAAAAAAGAAATCTCTTATTATTAGGCTTATTAAACAGAAAGACTTAATAAAAACGTGCCTGACCTGGGACTTGAATCCATAGCCTCATGATGTGCAGCAGCACAAGCGAGCCACTACACCACCGAGGTAGTTGATAAAACAAATAAGATCACACAAAGAAATTTCTTTAATTGTAGGAGTTGTATAAAGTATAAACACCCTTGTATAGTGCCAGTGGAAGGGGACTGGCTTCACTAGGAAGAGAATTATTTTTCTACTAGCGGAACCCGCAGCTTTGCTCGCGCTAAATCGCTAGTATATTATAGATATAAAATATTTTAGCAAAATACAATTAACACTTACTAAAATTAAATTATAAAAATATTAATAACGCCATCCATAAGAAATCTATGATAATTGAAAGTATTCACGCGCGATGGCTTAATATTAGCGTATTTCATGTATAACTTTTGTGTTTCTATACCGATTTCTATGATTCTTTTTTATGGAATAGTTAATAATGTTAACTTTTTTAATTAGGGATGACTAAGTGTGTTATAAACGTAAGAGTAGACAAATATAATCAGAAAGCTTCGAACTGCTAAGCTATCGGAATTTACACGTGTTATTGTGAGTTAACCAAAGATAGACATAATATGCTGTCGTGGGATATTTTTTATATAATTTTAAGGAGAACATTTCTGTCATACATGATTTCTGTATAGCTTTAACCATTAAGGTTGCATACGCGACGGAAGCTTAAAAAATGGAGTAACTTCTCCCGTTTTTCCAACATTTCCCTTCACTGCTCTGCTCCTATTGATGATGCGTGATGAAAAGTATACTATAACCAGCTCAGGAGTATGAAAAATAATTGTACCAAGTTTCGTTAAAATCCGTCGAGTAGTTTTTGTTTCTATAACGGTTATACAGACAGACAGACAGACAAAAATTTTACTGATTGCATTTTTGGCATCAGTATCGATCCCTAATCACCCCCTGATAGTTATTTTGGAAATATATTTCATGTACAGAATTGACCTCTCTACAGATTTATTATAAGTATAGATAGAAGAAGATTTTGATTGATACACGATAAATTTGAAATATTTAGATTTGGCCTATAATTCATCTTATAAATTAGAAAGCATTATAAATTAAATGATGTATAAAACAACTTCTTCAGCCCGCTTTTTTAACGTCCCACTGCTGGGCACGGACATTCATAGTAAACCGCGCTGGCCTAGTGCGTGTTGGATGATTTCACATGTCTTTCGAAAACTTGATAAGTTTTTCTTAGACATGGAGGTTTCCTCACGATGTTTTCCTTCGCCGTAAGACAAGTGGTAGTCATGTCTAAAAAGATTAGCACATGAAAATATCAGACGTGCGAGACCCAGATTTGAACCCGAACCCGCATCACTCGGTTATACAAGTGGGCGCGTTACCGCTGGGCGACCACTGCCTATAAAACAAGTATTTTTAATTATTTTTAAGCTATTTTTAGAAGCCAGTGGGCGATTGAAGATTTGTAGACGATTTGTACGAATTTTATGGCATTTGAAAAGCATAACGTTTATATTTCTTTTCGATAAAGTGTACAGTGCGCCTTTACGTATTTACATAAGATATATAATTTGAATACGAGAATCGGACTCCTATCTTTTGCCAAATTGAATCACTGAGTGTAACCAATCACTGAGTGTAATCTACTTTAGGAGGTACCTAGAAGCCAGGACTTAGTTAGATCCGACTAGACAAACAGACATCAGCAAAAAATAGCTTATTATATTGTTCGATAATGTCATACGAAGTATCCTGCGAGCGATTACTTAGCCTACGTCAGATAGAATAATATTACATCAGTGCAGGTGTTTCACACCATATTTTTTACTATACTAGTGGGTAGAACTAAAATATATAACAACATAACTTCAGCGCTTGTAAACGTAATACAAACTTCAAGAAATTCGAAAATGTCTTCAAAATCTACTTTAACTCGTTCCAAATCAATCGAATCATTGCACGTTGGCAATTATGAAATAAAATGTCGACGCTTTTGTGATTATTATCATGATAATCATTCACAAAGCGAGTCGTCACTTGATGTTTGTGTTATTGTGGATAACCGTTCAGATACATCTACTGAGGATAAGTTGGAAGCTGGAGACACATCTCAAGCTAGTGATGAAGGTTTGTCGGTGCTGGAACGAAAAATAACTAAACTTACTGGTAAGTTACTAAAATATATCATCTAACATCTAATATGTAGGTATCTTTAGTACGTCTTACGAAAATCTTGTAAGTACTACCTATACTATAAACATGTAAACTTTTTTGTTTGTTGCAAATAATTGCTAAATTATTTATTGGATATTGATTTTTTTTAAATAATATATTTATCCTGGAATAACATTATATAGCTAATAACTTTTTGATTTTGATAACTATATAAACTTGGATCTTAAGCTCAAGTGAAGTTGCTTATATAAAACCACTTTTTTAAATCACAAATTGAGGATTGAGGATATAAGAGTTGTACAATTACAAATTGCAGACATCCTAAGCGAACAACACGATTTACTTAAGTCTTTGAAAGAAGAATCAATGACTTCCAAAAACGTGTTGAGCACGTTTATCGCGTCGGAGAATCCAGATTTGCTTAGAGAAACTGGCCAAACGTAAGTATAAATAATGGCGAGGTATACCTACATGATATGTACCTACGTGTGTGCATTTACAATATTTATCTAACTCACTTCCACACGCAACAAAAACGTTTGCTAAAGCGATTTAAAATAAAAGTTAGGAGGAGATTCTCAATTAGATAATATTCATTTGTAGTTTGAGTGTATAAGTTTTAATTAATAATAAGTATATATATATACAGTCTGCGTAAGACTAATTCTATTATATTATAAGTAGATACCTATCTATTAAGGTGTTTTATTGTAATATCGTTCAAATGAATTACTGTCCAGGCTTGAAGACTTAAAGGAACACCTCACTGGATCAATTGATTTTAAAATTCAAGCTAATGGAGCAGAAAATCTCTTGGATGCCATACAGAGGTCGCAAGTGCAACGCACCGATCGAGAAATTAGAGATGTTCTCAACCAGTTTTTGCAAAGTGACGTAAGCTCTTTGTCTTTTATCACATTAAATTCTTTACTTAATGCTAAAATAGTTTTGCGGTAATTTAAAATTAAAATAAACAATGTAAACATTTTCTCGATAATATGTATTAGTTGGTACTTCTGCTGAATGTTTCAGGACCTCAAAGATCGAATAGCTACGGCTACAGCAGAAAGTGTGAAGGAGGTTATACGTAGTAGCCTCTCGGAGATCTTCCCCGCTGCATACTTGCCCGTGCTCGAGCAGTCTCATCGCAGACTACTGCAGCACGTCACTAGGACTTTGGAAAATGCTTTTAATGAGCGTAAGGACATATCTACATGACTATAAAATCTAAAGCCCTTAAAATGCCCATCAAATCTATCGTAAATATTGTATACATTTGTTGTAGTTGAAGCTGGGTCAGAAGGCTTATTTAAATCAGTACACCGCACATCGCGTGGTCTGCGCATAGCATTGGAGAAACATCAAGCTCTATTGGACACGAACAAAGCTGGAAGCATCTTTGATAATTTCCAGGACTCTTTAAAATTGTATGTTCACTTTTATTAAATTTGTTTTTGGATCCATAAAAAAACTAGGTACTTAACTATCTTTATTTCATATGGTTAAACGGCTGAAATTAATTTGAAGGAATAAAAGAATGCGAGAATTTGGGTTTTTATTATACAGTATACCTATAAGCTTGACCAGCACTTTTAAGTTTCAAGTACGTATGGTGGTGGCAAGCCGACTCTATCACGGCGGCCAATCTCATTGGGACTAACCATCTGCGCAAGAGATGATATAGTGCACAAGTGTCCACGCAGACCCAGCGTGCAGTTTCCATTCCCATCATTCTCTTGCTTGGTGGGAGTTGGGACGTCTACTCAGTACTCGACATGATCTTTGAGAGTTTTAAGGCGCAGTACCAACAGCTTTGCGTACCTCTCCAAGACATGAGCGTGACACACTGCTATTTTCTAAACTTGGCCTGACCTTAGCTTCGAACCCAGGACTCAGGATGTGCTACCACCGAAGCAGTCATAGATAACATGTTGTTGCTTGCAGTGCAAAAAATTAAAACTAGTAATGACTGTTTCAGGATTCTCAAAAACGAACTCAAGGAATGGCGGGAAAAATTAGTCACCTTAATATTGCCGGAACCGCAAATAGGAAATAACAGTAAACTACAAAATGGAGATTTAGATCTCCAGATTAATAATTCCTCGAACTCCGCCAGCAGTCCTCCGCAACCAGCTGACCCCGAACGGTCTATTATAGATCAATTAGTAAGGGCATATTTCTTCATAATTTTTTATATTAACTAACTTTACTACAATTAAATACTTTATAATAAATATACTAATTATTAAGTTTTTCGTTTAAAATTTTGATATATTTTTTTTAATTTTAGATGAAATCAGCAGCAATAAGTAAACGAATTAAAGAAGGTGATATAAATGAGTCTTTTGTGGAGGCTTTATCATCATCAGATCTGTCTCTTGTGGTGGCAGCATGCAAGGCCGCTGACCCAGCTCAAATATTCACTCCACCTTGTAGTCTTAAGCAATCTGTTCTCTTATCACTCATACAACAACTCGCTACTGATATGGTGCACGACACACAGCTAAAGTGCAGGTTATTGACACATTTAAATCTTACTAACTGATAAAATTCTTTAATCTTAAATTTTGTCTTTCATCTATACTAATATTATAAAGCTGAAGAGTTTGTTTGTTTGGTTGAACGCGCTTATCTCAGGAACTACTGGTCCGAATTGAAAAAATATTTTTGTGTTGAATAGTCCGTTTATCGAGGCTATAGGATATATTACATCACGCTGCGACCAATAGGAGCGGAGCACAAATGAAAAATGGTGCAAAAACGGGAAGGGCAGGCGTTAGTTCTGCAAGGTACCATACCGCGCGACTCATAAAGAATTTGGTTTCCAGTCTTTAGAACGCGTGCGAAGCCGCGAAATGCTAGTTAATGATATACATTCTACTTCTCATATGTAATATAGAGATATTTTAGCGAAATAAAATATTTTTATTCTATTCAGAAATTTTAAATATACACAATTATTTTGCAGATACTTAGAAGAAGCAATAATAAATTTAAACCCTACAGATCAAGCCACGCGTACGCATCTACCTTTGGTAGTTGGAGAAGTTCAGAAGCATCTCTCAAAATTTATTCAATTGTATCCATATCATGTCGCGAATCGGCGAATAAATTTAATCATCATGGCGGCAACTAATTTGTTAAAATAATATTTTTTATTTTGTCTTTTGTTTGTTATATTTTTTGTTGATTTTTATAAAGGCCTTTTCATTATGTAATTTGTGTTTTGACTGTACGATCCTTGACCTTAAGGTCGTTTACGCCCGGGAACGAAACAAAATGTCAAAAATGAAAAATCATTAATCAAAAACGTTTTCAATAGTGAACAAATTAGAGACCAACATTTATTTCATAATCATTGGTAACGAGACCAAAACATGAATAAATTAACCAATAGAGCAATTTGATTCAGAATTTCAAATTTTATTTGTACATTGAAAACAGACTGGATGATGCGCTTTGCTTAAAAGTTAAAACTGCCCGATCTTATCTGTCATTTTGTCTGTGATCCATCTGTCATCTATATTTTATTGACAGATACGATGTTGGAATGTTATTTTTAAAAAGAGGATAATAATAAATCTTGCTTAAATGCAATTGTGTGTATACATTGATAAATATTGTGTTGAAGTTACGTATATACAAAGATTAAAATTGTGCTAAAAAGTGATAAAATGTTGATGCAATATATATTGTTCGTGTTTTTATTAACGCCCAATATTTCGCTGTGTGCTTCGGCGGCTGTGCATAGCCACAGCGTGGATACTCCAGAACGTGAGTCGGACGGTGCATACCGGCCGCGAGATTACGACCATTACACGAACGCCGAGCATAACGTGGAGTTTGATCACGAAGCGATTTTAGGTACGTCTTGCCATTCATACGTCATTGCCCCGGCGCAGCGTTTTGCAATGCACGATACTTAGTCGTTGATAAGAAATACGAAAGGATGTCTATGAAACTCGCTTTATTATTTCTCGTGCCTAGTATATTGGTGGTCACTTATTACTTTTCCATAGGTAGCGTGAAGGAAGCTGAAGAATATGATAGGCTTACTCCTGAAGAGTCTCGACAAAGACTGGCTCTGCTGCTGCCGAAGATGGACCTTAATGGTGACAAATATATAGACCGAACAGAGTTAAACAAGTGGATTTTAATTTCATTTGCGTAAGTGCACCCTTATATTTTAAAACATAATCTTCCCCCATTGTTTTATTTCCTATACCTATTTGTTTTTTTCTTCTTTTGCATATGTTTTGTGGTGTATATTCTATAGTATATTTCTGTAATAAAATATATTGATTTTTCTCTATCTAAATATTTTTTTGAAATGCATAAGGTACAAGAAAATAACTTTTGTTCAATATTAAATTTCTATTTAAATTAAACTAATTTTATACAAGCAATAAAGAAATACTATATATTTTTAATAGTAATTATTAATAGTATAAGGTTACAATTATGTTGAATTTCTATTAATGGATATTATGGCTAATAAAAAGCAAAAAGTGATTTCATTCATCATTTTCTTAATACATATTCAAACACACAGATGTTCTTCTTATGAAACATAAAGAAGCTATACATATTATAATTTAGTGAGTTTTAGATAAAAGGTGGCTTAAAGCTAATTTGCATACACATTCTTTGGTGAGTCATAGAAAGACTGGTTTTTTATTAGGTTAATATGTTGAGATTCAATGATAATGGCTTTATTTCTCAAAAATATGTTGGATTCAAATAATTCAATTTGAATTTCTTGCTATATTAAATATTTAGATAATTTATTTCTGAAATAGAATAGTAGTAATATAATATAATAGTAGAGTCTGTCTTGTGAATTCATCAGTTCACATTCTGCAATTGCCAAATAATAAATATTTTTCAAATACTTATATAGAGCCTTTAAGGTATTATGTATTTAATATTATATATGAAGAAATATATTATGTATATAGCAACCAATATAAATTTTATTATTTCTAATTATAATACATATAAATAATTAATATAAGTTAACATTTTCCAACAGAAACCTCTCAAGGGAAGAGGCACAAGAACGCATGTCGGAAGCAGATGACAACAGAGATGGTATTGTGACATGGGCAGAGTACTTAAAAGATGCATTTGGTGTTGATGGTGAAGAAGAGATTGGACCTGAAGATACAGGAGATACTGGAATGGTAAATATATAGTGTTTTTGTTATTTTAATTACCATTTGTAGTTTGAATAGTTTAGAATGTGGGAAAAATTATGAAATTTTAAAATAAAATCAAATTCTGCTTAGCAGTCTCTCAATGTAAGAATGATCTAGTTTAAAATGGAATATAAATACGAAATTTTGAAATAATAATTATTTTGTATGATGTAATTATTGTATATATATTTTATTATATACAATTTAACATCCTTTTTTATCTTTGCAAAATGCATTAATGCATACCACTTGAAACAAGTTTAATAGACTCATCGGCAAGCCAGTACTACCTAGTAAATCCCATCATCCGTCTTAATGGCGCATCACAGGGTCGCTTACGCATTCAACCTTGACGCCCCGACGGGCCGGCAGCTGCCGAAGCAGACCACACAGACGAAGGGTTGCTCTACAGTCCACTCTGCTCTCAGAGAAGTACCAGGAGCAACCCGAATGACACACCGCCCACCGAAGTGGGCCCTCCCCTCACGCCTGCTATATCGCCAGACGCTACTGAGCCCCCCAACGCAATAAGGTGAACACTTCCTGACTTACTGACTGAAATATCAACACATATCTGAAACTGCTGGGCCAAAAGGAATTTTTAATAGCATTGTTATATTAATAACCATATTTTGCCTTGATATATTCATAAATCATAATCATATATCAAAAAGTGTAAAGTATAAATTTTGCAATATATTTGCTTTAGGTTTAAGCCACTTGCAAATTTTATATCTAGACATTAAAATTATCGCTGTAAACTAAAATAAAATGTACACGATTGTAATATCAATTAACAGCTGCCATACTGTTTTATTGTTAATGTCATGTCGTGTCCAATTGTCACGTTAAGTATATTTTATATGGGGCGAAGTTATTTCCATATGGCGTGTGAATCAGTCCAATGCTAATAATGCTCTTGCCAATTTGTCTTAGTCAATAATACTTAGCAAGCTTTTAAAGCTATAGTATACTAGTGACTCCCCTTCGCTTTGCTTGGGTTCGTTCCCTAGGTACGGTTTAACGGTTAGACGTTAGTATTGATTTCTCCGAGATGAGATATTGAGATATTTTCCTACTGTAAAAATGGCTTAATCTATCGTTTCTGGAATTTTGGTCTCTATCTGAGAAACTTACTGGTACATATGATGATAGCTGATTATCCGGGTCAACATATTATAGGCTACTTTTTACTACAGGAAAATATTTCATTTCTGAGAAATTCTGAGAAATGTATAGATAATCACTAGTTTCACATAAAGTTAAGTGTTTTGGGATAAAACTAGCTTGAAACGAATCGATCGAAAAATTAAAACTTAGTCATGTGAGCTATCAAAGTACATTATATATGTTCCTATAGCAGTAGTAGTGTAGCTACAAATACATCTCTCTGTAATTACACAAATCTCTAAACCTATCTCCTACTCCGATTTTAAAGAATGATTTTGCATTTTTTTTCTAACAACATCTTACGGCGATATGTTAGAAGCTGCATAACTGAATATATAAAACAGGTGGAACTGGAGCCGCGGACAAAGTTTATCTTTATTTATACTAAGCTAAGCTTTTTATGGGTCAATATCTAATACGACTCTGTTAGAATTTTATTATATGTATAGTAGATGTATTATTATTACACCTCGAAATCTGGCACCTCTAATATTTTCATGTGCGAATCATATTTTATCACGATTACCACTTGTCTTACGGTAAAGGAAACCATCGTGTGGTAACCTGCATGTTTTAAAAAAACTAGCAAGTTTTCGAAAGACATGTGAAGTCCGCCAACACGCACTACGCCAGCGCGGTGGACTAAGACCCGATCCGCCCTCATACTAAGGTAAGCCCGTGCACAGCTTTCAAAGAAGTTGAAGATGAAGTTTATGTAATATATATCTTTATTTAGCTAGTACATGAGGAGAAAGCAATGTGGCGCGTGGCAGACAAGGACGGAGACGGGAATCTCAACTTTGACGAATTCTCGGTAAGAATATTATGTTTTATTAAAACTAGGTTTATATTACTTTTATACTTCTTTAAGTTTATACTACTATTTGTTCTTTTATTCGGTTTTAATCAATTTTTCTTATTCGTCTCAAGAAGTTGATAAGATGATATTCAAAATGGAATTAACTTATGTTCCGATAAACTAATACAACACGAGTGAAACAGCGAGCAAAACTAGTAGTGTAAATAATTAAAAGACTCCTAAATAAATAAAACACAGCATCCTCTAATTTCATGCTAAGGCTACAAAACTTATATTACTATAAACCTTCACGGGATGAGAAACATCCGTTTTAATTATACAAAAGAAACTTCTCCAGTGGGACTCGAACCCGCGACCGTTGGCGAAGCAAGTCATTTGTTGTAAAACTGAGCCAAATGTGTCAAATTAAATGATTAATATAATAAACATTTGTAGGTATTCTCAAGCCCCGAGGAGCACTCGGTGATGCACCCGTTCCTCATAAACCAGACGCTGCGCGAGAAGGACAGCAACGGGGACGGCGTCGTCGACTTCCACGAGTATGTGGGGGATAGAGGTATCTTATTTGTTTTGCTTTTCACCAACGTCAAAATACGGTGTGTGTGGGTGTTTTGGGAGTACGGAGTTGGAGAGAGGCCGCTAAAGATCGCCTCAGATGGGGAAATTTGCTTGATCAAGCCAAGGCCCACCCAGGGCTGTAGCGCTTTGATGATGATGGTGATGTGGGTGTTTATTCTAAGTTTTAATTCAGTTCAGGAATTGCGAAAGGAACCATGATTCTTTTTTTAACTTGGTGGTGATAATTTCGTTGATTTACGCATACATTTAAAAAAATCTTGTCAGTCTCCTGTGACCATGATTGCTGCAAATCATTAGAAATGTGGAAAACAAAAATGTAAAGTCCGCCAATCCCCACTTGTTAAGCGTGGTGGACTATGGCCCGATCACCCTCGTCTTGAGGAAAGTAGGGATAAGGGTTAATGAAACAGACATGAACAGAGAATGTCGGATACTCCACCCCGTGGTAGTTAATTCATGCGCAACTGAAATGAGCTATAACTAAATTGAACGTCCCACTGAACTACGCGTTAACTTCGTTAACCCCATTAAATAGCTTTAATATATGATACACTTTGACCAATCAGTCATAAAATAGATATTTTGAATATTTGTGTGTAAAGTATATGCCTTGAAATGATACCTTTCTTAAAAAAAAGTGGGGGTGGAACGTGTTTTTTTTTAATTTAGTTTATTTTTTATGCATATTGTGTGACTGTCCTCGATATGATGGAAAGTAAGTTGATGTTTGTGTTGAAATAAGTTGTATTGTTGTTTTGTGGTTTATTTAAATTGAATCGTTAAGACATTTTTATTTATTTAGTGCATATCAATGAAGTTATAACGCTTTAATGCCAAATAAGCTGTAAGACAGACTTGGTTTTTGCTATTTGTAATTGTGTTGTGTGTTTAATCAAAATAATAAAGGAATGAGTTAAAATAAGAATGGAAGCGATTTCAGTAACAAGAAACAATGGTCGTTGTTTAATCAGGTAGTCGTGTGCATCGCGTGTGAATAAACTTTACGACGCGACCTTTCTGTAAATTGCAATTCTAGTTTACAGTTGTCATTAAATTACATTCGTTTACCTTGATTTTTTATTATTTTTAAAGTGAAACTTCTTTAGAATCGTTGTGATTTCAAACTCGATGAAACGAAAAAATAAGTCCATAGTGCATGCAGGTTTCCTCACGACGTTTTCCTTCACAGCAAGACAAGTGGTAATTATGATAGATATGATTCACACATGATATCAGAGGTGCGAGACCTGGAACCCGCATCACTTGGTTATACAAGCGAGCGCGTTACCGCTGGGCTACCACTGCCTTTTGAAAAAAAGCAGAAAAAAGTTTGTACATATCTATTTTTTCTTATGATTGTTACGTTGTGTGCAGGGGCGCAGCAGGACAAGGCGTGGCTGATATCGGAGCGCGACAAGTTCGACCACGAGCTGGACACCGACGGCGACGGCGTGCTCGGGCCCGCCGAGCTGCGGCGCTGGCTCGTGCCCGACAACGAGTGAGTCTCTCTCTCTCGCTCTCTCACATACACACGCTCTCTCTCTCTCTCTAACACACGCTCTCTCTCTCTCTCTCTCTCACACACGCTCTCTCTCACATGCTCTATCTATCTCTCTCTCTTTCCGCGCTACGTGTGTGTACGTGTCTGTACGAGATGACGTAAGCTGAACTGATTTATTTATTAAATGTGAAATTTGTTCCTATTCACAGTTATAGTTTTTAATGTTTGTATTAAAATTTAAAGTAAACACATTAACAAGTTTTATTGCCTAAAATGAATTATGTACAAACTATTTACACATGACAGATGAACTCTCAACGTACTACGTCCACTCGTAAAAGTTTCTTTTTGTACATAAAATTGTACGCAAAAAGAATATTGAAATTAACAATTACTAAATTTAAATTCAATTATTCGTAACCCATTCACAGAGACATAGCGCAAGAGGAGGTGGACCACCTGTTCGCGGCGGCGGACGACGACCACGACGACCTGCTCGCGTACGACGAGGTGCTCGACCACCACTACGTGTTCGTGGGCAGCGAGGCCGCACACGCGGGGCGCTTCGACGACGAGCTGTGAGCTCACAGATAGCTGTTAGTTTCTTACATTTATTCGAATATTTGATATTGTAAATGATACTTTACTAGAGCTTTTTGGATTTTGTCGCGGAATTATTTTGATTTTTGAGATCTGTAGAGATTTCTGAGTTTCTTTCGTCAGTCTTTCTCAGGTCAGAGGTTTCTTCTTTCCGAACTGGTGGTAGACTCGCGTACAGTAAGAAATTGTAACAAATTTTCTTATGCTGAATAAAATATTTTGATTTTGTTTTTTTTTTTTTTATTAAAATTTTATAGGTCAAGATTCATTATATATTTTTTTCAGACTGCCTACTGCTTACTCACAATTACAAAAAAAAATTTTACAAATTTTAATCACATAAAGACGATATAACCTTAGTCTCTTCCGTGACCACGATTACTGTAAAGCATTGTAAATGTCTGAAAACCAAAAGTCAAAATAAATCCGCGACAAAATCCGACAAGGTAGTTTCATTTATAATTAAGTGTTGTAACAATCTCTTGTCAATGTTATGTAGTGAAAATATTATACTTACTAAGTATATATCTATGTATTTTAAGATATAATATTTCTGTGTGTACACCACCTACTCCTTACCTACTTAAATAACCAGGTCCCTTCTACATCTTCTATTTATTTTTTATTTTGTGGTATACCTTAATTTGCAAAGCGGTTGACACTAAAAATGATATTAACTTATTCATATTATGAATTCGGAAAACATGAAATTTTAAATAGTTTTCTTGTTGTTGTTCCGAATTAATAATAAATGTTATTGTATTATGATTTTGGTTGCCGTTGGAAAAATATACTGAGACGAAGTCGATTTACAAATCAATATATCGATATACCACAGTATAAAAATCCTATTCCCATACTGTATTGTATTTTTAACAGCTGTCAAATGCAGGATTTGTCAAAAATATGCAATTTATGTGACAGTAATAATAATCTCAATCTATTCTAACATTGATTGTTCAAAAGTAGTAGTTATTACATCGACTACTAAGCCCGATAGACGCCTAATGTATGTACTTCTGCGTCCAAACTTGTCAGTCAAAACTCTGAGGTAAGCGATACGGGGGAGGCGGGTTGAAATGCACGCTGATTGGTTAATTCAAGGTCGCGACACTTGCTTATAGACAAATAGTGATGGGTAATAAATTTGGGTAGTAAATTTTTTGTACCAAGTCTACTTAATTAGTACCAGAATTATATTCTACTATAAATTAGTACAAGAGAAAAAAATTACAAAATAAGTTTTATATCTTATCGTAGGTAAGAATATTTTTATTAAAACAAGCTTTCTTTACTACAAGGAATAAATAATAGAATACTTATCTTTATTTACATGTTTACACATGTTTAAAGTTTTCGGAACGTGTCATCAAATGTCAAAATGTCCGAACTGAAATATATATACATATATATACATAGGTATATGTCGTCTGTAAAACATTTAAGAAAAAATGCATAATATTTACTTGTACCAATTTTATAGTTTAACTGGTACAGCACTAGTTACTCGTGCCGGTAGTTAAAGAAAAGTATAGCAACAATGATCTGTATCGAAAAGAAAGGGATGCATTTTCCGAGAATGTCCGAAGATGTCAAATACATCATCGCGAGTTGCGTTGCGTCCAATATAGCTTGAGCTCTGATTTAATCATATTTAATGTTTTTGGAAATTAAAATTCACTTACCTATGAAAAGAGATGCCATTTTTTTTAAGTTACATGTTTGGCTACTATTTCCACACCATTTTATTGTACAGGGAACAATGTTGCGCGACTGTTGTATTTTATTTTGTCGGAAATTCACGAGTCGCAAGCAATATGTTCTCGGGTCACGGATGTGGTCGCTACTAAAGTAAGTCGCGCGATCGTTTTCTTAAGTCAGACGTATTTGTCTAACGTGTTGACTGAAAGTGTTCGCCTTGCGTGAGGTGTCTATTGGGCTTAGTAGTCGATGAGTTATTAAGACGTATGTTATTTGTTTATAGATATTGTTTTATAATTTTACCAAAAAAATATTCTCGGACCTAACCTTATATATAGAACAGTATTGAATTACTTAAGGCGCTTTTAAACGATAGTTTAACTTTGAAGCGAAAACCTCAAAGGAAAAATACATGTTAAATGTACCATATTATGTTGTAATAAGGCATAGTTTGTCTTCGCTCAATTTTTATTGTTTTTGATATTTCCATGTTTCCATTTGCAAGGCTTGCTGCTCTTTAAAAGAAATAAGTCTTATCAACTATTTTACCTAAATTTCAATGAACACATGCGATACCGTAAATCGTATTTTAACAAAAAAAAAGAATATCTATTCTTGACAGCATTATAGTGACGAGTTAAAATTTAGTTTAAAAATATCCTAATAACCAAAAAATAAATAAAATGAAGCTCCTAACGTTTTTTTACTTCATTAAAGTTGTTGTTTGTGATTATTAAGTTTATTATCACCAACTATTTATTTTAATTTTAGTGTACTTAATTCGAGGCTTCCATTGCATTTTTATAAAAAAATAAAATTGATTTAGTTTCAAAATGTTGCCAGTTTATTTTAAGTATAATTTTCTTAGAAAATAAATAAAGATAAATGTTTTTTTAGATAATAATTAATTTAAAAATATGCCACAGACTGCACAAATAACATTTTACGAATAATTTATTCTCTTTCGTTGAAAGATTATTTATTGTTCGTTTTTTAAACGGACAAATTAATGCCATATATTTAATATAAACTGTTTTTATCACTCTCATTTATATGAATGCATTATTTTTAAAGTCGAATTTGTATGAAAATGTCTTGTTCCGCTTATGTAATTATTTAAAATAATTTCAATTATTGAATTCATTAAGAATATTGTTTTAATGTACATTGTTTTTAGTGCAAATGTCGTTCCAATTAATTATCTTAACTGGTATCTACCTCTCAAATAGCAGTACTTAAAACAATGAAAAGAATTTGTAAAATTTTTCATAATTCAAATTGATAATTAAATTTGTATATTATTTATCCTAGTCATATTTGTCTGCCATCATAAGCGCCATTTTGATTAAAGTTAGTTATTTTATTATATCTAAAATTTACAATGTGTTCCTTTGCATTTGTACGAAAAAATGGTTAAAGGCAGTGATATATTAAAATTAAAAAAATATTTTTGTAATCATAATATGTGACAGCAGATAGCCTTTAAACTTTACTCAAATGTGTTATCTTTAGTACTGACTTAATGTTTAAAACTTCTAATAAAGTACTATATAAAATATGTGTATTTTACTTATTTCTTAATGTTAAAATGAAATTCACCAGAAATATTGCAAGTTTAAAAAGCAAATAATGTATATTTAATTATAAGCCCTTTTTATTTTTAAACTCGAAAGTTTTCGAAAGACATGTGGAATCCGCCAACTCGCACTAGGCCAGCGCGGTGGACTATGGCCTGATCCCCCTCGTACTGAGGGATGCCTGTGCCCAGGCAGTGGGACGTTAAAAGGGCATAATACATACCATAGTTTTAGACACTGTTGGCCCACTGGCCACAAGCTCTTTAAGGAAACCGAATGAAAACCACAACAAACAAATAAAACACAATCGACTCATTTACAATATTTTTTTATTCAATATAATAATCTTAATAAATCCAAAATATTTACACAATACAAAAACATACTATGAGCCCGACGTTCGCCGCGGTCGCGGACATTACATACTTACTAACCATTAGTATAAATACATATTTAGTTCTTCCGAAGCGGTGATAAGCTACGAATTGCACATGTGATGCCCTTAAATTATAAATCCGCGTTAAAATATTTAAAATATTTTTAAGCCAAAGTATACTGTGTCTATGGGACAGACGGACATACATTAAACGTTGAACTGCCGGTATTAAAGGTGTTAGGTCGAGGAAGGTTGCTCCAAATGCAATAGTCATTTACCGAAAGCGTGTTCTAAGAACATGGACATTCACTCACCGACACCACTATTAAAAGGTAAAACATTATTACATTGTGAAATATTTTCATTAAAAAAATATTTAATTGATTCAATTAGAATGATTTATATTCTATGATCTAAATAAATGATTGATGTACAAATGCACTACTCTTTATTGCAGCTATCGACTACTGGTTCGATATATATTATATTATAAGCAATAATTACCAAATATATAAGAGCCACGCGGGAAATTGAAAAAAAAAAACATTACATAATAACATATTGCAAATATTCAGCGATAAATTGTTTTTAAATATTAAAATCAAAAAATATTTACGAAGAAACTCATGGCTCGAAACAATAAGTTAATTTATATTCGCGGGCTTGCCGCTTGGAATGCGTTCTCGACGAGACATGTGTGACAAACGACCTACCACTCACATAATATATTATTAATATATAAACCGATGTGAACGTATCGTACGGTAGTCGCTAGCGAGCTCGTAACTCGTATGAACCAAAGCAAACTATCTATACCGCGTTACCGCTACCTGTCTACCTCCACTACTGTTCTGAACTAACGTCCTACTCTCGCGGACGGCAAATAAAGTGATCAAACCAAATATATCTAACGCCTATATAAAATAACGAGTACGGATTTTCAAAGCGTGTAAGATATACACTAATTATTATAATTATATGGGGAAATAAGTAGCATTTATGATTACATAGAATATCAATATTCTTAAAAACAATCTTAGATTAAAAAAATCAAAATAAGGCCATCTATGGGCTAGTTATGGACAAAATTCACCATAATATAATTGAAGGGTATCTCTCGTAACGTCTCGTAACAATGTGACGTACATATATTTAAGCTGTTATTTACATATCAACATAGGGCATTTTAAAATCGAAACGCGTACAAGCCAGTACGTTATAGACAGCCAATTCTAATAAACCATCTCTTTTTATAATACACTCAATTAAAACCACACACTGTGTACACACTCTCGGCGAGACCACCCGCCATTAACAAGATATTAAATATCATTAAAAGTCTCACGATATGTCGTTTTATTGTCGATTTTAAAGTTGCCAGAGACGCTATTAAATGAGCGAGACTGAATAGTGAGACTCGTCCGAGAGTGTGTACCCGCCATAACATCGTACGAGAGCGGGCTGAAGGGGCACTAATATCTACACTGTTATTATATTCTATTCAAAGTAAACCGGAAGTGACCTTAAGCTACGAAGAAACGAAATCGCTATAACATGATAGAAATAAAACTTTTATAAGTATATATTTATATTTCATTACGTTAGAAGTAATCCTAGTAAGATACTCGACGCCGGCGCGCGCTCCGGGCGCCGCGGTACGATATCGTGCGTACATAATAAATAAATCGATTAAATAAATTGTTAATTTTAATTGATTTAAATTACATTAACCCTCCCAAATGTTAACTAAGCTACGTCTAAATAAAAAAAATAAACAGTATGTAATAATGATCTAAGGAAATTTCATTGAAAGGAAAATGAAATTATTATAAAGTCAGGTCTACACTATCGACTCAGTCATCAATTTTGTTTGAACAATTGAAACATCCAGTCCATTGAGTTCACTTTGAATGTTGATAAACAAATAGCCAAATAGTTCAATGGACCAAAGCTATTTAGAATGGACTATGACTGGATCGATGGTGTTGATAAAGCGTAATGTTACGCTATTGTAGAATCAATTACGTGTGTAAAATCAACTTGAGTGATCAAGTGAGTTGTATGAATGATGAATGTGTGTTTGTGTGTATAGTAGTGTATGAAACCGTAATTGTGTGTGTGTCTGTGTGAGAACGTGTGTGTGTGTGCGGCGCCCGGCGGCGCGCATCCGCAGTCGGCTAGCCGGCGCGCGCGCCCTCGATCTGATGCGATTTTATCTGTAATAACAAAAATATATATTTTATGATATTATTTCACACAGCGCCATCTAGTTCCGTGGTAAGCTACGAGCCTTGTGTTACGGATATCAGATTGTCTATACACTACACATATATAACTTTAAATATAAATATAAACACCCATGACTGAAGTACAAATATATGTGTTCAACAAATGAATGCGCCCAACGGGAAACGAACCCGCGATCGCTGGCGCAGCAAGTAAGGTCACTACAAACTGAGCCAAACGTGTCGTCAAAAAAGTATTCTTTTTCAATTTTCGTGAGAATTTTATCAAGCCCACGTTAAACTGTAGGTATCTATTCAATTTAAATGAATCGATCAGTGTCGGAGGGACCCTATAGTTCCTCAAAACGTGCGTTCAATTTGTCGTGGTGAGGGGCTGATATGCGTCCGGCAATCGAACCGGACCTGAAGCTAAGAAGCATACAGTGAGTGTGAGTGTACAAGTGCCATGCTGGTTACTCCAAGTACTTCTCTGATAGCAGAGTGGACTGTGGATTGCTTCACAGATTTTTTTTTATAATTTTACAATTGCTTGTAATATTGAGACGCGCTCGCTTGAATAACCGAGTGATGTGCGTTCAAATCCGGGTCTCGCACCTCTGATATTTTCATGTGCGAATCGTTTCTATCATGATTACCACTTGTCGTACGGTGAAGGAAAACATCGTGAGGAAACCTGCGAATCTGAGAGAACCTAGCAAGTTTTCAAAAGACATGTGAAGTCCGCCAATACGCAATAGAGGGGTGGACTATGGCCTAATTCCCCTCGTACTGAGGGAGGCCCGTGCCCAGCTGTGGGACGTTAAAAAAGGGTGATGATGATAGATAAAATATTGATACGATACGACGAATTCTTTGGTTAGACGAGTCGCGTCAACGCAAATCTTCGCGTTATCGCGATAATGTGGCCGCAGCATTAAGAAGATTCACTTCAAAAAAAAGTTCGTGTGTACAAAGTACACATGTCAGAAGTAAAACTTAAAAAACGAGATCTAACTAAGGCTAACTCTTCCCCGTCTCTGAGCGCCTGGTACTATGGAGTTATTTTTTCGTTTCATCGAGTTTCAAATCACAACGATTCTAAAGAAGTTTCACTTCAAAAATATATTGAGAAGTCATGGGCAGTTTTGGTGATAGGGTGAGTTGAAAAAAAAAATTGTGAAGGAACGTTTGTGTACTAAAGGCTATTATTCGATTAACGATTTTTTAGAAGACAGTACGCCTTGGGAATGATGTGATCGCCGCCAGGCTATTTCAACATATAGAATTTAATTTAAAAAAAGAGTGAGAATACGATAAAAAAAAAATTAGTCCCGCTGAGTTTCTTTCGCCAGTTCTTCTCAGGTCAGAGGTTTCTTCTTTCCGAACTGGTGGTAGACTCATGACGTTCAGTAAGAAATTGTAACAATTTTTATGCTGAATAAAATATTTTGATTTGATTTGTTGTGATGTCACCTGCGGGTATCACTTGCAGCAGGAGGAGGAGCGCGGCGCGTCCGCGTCGTTGAGGCGCCGCGCGCCGCCCGCCGCGCCGCCGCCCGCGCTCTCGCTCTTTGGTAACTTGTTGGCTGGAACACCGAGACACTTTGTTACTGACGTGTACATTAATACTTTCTTAGGTTTACGCGAATATTTGACATGATAAATGAAACTATCTTTTCGAATTTTGTCGCGGATTTATTATGATTTTTGGTTGAACGACGTTTCGAATGCTTTACAGCAATCATGGTCACGGGAGAGACTAAGGCATTAGACAATTTACAAAATGTACCTTAATATTATACATTTTAATTCTAAACATTTAAAAATTTTAAAATTTGAATAACATTATAAATATGGCAATATTATTAATTTATTTTTAGCTACTATAATTATAATTATTACAATTTTTTATACTATTTGTTAAATTAATATTATGTAGTGTTGCTATTATTAAAATATGTATAATGTGTTATAATAAAATATAAATTGTTGAAGCAATATTAAACTTTCATATTATATTATAATTTAATTAAGTAAATATTTGAATATAAGTTTTAAGAAAATTAAGGAGTTAAAAACAACTTGTATTTTGATTATTTTAAAGTTAAATATTAAGCAACACTACTGCTAACTAAAAAATTAAAAATTGAAAATGTAATATTAATCAAATCTAAACTATGCTCTATTCACATAGACACCTACAAGTTCTTTTGAATTATTATTTTTAAACTATAAAATTGAGTATATAACCCCCTAAGACGTCTAATGCCTAAGTCTCTCCCGTGACCATGATTGCTGTAAAGCATTCGAAACGTCGGGAACCAAAAATCATAATAAATCCGCGACAAAATCCGAAAAGATAGTTTCATTTATAACGTGTACATTGTTTAATCAAACATTTGGGCTTTATTAACTTACTACTATACTATTATACTCGCTAAATAATAACTACTACACTATTATCTCGCTAGAAATAACTCGCTAGTATGTATACATATTAGAGTTATTTCAACATAAAGCCAGGCTATTTATTAGTATTATTGTTAATTTGCCATTTAATTTGAAAAAGAGAGATAAAAAATAATATTAGTCCCGCTGAGTTCCTTTCGCCAGTTCTTCTCAGGTCAGAGGTTTCTTCTTTCCGAACTGGTAGTAAACTCATGACATTCAGTAAGTAATTTTAATGCTGAATAAAATAATTTGATTTGAAAAGAGTTACCGTTGCTTCGCTTGTAAATAAAAAAAATAAAATTAAAATATAGTTATTTAAGATAACTTATTTTTAACGTTTACTAAGAACTAAGAAGCATAAGAAATAACGTAAGAAAAATTACGTTGTAAAAAATTAAATCAAACTCATACTTACTAACACATTTTTATATAGGTAGCTAAATATAATAAAAACAACATCTGTCTTGACATCTGTTGTATAAAAAACAAAATAGACGACATAGTTCTTTAAAAATATTTACAGTTTCTTATACAAAGTAGCCTAGTAAGGAACTAAACTCCACATTTTTTTTACATTAAATATGAAATATTATACCAATCACTTTGTTTATCATGTAATTCTGTTGAGTGAGTAAGCCCACACTGTTTTCTGACATCCATCAACGTATTACTGGTGGAATGCGAGTTATATGGCATAAATATGTTTATTTTTATACATTAGCGCCCTGAATATCACTGTACGAAGCCTGATTGATACAGTACTTACAGTAAGTAGCTTTGTATTTTTTTTAAATTTTTATTTCTTGTGTAATAATGAAATGTAAAGTTGTTGGTAAACTTAATAAAGAAAAGAAAAACAGTGGGTGATTTCTTTTAACTGTAATAAAAAAATTAAACTATGGATGTCATCACACCAATATGACAAACGGGTTAGAAATTAAGTAAACTACAAACTGCAAAATTAGTCTTATCTGTCCGTATAATCCACATTTAATATATATAAAAAAATAAAAAGTATGATAATGGGGACTTCCCTACCCGCATCGCACCTCACCATGTCTAGACGCCTTCGTTAGTTATACCTATACTATATTAGTAGTCTAAACTTACCGATAGCTAGGAATATGTCGTTCACATTCATGGCGGTCTTCGCGCTGGTCTCCATGAAGAGCAGGCCGTTTTCGTCCGCGTAGGCCTGCGCCTCCTCGAACTCGACCATCCTCTTGGCGGCGAGGTCGCTCTTGTTGCCCGCGAGCGCGATCACGATGGACGGCGACGCCTGCCTCTGGAGCTCCTTCACCCAGTTCTTTGCACGCCCGAATGTGTCCTGGAGGTTCAATTGCTTTATATATTACTGGGTATAGATAGAGGTGACAGTGGTAGCCCAGCAGTAACACGCTCGGTTGGATAATCGAGTGATGAAGGTTCAAATCCGGGTCTCGCACCTCTGATATTTTCATGTGCGAATCATTTCTATCATGATCCACTTGTCACGGTGAAGGAAAACATCATGAGGAAACCTGCATGTCTGAGATAACCTAGCAAGTTTTCTTAAGACGTGTGAAAACCGCCAACACGCACTAGGCCAGCGCGGTGGACTATGGCCTAATCCCCCTCCTACTGAGGGAGGCCTATGCCAGCAGTGGAACGTTAAAAAGGGCTGATGATGACGATAGATAAAAAATCATTTTTTTTTATATTTTTTTGTGTTGGTTTATTATACAATATAACTAAAACTTTAAAATTATACAATTAATTTAGGGTTAACTTAAAAAGTGTAGACACTTCAACCGAAAATCACAAAAAAACCGTGGAATAGTCTTAATCAATAAATAAAATAGAGTTAGTTATTCTATTTTACTGTAAAAGTAACACTAATATTGGTTCAATTAGTTAAATATTATACATTCACGATTAGGTAAACAAAAACAATGTGTGCTATTGAACCTATTTTGTGCTATTAATAGATATAAGTATTAATAAACAGGGCTTTATTGCAGAAAATGTTATGGCTAATTGAACTATCGTCTCTGGGTTCATAGATAGCGCTATCACTGTCGGTCTGTACATGTGTTTGGGCGTAATAAAAATAATAATTAAATACATTGTAGGAAGCCATTATTCTATACGTATGGAGGAAGTCTGGGTGGTGTCAGTTCGTGTGTAGCATCATTTGCGTATGCTACAAAAATCTAAATCAAGGCCAGCTTCACTTATACCATATTCATATTCAAATATTAATCACTTCAACCATATAATATTAAGATTGAACTAGGCCTTCCACTGTGGTTTCGTATATACGAGAGTTTACAAATAAGTATGATAACCTTCATCTGATTTTCATTTTAAGTAAAATATATATGAATAAATTAACACTTTTAAATATCATAATAAATACAAACTGGCATTTTAGAGAATGTCGACCTTTTGATGTAAAAATACTTACAGTAAACAGCTAATTTTATTTATTTTCATTATCCATCATACATAATAGGCATTTGCAAACAAAATTGTAACTCGGCAAAGAAAAAAACTTTTACAAACCACAGCGTTGTAAAAGTTATCAACCTCAGGAACTACCAATACGATTTAAAAAATTCTTTTTTCTTTACATATTCCGTTTATTTTAGGCTGCTATAGGCTATATATCATCATGCTTCTAACCCTGGGAGCGGGACAATAATCATAAATATCAACAAAACATAATTTATAGTCAATTCTATACTAAAAATTAAATTAAAATGAACCTAGGTAGTTAGTAGTCAGTCTCTTATTCGCGAAATTGTAAGGTTACCATAGCAAGGTTCATAAAAACCATGAATATTTTTATTTACAGTCGAGGGAGTTATAAAGTATGCATGAAACAATCGATCGACGAGTAGGTATAGTACATAATACATACATATACATAGACTTATTGCCCTTGAACCCGGGGAAGACTTACGCGTATAATACGATTTCGCGGTACGCACGGGGGGTGGCGCGACGCGTGACGTCCACACGTAAAATCCCATTCAGATATTGATAATAATATAATATTTTATGTAATACAAAACTAACATGACTTATTTAAATGAAAAGTTTCTGTCATCTTTTACTTATCTTTTAAACATTTTTTAAGGTTTTAATTATTTTCAGGACCAGATTAGGTTAAATTCTAACTTGAGAGAAAGAAAACAACTACATTACATACATACCTTAGCAATATTATTACTATGAATTATTGATTATTATTCTACAAATACAAAATAAGTACATAGATATCATATAAGGAAAACTAATTTTCTCCTTTATATATTTTCTTTATTATATTTTCTCCTTATATTCGTTCACGGCAATAGTGAATTCAGTCCAGTAGGTAGACATTTAGAAAAATTAATTTGTAGCAATATTTTTTAATTGCAATGGATAATAATTAATACTTAGGTATAGAGCATTCGAAACATCGAAAAATAAACGTTGAAATGAATCGACAAAACTCGATAAGATTAGGTCACATGACAAATATTTCCGTAAAAAGAAAGCATCTAACTTCTAAAATACCAGCCACTTCAGCTTAAATGAGTTACAAACTTAAAGTCACTACACAACTATTCGAATTTAGTAACAATAGTATTTCGATTTCCAAGTCATACGCCCCCTATTTAACAACCGTACTTGTTGGGAAAATTTATAACGTTCGAATGATCTAAAATCTGATTTAGTTTTTATAAAATCTAAATAAGCAACAGCAAAATATTCAATATCCTTTTCTTCTTTATATTATATTTTGTTTTTTATATTTTTATTACAATCAAATTATCGCTGTTTTGGTGTGGATATGTCAAGAGTGGTTAAAGAATAAAAGTTTGGGATAATAAAAAAAAACTTGAAAATAGAAAACCCGAGCGAAGCATGGGCAACTCGCTAGTTATCTATAATAACAAGCTATAATATCATCAGTTGAAAAAGGTATTCCTTAGTCACCTGAGAAGGGTATTTTGCTATATACTAGCGACTCGCCCTCGCTTCGCTCGGGCTCTTCCCTAGATTTAGCACAGGTAAAGGCGCGGGATCTGCTAGTTATGCATATAAACCTTCCTCTTGAATCACTCTATCTATTAAAAAAACCGCATCAAAATCCGTTGCGTAGTTTTAAAGATTTAAGCGCACATAGGAATATAGGGATATAGGGACAGAAAAGGCGACTTTGTTTTATACTATGTAGTGATAGTGATGATAATACACATGTGCCGACATAATTAATACACATATCTATTTTCTCTGCAAATTATTTTCAAATGCGGTTAGTGTGGTCAGTATATAAGATTAAGTTAAGATGCCAAGTGTGAGGTGTCACACGACACAATATGGGTCATGGCCGAAAATATAATGACCAATTGGCATTGGCATTGGACTTGAGACTCGTCAGTCTATTATAAAGACCTATTTACTTTTTTTTCAAACAATAAAGACAAGTAGTTTTTGTGGTTAAAACATCAATAAAGCAAGACTACCAAGAAAGTCACCTGCCAAATCACTCAACGTACAGTTACGCTTGACCGAAATATGTATAAACAAGTATTAGTTGTACTAATGAAAATACAAATCGACAAAACCTCGAATCATATAGTAAATATGAGTCTAAGAAAAACAACTTTACGGATGTACCTATAGGCTACATAGCTATGAGGAATGTCATTACGCATTACTTAGTAATAAATTATTAGTAACAGTAATTGTTATGCTCGAGATTTCGCCATGAGTATTTATTATTCTTTTATAGGCTAACAAACGAGATACGTTATCATATTTTTTTTTGGTATATTTATCATCACAATTAGCTGGCAAATGATGTACTCGATGAATTAAAAAAAAATAAGAAGAATCCAACTATCTACAACAACAATATCGTTTGATTGCGTAATTGAATAAGTAGCCGCCACAATAAAATTCGACCTCTAAAATATTTTATTTCGTAGTATCAGACAATTTTATTTTACCAGTTTGGTATAAACAGTCTTAGTATGAGAAGAACTGGCTAAAGGCACTCAAAACTGGCTTAATTTCTAATAAAACTTAATTTAAAAACCTTGCGTGGTAATCGACGGTAATAAGCAGTAATATATAATATAGTATATAATTTAGCTCAGGCAAAGCCGCGGGATCTGCTACTTATGCATATAAACCTTACTCTTGAATCACTCTATCTATTAAAAAAACCGCATCAAAATCCGTTGCGTAGTTTTAAAGATTTAAGCATACATAGGGATATAGGGACAGAGAAAGCGACTTTGTTTTATACTATGTAGTGATAATAAGTATTAAACATATTTCATACGGGCACAATAGTATTGTAATTTGGCTAAATAAGGCGTGTGGAAAGTACTCTTACACGTAAGCCCGGTTCTAAAACCCTGTCTTAATGCCTTTAGGTATTCCGTACGTAACAAGCCTACGTAGGATAACGGAGCAGCTTTGACGTAATGAGAACATGGCACGCTATAGATTTTTCTTTTATTTTCTATACGAACGTTATTAATTGTATTGTAAAGTGTATTGTTTTGTATTATTTAAAACACAAATAATTTTAAAAAGGCTTTCGAGGATTTTTACAGGTTATACTATATAGGCCAAAAATGCTATTACATCCTTAAAAAAACAAAATATCCATCTAACCTGTTTTTGTACATGCATATTAAAACTTCAGAGCATCGGTTCAGCCGTTTCAGAGATTAGCCGGAACAAGGCGACAGACAGACAAAAACTTCAATTTTATTTATATGTATAGATTAGTCGGACAGACAGTAAATATATATACATAAATAATTAAAAACATCCACAGTATCACATAGGCATCTGTGAAACCTATGTAGTTAAAATAATAATTAAATAAGATAAAGACCTATAAAATGATAAACGAGATAAATGTGGTATGAGTAGAATACAAATAATTAAGCGTTATCTGTTAAGGTGTCATGTGAGGGGCGGATATAGTGTATATAGGGGCATTCATTTTGATAATAGATGCGAATAGCCTATGAATGGACCGAGTATCGTTGACATGAGGGCCTTTAAAACTATTAAATAAATACTTTATATACAAAATTATACGCAAAATGGACTTACATTTTGTGTACTAAAAACACCTCATTAATAATTTCGATGCGTGTTATTTTTAAAACTAAAATACGCAAATTTACAAATATTTACGATATTCGAATATGTCAAGACACTATATTATAGTAGTCACTCGAGAGCTTTTATTGGATCACATGATAGGCAATTTCCTAATAAGTGTCGAACATTTCAACTGTACCCAATCAATAGAGTACGGACTAATGTCGGCGGTGATAAGCGGATCAAGTTTTATCATATTGAATATATTAAATATATTATGTTAATCTCTAATAATAATTATAATATGTATTCGTGCATATCTAAATATATAAAAGCGAAAGGTCACTCACTTACTGACTCATCACGAAATATCCTAAACCACTGGACGTATTGTATATAGATGAAATTTGGCAGGGAGGTACTTTATAGTCAGTAGACGTCTGCTAAAAACTGATTTTGCGACAGGGCCGGATTAAGGAGGTATAAACTCGAAAAGCTGTCGCAAATTTGTATGTAAGTCTTTCATTAAGTTTGCTACAAATATTAAATTCGAGCAAAGCGACAGTAAGTCGTTTGCAGTAATTAAAGACAGTGGCAGTCCAGTGGTAATGTCAAGCTGGTTAACATCTCGAGTCTCACACACCTCTGATATTTTGATGCAAAAATCGTTTCAACATGTATATAGCTTATCTTAAGGTGAAAGAAAACACGTAAATAAGTATAGCACTTATAAAAAATACTTTTCGAAACAGTTACAAAGCACTTCTTTCGAAATTGGTTTTAGAGGAAACTAAGTTCATAATGAATGGAGAAAGAGGATATTAAAAAGAAATATTCTTATGAAAGTTTGCACTTGAAGGGTAACTTAAGTTATTTCCACTTTTCAACTTCCTCTATTATTATAGACGGAATAACTAAGAATTGTGGCACAGTTCACTTTATTAATGTATTAAGTGAAATCGAAAAAAATAATACAAACATTAAAATAATACCAGTTTACATACTTATTATGAAAACAAAAGAAGTATTTTAAAACTATATAAAATAAACAAACTTTCTCTCTACCACTTTTATCGTGTAAAGCAAAATGTATTATAAGATATGTTTAATGATATTAAAATAACGGCAAATTGGGCTGCAAGTTCAGACAGCAAACAGCACTACAGTACCTATACGAAGGCCGGTATCGAAAATTCACTAAATTCACCATGCCTAACCAAGCAACGAAACAGACTTTTAATAACAGTTTACTCTTGAAAATATTTTAGAATGATCAAGTGTTAACAAGATTTTGTATGATTTTTTAAATATAAAAAAGTACTTTCGAATTGAGAACCACCTCCTTTTTGAAGTTTAGAAAAGTAGAACTCACTGAAAGTTGCAACTTCAAATGATACAAAGTCCAGTGGCAAAGTTGTAATAAACTTAGTTTTATATCATTTCAATTCCCAATTCTGTATAAATAAATATATGTACATATATACCTAGATACATATAAATAAAGTTGGATTTTCTGTTTTTAATTTCAAATTAACAACTTTTTATTAAATGCATACTATGAATGTGTTATATACGATACTTACATCAAAAAATCAATATATAAAATTTTTGTATGTCTGTTTGTTCCGGCTAATCTCTGAAACGGCAGGACCGATTTTGACGGGACTTTCACTGTCAGATAGCTAATGTAATAAAGAGTAAATTAGGCTTATTATAGAAATTTTATTTATTTTAACTAGCGGAACCCATCGCTTCTAGTATATAATATGACAAAGTGATATACATATTCAAAATTTAATACGATATAAAATTTATAAAACCTATAAAGAAACTTTGAATAACAAGTTGACGACATTGACTAGATATTTCCCACGATGTTGGCAACTATAGTATACATTATGAATCTTATTAAGTGATAAAGCCTGTCATAGTAAATGGTAATTATAATAAAAGTCTAACTTAGTCGAATCTGTGGGTACGTTGAATATTTTTGGATAATCTTATTGAGATAGTCATTTTAATTAAAACAGTGGCCGTATCTATAGTTTTTAGATTTTTTTTGTCTGTTTGTGAACGTATCACGACTACGAGAAACCACTGTACGAATTTTGATGAAACTTATAAGTTGCTAGCTAGTTATTTGGGTCAACGTATAGGGTGGTAGCTTTTACTGCAGGACATATCACCTGTCTGAGAAATATACACTACTAGCGACTCGCCCGAGCGAAATTTAGCACAGGCAAAGCCGCGGGATCCGCTAGTTATGCATATACACCTTCCTCTTGAATCACTCTATCTATTAAAAAAACCGCATCAAAGTCCGTTGCGTAGTTTCAAAGATTTAAGCATACATAGGGATATAGAGACAGAGAAAGCGACTTTGTTTTATACTATGTAGAGAAGCGTATCAAGAGCGAGTCGCTAGAATTATTTTATTTAAACTTGCAAGGTAAAATAAGCAAATATTATAAAATATCAATTCTTCAAGTATTCATAGATGTGAAAACGAGTAGTTCAACTGACGCGTGCATGTTACGAATGTTATATTATCTAATAGGTACATACTTGCACAACCGTTCGTGCGGCCGATGCTTGAACATTTGGAGGTCAAGGGCGGTAACGTAAGCATTTTATATCAATACTATGGGTGCCAGATTCTATATTTAAAAGAGGATCGTATTATATAATGTCACTGACAAACATTCACTTCTCCGTTTTCCTTACTTTTCAACTTCTCCATTAAAATTAGAAACGGTTTTTTGTTGAATTTTAATAAAAACACAAAGGTTTCGTTTCCTGAAATTTAAACAAAACAAAAACCTTATAAATGAAACTATCTTTTCGGATTTTGTCACGGATTTATTTGGATTTTTGGTTTCCGACGTTTCGAATGCTTGACCATGATTGCTGTAAAGCATTCGAAACGTCAGGAACCAATATCCAAATAAATCCGCGACAAAATCCAAATATTCGCGTAAACCTAAGAAAGTATTATTAAAACAAAACCTGTCAGGTCAAATAGTAAATCTTATTGAAATAGTAATTATTATCGATACAGACGCTGAACGCTGTCTGTGGCCGTATAGTATAGTATAGGCCGTGTTAGGTGTTTAAATTCAGGTCGACATTAGGATACTTTTTACTAAGAAATATAACCTTTGAAACATACCTAGAGACTTAACCGAGCGAAGCAAAAACCATTTGCTAGATTATGAATGAAGGTCTGATTTAAAGAAAATGCATTATAAATCAACATCCTCTCAAACATTTAAATGTATGTATTTATGTAAAAAATTTGATCTTTATTCAAGAATACGTATTTGTCTCGCCTCGTTGAATGATTAAATTTAAAATACATATATACCAGACGTTTCATAAACTTATTTTCATACAGATGTTGCAACCTTTATCAACAATCTAATCTCTCTTACACACTGCAATGTGAAAGATATTTAAACAATAACAATATTACTTTACGTTGGGTGGTGAAACTTTTTGCTCATTTAATTAAGACAGATAACATTTTTTTGTTTTTTCATCTGTTCATTTTAGTACGCACACATAAACAAGTAGGTACCTACATAAAATATTATTAAAAAAAAAGATAAATTATGAACAACATACAAAATTGTATGCAAATATCATAATTAAACTTTGTAACAAAAACTTTAAAAAAAATTCGAAAGTGTTGAGAGACCGTTACAAACAAAAAATAATTTTTAAATAGCTTGTATTGCAAATGGCTGTTCAACGAAGGGAACGAAACAAAAAGTGCATAAGTTCTTAATATACTTCTTATACATAGGTATTATATTCATAACCCAGTATTTATTAAATGTAATGAATTAGAGCTATACCAAAGATCGTGTAAGACTGTTTATATTATGTTATGTAGCGACCCACACAAGCTTCGCAGCCTCACAACCTTAACCGAACCCTGCATTCTCAAAGAACACGGAAACCTTGATATGACGGAATATGAACCTTATGTTACTATCCAGACTACAACATGTTTGCTTCGAATGTCAACATCATCACATCGATGATCAATAACAAAATGAAAAATTCAGTATATGACCTTCAATATATTTATTACTAGCATAATGAACAAACTCCTTTAAAAATGACACATTTATAATTATTAATAGCTTCATAATAAATTGTAATCCTAGCCTAGAAATAATGCAAATGAACAGAAATTAAGGTAAAAATTATAATAAAATATACCTCAGTTCTTTTTAACGTTAGATGAACCACGCTATTGGCCGATGAACCGCGGCTGACCGTTTATTGATCATAAACACGGTAAATAATAAAGTTGTAGTATATATTTTAAAAATCGGCTTACCATTAAAGCTAAGCCATACTAATAACAATGCAAATTTTAGGTTTTTAATAAGTTTAAGAATTGAGTGATGAAGCGCAATATTAACCTGGCCAACAAAATGCGTTCATTAATTTTAAAAAAGAAACATTTAACCCTTGAAATTTCTTCTCGGTGTCTTGTCTTGCTCATATAGGGTATAAGTATTTAGCCCTTATTAACATCCCAGTGCTGGGCACGGGACTGCCTTCAGTACGAAGAGGATCAAGCCATAGTCCACCTAGCCAAGTGCGTTTTAGCGCACTTTACAGGTAGGTATTTTGTAAAACTTACTAGATTCTCTCAGATACGCATGTTCCCTCACGATATACATAAATATAAATATATTTTACCTGATTAGTTATGTCGTAGACTACGATTGCCGCTTGCGCGCCTCTGTAGTACATCGGCGCTAAGCTGTGATACCTGAAAAATAAAGTTGCAGTATAAGAATAAGACTTTTGTGTACACCATTTATTTGTTACGTTTGTACTATAAGGCTGGGATTAATATAATTTTTCAATAACACACAGACGACATTTATCAATGATATTATTTTAATATTTATGTTAAAATATCGTTTGAATTGAATGTTTTAATTATTTAAAAGGGTATTTGGTTATTTTAGAAATTGCTAAGAACTATTACGGTCATAGTGCTAGTTGTAGTTATAAACTTTGTGTCTTTATGTCTTTATGAGTAGGTTTAATATAGTATGCATGAGTGCAGTCTTCAACTTTATTTATCTACTAGCGACTCGCCCTCGCTTCGCTCGGACTCTTCCCTAGGTGTAGCACAGGCAAAGCCGCGGGATCCGCTAGTTATGCATATAAACCTTCCTCTTAAATCACTCTATCTATTAAAAAAACCGCATCATAATCCGTTGCGTAGTTTTAAAGATTTAAGCATACATAGGGATATAGGGACAGAGATAAGACGACTTTGTTTTATAATATGACTAGCGACTCGCCCTCGCTTCGCTCGGGCTTTTTCCTAGATTTAGCACAGGTAAAGCCGCGGGATCTGCTTGTTATGCATATAAACCTTCCTCTTGAATCACTCTATCTATTAAAAAAAACCGCATCAAAATCCGTTGCGTAGTTTTAAAGATTTAAGCGCACATAGGGATATAGGGACAGAAAAGGCGACTTTGTTTTATACTATGTAGTGACTAGCGACTCGCCCTCGCTTCGCTCGGGCTCTTCCCTAGATTTAGCACAGGTAAAGCCGCGGGATCTGCTAGTTATGCATATAAACCTTCCTCTTGAATCACTCTATCTATTAAAAAAAACCGCATCAAAATCCGTTGCGTAGTTTTAAAGATTTAAGCGCACATAGGGATATAGGGACAGAAAAGGCGACTTTGTTTTATACTATGTAGTGATAGTGATAGTGATAGTGATGATATAGAAGATGCGTGTCTATGTATGTACGCAACAAGATGGTTTGCCGTGGGAAAAATATAGCTAATTTTCACATGTTAGAGCGGATGTAAGAAAATATACCTGCATTCATTTAGGATTACTATAATGAAAAGAATTTTTTTTTTTTTCTTTTTTCCAATGGATTAACTAAAAATCCGCAGAACCGAATGAGGCACTCGTAGAATTTGATACAGTAGGAAAAACAGGATAGTTTTTATCTCAGAAATTATCCCTTAGATGAATAATAAAAAAAATAAATAAAATAAATAAATGAAGAGGGATGGAATCTTGTATGGAAAATCAATAATTTCTCAAGGCTCAAGCGGTACTATGTAGATGCAGTAATCTTAACAAAGACTACGTTGGTAGGTATATGACTAATTTTTATCTTAAAAAGTTCTCAATAATTAAATAAGATTTCAGGGAAAAAATATTCTTTATAAATTTAGAAAATCGCAATAAACTGAAAGTGCATTAGGTATTAATACTGAAGTACTTTTGTTTCAATTCAAAAAACAAACATCGATTTGGACTGTTACGCCTGACTACCATTAAGCTAATACGTACCTACTACCTATAAATAAAGATAACTGATTGATTACCTGCCACCGTGTAAACGATGTATCCGATGCATACGAGTGTAACTTATAGCTCGTGTAAACGATCGCTAATACATCATGGTATAGCTAATATATCACCATAACCATGGTATGTGAACATCGCGACTCTCGTGTCATAATAAATATGTTCGACATTTTTACAACAGCACCATCTAGTTCCGTAGTAAGCTACGCGGCTTGTGTTACGGATACCAGATAGTTGGTATACTACACATATAAATTTTAAATAAATACATAGTATAAATATTAACACCCATGACTGGAGAACAAACATTCGTGCTCAACAAGTGAATGCCCCCAGCGGGACTCGAACCCGCGACCGCTGGCGCACAAAGTAGGGCACACTACCAACTGAGCCAAACGTGTCGTCAATGTCGTCGTAATGTCTCGTAATTTCAAATCAAACACAATAAGTAAATAGGCTTATTATGATGACACATTTGTCTTAGTTTGTAGGGACCCCACTTGCTGAGTCAGCGGTCGCGGGTTCGAGTACCGCTGGGAGAATTAATTTGTGTGATGAGCGCGAATGTTTGTGCTCCAATCATGGGGTTTTATATTTATTATATATACGTTTTTATATGTAGCGTATCAACTATCCGGTATCCGTAACATAAGCCCATTTAAACATTTTCCATTTTAATATTACCTAAAGAAATGTACAGATTACTATTAGATTAGTATTAGATTAGTACAGCCTTATTGAGACCAACCCATGTAAAATTTTATTCCGAAACCGCGATCAATAACTAGTTTAGTCCAACATGGAAAACTACCAGCAGCCATTTTACTTAAAAAATCCAAAAATGAAAAACAAACAAATATTAATAATATGGGATATTTACAAAATCATCTCGACTACGGACCGGAATATCTTTTGTTTGTGTAAGCTTAATATATATTAATAGAAATGGATGTTTACCACCTTTTATTTGGTTAAAAAAAACTTATTGTTTTTAGATTTGCAGGCGCGTTTTTAAAAAACAGTTTTTTACATTTAGTACTAGCGACTCATCCTCGCTTTGCTCGGGTTTGTCCCTTGGTACGTTTTAACGGTAAGGTACAATGGAATATTTGGATAAGTAAAGGAATTATGAGTTTTATTAATTATGTTATTCACTCGAGAAATGATTGATTCCCCATACAAACTTTCATCCCCTTTTTAAACTCCTCAATTGAGGGATGATTTCCGGGAAAAAATCCTACATCCTATTGCCATAGCAAATTTCATCTTAATCGGTTCAGCGTATTTTTTTTTTATCCATTACAAAGAAACATGCCAATATATAAAAGAAACATTTTTTTTCTCTTTATAATAATTATAAATAAGTAGGTTAAGATAGACCACTACAACAAATCATATTAAAACATTTAAACCATTTCGATCGAATGTACAGAACCCTAAAAAACCATGTACTATATCGAATCAAATCAAAATTTCAAAATTCAAATTAAATCAAAATATTTTATTCAGCATAAAAATTGTTACCATTTCTTACTGAACGTCATGAGTCTACCACCAGTTTGGAAAGAAGAAACCTCTGACCTGAGAAGAACTGGCGAAAGAAACACAGCGGGACTAATTTTTTTCTCTTTTTTTTTCAAATTAAATTGCGAATTAACAATAATAATAAATAAAATATATCTACAAACCTCTCCTGCCCCGCTGTATCCCAAATCTCGAACTTAACGGTCGTGTCATCTAAGCACAACGTCTGCGTGAGGAACGCCGCTCCGATGGTACTCTCCTGGTATTCATGGAACTGTCCCTTGACGAAGCGTAGTACGAGTGAGGATTTGCCCACAGCCGACTCGCCGAGTAGAACCAATTTGAACTGACACACTTTCGTTTGAGGCGCTCCGTTTGGCCTCTGAGCCGCACCGCTTCTATTTGTTGCCATCGCCTGCAATCAAACCTTGCTTTAATTTTTGTATTTTAATGTATTAAACATTAAACATTAATATAATTTAGAGTCGAATTTATACATTTTTTTTTTGGAAATATTATTTAAATAGTCAATATTAACGATACAGACACCAAATGTATACTTTTTTAAATTTTTGCCTATCTGTGACCGCATCACTAGATTAAAAACTCTGGACACTGGACATATTTCTTTTAGTATAATGATAACTGATCCCAGCAGTGGGATGTTAAAAAGGGCTGATGATGATTATAATGATAACTGATTATCTATAAACAATATTCATTAACAACACCCTACTAGTTCAAATTCAAAATACAAATATTCCGGACTTTTAATCGAATTGTGACAAAACTTTCTTTTTAAAGACATAGAAAAATTCTTTCTCGCTACCATAGCGGGAAATCCCACCTAAAGCCTATTTCGATACGCAATATTAAAGTACATTAATATAAAGCAGACAAGATGGAAAAATAAGCCGACACGAACAAAGACGACAGATACATGACCGCCATAACATATCCTAACATGTTTTCTTATTATGGGGTTCTAACACCATGGGTCTCCTTCAGGCTGGCTACAACTGAGAATTTCAAAATAGAAACGCAATAAGCTATATCAGGAAGTCATTTTGACCATCGACAATGCACTAATTCACGACTTTATGCTACAGTATTTATTATCTACTATATTAATTTACCCTGAATAGAAAAATAAATTTGTAAAGCGCGCAAATTAAACTGAAGCACTTCACTATGTCCTATTAGTGATTAATATCGTTAATGAAGTAATATGAACATAATATAAAAACTAGACACTTAACACATTAAATAATGAAAGGTAAATTAGATTAATTGATACTAATTTAATAATGGTCATGACAGTGTCTCAATATTAAAAAGTTTTTAAAAAGTAAATTTTACAACAATTTAGTTATATAGTAATTCAAATTTTAGTTTCATGACAAAAAAAATTATAGAGAATTGTCTCTCCTGTGACTATGATTGCTGTAAAGCATTCGAAATGTCGGGAACTAAGAATTAAAATAACTCCGCGAAAATATTCGAAAATACATATTTTTTTCATTGCACCAGATAGTCAATCTATAGGGTAAAAGACGTGTTTAATAGAAAAATTATGAGTTGAAGGATATTTTAACAAATACGATACGTAAAATCAACAATACCATTTTTGCTTGCCCTGAATGTGCATCACTCGTGAATTTCTGTTGTGGGTACAAGTTATATAAAAATAAAATAATAAAGGTAAATGAAATATAATTATTTGCGTATCCTAACTGCATAACAGTATTATGTACATATAGAACAGAAACACATAGTGGATGTGGACAATCTTAAATCCAAAACAATCAAGTCCACAGTCAATGGAAGGTCATTAATAAATTTAAATTATTATTCGGTTTCTTTATTAATTATTATTCTGTTAAGGTATTCTTAGTAACAGCTTGAGTTAGGGAGTTTAGCGGTGTTTCAGCCACATGCCTCGAAGAGCACGTAAAGTCGTCGATGCTGTAACTTTTCTTTTTCCAGTCGTGTTGCAGTATTGTCCTATTAGATTTTGAGTGACAGGAATGAGTGCACTTGTATTTACAAGTACTAGTGCACTATAACTTCTGCTAGCCAGTCTCAGTGATCTTGGCCGAAATCGGTCAAGACACTGTTATTATTAACAATGTCAATTTAATGGAATGCTTAATACAATTTAAGGCATTGAGAATGTAATGTTTTACCTATTTAGATTGATAAAAAGTGCTTCTGGTCATAATTTTTTTTAGTATGGTAAAAATTCAATCTCAACAATGATGACTAATTGTTTTACTTTTTTTTAATACATATTTCATAAGACTGAGTGAGAGTGAGAATTAAATTTAGATTGATTACAGACCATATCAAACTATGACTTGTGTAGTAATGTTGTATTTTTATGAAGTGAAAAATTGCAATGATGTTTAATATGCATGTATGTTAAACAAACTTTATTATTAATGTATTGTTAGATTTGTCTTGATATTACAAAATTTTACTAGACTATATGAATATTATTAAAAATCTAAATTATTGATTTCAGGTGACAATCTAAAAAAAGTCATTAAAACCTATAGAGTTGGTTTCATACAAAAGTTTTGAAGAAGCTATCACAAAAATGTATTAAGCATAATGTTTAAAACTAATTCAAAGTGATTAAAAGTTTAATAAATTTCCATGTTCTAAAAATAACTGGTCAAATCTAAAAACCTTACGAATAAACAATAAAATATGTACCTGCTAAAAAAGGGGAATATTTTATGCAGTCAGAAAATACATGCAGCAAAGATAAAACTTTTGTTATTACTTATTTGTTATTTCTTTTATAATTTATTATTTTTTAATTTTAATTGTTTTAGATATCTTTTATTATTTCTAAATTAAACAAGTAGTCACTTAAAACTACTGCCTGGGTGCCTACTTATGCATGTGTTATGTTTGTAATGAATGTAGATTCAAATAATGACTGGTTTTATAGCCAGTTTTACAATTATTGAATATCTCTAATAGTCTTTATAACTTATAAAATAAAAAGCCTATGACATTAACTTTTGAAGAACTTGTTGCTTAATCTATAAATATTCATTAGAAACAATACCTAGAGGTATTTTATGATTAAATGGAAGATAAATACCAAAGAGTGTTAACAAAACCAGTATTGTAATGATTTAGGTTTAATTCTAATTTCATCATCATCATCATCATCATATATGTAAAAGTATCAAAAGTATCATCATAAATGTAAAAGTATCAAAAAGAAATTATTAAATATGACGACTTTAATTCTTGTATTAAGTCATTTCTCATAACATGACATTTTAGTAAAAGTGTTACTCAAATAATGTATGTAAAATGTTTAATGTATGTCGAAGGTAATCTCTTGTCTGAAGTAATAAACGCAGGTAAATTATGCTTTTGTTCAATATAGTTTGAGTGAGTTTTGTTCATTCAAGGGACAATAATATTCACATTTAACTTCTTTGTGGCAGCACTTTAGTTTGATTACATGTATTTAAACATTCCCTTGGTCCATATGTGTAATAGGTATACCTATATCTTTATGTAAAATGTCTTATATGTTTAATCTAATTAAAATAGCTCTCTTCTAAACAACAAGTTTACTTTTTCAATTTTATTAACAATGAATGTTTTGATTTCATAAGTAAAATCAATTCAGGTTATTTATTATTAAGATTATTTGGAAACTTACCACTACACCCAATGTGACACAAAAACACAAATGAACACCATTGACAATTAACACAAATTAAATTAATAAATCCAAGACATCCAATTGGATTTACATAGGTTTTGAAAAATTAATAAGTGTATTTAACTTTATAGCACAACAAATAAAATAGAAACGAAAACAAGACGTTATCTTTGCGTGCCTATCATCGCGAAATCACAAAGAACTACGAACAATGGAAATTATCGGTCATTACTTTACACTCGCGAAACCAGCATTCACGACTTATCCACAAAATTATCGGACGCTGTTGTCGCGTCTGCTGCTGATGACTAACCGTGTCAGCCCGTATCAATCCATTTCCTTCGTCGATCCTATCACTTCGCCTCTGACCCAATCAGCTGTACCTTACAAAATACCTGTCTACGACCGATCGAACTTTCGAATACACTACTATTAAGTATTCGTTTAAGAGACCTAATCTAGCAGTAATGAGTTCGAACTGTACATTATTTGATAAAATGACGCATTTACTAGATTATAAGGACATGAAAGACGTACCCTCCCTGTTATTATATCGCTGTCACACACTTTTTATTGGGCGACAAATCCTCGTAAGGTCGCCGTGATTCGGATAATTTCATTAATTACACACTTATACGGATAAAATCATTAATTCAATTGCTAAACTGGAAAAACTAGCACAGAAATGCGAAATGACCACGAACAAACATGGAAGCGAGAGAGGGAGCAAGACAATTCATAAAAATTAAAATATAAAATGTTGTCTATGGTTGTGTTAATGTGTCTATGCTTTAGTACATATTATGTTTACTTATTATTAGAAATTAGATTTTTCTATAAATATTATATTTCAAAATACTTTGAACACTTGGTAAATATGTAAAATTAATAAAATAGCAAACTTAATTGAAAAAAATATTAATTCGTTTACGTAAATTTACGAATATTTATTTAAGATTACATCAATGAAGTTAATTAAAAATATTTACTTGTTTTTTTTTTTAAAACCAATTATCGGATATGCGAATACAAAAAGAATGTTTTTAAGCATGCAATACATTCATACTTCATTAAACAATGGCAATGTTTTAATTTAATAAAGTCATCATTGTATAAAGTATACTCTAAAGTTTTAGACTCAAATCTCAATTTCCAAGTTACATGGTGGAGTAAAACAGGTCTAGCAACAAGCTCAATTTCAGTAGTAAGAGACTTGTACGATTTGTGTGACAAGTGTCCAAGCTTCGCGTCAACGCCGCTGTACAGCGTTGCTATCGACTGAAGCTGCGCACTGCGCACGCCGCGGTTTAATTAAAAATTAAATGGTCTATATGAAACTAACCTTTCCTGCGGCTTCACACGCGTTCTAAAGGGTGGAAATAAAATACCTCGCATAGCTATCAGCGTCCCTCCCCCCTCACGACCGCAAGTCTTGCACGTGGTGATCATAATTTTGTTGCGGAGTTATGTTAAAACAATGATATCTCGAAAGATAATCATTGAAATGAAATGATGCCAAGAGCAATTTTTTCAAAATTGAATACTTGTAGAGATAGTAGATGAGTAACTTATTTAATGAGGTATTAATACCATGTTTTTAAAACATCTTCGCTAATATTTTTTTTTGGAACGAAGTTCCTTACGGCAGGCTTGGAGGAGATAGGGGTTTTGCTGCGCGACCGAACTGAAAAAAATGTGATAGTAAAACCGTAAGAAAAAGTCCGTGGAATAAAACCGTTAAATGAGACATGCGCAGGCGCGACAGTCATATATATAATTCAGTGGATAATTTGAGTTACGTTTTTTTGAAGTTATACTTCTTTAGGCGCGTTATGAAAAATTGATGAGAGTAAAATTATACGATGCGCGCGCACAGCGAGACACAAAATTCTCACGGGAGAAGTTAGCTAACAGTCAACAGTTTAGAGGACTTGCAACTATATTCACGATATTTATTTTCAACAATGACAGGGGTGTCATTTTCGAGGTTTCTCGGGGTGCTGATTACGAAAATGAGGTCCATTTTCAAATCCAAGATGGCGGACATCCGTTTTTTTTAATTCGCATTGTCTTAAAACTAATTTAATTATCATAAAAAAGGTTACCTATAGCGAGTAAACCTAAAAGATATGCTATCGCAGACTTTTTTTAGAAATTTGTAAGATAACAATTCTGTCATACATGATTTATACATAACTTTAACCGTTTACGCAGCGTACGCGACGGAAGCTCTCGAAAGAAATATTTTTCTCCCGTTTTTGCAACATTTCTCATTGACGCTCCGCTCCAATTAGTCGTTGCGTGATGTAATAATATAGCCTTCCTCGATAAGCGGACTATCCAACACAAAAAGGATTTTTCAATTCGGATCAGTAGTTTCTGAAATTACGTTTAACCAAACAAACAAACTCTTTAGTTGTATAATATTATTAAGTACGCTTACATTACGTGGGATAAAAAAGAGACAGAATAATATTCTGAGTTGTACAGCACCCCAGTCTATCGTCACGCCACGGCCGTAAAGGAAAACTATTGTCACGATAAGCCCACGTATCCCCACTGCTCTTTATGCTAGACCTTCTTTTCTTTCTAGACTGTGTTCTCAGGTATTCATTGTCATAATGAAAATGTCATTTCCCAATTCCCATTTGTCATCATTAGAGGTGGGCGAAACTGCTTCTTTTCGGCTATTTTAAGGGGTGCTCGTTATTCTAGATAGCTGCTAAAAATAACCTGCTATTTATAAAAATAGCATGCTATTTATAATAACCAAATCGCCTATTATTTATAAGCAAAGGCAAGCGCTATAGCTATTTTTTAAATTTATTTTTATTACATATAATATGACCACAACAAAGAGAATATAATCACTATGGTATGGACCCATAGACAACTGCCGTGCTTGACACTTCGTGCTAGCCGTATAATATTTTTGTCGTGCGCTAAATTATGCTCTAAAGCAATTGTATTTAAAACTATATTGAAATGAAATAAATACCTTATTTTTTCTTAATATATTTGTGCGCCAAATTATGCTCTAAGGCAATTGAATTTAAAACTATATTCGCTATATTTTTGTTTGAATATATCTTAGCTGTATAATATTTTAGTCCCTTGCGCCAAATTATGCTCTAAGACAACTGCATATGAACTATATTGAGATAGTAATGAAATGAAGTACGGATTACTTGCTTCATGTTTGTTTTTGTATGACGTATTATTTAAATATTAATTAATAATTATTAATTATTATTGATACGCGATTATCGTTGCGTGTCGATTTGTTTGCAAATAATTCGTGTTGGTTGTGTTTATTGTTATTAACTGTAAATAAAAGTTAGTTTTAGGTGAGTGTAAATAAAATGTGAAACCTTAATAACAACGAAAAGGTTCATAATTATTGAAGAAATATGTATTGTAACTTAATTGGTAAGGATAACCTAATCGCAATCGAAAAAGCTGTGAACCGGAATTAACATTGTGGAATGTGATAGATCAAAAAATATCTGCATCAGAACAACCCCGCTCCACTTATACTAAAGTTTTAGAAGAAGTCGAAATGTACATGAAACAAGTAGTGATAAGCAGAGAAAGTTGCCCTCTTGAGTGGTGGCGTGGCCACAAGACTATTTACCCCTCTTTATTTTTAATATTTCCCAAATATTTTAATATTATTGTCACTTCAGTGCCCTGTGAGCGTGCTTTTTCGAAGGCGAAATAATTAATATAATAATAACGCAAATAATTAACGACCGAGGCGACGTACAAGGCTCACGTCGAGTAAAGTGGCACAATTAATGTTCGTACGTGGGAACAAAAACTTTTAATAATCATAAAATGTATTATTCTCTATTTAAAAAACTAAAAAAAAGATTATATATATTATTATAAATAGTTCTATGGATAAATAAAATCAGTGTAAATATCAGTATAAAATCAATGAACTTTTAAGTACGCCTGACTATGTATTTCCTATGTAGAGTAATTGGTAGTATATAATATATATATTTCTTAAATAATACTTAATTGATATATTATAAATAATAACTTCAGTCAGACAGTCCTAAGCCTGTTAAAAGTATGAAGGAAAGTTCAATGGATTTATTTAAAGAATTAATTCGTTTTTTCGTTTATCTATATAATATTTTTTTAAATAAATACATTACAAAGTAAATATTGTCCCCTAATTGCTTAAACAGATATTATGTTGAATTATTTGGTTGGTTGAAATATTGTGAAAAATAATAAACTAGCTTTTTAATGACAAGTTTATTTTCTTGCATCTCGAGAGGGGCAGCAATTTTTCTTATATAGTCATAGAAAATAAAAAACATACAATGTTAACTTTACTAGGTACAATGTACACTTCTTTATGGATAAATATTTGTTGTCTTTTAACACCTCAACAAATATTTATTTACATTTTACAATACTTACCTAATTACCTAGGTACTATGAAATTCTACAAACTTAAACAAACCCATCTGTGACTGTAGTTACACTATAACAAACTTGAGACTATTAATAATCTAAACTCACTTAATTACAAACATTACATATTATGTACTCTTATTACTTAACATCCTATTGATCTAACAATTAATCAAAAACAATTTAGCAGAACACAGTGTTAATATGTATTAGTATTTACCTACTTTAACAATTCATCCCTAAGTTTTTCAAACATTGTTTTACCCAATGGTTTAGTGAAAATGTCTGCAATGTTTTCAGAAATCAGAAGTATTTATATATTTCAATGATATTAATCCTTTATTCACTTGTTCAACTATGTACTTGTATCTTATATCAATGTTTCAATCTTTTGATATTTTCTGAATTATAGGCTAACTAAATTACAGATTGATTATCTTCATAAATTGTTATGTTATTACATTTAATATTAAACTCAGTTAATAGATTTTTCAACCAATTTGCTTCAACAATACATAAACTCAAAGCAATATACTCAGATTCAATTGAAGAAAGACTTACACAAATTTGCTTCTTGCTATACCACAAGATTGTACATCCAAATAATTTAAATATATATCCTGATGTAGATTTCCTATCATGCATGTCACCAGCCCAGTCTGCATCAACATATCCTTCTACTAATGCACTACTACAGTTGTAAACTAAGGAAAGTGTATTGTACCTTTGATATATCTTAATATTCTTTTCAGACACTTGTATAACATCTGACTGGCACAATGCTGAAATCTACTCAAGAAACTGACTGCAACACATATATCTGGTCTTGCACCGCAAGCTGCATATAATAAAGAGCCTATCAATTGCCTACATTTTGTTTCTATTTCATTACTTTCAAACTGTTCTCTCTGTAAGATCTGAAAATTAAAATTTTGATCCATGGGGGTTCAAACAGGATTACAATTTAACATTTGGTCTTTAATAATGAAATTAAATATTATTCTTGATTAAGAGTTGTTATACCGTCTTTCTGTTTAATTTTTATACCTTAGTATGTTGATGCTAAACCTAGATTTTTCATTTTAAAATTTTGGGTTAATTGAACCTTAAAACTTTGTATTTCCTGTTGATCTGATCCAAAACATAGAATATCATCTACATACAATAAAACATACATATATTTACCTTCCGCTCTATTAAAATATAGACATGACATTATTTTTAGATCTTGTAAATCCCAGTTTTGTAATGAAATTATAAAACTTCTCATTTCAATATTTTGGAGCTTTCTTTAATCCGCACAGAGATTTGTTAAGCTTACATATCTCTCCTGTATGCAATTTAATGTACACTATTTCTTTTATATTCCCATGTAGAAAAGCACTCGCTACATCCATTTGATAAACTGATTGTTTTAACTTATTTGCCAAAGCCATAAAAAACCTAAATGTTCCTAACTTTGCAACACATCTGATATAGTATATACCATCTCTTTGTTCAGAGCCATGTGCTACTAACCTAGCCTTATATAATTTCCCCTCATCAGTATCTTTAATTTTGAAAACCCATTTGGTAGATATAATATTTGTTCCTTTTGGTATTTTATTCACCACTGTAAAAGTATTATTGGCATTTAATGTGTCCATTTCCCTATTAATTGCTTCTTTCCATTTATCATTATCATCCCTTGTCATGGCCTCCTCATATGTTAATGGTTCATTATGTTACAAAACCTGTTTCATATTGATCAAGACACTGTGGCATTACCTTCTTCCTGGATGGCCTATTAATTTCTTGTTCTTTCTGGACTTTCTTCTATTTCATGCTTTAGTCAATGGAAAACTTTAGTAATCTGTAAAACACTTAATATTATGATACATATGTTCTGAAGCACTACTATCTATAATCCATGTATTCCTACTTTGACATGTTTATGCATTCAGGGCTGGTAACATACTTCCATGAAATGCATTACTACTTGTCTTTATCATTATAATATGATAGTAGTCTAGAATTTTTAGACTAATGTTTAGACCAACATTCACTAGTACTATGATTTGACTTTTTATAAAAATTACAAAACTTATTTTTCTTTGAGGTAAATTGACCTTTACCACATTCAAATTTATAATGACCTTCTAAACCACACTTGAAACACTGACGTCCCTTCTTTACTGCTTTAAATGCCTATGAGGTTGAGCTCGCTCCATTCTTCATCCGCAATTCCTCGACCAATAGCCTAGAAGATAATTCTTCATAGGTCTGCTTTACTGCCGGAACGAATTCCCATGCAAAAACAAAGTGTTTATATGACGTTGGAAGTGAAGAAGTTATTTTAGTGAGCGCCATGCTTGTAGAGATCTTAACACCTAGAGACTCTAATGTAGCTAAAGTCTCCTCGAATCTTCCCAGGAAATTTGCTACAGTATCATTTTCATTGAATTTCAGGTTATAGAACTTTTCGTGAGGGGTAGCAATTTTTCTTATAATAGAGTCATAGTCATAGATAGTAAAAAAACGTACAATGTTGACTTATCTATGGTACAATGTAACTTTTTTTTTTGGGTTAATTTAAGGAAATATAATAAAGGATAAATTAATTATACTTGAGTTCATAGCTATTAATTATTTATTATAGGTGATGTGATCTGTGTTTTAACTTATATTATAGTATGGTAATCAAAACGCATCTTTCTACGTAGCGAAAATATATAACGTATAAATATATAGCGTTTTACGCTATAATATATAATAGCATAAAAAATAATAGATATTTTAAAAATAGCGCTTTTTATAACTCTTTATCAATATATAGCCGTTTCGTCCACCTCTACAGCGATAGCAGGTTATCAACCGATAGCAGTTTCGCGCACCTCTAGTCATCATATTTGATATTTGTCACTTTTTCAAAAACGTGTATTTACTTACCTATTTTAAAATTAAATACATAGTTTTATTGTTTACAACGTAAACACCTTTTATCTAACTAAAGTGAACAAAATAAAAATTACTTAATTAAAAGGTAAATAGAAAAATGAAGATAACGAGATATAAGAAAGTTCAAAAATATCTTAAATTTTACTACAACAACTACAATTTTCACCAGCCGTACCAAGTTTTGATCGACGGAACCTTCTGTTTTTCAGCTTTTAAAGTGAGTTTCACATTTTATTTCAGGTTACTTAGTTTCGATTACTGCTCAGAGTATAATTTAATAAATAAAAGCTCTTTGAAAGTTTTTAAAAATGGATAGTAAATATCGCCGCAATGGTCGACTAATAGATATTGTAGATGAGGAATGGAAAGCTGAACAGTTGCCTGATGAAGATATTCAGGTGCCAATGGAAGAACTACCAGACCCTGAAGCTGATAGTGCTGACTCTCATTTGACTTTGAAGGAACAAAGCATGAGGTGGCAGGAAAATTTTCCAGAACCAGCGAGTAGTAATCAAAACTAGGTAACAAACTTATTTTAATAAAATACCTCACTAAATAAAGATAATTCTAAAATGGTTTATTTAGTAATATATATAGTTTTTATTGTACTACTTAAATAATTTTACATATTTCAGGAACATATTAATGTAAGGGAACAATTATCAAAATATCTCAATGGAAATGTTAAACTTCTTACAACTAGATGTATTATAATAGAAACAGAGAAGGTTGCTAAAAAGACACAAGGAGCTCTTACAATATTAAAGCAATTTGGTATCCATGAATGTGATCATAAGGAAGCAGTTCCTGGTTCCCAATGTATAAAATCTATGGTTGGGAAGAAAAATGAGAAGCACTACATATTGGCAACACAAGACAGAGACTTGCAGGAACAAATGCGATTAAAAGCTGGAGTACCACTTTTGTATTTGCACAATAAATCTCCCACACTAGAAAAACCTTCTAAAGCAAGTTATAGCAAAGCTGGTACCATATTAGAATTTAATCAATTTATGTTCATAAGTAAAACACAAGATGAATCATTAAAGAATATGAAAAAAGCTCTCGGTGTAGAGGAAAATGAGGAAGAAAAAAAGGTTGTTACAAAAAAGAAAAAAACTAAAAACCCAAATCCATTATCATGCAAGAAAAAAAAGAAAAAATCAGGTCCTGTAAATACTAAACAAAATGCAGTGATTGAAGGAAAAGTCCGTAAGAGGAAAAAATCTAAACCTAAAATAAATATAGAAGTTTCTGTGTAAGATAAAATTATAATAAATTTTATTCCATATGCTGCTTTTTAATTACTACCATGAAGTGAGTAATATACAATAGCTAAAGTGTATATATATATTATGTATATTATAGTATTTGCCTAACCCTAACTGGTTGTAAGCATTTATAGGCAATATGAATAACATTTTTAAATGCCTAGGGTCCATTTGTTATCATTTAGGGTTGAAGGGCCAAATGAACTTTAAGCGATGAACACCAAAGGTTAGAATATGGATTAATGGCAGATTGCTTAAATATATTGTATGAAAATGAGACAATATGTCATAACATTCTTCTGGGCCAAATACTTCTTGTCCATCTGGAGAGTCCTGAAAAGATTAATTCTTGAAATACTTGTTTAATAAAAATCTTATAAGCCATAAAATAAAATGCAATTTTTAATGTAATTACAATAAATTATTATACCTCTATAGTGTGTCTTATAATTACTTCTTTGAAAAAATTCCATACTGATATAGGCGAAAGCCAATAGTAAATTTTAAATTGTAAATGGGTAGTCAGATATATGGTCAACAGACATGCTAGTTTAAATGCTGAAAAGTCCCGCTGTGCTGCATAGTCAATGCATTCCAGTACTAAACTAATAAGAAGAGCTTTTTCATGCTGGTTATAATTAGAGACTATGTTTTTATTTACGATATACGTTCCTAAAAATAATACTTAATAATAATATGACATATTATCAAAATAGATTAATATAAAAGAATATAACTACATACCAATATGATTCTTTAAGCCACAATCACTTTCTGCTGCAATAATCATATCTACCACATCTTCCTCCGTAACTATAATATCTATCAATAAATGTGGCCGTCTTTCTTTCTCTGGTTTTCTAAATGGGGGTGCTTCATTCTCTTTTAACGAATGAAAGTATGAAGGGGCAGATATTTGTGTTTTCAAAGGCTCTGTCGACGATTTTAATAAAGTAACAATTGGCGCAGATTTTACTTTCATTTGCTCCACATTTGATTTATTTTCAGTGATAGTTTTAGAATCATTACATTCTATATTACAATTGCATAATTCACTACTCATTTCAATATTTATCAATTTATTATTTGACAGTGTCACAAATAATTTTTAATGCATGTAACGTAAATAAAAACAGGTTATTGATTTTAAATTTTAATGTACTTAAAAGACTAAAACTATACCTATTTACAAAATATGCCATTACATATAAATTACACTTAAATAATAATTAATTAACGTTTCCGTCTCTTTTCATAGTTCTTCTCTGCTTTCTCCGGTGTTCTACCCTCACATATCTCTTTAGCACTTTTCTTGCTTTCTATATCGAAGTTGTCCCAATAGCGTCCACCTAAGTCTTTCTGTGCGTCATCTGAATGATCAGAATCTGGAGTTCCATCCTTTATATTTACTTTCTCTTTTTGTCTATCATTACGTTTCTTATATTTAACATTTTTATCTTTTTTCTTGTCATCCTCATCTGTCGAACTGTCACTATCGGAATCAGAATCTTGAACAATATTTTCTTTATTTTTCCGCTTCTCCTTGTCTCGCTTTTTCTTCGAATCTTTCGAGCTAGTATTACTTTTCTTATCTTTGTTACGTGTACGAGTATCAGAGTCTTCTTCCTCACTACTGCTGGATTTTTTGTTGCTATCTTTATCGTCTTTATAACGGCCGCGCACCTCGACATGTTTGTCTCTTTTAGTTTTAGATATGCGTTTTTTCGAGGTATCGTCATCACTTACTTCTTGATTCACGTATTTATTTTTATCATAGGCATTGCGGTTATTACGTTTATTTTCATCATCTCGCTTCGACTTAACGTGGCGATTTCTAGAATCTTCTTCGTTACTATCTTCATCATTATATCTTTTTCTTTCATCTCGTTGGTTACGTTTCTCTTCGTCCACTCTTCTAGACCTGTCTTCCTCTCTTTCAGGAGCCATTCGATTTCGGCTATCACCATCTCCCTCCTGTTTTCTTTTGGAATCACTATTGTCACGTTTATTTCGAGCATATTGTTCATCATATCTATCTTTGCCTTTTCTGAACTCTTTATCATTTTGACCTCTTTGAGAATTTTCATCAGAAACTTTATTATTTCGTCCATCTTCATATCTAGAATCTAGGCGGTCTAAATTTTTGTCTGTTTTTTTTCTAGAATACTCACCGTCTCCTTTACGTTCTCTATCACGATCTTTCCCGTTTTGTTCATCTCCGTATTTATATCGTTGCAAGTCTCGATCATTGCGACTTTCGTCTAAATTTCTATTGTAATCTCGTTTTCGTCTGGCATCATCTCGATATTTAGCATTTTGCCTTTCATCTTCTCTATCATTTTTTCTTTTAGGATATTCTTCGTTTAGCTCACGTTCATTGCGCTGTTTTGGTTCATTTTGTTCTTTTCTTTTTTCATTTCGTTCCTCTCTGACTCGATCTCTATCGTCTCTTTTTCTACTTGAACTCTCATCTTTTCTATTACTTTTATCGTCATCTGACCTTCTTCTGTCTCTTTCATTATTTTCTGGATCTTTCCCTGATTTTTCTATTTCTTTTTCTCTTCGATCTTCTCTGTGTCTATCGTAACGCTCATTTCCATTTCTTTGTTCGTAATTATTTCTGCGTCTGTCATTATTTCGAAAATCATCTCGGGGTTTTTTAAAGTTGTCATCATTATCACGCCTGTCTGACCTTGAATCGTTTCTTCTCTCGTCTTTGCCATACATTTCATAAAATCCATCTTTAGACCATCGCTCACTCTTATCAGATTCTTTGTTTGTTACCTCAGGTTCAGGAGTTTTTTGTTTAGCTTTTTTCTTTTTCTTCTTCTCTTTTTCCTTTTCTTCCGGCTCCGAATCTGAAAAAATAATAATGGAAAAACTATATTTCACAAAAGTAAAATCATATTTATTTCAATAATAAATAGCATATATAGGTACTTTATCCAATTTTGTTTTAATTAACAATTTCTCTGATTAAAGAAAATAAACAAAGATTTTTTTTACAGTTAGGTTTTTATTTTTTATTTATATACATTTATTATTTAATATATCAACACTGAGAAAAAAATAAAAAAAATATCATTACCACTTGAGCTGGAATCACTAGAGGAAGACGATGAACTGTCTGAACTTGAACTGGAACTGGAGTCCGACTCACTATCTAGTTTAATTTCCGTTATTTGTGGAGGAACATTCTGAAAATAAGAAAATGATTAATTAAGATTTAGTTTCTTTTATATTCAACTTCATAGCAAACTAGCAACACATTCTCACTCCTCTTGCGTTCATCCCTGGATTATGGATATGTTTTATTGTTAGTACCTACTGATTTCTCAGAGGCGCGATATTTTCTTATAATAAAAAGTATCTTATATCTTGAACCAGATTACCAACTATCTTCATATGAAATTACATCAAAATCTGTGCAGGATTTTTTTAGGTTCACTGTAACTGTTTTTAGGTGTACTGTAATGTAAACAGTATTGAAAGTATAAGAACTATTTTTAGCGACTCACCCCCGTTTTGCGCGGGTTCGACCCTAGATTTAGCGCAAGAGAACCCGCGGGTTTCGCTAGTGTATTATACATATTATAAACCTTCCTATTTAATCACTCTATCTATTAAAAAAACGCATCTAAATCCATTTCGTAGTTTTAAAGATCTAAGCAAACATAGGGACAGATAGACGGGAAGCGACTTTGTTTAATACTATGTAGTGATAAGGATCATTTATAAAAATGTGTTAATTACAATATAACTACAAAATATTTTGACAATTTCCAGTATTACGTTTATATACCTTAGGCATTTGTTTTAAATGTTCTCGCAGTTCATCAGTAAGTCCTCCGAGTCCAATAGAAGTGAAGAAGTTTATAGAGAATCTTGTATTTTTAGGATTATCTCTAGGGAAGATGCCAGAGAAAGCTACCTGCAAAGTGCTGAAAAAAAAACTTTTATTTTGAACAAGACAACAATTTAGCAGGTTAAGAAAAGGTAGTTTATCAGCAACATAACAACTGTGCAATTCAATATACCAAATAAAACTAATTTTGTGTTTAAAAAAAACAATAATACAATTAAAAAATCTCATATGAGCCAGCTCAATTCAGAACTTACGGGTCTTTAAGTCGATCATTTAGCTTTTTCAAGCCCATATATTCTGCCAATTCTTGAAATAGAATCTTGATGTAAATCCTACTCGAACTTGTTGTATCTTCTTCATTTAACTTCACACACTCTAATGCTTCCCAACTGATTGAATCTGTGAAAAGTAAGTGGGCAAAGAACTTGCTTACATTTCTGAGACGATTAGTGTCTAATCTGTGAGCGGTAGAATATGAGTCTTTAAATATTTCTTCAAATGGTCCAATGTATATTCTGTTAATATTGCAGAAGCGTTGGGCTAAAAGACCATAAAACTTTTCATAAGTCCTCTGTTCAGCACAGCAATCTAGAAACATGTGACAAAGTTCTATCTCCTGCCCAGGTTTTAATTGCATTTTCATTAGTTTATGTGCACATTCTTCAAAATCCAAACTTGAATTGATTGTCAGGTAAATTGTTCTCCTCAAAGCTACGAGGTTAGTTTCTGTATTATCTATTATTGTGACTGCCTTCTCTTTTTCCTCTTCCTCTTCCTCATCAGATTCTTCACTTCCTGATTCCCCAGAGCCATTCTCTTCTCCTGACTCAGCATCAGACCCAAGAATTTCTTTACATAATCCTTTGTACTTCTGTTCATTTTCCTCATATTTGTCATCAAATTTAAATACATCTAAAATATACAAAATCATATATTAGCAGTGTTTTTATTATTTTATTTTCTAAAACTGTTTTTTACATTAAATTATTATTCATTATATTAAATACTAATCTAAACTACCTAAACAAAAAATACCAAAGCAAAATCTACATACTCAGAATATCTTGTGCATCGGTGGCATCATCCAACATCAAAAGATGAGTAAACTGCTCCTCTTCAGGTACCAGTTCCAACTCTTCAATAACAGCTGGATGATCTTTGAATCCATCTTTCCACACTTGAAACATAACCTCTATCATGTACTGTACTCTTTTATCTAACTGTCCTTCATGTAAAATGTTTCTTAACATTTCAAATATAGCATTTACACCTTTTGAAGATACTTCTGTTAATTTTTGCCCACATTCCTTCAAGAATGCTATAGCTACTTCCACAGAGTCATCTGTAGGAGTCTCGACCAACAATGTTAATAGCTCTAAAGCAAGAATTTCATGAGATACTCTTTGATTTACAAGATGAGCTATAAAAGATGCAGATGAAATGCAAATGGGCTTATCATTTCTCTTAAAACCTCTTTTGAACTGTATTACTAACCTTTTCAACAGCAGTTCTCCTATATTAGGAAAGCGGGAGTTAACTGCAGCTACAAGAGCAGCATAAACATTAGTGAATGTTGGTGAGGCAGCTTGAGCTTGAATTACAGAACGACAAAGCAAACCACGACCACGCACTATATTCTCTTTTAATAGCTCTTTGATGATAATGCCAATATTGCCAACATTAATCTTGTTGATGTGCCCGTGTATAGATTTTTTTAACGCTTCCCAAGCCAGCCTCTGGTACGCAACCGAAGATTTATCCGTTATTTGAGCCTGCATCATTCGAAGTCGAGCTGGCGGAATGTATGCACCACCTGTTCTTGTATTGAGCATATCAGTTTCTTTAGTCTTTCTTGGTGGTAGTTCAGATTTAATTTCAATATCTTTCGGCGCGTCATCACGGCGTTTATCTTGTTTGGCTGGAATATTAGGCGATTTTGATCTAGAATGTCTCCGCTTACGTCTAGAATCTCTTTCATAGGGTGATCGGGATTTAGAACGACGCTTTTTATAACTTCTCTCTTGTCTATAATCATCACTATCATCATGTCTTTCCTTTCTTCGTTTACTGTCCCTACCGCGATCCATAATGTTAAAGAGAATTAAATACTGAAAAGCTATATAACACTAATTTACAGAATATTGCGAATTTTAGTTTTTAATAACTTATAAATGTGTATCGTATCACAAAAATATTATACTTTGAAAAAAACATTACAATGTGCAGCCATGATGGCTTTGATAAATTGTCAAATGTCAATTTATTTGCTATTGTCAACTGCTTTTTTCATTTTTGATAGATAATTCATAATTGTGACTTGTGCAGGGGGAGGACAGTGGCCTAGAAGTACAAATTCAATTGTTTGTGGCGCCATCTACAATTTGAATCGAAAATTAAATCGTTTTTAGTAAGTTTCATGGCCAACAGATGTCACTAGTTAAGGAAATATGTTGATTAAATTACAAATTAAAAAAATATTTAAAGAAATACTGATTTGGAGACTATTCAAAACAATATTTACAGTTGTAAACAAAAAATCTCATTGATTTTTTAACAAATCAATCAATAAAATATCACTGTAATTAATGATAATGGCAATAGTGGCTACCAATTTATGACAACGGTCAACGATATTTCAAATTCAAAATGGTGACTACGTTCTGTGCGTGCGCATGTTTGTAGATTTTCTCCATTTTTTTCAGTTTTATTTCAGTTGTGAAATCTTTCAGTAAGTGCGTAGAGTCGAGCTTAGATCTCCTCCGCCTTCATACGGTGAATTCGCCTTGTAATAAACATTTAATTTAGTTGAACTATATCGCGAAAGGACGCTGTTTTTGTGTTGTGTTTTTAGTACTTTGTATTTGTTAAAATGCCTAAGTTATGTGCCTTTGGATGTGCTCCTAGTGGTAAGTTTATTCATCATTTATTATGTGTTATCTTGCATAGTTTCTTGAACGGTAGATGTGGCTAATATGAAAACTTTGATACAAAAAAGACACTTAAAGACTGAATAGAAACTATTTATTTAAAACTTTAACATTTTGAATCTATTTCTGATAGAATGGAGTCATTACAAAATTAATATAGAAATACAAAATTATGTCAGATAACTAAAACATGTTACTACTTTGAGAACTTACGGAAACTTCATAAAATATGACATAGTTCAATTTTAATTAATAAAAGTAACATTCCAAACTTAAAATAATTCAAACATAATAAACCAAACAGGTCACAGTTGCTATCAAAATAGTTTATATGTATAATCTGAGATTACCATTCAACATATTTGTCGCCACATATATATTTCGCTTTACTCACCTCGATTTTTTCAATTTGCTTAATCCGCCCCTAGGAATGATTACCTACCAACTGACCAAAGTAGTAACTATATTATTCCGGTCTGTGGGTCGTCATAAGTTACTATATGTAATGTATGTAAAGTAAATAAAAGCCTTCACCTACTGTCACACTATTCCACAAGAATGTGTTGATGGAGGTAGGTTTGTATCCAACTGCTGTTGCAATTTATGAATACTGCTTAGAAAATTTCATAAACATTCATGACTACCATGTATATTATTTCTGGGATCTACTAGCAGTCAAAGAAGGAAACTGTTGAAACGAGTTACCTATTATAAATAAGCAAATCATCCACTTTGGGTGAAAATAACACAAAAACAACAACACAATGAAAAAATGGTTATGAGACACTTTGACACACCTTTGATAGCTACGTTAGAACATGGTTTATCACAAAACCACGATTTGTAATTACTTTGTGTAAACCATAGTTCTATACCCCATTTTGTAATAAGACAGTTTTAGTCTATTTATAGAAATAAGCTTGTTTTAGTTGTAATTTAAGATTATTAATTAATATAACCAAATTCTTATTTTTTTGATATTTCAGGCACACCAATGCATCGTTTTCCAAATGCTGATAAATTCCCGGAGCGTTTTAAAGCTTGGGTTAGTCTTCTTGGTGGAAAACTGGAAACTGCTTCTGACTATGAGTATTACCAAAAGAAGCTGATCTGTGACTTACATTTCACTGCAAGAGACCGAGTCCGGAATAACCGGCTAAGTGCATTGGCAATTCCATCACTTCATCTACATGGTGTGTATACAATCTGGGTTGTTACAACAAACTTTGTGGTAGACTTTAATTGAAAATTATACATTAGTTAAGAAAGCTAAAAAGTTTTAAAGTTTTAAACTGTCTCATTGGTTTAGTGATTGCAAGTGTTACTGCTGAGCATGAGGTCCTGGGTTCAATCCCCAGATTAGCAAAGTGTTATATTATTCTTTAATTAAATTAAAGATACTTTGCACACCAACTAATTTATATTGCCTACATCATGTTAGTATTAAATTAGTTTTAATAAAATTTCAGATAGCACTGCCAGGGAATCTGCTGTTGGTCTTTTAAGCAAACCTTCAACATCACATATTTCTAAAACAGGTATGTATGTGTATAATATAATGATTACATACCGAATTTTATAATTATGTTGCATTAAAGTATGAGTTGAAGCTTAATTTCTTATTTTCGATTTCAGAACAATTTGCTGAATTTCTGTTGGAAAAAGAACCTCCTTTAATTGCAGCTATAAGTGAACTGAGTCATACTACTGCTTCACATCAAACAGACACAGGTAGAATAAAGTATTACTACTTTAAAGCCATTTGATTTTGAAAGTCCGATTTTCTACATTGTCTAGGGGTTTCTGAATTGCACCAGTTACATTTATTACCCGACTGCGACAGGAGGGCTATGTTTTCTAACACTAAAACCGTTGAAAATTAGTGCTGCCATACCATGCCGGCAAAATGTTATTATAATAATAATAAAGCCTTTATTTTTCTGTTATACAGGTTTTTCATTTTAACATTTGTACATCTTACATACTAACAGATCCCTTTCGGGTATAGGCCTCCTCCAAGCTCTTCCATTTTTATTTTTCTCTGTCCTTGGCAATATTTATCCATTCTGGTCCAGCTATTTCTTTTATATCGTCTGACCATCTTTTCTTTGGTTTTCCCACTCTACGTTTTCCTATTGGCACCTTCCATGTTGTTGTTCTCAGTGTCCATCTCTTATCTTTATATCTGGCAATATGTCCAGCCCATTTCCATTTTGATTTATCTATCCTTTTCAGTTTTAGAATGCTTGCTCCATTGATCTCTGGCATGTTGTTATTTTGTTTTTGACTTTGCTTGTATACACCCAGGTTTGGCTGCCATATGTTAAGCAAGGTAAAAGGTTGGTATCCAGTACTATCTTTTTGAGGTTTAAATTGTAGGGTCCTTTTAAGATCTCTTTTTGTGCCCAAAACTTTCTCCAGGTTGTATTGATTTGTCTCTCTACTTCCTCTTCATTGTTGTTTTCTTTAAACGATATTTGTTTCCCTAGATATATATACGAATCAACATAATCTATATTTTGATTGTTTACTATGATTGGTTTTGCAACAGAATTTGTCATTATTTTTGTTTTGCTTATGTGTATGTTAAGGCCGACTTTACTGCTTTTCTGTGCAAACAGGCAGATCATTTCTTCTAGTTCTGTAGCAGAGTCAGCGAAGATTGCAATATCATTGACAAATCTAATGTGGCTCAAATATTGGGTTTGTATTCTAATTCCTTTGTCCTTCCATTTTAGGTGGCGAAAAAAACCTAACACACGGCTATAAACAACTTAGGTGACAGAGGATCCCCCTGCCTGACACCTCTACCGATTGGGAATTCCTCGCCTTTCCTTTCCAGTTTTACTCTGCTTGTACAGTTGGAGTAAATGTTCTTAATTATATTTATATATTTCTGGCTGATTTTGCATTCTTCTAATGCCTTCCATATTGATTTGTGTGTTATACTATCGAATGCTTTTTCGAAATCAATAAAAGCAATATAGATTGGCATCTTAAACTCCATGTATTTTTCTATTGTTTGTTCAATGGTTTGGATGTGGTCGATAGTGGAGAATCCTGATCTAAACCCCGCTTGTTCGACTGGTTGTAAATTATCTATTTGTGGTGATATCTGACCAAGTATTATTGATGTAAATAGTTTGTACAAGCTTGAAAGTAAACTGATGGGTCTATAGTTAGAGATATTAAGTGGATCATCCTTTTTATAAAGTAGGATAATATCTGATTTATGCCACTGTTGAGGAATAATTCCTGTAACAAGGATTAAGTTGAACAAATTTGTGATGAATGTAAGCAATAGTGGGGCTCCATGTTTTAAAGCTTCATTATTGATGTTGTCCGGCCCTGGACTTTTGTCATTTTTAGCTTTTTTATATGTTGTAGTGTTTCCTTATCATTAATTGGGTCTATGGTTAGATAGTCTCCCCTCTACCGTTTCTTGTCTGGCCCCTCTATCGTTTTCTTCAAAATGTTAGTTAGGCAGTCACAATTTTTCGTGGGTTTGTACTAATATTATTTTATCCATAGAAATACTAATTATTATGCATGAATTTGCTTCAGGTGTTGTTCATGGCAGTAATCCATCTGCTGTTCCGTCTGCTGTAATAATGGAGCACAATTACAGCGCGGCTAGCAGATCTTTTCGAAAACGATTTGGAAAAGGTATTTATTTGTGCACTAAAGCACCAGTTTATTTAAAAATAGTAAGTAAGTTATATTCAAAACATACTGTTTGCAAATAGCTTCTGTAATACATACTGTTTTGTATAGACCAGACGTGGAGGAAAATATTATAAGTAGAAAGTCTTGACAAAAGCCAAACATTTTTTTTTGGCAAAGAAGGGGTAATTTATTATATATTTTTGTTGGCATAATTGATGAATATTTTACTTTTTTATTCCCCTATTGTATCTGCGATCAGTGCTTAGCACTATAAGCAGATTTGGAAAGAGCGTTATGGCGGTTAGTGTGCATCCCCCAGTGAGGATGTCTCTTCATAGTTTAATCATGGATTTCATATAATGTCCTTCCACTTGAGGCGCTTTATGTAGCTACATATCGTAAGCTGAGTTGCCAATGTATTGGGGTGTTTCGATAACTTCTCCCGGTATTTCTTAGTGACAATTTCGATTTCGTCCTTTATTGTGAGCATATTCAGATGTTCATGAATTTCCTGGTTGGTGATATACCATGGGACGTTGCTTTTTATTCGGAGTATTATGTTTTGCATTCTCTGCAAGCATGAGATGGTAGAATTTTACTAATTTAAAAAAAGTTTTATTTACATGCCCTGCCCCAGGGAATATCCCTATTCTTTTACAAGTTCAGTTTTTTAATTTCTGTCTGTACCAAATTCTACCAAATATAAAATTTATGCATTTTAAACTTGATAAATAATAATAATCTGTCTTAACATTAAATTACTTTTTTTAAACATTACTTGCATACTAAAACTTGTGAAATCGAATTAAATGTTAAGTGCCTGTGTTGTTTATTGTATGTACAAAAATGGTTTATATATAAATCTATTATCTCTATTTTCAGGTTCTCGGGGTTTACTGACATGCAGTGATGTTCAGTTGAAGCCTTTTGCCGCAAAAGTCAAGAATCTGCAGTCCGAAATAAGTCGTTTGAGGAAGAAAGGACTTTCTTATAAGGCGAGATTAGCATATGCTGCTAAATTATTTAAGGATACAGCATTCCATCATGTGATGAAAAATATGCGGAAACCTGCACAATTACTTGTACACATGCAGTTACAGTCTAATAAAAAGCCGAAAGGCCGACGTTTTACTATAGATGAAAAAGTTCTTGCATTGACAATGTACAAGAAAAGTCCGAAGGCATATTCGTTATTATATAAATATTTTACATTGCCATCATCAAAGGCAATGAAACGTCTGCTAAGCCAAATTAAGCTCTACCCTGGTATTAATCCCATTTTATTTGAAAAAATTAAAAAAACTGTACTTGAAAAGGATGCACCTGATAGATTATGCAGTCTTATATTTGACGAAATGTCTTTAACCCCTCAAATATTTTACAATAAGAACAAAGATGCATTTGAGGGATTCGCCAATTCTGGTGATGTGAGATTTGCAGATCACGCTTTAGTTTTTATGGTAAAAGGCTTAAAACAAAGCTTTAAACAGCCAGTCGCCTATTATTTTACAAACCGTTTACAAAAATTAGAGTTAAAAAAATTAATAAAATGCGTTGTATCCGAAATACAAAAATCAGGACTTATAATTGTAAATAGTGTCTGCGATCAAAGCTCCGTCAATGTAAGTGCTATCACAGAATTGGTGAACAATACCAAAGCATCGTTTTTGCGACTTGGCAAAGAGTGGCGCTATGATCACTTTTCAATTAATAGTCAAAAAATTATTCCATTATATGATGTCCCACATGTAATAAAAGGACTTAGGAATAATTTATTGAATAAAGAAATGGTGTATACCTCTAAAAATCAAAACAAAGTGGTAAAATGGGAGTACTACCAGCAGGTATACACAGCTGACAAAACATACGGGGAACTTCGATTATTAAATAAAATAACCGAAGAACATGTTGTCCCCGAAAAAATTAACAAAATGAAAGTGAAATCGGCAACGCAGATTTTTAGTCACAGTGTAGCTGTTGTTACTGAGCATTTGGTTGCAAGAGGGGATTTACCAACAGAGTGTAGGGCGCTAATTGAAATAACATTATTGCTCGATAATGTTTTTGACAGCCTTAATGGCAACACATTTTATATACCCGACGGTAAAATATATAAGGGGCCCGTAAGAAGGCATTCACCCCATCACAAATTGTGGCAAAATGCCAAAGAAGTTTTGAAAACTATAAAATTTGTCCAAAAAAAGATCAGTGGAAATAAAGTACGATTAATAGAGACTACTATTCCATCTGTAACTAATTTTATTAAAACCATTAATGGTATGGAAGCAATTTGCAAAGTGTTGTTTGATAAATATGGTTTTGATGCAGTATTAACACGTAATTTTAATCAGGACCCTGTAGAAAACTTTTTTGGGAATATCAGGAGCTATGGAGCCCGAAATAATGCCCCTAACATCCATTCTTTTGAAGGGGCATTTAAAGCATTGCTGCTTAATAATTATAATATGCCGCAATCAAAAAAGGCCAATTGTGAAGAGGATATGAATGAATGTTTACAAGGTCTCCAATTTTTCCTTACAGAAAAACAGGATGCTCCTGAAATTCCCAAAGAAGAAAATATTACTTTAGATGAAATTTTATTGCCACAAAATCTCTCCCTGCAAGCTGATGCAGGGCAAAGAAATTATGTGTGTGGTTGGGTCCTGACAAAATGTTTACGTAATATTGTCAAATCGTGTAAATATTGTAGGCAAAACCTATTAGATTCAAACAACGAAAACCCGTCCAATACTTTTATCAAATCCAAAGAATATGAAAAAAAATGGTTATGTTATCCAAATGAAGCATTGCAAAATTGTTTTCATCAGATTCAAAATATAATAGTTTCAATTTTAAAAAAAGATGTTCCAAAAAATAATGTAAGGAACACTATAAAAGTGGTTACAGATGTTTTAGTGGATTATCCTTTTAATTGCCTAGCACATCAAAATAAATTAAAAGAATATTTTACTGAAATGACAATCATTGTTATATTGCATAGTTGGTGTCGATCTATTAATCGTATTTTAGCTGGTAAATTGAGTTATGATGGTGAAGATATAACTAAAATTGCAGCACAAGCATATTATAATAAACACAAGCACTATAAAAATAAAAAATGAAACTGATTTGTTCTTTGTTTTATTTTTAACACCTTTAAATCTGATATTTATTGGAACTGTTTACTTGCTTCTATCGTTCAAAACCGTATTAATTCAACCAAAAAGTAGAAAATACAGCAGTTTCAATAAATATTCAAGAGTAATTTAAATGTCTTGGAATTTCATGAATAGTAGCAGTAAAATACATCCATATACAGGTATAGCTGTGTTTATAGATTGTTATAGATATAGGTACGTATATCTATAGAAACGGCATATTAGTTCGGATTCAATTCACAGTTGGCGCTACTAGTTCGAACTAGTATGCAAAAAAAAAGCTCTAGAGGGCTCTCTATTTCCTATATACTTACTATACTCTATGGACTTGTGGCATCGCATGACACTTGCGGTTGTAAACAAGATCGTGAATCGTGGTGAATATAATATAAAAGCAAAAACTATAGAGACCAATACTGACCTAACGATAAAGAATGTAGAAATATAAAGATTATTGATTAATCAGTTTTCGTTTAAATGAGGTGCTAAGATTTATTTTAAAATAATAGTTAAATTTTAAAAAATATTTATTAAAAAACTACAGGTAACCTAACAAAAATGATAGTGGACCTATACAGACCGACCGTAGACCTATCGATTAAGGTCATTTTGATTTCAAAAACCCTTCGGGGTGCTAAAATTGTGCAGCTAGTTAAAATGTCATACAAATAATATTATACTTCATGGACGGGCACCGCCCCCTTACTGCTGTGTCACACAATTAAAGTATTTCTCTATGGAAACCTCTGGTTGCGGCCATTTTTTAACTGGTAACCATGCTTTATCGTGAACAGATAATATAAAACTTAATTTTGTAATATTTATTTAAAAAAAAACAAATGATTGTAAATAACTAACAATAATATACCTGTTTACACCTGGCAACCCTAACGTTGCGGCTGACTGGGAGCTAGCAACCAATTTTTTTTCTATTCTTTACATCATTTTCTTTAAAATTACGTAAAATTGATTAAAAAAATATATAGCTGCAATTTACACCAGCAAATGAATCATACAATAATTAATTACAGGTAATTGCGGCCAACTTTTTACTAGCAACCTGTCGCTAATCCATTGAATGCTTCCTCAACATTCATTTAAAATTAATTTAATCAAAAAAACGCGTACCTGCAGAATCATGCAGTGGGATCTTAGACCAAAAGGGCCATTTGACATTTCTTTTTTTTTTGTCTTGTGACGCGTTCCAAAATAATAAAAACAAACAGCCATGTTATGTTTCAGTCACACCTAATGACATGCTAACTGAACTAAATGAGTAAACTATAGATAACTCGGTTTTTATTTTAGCCTGGCTTCCATGCTTCGTTATTCTTTCAAGCATAGATGACTGATAAAAAGTTATAAAAAGAAACCTATTACTCATCTATGATTAAAACCTTTGACTTCGTATATAGTAATCTACGGTTAAAACCACGGTCGAGTACAAACTCAGTGAGGCCTAGAGGTGGGGCTTAATGCTTATTATAGTTACATTCTCTGTGGTGGGGCTAGTCTCCTTAATCTGTGGGTGGGGCGCAACGGCTTTTTGTAGGCTATTTTTAGGGGTGCTCGTTATTCTAGATAGCTGAAAAAATAACCCGCTATTTATAAATAGCATGCTACTTATTTAACCAAATCGCCTGTTATTTATTTACAGAGGCAAGCGCTATAGCTATTTTTTAATTTATTTTTATTTCATATAATATGACCACAACAAATAGAATGTAATCACTATGGATGACAACTGCCGCGCTTGACACTTCGTGCTAGCCGAATAATATTTTTGTCACGAGTCGTGTTCGCTAAATAATGCGAAAATATATAACGTATAATATTATAGCGTAAAAAATAATAGGCATTTTAAAAATAGCGTATTTTTATAACTCTTTATCAATATATAGCCGTTTCGTCCACCGCTACAGTTATAACAGGTTATCAACAGATAGCAGTTTCGCCCACCTCCCTACAGCAGCACAACATCATAGCAGTGTTCGGAACCGTACGATAATTATCGTACACATACGTTGTGCCTACGTACGATGTACGATAGCATATTATTATCGTACGCCGATTGTACGATAATTTCTATCATGATGCAAAATTTGAGAATTTATATTATTTCACTCATGCGTTGATAGTCTAAATCGCAGTAGCATGATTTTATTTTGTCCAATAAAATCTTGGGAAAATACCGGGAAATCTCTATTCCTAGTTACTAGTACAAGTTCTCTATTCCTATTGGTCCTTACGATCCGCTCTACTAAGTTTCACCACTGCCGATACTGTAACTTTATCCAGCGCCTGCTGTACACGCTTTCTTATTGGTTAGTATAGCATCTACCAATGCGAACAAGAGAATATAAGTTCGATTCGATATTTCGATATTTAGATTATGTTCACACTTCATATGTATCGTGTATTTTGTGTAGAAAAGTTGGCAGTTATTTCGTTATATTATTATGATTATATGTCTGTATTCGCTCTGACAAACTGATATATTCAAATCAAGTAATTATTCAAACTAAGAAAGAAGTAATTTTCTAGAGCAGCAAAATTTTGATTACACACACAAGTAGGTATATTTATCAAATACATTTTTTCAGTGGCTGTATATTTTCTGTAACTTATAAAAATAATAATAATAATAAAGCTTTATTAATTCCATACATGTAAAGAAATCATAATAAAAACAAATATTAATATTTCCTGCAATCAAAGATATTCAACATTTCATAGTAAAAATAAAAGAAATTAAATTTAAACTATTCCTACAGTTTACTTAACATTAAATTAAGTATCCAAGTAAATTAAATTCAAATATATATTCTAAAAAATCATCACAGTAATAATACATTTCAATTAAAGGTACAATATAAATATTAACATTAATTCATAATAATTATAATAAAAAAGGATAATTAAAACAAATCCTACATTGTACTTAACATTAAATTGAGTATCCAAATAAATTAAATATACCACGTGTAAAACATTTGGGTTTCAGAATTCAGTGTTCTGTTGATTTGACAGCGGTGGTTTAAAAAAGATAAACTATAGAGTACTTGCATGCATATCAATATTACAATTTATATGATTTATTTATCTATAATAGACATTATCCTAAAAAGTACGATAATGTACGATAACTTTTACGCCCCTGGTACGATAGTTAGTCCACTTCAAGTTCCGAACGCTGACTCATAGTAATCTGTGGTCTTTTGGTACGCGTTCGCGAAATGTTCGCGAATCGTATACGTAGTAACGTAAGTGTATTTTACGTAGTAACTAATACTTAATCTGTGAGTGTATTGTTGTAGTAACTAATACTTAATCTGTGGTATTCGAGGTATCACATCACGGGGTATTGGTAGACTAAATTTTTCTTATAATTTTAATTTTAATACCTGAATATAGTAAAACTTTAAAGTTTGAGAGTTCAGTGTAATAGAATTTTAAATTATAAATATCAAACAGTACATAATTAATACAAAAAAAAATTAACATGTTAAATATTTTAAATTATTATAAAAACTATCTTTGAAAACTGGTAAGTAAAAGTTAAGGAATAAAAATTATTTAATAAAAATATACTTTGAAAATATATTGTGTAGTAGTTAAGTTGCCTTAAACTTAAAGTAATTTATTGACAATGTTAATCACTCAATGACTCACTATACACTATAATGAATAATCTATAAATATAAATAAAACTGAAGTGCCTGTTTTTAATTTCAAATTTACAACTTTTCACTAAATGCATATCAAAGTTTACGCGATACTAAAATCAAAACCAAATTTTAAAATTTGTCTGTCTGTCTGTTTGTTCCGGGTATTCTCTGAAACGGCTGGACTGATTTTGACGGGACTTTCACTAGCAGATAAGGAATAGCTTCGGCTACTTTTATTTTAGAAATTTTATCTATTTTAACTAGCGGAACTCACGGCTTCACCCGTCTTACACAATCCCGCTTACACCATCTGAAAATCTTTTACTGCATGATAATATTATTATATTTTGCGGGTAAGCTTCCGAAAAGTACATACCTCCGATCGACCTGAAATTTGGTGTAATAACGTCGAAAATCATTTCGTTCAGTGTGCATAGCCTTATTGTATGATATAATTTATTTTGATTTTTGTTTCCCGACGTTTCGAATGCTTTACAGCAATCATGGACACGGATCGTAAAAATTAATGATAAAAAACTAACTAACTAACGCTACGGAGAAAAATACATTCATACACTGCCAAAACCCTTACCTTTTACTTTCGGCTTTAGCCATTGTCGGGTAAAAATGTGAGAGTGACGTCATTCTTCCTATAGTCTAAATCGGTTTGAAACGAAAAGATTTTCTCCTTAAATTTTCATATTCAAAATGGCGTTTGCGCCAATTTGATGAAAATGATTTTACAATATTTTATATAAATATTAATTTGGCTCATGTATTACGCATCATGCTTACCAAACTGGGAATACCAAATCCCGAGTTCTTATCATCGGAAGCAATATTATTATTGTATACTGGTTGTTTTATCAGTTCATTTTAATTTAATGAGATCAAAATATACTTTATTTAAATAGACTTTAACAGGTACTTTTAAATCGACACTTTATACTATGCTATGAAAATATAGATTTTAAATTAAATGTCAGTATTAAAAGCCTGTGAGTAGTAAAATACTTTTATTAACAATCATCTATACATATAAATAAAATTGGAGGTCTTTTTTTATTTCAAATTAACAGCTTTTCACTCATGCATATGAAATATGACGCTAAAACTTGGGACGAACCCGAGCGAGGCGAGGGTGAGCCACTAGTAAATAAGACTGTGACTATTCACCCCATTTATGGGTTGACATAAAGCTTTTCTATACCTGACCCAATAACACTGAATACTCTGGATTTCCCCGAGGGTGTAGACTTTGCTTCTCTCTAGTGTGAATTTTGAAAACAATTAAAACTCATTATACTATGTTCAATTTTGTTTTAAAAAGTCTTTTCCATTACTTTCTGCCGCAAATAAATTTAATGCTCAAAAACGAATTTTGTGTAATTTGCGTACAACTTTACTTTCGTGTACTTTCGTGTTGCGGTTTCAACCATCACCTTTATGCGCAACTCACACGACGTTTGTTAAACTTTGATCATGTCCTTTAGGATAATTATATCGTAAAAGTATTTGAATCAATATTTAATACATATAATAAAGTATTAAATCTATACTAATGTTATAAAGCTGAAGAGTTTGTTTGTTTGGTTGAACGCGCTAATCTCAGGAATTACTGGTTCTATTTGGAAAATTCTTTTTGTCTTGGATAGTCCGTTCATCGAGGAAGGCTATAGGCTATATCAATGAAATGCATCAATAAAAAATGTTGCAAAAAAGGGAAGGGCGAGCGTTAAGCGCGACTCAGTAAGAATTTGGTTTCTTGTTTTTAGAACGCGCGCTAAGCCGCGGAAAATGCTAGTATAAAATAAAGTAACATTTCTTTTGCATTATCTAGCTGTGATTTTAATAATTAATTATTAATTCCCTGTTATCTTAATTCTTGTTTCTCACTAAAAAGAAATAACAGTTCAATATTTTTCTGTTAGGTAGTCCATTCTCTTACCAAGGCGCGTCAATAGATGTTCACATGTTACTCGCCATTACTTAAATTATAGTTAAAAAATGTATTTTTATATTTTAATCATTACCAATGAAAGTTTCAAATATAACTTATAGCATTTCGGTAATTAATGTAAAATTCTGAAAATTACAACATATTTTCTCTTGGGTCTGAAAAAATCCACGGGTCAGCTACGGGAAAGCTTCCCGTGAACCGTAGATCGAGCGAATAGTGACTACGTATAAATAAATTAATGATATCCAATTATTTATTTACAGGATTAAATAAGAATATCATGGAGCAAACAATATATAGCTTGCCTCAAAGGCAACAAGAGCTTAATGCGAAGGTTCGAGAAGCAGTGTTACAGAAAGTTGACTTTGATGAAATTAAGTCTTTAGAAGAAAAATCAGATTTGGATAGATTTTTCAAAATTGATGTCGCCTCAGAATACAGAGAAGTAACTTATATTATAGAAATATTAACAAGTGGAGACCCACTATATATTTCAAGAGCTTTAAGATGTACTTGGCTCTATGATGCAGAATATATGACAATCATTAACCCTGATTATTTGCAATCGAACGTATTCCCATTAATGTCAATAAGAATGATAAAGAAAACATTAATAACTATATCTAAACACATAAGAGAAGAAAATAGGGCTCTTAGTTTCTTTAAATATTGTAGAAAAATTAAATTTAATACCATTGCATTTAAGTTTTTAATATTTTGTTCTGAGAAATACAAATTAGAGTATCTCGAGACCGAAGACGTATGTGAATCAAACATTGCTCAGTTTGTTGGCAATTCATTTTCACTTGCAGAAAAATATTTAGATTTAGAGGAGGTAGCACATCCCATAAAAATTTTGCTTCAAAAGTTATGTTACCTATACTCAGTATGTAATGAAACATACTTAGATCTTTTTGAAAGCTATTGTGACTATCCAAGTAATGAAGAATTTGGTATAAGAATTTCCAAAAATATTTTAACTAAGCACAAAGAAAGGGTAATGGAAGAACCCCAACTCTATCTTAAACACCTAAATATAAATATGGTAATAAAACATTCTACTGTAAAAGATGCTAAGTTTTACTTAAACGCTTTGATGCCCAGTGAGGTAGCGAAGTTTTGGTGCATTATTAGTGAAAAATCAACCAAAATCCTACCTATACTAACAATATTACCAGAAAACGAAAGGTTTAATTGTTTATCTCAGATATTTATGGCAAAATATCCCGGACAGCCTTTTGAGAGTGCTGAAGAGTTTTATCGCCACCGTTTATTCGAGTTAATGACATTTGATGAGAAGGAAGCGTGGGCCTTAAAATATCTGAAGGAAAATACAGAAGTGTTGGACACAGACGAAGAATATCTTTGGTGTAAATACGTAAATTTTGAATTGGCGTTTAGTGCTATAAAGAAGTACATTAAAGTCACGACTAATTGTAATAAGAGAAGCCAAATGCTTAATATTTTAATAGATGTCGCCGGAACTGAAGAAAATTTGACAAAAGTTATTAATTATTACTACGATAGGCATATTAATGAAAGAGAAAATGTGAAAGAAGATTTTGTCAATAAAATAAACGAAAGTCATAATGTTTTGAAATTTCAAGAATCTTGCTGGAATGCCTTTAATAAAATCTTATACAGTATGGAAATATACACAAACAAAATGACTTATTACAGTTTTAAATTTAAAATACTTTGCATTATTTACCATATTATAAACAACAAAGATGTACCGGACACATTACATGCTGAGAAAATTGATGAATCCAGTGTTCAATATTTCGAAGGATACATTAAACAATTGACAAAAAATCAAAATAGTTTGATATACCAATATTATTTGGATCTGTACACTAAAACAGTTGAAACATATAAAGATCAAGAGTATAACGAAAACATCCGTATAAAATTAAGACCTATCCTTTATGGGGCTATAAATATTTTTTCAATCTTTAAGAAAACCAAGAAAGACTGTCCAGAAGTTATTATGAAATATATAAAACTCGACTGGAGTTATTTTGAAGAACTTGATTTTCTGTCAGACGAGGAGAAAATATCGCAAGGTTACCTAATACGCCTCCTAAAACAAAATCCCAAATTACTATTGGATAAATTACCAGATGTAAAAAATGCTGTTACTCGCCATTACTTAAATTATACGTCACTGCGACTTAACAGGGTTATGAAAAAAACTAAAGTTTACTTTTGGAATGACATTGCTAAGGATGTACTGAAAACTTTAGAAGAATGGTTTTTAGAAATGGACCGATATATTTATTTCAAGATATATAATGTCACAATTTGCAGCATATTGCAAATAGCCGATGAAGAATATAAAATAAACTTCATATCCAAGTATGCTCCTACTTCATCGAAGATAGTGTATGATGAGATAGATCACAATATCTTACAAATTCAAGCGAACATTTGCAAATTTGCTTTATACTCGAGACCGCCGTTACCTTTGCAGGAAATTCTTAAATACATTAAGGGCGATTACTTAAAGTATTGTTTGCCCATGTTTGATTTCTTCTGCGTGAACTTGCCGCGATCTTTAGCTCGTCAATTTATTGAAGCAAATCTAGATTGTCCGGTGTCCGTACAGAAACATGGCATTCGACTGGCATTCCACTACTTCAACATCAATACTTTGGAGAAGTTGGTATTAGATAGTTGGGCCAAGACGAAAAATATATTTTTGCGGAAGGTTATATATAAGGCCCTATATAATCGTGTAGTGAAAGATAAGTATGCAAGCGCGAGGTTTTATGAATTACTTAAAATGATAACATCTGAATTACATGAAGATGACGACGATGATATATTTAATCTATTTTGTTCTGTAAAATCACTACCCAATCCATTAAAAAGTGACTTTATAGAGCTTGTATGGACAACTGTTAAAAAATTACCAAATAAAAGCTTAAAAAATGTGCACCGACAGTGTGGAGTCATTATAACAATTAAATCTAATATTCGAATTATGGATAAAGAATTCTGTCGTAAAAAAATTCTAGATAAATTCATCAAATCAATGTTGTATGATATGAAAATTCAGAACGCGTATGAAAATCGAGCAACTGAATTGTTGATTAATGAAAAGTGGAATCTTGCAAAAGCCTACATCATTCATTTCGATGATTCAGAACAACTTAATAAAAACGTGGAACTGGTATCTGTTATTATTGAAAAGTGCTTTGAAATGTGGGACTATTCACACGAAGGTGTTTACACCATCCGCCACTTCTTAATGGGGTTTTTAAATGATTTGCTATATCAGACATATTGGGACGACGACAAAGTTACACCTGTGTTACAGAGCATCACCGACCAGCTCAGGCAATCGCTACCAATAAAGCAAATATATTTATTTTACTGTAAATTGAATTTTGCGATTATTTCCAAACAGATAATGGGACCCAAAGAAATTGAATCAGAGTCTGGGGAACTAAATTACAGTCATTTGAAAATGAAGGATATTGCTGCAAATTTTACAGACAGACTGGTGAAATTTTTGATGGGTCTCAAACGCCGTAAAATGCTATATACAAGTTACTTTTATGAGCTTGCCTCCGAGATAACAAACATCCTTAATATAATGACTCGTTATACAAAAATTACGGACAAAGATTTGTTAATTGAAGTGTGTGATCGTTTGACCGACGTACAAAAGCTTGAAACGTTTACTTTAGCAACAATGATTATACCGATAGATGGCGATATAGAAAACGACAAAAGCCTTTCTAGAGTGTTAAATAAAATTGTAGACTTTGATCAAGATGAAGTAGAAGCTCTCCTTTGGAATAAAATGATGAATAATAACTACAGAGTGTTTATAACTGACAATACAAAGAAGAAAGCTCGAAATTCAAATATTTTTTACTTTTCTATTTTTGTTGTTGTGGGTGCTGCGGTGTTACTTCCTATTCTGAACCCATTTCAATATTTTTCTTGAATGGCTGGAGAAAGTAATATTTCCCACACGACGCAAGATGGAATAAAATGCGATGTTAAAACGGACATATATAAGTTTCTATAGATTTTTTTGATATAAATTTTATTGATGTTGCCAGTAATACGGTTTGAACTTTGTAAATAAATATTGATTTTATAATATTTTTTATAACATTTTTACTCCTAGTTCATTTTTTCCATAACCATTAAGACAATGTATAAAATACCAGAACTCAGAAGTTGCACTCTTTTGATCTTGAAGAAAGCCGACGTTTTAAATACCTACAATAATACTTTCTTAGGTTTATATTATAGATATCGATTATTACGTCCTTTTGACATCACTATAGCTTGTCAGTCGTCGATCTGTCAAAAAAACATTAATAAAAATATCTTGAGAATATGGTCGTGCGCTGTCGCCCAAGCTGTAGCCGCGCTTATATCGTAAGGAAAGGTAGTACGTCTCATTGCTTAAAACTAGATTTACGAAGGTAAGAATTTGATTCCCCTGGCTTTGTTTCACTATGTCAATGATTATGTACCCTTGCCACATTTAAATTTGTTTTTTGATAATCTAGGGTTTCTTAAGGGTATGCAGAACGGCATTAAGTGTTTTTTATTATATATTTGATTATTACTGGACAAAAGATATAGTTTTTTTTTCAAAAACCTGCCAGGGAAATCATCTGAATACGCCCGATTTCAAGATTCACCTACCATTACACTACCACTCCAGAAAAAAAGCAAGATAAGAAACAATTGAGTGATACATACATGCTGGTTATCTTAGGTCAAATGACATAAAACTGAGTATAAATAAAATATCTCCAAGTAGATTAAATGAATGTAAATCGCTACTTGTTAGTATGTTGATGTTTTTTTTATAATTTATAGGATCAGTAAAAACGGAGACAGGAAGAATAAAACCAACATAATTATTAGTATTTATGACTTTATTCAATACGACAATGAAACTACAAAAGTCGCCGGCACTTCAAACAGCAATTCTTATACCTCACGTACTGAAGCACATATAATTACATAAAATATAAAAATGAACCTAGACACTTAGAAGGAGTGTATACACTAAAATAAGAGAACTAAAACATTTATAATTATAAGAAAGCTATACTGGCGTCGCTATACATGATTAGTATCGATCGAGTCTAAAAGGCTACACAATATCCAAGGCAAATTGGTCAGAAGTTTTCACGTCTTCACCGAAACAAGCTCTCTTACACTAAGTCTTACTCATAGCTACCGTTGAGTGAAGCAGGCAAGCGCGCCCGCCTTCGCCAAGCAGATATATACAGGCGGACCGACCGACGGCCGACCAACGGAAAGATATAAATATATATATATAAAAATTCAAAATTTTCCATCACTAGTCTCTCCGCGTCCCGATATCTCGCGCTCGGTCCAAATCGATAACCGGGCGCCGACTCGAATAACCTACCGTATCGATATAATTTGTGCCTAACCGAGTAATCGATATCACTAGAGCGAACATCACAGAAGCAGTTTGTGTCGAACACCGGCGGCCCGGCGCCTCATCCTACGTTTAGAAAAAATATAAAACGCTATGAAGAGCATGCGTCTTCTCTCGAGGCACTTCCTAACGATCTATCTATTGATTTTATTGTGCTCTTTTTGATATCATAAGAATTTGTGTACTTAAATTTAAACGTGGACTAGATCTGATGTTAGGCATCGCAGCGAAAGCGCTGTAAGCGTCTACTTCTTATCGTTATATTATAAAACGTTAGCAAAATCCCTTGATGTTTGAACATTAGACGCCAACATCGCTGCCGAGCTCTCATCCGGCATCCGGGCAAAGCCACCCGCCAACACAAACCCGCGACAACGATCCCACTAAATACATACAAAATCATTAGAAATACGATACAACCGACATTCTATAGCGTGATCATGATATTATGAGAGAACTTAAATTTAGATTACATCCTCTAAAATACTGTTGCGTTATGTTAAACATTAAAAATAATGATATTAGTCTATAACTAGCGGGTATAACCCTCCTTCGTACTTCCCGTCGTAGAAAAATACAATTCAAGGGTTCCCGAGGTGTTAATTTTGGGGAACCCCAAATCCGAAATCCCCTCCAACTTTTGGTAATTCGAATTGAGATCGATCAAGTGAAGAGTTCACAGGAAGTCCGAATCACAAAAAGCGGGAGTCTCCGCCCCAACCCATTCGTCTAATAGGCCATGATACGTGATGCGATATTGCCATATGTGGAAACAATTTAAAAATTAATCATTTAATTTAAATATTTTCTAAGCATAAGGGAGATTTGATGTTAATATCTAAGACGTAACTGAGCGTTACATTTATTTTATTAATTTAATTTATATTTACGTGTTGTAACACTGAACGTGCCTCGCACTGACATAAATTCTTTAGACCAGCCGAACCCTAAAATGTTAAAATCGCATAATAAATTGAAAAAACGCGGCAAAAATACGATATTGAAAAGGCCTTGCATTCGGGTGACAATACTAATACGAACCCTCTCGGACTCGGTGTTCGCCGCTATGAAACGATCTAACGGCTTAAGGAGCTACGAAAATGGTGGAAATAAGTTTTGTCTCCTGTGGCGGATTTACCACTGATATTACATGAGTTCTATACTTCTAGAATACTCCATTCATCATTGATATTACATTCCACATGAACATTATAATCTTAATTACTATTTTTTTACGTTTAATTAAAAAACTTGTAACAACATTGACAGTCATTTGTAATTCAATTCTATATTAAAAATATTAAGAGATTTTAGAAAATGTAATATCAACGGTGTCAGGACTCTGAATCACATGTATCATGACCAAAACAGTTACAACACTTAAAATAAAATCAAACTTCTTATTAAACGAAATTAAAAAGTTAACAAATAAAAAAGTTAAATCATAATACAAACTACAAGGACCGACATTAAATGGGTCGACATAACAGTGTCTCTAGCGCAAAGTTTTAATGAGATTCGAATTTCGAATCCATTTAAACTTCACCTCCAACACTGACGTAAGGTTTTACAGTACAGATTAAAAATAATAAAATTGAATGAATGAAATGTCAATATCAAAATGAATGAACGATTTGGATGACAGAATGACGTGGTGAACCCGCCACGGGCCGAAGGCGGCCGGAACTCAAGATGCAGTGTGAGCGCGGCGCGGGCGGCCTAGCCGGAGACGGGCTCGCTCTCGGCGCGCGCGCTCTTGTTCTGTCGCACCAGCTCTGCGCGTCGCTCCTGCGGACATAAATAAATATTTTACTTTTTATTATACAAATTTATTATTTATTACATTTATGTGATAGGATTAGGGGCTTGCGATTTCATTTTATTACATTATTTAGAAATGACAGAAATATAATGAAAAATGTATAATGTTCTCTTTACAATCGAACGTACGGGTATGGTATTTTAATAACTTAATTATAGAAAAACTTTTTGCTAATTAAAAAAGCATTATAAAGTATGAAAACTATTTATAGTGCATATATAAAAACAATATAAAAACTAATTTAGTTCAGGGTTTCACATATTCGATGATAAACGCAACCTGATTCCATAAAACAGTCGTGTACCAGTATGTCCATTTGTCATGACAAATTATCTTAAGAGTCGAAGAACGAAATAGTTCTGTTACCAATAAATACACTATGTTTTCAAAATGTTATCCTTCGTAAATGTCATAAACAAACCTCTTTTTTAACAAAGTCGAGTTTCTTTTGTATTTCTTTTTCTCGGTTCTGTTCAGCGGTGGTGAGCTTGTTCTCGATGTCCTTCGTGATCTCCTCCATCTTAGCCGTGATGACCGATCGCACTTCCGCGAGCTTATTATTCTAAAGATGGGCAATGGCATGATACAACATAAAAATACGATCAATGATTAAAAAAACAAACCAAATGGTAAATATATGAATTAAACACAGGCAAAAGTAACAATTTATTTGTATTAAAAAACAAAATTAATTCTACTAACAAAAAAATAAATGCATTCTTTGCCAACTACCCTACCTAATATGTATTTGCAAATATTTTGGCTTCAACTTTAAAAACGCCAATTTTTTCCGCCACATTAACTATATGAACAAAATTACGTAGATTCTTTAAAACATTTTAATAGCAAAATTAGCTCCATAGATACAATTATTTTAATCAAAATCGGTCAAGCTATTAAGAATGAGAATAATCACAAGCACACGTACACCGAAATTTCATATTATAATTTATACCTATTATAAATATTAGTTTATATTCATTTATGAGCCTTTAGCATAGAAATATACTTCTTGTAAGTAGAAAAAAGGGACAAAAAGCTTTATACTTTACAGTTATTCTTACAGTTACAACTAACAATAAGTACATACCAAGCTTTTCTCCCACATTATTTTAAAGTTCGACGAATGAAAGTATAATTTCTTATTGAATTATTGTTACCGTTAAGTACTTTCATTAAAATATATTACGTGATTAATAAGTTACAACCAAAGATAAAATATATTTTCGTAAACACATAATAGTATGAGTAGGTATAAAGCTACCTAATAAGTAATGAAAATTCTTAATTATTTTTTTTACATGTCCCTCTAAAAGCACGTTATTCACGATTTTTCTTTATTTAACTCTGTTTAAATAGTCTTGTTGAACCAATAAAAAATATGAAAATTGAATAAAATATGAAGAGGCAAAACGCACTTGTGCATAGTTTAAAATATATAAAAAAGTAGTAAGTAATTATAATTGTCTCATACTTTTGCTTGTGTTAAATAATAAATAAATATAAGAACAAAAAAAATCAAATTTGAATGTATTTAAACTTTTATATTGGTAGTAAATATAAAAATTTAAACTTAGTATCTCGTAGAAATCGACGAATAAAATGATCAAACAAAGACGTTTTATAAATCTACTAGCGACTCGCCCTCGCTTCGCTCGGGCTCTTCCCTAGATTTAGCACAGGTAAAGCCGCGGGATCTGCTAGTTATGCATATAAACCTTCCTCTTGAATCACTCTATCTATTAAAAAAAACCGCATCAAAATCCGTTGCGTAGTTTTAAAGATTTAAGCGCACATAGGGATATAGGGATATAGGGACAGAAAAGGCGACTTTGTTTTATATTATACTATGTAGTGATGACAAAACGGAAAACCAAACAAAAAATGTATTGATGAACTTGGATGGTATGAAAAATATTAATCCTTACCTTACGTCTCTGTCGTTCGACTCTTGTATATAATGTAGATTGTATTGACACCTCAAAGAAAACTATTATAACTAAGTTTTGAAATAATTCAAATTAAATAATAAAATTGCTTTCTTATACATTTGAAATTTAAATTAAAAATATTAATATTATGATGAGTTACAATGCTTTTCATTTGCAGGTGTCAAAACTTTTTAATATCAAATATCTGATTATATAACTATATTAGTAATTGAAAACCTCGTTTATTTATTTCTCAATTATTTAGCGTCTAGGAATATGGGTTATCTATACTAATCTATACTAATATACTTATACTAATATACTAATATTATAAAGAAGTAAAGTTTGTTTATTTGTTAAATTGTAAGGGGTAATCTCGGGATCTACTGAACCGATTTTAAAAATTCTTTCACCAATAGAAAGCCACATTATTGCTGAGTGTCATAGGTTATATAAAATACCGAAAAATATTTTTTTTTTTACGTGGTAGTCCGTTTTGCAAAGTGAATCGGAGAAAAAACGGTCGAATAAAGCGTTTCTTACGAACGCTGCCTTAACTATGAAAGATATATTTTTGAGTTCTAGAGAAAAGATGTGGAGCTTGAAAATGCCAACAAAAAAGCCAACGACAGCATATGTCTAACTTAAACACTCTGTACTAAAAAAGGATTATTAAAATTATGCCCAACGAAGTGGGCACAGGTCAGCTAGTTATTATATATTTTTTTATAGTATGTGAGACCTTAATATATTAATCATTATCACGGTATCATCAATATCGTGACATATTATACGAAATTACAATACCATTTTTTTATTTTTATTTATTAGGTATAGTACAAAGAGCTTTCCAGGCACGAGCCACTACTGACACTGTTACAGTTACCTTTCTAAAGCGAGATTTAACCTAGGATTCGAACCAACGATACCTATTAACGAGACTTAGATGAGAGAGCATTTAATCTCAAGAGTTAAGACATTAATAAATTACAAAAAATAGCTGACACACGATATTTTCTATACATTCTTGTATAGATATAAACAAGAGTGCTCAAGTCAAGTGAGACTGTCGACAAAGTTTAGTTTTGTTAATCGTAGACTGTATGATAGTGGAGACGGATGTTAGGGGAACTTGCATACAAAGTACTTAAGATAAAAGCCAATATCCTGTTAAATTTCTAAAAAAATGTAGTATATTCGGCATTTAAATATGTAGCTAGAGTGTAATGACATCAAATATTTCTTATATTGAAATTGACTATATTTCTTTTGTAGAAAAAAATCGGATATGTAAAGATATCCAAAGAAAGATCACTAAAAGATTAATTATCAATTTTTGTACCGATTAAGTTCCGATACCATTTAAAACTTTATTTTGTTTACTATGTCCTTCTCACGCTCAAGGGTTTCTGGAAGAAATCTCTTAAAGAGATAAGTCATCCGTTGTACACAATGTCTCCGCTTCCTTTTTATATTTATGTATTTTTCTTTTACTTTTGTGTGGTACATAAATAAATCTATATATATAAAAATGAATTGCTGTTCGTTAGTCTCACTAAAACTCGAGAACGGCTGAACGGATTTATCTTATCTTAGTCTTGAAATGTTCGTGGAGGTCTAGGGAAGGTTTAAAAAGGCGAGAAAAAATCGAATAATATGCGGGAAAACCCTAAAAACAGCCCTTTTCTATTTCCCATACAAACGTTTTCTAGAGTCAATTTGAACTTTATTGCTATTCAATAAAGTTCATATTAAATTATAATCACTCACTGTTGTCTAAGCAATTTAGTGCAGCAATTTAGTATATTATACATACGTTTTGTTTGTTTTGAAATTAATTTATACAAAAGTTTAGGTCTTTTATTTATCGATTGAGGCAGTACGAAGTCTGCCGGGTCAGCTAGTAAATAAATAAAACTCATTAAATTTATCAAATTATGCAACCAGCACAGTTTTAGATTTTTGTACACTATTTATTCAGTATACAATTATTGCCTCGTATTTAATGAAACCTATGCTTAACACGGAAACCTTTAAATAGTACTGAGTCAAAATAGATGAGAGTAAATGTTAAGAAAAAGGAACATAACTCAAATGTAATTAACGCAAGTCGGTCTGCGTTTATGCATAGACATGCCCGAGAGGGCGCGGGTCAAGTGGGGTGCTTAACTAAGGGCGGTTTTGTTAGTCGCTTAGTGTCGCTTATATCTGATCTGGGGGAGCTTATTTACGATGGCTGTTACATTTTGCATACTAAGTTAATTTTGTTGGTTCCCGAAAAAACGATCTAAACACTCATAATGTACTAAAGTGTGAAAGTATAATGGAAAAAAGTCACGCCCTCTTTGTTTTATTAAAATGGTAGTAGATAACTCAGCAAACACATTTATTTAAAAACATTCTATTATAATAAATCTTATACTTTCTTAGGTTTACACGGATATTTGACATTATAAAAGAAACTATCTTTTCGGATTTATTTTGATTTTTGGTTCCCGACGTTTCGAATGCTTTACAGCAATCATGGTTACGCGAGAGACTAAGATATTTGACGTCTCAGGGGGTCATATACTCTTGTGGGTAGGCACAGTTTGTAAAAAGTACAAAATCTGAAAAGATGGTTTCATTTATAGTATATACAAAAATAAATAATAAATCTAATCAAACAATGTAAGTAAAATAGAATAATTCTGTAATGAATTGTTTTCATACAACTCTTCGTGTCTGCGGCGCGCCCGTAAAGCTCTCAGTTGGAATGAATTCTTCCAACATATTTTACAATCATCGTCATATTTCAGCCAATTTAAAGAATACCATAATAAATTATAATACTTTTTAAAAATCGTATGAAAAATCCGTTTCAACTTCAAAGTATATCGTATTCAGAGAAAAAGAAACCTACAGACAGATGCAGCGTAGGGACTTTGCATAAAACTCTTAGTTGATGAAGTTAATATAATCTTGAGTATTGCAAGATTAAAATTGCAACACTCTAGATTAAGAAATTTAATCTACAGACTAGCGACTCGCCCTCGCTTTGCTCAGGCTCTTCCCTAGATTTAGCACAGGTAAAGCCGCGGGTTCCGTTACTTATGCATAAAAACCTTCCTCTTGAATCCCTTTTTCTATTAAAAAAACCGCATCAAAATCCGTTGCGTAGTTTTAAAGATTTAAGCATACATAGGAATATTATAGGGACAGAGAAAGCGACTTTGTTTTATACTATGTAGTGATGTGTAACCGTGAAATGACGGAAAAAATACCTATCATTTAGTAAAAGAAAATTTAAACACTTACGTAAGAGACGTTGAATTCTGCTTCACATACGAATTAAATCCCACATTGTAAAATAAACATACCAACCTCTAAACGTTGACAATTTATTCAAAATGGCCGCTAAACTTCTTACGTGGATTAACAGCTTAGTCCGGAAAATACAATTACAAACATGTTTAATTTGACAGTCGTTTATTGCTGTCACGTTGTGTAGAACCTATACGATCTAAAGGTCTCTAAGTACTAAGTCCTAGGTTATCGCAACCACAACCATGGTTGCCATCGACCAAGTATGTATAAACACTAAACAGTATATCAATCCATACAGACATCTAGAGGCGGGTCACGCGCATCCGACTATCATACAAACTTTTATATCACAGTCGGAAAATGGCTTTATGGCTCACAGGTACTACTGTTTGCCTAGAGATGACACTACGTCGATTTAATTTTAATATATTGAAATTTACTAATAAATAAAACTCTTATAGAAAGTTTTGGCTTTATGTTAAAATTAAAGCAAAAAAAAACATCTGTATGGAATTTAATAGTGCGATTTAAAAATCGCCCAATAACAAATTAACCATATTCAAATCTGGCTTCAGCATCCATGGTTGTTGGTTGCGGTTACCTAACTTCTGGTTTATTGGTTGGTTGCTTACATGGTTGCGCAACTTCTCCCTCTGCTCGGCCTCGAGCTGCAGGCGGCGGTCGGCGGCCTGCTGCAGCTTGTCCTGGATCGCGCTCTCCAGCTGCTGGAAGCGCTCCTGGTTGCCGGCGCGCACTTTGCGCACTTGGTCCTCCTAGTTATACATGTTCCCATTATATTTCCAATCATCATCATCATCATCAGCCCTTTTTAACGTCCCACAGCTGGGCACGAGCCTCGTTCAGTACGAGGGAGATCAGGCCTTAGTCCACCGCGCTGGCCTAGTACGAGTTGGCGGACTTCACGTCTTTCGAAAAACTTGCTAGGTTTTTCTAAGACACGCAGGTTTCCTCACGATGTTTTCCTTCACCGTAAGACAAGTGGTAAGCATGATAGAAAATGATTCGCACATAAAAATATCAGAGGTGCAAGACCCGGATTTGAACCCGCATCACTCGGTTATTCAAGCGAGCGCGTTACCGCTGGGCTCTACCACTGCCTTCCTTATATTTCCAATAAAACTTCAAAAATTATTTCTCGCTATTTAAGGCAATAACTAATTTATGCAGTTATAGGTAAATATAGTTATGGAATAACGAATATACTAGAAGGAGTCACTCAGTCATCTCTAATTCATGGCCTGACTTGTATCAGTCCCTACCCTACAGGATATAGTCCTGTTTACGTTTAGATAAAAGAGATGGGGCCTTTGACTTCTTTTTTATACAAAAAGCGTCAACTAAACTATTAACACTGGCCAATAGTTTAATTATTGAATGTACTTTTCTTCAGAACTTTTCTACACAACACTCCATTTCAAATGGTTCAATTGTAAAGGCCAGATTTTAATACGCGGCTATTAAAATAACAATGTCAGAAAACTGATCATTTTTGCGATTCACCATATAATTTCTCAACGAGATTCGCGACCGTTAATTTTTCAACGGCGCGAGGCTACGAAGACAATAACAGCTTTAATTAGAAACGCATTCTTTAAATAAAATAGAATTCATTTTCAAAATGCATCACGTTTTGTGATAAAACAATAGAATTTTTAATTATGGTCTTTAAGTAAAAATTTTAATTTATTATATCGGTTTAAAACAACTAACTAAACATTATTAATTTTATCAAGGTTTTTCGAAAAATTTACATAATTCATAATATTAAATGCTAAAGACACAAGCTAACTAAAGGTCGAAAGTTACATTTTCTCCTAGCGAAATATTTTCAATGTTAATTAGAACTCAGTCCAGAGAAGCAGACATTTGAATGATAACAAGGGTATGAGGGTTGTGAATTTATCTATATTAATTAATATGAAATGATATATTTTGTAAGTAAACGCATTTTAATACTGCTGTAGCAGAATTTCAGTTTAAAATCTTCAAAATAAGCAAATAAATGCAAAAAATGCCGAAAAACTGGAAAATTTGGGAATATAATATGGGAATGAAGAATGTCTGTTGGGTTAGGTGCTAAAATAATTGAACTCACATGTTCACGGAGACGTTCGAGCATCTTTTTGATATTTTCGTCACGCTTGTCGGCGGCGGTGTTCATCTTGTCTTCAATCGCCTTGTATACTTCGGCAGTCTGCTGCTCCAAGGTCAACCTAAGGCAGGAGTACGAATGATTTAAAATTTCATTTCAAAATAACAAGTTTCTTTTTACTATTAAAAGCTACGTTTTTATTAGAAAATTATATAAGTTAGCTTAGCTTTTATAACTAAATATTAAGAATAACCATTTTACAAATTTCAGTAGGTACTGATAATAAATATTAGTTCAGACTATCTATGTGCTAAATCTCATCCAAATCTATTCAATCATGTTAGCATAAGGGATAACAATTTCTACCCTTAAAGGTACTAAACAAATAAATTGAAATGAACATTGAATATCTTTTTTTTTAAGTTAAAATACAAGACAAATTTCCAATGTCAAGTTTACCTGGTCTTCTCGACACCTTCAAGGTGATCCTTAAGACGAGCACGAAGTTCATTGATATACGCTTCACGTTTCTCTTCATGAGAATCCATCTTAGCGTCCAAAGCTTCCTTTGTGGCTACGATAAAGTTATTTGTCTGTTCGCTGCGGATACGTGAGGCATCCTCTATTTTGTGCATCTTTTGCGCGATCGCCGCCATCTTGCTTGCTTCCAAACTCTGCAAAAACATATTCTCCAAATTTCTGAATCTTGCAAGAGAATCCTCAACAGGGATGATAGCAATTTAAAATCATATCATAATACAAAATGGTAAGGAGTGGACCAACCATTAAGAATAATGTGGGACTGTAACTTTTTTATAAGTCCCAAAAATCCCTTAGTAACCTTAAAGCAGTAGCATTATTTTTACGATCGGCCTTTTTACATTTTATGAGCATTACGTATATGTGAAACCTACAACATACATGAATGTTATAAGAAAGGTCAAGTACTCATCGATTTTATGAAGATAATAATTTGTTTTAGAGATAACCTTTCCTTTACACAAGAGATAATGAAAATCAAGCCTACCAATATTGCCGGTAAGCTTTGTTCAACGAAATTTCTTAATTAAATTATTTAAGATAAAAGCTATTATAATTTAATTAAGACACACTACATACTGTATATTTATAGTACGTCATATAGAAATAAATTTTAATTGTTCATAAATTAAAACGAATAGAAAATTAAGTTTAGTTACAGATGTCTGGCAATAATTCATAATTTTTGAACCGATATATTATGTTAATCATTTTAACTTAAAAATAATATAAACGTTAAACATACACGTCTCCTTTCTTCGGCAGCCCTTAGCTTTTCTTGAATTTCTTCAACCGACGGAGTCTTCTCGGGGGAATCAGCCCGGCGCGGCGCGGGTACACCCACAGGCTCAGCCAAGATAACTTCATACGCTAAACCTCCCTTCGACATCTCTTGGCAGCGAATTTCAGTGGCTGATGACAAAAAAATTATTAAATGCAAAGGCAAATATTAAGTAATAAATAAATATATGAAATTGTCCAACATAAAAAAATAATAATGCCAGAACAAAAATCCGCAAACATGCTGTAAAATAAAAAAAAGTGTGCAAATAAATTTATTATAATAGAAGTTTCTCTAAGATATACATATTATATATTTTATAGCTAACCCTATTGAGGAGGGCAGGTGCGGTGACATTTACAAGAAACATTCTTTAAGTCCTTCACTTTTAACCCCTCTATATTCTTGCATTACTAATTAAAAAACGTTGGTATGAAAACGTCCAATTATAATTTGCGCAAAGTTCGTCCGTGTTTTTAATTTCCTAATGTAAAGTTTAGTCCAATTAATTAGACGTGATTCAGGACTGTTGTCATCCACCATAAATCGTCTTATTAATGGAGTGGTGACATCGGCGTAGATATCATAATTCAAATTTAAAAATAGCCTTTTTGAAGGAATACATAAAGTTCATAATAAAACGTGGGGCGTTGCGTAAATATTGTATAATACATTAAATTATGATTACAGAGCAATTAACACCCCAGCGCCGGGGACATTACAAAGGCCATTTAATTAAGCCCCCGTCTACATTACGGATTGGTATTTTAAACATGTCTATTACCCGGGAACCCTGGAGTTGAAATTAAAGAAATATTCAAGGTCGACTCACGAAATACGTAGGAATGAGCAAAGAACACGTCTTTGTTATTTTATAATAAAGGGGAAGGAAGGTGGAAAGAACCACCCTCAGCGAATGAGTCATAGTAATATTCCACTCACTTTTATACGTATACGTTTTATACACGGGAGTACGTGAGTAATTTTCCCCTGGAATTGTATTACTTTCGCGTACCTACTCAGACCGTCAGACTTCTACATTATGATGGACTAAAAACTTTGCGTTTCGAATATGTTTATGATAATTATATAACATAAAGGCTATCATAAAATAAATGGAAGCAAAATAAGTTGTAGCCTTCTATATACACTTACTGATAAATTTAACTTTCTTTGGTTGCTTAGTCCTTGGTTTTCCGACTGGTTTCTTGGCTGGTGCAGAACGCCGATGCGCTGGATAATAAGATCAGTCAGAAGAATCCAAACCAGCGACGTTACACGCTCTTTTGAGGATATAAACACCCACTTTCCAAAATCAGATAGCGATAAAGCATTTGCTAAATTATTCAGAGTGAATGTGTTGAGAAATACCACTATAGGTATTTCAAAAATTCATAATCGCTATTCGCAACTTCGATATCATTTCACATCTATATCTCATACGCTTCATATTCTGAATACAATAGCATCTACAATGTGAAGTAAACAAAAGGCAGGAACAAAAAAACGGGGTCGCAGAGCATCTTTCCGCACTTTACGAGGACTATAGAGGGTGAATTTCTATTTTTCAAAGCAAAATATTTACTTTAATCAAGAGTTTGATAAATACCCCCACTATAACGGATAGTTTTATATCAAACAAAATAGTAACAACTTAATGAAAACAGATACAGTGTGTATTTAAAACCACTGAATTACAGATACAACTTTAAGGCTCAATCACCATTATTTTCCCCTCCAGCGGCAACCATCGAATACCTATTACGGTCAATTCAGTCAGTTAATGTTTATTCAGAGAGCATTCGAACCCCAGTTAATGAAAGGCTATCGATTGTCGCGTGTCAAACCTAAAAATTGATTTTGCCGCAGTACTGTAGGTATTATATCTTCTTTCTAACTTTTAGTAATGTTTCGATTGAAATCTACTTGTCCTTTTCATTAACTACGTATATTAAAAAAAAATCTATTTATTTACTGCTTCTCTAAATTGGTGCTGTAAATAAATTGGAAAACTAAAAGAAATGGGACGAATTTAGGTGACGCGAAGACAAAGTAGAATGAGAATAAGGTACGTGACAAGAATAACCTAAAGATATATATGCTAGCAATACATATACCCTTGAAAAGATAAGCTATGTCGCAGATGGCAGACGTCTCGGAGACGAGTAAGAACAATTAAGTAATATTAGATTGCTCCAACCCTTGGAATCTGGTTTATCTTAAAGACAATATTACGTATGTATATTATGTTTTACGCAAAATTTTCTTGAATGCCAGTGACATCGCACAGAGTAAAGAATAATAAATAGGGAAACAGCTCATGGAAAAAATGCATGTATTGAAAACAAATTATGCGATCGATTCAGCCTTTTTAATGTCCCGCGGTTGGACATGTGCCTACCCTCATCGCGAACAGACCTAAATCAGCGATATTGGCTTAATGCGGCTAACACACATCTTATGTCTTTCGAAAAATAGTTACGATACCTCAGACATACGATATCCTAGCCAAATAATATTATCTAATTACCGAATAGTGATTTAAACGAAAATGCACAATGAAAATTATCGATAAAAGTATACGAGAATATCTGGCACCCGAGGTTTGAAATATCTTCACTCAATCTTCTGAAGAAATGCGTTACCAATAACCTTTTTTTATTATTATTTATTCGTAAAAGGTAATTACTCGTATATTATAATTACCTTTTACGAATAAATAAATTACAAATTGCATTGCTCTTATTCAATTTACGCTACATAAAATCAATAACATTATTTCAAATATAAGTCTAAAATTTTATAATATGACCTACGAGTAAATTCTTTGACCACACATTGATCAATGTTTACGTGACTAGACGATGCAGCTGAAATCTTACGTCACATAGGCCACGACCTCACTAATGCGGGCTGATACTGCCATATTGCGGTTTTTCGCGGAAGGAAGAACTAATCTTAGTACACAATCACTAACGTAAGAAATCTATTAAAACATAATAAATCAATTCAATAATTACAATAAACTGAGCGGCTGGTCGGCTAATCGTTTCAATATTTGTTGAAGAGTATGAAATAACATGGTGACGTAAAAAATTGAGCGGATCGAATATAAATATATAATGTTGTAGTTACAACTGAAAGGGCGAGCAACCCCTCTGGCGCCACACGATACGACATGAAAACTGATAATATATTTAAACCAAGCTTTAAAACTCGCGAGGGTGAAACGAAAAGCGAATTTACAGCCTTTGGGAATACGAATGTTGAACAAGAAGTGTTTTCAAAGGGGGCGCGAATGTGATTGCATATACATAAAGAGTGCGTCGAGAGCTATGTCGTTTTAAGAAGATTCTATTTTGAAAAGGGGTTGTTTTAATGTCATCTAATAAACTTATAAGTTATTATCCTATGGTTTTCAAATAATCTACATAATTATTTAATTATGTTTTTACATGTGTTTGGTTTATGAGACTTGAAAATAAATTAAGTCTAAATAGTACTTTATGAACATGTTCTGTTCATGTTCATGTCTAGGCCGCAATGTGTATCACCGTCATAATGTCTGAACGTGTTGTTAAAATCAATACTAATGATAAAAAGACATTGTAAGCAACACGAAGAAAAATGATCACTGGATATACATTAAAAATACGAAAAATAATTTAAATAAACCCAATACAACAAGAAATCCTACTAGATCACTCGACCTAAAAATCAGGACCTAAGCATATCTATCATAGGTCTATTTTCTAGGTCGAGTAAATCTTGAGCCACTAGACCACGATGGCACGATTTCTGGAACGAAACAACTCGTGTCAAGAGAATATGTTACTAATTAGCATAATTAATTTATAAATGTTTTTCCTTTCGTTAAATATTGCCTTGTCAGCTTATGACGTATCAGGTAATATCTAAAGGGGTGCTAAACTTGTTGAGTCAATTAAACTCAGCTCTAATAATCCCACCCCAAACAATTATGTCATCTCAAAGCCCCTAATGTCTCTTCACAAAAGGGTACATTAGCAATTTGTGTACAAACACGCTAACCTTTTATGCAAATAGTTGTCATTTGTGGATACTGTTGATTGGAGAAAAGTCGTTATTAATATATTAAATAATTATTAACAATAAAAATTAACAAAAAAACTTCAAATAACGTATGAATTTTGAAATTTCTCTTTAATATATAATTAAAATTATATAAAACAGGGGAATAGTTATGTCCGATTTCTATGCTATAATTTTTTTTTAAATATTTAGAAAAATATAAATTAATTTATTCAGCGAGGGTAGATGTTCATAAATTTATGTGAAATACTTCCAGAAGTCTCTACTAGATATTATTTTAACTTCAGGGTTAATTCAAGAATGAAAAAAAAATATATATTTTGTCTAGCTACAGATTAGAACGACATAATCTGAATTCTAGTGCGCAAAATGGTGGACGCATGTAGTTAGTACGATAGCGTACAAAATGGTTGACATTATGCAGTAATTTTCAATCAATATTACTATTTATGTCGACATGAAGACGGGTAAATTGTATCTGCAACAGAAATGTAAAACATCACATAGTATTTAAAATTAGGAATAGATATTTCTCTGATTTCAAGTACTAAAAGTTACAAAAAAGTTTTTAATATTGGGATGGTAGATTTCAATACTGCAGTCAAACGTTCATTAATACAATAATTACTTCAAAAATTAACAAGCATTAACGATTTAACAGAGAACACTTACAACACAATTTTTGCATTGAAAAAGTAACATTTGACAAACATCAGGAATGCCGGCCGGCATTCTCAGTCTTAATAGTATTAAGCTTATTACAAGGACAAACGCATAAAAGAAATAATATAAAATAGATTATAAAAGAAATAATATAATTTAATTGTCACATGCTACATTATTTTACATTTAAATATAACCTCAAATTCCTCTTCGTACGTCTTACTAATTTTCCAGACTCAGTGAGTTTCAAAGATACTGATTAATATAAGTAACGTAAGATTTGCGTTTTTTGTTACCTTTTTCATCTTCTCTAGACAGAAACAACAACAACAATCTTGTTTGTCTAGTCAAAACTTTAAGCAATACAAGCAAGTGGGCGTTTCATCCTCGATAAGAGCGTGCCGGCGTCGCCGGTAGAAAGTAACCAGTTCACTTCTTTGCAATTATTCCAACCTGCAGGTAATACTGGTGCTCGGCATGAGTGGCAGAAACACTGCATTACCGAGTCCCGAACAAGTCCAATCAGCATGGTTGTAGCTTCAAATTGACTATCTATCTAACGTAAGACGGAGTCGCGTCGCGGCGCGTGCGAATTGCGCGACTCTCGTCCGGAAACTGAAGAACTACGTCGGGGGGAGGGCAGCTGGTCGATAGCTATACCCCGCACGACACATCCCCCGCCCTGCAGACCCACCCTGTACCACCCCCACCGCGCCGTCGTCCTTAACTTGATAACCCCACAAGAAAATAAGTTTATCAAATGAAAAAATAACGTCCATCTCAATGTATTTTATGACACTAATGAAAAATTAATTAAAAGTTATGAATTATGCAGATATTTTAAATAACGAATAAATATTAAATATTCGATTTAAAAAAAACCCTTAAAATCACATGCAATATCTAGTTTGATTGCACATTAAGTTTCGAGTTCATTTTAAAATTAATTGTTATTATTAGATTTTTTAAGTTGTTATGTGCGTTAGACAATTTGATGGTTACACCTAGCAACTACAGGGCTAAGGTCGGGAAAGGCAAACTAATTTAAGTACCGCCTAGACTCATGCGGTCTTCGGTAGGCTTCTCGGTCATAAAAACTTCGAGCTGTAGGGGGAGAATGGGCGAATACGTAGAACGAGCGAGGGGGCACCATGCGGCGGTTCCGCCGCCGTCTCGGCGCCGCCACCCGCAGCCAATTAACAGCTAGCAACGAAACGTTGAATTTGTTTCGCCACTCAAATTGCTTCCGATTGATTTCCCGTTTTTAAAAATCCTTAACGGAAACTTATCTTTAGCACCGTGTTAACATAAAACAATTAAAGGTATAAAAAATAAATTTCACAATATAGGTCATTATGTATTGCTACTCTGATGTAGCCTTTTTTCGATGATGATATTTAAAAAAAATAACCTTTGATACTGTCAGTGCAGTCTATGACTATGTCATAACCTCGTGCACCGGTAACATCAGCGGCTGTGACGCGACGATCGATTCCGGGCAACAACCCCGAGACCGCGTCCCCCTGCGGTAATAACTGGGAATTCCAGGAGTAATCCGTACTCGGCCCATGAATACGTTCGAAAACCGATGGAAATACCACTTGCGGCGTCCGACATCCGTCCGCCCTTTGACGGTTAATATATTCCCTTTTCAAGAAAATGGAAACTTTCAAACGAAGTAAAGATACTTGAAATTATTTTAACAGGCCGCGACAAATTCAGATTCACATAACAACCTAATGATACTAACGCATATGATATAACTCATTATTTAATCAATAGTTTAGAAAAATCTAAAAATTTGGATTTAAAAAGCTGTCAACAGGAAAATAACTAAGCTGATAAAAATTAAATGGCTGTAGAGACTTTTTAAACATTTTAATAAAACGAACAATTTTGTTTAGGAGTAAGGTATGGCGCCCAACGTGGAACTCTAAAATTAATAATTCATATGTAGTGAAAAGTCATGCGTTTTACTCGAGAAATAAAACATTTTTCACAGTTCTGTTAAATATCTATTCTTCAAATATTATTTAATTATTAAATTGTTATTTTTTGCAAAGATACTTTAATACAACATTACAGAGATCGATATGTCCTCATCATCATGTCAATATAATTTGGCACTAGCAAATCGCCCTAGCTCTTCTCGGGATGCGATATTTTCCTGCAGTAATAAGTATCCTATAGAGTAGACATGTTGATCAGGATTCAGGATAACCAGCTATCATCATACCAATTTATTATTAAATCCATTAAAGGGGTTTCTCGCGATGCGTACACAGACAAACAATAATTTTAAATTCCATAGATTTGATCTCTGTATCCATAATAAAGATTATTTCAATAAGAATTTCTAAAAAATCTTTTATTGTACAGTTTCGACTTAGTATTAATTATTATAAGATTCTTACAATTGGTTAGGATTTAAAATGAATCAAACCCCGGCGCAAAAATCAATACGTATTATATACAGTATGATATAGCAATATCTGCAGCTATGAAAAATGGTAGCAACCTCTCTTTTGAACACGGCAACAAGTTGAGTCACGTGCTCAGTGGATTTGGCAAAGAATATTAAGAAGCAGCGGCGCGCGTCCGCCTGCGACGGAGTATCGATTTGCCTTGTTTCAGGCACTTTCAGGTTTTGTTCAAACGTAACTATTTGACCTCTAGACATTATTACTCCCTGAGAGATGAAAATTTTGAGACTACTTCAAATGAAGTAAAATTCAAAGGTTATTATGCAAATGATTAAAATTAATTTAATAAGACTATAATACATAATATGAAAATGATTTTTAATTTGTCTTAAATACAATATAGTCGAAAAAAATCAATACTATAAACTTATAAGTAATAAAGGTAATAATGTACATATAAAAAAATATTATCGCAGTAATTTTCAATTTTACCACATAATACCTATACCTTTAAAAAAACGTTAAAGATGAAGAAGTGTTTGTATAATTACAATAAATGCACAATATATCATTGACCAACTATGGTAATAAACAACATAAGTAAGAGTAAATTTCATTTTTAACATTAAAAACCTAAATTTTTGGTTAATTCTTAGGTATGTATCGAAATATGACTTCTATATCACTCAATTAAGGGTCATAATGCCATGCAGCAAAGTAGGATTGATATTGCTCCGTACGCATAGTTCATGCCAAGTTTTCGATGGCTGTTAATTTATCACAATGATTCACATGTTGTGAAAATCCTTTGTCTTTTTCATTTTTTATGGAAAACTTCCGGTTCCAAAAGCAATTATCAAGTTAAAGCTTTGGCGACACTGTATGACTATGTTGTCTAGACTACGTATTACAGTACAGTATATTTGCATAAAATAAGAATTTCTTTCATCACTAGTACTAGTTTTATACTATAAACTATCAACTCATCCTCACTTTTCTCGGTTTCGTCCCTAGATACGTTTTAATGTTTTTGAGCGGAACTCTAATCCCCTTTCTACAATAAAATAAGCCTATGATACCAAACATTATTATATTTAGCCAGTACAAATCGCTTTAAAATCTGTCCAGCCGTTACCGAGATTAGTGACTATCAAATAGACAAAAATACAAAAATGTAAAATGTTGTGTTTTTCTTATAAGTCCCGTTTTATCTTAATAAAAAAGTTTTATGTTAAGTTGTTGTTATACACAGGCACATCAATTTTATTAATGTGTATAGGATATTCATTTAATGACATTTTACGAATATAGAAAACGTACGAATCATCCATACTCATTAAACAAATCTAAGGGAAAATGAAATATAAATATTATACGAAACTAGCATACGGAATAGCTTTCAATACTTGAAGTCCGATCGCAACACATTGTGATGCTATAAAGAAGCTTTTGCCAAAGACAGACAAGGCAGTAAACCATCTGGCCCCGAAAAACTTTCGCAGAGTTTGGCAAGACGTCCCTTTCTCAAATTACATTACAAAAGTAACGAAGAATATAAGTATACGAATAGAATCTGTAATAAAGCTATATCTATTACATTTAAGCTTTCAAAAAGTATACAACCATTTTAATAACGACTTTTCATAAAAAGGAATATCTAGAAACATATTTTAATTTTTATTATAATTGCGGAATATGAACTCACTGCGGATGAACTTTTCATTTGAATAGTTTTTTATAATATTACGTAGTGCTTGTAAACTTTAATGTGTTCAGGCTTTTTTTACTTACTACTACTACGGTACTATTACAAATGCCAGACCTTCCTTTCAATCCAATTCAATTCTCTTGTCTTGTTAATGGCAAGGCCTTCCTTTATTACGTCCATCATTAATCCCCATGATTAGACCATAGTCTAATACACTGGTCAAGTGTGGGTTGTGGAAACAACTTTCCTCACGCTGTTTCCCTTTTCAAAAATTAGAGGTATAATAACTGGGATTAGAACCCGTTCCTCTCCCAGGTTTTTCCCGGTTTCCCAAGCAAGCGCGTTACAACTGAGCTAGTCTTTTTAAACTTGAACAACATAATGTACAATTAGTGAAGTTGAAGCATATTTTTTCTCAAATTTTTATAGTTTTAATGCATAAATAATAAATATTATTTTTTTCAATTGTACCAAACCCAATTCGGTGATACTTTTGATTTCGGTACAGTGAAAATATTTACGTTAGTTATTGGTACAGTATAAACATTTGCACAAATATATCGGTGTGGGTATTGGAGTAAAAACGCAACGGTTCATACATAACAAAAGATTTATAACGTATAAAAGTGATTGAAAACACAACCTTTCAATTTCTAAATGGGAAAGTTCAGCTATAATAAAAGCATTATTATAATAGTCTTTAATTGCAATATTTTATAACAAAAATTCTATTTTAATGGTAATATTTTCATTTAAGTTGCGTTGTATTTTAAATTATGTACGAATTATCTATATTTAATATCTATACATTAAATATTTTTTGGAAATTCTTATTGGAACATTCATTATTATCGATAGGGAGAGGCAGAATCCATGGTTTTCAGAATTTATGTTTGTTTGACTGCATAACGAGAAAATCACTGGATACATATTGATAAAATTTGGCTTTATTTTGATAGCTGGTTATTAAGATCAACACATAGGTTACTTTTTACCGTGTGGAAACAACTAATCCCTAAGCTCTAACCCGAGAGGAATCAGAGCGAGTCACTAGTTTATACACATAAATAAAATTGAAGTGTCTGTTTTTAATTTCAAATTAATAGCTTTTCACTCAATGCATACCTATGAAAGTTAAAAATTCTGTCTGTCTGTCTGTTTGTTCCAGCTAATCTCTGAAACGGCTGGATCAATTTCGAAGGGACTTTCACTTGCAGATAGCTAATGTTATAAGGCGTAACATAGGCTACTTTTTACCCGCCTTCAAAATAGGAGGAGGTTATATGTTATATGTTAAATATATATATTATTTAACTAGCGGAACTCGTGGCTTTACTCGTGCTAAACCCAGAGAGGAACCGAGCGAAGCGAGGGTGAGTCGCTAGTTGTAAATAAGAATGAAAGTATAAGTTACGTTATTTTAAATTACTTTTTGTTTTGTGATTTTACAAATTAATAACTAAATCAATTATTTTCTATTTGTATGTTTAACTTAATATAGTTATTTTAAGCAAAAACAGAATAATATTTTATTAAACTTAACCCAGATGAATGAGACACACATTGGCAACAAGTTCCCATATCTCATCTGTCACTTCCATAAACTTTAACCTTCGCCTTCACTCCGTATGTGAGACATAATTTCGTCCCCTTTATTTGATTTCTATCTTAATAGTATTTTTCTTATTACTGCGTAGTTTACTTATTATTGTATTATATCTAATAGTACTTTGGAAAATAAAATTTATTGATATAATAAAATATTAATTGAATCGTATCTGAACCAATATTAAATGGAAAATAATAAAGAATTTAAACGAATCTGTAGTTTTATAATTTTTGTCTGTCTGTGTGAAAACACATTACTCGTATACAACTGGTATTCGGTATGATGTATTGGTAGCCCAGCGGTAACGCGCTCGCTTGAATAGCCGAGTGATGCGGGTTCGAATCCGGGTCTCGCACCTCTGATATTTTCATGTGCGAATCATGAATACCATGATTACCACTTGTCTTACGGTTTAGGAAAACATCGTGAGAAAACCTGCATGTCTGAAAAAAACCTAGCAAGTTTTCGAAAGACATGTGAAGTCCGCCAACACGCACTAGGCCAGTGCGGTGGATTATGGCCTAATCCCCCTCGTACTGAGCCCAACAGTGAGACGTTAAAAAAAGGGCTGAAGAGATAGCTGATAATCCGAGCCAACATATAGGATACATATCCCTGCGAGAATATATCTCATCTCTTAAGAAATCTTTACTACATGAAACTTATTTTATTTACGAGGCCTTAGTACAAAATATAGCTGCTTATATTTAAAAGTAAAATAGGGATAATAAAATTCGTAATATCATCCTTTAAGTTATGATTGATGATGACATTTGCAAACATAGACAGCAAATACAAATAGAAAACCAAATAGATTAATCCTCGTATGCCTACTCCAGTTCTTTTATTAATCTATATCTATACTAATACTATAAACGCGAAAGTTTGTAAGTATGGATGGATGGATGTTTGTTACTCTTTCACGTAAAAACTACTGAATGGATTTTAATGAAACTTTAAAATAATATAGCTTATACACCAGAATAATACATAGGCTACATTTTACAAAGATATTGTGTGAATTGTACAAAATATGACGATAAGTGCCAAGTAAGTAGGAAAAATTCTACGATCTGCGAGCATTGGCGTGCGCTGCCAAAACCGTTATAGTTACACATATGTATTGCATGATGGAAATGTTTCTCTTAAACAAGCGACTCATCCTCACTTCACTCGGGTTCGTCCCTAGATTTAGCGCGAGCGAAGCCGCGGATTCCACTAGTAAAGCGTAAAAATAGTCTTGTAAATATTATATTACGTGTCAACTCCAATAAATCAGATACCAAACATGCAATTCGTAGCCGAAACATCAATTTGGCTTATACCAAGTGGGGTCGGCTAGGGCGATATTATAATGATCCCGGCTTTGTATTACATCTTCATTTCCTTCTCATGTCCCATTCGTTTTACGGTCCACTTCATTGACTGTGATTGATCTCTATAAAGCGATTCGCGATTATATTTTTGTTTGGAAAGTACTCCTTATATTAGATATTTATTACGATTTTGTGTTATTTGTTAAGCCAAAATGTTTTGTCATTGCAGCAATTTATAGAGCTTTAAAAATTTAAAACTTTAGTTAGAAAGCTAAATGAAAGTTTAAATTTGAACAACATATTAATAATAGATTGTTGAGAGAACCTATTACAGTCTTGCTTTACAAAATAAGCGTGTAAAATATAGCTGTTAAAAGTTTACGATGTCTCGTTCCTGGATAACATTTCGCCGCATAGTAATCCATACTTAGAGATCGTGTATAAAGGACTTGTAATGCTATAAAGGGGGCTCGGGGCACGAAAAGCCGTGGAGAATGACACACGCACGGACGGATCGATCAAGGCCAGACGCCTACGTTTGCGCGAATGTCTGCCTCGACACATGTGTTCTTTCTACTTTCTATCCAACAAAGAAATGTAAACGTACGCCTATACTAACTTTGCACTTTAATTTATTAACGTTGTTGTTCCTAGTTATTTTTATTCTTTAGATTCTTTACTGCAGAAACAGAATATTTTTATTTATTTTATTAGACTTTAGGTTCTACATTAGAAAATTATTATATTATATTATTTAACTAGCAACTCAGCAAATTCGTATTAACAAACAGACACTTTAATTTTATTTATCTGTATAGATAAGAAAATTAATTAAAAATAAATACTGCTACAGTAAATTAATAAAATAAAACATTATACTTAAAAAAAGGATGTTACTACGTTGAAAATGCACCTTGCAATACTCAACACGTTTCCGCATCCAACCCAAGGTGAGTGGAAATCGATAAGTAAGAACTAAATTTCAAGGATAAAACTGATGCAATGCAAATAAATTCATTGTGTTCTTTGTTAAAAATACAAGCAATTATTAAAATAGGTGGTAAGTCAATAACCTTCGCGCCATCAAAATACGATGAAAAGCACTCAATTACAATCGTCAAAAATGTATTCTCCATACATTATAACACTAGTTCAACATACCTGATGAATAGTCGTCGCTCTCGTCCACTGACAGTAGAATGAAGGAGGATGAATCATTGCTAATTTTTATTACAGGAAGGCTTTCACTGGCCGTACAAGGCATGTTGCCGATATGGCTACACACTGCTTCAGGTTACAGTATTAATGGTCGTGTCGGTTCGCGTACTATGCTTAAATAGATATTGTCCATTAAATTGGATCAAAGCCGGCATTGAGAAGCCAAAAACCGCAGAGTGTGGGGTCAACCGGCAAATGTAATTTGATAACCGAAGCCCTACGATGCGACAAATGCGAATCGCTAATGACATATTACTGAATACATCGAAACATCTAAACATTTATTGTTTGTTTTCATATTCACTGAAAACATTTATATTTAAAAACTAGCGACTCTCGCTTCGCTCGGATTCGTCCCTGGGTGCTTCCCTGTCACATTTTTGTAGCACAAAAATCCATCTCGTAATTAAATTATATAAAATTTCTAAAATAAAACTAGTCTAAGTTACTATTTATAACATTAACTGTCTGCGAATGAAAGTTCCGCAAAATCGATCCTTTCAGAGATTAGCCGTAACAAACAGACAGACAGACAGACAAAAAAATGTGTTTTTCGTATTCAGTGAAAAGCTGTTAATTTGAAATTAAAAACAGACACTTCAATTTTATTTATATCTAAGATAGATGGCATTGAAAATTCTAAAGAAATAGAAATCTCAAAGCCACGTGTTCTGATTATACATCCTGCTGAGATATACAATGTAGATAGGGATGCAATATGCAATATCCTGTGGGATCAGAGCATCGCAAATCCAGATGAAAGAGCTTTACATTGCTACGGAAACTAACTACCAAGTATGAGGGATGTTGGAATTCGAATCTACGTAGCATACCAATGAGATTATAATGAACTTAGTAATAGAGTGAACTTTCGGAAGCCAAATTATATAATATGTTTCGATATCTTAATACTTAATCTTTGTAATTTTAAAACTATTTATTGGATTAAAGATTTGTATCGATGTGATTTGTTGAAACTTTCCCGAGAGAGAACTTGAGAAACTTGTCTATGCTGCACATTCTGTCTCCAAAATAAATATGTGTGCCATTAGCCATAGCAACGATTGGCCGGGTATATTATAATTTAAAGCATCAGCAATTATATTTAGACATGAAACACCATTTTTAAAGGTTTTGAAACTAAAAAGCTTTATTCAGCAGGAGAACATTTTCAACAACAGCTGCTGTAAAACGAGATATGACGAGAAATAAAATAAAAGAGTTTGTGACAAATGCGGGAATCAGGACAGATGATCACCGAGCACCATAAATAGTGTTGTGACATCTGTTTTAGACGTTGTTTAGAATTTCAAATATTGTGGTACTCAGTAATTCCTACAATATTAGAAAGTAGAACCCATTGCCGAACAATGGCAAAAAGTGAATTTTATCTCAATAATTACTACGTTCTTCGACTTTAGTCACTGTAAAAGCAATTAGGGTAGAACTTATTGATTATAAAAATTAGGTTACAATTTGCAAAAATCTCGCGTACTAAAAACAAAATAAAATATTCGCCGAAATAGTATACCTATTTATTGAAGTCGGTCGTCAAAATTATTAACAATCTACAAACATAATTAAATATTAATTAATTGATTTATTAGACGTATAATTCGCGTCATGTAAAAAGAACGCAAGTTGCGCAGAGGCGATTTATCGGCCAATTTGGTGGTAAGACGCGGGGCGCGGGACGTAGAGGCACGCGTCGCATGCTTTTCGGCTCGCTATTGGTTTGTCAGTTTAAAATACCATCGTGCACACAAAAGTTATTAATTACGTCATGATTTTATATAAAAAATAGTGAAAAAATATTTTTGACGTATATTGTTTTATAAAGAGAGATTCTGATAATAATGCAGTTATTGATTAAAAAATATATATTAAACGAAATAATTTAATTTTCTATAAGTAAATTAAACATTCTACACTGAATCAAACATATTTTATTAATTAATAGAATTCTATTTAATGACATTCTATATATTTTTCAATGCACGTACCAATAATCAATATACATCGTGAGCGAAAGGCTAGTTCAAAGATAAAAGAATAGGCTTAGGAATTTCGTATGCGAATGTACCGATGCGCAAACAAACCCCCCACCACTTTCTTCCAGCGTTCTTTTTACATGACGCGAACTGTACAGTTCTGTATAAAATAGGTTTTCCTAACATGATTATATTACTTTTGTGGGTTCGCAATTCTTAGTACTTACTACTTATAATAATAAATCATAAAATTATCTCATTAAACCGCATAATATACAATAAACCACTAAGCTCATTACAAAAGCTTGTCCTGACAAATTGTGTTGCCATTTATCTTAGAAACAAATTATTTGTACCCTCGAGTTTGCAATTACTGTTACCTCGCGCCGCTAGCTGTCGCATAGAATCGCTATAATACAAATAGATACGTCTTGCGGATATCCCTCTTGGAGATTTGTTAAGATTGATCGAGATTTAATAATTTTTAGTCAAAAAACAAACTTTACATCTTCTTAATGTAGAATTTCTTAATCTAGTTAAATGCCTACTATTTATGAAGAAGAAAAATATATAACACGATATAACAATAAAGGAATGAAGGAATAACAGGAAAAAGTAGGCAGTATTCGCTTGGCTGTAACAATGTTGTATATTGAAGCTCGAACTCATTTCTCCATGTCCCAGTTCACACAACTTGTACGTTTGTTGTGTTGCCAAAAATGTCAATTGTTTGCCAGTTTTATTAAATTCCTTACAAGCCTATAGATAAAATTATTAAAATTCCCTTTTTATTCTTCTAAATATTATATCCATAACTGAATAAAATGTTAACCAAAAACTGTAACTGCCATGTAAATGTCAGGGGAGATATACATAATATTTAAGAGATAATATGTGGTGAAATGAAGTGTAGCTCTTTGTACGTGACTAATGAGGGTGGCAGACAATGATGATTCTCGCAAAAAGTATAGCCAGACGGCCCTTTGTCTGTGCCCGAGTGTAGGCCCTTTAGCATTGTATTTATTGCGGAAATGTAGTATACCTTGGACAAACTAAGTCTACTCTAAGCCGAGGGGAGGCTGATGATTGAAAATCATCACGATTAAACCATAAACAAATTCATACTTTTATCTAACACCTATATTTTAGTGATATACTGCCAATGAAATCGTTATACCAAGTACTAAAACCTGACAATATAACTAGTTTTGTTTACAATATTAGTAATGGGGGAATAACCACCCTATTTCATTAACTTTGCCTGTGAGAATATAAGCCATAATCAAATTACGATGAAACTAGAGGGGACAAACACGAGATACGAAACTTTATTCCCCAGATGGTTATTAGCTTCAAATATACTTATTTACCACTACAATATTATGGTTCAAACTGCAATAACGTAAATTGTGATGTATTCAAACTTTATTGAAGGCACACATCTTACAACAACCTATGACATCATTGGTGGTTCTTTAAATTATAATATACTTTGACATACCCGGTCAAGCGTTGCACACACATTTATTTTTACTTTATATTGGAGGTAGAATTTGCAGCTTAGACAAGTTTCTCTCGGGAAAGTTGCGACAAATCACACATCGAAAAAAAAACGTTAAGATCTATTCGATTAAATTATATTTGGAAGCTCATCGAGGGAAAACAATGTGGCATTATTTTTTATATATAAAGATGTCTTTCTTTTGAAAATTAAATTGAATTTTTGTTAAGAGCTATAACTGCAATAATTAACTCAATATGAGCTCCACAGAAAATCAGCTGTTTTTTGTTCTTTTTATATCTAAAACAAGAATTTCACTTACTATTGCTACATGTTCGAAAGAATGTCTACCGCCGCGTCTGCCTGTGTGTTTTCACCAATGAGTAGAGTGGTTCTCGAGGAGGGTTTTAATGTACAATTTGTCAAGTTTTTGTATACATGTACTAGCGGAACCTACGGCTTCGCTCGCGCTAGATCGCACTTAAAATAGTCCTTGACAAGAATTATTAGGAAATAACAAAATTTTCATTATCTGTGTTACAATCTATAATTTATTCACATAGCAAAACAAATTCTTAGACGTTCTAATGACTTCCCGTCTCACTATGCGATAGTATGGACTTAAACAACAAACGTATTCAGGAATTACCTTATCTAGCTTAAATTCAGTCGAGTGTGACTCAGATCTATATATACCTACAAGGCCAGTGGCCGTGTTGCAATTATAGTAAACATGTGTTACTCGGCACCGTTGAACATCGCACGAAGTTTGATGACCCAATGCTGCATGTACACGAGATTGTTTTTAGTTATTGATGGGTACAAACATTTTTGGACGATGCACGGTTATCTTCATATTAAATACAGATATTATAGATAAATTTGTGAATATATTTTTATAACAAATAATATTATTAAATAAAAAAATGACAAAAATCGTAGCACTGCTTCATGAAATGTCACTTGATCGAATCGTCAAATATAAATTATTGTTATGATTTAGTTAGATAAGGTGCATTTTTAAAATAACATAATATATTATGGTCTTTTCAGCAGCGAACAAGGTTCTGAAAGAGAAGTCAGAAGGTTGATACTATGGTCTCTTACATCGCAAAGGAAGAAGATTAAAACAGGTTCGACCTAAAGAAGGTACTATATTATTAAATACCTGGAATATAAACCCTAAAATAGAGTAAATGCTCAATTTAGTAAGGAATGCTGGTTAATTTGCAAATCGTATGCGAACATCGAAGTATGAAGAAATATGTAGTGGGTGCTGGAATCCTGCCCACGTCTTGCCTTTCTGGGACTAGCCAAACGAGCTTTCCTTGCAACCACTATACAAAAACTTGACGAAAATTACCAAACAATTACCTCCTTATTGCAAAGTAATTAAGACTATAGAATGGCTTCGAACAAAAACACGTAGAAAGTTGTGTGGGAAGTTACCAGTTATTTCGATTGTATTACATTTCTTCTATGACATGTGACATATAATTATAATAATGACTAATATTAGAAATTTTAATTTTAAGACTGAGTCTGACTTCTAATAATTCAAACAGTAAATTACAGATAACCTCAAAACACTTTACTTTAAACAATTTGAGAAGTGTACGAAAGCACTGCTGAAATAAATCTAGTTTATAACGGCGACAACGTCTACGACCTTCTTTATCGATTCAATTACACTTGGAAAATTCTGCTGAGAGTTGACTCTTTACAAAAACAGTTAAAGACTGTTTTAGGTTTAAGAATTAAAATTAGTAATTGTTAGAAGCATATATTATGATATAATTTAGATTTGGAATATTTTATATTTTTATGTTTCCATCTCATACAAAGAATGGTAAATAGGCCGAGGTGAACATAAAAACTACTAACACAAATTAAAAATTGTCTTAGTAATTATATTTTTTATTTATTAAGGGTATTTCAACAAATACTACACAGTTAACAGTTATAACTATTTCAAATGCAATACCTCTAAAATGCGATCGATATATTTCAGCTAGAGTCTAACACTGCGCAAACATTTATCAAAAAATGGAAAATAAAATGGCGATATAATCGTAAAACCGTATAACCTAAATTTTCTGGATCAGTTCCAGCGTTTTACGCTACAATGGGCTCGGGCTGCATTAATACGGTCCTATCTTAATTTCCGCTCATTTAGTAAAATAAAGCTATTGTCCAGCACGATACGGACAAAGGTCAATATTTGCTTTCAGATCGTGGATACATTGTGATGGTAATGAAGGTTTCAAATAAGGGTAGGGCTCTACTGTAGGTTATACTAGGCGTTTTATACACTGAATGCCTGTTTGCAGAACTATATTATGCTCCTACTCCATTACGTAAACCCAATAATGTAGGGTAGTAAAGCATGAAAATTATTGACATCATAAATATACAATTTAGTGAGTAATTTAAAAAATTACCCAAGTCTATGTCTTAAACTAATTTTTTTACAAAACAAAATTATTATAGCATATAGTGAAAAGTATCTCTCAAAAAAGGGTCGACTCCATTTGCCGAGTGGTGCTTTGCAAACAACGAACGGTCTCCATTTGCATGCGACCCAACAACTGACATTATGTAATCGTCACAACTCAATTACCATTTAACCCTTTCGTATATTCGGAGGAAAATGTTGATAAAATAATTAAAGGGGAAAAATAAATTAGGTTCACTTCATAAAATGTACATGATATCTTTAAAAACACATAGTAATGTAAAACTATGATGAACCAAGTCAAAGATAAGGACCAAAGATATTGTAATGGTAGTAGGTCCTCGAAAGCAAATAGAAATTAATTTAAGATTGAAGAGATGATGCGAGGAAGGCAAGGCGTAAGTTGTAAACGTTCAACTGTATATATATTGAAGTTAACACTCAACTGTATATAGATAAGGGCTGATGATAATTAATGATGTATAGCTTCTCTATCATGACAGTCTTAGCGTCTTTGATAATGATAAGGCAAATTTTTATTACCAAACCTACATACAATTACTTGGGAGTACGAAAAAACGAAATGCTGGAAGCACCTTTCAATGCATGCTGAGCTTTGCGGATACAACATAAATTAAAACACAAAGTAACAAGACAAATAATTTTCTTTTAAGAACGAGGAACTTACTCGTAAAAGCTTTAGAGACAGATCATAATATGTCTCATCTCATATATCACAGAAAAGTGAGACTGACTGACTGACTGACTTAAAAACATAATAAACAAATTCTGCATACATTGATTCTAAATAAAATCTAAGCTACTTTTCACTAAATAAAAATCTACGATTTTGTAAATGAACAAAGTTACGCCCTCAAATTGCGCCATTAAACTCCGAGAGAATTGCATTTCTCCGTTTTTATTGTATTTCAATTTACTTCAACAACCTTTGGGTTTCTTATTAGAGGCAAAAAATCAATACTGAAAGTAAACACGCTATATAGATTGTATCAAAGGATAGTTATATGTAGTGTGTTGGTATAGAATTATAATCTAGTTTTAGCGTACATTTTGTAAATCTAGATTTTTTAAAATTTAATTTTAGTGTATTATTAACTGATTATACGTTGCTTTACTATAAGTGTGTTGTTTCGTAAAGAGTTAATGTTAATTAGGAAATTATGTACAACAAAATAAAATAATACAGACAGTTCATTTTGCGCAATTCGACACAAAATTAATGGCATCTCTAATACGAAACTTAATAAAATAATGTATTTTACTAATTCATTCTCTATTTTCTCTCTCTCTCTCTCTCTCTCCTTCTGACATCGAATACAAAGTATGTAGTAGATGAATAAATTTCAATACCTTTGGGTATCTCTCACAGCTCACTATATAAGCTAAGTCTTGATGAAAAACAACCTTAATGAGTCATAACTTACATCGAATTTCAGAAGACAATAAAATGTTTACAAAGAAATTAATGGTAGGTACATTAAACATTTCTCTTAATAATAATATTGTATCGTTACTTAAATTTATTAATGTTTTATTCCAAATTGTTTTTATAGTCTTTCCTTATTTTAAGTAATAACGGAACAACGGATTGTCGTTATTTTTTATAGGTATAAAAGATTTATTGGCAGCAGTAACGCCGCTACGTTTCATCCCATAAAAAAGTAGTTGTACCTAAGTGAATGTCGAAAAAATATTAAATATATTTATACAGAACGATGGCATGTAACGATTAACATATTACATTCATTTTTCTTTGATGAACGATGAACCTTGCAGCCTTGAACTTAGTTTTTTCAGCCTGAAGGATAAGAATCAATTATCCGCACGATGTTATTAATTTTTCTACATCTGAACTACATATCTGACGTCACTGCGAATCAATAAACGGTGCCTTTTAGCCTAGCCATTAAAAAAATAAATTCTAGTCTAAAGTGTTTACTTTCAGTCACTTCACAGCGTCCTATTTCAACTGTGACTAAGAAAGCCTTGGTAAATAGCCGTGCAATTAAATCGCATTAAGGGTGTCGCGTCTCAGGTTTAAAGTAAAAGAAATGCATACTTTGTTAAAGCAAAGTAGATTATTGTATTACTCTGAACAAATTGTATTTGTATCAGTCAAAGGAACACTTAGTATGGAATAGATATACTACATAAATAAATAGATATGATACGTTTTCTACCACTAATTTCAGAAATGATTGATGAAGCAAACACGGCGGCCTTCGAAAAGTGTAAGTTAAAATAAATTAAACGGTTTTTATATTTTTCTAATGAAATAAAAGTAGCATAAGTTACTCCTTATAACATTAGCTATCTGCGAGTGAAAGTGCCGTCAAAACCGGTCCTGCCGTTTCAGAGATTAGCCGGAACAAACAGACAGACATTTTTTTTTAAATATTGATTTTTGTTAGCACCGTATATTATACTTTCATATGGATTTAGAGAAAAGCTGTTTATTTGAAATTACAAGCCAACACTTCAATTTTATTTATATCTACTGATGTACTGATATCCCGGATTAAATCTATCCTATTTCTTTTTTCGGATATAGGTAAAGACAGACAGTTACTTTCGCATGTATATCAGTATGTATGGACGAATTATGGCGGTTGTTTACCAACTTTGAAGGTTCTGTTTGATCCAAGCACACAAAATTCAAATATTAACGACATGATAGCTAGTGCAAACTATGTTTACCGTACACATAGGCAGACGCTGGGTAGCTGTAGCCTGTAGGTATGTTGATATGGTTCAGTTGCTATCGATTTTATTTGCTCAATTATATTTATTATTAATTAAAGTCTCTCCCGTGACCATGATTGCTGGAAAGCATTCGAAACGTCGGGAACCAAAAATCATAATAAATCCGCGACAAAATCCGAAAAGATAGTTTCATTTATAATATTAATTAAAACTTTCAATTGACATGTATTTTGAATATGAATGAGGCATCATTATTTATTACGTGTATGTATCAACTATCTGGTACCCATGACACAGGATGTGTAGCTTAAGTTAATGTCCCACTATATGTACATCTACACTAATATTATAAAGCTGAAGAGTTTGTTTGTTTGGTTGAACGCGCTAATCTTAGGAACTACTAGACACTAGTCAGATTTGAAAAATTCTTTTAGTGATGCTCACATCACGCTACGACCAATAGGAGCGGAACATCAATGAAAAATGTTGCAAAAACGGGAGAAAAATATTTCTTTTGATTTTCAGCCTTTAGAACACGAGCGGAGCCGCGGGAAAGGCTAGTTTATTTATATTCTGGGTGAATATTTAATAAAAACGAAATATTGCATAGCGAATATTGCATAGATAACAAAATATGCAGAAAATATTATGATTGCCGTTATTGCAATTACTATAATAAAAATGGGGGAACAATACATAAAATTTCCGCGTCATTTGGTGAGAACAGTGCACGAAGAAATCTGCATGGGAGTGGATTGCCTACAATACTTAGGTAGCTTTAATGAGCCACGAAATTGTTTGTAATATTATAAATGAAACTATATTTTCGGATTTTGTCGCGGATTTATTATGATTTTTGGTTCCCGACGTTTCGAATGCTTTACAGCAATCATGGTCACGGGAGAGACTAAGGTATTAGACGTCTCAGGGGGTTATATACTTGTTACAGACAGTGCCTACCCACAATAACAAGTACATAACCCCCTGAGACGTCTAATACCTTAGTCTCTCCCGTGACCATGATTGCTGTAAAGCATTCGAAACGTCGGGAACCAAAAATCATAATAAATCCGCGACAAAATCCGAAAATATAGTTTCATTTATAATGTCAAACATTCGCGTAAACCTAAGAAAGTATTGTTTGTAATAAATAAAATATAATATCCAAAAGTATCTTTTCGGATTTTGCCGAGGATTTTTTTGGTTCCCGACATTTCGAATGCTTTACAGCAATCATCACGGGATCAATCACGGGAGAGACCAAAAATCCAAACAAATCCGCGTCAAAATCTTTCATTTACAATTATAATATTCAATAAGATGGAGAAGATTCCAAGGGGTGCTGTATAAATATAAAAAAACACAGTTTTCGTAAGAATTAGGTTAGATTTGTTTTTCTCGACGTGGAGAACCAAAAAGCAAAATAAATTAGTGAAAAGTGCTGTTAACACAGTCTATAGGTATTTATGTATATAAAAATGATTGCCGTTCGTTAGTCTCATTAAAACTAAAAAACGGCTGGACCGATTTATTAATCTTTTTTTCGTTAGTTAATAGTATAAAAAATAAGGTAGATTAATAGTATAAAAAATAAGGAAAACCCAAAACTATATAAAAAAATCGAAAAGTTCAAAAATGTATTTTTTTCTATATGGAAATCACTAACGTAACCGCTAAAATATTAGGGACGAATCCGATCGAAGTGAGGATGAATCACTAGTCAGGTATAAACTACATTATCGTTCAATATAAGAATATTTTAAATGAAACTTGTTTACTACGAAGTGCAAACGGTCATATTTGTCCATAAAAGGAACAAAATTTAAACTTCAAATATAGAGCGTCTGCGTGGGCTTGGAGAAGTGCGTGAGTCACTAACGGTCTACTTCGCGGCCAACGGTCGTCTTCCAATGAACCCGTCAACAATAGATTTAAGATAAATATGTTTACATTAAGTTACTTTAGTATTTTTTATTATGTAGATTGTACTTTCACTATTCGATTCCTGTACATTTATTCTTTTTAAACGGATCTTACAAAGAATTAACATTGAATTATCTATTCTGAATATTTTAATTTATTGCTACAATTGGGCTGCGAGAAAATTGATTATATGAATCAAAATTCTAATTTAAAGAAAAACCTCTCATTTAATCAATACAAATCGGATATTAAAATAAATATAGCTATTAACTTTAAGTGCCATGCACTTATAGTCAGTCACATAATCATGCTACGTTTAGCGACTACCTATTACGAGATATTAAACTATAACCTCCTCCTTTTTGAAGTCGGTTAAAACACCATCAAATAGTTCCCATTTCTTCCCTTGAAGGCTGCTAATTTCAACAAATATAATGCATTACATGTATTTCTTTTATGCGACAACATAACAAAAAATCGACGTGAACTTTTCTATAGATAGATCATATAGGTAGTAGGTACATAGTTTATCAGCCGAAGAAGCACACATACATACCTACTACATAGGCTACTTTTAAATCGGTAAAATAATTCATTATTCTACAAGGATTGATAATTATTGACCTTTGAATGCGTTGGGTAATCGAAGACTAAAATAACGGACAAAGGAGTACTTTTCTATACCTACTAATATTATAAAGCTGAAGAGTTTGTTTTGTTTCGCGCTTAGTATCTCAGGAACTACTACTTACGTCTTGTTCGAATTGAAAAACTCTTACAGACGATTATTTTATGAAATAACAAGGACCTAACGCCAAATAGGTATCTTGTATGTACTCTTATTATTTTTTATAAAAATCGAATTTACTAACTAACGAAATTACTAAATTACTGATTTTGAATTATAATAATTAACCCTTAACTATAAAGGCGTTTAAAGTACACAGCTTATTTTTAAAACTAAACATGTTACTAGTTCAAAAATTGAGAAAATACACCAGATTCAAAACCTAAAAGTATCGATTTTTAATTTATTTGATGTAGAAAATAAAAAGAAAGTGTTTTAAGACTTCACTCAACCAAAAAATAAAACTTTGTGGAAAGAAAATAATTCTTTTTTTTGCCTATTTATCCGAGATGCGATTGCGCACCTGCCCACTAAAAGCCGGTTTTGATATATTATCAGATAAAATAACTATATATCAGCTACCTACTTTTACATAATTGGATATATTATTAGAAATAGATACCTACATTAGAAAAAATTAAATAAGTAGGTATAATAATATAGACAATCATATTTTAAAACGAGAACAATAACGTAAAAAATATATTATGCTAATCATTCAATCAAAAATAAAAATATGCTACATAAAATAAAAAAAATTAAAACTCACATTTGGCTTCAACTTCCATTTCTTTGTAAAATAGCAAAACCTAAACAAAGGAAAACAAAATGCAGTGAGGGATGCTGGGTAATGCGTCCGCTAAGCACAAATGCTTCACGAAATATATCGAGTTCTGAAGTCGCGTTTACTTTTAAACTTTCGCAGAAACACCGTTGAAACAGTTACGAATTAAATTTAAATTGAAGTTTCGCAGGATACAAAGCATTAAAGAACCTAGATCGTTGGAACTGGAAACAATGTTTTTGTAAATACAATTGAGCTTCGGTGACGGTGACACCGATTGACATAACGGCTCTAGCGCGCTCGCTATTGGTTGAAGTCAAATTTGCCTCTTTTTTTCAATATCGACCGGTGATCTATAACAATATTTTATTTTTGGAGAACATAATATATTTATTTCAAAAATACAACCATTTACTTTTAAAATTCAAATAATTATTAATGCATACATAATTGTTACACTTTAAAGTAAAATTGTATGATAAATGATAATAAATAGAATAAGAGCGCCATCTAGTTGCCTTTTCGTGAAACATATAAATAGGTTTAAAAAATTGTTAAAAACTACTTTTCCATCAAAGAGTAAATTATATACTTGTTTTCCATTCTTTACTGATTAATTTAAATATACCTATTAAATATTTACATTTATTGGATTAGTTAATATTTCTCAATACAAAGCCAAAAATAGCTTTACCTCTCAACGTATATTATCATACTAGTGACATACCCTTACTTTGGGTACGTCCCTTACCATTTGTGAACAAATTCAGCATTTTGGTTTATTTTATTTGTAACAGTAGCTTATACGTTAACACCAGTTCATCTTCATCATCATGCTGTTTCAACGTGAAAAAGTTACTAACATACACACGTTCAATATTTCTTCTTTATAATAGTTGTACCTACTCATGCCAATCGATCTGAACGTAATAGGTACGCTCAATGGTAGTTTCACTTCTACCCAACTTCTTAAAAAATTAAAATAGAATCAACGATTTACGGCGCAGTAACGCATGCCGGTCAGGCATCACTGCTACCTGTAGACATAGTTTATAATTATTTTTCATATCTTCACTCTAGAAACATACAGGTTATTTGGAATAAGTAAAAGACGTTAAGTAAATTGTTGTTTAATAAATTAATAACATATTTTTGTATAATTACTATCAGTTGTAAGTCTGTGATGATAGTACAAATATTGGGGCATATGTTTATTTCGTTAATTTTAATACAAAATTTCATTGCATACCAATGTACAAAATAAATGTCAAGATACCCCAATTTTAGGGACTAAATAGTCTTGGAATGTTACGCAAGATAATGCGAAACAGTCCTGTTCATTTCATTGCTTTAGAATTAATAAAAAAGTTTTTTTATTAATCTATGACACCATGTTAATCTACCATTCGCTCCATCACCATCGAACTATTAATATTATGCATACATTTTTTAAATGTTTCAATTGTACTAAAAGATTAGTATAGGTTCTTTAGCTAATTGCTAACATTACCATACATATTTTTATATAAAAGCTTTATTCATTTACTATAAGCGTAATAAACCTTTATATAAAAGGAATATATATTTGGTGTTGTAAATCTAATGCACCTAATTATTATAGTCATGTCAAGATGAGATTGAACAATGTCTTAGAAACAAGCCTGTCAGAAATATAAATAATGATTAAAACATTTTTAAAGCTAACAATCCCATCAAAACAACCCTTTTAATTCATGATTACATTTTAATACTTTAGGCTAATAGAAGACTTTTTAGTGCAACTTTAACATAGCATTTTTAAGTCAATTCATGTAAATATACTATCTACAAAAATATGCACTGGAAAGTTACAAAAAAAATTATAATCTATTTGTTGGCCACTTGGTAGGTATTCGTTGATACATTTAAAATATAAATTAAAAAAAAATCACATTATTACATCCAATATGATGTAGCTAACATAAAATAACAAAATTATTCATTATATCAAAATGCATTACATATATAATAAATAATATATACTATGTATGAGGTAACCCCAGTTCTATTAAGATTATATAATACTAAATTCTATAATTATTGTTTTTATTTAACGAAAGAAAACAAAATTTTAAAACAAAATTATTAACAATTACAATACTACTCAATACTAATAGCTTAAAGTTTTTGATAATTTCAATCAACTCAACTACAACTTCCTTATTAATAAGGAATATCATTTATATAATAAGGATTACCTCATACTCTAGAGGTGAGCAATAATACCTAAGTATGTCTATAAATAAAAATAATATGTTTTCATAATCTATTCTATTCTTTTATGGCTTTTATTGAATTCATAATGAATTATAAATTAAATTATAGGGACAATTGCATTATTGAAAGTTATCCAACAATAACGAGAGTAAACAAAAAATATGGCTTCCAAGATTGTGACTGCATAAGCTCACCTCAAACATTATAAGCTCACCTCTATCTTAAAAATATGGTTTGGATTTGTCAAATTAAATAATTTAATATTTTGAAATAAATTAGTATAAAATTAGACATGGAGAATGTTTGAGTATTATTTAAATTAAATTAACTAATAATATTTACAATATAACTACCTATCTTGAAAACATTAAGTCACTGTGATCATTTATTAGAAAATGATAAACAAACTGCGCTTTCTTTTTATCAATAACTTGTTTGTTTATTCGTGATTGTGGTTCCTGAATAATACTAGGATTATCTCTTAAAAATATTGCACCAAATAATGTAGATAAAGTCTTTGCATCCAAGCCATTTTCTGCACAGTGTTGTAATGCTTCTTGTAAAAATTCACATAAATAGAGGAAAACATTCTTCCTAAACTCTGGCAATTCCATTACTATTTGCTTGCATTGTAAGTAGTTGGCAGATGCTCTAAGACATACAGACTGAAGGTTGTATGGTATAATTGGGTCTGATGTACTCTCAAGTAACAACAGAAGTGCTTCTGCCACAGAATGTATACTCCCAGGGATAGGATCAATAGAACCACTGTCCAACCAATCCCTTATCTGCAATACTTCAGAATGAAGACCAGGCTGCTCAAAGAGATTTGGTTCTTTCAGGCCATGAAGATAAATATGGTCCACCAAAAACCATATTTCCTTTGGTATAGAATATGTAGATTGGTTAGAAATACATTGGTCTCTTTTATTTTCTAATTCTATAAGTTTTCCCACTGGTACTTCTCTTATAGGCATGTTTAAGTTTACTAGTACTTCTATAGAGCAACCAAAACAGCTTCTTTGGTATGTTCCATTAACTGTGATGAAAATATCCTTACCACCATATAAGTGAAGAACTAAAATGTCATACAACTTGTCAGTACCGGCATTCATTTTACAGGCTGAAGTCTTGTTAATAAGTACTTTAAGCTGAATTTCACATGACTCATCTGCACAAATACATTTTTTGTAAGGCTCTACAATAAGCCACTCTTTGCAAAAGTTTGCTTCATCTAATTTCTTTATAAATTCAAATTCTACTGGTAATTTACCTGTATTCTTAATAGTTATCGTTCTGACTTGTAATTCTAAATACCTGACTGTACCAAAGTCTATTTCGGTTACATCAACTTTGACTTGTGGTATCAGTTCATTTTCAAGCTTATCTAATTGTTTAATAACTTCTTCATACACCTTCCTGTATTTTTCTTCATCTATGATTTTGATTTCTGAAACAAACATAGCAGAAACAGGTTTATGATCACTTATATTTAGAGAAGGGTGACTTCTATATGCCAATTGCATTATATTATGCCCTTTCCAGAATATTCGATCACACCAAGCTGGTGCACGATTTTTTTCACTGGAGTCCCAATTGTCAGTACCAGGGTCATATTTGTATGTGGGCTTAAAATTAATGACACCTTCAATGTAACCTGCAAAGACACTGTTGTTTTTATGTTGCTGTTTCAATTGATCCCATTCTAAAACTGGGGCAAAATTATTTTCATTGACTAATTTCTTCACACTCTGGGGATCCAATTCTGTAATGCGGTAATTGAGGTCTCCAAGCCAGTAGACATGATCATGATCTTTAATAGCTTTTGGCTGTTGATTTGGTTGCACAAACCTTGTTCTATTACAAATATCTCTAAAATCCTGGTTACGCCTTTCATATTCTTCAACATGAGCAGCTAAGTGGGAATTAACAAAACAAATAGAGGTATTATGCAAGTCAAATCTTATAGACACTCCACCCTTATTCCCCATCTTGCCCATGATTCCTGTACCCACTGTGTCACATACTATATTACTGACATGTGAATAATGTTTTTCCTTGATAAGAACAATAAGTAGCATACCAACCAGTCTTACTTTCTCCAACTTTACATATTTGGCCCTCCTGTCTACATAGTTTAATACTGCACTGTACCATTCATCTTCTCTAAATGTTTGGTCAAACAGAAAAGTTTCTTTAGACAAATCAAGCTCCTGAAATCCAACAGCATAAATATCAGGAGGCTCTTTATCTACACATAACCAGTCTTTAAGGGGTATCACTGGGGATTTATCATTCACATTCCATGTTCCACAAAATACAGTAAACTTTTTTGTAAATGTATAATCCAATTCTTTATCACACATCTTATGTTTTATTAGACTTTCTCTTATAGCCACTGGAGCAGTTTGTGTGTTTATCACACCTCTGGGAAGCACCATACTTTGAGCTATAATATCATCCTCTTTTTTGCCATTGTATTTCTTCAGCCAAACGAACTCTGGTTTTACTTGCAGTTTGTTAACAGCTTCTATGCCCCGAAATAAATCATCTACAAAATTGTCTACACGAGGAGTCATTTGAATTTCAAACTTAAACTTATTATTACGTGATTGTAAATTCAGGTACAGTATTGCTTCTGGATCAGATGGCTTGTTGTCAATTTCACATTTAAAAGTACTGTCTATAGGCAGTACTATTTCTATAGATAAATCGGTGAAGGATTTCGGTGGGTAACATGACGTAAATAAACAAAAGACGGCTTTCTCATCTCCATGTTCCACAATCGTTAAGAGCCTATCTTTCTTTACCCATTCTGGGTGGAGCACTTTAGCATCACAAAGGAATGCTGTTACTCGTTCACTAGACAAAAATTTTTCCTGAACAACGGATTTTATCTCTTCGTGATTCATTTTTAAGCAAAATTACCATTGGTTAATAACTAATAAGATTTTTAATTTTTCTAACATAACTTCAGCATCTGAATATCGTATACGAATATTGACATTTGACATTTAAATTTGAAGTTTCACATTCTATTATCTATATTGATTATGTTCGGAAACCACAAAAAGTCTAAACAACATATTAAATATATTATATTACATAATATGAATCATTATTATATTAAAATAATATCAGTAAAAAAATAAGAATTTATATTTATTATGATATTTTTTAATAATTTTAAAATAAAGCAATTAGATAAGCAATAAATAAAGCAATTAGATTGTTTTGTACTGTTAAGATTTACAAAATATTTACATACTCCTGATATTACAATGGAGGGTATAGGTAAGGAGGGCTATCTCTGTGTAAGAAAAGTGTCCGTTGAAATATGTTAAATTAGGGTAGCACCACATTAGCTGATGGTAAATCTGGGTAATTTTTACAGGAAGGTTTATATTTAATCGTCTTTTATTTGTGGTAGATGATACCGCCACGGTAGTAAGTGGGTTAATTACACCTTATTCAATTTACAGCTACTAGATTCATATTCACATACCCATTTGCTACATTAGCGCTATTCTTTAGGGTTAACCGTTATTTACCAATGAGAATGTACATAATCACTAATTATTATGTACCGCTTAATGGTGGACACCTTTTCAACTTTGCTTCCATATAAGATAGTACTACTTACCTCTACTCTACACTCCAATCTCTCTACACTCCAGAGACAATTCACAATTCACATTTCACAATACCTAATCTGTAATCATTAATCAATCAGATCAATCTATCAATGTCAAATGATAAAAATATAAATATCTGGAAGACTATACATAATATCATTTTCTTAACGCATTAATTCTTTCAACTTACAAAGTCTTTATTACAAAGTTTTGATTGGGTTAAGTAGTTTCTAAAATACAATCATGGGAGCTGCACCAACTGATTGGCAATTAGAGTGTACGGAATTAAAACAACGGGGAGCCTATTTATTGCAAACTGGGCAATGGTCTGACTGCACCTTCCTAGTGGGCACTGAACCCAATCAAGTAGTTTTGGTTGGCCACAAACTGATTCTAGCTATGGCTTCTCCTGTGTTTGAAGCTATGTTTTATGGTGGTATGGCAGAACGAAATGAACCAATACCAATTGTTGATGTCCAGATAGATGCTTTTAAAGCATTGTTAGAGTAAGTTACAACAATCGAGTAGGAATATTAATTAAATCTATTAAGTTTTTGAATTACAATCTTATCTTTCAGATATATTTATACTGGGAATATAAACATAAGTTCCTTTGATAAAGCATGTGAGTTATGTTATGGTGCCAAGAAATATATGCTGCCACATCTAGTGAAAGAATGTACCAGATACCTCTGGTCTGATCTTTACCCCAGAAATGCTTGTAGAGCTTATGAGTTTGCCAGACTGTTTGAAGAGAATGTTCTTATGGAGAAATGCATTCAGGTACTAAATTCATTTAATTTTATAATAATAAGTATAACACTGTGATGTTATATTTGCATGATCTATTATGACACAATTCGAAAGTTTTATTTTATCTTATATTCATATGTAGCTATGCTTGTATTGTAAACATATGTATAATGAATCTAAGAATGTGAATTAAAGAAAAATAAACAAATCATATTTCTTTTTTTTAACATAAATTTAATTTACAGATAATAAGCACTAATACCAAAGAAGTGTTAAATGATAGTAGCTTTGAGGAAGTGGAATTGAATACTGTGATTACTGTTTTCTCATTGGACCATCTTAATGTTGATAGTGAATTAGATTTGTTCGAAGCAGCTGTTAGGTAAGTATCTCTTATAATAAATTATCTCATTGATATACAGAACTTGGTACATTTGATTTGGTATATAAGCCATAAGTATTATATTGTAAAACAGTATTCATATATTTTTATTAGTAAAATTATGACATGGTAAATCTACAACATCTTTAAATGTTTAATATTTTTAGATATGCGAAAGCTTTAGAGAAAAGGACTGAGAGAAGTGCGAGTCCTCCCACAGAAGGGCCTTCATCTTCTGAAAACAGTCAAAAGAGCCCAGTACCTTCTACGTCACAAGAAAAAGAACAGGTTATTTTTTATTATAATGCAACATAGTTTTATTGTATAATTATTAGGTTATTATATTTTTAAATTTTCCTGGTTTGATCATAAGGTGAGAGGTTGATGAACACATTTTAAATTAAAATCATCATACAAATGAGCTTAGTTAAACTTTCTATTTATAAGTTCAAAAAATGGTTATCATAAGATAAAGGAGAAATATATTTCAAAATGGCAGGCAATAAATACTTAAATTAGAAATAATTAATTAGTAATTCAGAACTGCAAAAGGAGTTTCTAATAGGTGTTTATTTAGTTTCTATTAATATAAAAATACATGCATTTTTAGTTTTATATCCACTGCAGGAAATGTATGTAGTTATCATTATTTTTGTAGTAATTTATATATTAAACATATTCAGGTCGTAAATGTAGAAAGCAGTGCAGAGAGTAGTCCAGAAACAGTGATGGATACCTGCCGTAATGACACGGAAACAGCGGGCCCTCCTGTGGAGCACAATAAAAAACCTAAGACAGGTATTATAATATAATATAATAATAAATAATAATTGATTTAAGACGCAAAGTTGTTTTGTGTTGTACATTAGTACAAGCTAAACATAAAGTACATAGTAATAGTAATGTTTCCATATCATTTCAATTGTTCAATCTCCAAAACTGTTTAAGAAGTGGCCTCTTATATTAAATACGGCCTTCTACAGACTATAGACTATATAAACCATATTTTTTTAAGTACCTAGATAATCTACCTATCTAGAGTGACTATTGCTGATTAGTTTTGTAGTTAATATTATATTATATACTAGCATTTCCCGCGGCTTCGCAAGCGTTTTAAAGTCCGGAAACCAAATATTTTCTGCAATTTTCAGTTTTGCAACATCAATGATCCGCTCCTAATAGTCATATAGCCTACAGATTTCCTCGATAAACGGACTATCCAACACAAAAAGAATATTCAATTCGGACCAGTAGTTTCTGAGATTAGCGCGTTCAACCACACAAACAAATAAACTCTTCAGCTTTATAATATTAGTATAGATAACATAAGATATAGTAATTAAAATTTATTATACATTATTAAATGTCATTAATATCATTTCAGAACATAAAGAGAAAGTGTCAATAAGGAGTGCAGTAGAGAAGATCAGGTTCCTGACACTCTCTCCGCAGCAATTTGCAGGGGGTCCAGCCAGGTCGTCTTTGCTTAGCGAATCTGAGGCTTTTGCAGTACTTATGAATATTTTGTCAGCCAGCACAGATGTTTCCATGCCCCATGGATTTTCGACTTCTCGAGTTCCAAGGAAACAGTTGATTGGTGGCGGGCCTTCTTGTAATGTAAGATTCTGAAATTTTATTTTAATGTTTTTTTTTAAATATAAAATTACTACAAAAAAGTAGTCATTCTGAGTGATTACTTAGATAATTAATTCTTAATATTTTAAAGTGAATGCCAATTTTGTGTAAAAAGCTAGTAGGTACTATTCACTTAACCCAACAGAACTTTCCTTATCTTAATGGGTTGCCATAGGATCAATTATGCACTCACCTCTGCAACCAAAAGTTGTTCCCATGCTGCTCTGCTTTCAGTGATGTACTAGGAGCAACCCGCATTTTTTCAACAACGCCCACTAAATGGTTTATCTTATCTTCCATTGTGTCTTTGCGCCCAGCTGGGTTGCCAGACGCTAACGAATTCCAACAACATTTATGTGTTCAATATTTTTGAAGTGAAACTTCTTTAGAATCGTTGTGATTTCAAACTTGATGAAACGAATAAATAAGTCCATAGTACCAGGCGCTCAGAGACGGGGAAGAGTTAGCCTTAATTTAAATTCAAGTTTTACTTCTGACATGTGTACTTTGTACACACACAATGTTTATTTGTTTTCAACAACGCCCACTAAATTGGTTTATCTTCCATTGTGCCTCATGGCTTTGCTCCCAGATGGGATGCTAGACGCTAACGAATCACCACAACATGTGCGTTCAATATTTTTTGACTAAATATGTGGAACACATTACATAGTTACAGTGGTAGCTACGACAGTGGTAGCTCAGCGGTAACGCGCTCGCTTGGATAACAGAGTGATGCGGGTTCAAATCCGGGTCTCGCACCTCTGATATTTGCAAGTGCGAATCATTTCTATCATTTGATTACCACTTGTCTTACGGTGAAGGAAAACATCGTGAGGAAACCTGCATGTCTGAGAAAACCTAGCAAGTTTTCGAAAGACATGTGAAGTCCGCCAACCCGCACTAGGCCAGCGCGGTGGACTATGGCCTGATCCCCCTCGTACTGGGGGAGGCCCCTGGTCAGCTGTGGGACGTTAAAAAGGGCTGATGATGATGATGATGATTACACAGCTAATATGAGGTTTGACCGCAGATGCCAACATTCACAGTGGACACCCCAAGCCCGGTGACAGTGGAGCAGGTCTGGTGTGCACCGGAGCTGTCGCGCCTACCGCAGCCCTGCATCACCTACCCGCGCCCCACCCGACAGGAAGGTACCACTACTATTAAATACTACCAGTTTTCTTTTTGAACTAATCAAAATTCAACAATCTCAGACATGTATACTTTGTTCTGAATTTTTGTGATTTTTTTGGGATTTTTTCGCGGATTTATTTTGATTTTTAGTCTCCGACGTTTCGAATGCTTTAAAGCAATCATGGTCAAGCATTCGAAACGTCGGGAACCAAAAATCATAATAAATCCGCGACCAAATTCGAAAAGGTAGTTTTATTTATAATACATAATAATATTAGTATAACAAGTAGTACATTACTTGAGCAGGCATGGGGGGCAATATAAGTCTAGATTAGGTATAACAAGTAATACATTACTCGAGCAGGCGTGGGTAGCATGGGGGGCATGGGGGCGATGGGCCCCGGCGTGATGGAGCACATGGAGCTGCACCACGCGCTGTCGCACAAGATCTACTGCCAGCGCGCGCTGCTGCAGCACACCGACTGCCTCAACACCAGCGCGCTGGACTGCTCCGTCACCTTCATGGTGGATAAGAACATATACGTGCTGGGAGTGCAGGTCGGTCATATCATAGATGATGTATACAAATAGTGTTAATCTAGTACGTTCATTTTTAATTGCACTACACTATGGTAATTTTGTTTTTTTTTTTAATTACAATAGATATGGGTATTTTGGCTTTAGTTTTGTACTATAACCATGATAACATTAGAAATGTAAGGCATTAAAATTCAAAACGAAAACGTCGAAAAGATAGTTAAAGAGATTGTTCCCAAATATCTCCGATTTCTTTTAAATGCAGTGAAGGAATTATTTTTTATTTTTTCAAACAATAAATTTACACAAAGAGTTATATAAAATAAAATTTTTAAATTTTAATCTAAAAAAAATTGAAAACACGAATTTTACTCTATACTAATATTATAAAGAGGAAAGTATATAGTATTATAAAGAGGGTAGTTTGTATGTTTGTAACGAATTGGCTCAAAAAGTACTGGACCGGTTTTACAAATTCTTTCACCATTTGAATGCTACATTATCACTTTAATGAGATTAATATAGCCTATTTTAATTGCAAGAAAAAGTTAATTTACAATTTAATTTATAGAAGAGTTAGATTGAGATAAAAAAAAATTTAGTCCCTCTGAGTTTCTATCGAATTTTAATGCTGAATAAAACATTTTGATTTGATTTGATTTGAAGCCTTTTTTTTATGTACTCATTCACAGGCGTTAAGCGCTCGTGCCTTTTGTTTATTTAATTTTTCTTTTATTTTGGCGTTTTACATTTTTAAACTTAAAACTAGCGATACATGCATCAGCTTACATACTATGGGGTCGTCCATAAATCACGTGATGTTTGAATGGGGGGGGGGGGGGGGGGGGAGGTGGTTCGGAAAAAATCACGAAATATCACCAGGAGGGAGGGGGGGTGTAGTGAGTTATCACGTATTTACTCACCGTTGGGATTATCCCGCGCGCCGCGACAATCGCCGAACTTTTATAACAATAAGCCTAGTCACGACCTGTACGGGAACTACTATTGCAAGAAATGGCATTATTTAAAGCTATGCTATGCTTTAAAAAATCGTGTATTATAAATTCTTCATAACAGATGATGAGACCAATAGGATGGGCCAAACATTCCCCCAGACACACGAAGCGTCGCTATTAGTAAGAATGGAAGTGTAATAATGAACCGATTGCTTTGGATTGCTTATAAAAAGTATTGACATACTTCCATTAGTATCATGTATAAAAATTAAGACATACATAAATTATAAGTAACGTTACATTGTTATAGTAGTAGTTATAAGTTACAGACGGACAAATTATACATTTTTAATGATATTCTCAAAAACTTTTACTATATTTACATATGTGAATATCAGCACTGAAAGTTTAAGAAAAGTGAATACTATTTTGACTTAACTTTAGCACCGGGTGATGTACCCAGTGCTCAAAGTTAATTAACCGTCGGCCGAAACTAGAGGGTATGCATACAGTCAAAAACCATACATAAACCACCTAATCCCATTGATTTTCTTAATGAGAAAAAAGAAAATTCTGGCAGGATTTTAGTCGAGTCGTAAGGATTCTGTAGGTGCTAGTGCACAAAAAAACTACGGAAAAGGAGCAGTAGCCAGTAAGTATATTATACGTAACTCCCAGTCACATAGGCTAGACTCATACTTCCGCATAACTCTTATGGAACCCAACTTGATGGATAAGGAAGGACATCAGATCTTGAAAAAAAATACTTTTAAAAAAGGCTGCAGAAGTCCACACAGAAGTGTGAAATAGTAAGGTTATCGACCGCCATGACGTCTTAGTAGAGTATGTCGTATGTCGAGTAGAATGACAGTGCTTTATTCTATGACTTACCTTCTCAGCAGTAGTATAGCCAGGGCCGTCTTTACCCGGGGGTGCAAGCGCCGAATATTTAGATATTTTATCGGCTCCAAGAAAAACTAACATTTAAAAATAGATTTGATGTTGACGGGGAGGATTTATATGTATAATGAATTGGAATTTTTGCCAATATTTTTTCCCAATGCCTCAACAAGTACTCCCATTGATATTTTAAGCTATATATACTCTAATAATTTAATCTCCTCATTTCCTAATATCTCAACATCTCTACGTATATATTTAACACTGCCTGTTACAGTAGCTGAAGGTGAATTAATAAAAAATTATCTTCGGTCAACCATGACCAAAGACAGACTGACAAACTTAGCTATTATAAGTATAGAATCCAAAATTGATATAAAAATAAATGATTTAATTGAAATCGAGGGCGCAGTCTGAGCCCCGCACCCCGGCGCCAAATAGACTTAAGACAGCAGTGAGTATAGCGAGCATGTATGAGAGAGCCAGTATTTGCTTCAGGTACAATAGTAAAATTTCACGATTATTATTTTGTCATTTATTCTTCTTAATTAGAATTTTAACATTTTTATCACGGTGCTTAATTTACCAAAATTATATTAGATTATACCTGTTAACCTTTATTTAAAAATAATATTCAGATTTTTTAAGGTACTTTGTAAAAAATACACGTGATTTTGAGTTGGGTAATCTTAAACCTCACCACGTATCACCATGGGGGAGGGGGGGTCTAAAAAGTTGCTTAAAAACATCACGTGATTTATGGACGACCCCTATGACGTGGTTTGAAACTGACACTGACTTTTTTTTAATATTATGTGTTAAAACAATGATTTGAAGCCGTGGGAAATGCTAGTTCATGTATAAAATGTAAAGTCCCATCCAGACTCTCCACGAGGCTACACAAGGGAATGCGAGAGCAAGAGTGTGGACGGTGCGCTCGTTTCCCCTCGCCTTCCCTCCCCTCGCCTCGCAGTCGCGGATGGGACAGCCAGCAGCCTCCACTCGTCAAGACTCGTGCGAGAGCCTCTAGTGAGGCGCCTCGCGAGAGTCTGGATGGGACATTTTTTGAAGTGAAACTTCTTTAGAATCGTTGTGATTTAAAACTCGCTGAAACGAAAAAATAAGTTCATAGTACCAGGCGCACAGAAACGGGGAAGAGTTAGCCTTAGTTAGATCTCGCCCACCGCGAGTCAGTGACATTTCTAACTCTGTCTAACTCGTGGGTGTGACCTTCGCGCCATCTCCCTCTATCAACGGGGTTATTTAGTATAAATATAAACGAGATTTAAAAATTAGTTTGCCTAAGAAGTTTCTTTTTTTTTAAATATTTTATATATGTTGGAACATTATTACAACAGCGCCATCTAGTTCCATGGTAAGCTACGAGGCTTGTGTTACAGATACCAGATAGTTGTCATACTACACATATATAAATTTTATATATACATGTTATAAATATAAACACCCACGACTGGAGTACAAACATTCGTGCTCAACAAATGAATGTCCCCAGCGGGACTCGAACCCGCGACCGCTGGCGCAGAAAGTAGGGCCACTACCAACTGAGCCAAACGTGTCGTCATTGAAGCGGTGTGGTGTGTCAGGTGCCGACGCAGGCGCCGAGCGAGGAGGGCGGCGGCGGCGGCGGCGCGGGCGGCTACTCCGAGCTGCTGTACGCGCACCTGCTGGACGCGGACGGCGCGCGCCTCTCCTACACGCACTACACCAACCGCGTGCCCTACCGGCACCTGCTCGACATCATGTTCAACCGCCGCGTCTATATACAGCGTAACAAGGTCACACACTCACACTCCCTCTCATACTCACACTTCTCACACTCCCTTTCACACTCACGCTTCTTCTCACACTCACACTTCCCACACTCACACTCCTTCTAACACTCACACTTCTTCTCACTCTCACACTTTTTCTCACACTCACACTTCTCACTCTCACGCGCTTCAATAAAATATCTCATGCACAGCTCACACACCCTTTCCCCCTCACTTTAACTCCTTCGCACGCGCTTCAATACAATATCTCCTGCATAGCTCACACCCCCTCTCCCCCTCACTTTAACTCTTCCTCGCAGGCTTCACTCTCACACTCCCCATCACTCTCACTCTCCCTCGCAGGCGCTGCAATACATTGTCTCCTGCGCAGCATGCATGGCCGGTCCGGCCACAGTAACCAATCTCATAGTGACTATAAAATTGGCCGCCGTAGCTGGAATAGGTCGGATTATCTTCTTTAAAAAAATTCACTGCTGGGCGCGGGCCTCTCTCAGTACGATTGGGATCAGGCCATAGTCCACCGCGCTGGCCTAGTGCGAGTTGGCGGACTTCACATGTCTGTCGAAAACTTGTTAGGTTTTCTCAGACATGCAGGTTTCCTCACGATATTTTACTCCACCGTAAGACAAATGGTAATCATGATATGAATGATTCGCACATGAAAATATCAGAGGTGCGAAACCCGGATTTGAACCCGCACTCGGTTATCCAAGCGAGCGCGTTACCGCTGGGCTTTGAAATACAAAATAATAATATTGTCATCAACCTTTCTGTAATTTTATTAGTAAAGTAACACAAAGCTTCTCTATTCTCATTATCATGTCGTCCACCAGGTGTACAAAGTGGGCATAGTGTTCAACAAAGTGGGCTGGTACCCGATGGGAACGTGCGCACAGCAGGTGGCGGCTGAGTCAGTCTTCTTCAACTTCGGCATCGGCCACAGCAGCGACTCTGTACGGGATGGACTTATACGATCTATTATATTCACTTATTAAATACACTAATACTATTATTTTTATAGTATAGGATCCAGACTATGGTTGTCGTTCACTCATTTATATAGTATTTTATGTTAAACGATGAATGTTTTTTACTATCTTAGTTCCCAACTCAGCGTAGTAGAAAAAGTGATAAATATTTTTTTATATATATTAATAGATTCCCTGGTTAAATGTAATAAAATAATTTATTAATCATAATATATTTATTTTTATTTTACTTCAATGCATGGCAGATAAACATAACAAGGTAAACTAGAGGTGGGCAAAATATATCATTTTTGCGATTGGAACATTTGCATCTGGATCACTGAAATGTTCCAGAACACTGATATGTTTCATTTGGCTCATTTGAATCATCGACTCAAAAGATATAAAATACAGAATGTTTTGAGTTACGTCGCGAGTATTTATTACTGTGTCAGTGAATTTTTTATATTTTATTTATTTATTTTAATTTTTTTTATGGTTTGACTTAAAATTGTAATTTAAATCCTAAACAGAACTCTATTAAGTTTTCGTAAACAGGCGCGAACGAACATAAACAATATGACAAATGCCGCATCAACGTAAAATGTTAATGCAAACATTACATGCAAAAACCGACTGTATAGTATTTGATACGTAAGCGCCTTAGTGGTCATTTTACGTACATGAATACCGACACCGAAAATCCGTACGAATTAAGTGATACACTTCTTATTTGTTATCTCTTTCTGACTTGTATAGATTGTAATTATTTTGCCCGCTCACTCGCAAGTCGAGAGTCGCGATTCAATAGTTTAGTAATTAGTTGTCTCTCTCGCTCGCCGCTCATACGGAACGCGAGCGACGTGTCGCGCTAATGTTCCAGATCCAAATGAAGCAATTGAAATGTTGCGAGTGAACGAATCTTTTGAATCACTTTAGTGATTCGGATCAGTGAGTCGGTTCCGTAAATAGTTACACACGCCTAAGGTAAACATATGAGTGAAAGAAAACCTACCTCCGGATCCTAGACTATTAAGTGTAATGATAAATATATGTGAAATCGTAAGTCCAAAGCATTTATTGTGAAGTACTTTTCATTTCAATTCAATTAAGAAACTCGAATGCGTGAATTAATGAACAAAATACATATTTTTTGTAAAAATACACACTGATTTATTCAATTTTGTTTCGTTTGTTCGTTCAATATGTAATAACAGATGTGTCATTAAAATGAAACAACAAAACAGCAACTATGTATTAATAAGAATATAGCAGAAATTAATAATTGTAATTAATACTAAATTTTTATTTTGATCTCATTATGATCTACTAAATAAGTACATAAATGACCGTAAAAATATATTATAAGTTTTCATAGGGATGCCAATTTGTATAGATGGAGGATTTGTGTTCACTAAATATGTAATAAATTATTGTAATTTGAGCTTTGCCTTTCTTCTCTATACCTTCAGGAAAGTGTGTACTTATACCTACACTAAAATGAGGTAACAGTGACTCCATGTAAGTGGTAAACTTCAGAATGTTAAGAAATATACAATAATTACAAATATAACTACAGTTCTCGAGGCATAAGCTCAGCTTTGCGTTTGTGTGAGTGATAGCTAAAAAGCCAATAGCCGCGCATCAAAAACCAGCTAAAGCAGGTTTCAACCAACTCGCAACGCGCTACGCCTTCGGTCGGGCCTATCCGTACACTGCACTCACACAAATGCAAAGCTGAGCTTATGCCTCAAGAACTGTATGCTATTACAATAAAGCAAAAGCCGAATTGGCGTAATTATAATATAGGTATAAGGATAACTAATTTCTACTGTGAACTGCTACTTAAACAGTATTAAAAATTATTTTGAATAAGGTGTTGGTTTATTTTGACATTTTAAAAGCTTATATGAAGGGACTAAAGAATTTGTAAAGATGAAATGAATTTATTAAAAATATGTCATATAAAAATAGTTATATTTTTTTCTATTTTTAATATAATTAATTCCATTGTTTTATGAGCCAGTTTCTTTTGTTTCAATTCTATTTCAAATTTTTGAATATTGTTGCATTTCTGCATAAAATTTTCTTTGCTTAGCTATATCAATGTAGTATTTTAGAAGTTAGAATTTTGACTATTATGTTTTAATGATTACTATAATGTATTCTTAGATGAGAGAATTTTAGTTTGTATTAATAATGAATATAACTAATGATTAATATTTAATATTAAAAAAATATATAACTACTGATCTACAATTTTTACACACTTTTACTACAGTTTTATTAATTTTACCTTTATAAGATTTTATCTGTTTACGCATTTAATACGTGCAATGAACCATAATATTCATTTACTTTAAATGATAAAACAAAAGATTTTATGTAAAATTAAATCAAATAAAATGCGTCCTTTGCATCTCCAATTGGAGATAAATTTTAAAAACAACAACAATCAAATAAAATGCTACGATTTTTGGCTGCTGCATGATACTGCTTTATCTCATCGACTATCGACATTTTTGACTACCTTCATAGCATAGATGACTAATAAAATAGATGAATTTCTCCAAACAAATCTTGGCGAATCTGTCCATCTCTGTCATTTGTATGATAATTATCATGCCCTCTCTACTTCTGGCGACAACCGAAATAGCAATATTTTTCCGTTTCAGCTGCATACGTCATCACTGTGACGTCATCACTGTGACATCACAGCTACATCAGAATGTCATTTTTGAAATTTTCTAATTTTAACCGTTGTCCGTTATAACTTCATAGTAGAGTACATGTACCTCTAATACTTTTTGCTACATATATTATATATTATAACTTTTACTTGTGTAAAATAAATTATAAATATTTAATACTGAACCCGGCGTGACTGTGAAAGAGGGCTTGCCGTTTTCTTATATTAATTTACATTTGATCAATTTGTAGATTAGTGTTGATTATTGTAGGTTAGTGTCGATTAATGTAGATTGGTGTTGATTGATATAGAATAGTAGTATACATAAAGTAACTTAAATATATACTAAGGTAGTATAGTTGGATTTGTGCTTTGAGTTTGATACAAACTTTCTAATTTCTTCATTAGTGTTCGTTCTCTTCGATTGTCCCTACGTTTGTATTAGTCTTTTTCTAACATGACGAAGCATTGTAATATTCCACATTGTGAGGTTCTGCCAACGTAGCTGCAATAAATTCATTAATTTCTGATACTAAGGTGAACATAATTAGTAGTGATAATGATGCATCAAGAATTAACCATTATGTAGTTAGTGGGAAAAAAAATTACCATATGTATGATGTACCACATTTACTGAAATGTTTTCGTAATAATTTCCAGCAAAAGAATTTGCTTCTTGGCAGTCAGCGTGCTCAGTGGAAATATGTTCATATTATGTTGTATAAAGTAGATGACCACAAAGGTGCTGCAAGGCTAACAAAATTTACTGACAAGCATATTTATCCAAACTCTTTTGATAAGGTAATTCTATTGTTACATTTCATAAATTAATATTTCTTAAATTTCATAAATATTACTTTAGATCTTTAATATTAGCTTATTTTTAATATAAAAAATAAAATCGTCTTTACTGAATAAAATTTCTAAGTGCTTAAAGCTATTAATATAATATTGAAAAGTTTATTCATTGATTGGACGCATTACCTATATACCTATATAGTTAAAGTATATAGTTACTTATCATTACACTAAAGATAAATTGACTATTGCATTGAATAAATTATTATAATTATATGTTTACAGGTGAAGTATGCTGCGCAGGTTTAGTCGAAGTGTTTCAGCATCTATAAGTCTCATGATGAAAGTTCCAGGAAGAACACAATTACTGTAGTACATAAAATGTAAATATTGAGAATGGCTTATTCACAGCTGAGATGATTTTATTTGTTAATGATTTATTTGAATGTCTGAATTGCTGTGGCTGTGAAGGTACCAGCTTACGTAATGCTTTGTCATTAAATTCGAGTCATATTGAATTTTGGAACAAGGCGTTGAAAAGGCTACACTCAATGAAGTTTGATGCTTCAGACTCTCGAGAAAGCAATCCAGTTTTTGCAACATTTTATTCATGATTTGAATACTATAAAGGAGCTTTGGTCTGATTTAAAATTAATTCCAGGTGTTAAATTCTTGAGTCTGAAATGTCTTAACCAAGATCCTTTAGAAAACTTTATTTCTCAAATCAGAGGACAGGGTGGTTCTACACACCTGACTGTCACAACTTTGTTGCATTGTTCAAAACATTATTGATAAATAACATATCAACTGGCAAATCTTTATATGCAAATTGCGCAGCTGATAATGATTCAATGCTAGGTACCTTACAATGCTAGGTACCTTTTAGGGAAAAGTTTAATAATTATATTGATGACCGCAGTTGTCAAGTTAGTGATTTGGATTTTGTTGACAAATTATTGCCTTCTGAAAATGTTTTTCAATCACAAGTTGTATCTTATATAGCTGGAGCAGTCTGCAGATATTTATTTCCCAAGTTAAATTGTAGTTAATGTCAAAATTGTAAAGATATTCTATTGTCTAATGAGTTAAATCCGATTCATTATTAAATTAAAAGTAAAGAATACAATGAAATCAATAATAAAATGTATTATCCTTCTAAGAATCTATAGAAGAGTCTTACCAAAGATTTGTAAAGTTATTATCTGATTTGATGAAATCATTTGATAATCTTGATACCACTTGTGTTGATCATAAACAAATATTTTTAAAAGCATTCAAATTATTTATGATACATATTAAAGTTAGACAATGGTGTATAAATTTTAATTGAAGAATGCACAAAGTAGATTCAAGAGAAACAGGGATGGAAATGGAAAATTTGCTAAATATGAAAGTTTCAAAAGGGCCAAGCTATGGTCGAACTCGTCGTCAGAGTACTTAATTAATATTCCAATATTGTTTCAATATTTTGTTCATTAATTAACTCTTATTATTAATTACTAATGTGGTTTCATTTTGTTTATATTAAAAAAATAGGAATTTTCCATTTTCATTGATTTTATTTATTATAAAAGTAATGCCTAAATGTTTGATTTTACTTCTGAATTATATTTAGTCAAATACTATAAAAAACATAATGGTTTGCATTATGTGATGGACCTATGTAAAATTTAGTTTTATAAATATTAATGTATGTAGACCATAGATTTAATATATTTTTTCTGAAATTTGTATTTAAAATGTGTCTTAGACCAAAATATTTGTTTGAACGCGCTAATTTCGATTTGCTTTTAATATTCATACACAAGATAAAGATTGTTCAACTCCTAAAAATATTTAAACAAACGCAAAAGTCAGTTCTTAATATAAAGCTATATGTATGTACCTAATACATAATAATGATAATGTTATTAACGAAAATTGTTCCATTTTTAGTTGTACTAATAATTTTATTTGTAATATAAAATATTTTCACTTACAGTGAATACAAATAGGAAATTTGTATTGAAAAGTTTTTTGACTTTGTTAATTTTTTTGCATATAAAATTGTCGCACTGATTTGTACATATTTAATTGATAAAATTCTTCAGAATTGTCTTTTTCTTGTAAAAACATATGTAATTATATTTTAAAAAAATATAAAAAATTAGAAACTTATTTTTGTATTTTATTTCTGGTTATAATATATAATTTTATCATTAAAATATCCCTACTAAAAAACCGCGAACAATTGCGGGAAACCGGTTTTTACGACAAAACATCCCTATTTAACCGTAATTTAATACCGACTTACATCACTATGCATTCAATCTCCCTGATTTGCATATGACGTCATACATGAAGAACGAGATAGCTTGGCGACTGAAAAGAAATACAATAGCCGTGAGAGGAACAGCAAATATTGAGTTGCCATTTATGCTATAACAATTCCCAAATAAAAAATTTTTCGGTAAAATATAAATTGATTTTTATAATTTTTAAGGTATGGCTATTAATATTTTATGCATAATATGAAGTATAACTACAATATAAATTTATTTGTTTATTGTTGAAAACAATTAAGAAGGTTTCAAATTTTTACGTAAATCAATGTGCATATATTATTTTAAAAAAAATACTTTTTAAGCATATTTAGCTTATTTGTATGAACATTTTATAGTATAATAGACTTTTAATTAACATATTCTTTGTAGCTATTTATAATTTGTAATAATTAAATCGGGAAAAACTTCTTTTTATCACCCTACACTGCTGACAGCTCCACCACTTACGTCTCTTATTTGCCCCCTTTAACGGAAAATACGCTTGTATGACAGATGGCCGGGGTTGCTTCATAGTTCAGACAAATTTAAAAATCCCGCTAAAATCTAACTATGGCAACACTGGTTACGAGAGGACCTAAAAAATAAATATTCTCATTTCATTATTGTCTTAAAAGAAAAGATAAGAAAGTTTGGTATAACAATTACATGTTTATATCTAAATTAATTTACAATTCAATATATTACACTGAAATTAGTAAAATATTCGTATAGTGATTATGTAGATATGTATATTGAAGAGGAATAATTATAGATTATACACTTATATACTGGGAATAATCTTTTTCACAACAGCTGTCACATTGACTTTTGTCATGTTGGAAGTTGTCAAATTGCCATTCCGAGGCAGTTGTTTAGAGCCTTGTTCTAAACATATTATTTTAATTATTTATTATTTAGCGGTATAAAAAAGACTGATGTGGTTATCCTTAGCATATAGATAGTGATATTCGATCTGAGTCAACAATTAAATAACTTATAATAGATGGTATAAGTGAAGATGTCTCGGAATAGATGTGATGGTTTACTTGCGAAGGTCGATTTTCCTCTTTACACCCTGCAAACTCTCACGAGCCGTCATGTTCTCGTGGCAGGCGGTGGCGGTGCTTCGAATACAGGTGTCGCAAATGGATTTGTAAGTATTGAGAGTAACTTATCTAGGAAAACACAGCTTATGCATTTTGCTTCATAATAGACTTCGATACGCGTCAGCAATTTAATTATTAAACGATATTCTTGTTTACATGGTTTATTTACATAATTTCCTTAGTATTTACCGCATTTTATTTAATTCCAGGAAATATTTGAGTTATCACACAATGGAACACGATTTGTAGCGGAAGAAGTAATGAGGTACGAAACAGGACCAAATGTTGTGATGACATGTTCCGTACAAAATGTACAGAATAGGATATACCTGGCAGCTGGTCAAGAAAGCCACTGCCAGCTGTACAAAGTTAATGTTAAGATGGTAGATGCTGCAGAGATGCGTCGCGGCAGCTTTCGAGCCGAAAATGGCCTTGTACGTCGTCGTAGAACTATCTCTGAGAATGATAACATATCAAAGATGGAAAGCCATAACTATACTACAGATAAAAGAATGTCATTTGAAATCCGGCCATGTGAAAGTGTGCAAACAGATTTTGGGTTAGTATTAGATATTGTTTAAGGCATTTTAAAGTGAAGATAATTTTATACAATCTATGAATTTATTATTGAGTGTTTATTAATTACTTATGTGTTCAATGTTTTCCAGTGAGGATCCACTACAAAGGGTAGTCACAATAAGTCATAATGGAAAACTGATGGCAACTGGTGGAGTGGATGGTAAAGTCAGAGTTTGGTCATTTCCTAAAATGCAACTATTGTTTGAATTACAAGGACACACAAAAGAGGTATGCATTTAAAACATATAATAGTTTTAAAGTCTAATCTTACACTTTTATTAAAATAAATAAAAAATTGGGTTTGTTTGATGGAGATAATTTCTTGAATGACTGAGCAAATATAAAAAAATTTACTAATCTTATTCATGGAAAATGATACAGTACCATAATATCAAAAACATTGAATGACTGTACAACATAACATGTAAACAATTATGAGAAAATACTTGTTTAAAAAAATACATCTATTCAGATATAATAAATTAAAGTATCTGTTTTTATAGTCAAAATATCAGCTCTACTATTTTTTATATAAAACTAGCGACTCATCCTCACTCAAACAAACAAAAAATCCATTTTGCCTGACCGTTTTTTCCAGTTAACTTCTAATATGGCTGGACTGATTGTGATAAGATAGCTGATGCAACTAAAAGCTACTTTAATTAAAAGATTTAGCAGCCCACCTAAAATATGTTGTTTTGTTTAGTAGATATTTTAGTAATACTTTCTTAGATTTATGCGAATTTGACTTTATTCTAATATATAATAATTTATTGTGTGATATTATTTAATATTGTTTCATTTATAATATTTATTTTTAAATAAAAAAAATCTAATCAATGTCCTTATCTTAAAAGAACATTGACATTTACTGTAAAAACAGCAGTTCACTACTTTATAGTTTACTTATATTAGATTTGTTGGTAGCAGGTTATCATAATTATAACTAAGTAACTCTAAACAAACTAGTAATAATGAGTATCTATATTCAAAGCAATCTTGAAACTAATACTGGTTTTAAATTTTAATCCAGTTATATTTTTATTTATACAAATACCTATTTATATTATAACTTTAAGGCAAAGTTACTTCACCTTGCTTATTTTCTTTGTTTGATTTCAGCTGGACGACCTGGACTTTAGTCCGTGTGATAGTAAATTGGCGAGCATAGCCAAAGATGGGCAAGCACTGGTGTGGGGAACCAATGCGAAGGCTGCTCCTCAGCTCAGTCTCACCTGCCAGCCACCCAATGGCACTAAGTACCTGTTTCGACGTTGCAAGTAAGTGAACAAAACTAAAGCTTAAACATCTGTTGATTTTTTCTTTTATTCTTATTTCTATCATTATATTGATTAGATAAGCGCATTTATAAGGGTTTATGTATTGACACCTGTTACCATTCTTTTACTGGTTATAGGCCTGTAATGTATTTAAAAGGGAATCTGATTTGCGTTCTTGAAGCGTATTTTCGGAAACTTGTTAGTTAATATTGTCTTCACCCTGTGTAACATTTTAAAATGTAAAAAAAAATATTACTTGTACTACCTACCGTCTTTACATGGGTAGTACAAATGGGTAGTACAAAGTCGCTTTCCGCGTTTAGACACAGAATTTTTAATCTACGCCACGGATTTTAATGCGGTTTCCATCAATAGAAAGGGTGATCCAAGAGAATGGCTTATATTATGTATAATACATCTATATAAATAAAATGATAGAGGTCTGCAGTTGTGCGCACATCACGGAAAAACTACTGGTTAGATTTCAATGAAACTTACTAAGTTTTATTTCTTCGACACTTGGCCCTTATCAAAAATAAAAAAATGATTGCGATATCTTCATTTAATAAAAAGTTATTAAAGTTTCAAGAAACAACGATTTGTATATGCACTGCGTGTTCAATGATGTATGTTTCCCTCTCGCAGACTAGTGGGGCAAGCGGCGTAGCGCGCTTGCGGAAAACTTTGTTAATATTTCAAGCAACGCGCACGAAGTTGCGGGTATCAGCTAGTAGTAAATAAAGCCAATAAAATATCTTATTTCAATGAAATTACAAGTCGTTAAAAAGTATCTAGGGATGAATCCGAGCTAAGCTAGGTTGAGTCATTTTGTTCTCATTAAAAATTTACAGTTTACCATATATTGCACATTTCTTTCAGGTTTGGAGCGATAGAAGATAAGAAAGGTGAATACAGAATGTTCACAATAGCCAATCCTTTATCGAGGTCCGGCAAAGCAAAAGGCCTAGTGCAGATGTGGGAGCCTCGCACCGGGGCTTTGAAGAAGACTGTAGTGGTAGCGGAGTCCCTCTCCGCACTGGCAGTGAGGGACGATGGCAGATTTGTGGGTGTTGGCACTATGTTCAGTGGATCAGTGGATATTTATATAGCTTTTAATTTACAGGTAAATATCTATGGTTATAGCATTGTGAATTTCATTATTTTTAATGCACGCATAAAGTAAGTAATTTTATTTAAAAATACATAATTCAGAGTGCATTATTTACATATTTGTATAAAATATGCCTATAAATATATAACTTATAAGCTTGTTTAGTAAGTTTAGCATGTTGTAAAGATTCAATAAATAACAATAATTTTAAAATTTGCCGCGGGCTAAAACTAGTAGCTATTTCTATTTAATGCCTCCCTGCCGTACTTCTGCTCTGCTGATTCGAAACTGGAATCGAATAATTCGAAAATTTGAATTATTCGAAAGTTCTCGAATAATTTGAAAAATTTCGAATAATTCGAATTTTTTTCGAATAATTAGGTTTTTTTCGAATAATTCGTTTTTTTCCGAATTATTCGTAAACAATCATGTTAATAGCGAATTTTCGAGTATTTTGAATTTAGTGTTTCTGATTTTCAATATTCAAATATAAATTTAACAGTCCATATACATTTTGTTCAAACCACGAAATATAGTTACACAAATAGAACAATTAGTATAGTGTTTTTTTGAATTATATATTACTTGTAAGTAGAATATTTTGATACACAATTTAAAGGAATTGAAATGGCAACAATTGAAAATCCAGAGATATTTCATTAATTCGCGAATTATTCGAAAATCTTCTAATTATTCGAAATTTCGAATATTCGAAATTTCGAATATTCGAATTTCGAATTGAATATTATTATTCGATTCGATTCGAACGATATTCGCACACCCCCAATAACGTTGTCGTATGCAGCGCGCGCTGCACGTGTCGCGCGCGCACGGCATGTTCGTGACGGCGCTGGCGTGGGCGCCGGCGGGGCTGCGCGCGCGCCGCGACGCCGCGCTGCTGTCCGTGTCCGTCGACAACCGCCTCGTCGTGCACACGCTGCCCTACCCAGGTATATATATTAAAACTAGCTGTACGCGCGACTTCGCTCGCGTTCATTTTTTTAATTGCTAATCAACCTCATTGGGGTGATCTGTAGGATGCCTAAAAAGTTCTTCAACATTACTCTAGCTATTTCAGAATCCATCGTTAATACACTCCTGACAGATGACAGCACTAGTACCGTATTGTGTAGATATTATACCTTTAAACCCGGATTTGAACCCGCATTACTCGGTTATCCAAGCGAGCGCGTTACTAGGCTACCACTGTCGGGGGCATCCATTTGTTGGGCGCGAATGTTTGTTCTCCAGTCATGGGTGTTAATATGTATAATGTGTAGTATATCAACTATCCGGTATCCGTAATACAAGCCTCGTAGCTTACCACGGAACTGGATGGCGCTGTTGTAAAAAATGTCCCAACATATTTATTTATTTATTTATCTCCTTAAATAAAACTATCTTCTCGGATTTCTTCGTACACACCTCCCTTCCTTCGAAGCCAATACATATTAGCCAAGTCGAAGAGCTCATTTTTTTACGAACAACATACTTTGTTTTATTATCACTACATATTTGAAAACATTAAGAAGATAAAGCTGCCAAAATTTTGAAATAAACTAGTTTTAAAGAAAATACTTTCAATAATTTCGAGTAATTTGTTGTGGAGCTGAAAATGTATCAAACTTAGAATTTTAAAATATGAATATAGATTAATATACTTTTTAACCTTTTAACCGACTTCCGCACGAGGAGGAAGTTATCAATTCGATCGGTATATATTTTTTTATGTATGTACACCGATTACTCTGTGATTTATGATCCGATTTACGTGATTCTTCTTTTGTTTGATGGGCAATAACTGCCATTTGATCCCATAAAAATTTAAATTAGTTTGGCCCAGTAGTTTTTATTTTATGAACATTTTTTTATTTTTAACCCACTCCATTTTCATGTATGTTCATTATATATAAAGATAACTAATAATATGATTTAATCGTCCACAGACACAATGCCGGCGTGGGTCGCCGTCGTGCTCATCGTGTTCACACTCTTCTGCACTTTCTGTGTATGCTCTTATCTAGATATATAAATAAAATTAATATAATTAATTATTTAATTAGTGTTTATAATATATAAATAAATGTAATTATAAGATGTTGGGAATGCATAAGTTTATAGGTAAAGGCAGTGATCAAGATGATATACATATTAAAAGATTGTTACTGTGTATGTTTGTATGAATAGATCAATTAAATGAATTGTGGAATTGAATTTGTTTTACTTTTCTAATCTTCACAAGATAGTAAAATAGAAAAAAGAATGAATTTATCAGCGTGCAAATTATATTATTAAATAATTTAAATTATTTCTATTTTTTATCCACCATTACAGTTAATATTTTTATATTTCTAAACTATAACAAATTTTATCTAAAAATGTATCTAATTAATATCATAATTCATAATAAATTAATAATACTGTACCGTCTTTTTTCAAACCAACGTAACGCCCAACGCCCCGCGCCCGTCCCAATATGGTAAGTGTGAAACGGCCGTCACAAACGCAATGTTCTAACTCAATAGAAATAACCGCGAAAAGATGAAAAATATGGTATTTTACTCCATATGAAAAACAGACTAAAAATATATTATTGAGATAGCTTAGGCAAAAAGCAGTCGGAAAATGTTAGTTTTAATTCATAAAGTAACAACATAAATTTTTAAATTCAATTCAAAGTTTTCAGTTTTTTTAATGTGTTTTGAACACCGTGAAACAGTAGCTGTATGTTATTAGTATTACGTCATACGGCTATGTAAGCAAATATTTATTTGGTGTTTTTACACTTGTATTCTTGCATTCAGGAACAACACACCAAAGATAAGTAGAATAATAACTCATTTTTAAATTATAAACAGTAATCAATTACAATAATTAACTATTTAATTAATAACGGCGTCCACTACGTTCAGCGTTTTCGATCACTGAACTCTGAAGCGCGATTTGAAAATGTAAAAATATAAATGTATTTTTATAACACTTATCCATTGAATAAAATTTCAGTGCTTTCTTGTGGTTTATTAGCACTACAGAATCTAATTGAGACACTTTTCAAAAGTTGATAAAATACCCTATTTCTAACTTACCGTTTCATACATTTTTTGTTCTTTTCGCTCTTAGTGACGCCCGATCTTCTATCCCTCTCACTTAGCGCATGCACACTGCGCCGCATTTGTTGTGCAAAATGATATAAAATTGAATATGGCGATTCGCGCCTCGCGGTTTATTTTAAACGCATTGCTTATGACATTTATGCATAATTTCTTTGTTTTATTGATATTTATAGAAATATTTAATAATATTTTTATTTATAGAAAGTATTATACAGAATATCGTCAGCATTTACTTGAAATATGTACGACCATAGAGAAATACTTGTACGACCTACACATAACATCTATTATTTTTTTTTACAACATTCACAATATGGATATTTATTTATTTCGTTTTCCATTATTTTCTGCTTCCACTTCATAAGACAATTTTAATGTTTTAGTTATAATTGGTTTCGAATGTTTGTATTCGATTTTTAAAATTTACCAATAACGAATCCACAGTGTACACTAAAATCAAACATGGTTTTTGTTGCAATGTTCGTGTTTTGATTTGTTTAAAATCAAAAACAAGTAAATAAATAAAATAAATAATATACATTCCGCGTGTTTTAAGTACTATCATAAGGTCACTGTTACGAATTTTAAAGTTATAAAACATCTATAGTGCAGAATTAGTATTTTACTCTCGATTAGGGATTGCAATCCGGCGTCATTTTCAATCCGGCCGGATTCGGCAGAATTTCCATCAATCCGGCCGGATCCGGTCGGATCCGGCCGGATTGACCAGATCGATATAATTTTCGCCTTTTTGGTTCAAAATGAACTGTTATTAAGTTATTCAAGTATCATTGTACTTAATATAGGTAAGTAGCCTATAAAAAACTAGCGGAACTCGCGGCTTCGCTAACTAAAAGTATAAAATATGTTTGTCTATACGCTTTTACTTATAATATACCAAAAATTGATTCTCCATTTACCATTTCATCCCTTTTGTTATGAGGATTACTTTTTAAATCAGTTATTCGGTTTTCTTGGCGTAGTTGTAGTAGTAGATAGACCTATGCCTACTATTAAAAACTTTTTGTTGACTTTGTTGAGGAAAGTATTACGTTTTTCAAACATGTGCAAAAATAAACTGTTATTTAAATCAAAAGCACTAAGAAGTATTGATTTCATCTTTGATGTAAGTTACCCCCAAATTACTGTTTACCCCTTTTTAACCCCGTAAGGCAATGGGTTTCATTAAAATACGAAACACGTTTTCCATCAATTCTGTTAAAGTATCTTTATGCAAAATTTGAAGTAGATTGGAATCACACCATACAGACATTGCTCCCGTCTTTTACTCCCTTAGGCATAAAATTTCGGAAAATCCTTTCTAATCCGATATTACGTCATAAACTACAAGGTCACACCCTAAAAGTTTCACGTCTCTACGATTAGCAGTTTAGGCTGTGATCAGTCATTCAGGATGGAGCATTTTCTAACCCAATGTTAAGATTAGACAACGAGCAAATAATAATTAAATGTAGCGGTGGCTAGTGTAGGCAACTAGGTAAAATTTTAACGTTGTAACGAGTAGCTCAGTGTTCCTAGATGTCACTTTCACAGATAGATCAATATTTTTTTATTTATAAAGTAACTTTATAAAATCTAATATAATTTACCTTACTTTACAGAGATGAGATTGAGATGACATTATAGTTATTATAGTATTCGAGAATGCTAAGAAACAAGTCTTATATTTATGTCAGACACCAACTCGTACGCATGAACACCACGCACTACGCATTTAAAGTACCAACTCATGCAAAAGCTCTTTTATTTTGCTAAAAATTAGTAACACCGGATCCGGTCGCCGGATCCGGTATGTTAGTACCGGATCCGGTGACCGTGAAATGTTGCCGGATCCGCCGGATTACCGGATCCGGTTTTCCGGATTGCAATCCCTACTCTCGATCCACTAACTCGGATCGTAACAATATATTTATTTAAAACATCAATAAAAATATATGTAGGTAAATTCCGAAAAAGTATACTCTATTTAGAATATACTTTTAATTAAAAAAAGGATGTAGTCTTAAAAACAAGACAGGCACTGTGCTCGATACTTCAAAACCGTTCAAGATCAAAAAATGATATTTTTCGACACCTTTGCATAATTTGTCGGCATTTGCGTTAAAATCAATAGGCGATTGACTACTTTTTATATTTATATGTTGTGTAAGATTGTAGGCTATTAAATAAAGCAAAAGGAGTTCATTTTCTGACATTTCTATATTGGGCTGTAAAACAAATAAGTAAAAATATAAAGTAGGCACCTATATTGCACATAAGAATGGTGTTTATTTTCTGATATTGTATCAAGAAAAATTCTTGAGCCTCTTTAACTTAAATATAAAAACAGAAAGGCATAAATAAAAAGTCAAATATTTTTAATAACATTTATTTAATTACATCAAAACAAATAACATATAGATGATCATCGTAACCCTCGGCAAGTTGCATTGAATTAGACCGACTAGAGATCTACGCTACATTCTGCGCGATGCTCGCTTAGATATTAAACACTAAAATCGCTGTACATACATTCATATAGTATACATAGACGAAACTAACCATTGGGACAAAATAACCCAATTTTTTCAATTCAAACTCGACGGTTTTATACGCCGGGGTCTAACACACCCCAATACTGTAGCTACATCTATATCATTTAAGCAAAATAATTACAAGCAACGATTTTCACAAGTAAATGGTGAGGTCCATATAGTTGGTTCTGAAATGCATTCGACCTTTCCTTAATAATAAAATAAAAATGGAAGACTGATGTATAAAAAATTGACAAAAAATGTGATGTGGGTTGCGTCACACGCGCCTGGCGTCGCGGATACAATCTTACTTTTACTTATAATTATAAAAATTACTGTTTAGGTTTTTCTCTGAAAAATATAAATTATTGACTATTTTTTTAAAAATATAATAACTTTGACAATAATGTATATGTTCTATGGTATTTTTTTAATAATTGGCATGTAGATATAGTTACAGTGACTTAACTTAAGTGCGATCATATTTTAGACATAATATTATAGATTTTAGGGCATATCCACACTATATAGTAAAAACTATTACATAAATATCAATATATTTAATTATAAAATGCTACAGTATATAAAAAGTTGCAATTTCTGTTTAACATTATTTTTCTATTATTTCTCTATTACAATGTATCTGTCAGGGACAGCAGGTTGTTTACACTGTTAGAGATTCAATTGTATATAAAATCGTTGGGTCTTATATTGAAAACGGTTTTATTTTAAGTATATATATAAATTTTATATTATTTAGGTATTTCATATTATTCGACGTGGTCCCTACGCGCCCGTAGTAGTAAGAAGCAGTGCTAAATGCACCAACTTTTTATCAAAATGGTATTCAAAATTGGTCTTAATATCAATAATTATATGTGAAATATACACATTTTTCTATCAAATTTGATTTATGCATAATATTAATATACTCAATATAAATTTCAATAAAATTTTAAAATATAAACATTTTAAAATTAACGATATAGGAGTTATTTTTATATATCATATTATTATGAATATTCCTTTAATTCCTTGGAATCCATTCATTCATTACATACAGCGAAGCTTTATATCGTTAGTCTGTTATTTCTTGAAAAAAAAATGTCAAAATCCAGGTCGGTCATCGTCAGTCTTATTGTTAAAAAAAATCTTAGTTGATTTTTATTTACTTTTTTAAATAGAAAAATGACATTATTATTTTCATATTTGTTTGAGTCATGCATTATGATTTTTTATTGAATAAATAATGGTAATGATAGCTTTTTAGTCCTGTCTATTCCGTAGCAGCCGTCGGCCAAACAATGAGATGACATCAACACTACGCTATCTATCGCTAAGGTTACATGTAAATGGCACATTAATATGTAGCATTCGACTCGACCTATAAACGAACTTTACACTACGTTACATAATCTTTGCTCTATCATATCAGTACTGTTGTCCTTAGGCTGAGGCTGTATCGCATCGCGGCTTCTTTACGAAATTAAAAAAAAATATAATGTCTATGGTAACTAGAATCTTGAAACCTCAAACTTAACGGTTAAAATATATATAAAGTTAAATATTAACGAATATACATAAAAGTAATTTTCATGAAATGAATTTTATTCGCAAATGACACCGCCATGTAATGTCGCCTTCGTCTTACGAATACAAAAATTAGCTATATATGTATAACATAGCTGTAGACCTATTGCTCACTGAAGCATAAAATCATATTACGATAAATATAATTTTATTATTTAGGATTTATTTATTTTTAGCTTTAGTGTAGTCTAGGCCTAACATTCATACAAGACCCGTGTGTACACTCCCTTATTTAGTCGGTTAAAAATTAAAAAAAAAAAATATAATTGTAGTGTATAAATCCATTTAAGATGTTGGTACAAGGGAAGCGTACACCGGAATTTAATACAAGTGGTGATGGCGGCGACCCATAATTTCTAATCTTCAATTCATATTTTACTAAACTTTGTTTTAAAATATAATAATTTCATGTTGTCATTTTGTGCATTTGAACATAGGGTTTCAGCTTCGTTTAAAAAAAAAAATCCAAGATGGCCGCCATACCACAACAACAACATAAATACGTGCTATCTCTATTTACATAATAAAATTCGAAATTATAACCTAGCACGACCGTTCATGTAGCATTCAATTCATCGAAAACATACAATTCTCTTTTAGGACATGTCCACAGTTCGATGAAACAGCAAAACCAGAAACTAATAACTTCAATGTGACCAAAACTTTAAATCGAGACTTTCCAATCTTCTTCATTCATTCCTAAATAGTAGATGATTGAAAATCTATTAAACAATCAGAATGTGAATTTGACTGTTTTGAATGAATTTTATTTATAAATAACACAATAAAACCGTAGTGTTTCATCAAACCGCACATTACATTTACCCTTGCCCTGTAATACTGTCTCTTACTAATTGACCAAGCGTTCTATCATCCACATAGAGATTATAATGGCTTATACTACGCTAATAATTCACATAAAAACTGCTTTTGAGCCCGAACTCGATAGAAATGCATAAGTGTCACTCCTCACACTGGAAAAAGGATGTAAATTCGTTAGTTAGCAGACTAAAATTATATATAACATACATAATATATTATAATACTTTATATATAATAAAACATATTTAATATGTTTGTTTGTAAAACTATATTTTAGTACTGGGCAGATTTATATAAGTATTATTTTATATATTAGTTATTAAATACTAAACATTGTGTTTGACTAGAAGTTTAAAGTATAAAGTGGTAACTAACATGAGGTAGATTAAATTAAGTAAGGTAGCTGCTTCAGCGAGTTTGCAATTTGGCAAATCGGCAGTTCTTATAAGAACGATTAACAGACGAAATGTATAAGCGTAAAAGTTATACCCGATGAAATATAAAATTTAAAAATAAAATTAAAATATCAGATCTTCTATATACTAATTTTTTAACGTGCAATACTATTTTAATACTAAATAATTATTAATTTTTAATAAAAATCAACACTGTATCCGAAACGATTGTCAAAATCTACTTACTAACAAACCTTACAAGTTGCAAGTAAAAAATATAACCATTAATAAAATCGATTGTTCTATCGAACATAATATAAATCTATTCGGATAAAGAATCAAAAAAATCCTATCCGATACCCAAATCGCTGATCACATATCACAGGAGTAAGAGCGGTCGGTGCAATAGCACAGATCCATGTACTCACCCTGGTCGAAGGTGCTGGGGTTAATGTAGGAGAGTAGGTCCTGGTCGCTCATATCGGTTAGGCCTTGTACGGGGGCTGTCATCTCTTGCGAGACTGCTTGCGAGACCGCTTGCGAGACTGCCTGCGACACGGCCTGTAATCAAATCAAATACTCTTTATTGCACGCCATTATATAACACATAGTAGATATATAGAGAAGAAGTACAATAGGCGGCCTTATCGCTATGAAGCGATCTATTCTAGGCAACCTTTGGGTAAAGAAAAAGAAAGAGAGAAGGAGGTGCAAACAAACTAAGAATATTTACAAGTGAATATATAAACAGACAAACAAAAAAAGTATATTATACATATAATATATATTACTTATATACACGTACATACATACATTCATTCATACATACATACATACATACATACATACATATTATTAATTTATTAATTAATAATTAATTTCGCTATAAATATTTTTATATAAAACTCTATTATTGTTTAAAATTAATTTATACTTTTATATAGTTTTATTAGTGGCAACACTACATTCAGATTTATAATCTGAGTAAGAATTTAAGATTTGACATAACGAACCAATACGATGTTATAAATACCCCCTTGCTAGTTATGGCGACTCACTTTTTCTCTGGAGGGCGGCTAAGTTGAGTAATGTGTATAGTATATTTGTTTGAATTACAATTATTGCTGTTATAGTTCTTTATTATACTACATTATATTGAAGTTATTTAAGTTATATTCTAACTATTTTGTGACTGTATTAATTATGTTAAATAATAAACAATATGATAATGGTAAAATTGTCCCGCCGAGTTTCTTTCACCGGTTCTTCTCGGGTCAGAGGCTCATTCTTTCCGAACTGGTAGTAAATATAAACTAATTATTTCAATTTCCTTTGTTTTATTACCTATTCCTAAATTTCTTGATTAACCTAATGATATATAAAGTAATAAAGTAATGGAGGGTAGTTTGAAGCTTTTATTATCTCTACTAGCGGAACCCGCGGCTTCGCTTGCGCTAAATCTCTAGTATAGTATAGATATAAAATATTATAGCAATACAATGAACACTTACTAAAATTAAATAATAAAAATATTAATAACGCCATCTATTAGAAATCATAACGCATCATTTGATAAGTGAAAACGGAAGTATGATTTAAGAGTTTAGTACACATTATTATATTATTCTTTTTGAACAGAATTTTAGGAATTAAATATTTTTTATGTAGTAAATATATTATGTTTTATTTAATTATATTTTATTTTATAGACTTTTGTTTCATTTGTATTTTGTTGTCTGTGACGTTTTGCTAGAGTGGCCAATATGGCGACTACGATTTGTCTGTTAGCATCATTAGAATTAAACAAAATACTCGACAATCCGAATTTTGCGAATATATGTTGTCGACTCGAAATCTTTATTTTTGTATGTTTTATTATTCAGTTAAAGTCTCGATCGAGTCTACCGTAACGCTTGACGAAATTATTAATATAGATTATTTCTAAAATTCTATCACCTGCGTGACGGCTTGCGACACGGCGTGAGACATGGCGGCTGGCGCGTCGGTCGGGGGGGCCGTTTCCGCTTCCGTGCTCAGGATGTTCGCAGTGTTGATGGCTGACGTCACCAGCGCGTTCATTGTAGAGTCAGATGTCAAGATCTCCGCCGCCGCGTTCAGGATCATGGACTTGACGGCGGCGGGCGGCGTCTTCACCGACGACGGGATGTCCGGCATCATCACGCCCTCGCACAGCATGCTCGGCGACACCTGCGATATGACGACACGTTTAGCGCAGTTTGTAGGGTTTTTTTATGGTAAAAAGGGGGCAAACGGGCAGGGGGCTCACCTGATGTAAAGTGATCACCTCCGCCCATGGACGTCTACAAGCCAGGCTTGCAGATGCGTTGCCAGCCTTTCAGGAAAGGGAGGGAGGGAGGAGGGAGGGAAGACGGAGGAGAGAGGGAAGATGGAGGAGGGAGGGAATACGGAGGAGTGAGGGAAGAGGAAGGGAGGGATGGGTGTTTATATTTATAATATGTGTGTACTTAAAACTTATATATTATGTAGTATATCAACTATTTGGTATCTGTAACACGAGCCTCGTAGCTTACCACGGAACTAGATGGCGCTGTGTGTAATAATGTCCCAACATATTTATATATTTACCTGCGGGTTGAGGATCACGTCGGGCGAGATGGCGGAAGCGGACATGGGCGCTAGCAGCTCTGAGCCGGACGAGTTTCGGGATACGACGGCCGCGTTCGGACTTAGCAGCACGTCGGAGGCATGCGACGCGGTGGGCGGCGAACCGGATGAACCCGACAGGTGGTCGTCCACCCTCGAGTTGACCAGCTCGTCCAGCTTGGCGGCGTCATCAGGCAACATGGCGGCCGTGGCCTTCATGGCGTCCTCCACTAGTGCCTCCATGTGCGCACTCTGCTGCGCTAGTCTTTGCTCTATCTGTGTCGCCTCCATTTTTGTCATAGCGCTGAAAGGATTGTAGCTCTCCTCTCTGTTCTGCTGCACTTGGTTGTACACCATCAGTCTTTGTTCGTTCGCCGTTTGCATCGCCGAGTCCGACATCATCAGATCGGAGTTGAGGCTCTTCATGTCGGTGTCGAGGGAGTTCATGGCTGTCTTCGAAGAGATGAGTTGTTGCATGGTTTCCATAGTGCTCATGGGCAGGATCGGTGGATCGACGTACATTTGGTTGGCGTTGTCCGAATTGAAGATGGCGGCCGTCACTGATTCGACCATTTTGTCGGTTTGGACCTGGTTCTGTATGGCTTGGAGTTGCTGCGTGAAGGACACCATGGAGGAGGGTGAATCATTCTGAGAAGACGTGGCCGGGGACAGCTTGATTGAGTCGTAGCCGCCGACGTAACCGACCTGCAAAAAGAGATGTATCATCGCTGTAAAATTTAATGCTGACATTGGATTTGTTAACGTTATTTATTAAATTGATTTAATATAAGAAAGGGATATTACTAAATGTGACATCTCACCTGCGGTGTGGAGTCTCCGGAGATAGTCTCAGACTTCAGGCGCAAGTCCATTACGCTGAGGTCCTCGGACATCTTCTTTTCGCTCTCGGAACAGCTCTCTGCGCCGTCCATCATGGAGTGCTGGCTGGATTCATCTTGCACCTGTATATTTGTAATTAATTATAAGACACATTTCAATCTTATAGGACAACGACTCGCCCTCGCTTCGCTCGAGCTCTTCCCTAGATTTACCACAGGCAAAGCCGCGGGATCCGCTAGTTATGCATATAAACCTTCCTCTTGAATCACTCTATCTATTATAAAAACCGCATCAAAATCCGTTGCGTAGTTTTAAAAATTTAAGCGTACATAGGGATACAGGGACAGAAAAAGCGACTTTGTTTTATACTATGTAGTGATATTGGGTATAAATATTTTTTAAATTAATTAAAAGTTAAAATATGTGAATAGAATTTCAATTACAATGTGAGAATATGTATAAGTGTTATGTTTGCTACATCTCCACTCTGAAACGGCTGTACGAATTTGGAAGAAATTTAATACACATATTGCAGGTACAGTTTGAAGCAATAGTAAGTTATGCCGTAATAAATAAAAAATGTGTGTGTGTGTGTGTGTGTGTGTGTGTGTGTACTTATGTACGCACGTAAGAAGTTATACTTCTTTGGTATAACTAGATAAAAATCTTTCTAAAAATTTTATATTCGCGTCATCCTACGTTGGTAGAAAAACTATACTAATAATAACAGAAAAAGGAGTATTTAATACATTAAAAGTATTATTTATTATAAAGCATTATCTAGTTAAATAAAGTTTATTTAAATATCATACAAAAAATATTTTTACATAATTAAAATAATTATTATTTGTATCTTTTATTATATTATTACTTATAAATTTATTTGTACACTTGTTACATATTAAATAATAATTTAAAAAACACGTGTTGTAGGTTCAGAAAAACGTGAATATAGTTGCAAGTTTCTAAACTGTTGACTAGCTAACTTCATAGTGTCAGTTTTTCGTGACGGTGTGCGCGCGCATCGTAAAAATTTACTCTCATCATTTTTCCCTAACACGCCAAAAGAAGTATAACTGAAACCAAGACAAGTATCACCCAAAATTTTACCATAAGGAAAGCTAAGTAGATCTTTGGTTTTCAACATTTTGTTTTTTACTTTTGTTTAATTTTGTATTTAACTTTGTTCTAAACATTACTTTTGCATGTCATTGCTTTTTATTGGAGGGAATTGGCCTGAAATTCCTAGTTCAGCTACAGATGCTGCATTCTTATCAGCGACATTGACATAAATTATTTTGTAAAACTTATAAAACATCTGGATAATAATGTATTATTTCTACTTTCTACTGCGAAGTAATTTGTGCCCAAATGGCACGCCTAGAAGCCACAGAATAAAGAACATGAACAGTATTATAAGTACGTACCTCGCTCTTGAGTACGGGCGAGTGCGGGTCTGGCAGCGCGGCGGAGGGGCGGCGCGGCGGCGGCATGAGTCCGGCCCAGCGCTCGCCACCTGCGCACGCACGCGTTACACGAGCTCACACACGCACTAGCTGCGTGCCGAGTAAACCCATTTCAGTTTACTTTACATATTAATTATCTTCTACTGGCTTTTTAATAATATATTTCATTTAAAAAAATACTTCGAATAATTATTAAGAAAGATTTAAGACAAGTTTTCAAGTCAAGTTAATGAGTATATTATTTTGAAAATTTCATAGAACAAAATTAACATTTAAACTGAAATAGGTTTAGGAGAAAATCCGAACATGAAGACAAATAATAACATTTGGCACGAAATGCAACTAGCTGTTACGTGGGAAAGTGTCACTGCAAATAGAATCTTATGTTTATTAGCGTAGAGTTCAAAGTGTTTACCGAGTTGTAAGTGTGTTCTTTTTTGTATCTAAATTATGTGTGTCCATATTGAAACAGCGGAATATTTAGTTTGATTAAAGTGCAAAGAAGACTAACAGTTCACTTCGTCTTTATACTTTAATGTAGCAAAGCTTGGGAGCGAGCTCTTAAAATTAACACCTTAAAATCAAGTAATTTAATCTATAACTTGTACGCTTCTCTGTTGTAAAGTTGAAACTCCTTTTTATCTCGTACGAAATAGAAACTGGATAAAAAAAATCTATAACCTATATTAATATAACAAAAACTAAATTTTTCTTTCTGAAAAAATCGCAATAAATTCTAAGGGATTTGTCTGTCAGTCAAAAATGGTCATTCAGTCAGTAATGTTTGAAACTTTTTTGCATAACAATCATGGGCGGGAAACGAGACAAATAAAAAAATATAATTTAAAAATCATATAAAACCAGAAAGTGTTTAATTGTTAAGTATTTTAATGTTGGTATTGCTAAAGTATGAGTAATATAATCTGTATGAGTATATTATCTGTGAAGTGTGTATTTGTATTGGTGTTTAAAATTTTACATTGCTCTTAAGTAAAATGATTTTAAAAAAATCTACGATATTGAAATTATTAAATTTTACATTCAAGTAGTGTCCGACCAAAATAAGTTTGTAAGCACAAAAATAAAATCTATTTCTTTTGTTTCCATATCGAAATCGAAAACTTGCTATATAAGCAATTATTATTATTTCGAACGCACCCGAAGGTCGCAGCTTCAGAATATCATTTCAAGTTAGCTCGGACACTAAATTTTACAAGTCTATTTTTTTATTACACAAAAGTACACAAATTATACACATGATGTGCTTATAATTCATTAAATATATTGTATTGTGTAATGTATTGTATTGTGTAATGTATTGTGTAATGTATGTGTCAATACAATACAATACATATTGTTCAACAAGTGCATACAGATGTATGTATGTATGTGTGTCTGTGTCAGTACCATAACGTTGTCGGCGCGGCGGCGGGCGGCAGCTCGCTCGCTACCTAGACAGACCTAGCTTGAACAGACGGGAAACAACGCAAATACGCATCAGTCATTTCTTCCCAACTTCACTTACTGTACTAAAGGTATTCAAATATAGTATAATATATATAGTTCTTAAACGTCTATTTTATTGTATATATCTAACAATGCCTTGGCATGCGACAAGCTTCTGTTAGTACAAGCTTAATATTATTAATATTAATAACATATATGTATTAGATAATAGAATACGCAAAATATGGTAGCAGTGCAAAAATCAGTTACTGAATACACTAAAGTTTAAAGTTTGTTAAGGATAAATGTATTTTATTTTTATTAGAGATGCGCCGAGTAGCACTTTTGCCGAGTAACGAGTACCGAGTTTTACTCGGTTCAATCAAATTCCACGATTAGCAAGAGTGTTTCTATGTGCACCTGCAAGCACCGTGTATAGCTAGCGTTTATTTTCGGAGGCCGATAACGTCTATGAAGAAAAAAGGAATAGGCTGTTACCAGAACGTGCAGAGAGCCTTGTGTTCCTGCATCATAATTTACCTTTATTAAATTTTAAATATTGATTTTTTCATTAACGTTCTCCTAATTTTGTCTCATTACTACTCACTCATTATCATAATTGAGATTGTCAAAGATTTTCTAAATTAGTTATAAATACTTTTTGATTAGTATATAACACTGCTGTTTTAATTATATTATCTACCTTAATAAATATATTGCTTTACTTAAACCGAGTATACTCGGCATTAAAACCGAGTTATTCGGCCGAGTACGAGTATCAAAATAACCGCCGAGTACGCCGAGTACCGAGTACTCGGCCCATCTCTAATTTTTATATTTCTATCATAAAATATGTAAAGATAAGTAATTAAACCATCTGTCCGCGGATCACAACTGATGTGTTGCATTTTATTAACTTTTTAAGAATCATTTAATTTCAAAGTTAATCTTTTAATAAATAATTAATTTAGAATGATCCTGTATAGTATATATCTTTGCGGTTAAATGACTATATAAGCAACTTCTACTGTTAAGCTAACTTTGCGTATTCGTCTATATGACCATTCACGCTAAACCAGTTTTAGTAAACATTATTTTATAACAAGGATTAAGATTCCGTCCAAGATAAAAGTTAGAGACTAATCTGGGCGAATATTACTATGACATTTTTTTAATATTTAGATATATACAGTTCGCGTCACGTAAAAAGAACGCTGGAAGAAAGTGGTGGGGGGTGTGTTTGCGCATCGGTACATTCGCATACGAAATTCCTAAGCATATTCTTATATTTTTGGACTAGCCTTTCGCTCACGATGTATATTGAGTATTGGTAGGTACATTGAAAAATATATTATATAGAATGTCATTAAATAGAATTCTATTAATTAATAAAATGTGTTTGATTCATCGTAGAATATTTAATCTACTTAAAAAAATTAAATTAATTCGTTTAATATATATTTTTTTATTTTTAACAGCATTATTATCAGTCTCTCTTTTTATAAAACAATATGAAAAAATATTTTTGACGTATATACGTCAAAAATATTTTTTCACAATTTTTTATATAAAATCATTTCGTAATTAATAACGTTTGTGTGCGCGATGGTATTTTAAACTGACAAACTAATAGCGAGCCGGAAAGCATGCGGCGCGTGCCTTGACGTCCCGCGCCCCGCGTCTTACCACCAAATTGGCCGATAAATCGCCTCTGCGCAACTTGACAGCCAGCGTTCTTTTTACATGACGCGAATTATACTTATGAAATGACAGCAACAGTCGAGTTAAAAGCTAATTTGAATCCCAATTCCGTATTTAATGCTTTCAGTAATGTTAGTTCATTTCTACAGAAATAAAAGGCGTGTTACGTAAAATCAATGATTTAGCGTAAGAGGTTTTTATAGAAAATATATTCGATTTCCATTTATAAGCTACATTTATAAAATTTTAAGCGTATTAAAATTATCAAAATTGGTTCAGCAATTAAGATGTCATTCTCTTAACGATCAATAATATCAAGCGACATCCGTATACAAATATTTAATTCAATAGAAAATAACATATAGCAATTTGGAACATTTAATTTGGTACAAAAGCGGTTTATCTATTATGTTAGTCATGCGACATCCTATTACATCTATATACCTATATATATTTTTATAATATAACATTGCAATAAACAAAAAAGACCGGTAAGGCCATATATTCAGTGTATAATGGCAACAAAAAAAAAAAAAATATCAAAGAAAATTTAAGTAAATAAATTAAAACAAGCTTAATTTAAAACACTGAATATATATATTATATAGGACACGTGAGTACATATTTCTATAGAAACAAAGCTTCGTACAACTGCGAGGCGATAGCTACACCACTGAATGTGGGGCGGTGTGAGTGTTCCTCAACTGGGTTGCCATTAAAAAAACAACAGTTGCCATTGCGAATTGCCGTGTTTTAGGGTAAAAGTTAAAAAAAAACCGTGTTTCATACAAATGTAATGATATACACTTCGTAAGGTGCTGATTGCCGTGTTTTAGGATCGGCAATGATTGTTATTTTTATTATTGAATGACCTCTGATTACTATATAACACGGCAACTGCCGTGTAAATGGCAACCATGCTCGACACGCTTATTCTAACATTGTCAACAGTCGAATCGGAAATAACCGGTTTTGTCAACAAGCAGCGCGTACGTGAACCCATCGGTGAGTACACACATACCGCCCACACAGAAAAATATCACTAATATTAACTATGGTTTAAAAATTAACCATTTTAACAAAAAATATTAATTTCGAAGCACGGACCAAACAGTCTAACTTAAAATCGTTTCCCGACAGTCATTTGAAAGTTACAACAGTCGGTCAAAGTTAAGACAGTCGGGCTTATTCTAACCGAGCCTGCCACAGCAAAGCGTTGCTAACTTCACTCGAGTGTACAAAGCCGTGTCTCCACGCACCCACGTGACCAGGCAACACTATGTTCGAGGCGCGGGGGGGGTGGTGGGGGGAGGGGGTGTGCTAGTACCTGCATACTTGACGGCGTGGGGGTGCAGCGTGCAGTGGGGCGGGGGCGCGGGCGCGCGCGATGGCGTGTAGTAGAAGGCGTGCGGCTCGGAGGCCTTGCCGCCGGCGCGCACGAACAGCTGCACGCACACCGGCTCAGAGATGTCTAGGCGACGGTATGGCGGCACGCAGCACACTAGGTGCGTCTGTGGACCACCACTTATTATAGTCTATTTTTCTTTACGTGTCCTACCTAAATGATAAACAAACACTACTTGGAACGAAAATCACTTGTTAAAACTCACTTGTTGTATGTAAAAATTAATTAGCGAGAATGGAAACTGAACTTTTAAAACAATAACAATATTTTTAAATTACTAAGTACGACATTTTCTTCACATTTTATTAGGTTTTAAAGTAGTAGTGTCGTCTGTAGAATAAAGAATATTTTTAATTGCTTTTAATCAACTTATACTGATTATTTATTGTTATTGTAATTATTATTATTTCTTATATTATTGCACTATTTATTAAAATGACTTTGCTTCTGACAAAAATCTCTCTACCGCTTATCCCCTTTTTTAGTTTAAAGTATTAAAAATTTGTTTATATGAAGGCGACAAGGAAAATATATTATTAAAATTATTATTATTAATAAGGAAGACATATCCGAGTAATTAAATTATTAAAGTTACTTGTCATATTATTTCTACCCAATACTTTACGTTCACTGCATAAAAACCATTAAGTTCAGTCGTTGTCATTCATTCGTCATTGCCATCTCTATGAATTATCTCTGGTTAACTGTACGCCGTACTATTTAAGACAAGTAAAAAAATAGACTATAGATACGTTGAGGAAAAAGTTATGGGTTCGCTTCACCGACACGCTACAGGTGACATTTGACGTGTCGACGCCGAACAATAATTGTTCCGACACAGTCTGAAGTATATTTTAATTAATAAGTAAACTATACGAAATGTAAATAATTTTTGTTCTGAGTGTCAATGGATGTGAAAACCATACAATTTCAATTTACAAATTTTGAAATGAATGGTTATGATTAATGGTTATCGTTAGCTAGCATGTTCTATATACATAAACGAAACTAAAGTGTTTATTTGTACTCTCAAAGTATAAGCTTTTAAAGCATAGCAATAATAATGTGTAAGCTTTGTTTTTTCCGCTTATCTCGCATTCTTACTTATAAAAGTAGTAAAGTAAGTTAGGCTACGTTAAATTAAAAAAAAATTGATTTCGAATTGGGATACACTCAAAAAAATAGTGTTAGTGACGCACCCGAACAAATCGAGTATTCAATTTTATATTTATAATAGATTTAATAGTAAAGCAAAGGTTACCTGCTGCAAAAATTCCTTATCGGGTGCCACCTCCTCCTCCCAGGGTGATCCATCATGAGAGGCGCGGAACACTACGCGGGTTTCCTTGAGGAAGTTCTTGCCCAGGAGATAGAGCTCCAGACCCCCGCTCGCTGGACAGGATACCAGGGACTTGCGACACACTTCTGGTACTCCTGGAGGTTGGGCTGGGGAAGGGAAAGAGTTTTTTAAGTAAATTAGGGTTATTCTAAATAGTGAAATCTTAATATTATTTGTATAAAACACAACAAAACAGACAAACAAATAATATAATATTAATAATTATTGATTTTTGGAATTGTATGTTTTATATATCATGTATGGTTTAGCGTGGGCGAAGCCGCAGGTTCCGCTAGTGCATTATACATATAAACCTTCCTCTTGAATCAATCTATTTATTAAAAATACCGCATCTAAATTCGTTGCGTAGTTTTAAAGATCTAAGCATACATAACATGAACAGACAGACAGCGGTAAGCGACTCTATTTTATACTATGAACAACTGTACAACTGTATCAAAATAAAAAAAAATAAAAAAGTGCGTGTGTACAAAGTACACATGTCAGAAGTAAAACTTCTTTGGCAAACTAATTTTTAAATCTCGTTTATATTTATACTAAACTAGCGACTCGCCCTCGCTTCGCTCGGGCTCTTCCCTAGATTTAGCACAGGTAAAGCCGCGGGATCTGCTAGTTATGCATATAAACCTTCCTCTTGAATCACTCTATCTATTAAAAAAAACCGCATCAAAATCCGTTGCGTAGTTTTAAAGATTTAAGCGCACATAGGGATATAGGGATATAGGGACAGAAAAGGCGACTTTGTTTTATACTATGTAGTGATAACCCCGTCTCAGCTCATTGAGCTAGGGAGATGACGCGACGGTCACACCCACGAGTTAGACAGAGTTAGAAATGTCACTGACTCGCGGTGGGCGAGATCTAACTAAAGCTAACTCTTCCCCGTCTCTGAGCGCCTGGTACTATGGACTTATTTTTTCGTTTCATCGAGTTTGAAATCACAACGATTCTAAAGAAGTTTCACTTCAATATATATAAGCGTTATAGTTTGCAAATGGACATAGTTATGCAAACCAGAACCAACCCACAATGGTGGTTAAATTGAGTTAAGTACACAGATAGCTCCAAAATTACGTGATTTATATATGCTAAAAAGTTCAAAGCTATCTACAAATTCTAAAATATTATAAAGGTATTTTTGGGAAAGAGGTTTATACAAACTTTGTATACAGTTTTTATGAAAATCGATCATATCAGATTATAGAATGACTTTTTCATTCTGTGGGTTGGTTCTGGTTTGCATAACTATGTTCAAATCAAAAGGCAAACTCACTGCATATAATCTGTGTGGAGCAGACTTGCAGCGTCTCGGGCTGTCCGGCCGCGTTGAGGATCTCGGTTCGGAACACCATGCGGCAGCGCGTGGACTTCTTCTTGCCGCGGGCGGAGTGTGCGCCTGACGCGCCTAACACCTCGCCGAAACGATGCTCAACGTCCACGTTGCGTTCCTGTACACAACCAGCTTGATAATATACGAGTATATTCATCCTAAATAAATATAAATATAAATATGTGAGGACAACGCCATCTAGTTCCGTGGTAAGCTACGAGGCTTGTGTTACGGATACCAGATATGAGATAGTTGATATACTACACATATAAATTTTAAATACATACATAATATAAATATTAACACCGCGACCGCAGGCGCAGAAAGTAGGGTCACTACCAACCGAGCCAAACGTGATTTTTCGATTATTTGGCTTAGGTTTCACGGGAGTGACTCTCCCGTGACCATGTTTGCTGTAAAGCATTCGAAACGTCGGGAACCAAAAATCCAAATAAATCCGCGACAAAATCCGAAAAGATAGTTTCATTTATAATGTCAATATTCGCGTAAACCTAAGAAAGTATTACATTCATCGTCTCTTAACGTCACACTGTTGGGCATTGGTCTTCCTTCAATATGAGAGCAGTCAGGCACCGATCCGTACTTGACCAGGCCACCACGCTGTGGTGTAGTGTAGTAAGTGTAATAAGTATAGTAAGTGCGGGTTGGCGGTATTTCTCAAAAACTTGCTACGTTTTTTCAGACCTGCAGATTTTCTCGCCGTAGGGAAAAGTGTGTAGTGGTAATCAAATTCAAAATAATTCAAACTTAGAAATATCAAGAATTATCAGAGGTGCGAGGCCTGTGATATTAACTAGAGTCACTCTGTTTAGCAAGTAATATAAACACCGTACATAATTCAAGTTACTGCGATGCCATGATTTATTGTAAAGTATTTTAAAATGGCGGGAACCAAAAATCTAAATGATTCCGAATTTCAACAACTTTATCCCTTTGAATTGGTCTATGATTTCTTATTTCAATCAATTATGATTATTGATAACTTTAAATGTATGCATTAGGTAACCCATCTCCCTAGATGGGTGGAAAAAAGTTGGCCACTCAAATCACTTCAATTCGGTTCCAGAAAGGCATCGTCGATAAACTATAAAGTTAAAAGATTCGAAAGAGGAAAGATACATTGAAACAAAGCGTACATTTCCGAGCATTTCGAGATATATAGATAGTATGGCACATTGACCGCGCGCCGATAGCCGGGGGGCAGAGGGCGCGCTAAAATAACGCAGATAACACGTGCCGCTGTTCATATGCAATTAGGGCATTGCTTGATAAGAGTTATGTAATTTATTCTTTTTCAGGTCATATTGTAATAAAAATAATTTCAATAATAACAATAGACGGCTAATATAAATCTTTATAGCCGTGAACTGTAACGCTATTATGTTATAACTTCAAGACAATATGGCCGAGGCATCAGGCAAATAAAAAAGTATAATATGGTAAAAAATAACTTTAATTGAGACCGAATATTTTAACGGTTTTATGGTTCGAAATGTACCGTTGCATTTTTATGTTAATTTCATGTCTTAGCTTCGTCTTAAACCAGTGAATATAATAGCTTTACAACATTCTAAAAGGAAGTCAGGCTTGGCTTAGTTGAGATTCATATATCGCTACATCTAAATTCAAAATAATAAAAGTGAATGGAGACTTGAGAATTAAGGGACATAGGTTACTAAATCAAAATGAAATTTATATTTCCTTGAGGGAAGTTTGTAAAATATATTTAATGTACAAATTCTATAATTTATTCTATAACTAGCACGGGCAAAGCCGCGGGTTCTGCTAGTAATAAATATAGCCTATGTTAGTCAGTGATAGGTAATAATGGCAAAAGAATTTTTGAAATCAATCCTGTAGTTTTAAAGTTCATTCGTTACATACAAAAATACAAATCTTTCCTCTTTATAATATTAGTGTAGATTACAGTAAGTATGTATTAAGTATATATATTGTTCAATAATATTATCATTATATTGCAATGTTAAGAAAATATTTAATTATTTCGTATACATTTTAAAATCCCACACGACCTTCTCCGTAAGATTAATATTCTTTATCAGTCGTTGCCTTTCCAACTTGCGAGTTTTTATCTGCCGTTATGTCGAGTATTAAAACCAGTTCAGTGTAGATTCAAGGCTTTTGCAATGACAAAAGTTACTTGGTATGTTCTTACTTTTTAGTTTTTACCTTAATATTTCATATTCAATTTTAATATTTTACATAATATTATATCGTCACTGGAAAGCCAATAATACTGAAGCGCCAAAACATGATTTTACAGTAGAGCGTTTTAAAGTTTTTTTTTAGTTAAAACATTGTGTAACTTTTTTGCTTATTTATTAAATGAAGTTCTGTAAAGGCAAAAGTATATCGTGACAGTATTATCTATGTACTGAAAACATGACACACTACATATATTCAGGAATTCAGGAGATAGCTGTCGTTTAAGTAGATTTACTCTGGATAATTCGCAGAGAAGAAGAACTTAAGTTCATAATCATTTTTAAGTTTAGTGATCAAAAAATACTAACAACCTACGTCATTTTAAATGTAGGAGACAAATATGACTAACATGCCTTATGGGTTGATAAAGTCTCAGGATATGTATACTTATACGTTTTTATATACTTTAAAACGTAGGGAAAAACGACGTAATACATAATTAGATTGTACTAATATTAGGTCAAAGAGACTTAGCTAAAAATATATCACTTTAAATTAAATCTTTTTTACTGATTGGATAAAGTTAACTGTATGGGTGTGCTAATAATTTACTATCTGCGAACAAAGTGATTGTGGAAATAATTAATTCCTATTTTGATTTTAATATTGAGTAATTTTACGCCCGCAGCTTCACCCGCGTGTGTATAAGGATTGCATCTTTTTATTTAATTAGTGTATTGGTTGATAAAGGAATAAATAAAAATAATAATAATAGCTTGCTAAGTAGTCAGGTAGGTTTATAAAAAACGTTTTAAATATTCAACATTTTCATTATATTTGTTTATAATATTGTAGTTTATGTATTGTGTCAATAATCAGGCAACAGAATCATTTTAATAATATTTTTATCATTACTTTGCAAGGATGTAAATAATTAATTGGTATAATATTTTATAATTAATTATTGTCTTCGATATCAGAATCTTGAAGGGTATCCTAAATACTGACGATATTAGGAAAATTTTCGTATTCATGGTGATACATTTCAGGAATGATCTTCGATGAACAAAGTTACCACTGAGGAACTCCAGAGTTGGTCTTTAAGAATTGTGATGAACAACCCTCAACCACAACTCTGAGTGATCGGTCGCTCAGGAAGTCTTTAATCCAGCCGATCAGGCCAGGAGATATGCCATAGGCTGAAAGCTTGCTTATGAGGATAGCGTGCCAAACCCTGTCAAAGGCCTTTGAGATATCGAGGGAGACGGCAATGAGCGAAGTGGGGAGGGGCCACTTCGCTCAAGGGTTTCGCCAATGGTGTGGTTGGCACACACCAGAAGGTTCCCAGTCGACCAATTCCGGTGAAACCCATATTGTCGGTCACTGATGAGTTCGTTCTATTCTAGATATGCCATAAGACGAGTGCTATTGTTACGTACTACGGGTTCGGGATCGGAAATTAAAAGCGTTCTCGCACTTAAGATGTTTTATTTACACTTTATAAACACGCGCAGCTTGTACACAGCACTAGTTAAATTGAGACTCTGAGCACTATAACTCACCAATTTTAATGATTCACTATAATCTTCTTCACTTTTCCACTATTTCATATCTCTTCGTAATCTTCACTCGACTTCAAACATCAACTGATCTCTCGACACACTGTCGGCCTTTTTATATGCGTAGAACATTCTAGTATCGAAAATTCAAAAGGTTTCTAGTAACTTCTAAATCTTTCTTGAAAATGCTTCGTCTCTCTCTGACACATTAAAATACTACACATTACACGCTCCAGAATCTTGCAGAGTATGGAGGTGATTGAAATCGGACGATAATTGGTAGGGTCGGCACGGCTATCTTTCTTGGGCACAGGTTGCACATTGGCAAGCTTCCAGGATTTAGGCACTATTCCAGTCTTAAGAGAAAGGCGGTACAGACATGTCAGTATCGGAGACAACTCTGGAGCACATGTTTAAAGCATTATCGCTGGTATACCATCAGGACTACAAGCTTTATTTACATCTAGACGACATAATACTCTCTTTACCTCCTTATTAGTGATGGGAATTTCAGGCATTGAAATCCCGCGGTAAGGTAAATGTGGTAGAGTAGCATTACCAGAGTCTAGACAGAATTTTGGGCACAAAGAGATTCAAGCAAATTCACCTTCTCCATTGCCGTATGAGCCAGGGATCCGTCAGGTTTTACCAGCGGTGGGAGTGAGGGCCGACAAAAGTTCGTCTCGACCATTTTGCCAAGGGACCAAAAAGCTCTGCTGCCAGATGGTTGAGCAGAGAGCTTTGCGCCAATGTGTGTAATTCGGTCAAGACGAGCCTTCTTTAATGTCTTTTTGTAGGCCTTGGTGGCTTAGTTAAAGGCTCTCTTCTTGGATCTTACATCCGGACCTTTGCGGTCTCGAGCATCAACGCAAGCAAGGTAAGCCGAATGCTTACGCTTTTCAACAATGGTGCATTCGGCTTTAAACCATGGGCGAGCTACCCAGTGTGGATAAAACCTGGATGTTGTATCTGTCCGGATCAGTTGTCAGCAGAAGGTTCAGATAATTAGCTATGTGGCTGTCCACGTCGGGTACCCTCGTCGCTTGGTCAACCAACTGGGAGAGTCCAAGTGACACCGCAAACTTCCACGCTTCTCTCCCAGCATGGTGCGTCTTATGGTATGGGAACAACCAATCTTCATGATGGGCGTTAAGTCCCCCAGAAAGACAAACTGCGCGGTGCGCGCGGAGATCAATTTAATTTGATTCGACAAATTCGATTCAAACAATCGAGTTGTCTCCTGGTCACTTGTGTGCGATCGGTAGACACAGGAATACAGGATCTTTTCGATTCCCGTATCCACGATAACCCAGATAGTAGAGAATGTGGGGTCTTCAAGGTGGCGGAAACGCTGGAAACAGAGGTCATTTTGCACGTACAAACAGACCGGCCCGCGAACTGAAATTATGCTCCAACGTGTAGCCGGGATAGTCCAGGTACGCAGCGCTTAATGGACATTGAATTTGCGTCTTCGTCAAAAAGAGCATGTGTGGCTGCGCAGTCTCGAGGTGGAAGTGGACTGATAAAAGATTTGTGTGCCAATCTCGGATATTTGTGAGGTGCACTTCTAATAAGGGGGAGTGCAGCCACTTAAAAACATTACTCTTTTTGTGTAAAGCCATGATTGCTTTTTAAGGTAAGAGTGAATAAGATGGAGAATGGCAGTTGAATGAGATGTTGCACGAGCCTGGCGGTGATATTGATGTTGATTATGTCTTAAAGGGCTTAGTCTGGAGACTGCGGGGACGCCCCAACACCCCCAAGAATCGCCATCGGGCCCCGTCCTCTGGTCGCCAACCAGCACGATGAAGCCACCCTGGGATTTTTCACAGATGGCGGGGCAGCCTTTCATGGGTGGCTAGCCTACTAGTTGAGCCCCCAACTGTCTGCAGTCGGCCAGCGGCAAACCGTGCTTCGGATCCCGCTACCCTCCGCGACTAAGCTCTCGACACAACAAACAACGATCCACCACCAACACGGCTACTGTGCAACATAACTATTCAGACCCATTCCCCATACGGCTTCATCAGCTCCCACATGCCGGAACGCGCTGTTAGGCGCTTGGCGGCACGACTTCTGCTGATGGGTGCTAACTCTGGCGTCGGCTAATGTTGAAGCCTACCACGGTGATTACCATGGTGTTCGGTAGTTTTTCCGTTAATCGCCTTTTACGACACCCACGGGAAGATATGGGGTAGCCATATTCTACTTGCCGTAGCCACACATCATCACGAAATCATTATCGCTTTGATCTTCCATAAGTATTCTCTGAACTACATTTGGTTTAGATGATGATCCTGTAGTGTTTTCAAAACCCACGTTTGTAAATTTTCTATAAAACGATGATCTACGGCTATGCGTAATGGGGTTGAATAGTTTCTGTAAATTTATATTTATTATAATTTATACGTATGATCGAAAAGATTTTATACTCTTAACAACATATTAATAAATAATCTTTAATCATATAGATAAGTTTAAAAATCGGGAATTCTAATTGCTACTATGTAATAATATTTAAGTAATTTGAAGTAATTTTCTAGATAACATTGTTTTTCAAAGCGCTCGGTGTAGAAAGAAAAATATATAATCAATATTTACTTACCTAGTCTCAATTTAAATGTACTATTACTCTACTGCGGGAACACGTCATTAAACGCGAAGCCAACTGCAAAGTCAACTTAAACGCCGAAATCGTCAATAAATCGGGCGTAAAACATAAGCCGTTTAAACTTAACAAATCATAATCTAAACAAAACTAAATTTCATAAGACTAAACTAAATATTATTGGTAATTTTTTTCCTAATAAAATACTAAGCAAACCGTTATTATTTTATTAATTAAAATTTTTATGCTTAATAACATTAATATATGGTTTCATTGAATGTTAAACATTCTAAACAGACTATGTAAATATTCAGACATGTAAAGCAACATTACTAAAATCTTACCTTTGTAGAAAAGTACGTAAACAAAATATACTAACACGCTATGTTTATTATATTTTACGTAAAGCAAATTTACTAAACTACCTATTAACCTGTATTTACGGTTGGCAAAAAGTACTGAAGAGACATGAATGACTTAAACTAAAGTACTTTATGGTTCTTATCATGGTGAAAATGGGTATTGTCAGTGATGAAAAATACTGAACTGACAACGACTCTCAATTAATCAAAACTTTCATTATGTTAGTAATTGTCAAAAAAACAAAATCGTAAAATATATCCTACTTTTGCACGACTTAAGCGCCAAAAAAGTGCTTATATCGTAACAAATCTTAGACTAATCGATGCAGCAAAAAAAATCCTATCCAACGATATATAAAACTCATTTTAGCCAAAATGGCGCTTAAGTATTATTGGCTTTCCAGTGACGATATATTCTAATGACTAGAAATTGCTTAATATTCTACCACAGCTACGAATAGCTTTTAATTTAAAGCTTAACAAAAAAGTTAACTTCGCATATATACCTAAGCTTTCTACTAATAAACGACCAATTTTACTACTTTTAACTTTTATATTTTCGTATTTCACACATGACAGGCATTAAATGGGCATGATTTTTCCATTGACATAAGAAGCTTACCCACAGGAGCTAAAAATGTTGTGAACATTTTATCGCAAAATAACATTAAATTAGAAGTGGTAGTTATTATTTTCAGAGATGTTGTGTTTTATCAATCTGGAAATCACCTTACAATAGTTAACATTTTAAAAAAATATATGTAATGTCACCTAACATTTCAACATAAACTAAAAATTAAATTATACAGTTAAATACAAATATATTAACAATATATTGTAAAAATTTCTCAACTAACCTTGAGTATTCCCACGCAGTCGCAAGTAACTTCCCATTTCTTCGTAGTCTCTAAGTCTATTTCTATAACGACGGTGCCGTCTTCCTTCCTCTCCTTGCAGGGGGTGGAGTTCTTGCCGGAGACGCGGCACGCCTGGTAGAACATATGTGGCGCGACGCGGCCTGTATCTGTGCCTATGAATACCTAAAATTAAAAAAATTAAAATTAACAGATACAAAATATATTTATAACCTGGATTTAAAATTATTACTTTATGGGTTGAACTATTTTTTTAATTTATATGAGATATTGGAAGTACAAAGCTGTAAAAGAATACGAGAAAATCGATCTATAATATGACTAAGTATATTAAAATAGATACAAAAGTACAGGCGAATTGGATGCTTCTTAAAATAAAGTTTTGATTACAGCGGAAACTGAAATCAAAACCGAACGGAGTGATACATAAGATATAGACAATTCATAGATGGATCTATGGAGTATATTATATGAGGTTTGTATAATAAAATATTTTTTTATAATTCCAAAGTTGTAAAACAGGTTTTAGTGCGAGGATATGTGAATTTTAATATATTAATTTTCTATTAGTTCTAAGACTATCTATGATAAGCACTTAAAAAATACCTAGATAAGATTAAATCTATTCAATGATGGCTTTAAATCTTTAATCTTTGAGATAATAAACATCTACATGCCGTAACAGAAATTGAATTGAACTTTAAAATTTGACTAATTTTATTGCAAATTGCAGAAATCATTCTTTTAACATTATGTACATATTTTTTAATAATTAATAAACTCGTAATACTGTCAATAATGGGTCCAGCGAGATTTGAGTGAAACTTCCAAAAGAGGTAGGAGGTAGCATATAATTTTATTTGACATATCTGAGCAGAGACAGAAACTATATAATATAAAATAATTACCTGCAGCACAGCCGGTTTATCATAACCAACTAATTTTACGATGGGGAAGCCGTTCCCTGAGTTGTCTTTCACTGCTCCTCGACTACCCTCCGTCTGATACCTGTAATATTACGACGTCATGTGTAAAAGTTGTAGTGTAACATTTTAAATATTTATTTTTTATGAACGAAAGCTAAATAAAAAAAAATATGCTTCTCAAACCTACACCAATAACATAGTTTAGTAGTTAATGTTTTATATACTTACATTCCACTAAAAATAACAGTTGAGAAATATCGAATTGGAAAGTTACCTTGCTCTATGCTGTGTTTCGGGCTGACATAATATCTGTAACTCCACTGTCCCATCTCGGGACTTGTTGGATAAAGGAGCGGATAGTCCAGGTGGTCCTGAATGTGTGACAGCCATCGCTCTCCGTCTGGCCAGCGCTTGGGCCAACTTCCCACCGTACTTCCCCCCCAGTTTACCACTCAATTTACCCCCTAATTTACCCGCACTGGCGTATTTGCTTGCCAGCTTCCCACTACTCCCTAGTTTGCCGCAAGATCTGTATGCAGGGTCCTGAAATCGTTTGCCGCTTTCCGACATGTGTGGACTAGAAATGCTGCATCCGGCTCTTATTCTGCAATTAGATTAAATTTGTTCATATTATGTTTATTTATTGATTTGTCATTTAATTGTACAAGTAACAGTTTTCGTAGCAGTAAGTGTTTCGCGCTGAAATATAACAGATACCATATATTAATCTCGTGTATTTGAACTAATTATAGAATGGGGTGATGATTTGTTTTGATAAAATATTTTTATATTAATAATACATAATGATGATTATGATATTACGAAAGATCACGTAACGCTATTGACATAGTAGACTGTAATGCAATGAACGTGCCAATTTAACATAAAATATCGATTTTTAAGTAAAAAGAGTTATAAATTAGTTTAAATATTTTTAGATTAAAAGAAAAAAGACAAGTTAATCTTTTAATTTGACATAATTAATAAAAAAACAACTCGTTTCATTAATATTATTGCTCTACGCCATTTTGACTTTTTGCTGATTATTACCTACCTAATACGACGTTCGTTATAAAATGTAAATTTCTATCTGAACTCGTTTGATTAAATAGGTATACTAACCTTAATAAAAAACGCAACATATTTGAAACTGGCTAACTTCTAGAAATGGCAGTGTGGTAAAAAGACAATTTTAACTTAAATCATAGCCTATTTATTGAGGTAGGCTATTTGACTAACATCAAGCTGCGGCGTTTAGGAATAATACATAAATAAAGAGCTGAGCCGCGGACAGTGTTCGTATAATTTTACAATTCATTTTGTTGACTCTGATCCTCATTTGTTATGAAACTTTCACAACAGAAAAATGTGAAAGCCGTAATTTTAAACTTTGTACGTAAAATCTAAGTTGTTTTGTTTATTTCTACGCGGCTCGCTCGGTTTCAGCGGCCTGGGAGTTTCAGGCATGTAATGTTTGGAACTATCCGGCAGTTTTGAAATATCTTTTTTACATTTTATAGATTGGGGTCGTAGGCAACTGAGCGAAGCGCAGCAATAATATATAATCACCCACTCGATTGTAACTACATTGTACAATTTATTAAATAAATAAAATAAATAAATAAAAATAAATAAATTTTAAATTTTGAAATTTTAAATAATAAAAAACGGGGGCGGAGCGAAAGCTAGTTATGATCAAAAATCATACAACAGTAATTAAGACATTTTTTATTATTCTAATCAACTGTATGTATTAAATTAAAAAAACCTTATACGTTAAATACGCAAATCACAGTTGGACGGAGGAACAACATGACGCGTGATAAGCCACTCTACTTGTATCGATTAGTTCTTCACGTGACGAATTACCTTGAACGTGCGATACATTTTAATATTCGCGTGTTTCTTTTAATATTACATTCGGGACCTACCCGTATAAAGTAAACAAATTACACAATCTATGGACTACGTGTCTGGAATCTTTGTTAACTTTCAATTTATAAGAAAAGTCTTCTGCAGAGATTTATTTTTTAATTATCTCATAAATTGTACGTATGGTGGTTAAAGCGAGTTCGATTCCTGTTAGAACTGGGAATTTTATGTGAATAGCACCTTCACCCAACATGCATTTTGCGAGGATCACGAACACTGGAGAATTTTCCCCTTCACCTATGCAGATGCACAGTCACGTAGGTGTGTCTAAAAGTTACTTACTAATAATTTTATTTTAATTATTTTTTTTATTTTATTTTAAATTACTGTCCTAAATAATTATATATTTTTGATTATATATTATGTATAAAAAACGGGAAGACTAATGAATGCAGCGTGAGTATCAAAATATATGATATAACATTGTAATATAATTATAAGTATTATAAGAATAATTCTGTTCACACGATTGACCAACTGCGCCCATTGAAATCCCAACATATACTTATACATGTTATTCTCGTAATGATTTCGATTTTAGACGAAATAGTAGTTTAAAAAATTAAATAAAACTATCTTTTCAAATTTTTCTTGGATTTATTTAGTTTGGATAGTTTTATTTAAAATGTATTCGCGGTAATTAGAGAGTTAAGTTAGTTAAATTGATTAATTATCCAAAGCAACGTACGCGGGTATGGGCAGCGAGGACGTAGCGTGGGGCGGCGCGTACGCCGGCGCGGGGGGAAGCGCGAACGCGTACGCATCATTTGCGTCTTCGCACTCTACCTTAACCCCGGACTCGCACTCGCGCCGCCTTTTCGAATCCGGTTGATCCCAGTCCTCGGTAACATCGGATAATCTGTTTGACATTGTTTAGACGTTGCTTATCAATGAATTATTGTATAGGTTATTGAGTATATATCCATTATTGTAAAAATACTGAAAAAATACTTGTATAGGTTAATTTGAATTGATATGTTAAGAAGAAATGTTTACGGAGAAGTTTATTTTGTTGTGAGTGTAATATTTTCTTAGGTTTACGCGAATATTTGACATTATAAATGAAACTATCTTTGGGGACTGTCGAAACGTTGGGAAACAAAAATCATAATAAATCCGCGACAAAATACGAAAAGATAGTTTCATTTATAATTGTTGTATGTTAAGTGTTGAAAGGATCGTTACCTATTGATGTATGTACATATTATGCACTATGTACTTTTACCAATGGGATTGGGCTTTTCCTTATAGCTTGGCATATTTAAATATTTTTAATCATTCAGTTTAATGACATCGACCAAATGACGCAAATGGAGCTTTGTGATAATTCTCTATAACTGGAACTCGTTTATCGTCTTCTCTAAGACCAACTGTATTTTTGGCAAGCAGTCTTGTGCGTAATATTATTTCATTAATCTTTCTTCGTTGTTTTGATAAATAAAATGTTCAAAACAATTTAAAATTAGTATCAAGTAGCCATCAGATGTGCCTAACTAAGTGTCTGTGATGTGTCTAAAAATCTGATGTTCTTATAAATATATAAGAAAAAGTCCATGAAATGTGTGCTATAGCTAATTTCTTTCCTTATTCCTTGAACAATGGTGGATGTGAATCAAATCTATTTCATTTAAGAACCCAGAATTTTTATAATATACATGAATACAGAAGAAGTTATTCATCATATTATAATTTAAAATAATTAAACTAAATATAGTTCTAGTATATTTTTTGAATTTTATGAGTTTAATTAAATATTTTATTTTAACAAAAACGGTCGAGAAAATACTAACAACAAGTATTGGAGTAAAATTTCTTAATTTTACATGTTATGATTGATGTTGAAAAGGTGTTAGTAGTTGACTTTAAGAGGCTGGATTTGAGATAGAATCTGTGATGATTCACGGGCGTTGCGTGCCAAAAATACAAATTAGCACGTGCGGTACTCACGCCCGCGCCATGTGGCGTAGTTTATGCGAAACTCGTCCTCGATCGTTTGAAGCAAGTTAAATTGTGGTGAAGATTAAAGCTCAAAAAGTAATTAGCGTGTTTAATTAGATTTACTGTTGCTCTAAAGGTTAACAGTGTATCAAATATTAAATGGGATTAGAATACAGGTAATATTTTCTGAAATATATATTGTAGAATAAATTTTGCCGTTGTGTTTTGACTGCATCATCTTTATCGTAGGCAAAAATCCAAAGGTTTTCTTTTTATTATTCTTATAGTTCCAACACAAATCAACAATATACATTTCTATTTTTACTTCCTTTTACGTTTATGGCTTCAATGTAGATAGAGTGAAGTCAAGTTTGTTATTTTCTTTTTTACTATCAATTAGTATTTTCAAGGCACTAAATATTGCCCTTCTTTTACTTTCTTCACTTCTACTACAGTTGGTTGTATTCAATTACTTGCAAGAATTTGATCCACATTTTCTTTTAAGCTTTACATTTATACAAATATTGTCAGTAGCATACATTAGTATTGCTAATATGCTTTTGATGGCCACGAAGTGTGTAATTAACATAATATTTTATCCTTAAATTGGTATTAAAAAGCTATGTTTTGTATCTCATTGATGTTTGTTTTCTTGAAATAAATCCCATTGGTATTCATCTTTCTGCTAATCTGTAGCTTATTGATAGTTTTGCTTTATTTTTTTTAGTGATATTAAAAATTAGATCTGTGATACAGGAACTTTAATTAATGTTAAGTATGTATGTATTCGATTGTTAAATGTTATTTATATTAATGTATCGTGGCTGAAGTGGAGTAAACGCTAAACAAAGCGAATGTTCTCAGTTCTGCATATGATGTAACATGTTTGTTCAAGTAGTTAGGAGTCCAGAGAGACGTGTTAGACACATACGAGTAAACGGTTATTATGTATTATGGCTTCCGTACTCGTGACTATATCAATTTCACGGTGAAATATTTAAGGAAATTCTTTAAAGCTCGGCAAAATGTTTGTAGCAATTAAATATATTGTTTTCTTTGTATAGTTGATACACACTCCGGAGTTTTCTCGTTGTACAAAAGGCCAAATAATAGCCGCATTTAATAGACGACTTTTAATAACTTCAAATCTTCAAAACAAAAATCGTTTTTAACTACCCACATACTAAACTCTTAGACAAATTGTTAAAAATGTTCTGAAAACACACAAATAGATATCAAATATAAAAATTAAAAATTGAGATTATTTTGTGTCTTATTAAATTTAGTAACAAATTCATGAATAATGTTCTGTATATATAGGTATATCCTGTAAATACAGGAGAGAGTTTCAAATTGTATTAAAAAGAAAGAAATCGCGGTATAAAATAAATTGCACTCAAAACGACAATTTCTTTCCATTCAACCCAGATCAAAGCTCAACTAACGTGTCGCAAAACTAGTTTCTAATGGGACATGCTAGAAGCAAAGAAAGACTCTCACCTGTTAACCGGATCTGGTCCGAAGCCGCTGTCGTTACTGTTCTCGCACGGTTCCGGCGGGCGCAGCGCGTGTGAATGCACATAGTGCCCGAGTTTCCCGAACTTGCCGAGATGTGCGAACTTGCCGCCTCCGTGTACACTTTTACCTGGACCAAAAACGTTTTTACCAGGGTGCACCAACTTTCCCCCGTGAAGCATTTTCCCCGAGTGCGCCCTCTTATGTGGCGCCCGCATCACCTTTCTGTGGACTCGGGGGCTCATAGTCGCTGTAGTGGACATAGTCATTTTCATGCCTGCCGACAAACAGGAAGTTTTACACTGACGTGCAGTGTGTTACTGCGTGTAGATTAGTATTATTAAATCAATTCACAAATAATAATAATAAGGTTTAGTGAGTATTGAGTATAATAAGTTACTAATATGATTAAATTATGGGCTTAGAAACGTACAATTTTAGATAATTCGATTCGACTGGTATAATTAATCGCCTTGTAGTTTGTTTCATCGAGCTTGTCTTGTTTTGTCAAAAGTTTTAAAATTATGAGAAATACTCTACAATGTATCACAAAACGAATAACAAACTATTTTTAAAGTTTTGCAGTCTTTAAAAAAGCGAGGGCGGATCACAATGTTACTATTTAGAAGCAACGTAGAGCTTTATAATTGAACTTTTGGCGCTATTCCAGCACAATTAGACATAACCTTTGTCGTAACGTCTCTTAAGCAGCAGTTTGTATGCCTCCGCAGCCTTGAATTGACTTTACGAATTAATATTAATTATTCACTAAGATCATAGCCTGGCCATTCTCAAAGATAGTGATCATAGTCGATAGCTATAAATCTAAACACGGCAGTGAATACGTAAATATTTAGACGGACCTAAATCACTTGTCAGGCAGGATGCGTCTCTGCCTTTAATAAATGTGTACGTTTTTGACGTAAATCACTATAGAAATTTTAAAGTATCATAGTCATATCGCTATTTCAAAAAAATACTTAAAACGGGAAATTATTACAACTGTCACGTCGACAAGTGTTTTAAGCGAGTGCTTGTAATGCGTATTGAATAATAAAAAATTGAAAGCGGCAATCTTATGAAAACGGGTATATAAATTCATGTCATTCGCCTTACTTGGACATAATGAAGTACGTACAGTGACAGCCGACTGGTACAGACACCTATCATATGCAATGACCATTTCGATCAGTTTATATATAATAATTAATAATACGTGTCTTCTCCATTCTACGCGACGTTTTCTGTGCCTAAATGGCACTTTTAGAAGCCATTAAAAAATAATTTAGTTGAATAATCATTTTCAAAATGTGTTAAAATCACCGTTACGGTTTTAACATTAATATTTAATATTTATGTACCTACCTAAAAGTTATACGAATTTAATATTTTCCACATATCACTTGGAGTTTCCCAATTTATAAAATATTCATTTGCATACATCGATCAATAATAGTACTATTGATCGATGTTTGCATAATATAATGATTATTATCAATATTTTAATAACTAAGATATACATCAAATTTACATCTTTTACGATAGTCCTTACGACACATTAAATAAGAGCATAAACGACTCATTACCATATAATATGCGAAATCCCATGATATAATTGGTCGAAAACATCGTGTTTGCGTCAATGCGTTATTCGATAACCAGCGATAAATATTGTACCTACATAAAACTAAGAGTGTTTTCACACAGTGTCTAACTAAACATAAAACTTCTAAAATAATATTAAAACGTACAATGTTCCGAATAATAAACGCATATTAATAAATAAATATTTTGTATGTTGTAAGTTCATAAATGTAGCTTTTTATTTGTCAATTTTTTGTAAATTTAATATATTAATTACATAGCTTAATGTTAGCTTATTTTACTTACTTATTTCTTAAACTTTTTAAACAAAAAAAATCATGGTCATTAAATTAACGAGAGATTTTATTATCTTAAAGTATACATATTATACAATTCTGAGATCTGTATAGATTTTATTATAGACTAGCTACTCCCCCCTAGCTTCGCTCGGGTTCGTCTCGAGGTTACGCCTTAGCGAAGCTACGGGTTCCGCTAGTTAAATAAAATAAAAATTTTACCACCTCCTTTTTTTAAGTCGGTTAAAAAGTACCCTAAGTTACTCCTTGTAACATTATCTATCTGCGAGTCAAAGCCCCGTCAAAATCGGTCCAGCCGTTTCAGAGATTACACGGAAAACAGATACACAGACAGACAGACAAACATTTAAATTTTTTTGTTTGCTAGTATCGTATATACTATCATATGCATTTAGTGAAAAGCTGGTAATTTGAAATTAAAAACAGATACTTCAATTTTATTTATATGCATAGATGTATAGATAGACTGAGAGTACATGACACGTCTTTATCTTTAGTGCGAACAGTTAAGTACACAAATCGTAATCCTTATTTTAATGAATGCACATAAAACTCATTTATTCTTCACATAAACTCAGAAAGCTAGACTTTGTACATATAATTTGTTATGTTCATGTAATATTCGGCAATCAGAGTTATTGTAGCAAGTGTAGGGAACTATGTAATTGCAGTAAATATGTACATTGTACAGTGTAAATGTGTCGTAAATACTGTCAGTAAAATATAGTGTACACATACTGTGCGCTGGTGCGATATATTATGAGATTGTTGGTTTAACGTTAAAGTTAGATTCAGAACAATAATACAATTTGCTAAATATGCCTTTTTATTGTCCCACTGCTGGGCACGGGCCTTCCTTCAATATGAGAAAGGATCAGGCCATAGTCTACCGCGCTGGCCTAGTGCAGGTTAGCGGACTTCACATGTCTTTCGAAAACTTGCTAGGTTCTCTCAGACATTCAGGTTTCCTCACGATGTTTTCCTTCATCGTAAGACTTTATCATAGGTGCTAGAACCAAATTTCAATCCGCATCACACGGATATCCAAGCAAGCGCAAAACTTGATGATAAGTATTATGTTTGGCCCAGTTTGTAGGGGATCATTTGCTATGCCAGCGGTCGCAGGTTCGAATCTCGCTGGGGACATTTATTTGTGTGATTAGTATGAATGTCTGTACTCCAGTCAAGCGTTTATAAGGTAAGTATTTAAAGTCATACTACACAGTACACATGTAGTGTAGGTCACATGAATATCATATTAATATTTTTATTATTATCTACAAGTTTTGTAATTTTTCTTCTATTAAATCATATAGATTTGTATCTTTAGTCTATACACATAATTATCAATTCAATTTCTGAAGTAGCAAAACAAAATTTATGAAAAATGAAATATTTATGAACAAATTACTACTCATCTTTATTAATATGTTGAATAAAGAAAGTAACATTATAATGTAAAAAATAAAAATGTGAAAGTGTGTTAGAACACACGGGCAGTTAGGTTGATTTTAATTAAAATTTCTAAAGATGTCTCTGGCAACTAGAACATGCTTAATACGTACGAATTTTCATTTTCCATTTTCAATATATTACAACCCCTCGAAATCATTAAAAAAAACTTAAAATTCATGCTTATAAAAATAATAAAGTTTTATTTATATATTTTTTAAGTACAATGTACTTATCTCATTAAAATATTATTATCTGTTAAAATACCGATGTTTTATAATTTTTGTTTTATTATTCATATTCATAAAATTATTATTTCAGGACTCTGAAATGTGTTTCAGTGTACCACATTTAAATATTTTTACTGTAGAGAAATTTGGTTTGTCGGTGCTGACGTATCTAAGATAAATATTTGATCCGAGGCAATATTAAAAAATATACACAAACGTTCTAGTTGTAAGGCGTAGTAAAAGTTGCAATATTCTGATATCCAGAATTTTTTAAACAAGCTAATTTAACATTTTAATTAAAAATATATGAACGTCATATATATAATTATCTTATTATAAATGCGAAAGTTAGGATGCATGGATGTTTGTTAATCACGCCAGAATAGCTGAACGGCATATCCGTTGCACGGATCTATAGATTAAAAGTCTGTATACTCATTATAATCACAAAGGCGTTACTTTTACTTTTTTTTCATAGAAAAATTTGCGGTTTCCGTGAGATAGATTTGAACCCTTTGAGAATCGTCTAATCGACGACACGTTTGGCTCAGTTTGTAGTGACCCTACTTGCTGCGCCAGCGATCGCGGGTTCGAGTCCCGCTGGGGGGTATTCATTTGTTGTGCGCGAATGTTTGTACTCTAGTCATGGTTGTTTATATTTATGTTTGTATTCAAAGTTATATATGCGTAGTGTATCAACTATCTGTGGTATCCGTAACACAAGCCTCGTAGCCTACCACGGAACTAGATGGCGCTGTGTATAATAATGTCCTAACAATCCAACCTGTCTATTCTATACTAACCGTTAAAACGTACCTACGGACGAACCCATGAAGTACACCAAACGAAAAGAAGGTGACTCTATAATTAAGGTAAGTACACCTTAATTAAAGCCGCTATTAACTTATATCTAAACGAACTTTCTTTTTAGCCCGTGCTCGACTCAAATTAGCCCCGTGCGGATATCGAAGCAGCTACTTAGAAGCAAGCCGTCGCACTACAGTGCAACGCGACAGCCGCCAATTTCAAGAATAGATTACTATAATAACTAAAGTTAAATATAACAGTTGAGGTTGGAGCGAGAAAGAGACAGTAATTGGTATAAATACGTACAATATTTTGCTGCATAGTTTGTTAATAAAAATATTTGAGATTCTTGCTGAAGTTCACCGTTCTAAATGTTCTAGCTCCATTGCGTGAAGGTTGCTCTCATTTAAAAATAGACTCGCGATGTATTAATACACTCACATTCACTTCTACCTTCTGTAAGGAATAATCTATACATCTATACATATAAATAAAATTGAAGTGTCTGTTTATAATTTCAAATTAAGTTTTTAACGAAATGCATATGAAAGTATGTAAGGTACCGACATCAATAAATCCATTTTTTTATGTTTTGTCTGTCTGCCTGTCTATTTGTCCCGGCTAATCTCTGAAACGGCTTGACAGATTTTGACGGGACTTTCACTCGCAGATAGCTTATGTTATAAGGAGTAACTAAAGCTACTTTTATTAGCACCCGAGCGAAGTAAGGGTGAGTCGCTAGTTATTATATAATGTAGTGTTCACAGTCGCGTTTCAATAATCTTTAAATAAATTTTTAACTCTTTTGAAACTAAATTCATAATAATAATTAAACCGATTAAGTCTATTTTTACTCTCTTCGTCTTCCCACTATATTATTAGGTGTTATTGGCAACATCAAACGAAAAAATATTTTTTTTCGATAGATTCGACAGATGTTACAACAACAATAGTATCGAACAGCGTTTTGTTAGTTAAGGCGGCGATATATGTAAATTGGACTTTCTTTGTATTTGAATTCTCTGTAATCTTAATAGGAAAAAAATTTAAAAAAATGTATGTTATTCTACAGCATATACAGCATTATCTCTTCCGCTTAAAAAGTTAAAAAAAACAACATAAATATCATAAATAAATATGCTAAGTACCCTCTGTTACAATTTTTCATATCATTTCTCTCGTAAACTATCAAAAACAAGATTTTTTTATTGCGTTCAGCATATTTAATAATACAACACCTAATATGATCTCCGATTATTTTTTCAAATAACTGTTTTATTTATTTTTTATGATTTTTTTACGTAATTCATACACGTAAGCCGCGAGAGAACACCCTCTGTCGCCCAGTAAATCAGTGCGGGACGAGGCGTTGTGCTGAACGGACCTGTGACTGTTTGCTCCGCAATCGCAGAACCAATTTAGAAATTTATTTATTTAATTCGTGAACAGAATTGTCACGAGTCGTGTGCGCTAAATTATGCTCTAAAACATTTGTATTTAAAACTATATTGAAATGAAATAAATAAATGGCGTATTTTGGACCTTATTGACTTGTAAATTTTTTACTTAAAAATTTTAGTATACATATTTGACGACACGCGTGGCGCAGTTTGTAGTGACCCTACTTGCTGCGCCAGCGGTCGCGGGTTTGAGTCCCGCTGGGGGCAGACATTTGTTGTGCACGAATGTTTGTACTCCAGTCATGGATGTTTATATTTATAATATGCATGTATTTAAACTTATATATGTGTATATACCATCCACCATGTATATCAACCATCTAGTATCCATAACACAAGGCTCGTACCTTACCGTGGAACTAGATAGTGCTGTGTGTAAATGTCCCAACATATTTATTATTTTATTATTAAATATATAGTATCGACTAAGAGAAGTTTCAATTTAGACTTTATTTGTATAGTTATAAGGACTAAGTCTGGAAATCGAACCTGTAACGAAGTTACGTCTACTGAGCCATAGGTAACATAAAATTTAATATGTTTATCTTTCATGTTGAAGTTATACTTCTTTAGGCGCGTTATGAAAAATTTATGAGAGTGAAATTTTACGATGCGCGGACACAAAATTCTCACGGGAGAAGTTAGCTAACAGTCAAAAGTTTAGAGGACTTGCAACTATATTCACGATATTTATTTTCAACAATGACATGGGTGTCATTTTCGAGGATTTTCGGGGTGCTAATTGCGAAAATGAGGTCCATTTTCAAATCCAAGATGGCGGACATCCGGTTTTTTTTCAACAATGACATGGGTGTCATTTTCGAGGTTTCTCGAGGTGCTGATTACGAAAATGAGGTCCATTTTCAAATCCAAGATGGCGGACATCCGGTTTTTTTTTCAACAATGACATGGGTGTCATTTTCGAGGTTTCTCGAGGTGCTGATTACGAAAATGAGGTCCATTTTCAAATCCAAGATGGCGGACATCCGGTTTTTTTTCAACAATGACATGGGTGTCATTTTCGAGGTTTCTCGAGGTGCTGATTACGAAAATTAGGTCCATTTTCAAATCCAAGATGGCGGACATCCGGTTTTTTTTCAAAAATGACATGGGTGTCATTTTCGAGGTTTCTCGGGGTGCTGATTACGAAAATGAGGTCCATTTTTAAATCCAAGATGGCGGACAACCGGTTTTTTTTCAACAATTACACGGGTGTCATATTCGAGGTTTTTCGGGGTGCTAATTGCGAAAATGAGATCCATTTTCAAATCCAAGATGGCGGATATCCGGTTTTTTTTCAACAATAACATGGGTGTCATTTTCGAGGTTTCTCGGGGCGCTGATTACGAAAATGAGGTCCATTTTCAAATCCAAGATGGCGGACATCCGGTTTTTTTTAAACAATTACATGGGTCAGGGTGTCATTTTCGAGGTTTATCGGGGTGCTAATTGCAAAAATGAGTATGTATTATTTAATGATGCCAAGCATCTATTATCAATGGAAACTACCAATAAAGTGTTTTTTACGTTTTAGTGTTATTTTATCAAGACGTTTTTTTAAGTTTTTATTTCACGTTTTAGTGTACATTTATGCACTATAGTAAATATCCTGCGTAGTTGACTAATCTTCGTGACAATATTTATTTGATCACCCTCACCACTATCTATATTAAAAATAAATGAAATCCATATGACGAAATGAAATCCGCAAAATTGCAGTACTAGTAGTTTTTTATATCCTCAGGAGTAATTATCATATTTTAATCGTTACAAATTATATATTTAAATTTTAAAAATAATTATTTTATTTAACCTTCATCATATTAAAAAATGGGATAAAGATTTGGAGCAGGTATCCCTAAACAAACACACCATGACAGTTTGACTACAATAAGTACACGAGCTGTACTCACACATATTTTTGTAAAAAACATAGCACTGTTTATAGGTATTAATTGTATAAAGTACACGATAGTTAAATCTTTTCTTTTGTTCATGTTTTTTGTAAAACTGGAAATAAAAGGCTTTTTTATTTATTATTATTATTTTTTAATTTAATTTTAAAGTATTATTTTTACTTTAGTTTCTACTGATTTTTTGTAATAAGACAAACCCTCAATTACGCCCTAAATTTCAAATAGCCATAACTTTGTTAATAATTCAGATCAACCTCACAAACACAAACATCTATAGACTCACAAAAACCTACACCACCACAAAAGGCACCATTTTCCCGGAAGCCACAACATATTTTTATTTTTTCTTTATACCGCTAATAGAACTTAAAATTAATAATATTTTTATAATAAAGAACTTCGTTCCTATCTGGTGAAACTGAAAGTTGTGAACCTACAAACACTTTTTGTGTATCGATCATCAATTTTAGTATATGTACTGCCGAAGCGAGTACACTTGGACGTTCGACAACATTGTATATATATTCAACGAGTTAGAATATTTCGATAGCGCGATTCAGGACTTAACAGCGTTATATAATATTTTTAAGTTTAACATCAGATATAAAAACAATAAGTATAAAACAACATATTTAATATGACAATATTGTTTGACGACTGAAATAAAAGGAATTTTTACAAAATTAAAAACAAAAAGCCAACGTTACGCGGTGTTCCCAGGCCCACCGGTCACCCATCCTAGTACTGACCGCGCCCGACGTTGCTTAACTTCGATGATCGGACGAGAATCGGTGTGTTCAATTATATATATTTACTGTGATTATAAGTGATAAAAATTGTATCTACATATTGTACACATAAATTAATAATAGATATAAATAATAATTATTTTAATTATGTAAAAAAATTTTTTTTATGATATTTAAATAAACTTTATTTAACTAGATAATGCTTTATAATAAAACTTTCAATGTATTAAATACTCTTTTTTTCTATTATTATTAGTGTCGTTTTTATAATTGCATAAGTTGATAACAAATGCTATCATTATAACGTCTTATCAATATATTGCCGTTGCGAACACCTTAGAACCATGCCTAACAAAGCAACAGCTGTTAGTTGTTACACTGTGCCGTACTACGCGCGAATTCTAGCGCGCTGGTCGCGCGTAATTATTATCGGGAGGCGCGGGGTTGCGCGGGGAATTTTTACCGGCAACGCCCAATCGAGCAAGGTCAACGGCGTATATCCCCGTCTTAAACAACAAGTTGATTCACAATGACCAATTGAAAGCAATCTGATCTCATCGGCAGCATTATCAGCGCGTATCTTCAGCAAGTCGGGGAGGAAATGATGTACGTAATCGTAAAATTTGGCCTTCCTCATACAATCGTTGTTATGATGTAATTTTTGTGTAAATTATGTGATGTAGCTTATAAGTATGCATATTTCGCTAAGGTTTTAGATATTTTAGAGTTCGTTCCAGTTTAAATAAGTTGATATATTAGGGTAGTATTAAAAAACTTATCCAGACTGACTTCCTATTTCAGGTAAAAGAACTCCTGAAGAATAAAAACATGAATAAAGACAAAATAGAAAGAAAAAGAAATCCCTTTTAAAATCACTTGAATTATTATAATCCGTATATGTAGCAAAGCAAAGATATTCCCTCGCGTATGTAAATATGCACACTGTAGAGTGTAGACGCCCTACGTAGCTTGCGACAACATTTTAACTTATTGGAGTTCGCTACGATGTAAGGAACAAACAAAAGGAAAACTAACTAGTAAGTAAAATGATAAAGGTATCTTCGCCCTTTTGTTTAATGAGTAATATTTAATGAGCTAGGCATACTGACATACCTTCCATTCGAGGGGAATGTTTTTCGAAAACTTGTTAGTTTTTCTCAGACGTGCAGGTTTCCTCACGATGTTTTAATTCATGCACATAACGGCTGAATACAATACAATTATACTATATACAGTATAATATATACAGTATCGCCACTTTTGGGCAAATGTTATTTATATTTAACTCAAGGTCATATCCATCTGCCCATGTACTAAATTTCATCCAATTGCTAGAAGGATTAAACGCTTTAACACAATCTTGGCTTAGTTACTTAAGTTATGTTATGTAATTTTTTATCAAAATAAGATTTAATGTATATGGCCTTCTTAGAAATAAAAGAAATAAATGTCACCCGTAGAAAAAATTAAACTGTGTTTCAATATGTTATATATACGAGTAGATGTCCATGTAATATAAAAAGGGGCACGGCGGGCTGTGACTCTAGTCTGCTTATATATAAGCTATGTATAAACCGGCCAGTGCAGAGTTCAATACACTTAGTCGTCTCGACATTTATCGCAATCGATGTCGGTGAAAGCGGAAATAAAACTATAAATACATAATACATATGTATGTATTATGTAAAACAATTTTTATATGCAGTAAATAATCACTATTCGATATGGATAGAATTGTTAACGATTCTTATATTTAACACATTATAATAATTAAAATTATTCGCTTTTTCCTTAAGAATTTTCACTAACACCGTATTTAAATTTGTATTATTATGTATTAGTGAATGCAAATTAACAAATGTCAGAAGCATTTTTCGACAATAGCTTCTAGTTAGTTAATGTCATACTATGTATTAAACAAAGTCACTTCCCGCCGTCTGTACGCTTAGATCTTTTAAACTGCGCAACGGATTTTATTTATTTATTTATGTACCACACAAAAGAAAAAGAAAAATACATAAATATAAAAAGGAAGCGGAGACATTGTGTACAACGGATGACTTATCTCTTTAAGAGATTTCTTCCAGAAACCCTTGAGCGTGAGAAGGACATAGTAATCAAGATAAAGGTGCAGTGTCGGTACAAATTACAAACGTACATACATACATATATACATACATACGCATACATACATACATACACATACATACATACATAGATACATACATACATAGGTATATACAGACAAACAAACTCACATAGTATCCAAAATATAATAAGAAAATTATGTTGTTTGATTCAGATAAAACTCTTTCAAGCGAGTTTTAAAGACTTTTAATGCGGTTTTCACTAGAAAGAGTAATTCAAAGTGAAGGATATTATGTATATTATATTATATTGTACATATTATATTATATTGTACATAAATGTCACATTTCTAAGAAATTTATATTTAATTTTATCGTTAAAGCGTCTAAAGCATATGATTTGAGTCAAACATTTTGTATCAAACTATTTTATTTAAGGTCAAAATAAGTTTTTTTTTATTTAAAACGTCTGCTTCGCTACATCTGTCGCAATTTAAATAACTTTAAACAGTACATCTAAATGCGTGTGAGTTCAAATTTAATTCCAGCTTCATTAATATTATACACTATGAATGCCAGATTAGTACTATTAACATCTCACGTTACATTATAAAAATCTTCGACCACTCGGAAGTGATAAATTATGTTACATATTAATTCAAACGCTTAAGGCTGCGGTACTAGCCAACGGCCTTGAGGATCTGGGCGGAGCCTGTCATATTCCCCGCGCCACTCGCTTTCCCTCCGCTACATTTTTACGCGCGCATTTTATGTCAGGCCGCTAGACCACAAGGTACGTCGGCCGCCGGCGAGTGGCTTACCTACCGGAAGTCGGATTTCTTTTTTTTTTAATTTATATTTTCCCATTATTAGTGTAGACATAATAAGCAGGTAATTTGCAGAAAAATGTTTTTAATAACATATTCGAGCAATTTATTTTAAAAAAAATGTGTGGCAATCGGGGACTGCCGCGGTAAAGCTATTGCATAGCATTTTTCATCAACTTATGCAATTATAAAAAACGACACGAATAATAATAGAAAAAAGAGTATTTAATACATTGAAAGTTTTATTATAAAGCATTATCTAGTTAAATAAAGTTTATTTAAATATCATAAAAAATATTTTTACATAAATAAAATAATTATTATTTGTATCTATTATTAATTTATTTGAACATTTGTTACATATTAAATAATAATGTAAAAATTTATCTTATTTTATGATGTAAATAAATAATACATACCGGCACCTAACCTCAAATTCTACAAACGTACTACTCAAAGTAATAATTATGTAGAAACAATTTTTATCACTTATATTATCTTTCAATCAATAGTTGAACACACCGGTCCGATCACCGAAGTTAAGCAACGTCGGGCGCGGTCAGTAATTGGATGGGTGACCGCCTGGGAACACCGTGACGTGACCTGACGTTGGCTTTTTGTTTTTAATTTTGCAAAAATTCGTTTTATTTCAGTCCTCAAACAATATTGTCATATGTCAATTATAATTTTTATTGATAATTTTTAAAAAATCGCTCGACGGATTTCGATATAATTTAAATGGGACCTGGGTAGTAAACCCTTCGCAACCAAAAAAATCCAAATCGGTTCAGGCGTCTTCGTGAACATACATAAATAAGAAGATTCCGTTCACCTCCGCCTATTTGGAAGTCGGTTAAAAATACCTAGGTAGTTTTTGAAGGTAATAGGCAATAAGGGAACGGAACACTCACCCAATTAATTAAAATGAAACTGTTTTTTGACTTTATAAGCAAGTTTTTTATTCACACATATTGAAGTTATTGAATCGCAGTAGTATTTCAGAAAGGTTAAAAATAAGAATTCTTGATAATTTAAGTTTTTATTAAACACACTAGTATATTATACAGATTACAGTAGCTGACACAAGAGAAAGAATACATTTTTTACGAAGTATTAATACAGTATTTATGAAGACTCACTAAATTAGTTTACGAAGACACCTTAAATTTATAATAATAAAACCTTTTATTTTCTATAAATATTATAAAGTATTACAATATGCATCTTGTTTTTAAAAAATTCCTGGGGCTCCCCAATATTAATTAAAAATTATTTACTATATTAATATTTCTTTTATGGCTTCACTGGCAGCCATGTACTCGGCTTCAGTAGTGAATAAAGCCACACCACAGTGTTTTTTTTACGGCTTGACCAAGTGATTAGACCCCCATTCCTTAAAAATAAATAGCCTGTGTTAGAATTCCTACTATCACCAGCATAGTCAGAATCAGAGTAGCCGACTAAATCTATACTACCTTTATACACAATAGACTTTTCTTTTGTATTTATTAAGTAACGAAGGATTCTTTTAAATGCAGTTACATGTGAAGGACCTGGATCATTTATATACCTACTTACAACATTAAAATTGACACAGAAGTCAAAAACAATAATGCTCCCACTGCTTCTCTATATGGAAAATTAACAGACACATTACTTGTATTCTTACATAAATGTACTTTATGTCAGCAGGAGTACTGCTACTTCTAGCATCTGACAAATTAAATTTATTTATTATTGACTTCATATAATGTTTTTATTTATACTTATTATTATATTCCATAGTTTTATTTATTTCCATACCTATAAATAAGTTAAAATTTAATAACTTTATATTAAAATTTTGTTTGAGACCACTTCATATCATAGACAAAATAATTTTACTTTTACTTAATAATAATCCATATAAACATAAAGAATTAAAAAACTTTGACATCATTAAGAGATCCAACTGATGATTTGAACCCATAAGTAGATAAAAATGAACAAAATTTCTTATTTCAACATCTAGAAGATTGAGTCCATATATGGATTTAACTAACTTACATACTTTTGTAGGTCCGGCTTCCACTCCCTCTGGCAGCTCCATGTATATCTCCTCAGATAACTCACCATACAGGAAGGCCACATCAAACTATTCTATGTGTAGGTCATCTTACGCTGCAATGCTAGGTAGTAAGAGTAACCTAATGGAGTTGTACCTGCAAGTGGGTGAAAAAGTATCATAATGTTAATACCACTAATAGAACTAATGAACTTCTTTCTTACACGCATATTTTCCTGTCTCTCGTAAAGTATGTAGATAATTATTCGTATGTTGATAGTGATGGGGTTTTTAAAATAATTTAATGATGTCATGTTTATAATAATTAGAAGTAAAGTAGTCGCTAAAAATCTTTTTTTAATTCTCTCTGAAAGACAAATTAAATATAATTTATTAGTTTTTTTTGTAAATAAATTATACAGATACTTTTCTAATAAACCTAAGCATTTTATCGAACTATAGTAATTGAGAATGATAATATTATTACTATGATCAAAATTACACAAAATTACATGACTATTGAGTTTCGCGTCACTTTCTAGGGGTGCATGACCTTAGCGAACTTCGCTTGCGCGAACATATGATGGTTTTAAAACCAAAATAATTTCCTGTGGCTTCATTTTTGAATATTTTCAATTAGTTTTTTTGTATTCGAGTCGTAATTTTTTATAGTATATGTGGTTTGAAGGAACGTTTATCAAGCAATAATAAGCAATAGCATCCAACATTCACATAGGTACCTCCTTACATAATTTCATTTCAATTCAAATTAAAACAGGTAGGTAATAGGTATATAACTATTACAATAATTAGAGTTATAAACATCACTTACCTTTTCCTCTCTCATTTTGGCAGCAAGTTCACGCAAATCATTTCGTTTTTTTTCTTGGCATGATGTAATACTGTAACACTGGTAGGTAGGTTTTCTGTTGATTCACAAAATATGATATGCAAGTCGGGAACAAGTTCACGCGTAGGAATAGGAACGTAGGTCCGTCGTCCAGTAATGCGTGAGCGGCACTGAGTTTGATGGGCGGTGACGGCATCCACGCGTCCCTCGCCCCGCGCAGGGCGACTCAGTGGCTTGGAAGTAAAAGCCGTAAGCGCCAAAACTATTTCTTTAAATTTAGAGAGAAAGATTCAAATAATATTTATTTATACTTTGGCGAAATTTTAGCACTGACTTTGAAATATTTTTCAATGTAAGTTTCAAGTTAATAAGTTATATTCAGCCAAACAAGAAAGCAAAAATAAGATAAAATAATGGTGTTTTATATTATTTTTTTCGTGTTACAAAACTTAACTAATCATGTTTCTGCTTTGGTATGTTTGTTCAGACTGAAATGAAAAACTACGTAAAAAAGTATAAGAGTTCTAGCATTTATATTTGAAAGGCAGTGTGATCTCAAAGATCTCGAAAATGTTGATTTTTTCGAGAGAGCAGCCTTAAAGAAAGAGGTGGTGCTAGTCGCAGTCAATATGCATAATAGAACTGTAGGTATTGGGGGCTGAATACGGTATATATGTATGACATATTATAAATAATTATCAAGTGCGTATACTCAACGATATCGACTGCGGCGTTTAATAATTTAGACTAGCCATTTGCGCAGGAGATATTAGGTATAGTGCACAAGTGCACTCTCTATTCCTGTCACTCTCATTCTCCGGTGGGATAAAAACTCAATATACGACAGTGAAAATAAGTATACGTAGCGCAAACAGTTTTACATACTTTTAAAGACACGAAGTGTAACACTGCCAACTACTACAGAGACTTTCTAAACAGGAAGAATTTGTAACTGGCAGCGGATCTCTGGATCTGCCTTTACATTACACCTCCGCGGGGAAGCACATACCCAACAACTAATTAAGAATGTGATATGAACGCAACTATATTGCACTCGTTAATAGCTAACTGCGTAATATACAGAGCCTAACTTTTACGAAATCCAAAAATAATCTCGATCTAGATTTGCAATCAAAAACTCTACTACTGTTCCATAAAGATGTCATCTTCTAATAATTGAAAAACAAAGTACATTGAATTCAACAGCGAGTGAAATGTAAAGCGTATTACATAATAGTAAGAATGGGTCAGAAAATGAATAATATTTCGGTGACCACGTTAACATGAGCCACGTAAATCGTGGCACTGCGCGTGACTATTATAATTTCAAATCGACCAACGCTCTCGTCTATTTCGTATAAATAATTATTAACATAACGTAATTATTTAAATGAAAGAAGACTTGAAGTTTTTATGAATTACATACAAGAAACTGGCAAGATAACACTTAAGCTGCGATAACTATATTATGTAAATAAAAAAACGTCTGGCCGATAATACGGTTGCGATGAAAACCTGACCTAGTAGACGCCATTTGCGATTTAATTTATTGTGAAATGACATGAAATAATTTCAATACATACTTAGTTTGATTAGTGTTTATATTTTGTGAAATAACAATGTAATGAAAATATTCTTAGTACAAAAACTTAGACCAATAATTCTCATAAAAACTTTAAAATGATTTTTAAGTTAATTAATATGTTGCTACTTGAACATAAAACAAATGCATTTTTAAACAAATTTTAAATTAAATTTGGTTAAAGAAATATAAAATTTATAAACATTGCTTATTTCTATACCAATCTCATGGGATATTGGTTAAGAATTTTCCGATCTTACATTGATCAAGACACTACTGCAGAAAGTCCGCCGCCCACGCGATAAAGCTATGCAAATTTCTCATCGACGCAATTTTTATTCGCGGGTTTGATGACCTGCGGGTGAACATACGAGTGAACGGGGAGTGGCTTTTAACATTGTTTATTAATTTCACGCTTAATAATAAGACGTATTTCCAAACGTAAACTAAAAACCTAAAAAACTAGTGAAACATTCTTGCTTCGCTTTGGTTCGACCGAGTTTTAACGTTTAGCATGGATATCCAATGGGAACCATATATTTTTCTGGGGTAAAAAGACGTGCTATCTAAACTAAAATCTATCTCTGAGCCAAATTTCAGCCAGATAAGTTCAGCCGTTCTGGCATGATTAGAGTTACAAACGGGATGTTTGTAAACATAAATTTTTGGTATTAATGTAATTAGATACTCTTCCACAATGATTGTTGTTAAATTATCTATGCATTACATTAGAGAAACTCATAAAATGGAGACTAGTGTCTAAGCAAAACTAAACAGTCGTTGCAAGGGCAAAAAAATTTGGAAGAAATGACAATTTGTACGGAGGATATGCCCCATATTTCTAAATCTAGTAAGTATACTACAGAGCTATAAGAAACCACCGTTAGGGGTTTTCTTCCTACTAAACTTTTCATCCTTACAATCGGATTCTGAAGCACTTACATAGTTTAATATTACATTTTATCATATTTCTTTTTAGAATCACTGTAAATGAGAGCACTATCACTAATCGTTTTCATTGTTATCCTTAAACAAATATTACACCTTGTTTAATTACAAAATAGCGATAACAAGATAAACAATTGGCATAATCCGTCAGTTAAAGTCAACATATGTAGGTAACTTGTGTATTAACTGGGTCAGGGAGACGCTGATTACTTGCTATACGGGCTTATACACCTAAATATTTATATCATTCAGATCATATGCCTGTATCATGACTGTATTAGGATTCAATACAGGATTGTGTTTGTATTTAGAACAATAGTGTTTTATAAATCCACTAGTTAATCACCCTCGCTCCGCTCAGGTCTGGTCTCTGGCCTAGGTACGTTTTAACGGTTAGTATAGATTCTACTTTTAAGATTTTTAAGATTTTTCAAAATTCTAAGTAAAAAAAGTATCCTATTTTTTTTAAACCTCCTCGTCTTAATGGGGAGTCGCAGGATCGCTTACGCATTCGATTAAGGACTCGATGGCCCGGCAGGTCTGCCCAAGCAGAACACACAGCCAAGGGTTGCTCCACAGTCCACTCTGCTATCAGAAAAGTACCAGGAGTAACCCGCATGACACAACGCCCACCGAAGTGGTTTCTCCTTAATAATAAGTAACTAGAGACAACACATTATGAAAGAATAATTTTTTAAATTGTAGAATTGACCTCTATAACATTGAAAAAAAAAAACAAAAACACTGAGTGTACAGATTCGACTGAGTTAAAATTTTATTAGATATATAGGTGTATAGTTCTATGTATATTCGATATAAAAGGTACAGAATGTACCTACATAAAGTTGACCGCAGTCATTATGGAAACGTTTAGTTGAAACATTTACTTGTATTTTGGAAAGAAATCATTCATAAACAACAATATTTGACGTATATTTAATTAGGGATCTAACTTTATTTTATATTTTATATCTAACTAAACTTTATAATCTATACTATCTATATCTATACTAATATTATAAAGAAATAAAGTTTGTTTATTTGTTAAGTTGTAAGGGGTAATCTCGGGATCTACTGAACCGATTTTAAAAATTCTTTTACCAATAGAAAGCCACATTATTGCTGAGTGCCATAGGTTAAAAAAAAACCGAAAAATAATTTTTTTTTTTTACGTGGTAGTCCGTTTTGCAAAGTGAATCGGAGAAAAAACGGTCGAATGAAACCGTTGCTTGCGAACGCTGCCTTAACTATGAAAGATATATTTTTGAGTTCTAGAGAAAATGTGTGGAGCTTAAAAATGCCTACAAAAAAGTCAACGACAGCATATGTCTAACTTTTATATTTAAGTGACAAAAAGTAGTTTTTTTAATATTAGTATAGATAATTTAATTTTTAATTTTTAATATTAATAAAATAATTTAAATTATTTAAACACTCTGTACTAAAAAAGGATTATTAACATTATGCCCAACGAAGTGGGCACGGGTCAGCTAGTATCAGATAAAGCATGGTGTACAAAAAGTCAATTTACTTAATTTTAAGCAGCGATTGTGTGTTCTTGCTTTTAAAATTTGCATAATGATTTCATGAATTACCATGAGTTAGATAAAACACAAGACAAAAACTGCAGTTAAAAAACGTAAAATCCTAAGACGTAAGACTGAGTTATTTAAAATAACAAACAAAAAGGCACCGACCGAAAAAATATGATTGTACCAGTGTTAGTTCATAATATATTCTGCACAAATGAATTACTATTAATTGGGAAAACCGGCTTTAAAATAAAAAATAAGAGTGCATAAATGTTGTGTATAGAAAATGTTTTTAAACGAGTTATACGAATTAAGTTGCATTTGGTCTCTACTACTAAATTAACATGCATGCTGATATATAAAAATACACGTAACTGTGACAGCCGTGGATTTTTTATAATTCAGAGGCATACGAAAAAGTATAAAATATGTTGGTAGAGCACCATCTAGTTCCATAGTAAGCTACGAGGCTTATATTATGGATACTAGATACCTAGTTGAAACACTACACCTATATAACTTTAAATACCTACATACATAATATAATTTATATAACCACCCATGACTGGAGTACAAATAATCGTGCTCTTCACACAAAATTAATGCCTCCAGTGGTACTAAGCCCGCAATTGCTGGCACATCATACATGCTGTAAGGTTTTTTTTCATTCTTAATATAATTCAACACTATAACAAACAATAACAAAATCCAACTACACAAAAAAGTATAACTTTGAATGTCATAATATTTGTATTTATAAGTTGACCAACAACAAATGATTCGTTGAAGCAGATCGATATAATAACTGACACGCGTGCGTTTCGTGAACGGGGCGCTTAAAACGTTACATGTCAAAATAAACAATAGAAAAAAATTTAATTCCGTTATATACTCGTATATTCATAAAATGCTAATAATAAGGTAAAATCAAAGTTAAAAAGAAAATCCCTAGGATCCCAGAAAGAATAAAAATTCGTTATAGCATATTATATGAACAAAAGCTATAATAATTCTATTTTAGTGGCCCAAATAAAAACTATAGGTACGTTTACGTCATTAGGGCATTTATATTATTAAGCGATTTGTCGCTCGTTACAGTCGCATTAGCGCCGATAACACACACTGTACCTACTACGCGAGTTTATTTAATTGTCTATCCAACAAACGTTGCTTGTTTAGTGTAGAATTTTCAGAAATTAGATATTTTCTCTGAGTAAAAATATTCAGAAGTACCAGCTATCATCATCATCATTATCATCATCATCAGTCCTTTTTAACGTCCCACTGCTGGGCACGGGCCTCCCTCAGTACGAGGGGGATCAGGCCATAGTCCACCGCGCTGGCCTAGTGCGTGTTGGCGGACTTCACATGTCTTTCGAAAACTTGCTAGGTTTTCTCAGAAATGTAGGTTTCCTCATGATGTTTTCCTTCACCGTAAGACAAGTGGTAATCATGATATAAATGATTCGCACATGAAAATATCAGAGGTGCGAGACCCGGATTTGAACCCGCATCACTCGGTTATCCAAGCGAGCGCGTTACATAATTTCATCAAAATCTGTTCTGACCAGTTTTTTCGTGATGTAGTCACAGACAGACAGACAAAAACTCTTAAAGCTATAGATTTCGCCTCTGTATAGATAATAATGAGTATTTCAATATGATTTTTCAAAAAATATTTAATGGACATAGTTTCAAGTAAGTTAGAATTTTATAATACATAGTATAGATATGATGTTAATGCGTATGCTATGTAGCCACTAAATATTGTTTACAAGATAGAAAGAAATTTCAAAAATAATTTGATTCATATCTATTATTCCTCAGTAGGTATAAAATAACTAACAAAATAAAGATAACAATACCTGGTATTTGTAAAACTTGTTTTTCGGACATAATACAATGTAGATTCCCGTATAAACTGACAGGGAGAAGGCATATTATATCGAATCAAAACATGAGATATCGAATCTACATCAAAATAATCTATACACATATGAATAAATTGAAGTGTCTGTTTGTAGTCTGACAGGATTTTCTCTGGCAGATTTTTACTTTAGAACAAGAAAGAATAAGAATTGGGGTTCTACTCAAAAAATTAAAACGTACCCAAAAGAACCGAACTGAAGGTGAGTAGATACACACACACAGACAGACAGAGAGAGCTCTCTCTCTCTCAGAGAGAGAGAGAAGAGGAGAGAAAGGAGAGATAGAGAGAGAGAGAGCTAGTAAATAAATAAACATGGCAACCAAAATGAGATAACTGCTGATCAAGATGCATGAATAAACTTTACACACTCTATAACGACTATCGGCGTTAAATAAGTCGTTAAATTGACGGCCTTGCTCGACGTTTACGGCCTCATTATTATTGTTTGGCCGACTCATTATATACAAACCATTTAAGACATCCGATTTCTGAGCTCTTTTTAAGCTATAAGCTTTCTTTAAAAAAAGAAACTACATTTAAGCAAAAAACGTAAACCCACAAAACAGTCTAAATCTAAAGTAATTCGATAAAGGATTTGTACCGAATTTCACATAATCTCTACTACGATTGAAGTATGAAAATAGTTACTAGAATGACATCATGCTATCCACAAACAAACAGTCTTGCTGTTTACAAATTGAGTGCAAACGGAAATAGCAAACGGAGACGAGGACAAAAATTTAATAAAACATTTGCAATAGGCAAATCAAAGAATCATAGCGAAATTCTTCAAAAACAACTTCGTTGACGTACAAACTTTACATACCATGAAATGCGATCAAAAAATATTTTGTGCCTTTAGCAATTTGAATGAGAACAGATTGAGGATAGGCTTGACAGCTACAGACTATATTAATATATATTGAATATAGTACACGTTATTTTATAAAATTCAACAGCAGGCACAGATAAGAAATTATAAAAATGACGATCCGTATCGTAATGTTGTTCATATAAAAATATTACACTATTAATAAATTATGAAGTCAGTTGTGTCAATAATAATGGTTCAAGGTTACTACGTTTAGAGCCTAAACACATTCGTATAAAACGATGATATAAAATATGAAGTTCAGGCGCATCTAACATTTATACCACAGAGCAGATGAATATAGACAATATTATGTTTTTTATCTATTTCGTGATTTATACATAATAATAATAATATTCTTTATTGCACTTTAAGAAACATACAGTAATTTTAAAAACAATTAAGAGTTTGCAATCAAAATCAATTAACATATTGTATGGATATAGTTATGCATCGTTTTAATAATTTCATCCAAAGTGGTGATAGTTTCTATTGAACATTATACCTAGTTATATATTATTTTCACATCACAACATATCATAAAACAAAGTCCTCCGCCGTGTCTGTCTGTCTGTTCGCGATAAACTTAAAAACTACTGCACCGATTTTCATGCTGTTTTCACCAATGGATAGAGTGGGTCTCGAGGTTCAGTATCTAATTTGTGAAGTATTTTAATTTGTTTTGTATGTACATTGGCTAAATCTCTTAATTTCTAAAAAAACCGTCTGGGAGCTTTCAACGAAAACGCTGACTAAACCCTTTGAGAATATAACCAAATGAGGTATGGTGGAATTGTGTATTTTTAGCAGTAATTGTAAAGCTATTGACGGTATTAATCCATAAGGATTTTAAATAAGTTAGAGGCTTTTAGCATTTCATGCATATTATTTTACTCTTTTACGTCATATAAATTTAACGAATATCTTAGAAGTAATCGCAAAAAAATTACGGAGGCGAGAATAAAATTCAAGCGCCTCACTCACTCGATCGTAGATGCAGTAACCGCCCTCCCCCGTACCGTCATGCCTACTGTTTAGCTAATAAACCGAACAATAACGCACGCGTGATCCTGTAATAAACTGATTTGGTACGAATGGAGTTGATGACTGACGACTGTGTTTTCTTTCTGGGTAGCTTCGCTCGCACTAAATCTAGGGACGAGTCCAAGTGAAGCGAGGGCGAGTCGCCAGTAAAATATCTTTATATATATAATTCTTCTGTGAGTATGTATGTCACTGAACTCCTCCTAAGCGGCTGGACCGATTTTGATGAAATGTTTTGTGTGTGTTCGAGTGTATTCGAGAATGGTCTAGATTCACTATTCGGTCCACTAGATAATGTATTTTTTATATTAATTAGTTATTTACACATTTGCACAATAAATGGCATATTCAATTATAAATAAGTCGTTGCTAGGCAACGTTGTTTTGAGCATGCATACTAAAACATTTCACCGGGAGCAAAAGTTTATAAAATTCTACTATGTGTACAGGACAACGTTTGTAGGGTCCGCTAGTATTATATAGAAGACGAGGGCTAGTATTAAGTAGTACCGCGTAGTTTACTATATTACTATATTCTAATGACAAAAAATAATTTGAAACAACGGCGTAGTTTGCAACAACAAAATATGCTCTATTAATAAAAACCTGAATGATATTTATATTTCTGTAAACGAATTTTAATTGGTATTTTCGACGAAATCACGTTTCTTGCCATGCTTATATTCTTACCAAATATGAAAAAAAATGCTTTGCAATGTATCCGTTTAATATGGATGCGGTCGAATAAATGTGCATAATATATTTTTGGATATTCAAGACATTTATAATATATTAACCTTAATTATCATTATTAATACAAATGTATTGTTCTTGTTGATATGTATTTGTGTCTGTTTGTCCTTGTTTACGCTAAAGAGGTATATTTAAACGTTTTTAATTATATTATTTCAATTTTAGCATAAATATATAGTGCAAAAAGATATGTACCATGGCCCATGGGTGAAATAGGTAAGAGCCTCTTTAATGGTAGATACTCTAGCATTATCTATAGGTTTCTATCAGACTTTAATATTAAACGATACCATTGCTTCTCATCAAAAAGTGTTTTATATTTGATACTAGCGACTCGCCCTCGCTTTGCTCGGGCTCTTCCCTAGATTTAGCACAGGCAAAGCGGCGGGATCCGCTAGTTATGCATAAAAACCTTCCTCTTGAATCACTCTATCTATTAAAAAAACCGCATCAAAATATTTTGCGTAGTTTTAAAGATTTAAGCATACATAGGGATATAGGGACAGAGAAAGCGACTTTGTTTTATACTATGTAGTGATTTGTTAATAATACAGATCATGGTCTTTCTGTGTTCTATATTTCAAATAAATCCGTACTGCCGTTTCAGCATATGTACAAACTTTCGCTTTATAAGTAGTGTGATAAACTCGAAAAGAATGGTTAAGACGAGCCGAACCAACAACCGTTACTAGGTGTACTAACAACCGGATATAGCTACTTCAAGTACAATAAAATATTGCAGTCATCAAAATGTCCGCAACGCTCGCCTCGCAACAAGGCTGCAAGCCCGTAGGTAATTGTCGTCCTGTGCCGCGCCTGAGGTCTCGCGCGTCATACAATTTGCCATTTAGCGACTGTTGAACTCTAGAACTGGACGTCTTGAGATTATTACTTCGCTTGACGTATCTACCAAGTTTCCTAAGTAGTTTTATTAGTATAGTATTGTACTGTGGTTTTATATACAATTTTAATTTGACGATACGTTTGGCTTAGTCCATATTCATTTGTGAGCACATATTTATACTCCAGTCATGGATTTAGCTATATCTATAATATGTATGTATTCAAAGTTTTAACTTTATATAAGGTATACCTTATATATGTAGTGTTAATTGTTATCAACTATCTGGTATCCATAACATAAGCCTCGTTGCTTCCCGTGGGACTAGATGGCGCTGGGAGTGGGTGTTAATATGCCAACATATTTATTTTTTCAATATTATTTAAAATGATTAGTTACTTACGCACAACGTAAGTTTTAAGAAATAAGACAATTAAAAACCAATAATTGTAAGCGTATATATATATTTAACATTTTTACCGAAATATTGCTTCATCATGTTTATAATTTTCTGCGTATTTAAATAAAAAATATACTTGTAGGCTTGTTTCAACCATAAGTTTAAAACATGTCTACAACTCATATAAGTGATTTTTAATACTGTGTTCCAAATATCTAATTTAACAAATCATCTGATCAAGCGAAAATAGCTTTTATATGATATAGTATTAATACGAGTGAAACTATCGTAGAGACATGTGACCGAGTTGCACGGTGAAAGGAGAGTGGCGGGTTGTATAAGTTGCAGTAAATTCGATCGGAATTACGATGTTTTTTATTCACTTGTCTCGATAAGTTAGTGGCTTCGAGCTGTTCTACTGGATTTCAACACCTGTTTGGTGTGGGACCATAGAGAAAATTGATTTTTATTTATACCAATATTATAAAGAGGTAGAGTTTTTTTTTATTTAAACGCGTTAATCTCAGGAACTAATAATCCGATTTGAAAAATTCTGTTTAAAGTAAAAATAAATGACAACAAATCTGACAGATTTCCATATTATTGTAAAATCATTTCATCGTTTATTACTAGGGACGAACCCGAGCGAAGCGATCGGGAGTTTCTAGTTTAGAGATAAATAAAAATTGTTAATAAACGCATTTATTTATTAATTTAAGATTTTATTCATTTCGTATATAAAATGGTAATTTTTTTTAAAGTACTGAACTTAAAGTTTTTTCATGTTAAGTGTTAACAAAAATACATAGGTAAAATATATTATTTTAATGGCGTGATAACAATAAACAACGTTATGTCAAATAAAAAAGCAATTTCGAAGGGTTTATCGAAAAAGTTTATACAGCATAAATCTCAAGATAAGCCTGTTAGACCAAGACAAATTGCTTAGATTAGAGCAACAGGGGACGGACGCTAAAAGTTGGAGAATCACACCGTCTGCTTACCACCGAAACCAGTTGAATGAGATAGTGTTTCCATTTTTTACATATTATTTTGCTAAAAGTTGACTATAATAAATTCCAAGTGATATACTTTATAAACTACAATTACAACTTTTTGAAATAATAATCTCCATACTTGACAATAGTAAAAACTAGAGCCAAACTATGATAGCTCTGAAGGTATAGGAATAAAGTGCTGCGTAGTGTACAAAAAATCGCGAGTTATATTTTTTTCTAGTATTACAATTTATAAGCCGTGAAACTTTATAGCCCAAAGACGTCATAATACTGACTATAAAATACTTGAACAAGTAACACATAAAATCAAATTAAACACTAAAGAAATAATCAAATACGAGTAGTGTTTGCGCCACTCAGTATCAAGCCGGGTGACGACTATGGATAAACAAGAGACTATTATACCACTTTCCAAGGGTGTATTGCTACGAGCATTGTGAAGTGTCCACACTATTTAAAGTGAAAAACTACAAGTAAACTGTTAAAATATTACATTAGAACAAAATAACCACATAACTATAAGAAGTGCACATTGAAAACTAAGATGAAAAATAATTATAAAGTCGGGGATGGAAGTTGGAACACCCTCTTCTGACTGTATTTCGAAATGTATGAAAATTAAAGTACCTAGGCAAAAATCCGAGCGAAGCGGTTGAGTCTCTAGTTAATAATCTAGTACATATAATTATTTTTATATGTAAATGTCCTGCCTATCTAGAGACCTTGGGACCAGTGTATATCGGTTAATGTAACCGAGCTACATAACGCGGTACTGTCAGTGATAAATAATATTATATGCCTATTGCACTACGTACAATGTACATAATATCATCCACATAACTTTTTATGCCTAGGTATGTAATAGAAATTCAGTTCTCATTCATAATTTAATTGTGCTTAAACTAAATATATAAATAAACAACACTTTAATGATTTTTATAGAAGTAACATATATTTTAAAATTGAATTACTTGTACATACATATATTTTGAATTTTCGTAGGTATAGATTAACATACTCAGGGAAAAACCTGCAACACTTTTACCAAGGTCACCGCCTTTTTAAAGGCGGTTAAAAAGATCAATCTTGACACTATATCAAACTATACTTGTATCCTTTTATAAATATACTAGCTGACCCGGCAAACATTGTTCTGTCATATAAAATGAGAGGTGAGGGTAGGAGGGTAAAAAATACGTTACGATCTATTCCGATACCTACCTAATCTACAAAAAAAATCATGAAAATCGGTCGAGCCGTTGCGGAGAAGTACGACCACAAACAACGTGACAGAAGATATTTCTATATACATATTAGAAAAAAATTGTTTCTGACGCAGGCGAAGTACGCGTATGTTCATAATATACCTATGTGAGATATGTGTATTTCTTTACATTTTACCTCGGGTAACAACATAAATAACAAGCGATATTCCTACATATTAGCTATTTTTTTTTATTAACAATTATATTTTACAACGTATGTTATAATTTTCGAATTAATACGGTTTTTTAAGTTTTATTTTAATTAAAGAAACACCTAATTAAATACTTCAATAATTTCTTTATTAATATTTGATATATTATTATTCATATATTTTATTCATTATAATTAGAGGATTAATACTGTATAGTCTAAAGTTCACCGAAATTCTTAAATACTATCAAATCCAGTAATTAAGCAATTTAGATTGCTTACATTAAATTTTATATACGTATTTGCATAATATTTATAAATCAACATTATGAAAAAACAGAAGTTGTATGTTATTCTTCTAGTATAAAGCTAATATTTGCTATAAACAAAGCAACCGTATGTTGCGATTGCGATTCATTTTTCCAAGCCGGTTTAAATTAAACGTGCCGGTTTTTACTCTTTTACTATATCTCTAAGTTTTCTTAGTAAACCTTAAAACTATACAATTTCGCAATTTATTGCCCGCGGCTTTGCATGCGTAAGTAGGATCAAAGGTAGGTCCGTCGAATTTTATCGATATCTATTCATCGGTTAGAACTGTTACTGTGTGTGGCTAAGTCCATACTGATGGATAGTACTCGTAAGTAAACGTAATAGCTCGCGTACTTCTCTGTAATGATCTCGGTTATCTTTACTAAAATAAAAATAAAAAATGTTTCTATACGGACATTGAGCTACCACCACTACATTTTTTATAATAGGTACCTACATTAAACAATAAATATGTAAATTTAATGGTTTCGACGAATTCTACTATAAGGAAAATTGTTAACGAAAGGTGTGTTGCATTTATGATTGTTTCAAAATACCTATTGGGGCAAGAGAAAAAAAACTTTTAACTTAATTTTTAATTATTTAATTAACTTTTTATTTTTATTTTTATGAATTTGTCCTATTTAAGGTAAGTTTTAGCCGCTCATTTAGATTTCTCTAAAATGAGATATTTTTATAAAGAAAAAAGTATCCTTGGTGCTGATCAGGATAACCAGCTATCATCATATTCATCAAATTTCATAAAATCTGTTCAGAGGTTTACTCGTGATGTGGTCACAGGCAGAAAGAAAGACAAACGTTCTAAAAAAATTAGCCTCTTTATCATTAATAATTCAAAAAGAGTAAATATAGTATTCAAAAAAAAGAAATAGGTGGTGTAGTCATTAAAACTTACACGTCATAGACACTAGAACTTATGGACAAAATATATTTTTTTTACTTGATACAAAAATAAATCGTAACATTAATTATTCGTGATAATTCGAATAGATTCGAGATAAAAACGAGAGACATAGGATGACATAGGATACTAATTATGACAAAGTCGTTAAGATTGAACGAAAACAAAGTTTACTTACTATACGCGCTACTCGTAGTGACGAGGACATTAGCTCGGTTATAACACGTTGAATCTAAAAATATAACTCTTAATAATACAGGCCCCTGAGTAAATATTTACGCAGCTAATTTAAATCTTAATTAGCTTTATACCTCAATGTATGTGCGGTTGACCAATTCGAAGGTCATTTTAAAAAGCAAATTCTTCATCCATCGTCTTAGAATACAGTATAAAGTGAGACCTAATCGATGTAGTGGTACTCAACAATGCAGTGTTTATTGAATCGATTGTCGATAACGAGAACGATGACCCGATGACGCGCGCCTTCTCTCACGTCAGTGCATAATGATTTGTTTGTAAGGGTTCTGCTAGCAAAATAATGAGATACAGAAGAATATGTTACGAGTGGGTAAACAATGAATTTTAAATTTTCGCTATGGGTGCGTAAGCGTAACAAAGTATTTTTTTATTCATGCAGAATCATTTCTATTCTTGTAACCTGTACAATGCTCTTGTGATTTTGTTGCGGAAAGCGATAAGGCTTCCTTTAAATCTGACATAATAGGCAAGTAAAACACTAATACCCTAATCGTATAAAAAAATTGCAAGTGGTCTGTCGCAGCTGACGACGGTGACAATTTGATAATGATGTTAGTAATTAAGTTTAACAGAAGCTTTCTCTGCTAAGGCGCAAAAATGTATTTTACTAAGATGTAAAAAAAACTATAAGACGTATACATACGAATAAAGTTCACTTAAACAACTTTTACAGGGGCCTTACCTAATAGTTGTTTTCCTGTCTTTTTTTAAATGCGAAGGCATTTCAATGCCATACCATTTATTCAGTTTGAGGTGATTGATATCACTTTAATTCAGTTTGAGATTGATACGTTTAGAGGAATGTTTTAAAAGTATAAAATTTAAATAAAAGTATTAAAAAAACAAGCCTGTTCGCTGGTCAGTGTAATCATTTTCTATTACGAATTAGTATAATTCAGTAACTTACACGTAAAGGTTATACGTTCTTAGACTTATGTTAGTACAAAATGGAAAGTTCAATTCAATTCAACTAAAAAAAAACTCATTTAGCGCATTCACACACTGTTCATGCCCAGTCACATGAGATACAACGTGGTCGGCAAAAAATAGACTAATTGGTAATTCATAGTAAAAAAATGTTCAAATATGTACATATTTTTAACGCTGGCTCATTCAGAATATATTTTGCAATTTAAATCTAGATTTATATGAATTTTTATTTAAGACTAGCAAATCCAGCGCGCTTCGCTGTGCGTTGGTGAATAAATTATACGGGTTTTTATTTATTTATTTATTTATTTTATTAAGGTCTACCAGCAGTATACAATTAGATACATGTTAATATACATACAATTTGAAATATAGGTTAGTAATTGTAATACTATTTTAAGGTAAACACAACGTGATCAAAAAACAAATGAACACAATAATAAAATAAAAACAATTAATGTGTTTCATTAACTAGTATCATTAAGGACAGATGTAATGGTTTTCTTGTAGACATACAGTGAGGTATTAAATATATCGATTGAATCACTGCATCCGTTGAACATTTTCATAATTCTAGGTATGGCAGAATTTGCCCCTAATATCGTTCTACGCAACGGCACAGATAATGGCTTGATCACACCACGAGGCATGCGAGGTGGCACATAGAAATTAATTAACTGTAAAAGTTGTGGACAATCAATTTGATTTCGCATAATTTTATACAAGAGTATCATATCAAGAATATCTCTTCGGGTGGTCAGAGATATCATCTTGAAATATTTTAACCTACTGCCGTATGTGTCTAGACGTCTCTGAGCACCTATTGAATACGCAAGGTGCCACGTAAAACGCTTTTGCAGTCGCTCAATCCTTAGAGAGTGTGTCGCGAAGTGTGGTCGCCAAACAACACTGCCATACTCTAAAATACTTCTCACCATGCTATTATATAACATAATTTTCGTATTTGGCTTAAAAACCCTTTTAGTAACACGGATAATAAAACCTAGAGCTTTGGCCGCCTTATTTATAATCATGTTTAGATGTGGCAGAAACGTAAGTTTTATGTCCATAATTATACCTAGATCTTTGATTGTATTCACCTCTTCTAACTTAATATTATTAACAACGTAGGTGGATGCAATTCTTTTAATATTTCGGGTAAATTTAATATGCTTGCATTTATTGATATTTAAGTGCATGCCATTTTTTTGACACCACTCAGATAAACGTGTTAGGTCACTTTGCAATAGTAAGGAATCCTCTATTGATTTAATAGTGCGTATAAATTTTAGGTCGTCAGCAAAGATATATGGCGTTGAGAACTCAAAACATGATATTATGTCATTATTTTATAATTTTTTCATAAAATAAAAGTAGCTTAAGTTACTTCTTATAACATTAGCTATTACCTGTGAGTGAAAGTCACGTCAAAATCGGTTTAGCCGTTTCAGAGATTACGAACAAACAGACAGACATATAAATAATTTAATAATTTATTTTATGATGTAAGTACCGTATTATACTTTCATATGTATTTAGTGAAAAGCTGTTAATTTGAAATTAAAACCTGACACTTCAATTTTATTTATATGTAGGTATAATATATGTATGATAGTTCTCCGTTATTATTGTTTATCAGAGACGTTATTCTTAGGTCATACTGAATATCATTTTCACACAATTTTATCGTAATTTGCTTTGGAACAACAATATTTACTACAGGAAATTGCATGATAGTTTAATTTAGAGAAACTATTATACAACAACGTTTGTATAACGTTAAATAACTTTAGTGTATCAAAAACTAATCTGTTAGAACGACAATAATCAAAATCTTCGAAATTTGTTCACTAACCTAACACATAACAATTTTAGGTGAGTTTATATTGTCTTTGCAGCATACATAATAAAGAATTTACGTCATATGAGACAAAACACGCACCTACGTCAATAATCTTTAAACCTACAATTTTAAAGAAGGTAAATTATGTAAAAAAAACGTGAAGACTATTTTCTCAGATAGGATATTAATGTTGTTTTGCCACCACACACACACACCAGCCTCGGTCAAGGTCATATTTTTTGTACAAACCGATTTTTTACATCCATATTGAAAGAATTTTCTTTTCGAGCTAAATTCATGCTACCATAATGGCCATTAAGTAATCTTAGTATAATCTGATACATTTAATATTTTTTGAAAAATCTAATTGAAATAGACTTTATTGACAATACAGTTTTTAGAATTTTTGTCTGTCTGTGACAGCATCACCAGTGGACAAATTATGATGAAATTTAGTATGATAATAGCTGGCTATCCTGGCTATAGTAGTACTAGTGGTAGACTCATGACGTTCAGTAAGAAATTGTAATAATTTTTATGTTAAAAAATATTTTGATTTGATTTGATATAGTATCATAGGATACTTTTTAGTGCAGGAAAATATCGCATTTTTGAGAAATCTGTATTAAGAGGGCCCAACCCGACTTACTTTTCATACAAACGCACGTTCGTGATTATGGCGTTGTAATAGATCTTTCTTTGAAACTTTTAACTAATAGGTATCTTGTGCACTATATCTATGTTTCCATCATAACAAGAAATCAAAATTTGGAGAAACAAGTTCAGTATAAACCTCCAAAAATCTGCTTTTTTGAACAAATTTAACCTGAACTTTAGGCGTTCATAATGTATTCGTAAATTTTAAAAGTAAAGAAAATATTGGCACAGAAACCTTGAAAATTTAATGAACAATCTAAACGACAAACTTTTATTTCACAAACTTGTAAGGCTTACTGAAACACACGAATATCCCGGAACATTTTTTATGAAATTGCCGCACACTATTTTTCGTTCAATGTTATCGCCTTCTCATGCGATTGTTATGAGTTAGGGGGGCGACTCGCGGGGCGGCGGCAGAAGCGCTGCTCGGTCGCGTTCGGGTCGGGCTCGGCGGGGCCTCTGTTGACTGCGCGTAGTAGGTACTCGTCAATGCTGTTGCGTTTTATAATTTATTGTTTATTGAAGTTATACTTCTTTAGGCGCGTTATGAAAAATGTATGAGAGTGAAATTTTTCGATGCGCGGACACAAAATTCTCACGGGAGAAGTTTAGCTAACAGTCAACAGTTTAGAGGACTTGCAACTATATTCACGATATTTATTTTCAACAATAAAATTTCTCGGGGTGCTAATTGCGAAAATGAGGTAAATTTTCAAATCCAAGATGGCGGACATCCGGTTTTTTTCAACAATGACATGGGTGTCATTTTCGAGGTTTCACGGGGTGCTAATTGCGAAAATGAGGTCCATTTTCAAATCCAAGATGGCGGACATCCGGTTTTTTTCAACAATGACATGGGTGTCATTTTCGAGGTTTCACGGGGTGCTAATTGCGAAAATGAGGTCCATTTTCAAATCCAAGATGGCGGACATCCGGTTTTTTTCAACAATGACATGGGTGTCATTTTCGAGGTTTCACGGGGTGCTAATTGCGAAAATGAGGTTCATTTTCAAATCCAAGATAGCGGACATCCGGTTTTTTTTAAACAATTACATGGGCGTCATTTTCGAGGTTTCTCGGGGTTCTAATTGCGAAAATGAGTATGTATTATTTAATGATGCCAAAGAAGTATAACTTCTAACGCGTGTAAGTACACACACACACTTTTTTTTTACATTCAACTCTTTTATTTCTAATTGAGTGATAACATCCTCAACTTGTAAAGTGGTGACTGGTAACCCCGACGTGATTTGAACACGCAACCTACTATTGAGAAGAAGTAAAACGTCATTTTGTAAAATGGGTAAGTACCTAGATTTTTTTATAAAGTAGGTAGCTATTTTTCAATTATTGCAAACGGGACGCGGGGCTATTTACATAAACCAATCTTAGTTTTAGTACAGTATAAATAAGTATGTAGTAATAGTAAGAGTATTGAGCTACTTTTACTATGAATGAGTATTGGATAAAACAAACATCATGAAATCGCGAAAAAATATATATATGTACATAATACCTATTACCTATTATAAACTTCTAACTTAGTCGAATCTGTGTATTGAATATTTTTTGGAAAATCTAATTGAAATAGTCACTATTTACCATACAGAGGTCGATTCTAAAGTTTTTAGATTGTCTGTCTGTCTGTGTTCGCATCACGAGCAAACCATTGGACTGATTTTGATGTAATTATGTGTAGTTATAGCTGGGTATCCGGGTCAACATATAGGATACTTTTTACTGCAGAAAAATATCTCATTTCTGAGAAATAAAATAAAATCTAAGAATTTGGTTTCCGGTCTTTTAAACGCGGGCGAAGCCGCGGGAATTGCTAGTTTACTATAGACTTTCGTTTATAATATTTACTATAGTTTACTATAAAGTACATTTTATCGAGTTCTGTGAACATAACTACATGTTACAACAGCTGTTTTTTTTTTTGCAAATTCAAGGTTGACCCCATAGTTTCACATAATTTCCTTACTAAATAATGTACCTACATATGTAAATGTATGTAAGTTTGTTTGTAGCTGTATGTATATATTATATGTATTATGTATGTATTTATTTTTGCACTTTTTTTATTTGCAATCATCATTATGAGCTACTTTTACTGTAAATGAGTATTGGATAAAACAAACGTCATAAAATCGCGAAAAAATCTATACATTATATAATAAAATTCTAACTTAGTCGAATCTGTACAATGAATATTTTTTGGAAAATCTAATTGAAATAGTAAATAATTATTTACGATACAGAGGTCGATTCTAAAGTTTATAGAATGTCTGTCTGTCTGTCTGTGACCGCATCACGAGAAAACCACTGGACGGATTTTGATGTAATTTGGTGTAATTATAGCTGGGTATCCGGGTCAACATAATATAGGATACTTTTTACTGCAGAAAAATATCTAATTTCTTAAAAATAAATTCTAAGCAAATTCTTAGTTTCCTGTCTTTGAAACGCGGGCGAAGCTGCGACAATTGCTAATTCACTATAAAGTAGGTATAGGTATTTTATCGAGTTCTGTGAATATACCTACATGTTACAACAGCTGTTTTTTTTTGCGACGTGAAGGTTGATCCCATAGTTCCCACATTATTTTCTTATTATATAATGTATTTCTTATGTAAATGTATGTATGTATGTATATATTAATATTATATATTTATTTTTGCACTTTTTTATTTATTATATAATAATTATTTTTTGTAGTTTATAGGTACCTACACCGCACCCAAATTTTTGCTAAATATACTTTCTTTTCTTACACTAAAGGGTTTCTGTTAGAGACCTATGAAAGAGATATCAGGTAAGTCATCCTTAGTACACAATGTATCTAATTTCTATTTTTATATGTATATATTTTTTGTGTGGTACATAATTAAATAAAAAAAATTAAAAGATGTTCAATTCAATTCTCTTGTTATGGCTTCTAAGCGTGCCAGTTGAGCACAGATTACTTCGCCAATGTCACGTAGAATGGAGAAGACACTAAGGAGATTGGAAAAGATGTTCATATTAGGTGTAGTATATGTCTATGTATTAGATATATATACCATAGGGCATAGCCTACATAAGTCATCTCGGATGTCGAGGCGTTGCTAAACCAAGCTGTCATATATACCTATAATACCTATATGATAACATCATCAGAACCCCTTTTGAGCCTTTTTCGTGTTTAGTGTAAATAAAAACTGCTAAGGTTATAATGTCTGCACGAGAAAAATGTCGAAAATTTTCGTACTAACTTACAATTATTACTCACTTCAAAATATTCTTTTGCATTCTGACAAAATACCACGACATTTAGAACTCTTATTCAATTATTATATATAAATAATGAACATATGAATAAATAATATTTTATTTTCCAGGTTTATAAACGAAAACAAAGAAAACGTTGAGAATAATGATGTACCTATTACGGCTTAGGCAAGGCGGAAAGTAAAGTAAAATATATACATAATAGGTATGTACCTTATTTTATGATTATTATGGTGACTGATACAGTGACTACCTACCTAATTATGATTCATTTTACAGAGCTAATTGACCCACGTTTCCCACGCAAAATGCCAATGAGAGATAGATTCGATGATTGAAGATTCTATTGGATATAATATTTTGAGGGTTCCGTACCCAAGGGGTAAAAAACGGGACCCTAATACTAAGACTCCGCTATCCGTCTGTCACCAGGCTGTACCTCGTGAACCATGATAGTTAGACATTTATAATTTTTACAGATGATGTATTTCTGTTGCCGCTAAACAAAATAAAATATTTAAATTTTAAATAATATTTTTTATTTCAATCTTATCAGTTTTTTTAGTATTTCTTTTTCCAATGTAATAGTAATGTAGTTTTGTCTATACATGCATACATGTATAACATGTGTATACATACACATGTATCTATATAATAATTATTTTATATCATACTCGATGGAATGGTAAAAAAAATTGTTTACTTCAGGTATATTTCACTATTATTAGCATCTCCTATTCCAAACTCCAATAAAACATACCTATAATAAGTTATATCTATACCTATAATAAAATTCTAACTTAGTGGAATCTTGAATAATTTTGAAAATTCTAATTGAAATAGTTATTACTTATTACGATACAGAGGCCGAATCTATAGTTTTTAGAATGTTTGTCTGTCTGTCTGTCTGTCTGTGACCGCATCACGAGAAAACCAATGGACAAATTTTGATGAAATTTGGTATGATTATAGCTAGTTATCAGGGTCAACATATAGGATACTTTTTACGGTAGGAAAATATCTCATTTCTGGAAAATTACACTCGATGTATTTTGAAAACATTTAATTTTTATACATTTTCGCGCTTCATTGATTTTTTTTTTATTTTAATGTACCCAGTGTCACTATCACGACTAAAACGAATCTATTGACACCACTCACATTATAAAAATACAAAAACCCGACTGAATAAAAGCTAGGTAACTAAAAAGATGAAAACAAGTTGACAAAGGAATATAGGTAGTATTATGCAGTCGGAGACATACCTACCTAGGTACACAAATGTACATCTCGCGACAAGGGTGAAACGTGTATGTCTCCGACTGCACAATACTACTTATATTCCTTTGTCAACTTATTTTCATCTTTTTAGGTAGGTACCTAACATTTATGCAGATAGGTTTTTTTATTTTTATAATTATTTTTTTTATTTACAGCTTTTTAGTTTTTTTAAATCGATATAGATCCTAAACGATCAGTCGAATCGAAAAACGTTGAGACTTGAGAGAAAAGACGTAGTTTGTTGACTTTCATTTTTTCCATTTTCACAACATGGCGTCCAGTAGTCGCCATATTGAATTTTCACTAACGTCATGTCTTTCGTGACACTCGCCGGACTAAGAGGAATCGATTGACGAGTGAATCATAAAAATCGGCCCAGGTGTTTGGTCTGTATAGTGCTTCAAAGAAACATATATACATACATACATAGACTGATAAACACATTACCACTCTCTTGCGTCGCATAGTCGCCGCCGTTTAGGCCGCAACAAGCCGTTTAGGCTCTAGAGCATGCCAAAGAAATATACATACATACGTACACTCGAAAAACATAACCCTCCTTCTTTCGCAGTCGGGTAATAACAATAAATACCAAAAAAACAGAATAAAACAAATAAAGGGGGGCAAACATACAACAAACGTGATTTTTTTCGCTCGATATTGATAAGGGCGACAGGTACACGCTTGAAGTATTCCTTTATTTGTTTCCGTACAACAAACGTGATTTTTTTGCCGTTTTTATAGATACTAATGATTCGAAACCCTTCGACTCGCACTTAGCCGGTTTTATTTTTACTAAATTTCAATCTATTCTGTCAATAATCATCTCGAAAGCCAGTTTATTTTATATTTTTTTATAAAGTGTAACAAAATACTTTAGAGTAATAAATAAATAAGCAACTGTATTTGATCAACTGCCTGTACCACGGTACAAATTAGTATCTACATAAACATACATATGTTGTCATTGAAACGGTACGTACATTGTATACAAGTATGTACGTTACCTTATTTCAGCATTCTCAATACAGACAGACTGGATAGATAAAGAATTTATTCTGCTTGTACTGCTAGGTACTCCATAAGCAGAATAAATTATTTACCTTTACTTTTTCATGGTCTGTTTAGGTATATCATTGATGAACAGAAAAAGTTCAGTTGCGCCGTTGCGCGTGTAACGGCCGACTACTGTGTGCGTTCGTACGACGACCAGTCGACCTATACAAAACCAGTTTATGCAGATCTCTCATTGTACGGGAAATTGATAAAAAGCGAGGCCAAGTTATACTGGAAATTGAGGCACAGTTTTTTGTTAGAGAGAATGTCTGACTTTTTTTTGGCCCTTGAGGTATTATACGTGTACATAAAATACGAAATATAAGTATGTTATAAATCATTTCCATGTTGTAAAAATAGCGCGCGTACAGTAGGTAGGTACCTAGATTAGTAAAAATATAACACACACAATGATATAATATCTCCGAGGGCAAGCGCTACGTCCGTACTAGACAAAAAATAACATACTAAAATATTTACTAAATGTAGGTACTTATGTACCTGTATGCAGAGAAATTTACAAAACTACGGCTATGCACGGGCGAAGTCATAGTAGACAGGGAGAAAAGATAGGCACGCGCGCGATGTAATTATCATGAATGGCCTATGAATGGCATGACTCATCCTAGGGCCGACCGGCGCGCGCGGCGGCCACCCGCGAGTGAGCGGCGAAAGTAATCGAACGCCAACCGAGCGCTCAGGCGCTATCTCTCTCTTTTCGCTTTTCCTCTTATTCTAACATTGCGCTGGATGAAACAACAAGCTTTTCGAGCACGCTCGCGTCGAAGTTAGTACGACCGGGAAGGGCCCTCTTAATGTTAAATGTATCTACGGGACGAACCCGAGCGGAACCAGAGTGAGTCACTAGTGTACATATATATATAAAATTAATTATATATGAACAAATGATAAACCTGTTCAACTTTATATTTATACTCACGAATATTATGAGTAATATTTACAACTATAATTTTTAGTAAAAAATACTTACAACTATATTTTTTTTACCACCAAGCCCTATTTTATAATAGTAATAAAAACGCGGGCGAAGCCGCGGCAATTGCTAGGATACTCAATTATGCTTAATACTGTGAGTCACTTTGTAAAGGTGGGTGCTTTTGACGCAAACGTCGCTGGTCATTTTAATATGAGCAGTAATAAGACGGGGAAAACCAGATCCAACCACAGAATATATAATTTATTACAATCAACATTATATATATAATCTGTTTTAGTGTAGTGTCTGTTTGAGCCTTATCTGTAATATCCTAACTATCTATAGTAATATTATAAAGAGGAAAGGTTTGCACCTACGTAAGTATGTTTGTAACGAATTGGCTCAAAAAGTACTGGACCGATTTTAAGAACACCATTTGAATGCTATATTATCACTGATTAATATAGGCTATCTAAATTGCAAGAAAAAAATAAGGATGCCTACTAAAACTACAATAACAGGAGAGGAGGAGGAGTGCACGCCGCACATAATACGTATATGAAATAGGTAGCCGCGCGGCGCAGGAGTATATTAAAGCTGGAGTAATTTTGGAGAATTTTTAACCCAGCGAGTGATTGAATGAAGTTTAGTAGCGATTAAAAAAATGAACGCGGGCGAAGCCGCGCAAATTGCTAGTATTTAATAATATTCTGATTGTGTCTCGAATTTTGTAAATATTTTTGGAAAATCTTATTAAAATAGTCATTATTATAGATACAGAGGCCGAATATATAGTTTTAAGTTTTTGTCTGTCCGCCTGTGATTGTATCACGAGAAAACCACTTAGCAGATTTTAATGAATTTTGTTATGTGATAGCTGGTTATTAAGCATTTTTGTTTTGCAATTAACTTATTTGAAACAACGATACTGAAAAGAAATGTAATTTGTGCTAATAAAGGTATTTATTATTATTACTAATAAAGGTTCTGGTTTAACGTATACGAAGGATATTTTTTTACCGCAGTAAGATTTTTTAATGTACGTTGGGACAATCCCGAGCGAAGAATTGTATATATATATAGATAATAGTGCAAGGTTACATTTCAGGTTGAAGTAAAGAGTATATTGGAAAGGAAAGATCCTCTCGCCCTTGATCCGCAATGAGCACATCGAAAGGGTGGCTTTGACGCAAGCATTCCCGGTTCACCTTCATCGCAATCTGCAGGAAAAACCAACGATCGCATAGCTGCAATGCAACCTTATAAAATACAGTTTAAACTTAAGATTGCAATGACCGTGATAGATAAATCTACAAGTGGCAGTTAGTAGTAATACCCACTAATTATTAATGCAAATAGTTACGTACAAGTGTGGACATATCTATGTATGTATTATAAAAATTATTTAACCGAATCTTTTTGATATTTTTTTGAAAAACTTATAAAATAGTCATAAATTTTTGTCTGTCTGTGCGTGATGATTGTCTGAGAAAACTACTAAACAGATTTTAACGAAACATAATATAAGATACTACTAACGATAGGTAAATAAAATATTTTTGAGACGATTCTAAGACATAAATGATTTGTATTTATTATATTACACAACCTATCGATATAAGGAATTAACTATGACATCTTGTTATAAAAAATAAGCAGCACGCTTTGTCTTAAAAGGAAATGGAATTTCCGCTTGATGTAGGTTAGTGCCTAAAACAATAATTATATTATGTATGTACACTCCTAATGAATATTCAAATTATTCACTATATAATAACACATTACAACTTAATGGTATCATAAAAAGTAATGTTTTTACCATGATTAGGCGTTGAATAAAAATATTATTTAAAGTAATTCAAGATAATTTTTGTTTAATATTATGTTTAATTATTTTTTGTTTTAGGTACTCATCAACACCTGAGTTCGTTTTAGTAATTGAAAGTCAGCTGTCAGCCAAAAATCCGTCATTTGTAAAAACACAATCGTAAATTTAAAGTTTATATTCAAAGACTATTTTATTAAATAATTAAAAAGGCGGCGCGCTCAATATATGTAAAGATTTTAATAAATCCTATAAACATTATTCTAGAAAAAATACGTCAAGGCATTTAATCGGAAACAGCGATTAGCTTACGATGCATGATGTATGTAATATGTAAAACAAGTTGTAATTAGAGAGTGTACTCAACAAGGTATGTATGTAATGGACATTACATACATACCTTGTTGAGATATATGTGTATAACACATCGACATAATCTAATAATATTAAATGATCAATTCTTTTATATATAAAAATTTATTTCGTAGATCTCGGAAACGGCTCTAACAATTTGGATCAAACTTTGTAAGATTTTGCTTTGTAAATTTTAGTAGTTACAATTACTAGAAGGTATATTATGTTTAAAAAGAAAGTATCTCAAGTAAATTTGTATCTTCTCCTCATATATTTTTCCTCCTAACTCCTATTTTTACTGATGCTGACGCATAGGTTTCGTTTCTGTAAAATCGACCATTTTTAAAAAAAAAACTACGGTTTAAAAAAAGTTAAAAATATTAACTTTATAGAATCTACTAAACGTAAGCTAATATTTAGTAATAATTCAGGTATCAATTAATATAGTAGAGGAGACCGTGGAAGATCAACCTTCACCGATCTGATAACCAGATGAGACATATTTTTTATCGAATATAATTTATAAACAAATATGCCTATAATTACTTGCCTATCTGAAAGTGCTCATGGCTATTTTTAGCTGGGCAACAGTGCTTTAAGTATGATTTTTTGCAGGCAAGTCTATATGACTGATTTTGTAATAAAATAATCTAAAATTTGATATAACTTTCGATAAGTTAGCAGAACGATGGAGTCACCTATATTGACTTACCTGTTTACATCGGCTTTGGTAGCTATACACAAAAATGAGTAGGCAAGCCTACTAAGGCATATTCTGTGTGTTAAAAACTAACAGTGAAATAAAATTCATTTGGTTATCAAAAGAATGAAAGTGATGAAAAAAAAAAGATTAAAGTTAATTTAATTAAAAATAGCCATGAGCACTTTCAGATAGGCAAGTAATTATAGGCATATTTGTTTATAAATTATATTTAATAAAAAATATGTCTCATCTGGTTATCAGGTCGGTGAAGGTCGATCTTCCACCGGCTCTTAGACCAATAGAACCAGCAAAAAATTCTAAGCAATAAGTGTGTAATAAGAAAGCTATGAGAAGTAAATACACATATAATTAAAAACAAACTCTGTTTTTAAATAATACCCTAGTTATTATAACTTATTGCAACTAAACCGATATGATATGACGCGTACACAAAATTAATTCAAAATAACAAGTATAATTATGCCACTCCACGGTCGATACAATTATTATACGAATAAATAAAAATAATAAAACCGGCCAAGTGCGAGTCGGCATTGCACACGAAGGGTTCCGTACCAAAAAAACAAGCAAAAAGAAAACACTTTTATGTAAGGGATCTTAAATTATTTATTTTATTCTGTTTTTTTAGTATTTTTTGTTATGGCGGCAACAGAAATACGTCATCTGTGAAAATTTCTACTAACTTTCACGTTTCATGAGATACAGCCTGGTGACAGACGGACAGACAGGCAGACTAGTAATAGCGTACAGTTCTTGAGGCATAACTTTGCATTTGTGTGAGTGATAGCTAAAAACCAATAGTCGCGCATCAAAAACCAGTTAAACAGGTTTAAACCAATCTCGCAATGTTTATCCGTATCGTCGTGCCTATTCGTACACTGCACTCACACAAATGCAAAGCTGAGCTTATGCCTTGAGAACTGTACTGTTTTACCCTTTGGATTCGGAACCCTAAAAATTAATTATGGCGTGAAAGAATGATAAATCAACAAACACATTCTCGCAAATACATGTTATTAAAATTATACCCATGACTGGAGTACAAACATTCGTGCCCAACAAATGAACGGTACTAGAACCCGTGACCTCAGGCACAGCAGGTAGAATCAACAAACCGAGTCAAGCGTGTCGTCAAACACATAAATAAGTAGCACAATACAACATACAATGTTAATTATTATCAACGAACACAATAACTTTATCCGTTCCAAGACTCCTTATCTAAGTTACATCAAAACTTTAAAAAAATCTGCAATTGTTTTTATTTTGTTTTGTTTATAATTTATGTAATTTATTTAAATATATATACACAAATAGTGTATGAAGTAATAATTTATTAAAACTTTTTGTTTATATTAGTGTGTTTTGGTGTTCACACTAAGAGGAATATATTTATGTAAAGCCATAAACATCAGTTTTTGTACTCTCCATAGTTGAATTTTATCTAATTACGACATAGTTATTTATAATATAATAAAAATATGTTTATAATAAAATTGAAGACGAAGAATAATAATTATTTCTTATGTTTTTTAAATAGAATCTTCAAACTTTATTATTGTCCTCCCGACCGATTACGGCCACGGCGGCCAATCTCATTGAGACTAGCCATCTGCGCTGGAGATATTACAGTGTACAAGTGTATGCGCAGACACATGTGCACTCTCTATTCCTATCACTCTCATATTCCGGTGGGACGACTGCTCGACACGACCAGTGAGGGTTAAGGCGCAGGACCGCCGGCTTTACGTGTTCTCCGAGGCACGGAGGTGAAACACCGCTAACTTCCCAACACCTGGCTGTTACTGAGACTTACGAAAAAGAACCTTGGTCCGACCAGAACAGTATATTACCGAATAAACATTAGCAAGCTTCAGTTACCTTGTGATAAAATGTAACACGTGTAAACTATATTAGCTAGCATCTGGGAATACCTTGTCTCTCAGTTAATCAAGCGTTAATTACAAATACATATAGGTATATAGATGAATGTTAAATAAACATGTACAATAATTGCTTTCCAATGGTACATATAGCGACTTTAAATAACAACAAATATAATGATTTTATCCTTGGGGTGACCTTTTCTGAAATAAACGACGGCACGTTTGGTTCAGTTTGTAGTGAACCTGCTTGCTGCGACAGTGGTCGCGGGTTTGTGTCCCGCTGGTGGCATTCATTTGTTGACTAAGAATGTTTGTACTCCAGTCATGGATGTTTATATTTATAATATGTATGTATTAAAAATTTTATATGTGTAACAACTATCTGGTATCAGTAACACAAGCCTCAGCTTTCCATAGAACTAGATGGTGCTGTGTGAAATATTTTTTAAATTACTTAATTATATAAACGATTATAGCAATAAAAACAAGAGGATTACATTTGTTAAAATTTCTTCCACTATCAGAATTTGGCCCAATGATAAAAGTTGGGTGTCTTGTCAAAAACGAAGCTGTATATTAACTTTCAGCCTATTATTAATCACTGAAATCCCTTGTATGTGGGCCTGTAGACTATGTCGTAACTCTTTCATATTACGAGTACTACCATATCCTGAAGGTTATTAGAAACTTATAATTTACAATAACTAACCCGACCTACCATTTAATTAATCTTTTTAGAAATAAATTTTATATATTAATTACCTCTATAAGGATTGTAATATCAATCGATTGCTAAAAGTATTTAAGTGAAATGGCTGGTTAATTTACTATTTAATTTTAATTAGATTATACGGCAATATTGGTTCTACTAATTCAACAATTCTCTTCCGGCCCTTATAGTGCGGCGCTACAGTCAGCGGTTTAGAATAAGTAGCGTTATTATTCTTAGGTCAGAGACATATAAAATAATTATTTTATATTTCCGTACAGCCTAGCAAACCTGGGCCTCAAGTCTGCTATTTTACATGAATTGTCATTATAGAACAATGCAATTTTAATTCAATTACCATTAGTCAAAAATTTCGTAGTCTACTAAATTTACAATGGTCGATCAATGGTCTTGTCATTTTGACAATTTGTCAATTGTAAAAGCGTTCGTAAAACGTTTATTTAGGCTAAGTTCGATTATATGTGTTATCAAAATATGTTTTAAAGACTAAGCATTATGTAAAATGATCATACAAAGCCCAGACCATTGAATTAGTAGACTACCAAAATTGCAAAAAGTAGCAATTACGATGTCATTGATAGACAATTGTAACACCATTGCAATAGCAGACTTGAGGCCCAGATAATGAAATATTAGTCTATGTACATATTTTTATTTACTTACGGAATCCTAGAATATATTTATGAAATTATTCAAAGATTTTATTTTATCAGCAAAACAATTATGGACAGTAGTTTATTGATTGAAATATTTATATTTTAAACAACGAGAAATCAAGATTATAGTTTATAATTAAAACGTATTCATATACTGAATATACAATATTTTTAACTACCCTACATCGTATTATTATCACCCGCATAAAGTAAAATATAAGTCACGTTAGGCAACTCGCTCGCACTCGAGGCACACGTTATACTAATAAACAGATCATGAATCACGCACGCGATTTGTTTACACTGTATTTAATTAGCGGTTAATTAAGCCCATTTTGCTGTCTGTAGGACTTCATATTAATTCTTGAAACTTGAATGCGAAATCGGTTATCCCTCAACTTATTTCTTATGAAGTGATGACTTTAGTTTCCTACTGATGTAAATGTCAAATATGCTAGACAACAGATGGCGGTTACCTAAAATACTGCCAAATTATTTTATATATTATATATTATACAAAATAATGTTTTTTTTAATTTACATACAAAATGCAAAGAAACAATAAATTTCGGTGACTAGAAGAAGCGTTTGTAGTGCTTTTCTCCAGATATTTCATATTAGAAACACGTATATTCCAAAATGTTATATATAATGATTGACGAGCAACTAACTCACATACTGAGGAGATAAAAACAATCTATACTTATAAAAATAATCTGACTCGAATCTGTATATAAAATAGGTTTTAGAAAAAAGGCCGAATCTAGTTTTTAGAATTTCAAAATTTTCAGCCTGTCTGTGACCACGAGAAACATCAGAACAGATTTAAATGAAAGGTATGATAATAGCTGGTTATCCGGGTCATTATATAGGGTACTTTTTATTCATCTCTGAGAAATGTAGTTCTATATAATAAGGGCAATAAATAGGTAGAATATTATAAAAGTAAGTATATACGTATATCATGTTTGATATAAATTAGACTAAATAATGCTTTATTTTTAATAATTACTAATAATAAGCCGCTTTCCACCCTTGAAAGCTTCTAACTGCGAACGTTTTATAAGAAATGTATACTTAATGAGGACGTTGTCCAATAAAATGAAGATGTATGAAATCTTTTCAAAATAAACATCAAACGTATTCCAAAGACTTCCATTCGTATTCGCAAAAATAGACTTTTGATTCTTATCAAAAGGAACGTTAGATGTAATAATTAAATATTTAGCTTTATGAAAAAATTAGTAAGGCTTACTGAAAGAAAGCTCTTTATAAATTTGACGAGAAATTAGGTATAAATTTAATTTAATTAAACAGTAGATATAATATATTAAGAGTGATTTAACAACACACAACGCATGTAAAATTAATGTTTAACTTGTTTTTAATTTACGCTGTTACTGTAACTGCTCAATGGACTTTAATTGGGTGATAAAGTTTTTTATATTTAATAATTAATTGTACTAGCAACATACCATCGTTTCGTTTGGGTTCTAATTTACTTACATTTTAATTTCTAGGTAACATTTTTCAGAGATGACATACTTTCGCAGTCAAAATTTGCTTTCCAGAATCTATTTATCCATTCCATAAGTATATTCCATAGTATTATCACCAAAGGGATATATAATAGAGTCCTTTACTCTTATGTTCTAGGCATAGCAAGGTAATCTGCTCTCGTTATCATTTTATCCTAATTTTGCATGTTACTGCCACGGTTCATTCGGTATTCTCCTTCCACCTTAACCACAAACTGTGTTAACTCCCACATTTTATACATTAAACTTAACTATTAATTCAATCAACATAAATTATCATAAACACAAGTGCATAGTACGTAGTACGTACGAATACTAAGAAGAATGCCCTCTATGCGTCATAGAACATAGACCATTTAAACAAATGAAGTAACTTGTATTTATGATATACCTCTACTCTTAACTCCATTTAATCAAAAGATGGTATGAAGAAAAGGCTATTAGTTGTGACGGACGGATATAAGAATTTTTTTCTGTAGCATTTCTCATACTCCATTTGTGTAATTAATTATAATGATATAGTATATAATTTAGTATGGATGATATTTAGTATTTTTTCAATTCGGACCAGTACTTTCTGAGATTAGCGCGGTCAACCAAACATACAAATTCTTCAGCTTTATAATATTAGTATAGATAATTCTATGTTTTTCCTTAGATATGTCTTCCTGCAAGATTATCTATATTAATCTACACCGCACACGTATTTTGACGAAAATCAGTTCAGCCGCTACACCGTACAAACTGAGTGGTCTGGCGAATAACCTTCACAATAATATAAATATGGATATTATGGATCATTAATATTAACCCCTAAGTTATGCAAGACAGTCCTTGGTCTTTACGTTGGAGGTCATGTGTTTTGAATCTCGCTAGGTTCATATATTTTTAGTAACCACATATTGATGTATATTTTAGCAAAGTTTGTATTGTTATTAATTTTACGTAGAACTTACTTTTTATTTCATCAGTTGAACCGAATGAATGTTTTATTTCGTTCAACAGTCTTTAAAATTTGCAATTATACCTCTTTCGTTCGACCTATTGAAAAATAAGCTTCCTTTCATCGGTGAATAAGCGAGCGAAGCCGCGAATAAAATATAGTTAATTACTTGCTTATTCTAAGGCCAGTCGGTAGGTACTACCTCGCTATACTAGAATAACTACAACGCTATATTTGGTATTACCGGTCTAGAACGCTTGATAATTTTCTCTGTACCGTCGATTGTAATAAATGAAGTGCGCGACGTCATTTGATCATCATGTCTCATATTATCTATATATATTACAAACTTACAAACTTAGTCAAAACTATACAATGAATAATTTTTGAAAATTATTATTTTAATTTTCATTAATATCGACAGTTTTTTTTCTGTCCGTCTGTGACCGTATCACGAGAAAACCACTGCACAGATTTGATGACATTTTGTATGGATGAGAACTGGTTATCCGTATCATATAGGATAATTTTTACTTCAGAAAAATGTGTAATTTCTGAGATATTAATATATTGAATACACTTGTATTTTATTATATTGAATACGCTAACTGTTCATATTACCTACTGTATGCAACGCAGATATAACGTATAGTAATAATTTTAGATTTTCTTTTTCCAGTATTCATTTATGTTCACAAATAGACGCAAAATTGTTATTACAAACGATGCATCCTAAATGTTAAAATACACTATAATTTTTGCAATCATATCTACTCACGTTTTTGACAGTCGACCTCGGACAATTTGTTCACACAAATAAAATGCGAGTAGCATTGCATGAATGTAAAATTGCCGACTTTATTATCAACCTTACTCGTATACAATAACGTCCTCGCCCTGACTTTGATCGAATTTTATTGACCCGTTTAATAGAGTGGTCTGATTAACTTATGGATTTTTTAATTAATATTTCAATATAAATATTAAAGTCAGTTTATTTGTTTGTTTACGTAAAGTTAATGTAAACGGTATATGTGGTGAGGTTTTAATAAAATAATGTCCTGATATTGTAAGTAAGGATATTTGTTAGTTGTATTAGATAAAAACAAATTAATTTAAAACACTTACAAGTATTTAAATTTTAAATCACATTCACTTCACTTCACTGCAGTAGAACTGTTTTGCAAGTGTACTCTACAACTAAACGCACGGTGCAGTCAAGGTACGCAATGGACGACGTCGAGTCGCAAACTGAATAAAGAAGGATAAAGTAAACATTATTACGTAAATTTAATTGCGAATAATTCCTTGTAAGCCGCTACCGTGACGCGGTCGGGTCGGTTTAGGGTGCGCTCACATCTATGTATACGATCCATTCATATTAATAATAGTAGGGTCTAAGGATACTATAGGTATATTTTTATTATAATTTTAAATTTATGTGTAACCATACATAGTACTATATTAAATATTTAATATGTAATATTAGGCACAGTAGCCAACATTGCTTTGATATTTTCCTTAGAACGATCGCTTGAAAACCGTGAGATTATAACTCAGTATATTTTGATAATGTGTATATACAAATATCTCGTTAAGAAAGCTTTTAATAATTATAATTAAGTTTATTTTATAGCATAGCAAAAGTTCCAACTGCTTTTCCTACTTGTGAACTTAATGAATGAAAGTCATTTTCACGTTAATTAGCTATTGACGAGCGTTAGAAAAAAATTGAAAGCTTTTTTTTATGACTTATTCTACAATATTAAAAAAAAAACAAATTCAACATATTAATGTGACGCGGACGCGCCGCTATAAATGAACGGTGAAGTGTGGCGACAGTCTAACTGATCGGTTTCCTAGAAGTGATCGGTGGGCACGGCTTTCTGGTCGTTCGTCTCAATTACAATAAAGTACTTCGATTATTCAGACGTTTATACTTTGACTGTAATTATTGGTCCATCGTCTTAATAAAAATATTATCTCTTACTAACATTTTGATAATTATTTACTATTACTACTTAAGACGTCGAACTACGTCTATACGTTTTTGTAAACCTGTGTTTTAAAATGGTTTTAAATAAATAAATTTCATTTCAAATTTTAAAATTTACATGTCCTTAATGACTTTTGCCCTTATTATCCAACTAATCCGAATATAGACAAGGTTTAAAAATCACGTGATTTTAATATATTTTAAATTAATAGCTCGCCTATAGAAATGTCCTTTTTAAATTATGTTTAACTTATCCTTGCAGAAGTATCGACTTACCTAGTCTTTGATTGTCTATCTGTCACATCAAGACGAAATTACTAGACATATTGAGATGAAATTTCACATTACTACGGGAGGTAGCGCTGTATTTTTTCTAGGAATTTTATCCCGAATGAATTTTATTTCAAACAGTTGTTTAGAGGTCAGAGATCAGTAAAGTGAGCGTCTCCCATCCTCTCCTGATTGCTCGCTGTGCTATACTTTCTTAATATATTTGCTGTGTGGTGGAAGAGTGTCTGATTTGTATAATTTTAAAAGTTATCTGCTGACTATAAACTAACTCCCAGCCAAAATTTAAATTTGTTACACAAAACATGAAAGAATTTCGTAAAAACTTGCGAGAGCCCTTAGACCTCCTTAAGCCGGCCCTGTCACAAAATTAGTTCTTAGTGGATGTTTACTAACAATTAACTACCTCCCTGCGAAATTTCAAGTCTTTAGCCCCAAAAATGAAGGACTGTCATACAAACTTGCGAGAGCCATTAGATTATAGATTAATATGTGCTATACTTATTGATTTCTAAGCGTAAGATAAGTAGATTGTTCAAGAAACATAAGTCGTCGTCAGCTAATTGTTTGTGGATGTAAAGATCGTCAGTTTATTTTTCAAAGAGACTATGCAACTCTCAAATGCATTGACCTCGCGAAATGTTTATCACGCTGACTGACGGTCTTCCCCCCATCAAAATTGCAGCTGACGATTGTCTTTGTTATTTTAAAAGTATAAAAATTAAGATGTATAAATTTCATAAGGTATAAAATTACTTTTTTTGTGAAAATTTCTATGAGGTTCATGCACGCGACTGACATATAACCCCCCACCGTCAATACAGCTGACGATGATTTTCTTTAAAAATGTGATGGAAACAATCATATAATTCATTTTTACGCGGTATAAAATTCATCGGAGCAGATTTTTTTCCAATGACTTTCTCATGCTGCCTCTCTTACCTCCACCGCTACCTGAGCAGCTGACGTTCGGAGCTGTTATGGGTAAGGGGAAAACTATTAGTGTTGTGATTTTCAGCCGGTATGAAATGACTTGCTCAACTATAGCGCTACCTCCCGTAGTACATGATAAATGCTAATCCGGGTCAACATATTATAGTATATTTTTTACTGCAAGGGAATATCTGATATTTCTGAAAAATCTTTACTCTAAAGTTTAAACATATCAAATGTATTAGGGACGAAACCGAGCGGAGCGACGTGGTGTACCTAGCTTTAGATAAAAATCTCTTCTATTCCTAACACTTCAGTAGAAAAAACTCAATACTTAGATGAGACAGCGGTGAGTCGTCTGGAGGATTTAAGGGTATCTCCGACGCAATTAATCTTGTATCGAAGCCGAAGGATTTTAATTTATTTTATGTACAATTCTAGAAGTTATCCAACATACAATTTTGTTAATTTATCACAAGAGTAATAAATATTTTTCTCCTTGCGGTGTACGTTCATTTTGAACTAAGCAAGACGTTCAACATACGCTTTGTAAGATTGAAACACAATTTCACCAGTATTTAAACATCAACAACAAAAAAATAAAAACTAAGTAATTTCACACAAAAAGTACAAAAACAAATATTTTTAAGTTTTTGTTTTTGATAGAACATTTTGATTGAAGATTGACTGAAGCTGACAAAGATGTGCACTCAACAATATGAACGTGACTAGGGCTTTTACACATTTATTATCTTTTTACAATCTTACTAACGCCCGAATCCGAGATCGATAAATAATATTAATAAAAAATACTATATTAATCTGATACATTCAAATTGTTATCGCATAATTTATTCATATACGTACATACACCATACACAGAAAAAAGTACATATTAACTTGCTTGCTATAAAATATTCATTATTTAAACATCATGTTAGATTGTGCGAAAGAATAAAAGGGAATAATTTTACGGTTTGGGTAATATAGTATAAGTGCTCAATTTATAACCACAGTACAAATTAATTGCTATAAGTGTTTTGAACTGCGCAGATATTCATCGATTAAATAGTATACACGTCGATAATTCAGAAAGAACCATGCAAATGTGGAATTCCAAAATATAAACATAAGATGATTATTGATTACTAAAGAATTAGGTACTAATAAGAGTTATATTTTTTTAATTATAGACTAGCAACTTCCCCTCGCTCTGGTTTGTCCCATTTTATCGGTTAGTATACATTTCTTAAAGATAAGATATTTTCCCACCGTAAAAAGTATCCTATTTTACACCGATAACCAGCTATTATCATAGCAAATTTTGTCAAAATCTGTACAGTCACCAGTGATTATCTCGTGGAGCGGTCAAAGATAAATAAACCGACTGACGTAAATTTTAAAAACTATATTGATAATAATGACTATTTCAATAATACTTTCAATAAAATATAAGCGAAGTTTTTAATAAAAATCGAAAACGATATCTAATGCATAACTAATTGTATAGATCATTTGACGGTCCAGAGTCCAGCTCGAAGGACTTACTTACGGCTAAACCAGTATCTCTTACATAAATAAATTAACAAAATAATAATGTCACTAGCGAGACGAGCTCTGCACTGATAGCACGCTTTACAGGACGTGTTCGGGTTAATTCATAATAAATGTTTGTTTTTGAATTGTTGTTATGAAAAATATAAAGTAAATGTGCGGTTTTATTTTTTAATATGATATATTATACTTGAGTAACAGTATAATGAAAATTAGATATTAGGTATTGTTTAAAATTACATAAATTGCAAATTATTATAAGTTAAATAAAGATTTTAGTTAAAAAAATCGTAGCATCAGCTCCTCAGTATAACTTTGACACATCAACTGACACTATCAAATAATGCTTGGATATGAACCTTAGATATAGCAAGGATGTACATAAGAATACCGATCTTTCAACATAATTAACTATTATATTAACTAATACGGTAAGATTATATTATTTTATTAACATCTATTTTTCTTGAATTGAATCTGATACATTCAAATTGTTATCGCATAATTTATTCATATATGTACATACACCATACACAGAAAAAAGTACATATTAACTTGCTTGCTATAAAATATTCATTATTTAAACATCATGTTAGATTGTGCGAAAGAATAAAAGGGAATAATTTTACGGTTTGGGTAATATAGTATAAGTGCTCAATTTATAACCACAGTACAAATTAATTGCTATAAGTGTTTTGAACTGCGCAGATATTCATCGATTAAATAGTATACACGTCGATAATTCAGAAAGAACCATGCAAATGTGGAATTCCAAAATATAAACATAAGATGATTATTGATTACTAAAGAATTAGGTACTAATAAGAGTTATATTTTTTTAATTATAGACTAGCAACTTCCCCTCGCTCTGGTTTGTCCCATTTTATCGGTTAGTATACATTTCTTAAAGATAAGATATTTTCCCACCGTAAAAAGTATCCTATTTTACACCGATAACCAGCTATTATCATAGCAAATTTTGTCAAAATCTGTACAGTCACCAGTGATTATCTCGTGGAGCGGTCAAAGATAAATAAACCGACTGACGTAAATTTTAAAAACTATATTGATAATAATGACTATTTCAATAATACTTTCAATAAAATATAAGCGAAGTTTTTAATAAAAATCGAAAACGATATCTAATGCATAACTAATTGTATAGATCATTTGACGGTCCAGAGTCCAGCTCGAAGGACTTACTTACGGCTAAACCAGTATCTCTTACATAAATAAATTAACAAAATAATAATGTCACTAGCGAGACGAGCTCTGCACTGATAGCACGCTTTACAGGACGTGTTCGGGTTAATTCATAATAAATGTTTGTTTTTGAATTGTTGTTATGAAAAATATAAAGTAAATGTGCGGTTTTATTTTTTAATATGATATATTATACTTGAGTAACAGTATAATGAAAATTAGATATTAGGTATTGTTTAAAATTACATAAATTGCAAATTATTATAAGTTAAATAAAGATTTTAGTTAAAAAAATCGTAGCATCAGCTCCTCAGTATAACTTTGACACATCAACTGACACTATCAAATAATGCTTGGATATGAACCTTAGATATAGCAAGGATGTACATAAGAATACCGATCTTTCAACATAATTAACTATTATATTAACTAATACGGTAAGATTATATTATTTTATTAACATCTATTTTTCTTGAATTGAATCTGATACATTCAAATTGTTATCGCATAATTTATTCATATATGTACATACACCATACACAGAAAAAAGTACATATTAACTTGCTTGCTATAAAATATTCATTATTTAAACATCATGTTAGATTGTGCGAAAGAATAAAAGGGAATAATTTTACGGTTTGGGTAATATAGTATAAGTGCTCAATTTATAACCACAGTACAAATTAATTGCTATAAGTGTTTTGAACTGCGCAGATATTCATCGATTAAATAGTATACACGTCGATAATTCAGAAAGAACCATGCAAATGTGGAATTCCAAAATATAAACATAAGATGATTATTGATTACTAAAGAATTAGGTACTAATAAGAGTTATATTTTTTTAATTATAGACTAGCAACTTCCCCTCGCTCTGGTTTGTCCCATTTTATCGGTTAGTATACATTTCTTAAAGATAAGATATTTTCCCACCGTAAAAAGTATCCTATTTTACACCGATAACCAGCTATTATCATAGCAAATTTTGTCAAAATCTGTACAGTCACCAGTGATTATCTCGTGGAGCGGTCAAAGATAAATAAACCGACTGACGTAAATTTTAAAAACTATATTGATAATAATGACTATTTCAATAATACTTTCAATAAAATATAAGCGAAGTTTTTAATAAAAATCGAAAACGATATCTAATGCATAACTAATTGTATAGATCATTTGACGGTCCAGAGTCCAGCTCGAAGGACTTACTTACGGCTAAACCAGTATCTCTTACATAAATAAATTAACAAAATAATAATGTCACTAGCGAGACGAGCTCTGCACTGATAGCACGCTTTACAGGACGTGTTCGGGTTAATTCATAATAAATGTTTGTTTTTGAATTGTTGTTATGAAAAATATAAAGTAAATGTGCGGTTTTATTTTTTAATATGATATATTATACTTGAGTAACAGTATAATGAAAATTAGATATTAGGTATTGTTTAAAATTACATAAATTGCAAATTATTATAAGTTAAATAAAGATTTTAGTTAAAAAAATCGTAGCATCAGCTCCTCAGTATAACTTTGACACATCAACTGACACTATCAAATAATGCTTGGATATGAACCTTAGATATAGCAAGGATGTACATAAGAATACCGATCTTTCAACATAATTAACTATTATATTAACTAATACGGTAAGATTATATTATTTTATTAACATCTATTTTTCTTGAATTGAAAGGTTAATAGTCACGGGCTTGTTACCTTAGTAGAAATAAAAAAAATGTTGTTGAGGATGAGTCTAAATATAAAATTTTGATCCAAACCGTTAGAGCAGATCTCGAGATACACAAAATACATTTATATTTATACAAGAATTACTCATTTATTATTGTAAGATAAGATATTTTCACTATCGCGTATTTTTGTTTGATTAGAAGTGTCTACTACAATTTTTCGATTCGAGATAAACAATAAATTCACGTGACAATGGCATGTCTTATACAATACAATCAATTTACAATCTTGTTTTGCAAGTTTCTTAACACGTGCTCTAAGCATTTTTATTTTTAATAATAATAATACTGATAACTGTTTAAGTTATTTAGTCAATTAGAACAAGATGGAGTCAATAAGTTTTATAATTGCGTCGACATGGATAGCGAAATAATAATGAATGTAGATAGGATATACTACGACTACAAAATACTCGTATGTTCAAGATGTCGTGTTTTGAAACGGGTTAGACAAATACTTGTATAATATTAAATATAATTAGCTTAATGTGTCCGTTAGGTATGCGGCCTTCTTCTCTCGCATTTGTGTCTGATCTGAGGTGCATCTTTATCTATACAAGACAGGCACGCCTTGAAAAATTATAGGGTTTTATTTATATACTGGCGTCTCAGCTGTGAGACTCTCACCGTAGCTTCGTTAGGTGTCGTACCAGGTACATTTTAATTTTTCTAAAAAAAAAATAATTTTTCTAAACACTTAACCGCATATTATACTTTTTTAAGATTACAACATATTATTGGTTATTAAATAATGGATCACAGTCTAATGTTAATTAAGATTTAAGCTATAGCTAACTCCAGTTATTCTTTTTTAAGTTAAACTAAGGTTCTAAATGTATTAAATAAGATACAATTAGACAGTACAGTAAGCAGGAGGAGCTGTTGACTGTACAGGAAAATTATATTCCTTGAAAGCTAAAATGTTGTTTGTTACCTTCAAAAAGTTTTGAACTTTGATCAAAACTCTAAAGATTAAGACGTCTTTGACAATTGACATCTTAATTTGTATATAATAATGAAATATAATATTCAAGCAGATTACTCCAGGAGTTCAAAGATATTTTAATTTGAAGTTAAATTATTTATTCAGTACTATTACTTTTTATATAAAACACTACTAGCTGACACGGAAATCGTTGTTTTACCATATGAAATGGAGGTGGGGAAAGGAGGGTGAAAAATACTGTACCTCACAGGCACAGCTACCAGATATATATAAAAAAACAATTTTTCAAGTACAGTAGTTGAGGTTTTATATATTAGACTAAGGTTTCACAAGCCGATAGTAAATAGATCGTAAGTAGATATATTTGCAATTTTTTTAGTACTCGTTATCAACTATTGCATGAAAAATAATCATTACTACGAGTATATCATACAAAAACACGACAACAGTACATTTATACTTAAAATCAATTATCCTGTTCAAAACTCACTGTGGCATGACCAACTAAGTGTTCGCGTCAGTGTCACATGATCTAAAATCTACAATTATTTTTCCATATTCTTCCTTTTCACCCCAATATTTCCACTTGACAGTGGTAGCCCAGCGGTAACGCGCTTGCTTGGATAACCGAGTGATGCGGGTTCAAATCCGGGTCTCGCACCTCTGATATTTTCATGTGCGAATCATTTCTACCATGATTGCCTTGTCTTATGGTGAAGGAAAACATCGTGAGAAAACCTGCATGTCTGAGAAAACCTAGCAAGTTTTCGAAAGACATGTGAAGTTCGCCAACACGCACTAGGCCAGCGCGGCGGACTATGGCCTGATCCCCTTCGTACTGAGGGAGGCCCGTGCCCAGCAGACGACGGGGGACGTTAAAAAGGACTGTTGATGATGATGATGATGAATATTCCACTTAGGACTGGTCCACCCTACAGTGCCCATCACGGTTCGTTATCGGACCAATATCGGTCTGGATCGGTCCGTCTGGTAAACAAGAAACAATGAATGCAATCATACTATCTGTAAAAGTCATATTTGTTCAACTTTTTTGTAAAAATACTTTATTTATCAGATCAATATCAACGGACTGGGATCGGCACTATAGTGTGGATCTGTCATTTGTCTCTACCCTTAAAGTATTACTAAAATAAGGTTTAATATATAAGGTTTTATATAAGAGAATACGAGTCTGAATAAAAAAAATATAAACGTAAACCAACGTTTTACATAATAGAATACATGATAATACTTTAAAATTCGCATACATGATTACGCAACTAATTTACTATCAGCGCGCACAGAGACGCATGGCAAGGTCTCAGATAAGATAGCCAAGCCAAAGATCGGTGATAAGATGTGCGAACCTAAAATATGCGTTTAGTTACTACGGGTATTACTTAGTACCTGTTACAAACTTAGTAAAAATTGTTTAAAATGAAATTCAATTTATAATACAGCCTCGAGATATTCTAATTTACTTCTTACTTATACAAAAATTTTACATAAACGTTACTTTGTTCAGGAAATGAACTCTTGACCTACCTTATTCAACATGTTGTTGCCTATTTGTTTCTGTGTAATCAAATCTAGGGAGTTGGTTTTTACCTACTTTTTATCATCATATTGATAACACTTTATAAGTGCTACTCGCACATGGATTGGTCACTTGCATTTCGGATATTTATTTCGTTGTTTTAACGTTCTAACGCTGGGCACGGGCCTCCCATATCTCGGAGGGATATCAAGCCATATTTCACTACGCACGCACGGGCAAGTGCGAGTTGGCATACGTCACACGTTTGCTTGACAAAACATGCTGGGTTTCTGACGATAGTTAAATTCAGATTATAATATAATAATTTAGCATATCTGATGATGATAAGAGGTCTAATTTCTTTGAATTCGGACTCACTTGAATCGTTTTGACGAGTCCCATAAATAAGTAAGTGAAATGCGTACTTTTTTTAGAATCATGATTCTAGAAAACTACTATATATATATATAATATATCTACCCAAAACACTAATAATTTTTTATCGTGCCGTACGGAGGAACTATTGTACATATATATTATGTAAGTATTGAGTATTTAAAGAAACTACTATCTGTCTCTATTTTTGTCTTTTAATTTTAAACCGTAAATTTTATTCAAGGCCTTACATTACTTTAAATTTGAAACTCGATTAATAATATAACTATAAATATAAGTAAGATAACGTTAAATATTTCAATAACAATCCTCATTTTAATAGAAAAAAAAATAGTTTAATAATCTGAAACATACTAAAAATATTTTGCATAATAAACGCACATATAGCAAATCTTCATATCAGTTGAGTATGGTACGTGCGTTGATAACGTATTATTTAGATACAGTATCCATCTTAATTTAACTGTTAATAATACTTCAAGGTAGCTAAAAGGTTAAATTGGAACGTAACATATATAGTAATGATAATATAATTTACCTCCTTAAGAGTAATAAAACTGTAAATTATCTTGGGTAGGTACGATATTGCGCATATGAAGACCATCTTTTTTGTATTTCGCAAGTTTATTTTTTTACGATCGACAATTCGAATACTTTAAAGCATTATTGGTTTGTCTAGAAAAAGTAAACCTATTCGATAATTTAGTTTTATTTAAAATGTCAAATATTCTCGTAAATCTAAGAAAATTCTACTGTAAATACCATAGCTGGGCATTAACTCGTTAATCCGTTAATCGTTAATTAACGAAGTTAACATTTTGATTAACGATTAACTTTTAAGTTAACCTAGAAAAAAATTAACGGACTCGTTAACTTCCGTTACATTTACTCAAGTCCGTTAATCGTTAATGCAGTACCTACTCTTTACCAAGCACCGCGTTGAATCTGAAAGTCATGACACCGTGTGGGCCTACTGACCCAGTGAAACAGGAAGAACGGCATCCACTTTCGCCAGGCCAGCCTCTAGGTTTCCCAGTTGCTCCCTCCATCGCCAAATCATGGCCTCGGCAGCTAGACAGCAGGGATCCCACATTGGAAGTTTGCCGCGCGCACGCTCAGTCGCCCGAAACTGGTACACTTCGGCGAGTACCTCTGCCTGCGCCTGGAGTACCCAGGGTGAAACACCCGCCAGAAGGACACCGTGCGTCATCCCCTTATTGCCTTCACCGCCAAGACTTGCTACGAACTGAACAATTAGACCCCGTTCGGGACGTAGAGGGCGTCAATCCAAACGGGGGCACCATACAGTGCCATGGACCTCACAATCTCAAAACCAGCAAAGAGATTTAATGCCCCGGTCATTCGGCAAAAGCCTGCCGAAAGTCGAGACGGCTTCCATCAGTATCGGGATGAATTGAGAAAAATGAAAAAGGAACGTCTAGCGTCCGTCCAGGTCCAGAGAGGGGTGCCTCATGATAGCGAAGTGGCTCTTGTAGAGTCCCAAATGGCTGGGTATTGATGGCAACGCCTTCAACTGAGCCTCTGAAAAGCCCGGTCCCGCCTCCTCAAAATGCTAAGAAGCTTTTAAGTTCCAGAACCCAAATTACCAGATTTTATTAGTAAATCATTGTTGTTGCAATGATATAAAAATACAATTTTAATCACGTGTTAACGAATTAACGATTAACGTTAACTTGCGTTAAATCTTTCGAAATGTAACGCTTTAACGTTTAACGAAGTTAACTTTTTTAAGTAACGGATTAACGATTAACGAGTTAATTATTTGTTTAACGGTGCCCAGCTATGGTAAATACCTTTATGAACACAAAGAAAACGCATTGCAGTAGACAATTATAATCTATATATTTAATGAAGATAAAAAGTTTACACATATTTACGACAAATACATATCTACGGCGCATTTCGCCATATTGCGGGGCATAATATTAAAGTTTCAACTAAGATTGAAACCTATTTAATGCACATTCCTTCTATTCTAATAATATTTATTATAAATATAACATTGTATCATGTAACATACTGTTTTATTTATAGGCATAATATCTTTGTACTATGCTTACGCAGAATATGAGTGACGTGAAGGCGCGGGCCTTTTCTTTATCGTGCAATTGCGAACTAGCTTTCTTGTGATAGTGGTTTTAGAAGATAAGGATAGAATAAAACGATAGGTAGGCCTGATAACTAACTTTTACAGAACCATTAGAATTTTGTTTGTTTTGATTCTAATATTACACAATTTGTGATAAGAGAGACTTAAATGAAGACAAGTGAGAATTGAAATTGTATGAACAAGAGCACGCCTCTTTCTTATCGGGGAACGGCCTTACTGTCAATTATATGTTGAAAGACGGCAGTGAGTGGTCTATATATAAATATAACATGAGATCGCACAGTGACAGTGAGTTTAGGAAAAAGGAAAAAATCTATGAAAACAATTTCATTTCTATCCGTTTAATGTTAAACTGAAAGATTCTATTTATATTTGCGTGTCTGTTGGGACTTAACTCTACAAGTCCAATATACGGTTATAGTACTTTCTTGACAGTTTTAAACGAAACTTAATTGTATTTTAACTTATAACTACTGATATGAAAACTTCTTTGGTATTCCACGGTCGTACTTTAAAAGTAAATTGAAAATGTAAAAAAATATATTCAACTTACAAGAACGAGAGTGAGCTACAAAATTTAAGTCTACAGATAATAACACTTAAAAAAATGTATATTAATTTTAAATTTTTATAGGTTGGTACAAACTAAAAAGAATTGCCTAGCCCCCCTGCGTTCGTAGATCGTATAAACTTTTAACCCTTACATAAATAATCCACTTTATAATAATCTTAAATTCCTTCACTGATTATAATCTGTAATTACCGCCTAAACCCCTGGCGTTAGATTTTGTAGAATTTACTTTAATCAAGAGTTCCTCGTGTACATAGGTATATATGTATTACTTTTTAAGGTGGTTAAGACTACCGTTATATAATATTACTAGCCTTTAAACCAAATACCTCCAGTTTTTTCATTGATGTTCCGCTCCTATTGGTCGTAGCGTGATGTAATATAGCCTATAGCCTTCCTCGATAAACGGACTATCCAACACAAAAAGAATTTTTCAATTCGCACCGGTCATTCCTGAGATTAGCGCATTCAACCAAACAAACAAACTTACAAAGAAACAAACTCTTCAGCTTCATAATATTAGTAGGTATAGATAGATACAAATCACACAAGCAAAGTCAAGGGTAGGTCCCTAGTTAACAATACTTATTAAGTTATTATCATAGATGTACTAAATAAAGTACTAACTGTACGACTAATTTCTAGATAATTTAACTGTCTTTAACATATTTATATCATAAAATAATGAGGTCTTTACTCTTTAGCCCTTAATGTCTGAATTTCAAGCCACATTGACTAAAACGCAATTGAGCATCGAATTCTTTACCAAACAACAACCGGTTTGACACCAGGATGTAACTGACCCGTTCAAACGGACCAACAATATAATCATTAAGTTTAGATCGGCGCCGGTCGTACATATTATGATGCGTGTGTAACCAGTTTCAACTGCTTTTGCGAATACAATCGCGAACGGAATTCACTATTTTTTGTTTACGATTATACTTTAATTGATACGAAAATAAGTTGCGTTGTCTGACTGCTCCGCAGCAGTAACTAACTTTTTGCAGAGATAATCTATGGACCGGAGTTTTTTTATCCCCTACATAAATATAATGTTCCTATGGCTTATGGCATTATTATAATGTAGCACTTAAAACGCGTGATGTAGAATATATTTATTCATTCATTATAAAATTCTACTAATTAGCAATCAAAGTAATTGCATTTGCATAATTTTAAACTTGCTATGTTATCTCCTGCGAGTTTTGTATTATAATATAAATAAATAATACGTCAGAAGTATAATGTATGATAACAGGTCAAGGACAACTATTTGTGCACATTGTTATTGATTTTTTTAAATATAAAAAAAATTGTTTACTCTATTCTTAATGTTTGAAGAAATCCACGTAAAAAATTTAGCACTTTTAATATGTAACATGTTGTGTATCACATGGACGCGACGTAGGACGTAGATTAAAATTCAACAACAGCTGAACAAAACAGTTGACTTATTATTGTCATATACCTATACACGAACAAGATATTATGTTTATTGTCAACGTTTTGACCACACATTTGGTTCAGTTTGTGCTTGCTGAGCGGTCGCGGGTTCGAGCCAAGCTAGGGGAATTCATTTGTTAAGCACGAATGTTTATACCATTCATGGGTGTTTGTACCACGGAACTAGATGGCGCTGCGTGTAATAATAACCAAACATATTTTTTATTTATTTTAAAAGCTACGAGTAGGTAGGTGCCAAATAAATGTACTTCCTGAGACTTTCACACAAGCCTCACTACAATATAGGTATTCTTGATCTGATTTTTCAATAATTTTTATTTTTACATCATAATATTAATATACTACCTACATATTGAAATTATATTTTTTGGTCATATAAATTGCTGGCAATTTAATTTTATCGCATTCCAAATTTTATTCATTTGGTTTTACGAAGTGATATTTTAAATTTGAATTTGATTACGTACATTAAATTCATTTAAAATTTTAATTAGATAAGAATTGTAGGCAAAATCTATAAATATGTCTAGACAAATTTAAACTTTACTTATTAACTATGAATAACGTTGTTACCTAGGCATTGAGGGTTATACACCAAAGTGTACGTATTTTATATGTACATATATTAGAGTAATTAAATAAATTTTAACGACTTATTAAAATAAAAGACTTTATATAAATACTAGTTCGTACCTACGACACCCACGTAATATGGCCATCAGAAAGTGCATATTATATAACGTTATTCCCGTAAACTATCCTTCCCCTCGATATTTATCCGTTGTAGTGGTTGACCCATTAGTCGTCCGGCAATCCAGCTGGGCGTGAAGCCAAGAACTGAGAGGTGGCTTACTTTGGTAGTCGGTGTACCATAAAAGAGTATACCGAGCAATCTCTTGGTTGTTGTCAATGGAACAGGGCGACGTAAGCCTATGCGTATATGATCTGGCGGCGCCCCATTAAGACGAGAGGTTACGTTAGCCTTTAGTGAGTAGTACTGTATGGATGTAAACCGAATGACTTCACTAAAAACAAAACACTAAACAGACATACCACCCCACGCCTCAACTATTGACTGACTTGAATTTGAAAAAAGAAACTTGAATTGACTAGTGAATGACTTTGGCATTAGCAGCATAATATATTTAGATACAATATACGAAATCCTAATATCCATAGCGTGGGTTTTAGTATCTGAAACAGGTTTTTTGGAAGTAGATCTATTACGAAGAGAATGATATGCAATTATTCCGCTAAATTTTTAGCATTATTTTATTTTTTCTTCTACATTAAAATTTTTGTCTAATAAAAATTGTAATTTATAGCATCAAAAACATTTAATATGAAATGAATAGTTGTAATACAATTTCCTTGCTCTCACATTTTCTTGTCATCATCTATTACATATTAATGTTTTGTGTAGGTACCTACTTAATTTATCAGTAGGTACCTACACAATTTATATAAATTAATGTGAATATTTTGTGTCTTTGTTCACATTCGTAATTCATTCAACCTGAAATTACCATATTAAGTTATCAAATCCCGAATTCAAATGAATCGAGTTCGAATAGTTAGTACTACTATAAATTCTAGGCCAATCGTCATAGAGAAGTAAACCATATAAAAATAAATATCATTGACTGAAAATTCATTATTTTTTTATTTGGGTTCAGTAGCTGTTTACTGCTAAATAGACTAATATATCAACGTAATTGTGATAATGGTTGATAGCGATGTTACGCAGCTATATCCAGAATATTGCTCGACCCTCGACCCCGACAAGCTCATTACTCCGAGAAAAGACTACTAGTAGGTATATATGATATTGTATTGTAAAAGACCAAATTTATTTATTCTTTAATAAGTTCACTGACCACCTATGTTTTCTTTATATGTATCTATAAATATAAGATAGATAAGAATTTAATTGAATTAATGTGAATAATTACGTCTTTTAGCTATTTGACACATTAAATTAATAGAATAAAAAACATTTATAAATTCTTGTGAAAATATTACATTATCATAATTGATCTGCCATATTAAATTTCGGTTCTTTTGAATTCAACTGATTACTATAATTACAAATATGTAAAAACTAATAAAGCTTATTTAAGAGATTCGTCCGTGGGTAAGTTTTAATGTTTTAAGCGAAACCTTAATTCCTTTTCCAAAAAGAAAGTATACTATGTAACTATTTATTACACCAGCTATCTGCCTTTAAAACTGGTCAAAATTGGTCAAGCCGTTCTGGAGACTAACCGGAACAAACAAACAGCCAAACAAAAAAATATGTGTTTTAAATGAATGTAGATGAAGAAATTTATCACTAGAATGAATTTGAATAAATTTTCAAATTTTTTTACCGATGGCACGCAAACGAAGGTTCGTTAATAAAACTAGGTATGGAAAGTATAAAAGAACTAAGTAGTAGGAGTACATATTAAGTACGTATTTTATATTTATAATATGCATGTATTTAAAGCTATATTTATATGTGTAGTCTATCAAATATCTGGTTTCCGTAACACAAGCCTCGTACTTACCACGGAACTAGATGGCGCTGTCTGTTTATTATACTGCACACTTTGTCTCAATATATTAATTTATTTTATATTTATGTACTGTGTACCCAATAGGGCTTTTTTTAAGACGCGAATATATTTTGTCGTTAATAATAAAATTATATTTTAGAATGTTGTCGCGAATGTACTCACTATTTCTCTCCCGTGACCATGAATGACAGGTGCAAAATATTAAAAATGACGGTAATCAAAAATGAAAATAATAACGTGTTTTTTTAAAAGATTATTTTTGTTTAAAATGTAAGAATATATAAAAAGTTTAATGTAAATTGGTAACTACAAGAAACAAGAAAAGATAGAAACAAAAATTTCATATGTCTTTAAAACGGCTAGAGGTACATGCATCATTACATAATATTGAATATAATTTGTAACGTAAGATTTTTCGAAACTGGGTAAACGAATCTGCAAGCTGAATACATAAATGTATTATTTGATTATTAATATCCAATAACACTTTTTATAATGAAAAATTTAACTTATAAAATATATACTCGTATATTATGCACTTTATCGTGTCAGGTGAGAGACTGTTATCAAGGTCGTTGCGTATAGAAATTTTGCATTCGACAATATTATAAGGTTAAAATTATTATGGTTTACACTAATGTGTTGCTTTATAGATTTTACTAAAATCTCTCAGAAGTCACTGAAATACATATACTCGTATATTGTGTGGGAAAAAAATGAAGGAATAACTACAAAATAAAAAAAAACAATTATAGTGATAGTAGTTCTTCTTAAAATATAAACTAAGTGACGAATATACATACATTAAAATCGTTAACTAAAATAATGTTTCGCCAAGCCAGTTTTTGCAACAGACGAAAAATATATTAACATTGCAAATAGCTAGACGAAGTGAATAATATTATGATAGTTCTACAAGGCCAAGGCTGATCGTAACTTGCAATTAAAATGGATTGACTAAACCACAGTTGTCTCTTTCTTTCAATTTGAATATACTTAAGCAGACTGAGACAGAGCATCGGTGGGTGTTTACAAAATGCCTAAGAGATCAATCACAAGACTCCATTGCCGGTCCGCATTCTTGCTGAAAATAAATCATTAACGAAATTAGAGTAATGCATCATTTGAGACAACTGCCGATACTAATTATTTAATTACTTTTAGTTAAGTGTTGCCTTGTGTAAAATCAGTTAAGTACATTATTCGAGCAATTTACTTGAGAGCGCGGCTTTCTGACAACCTTATATAAATTATGTTATACCCTTTTTAACGTTAATTACAAAATAGCGTATAGTGAGCTACTAAATTTTATAAAGTTTTTTTACCGTATGGAACCATACTATGTTTTAACAAAGTTTGCAAAAGCCAATGGCAAATCTCGCCATTTAAACATAGATTTTTTACTTTTTCTACCAATACTTAACATAAATTAGTAACATGAAAAAATTCTAAAGTTTACAAGTTTATATAAGCATCTTAAAACGGTAAATGAGATATCAATGTTAGAAGATGGTACACAGAAGTAGGACAACTGAAGTTATCACAGAAAAATAATGAATATATGCCCGGAAATGAAGAAGTTTGAGAGATAATATAAGTACTATTTTCTATTAAATTTCAAATATCGTAAATCAATTTATTAAAATTTGGACATAATATAATATATTCCCGATATATTATACCTATCGGGTGATCTAGTAGATTAATAATCCTATCTCCCTTTTTTTAAGTTATATTCCTTTGATATTTCATTTAAATTTTATTTTATAAGATAAAATTATATTGTAGGTTGCATAGCGAATTACTTCTGATTACCAACTGACGCCACCAATACAATATACGCACGTTATCGGCGACTTGTTAGCGCTATCGTAACATCAAATTGTTCTAAACATTATGTCACGTTCTACATTTTGTACTATAAAAGTTGCTATTTATATGTATAAAGAAATAGATTTAGCAATTTAGAATTTCATTTGAAATTTTAAAATCTAATCTATATTATTCTCATCAAAAGTGAAAGGTCACTCACTCACTCATCACGAAGTCCTTCATTTTTTGTGCTGCAAACTTTAAATTAGGCAGGAAGGTAGTAAATAGTTAGCAGACGTCCGCTAAGATCGCACTTTGAGACGGCCGAATTTAAGAGGTCTATGGGCTGTCGCAAGTTTGTATGAAAGCCATTTCTTGTGCTATAAACTCTTTTGGCAGGGAGCGTAGTAGTTAGTACATATATAATATTGTAATTCAAAGAATGAATAAGCTAATATTATAAGTTTTTATTTTATTTTTATTCAGTTTAAGAAAAATGACAAAAATTATTTTCGATCATTCCTTAAGTCTTTTAACTTTAAGTAATTAAAGGAAGCTTTTAGAAGATTGGTGACAACTTAGCCACTCACACCAGTCGTAAATCTTTTTATAATTCGAGTTATAGTATGCTATGGATTATGTTCTCTTAGTTCAAAATATTACAGTCAAGAAAAATATGGACAACGAACCCGGGGGGAGCGAGGGTAAGTCTCTAGTTTCTATCATAAATCTAGACATTACGTACAAAAAGTTACATAACCTTCGAACGAGCCAAGTCTCGAATTCTAGAAAACAGTTTTTGTTTTTAAATGCTAATTTTAGTTTGATCGATTTGTTTTGAAACTTTATTTTTTACTAGCAACTCGCCCGCGCTTCACTCGAGCCGTCCCTAGATACGTTTTAACGGTCAGTATGGAATAGATACACTATATAATATAATATTATTATATATATTATGTAGGATGTAGGTACATGTCTTGCTTTTTCTAGGGAATGAGATAATCTCTCGCGGTAAAAATCATCCAATTCTAACATAATAATTACAAACTTGGTAGATTTTTAATCTTATAATGTCATTACTCTTTTATCGCAACTTCGACTTGTTAATTAAACTTTAGAAGCTTTTCTTAGGCCGATTCTATGATAGAAACGTATACATAGTCAATAAAAATAAACATCAAGACTAGCCGAATTACAGTCGTTACAAATTTTTTATCCAGATATTCATTTTGTCATGTGAAAACTCATCACTAGTTTTAAAGAACATCCATATTATTTTGACATTCACATATTGAGAAGCTGTTACAGTCTACTAAATATTGTTTATTATCCCAAATAAATGAGATAGTTATTTGTACTTCAATTAGCTACTTTTTATTGCTTTTTATTTATTGAAATAAGTCGTCATATTATAATGCATTGATGAAGTGCACCAGCAGCAGCCCGACGTCGCGCCGGTCAACGACACTCAATATCGGCGCCCAAACTGATTATCTTATCTGTGGCTTCCCTTAGTGTATACATAATTAGATAAAGCTAACAACTAGAAGCTCTATTAAATTAGCTTCAAAGTGTTTGACCACCATCGATGAACTAAAATATTTCAAAGATAGCATGGATATTAATTAACCCAAAGCCGCCTAAAAATCCACTAGTGACGCACCCTCGCTTTACTCGGTTTCGATTCTAGGTAGTCAAAAGCATACCTATGTATCTACAATGTCCAGTTCCAAGTACAAGTTTTCCTCCCCTAGGTAAGGTAAGGTAGCCTATGCCATTCTCCAATTTACCTCTATAGCCAATTTCATCGAAATTGGTCTAGCTGTCTAAGCCTGAATACGTATTTACTAAAATAATCGACAATAATTATTTGAGCACGTCTAATACGAGTATACTTTTAGAATAAACTTTTACGACTTATCTATCGCATGTTAACATTTCTAACATCAAAACACTTGATTTATTTACTTTTAATCAATCACTTCTTAATTTTGTCAAATAATATATGTATCTGTGGAACGAATAATTAGATAATTTATCTCGTGAGGTGAAAAATGTAAACTTTAACAAAAAAATAATTCAAATTTTAACATCCTATCACTAAAGCAATAATGGCGACAGGTAAATATCTGCCAGCCTTTGTCATATGATTCTCGCGTGCTCGTGGAGTAAACAGAACGACTGCCTGTCTGACCCCCGATAGCGCGTCTGATAACAGCTTTATTATCATAATAACCGACCAATTGTATATTCACTCAACTACAATAAACTACAATATGAACTCCGACAACATTATTTTGAGGGGTTACATGCGTTTAGTGAACAAATTATGTTAGCACCATATTAGTAATTGATTCGAAAGCGTATCATAAGTAAATAAAAACTTGTAAGTACTGGCTTAATCGTCACTCAATTGGGTTATCCACTATCACTCGCACGTTTCATTTGTTTTGGATATTAAAAGAAAGTTGTTATTTACGAGTACAAGAACAGACCACAGAACCGTATTTTACTTTCATAATGAACTATAAACATTTCGTGAACTGGTACAATATGATGTGCATGTTTTAATTGAGCATTTCAAATTATGGCGCCTGTAAAACTCTTTATTAAATAATTTATAAACAGATAAATAAAATTTAAGTGTCTATTTTGTAATGGTAAAAATATAACAACTTCTTATAAAATGCATATTATAAAGGTACCTACGTATATGCGGTACAAATAAAAAATAATTGTTTATATTTTTGTCTGTTTGTCCAGGATAATCTCCGGAACAGATGGATCGATTTCAACGGACTTACACTGTCAGATAGCTATTGTTATAAAGAGTACATTAGGAATTTATTCAGAAGAAATAGAGCAAAGCGAAGTTTTTGTTGCGTTTTACCATACAATAACTTGGCTTAGTGTATTATCTAATTAGATGTGACCAAATTATATTTTATAATGTAGCTTTTGCCCACGATTTTCTCGCTCACATTGTTTTTGGTGTCCTTGCCAAAGATCGATATCACAGCGGTTTTAGCGAAGAGGATACAGACAGATAGGTACTTGTACAATAATATTCATAGTATTAAATATTAATTTAAATCAAATAAATGTTACTTCAGCCTCTGAAGGCTGATACTAGTTGACATTAGAAACTAAGTGAAAAAAAAAACGTATTGGATGCTTTATGGCTGGGTAATTGAGTTTCTTTAGCCAAGAGTTTGTCTCTAAATTCACTTGATACGAAAGTTCAACCGGAACTGTGGCGGCGACTCAAATGTGGCTTCTTTGATCTAAGAGCAATAATATTGACCGATATAAATTGTATAAATAAATACCTCTTTGAATATTTTCAAAGACAAATGCGGCTATCACTTATTTTATAATTAATCTGTTTGTTAGTTTTACTGATGTGGAACGGGGCAAAGGTCTAATAGGTATTAAGTTACTCGCTTATGCCCGGCTGCGCTCGCATTTTGCGTAAAAAATAACCTACATCGCCTATCAGACGAATGAGATAAAAAACCGGGAATATAAACAAAAATATTTTTGTATCCTGTATCGAGTGAAGAAGTACCTTCTTGTTATGGAGTATTTTTTAGTCAATATAGGTGGATAAGTTGTTTGACGAGTGTTGACGAGACCACAAGTCAACATAATTAAAATCATTGTAATAAAAAAATAATAATTTTTAGGCCTTAGAGATTTTATTTATTTGTAAGAATCTAATTACCATTCATTTCTTTTAATCTCCACCAACAATAAACTTGCCCATATTATCTCGGAGGGAATTGAATTCTTGTATATTTTTGAATACGTATGGATTTCGACGCACTGACGGGGACGTGATATTCAAAATACCCGCAAATTTTATTTTCAAGGTCAAATATAAGAATAATCAATTTTTGTGTAAACATTTTCTGAAAGAAATCTTTGCTAAAAATCTTGTAGGCCATGAAAGATTGTAGTTTTTTGTGCATTCAGAAGTACACTTCCAAATACTTAATTATTTAGAAAATAATTGCTTATTATTTACAATTTATATAATACATGCCATCTTGTTTGTCCATATAAAGAATATATCAATTTCTAATCAATTTCTTAGCAAAATTCATACAATTCTTACTGCAGACTGTTAACCTTCACAGAAGCTTTACTATTCCGCTATTACCTTTCAATGTGAATCTCTGTTTCCAAGGTAACCCATGCGACAAATTCGTTTTATTTTTAGTCCTTAAGGTCACTTACGTGTTTGCTTGAAAGTGAACTACCTATATCAATTCGCGTAAGAGTATAATAAAAGTAAAGAAACTATTAAAGGCGTTAGAAAAATATATTAAAACCATATTTGTAAAAAAATACATTACTTTCAAATGTAGATAAACGCGTCGCAAAATTTAACTTTTTGTAAACACAACACAACGTAAAGGTCTCCAGAAAGTGGAAAAGTTTTTGTACTTATAAGTCTATTTGAATAAAGTATACTTTGATTTGGTTTGGAAAATCTATTAAAAGATATAAAAGTTTGTATGTCAATAGATTCATACTAGTGATGGGTTCTTCAAAATTCTAACTAAGTCGAACAACAGTCTATAACATTGAATATTTTTTGAAAATGTAATTATTGAAATAGTAATTATTAACGATACAGAGGCCAAATGTATATTTTTATAATTTCTGTCTGTTTGTCTATGACCGTAATGAGAAAAGCAATGGACATATACGAGTACAGTATATATTAGAGATGCGCCGAGTAGCACTTTTGCTGAGTAACGAGTACCGAGTTTTACTCGGTTCAATTTTTTTCCAACCGAGTATTCGGCCGAGTAACTCGGTTCAATCAAATTCCACGATTAGCAAGAGTGTTTCTATGTGTACCTGCAAGCACCGTGTATAGCTAGCGTTTATTTTCGGAGGCCGATAACGTCTATGAAGAAAAAAGGAATAGGCTGTTACCAGAACGTGCAGAGAGCCTTGTGTTCCTGCATCATAATTTACCTTTATTAAATTTTAAATATTGATTTTTTCATTAACGTTCTCCTAATTTTGTCTCATTACTACTCACTCATTATCATAATTGAGATTGTCGAAGATTTCCTAAATTTTTTATAAATACTTTTTGATTATATAACACTGCTGTTTTAATTATATCTACCTAAATAAATATATTGCTTTACTTAAACCGAGTATACTCGGCATTAAAACCGAGTTATTCGGCCGAGTACGAGTATCAAAATAACCGCCGAGTACGCCGAGTACCGAGTATTAACCGAGTACTCGGCCCATATCTCTAGTATATATACATACCTATTTTGATACAATTTGGTATCATGATAGTTGGTAATATATAAGATACTTTTTATTGCAGGAACCTATGTATCTCATCTTTGAGAAATTCATACTAACAATTTAAACGTACGTGGAAAAATATGTTTTTCATGTATAGTTTCAACGGATTTAAGTAAAATGTGAAATGGAGTGTATACTTGTATTTTACAAGCAAGCGCTGCTCTTACGGGCAAAACTTGTATTTTATAACTAGAGAAATCTATGAAGGAATTAACATGAATAAATAAAAGTTCATACGAACGCCTTTTAATTTAGCGCTTAATTTAAAACCCCTTAAAAATATATAATCAATGAAACATGCTAGATTCTTGATGTTTGTGTATCGTAAGAACAAGCTCAAAATGACGATGTAATATGGAAAGACTTTTTATACTTATTTACTTAATCTATACATATAAATAAAATTGGTGTCTGTTTTTAATTTCAAATTGACAGCTTTTCACTAAATGCATATGAAAGTATATACGATATACTAGCAACAAGAAACCATTTTTTTTACATTTTTGTCTGTCTGTTTGTTCCGGCTAATCTCTGAAACGGCTGGACCGATTTTGACGGGACTTTCACTCGCAGATAGCTAATATTATAAGGCGTGACTTACTGCTTTTTAACCAACTTCAAAAAAAGAAGAGGTAGAAATTTTAATAAATATTAAGTAGCGAAACCCGTGGCTTCGCTGACGCTTAACCTAGGAGCGAACCCGAGCGAAGCAAGGGTGATTCGCTAGTATCTCATAAATTTATCTCGTTTACCAGATAATTTATATAATCTAAAAGTTTTCATTAAATCCGCACCTAGGGTTAGGTCATGTAGTCGTGATTAATTAAGAAAATAGCAACCACTATCATTTATTTGCGATTAGTTGCTATCTACGAGTATAACTTAGGTAGGTACATAATTACTAGATTATATTTGAAAACCATTGAGCTATAGAACATCATGTTAGGTCTTTTTCATCTTTTACCACGTTTCGCTTTATTTTTGAAGTCGAATCGAATCATCAATATAAACGTCTTTAAATTAACTTTAATTTCGTATGGATTTATAATTTTGTCAAGCTGGTCTGATTACGAAGCCAGAATACGAACTATTTAATTACTATCAGTAAACCTACTTTGGGCTCATTTGTTCGTGCGTTCGTTTTGAAACTAAATACGATTTCTAGTTTAGTCTAACTAAAAATTAGGACAAGTGTGTGTTTTTATAATTTTATAGGTAAAATTTATTTAAATTTTTTATAAACAGCCTCAACTGCTTAGCCGTAAAAGTACTATTACACAGACTCTGTTAACTTATTTGCCAACTTGTAACGATAATCATTTCATATGGCTTAATACAAGAATAAAAAACTACATTTCAGTAATATAGAAAGGAATTATTATATGAACCCTGAAAGAGTAAAAATCGTTATTTATTAAAGAAAAATCCTTACGAACCTGAAAAAGACATTATTAATATGTAAAGCTTAAGCATGCTAATAATATTTAATTAAAAATATTATTATTTATAATAAAAATTAAAGAAGCAGCAATAAAGCGGTTCGCTATAACAACTTTTTATTTAAAATCAGATTATTATACAGCTTGTAACACAAGCCTTAAATTTTAATTACATCTTTAACGTAAAGGTTCTTGTATACGTACGAAATCACTCGCGTGTCTTTAGGGTTTATACTTTATAATCATAATCATTTAGAATATTACTCTAATCTTTCGGATACTTAACGCACCTTGAGTAGGTATTAATTATTATAGTATATAATGTTATATGTAACTATTATTATTTATGCATAGTGTTATGAAAATCATTGGCCCAATCAAAGACAAGTGTTGACCAATAAATACCGAAGTAGAATTGTGTAGTTATAGTCTTACTTCGGTTTTGTTTCTTATTATTAGAAAATTTTAAAAAAACGGTGACTAACAACTTATTTAATACTTTTGCGCGATGTGTAAACATTACTTTTTTAGTCTTTAATATACAGTACCTAGATATCTATGTTTTCAAGCCAAGATAGCAATATTTGTACAAGCAGATACATTGAATATATTTTTAATGCGTAATATAAGAATTAACATACCTCTTGCTACATTCCCCTGACTGATCGGCACCCCGTTTACTTTGATCCGTCTCCCGTCCGCGGTACATTTCAATAGCATAATTCTCGCAGGCACTCACGTGGACCCCATTCAACATTGGACTTGAGCAACAGTTGTTTAATGTTTTGTAATCATAAACACGCTTTACTTCATAATCTTTGGCGCCAACTGATATGCGATTGGTTGCTTCACGTGACGTCAAAGTCAATTTTAAACCACTCAATTCGACACAAAAACTTGTTATCTTGCAGTCTTAACGTAATTAATTTTAATAAAGTTTTCGTAAAGTTCACTGAACTATCACTAAACACTTTTAATTAGTATTTGGTATTTGTTTTATCCAAAATACACCACAGTTATCAAAACTGTGACTTTATAAACAAATCACTCGTTACGCACCAGTTCAGACAACACACCGAACTGAACAATCTGTTGGAACTGACCTTTATATATGTAGCAATATACTCTATGAACTGACCTGACCTAATCAGTCCGTCAACAAACTGAAACTGAGTTGGATCGCGAGTTGCGAGTTGCGACCGCACATTGCATTGCTTTGACAATTCGAGTCAAACGAGTTTTCGAGAATATTAAACTTGTGAAGTTAGTTTTGGCGGCAAAAGTTTTGTTTAGTTTTGGATCTAACTCCACAAATATTTATGTATACATTAAGGCTTATTTGAAAATTGTATCTAAATTTTTAATTTATCAAATATACATATTTTTAAAATAATATTAATTACATGTTATTTAAATTTAAACTCAATTTTGTTTAGTTTGACAAAAAAGTTGCCATTTATTAAAATTACCCGGATTATTCATCATTCTCTTTGTTATTCATTATTTAATTAACATAAATAATTATATTGCTTTAGAATAAGAAATAAATAGTCTAATAAATAATATAAATAGTAATTTATTATTTTATTATATACAATCATACTTGACTTAGAGAATGGCCTGAGCAATACAAGTAACCTATCTCTGTTTAGTAGGACTGTAGTAATAAAGCAAGCCCGAAAGTTTTTGTTATACATTGTTTACTTTCCACTTAACGCTACGCTTAACGCGATCTACAATATAAAAAAAGGAAAATATACATATTATAGTGTAAAACTTGACAGACATAAAAATTCTAGACAAAGATAACTACTGGCCGCACGCTCGTTTCATCTCTCTTACATTTACAGTATAGTTGGAAAAGGAAGGAACGCTCAATCTATTTTCTGTCTTTATTTTTACAATATAACAAACAGATTCGGAAATCTTCGTGACAAATTCTACATTTTTATATATTAGAATAACCGAGAAAATAAGGCTAATTGAAGCAAATCGAACAAAGTTAGGAATTATTTAAAACATATTTTTATTAAGGATTCTACTTAAACTGACCTTCTAGGTTAAGCGCGTTGTTTATGTATCTGTAAAATGTAAAATATAATTATAGGGCAATATTAATTTGCCGTATTCGTAATGGCATTTCGAATTTCCGATTTCGTAATTGGCATCCCCCAGCTTCCATATTATTGTTGAATGTTCTGTGTTCACTTCCAGGATATTTACCACAGACTACTAAGAGAACAAGATATTTACATTTTACGAGCTGCAGCCTGCGCGCCATTTTGGGATTTATGCCCTAAGTTTCTACCAGAAGTATATCGACGCCTAATTTATCTAAAGTGCGAGTGATTTAAATAAATAAAAAACAAAAATGGGTAAAGATAAAAAAACTAGTGACGGGTCAAGCGAAGAAGAAGAATATGTTGTAGAAAAAGTATTGAATAAAAGAACAATCAAAGGAAAGGTTGGAATATAATTATTTTGCTGTTGAATATATTTAGAATAAAGTTCAGGTTTATAAAGTATTGAGCATTTACTTTGATGTGTTATGGTGTATTATGATGTATTACCATTAACATCATTATTTCAAGACACATTTTAGGCGTCGCACAAGCCGGTATACAATCAATCAATACATTACAATTATTTAAATTATTCATTTCTTAATTCTTTATTCATACCTTAACACATTCTAGTTTATTCTGGGATAGTTCTACTGTCTGTCTTTGTTGGTTAAGTAACGATTTTTGCTAAAATAAAAATATATAAATAGTGTACCCATATGTTAATGATACATAAATCTATTTATTTATTTTCTTTTTATATTTCTATATAAATGTATAGGTGCAATACCTTTTAAAATGGAAAGGCTATAAAGAAGAAGATAGTACTTGGGAACCGGAAGAAAATTTAGATTGTGAAGAACTAATTAGAGCCTTTGAAGAGAAAAGGAAAGAGAAAGAGGTAAAATTTAGACATTTAAGATACAAGAATATATCCTGTATTTTATAAAAATTGATTAGTAATCTACATAAAATGAATTTTGATGATTTATCCAAGTACTTAATATATTTTTGTATTGATTTTCTATTAATTTTAGGCAAAGGCAAAAAAATCAGAAACTGAGCGGCCAAAAAAACGCAATCGTGACTCTGATGACACAAGTACCACTAGTCGCAAAGGTAGAGGCACAAGTGTGTCCTCTTTGGAAGACGGCAAAGATTCAAAAAGAGAAAAGAGAGAGGAAAAGTCAAAATCTGGTTTTGAAAAAGGTTTTAAAGCAGAAAAAATTATAGGTAACTGTTAACTCTTGTTAAATAAACCTGTAATTGTCTGCGACAAGTATATACAAAAAAAAATATTTATTCTTATACCTAACAAACTGTTCTTTGAAAAAGACTATTATTATGCTTATAAAACATTCTTGTGATGAACAGGAGCATCTGATGCAACAGGAGAGCTGATGTTCCTTGTGAAGTGGGCTGATAGTGATGAGGCAGAACTTGTTCCTGCCAAAGTCGCAAATGTCAAGTGTCCACAGCAGGTAACATTAAGTTTAATTGAAGACATGAAAGGATGAAGGTGATACACCATATTTTTAAATCTTCATTGTTTTATTGTTGTAAACAATCTTGAAACAGCCATACTTAAGACTATTATAGTGAGGTTCACACCACTTGAGTTATTTTATACATGCACTTAATACATTATACAAACTTTGAACTTAATTTTTTCCAAACTAGAATTTTGCAACATATCACCTTCATCCATTCATGTCTTTAATTAACTAAAGTACATATATTGTAAACAATCACTACATAGTATAAAACAAAGTCGCCTTTTCTGTCCCTATATCCCTATGTGCGCTTAAATCTTTAAAACTACGCAACGGATTTTGATGCGGTTTTTTTTAATAGATAGAGTGATTCAAGAGGAAGGTTTATATGCATAACTAGCAGATCCCGCGGCTTTACCTGTGCTAAATCTAGGGAAGAGCCCGAGCGAAGCGAGGGCGAGTCGCTAGTTACATATAATATATTACTGGAGCTAAAAATAGGCAGGTCTTTTTTGGTTAATTGATATGTTTTTGGTTAATTGATAGGTGTATGTTATATTTAGTTAATTTTGTTTATATTGGCATAATTCTGAACTACACGGAGATTCAAAGTGTGGTCAATTTTCTACTATTTTTGTATTCTAGTATACGAAGGACTTATCAAGTTTAAAACAGTTTCATATATAATTATTACACTTGTAACTTACCCTAATTTGCTTGGTGTCCCATTTATTTAATGGACCTAACCCTTTTTCTGAAATAAAAGTAACCTAAGTTACTCCTTATACCATCAGCTATCTGCTTAACAGTAACAGACAACAAATATTTTAAAAATTGTCACACTTGGAAAACAATTCTATTTATCTGTATGCATTATTTGTTTGTTTTGTTGATTTCTGTATTATAATTTTAAATGCTTATTTATCTTGGATTCCAGGTGATTGCATTCTACGAGGAGCGGCTGACATGGCACACTCCTAATGAGTCAGAGTGAAGTGGCCCAACGACTGTGATGTGCCACGACAGATTAAACTTTTATTTACTTATCTGGCTCACTCTGGATAAATATGGTTAAGTGACAATAGAAATGTAATTATGTATCACTTCAAGATAATTTTTTGAATGCAGTATGTGATAATGATAAATAAGGTTTAGAGTTGTTATACTATAAAAATGCCAAATGCAATGCTAAGAGTAGAGTTTTTTTTGTTTGAATTTAAATTCCTTATGAATTAGGTTAAAATTTTATGTTTTTATGACCTATATACCTACCTTACTCAGCTTACAGAAAGCCTTGTCCGCACTGCGATATTACAACACTTTTTTTTCTCATAATTCTGTGACACATTATATCTAATATGAAGAGCCGCATTGGCTGTTAAAAATTCACGTAATCATTATTTATATTGAAGCTAAACCTTTGGAAAATAAATGATAATTATATCACATACGCCCATTGGTCCTGTTTTAGGACAACGCTTAAATAAACCTAGTATTGTCTATTTTCGATAAATACTTAACTGTCTTATTAATTATTACTAAAAACTGTAGCCTATCAAAAATATATTTTAATACATCAAAATATACGAAATTTTTATGTTAACATAAATATTTATGACTTATCTTTTGTCAATTAAAACTATAACTATCGACTACAGTTACTTTATGAAATATTTTTCAATTCGTTATTTTTTTTTATTTTAAATTTTAAAAATTAATTTATATATAAACAAACAGTTATAAAAAAATAAAAGGTGAGGGGTCTAACGAAATGACCCCAATCAGTACCAGCAAATTAAAAAAAACTATAGTTTTGTAATTTGTTATTTTAGGATTAAATGCATTGCGACACTTAAAACCAATTTTACTTTTAGTATTAAGGCTGACATATTCTGACTATTTTGATTGATATTTGAGTAAAGTAACTTTGACTCTGAAGACTTGGTTCCTGTATAATTTTGGGGTAAAATTAAAAAAAATACTTTTTAGAGCTTATAAAAATAGGTTACCTCATAAGACATTCAGGAGCTGAGCTTAATTATTATGGCAACTTCATATTACCATACTCAGCGTTAATTATTGACATATCATATATAATATAAAAGTTAAGTGTGAAAATACAGGATAAGATTTCAAACATAATAATAGCTATAATAATTAATATTCCATAATAATTTGCTAAATGTGTATTCTGTTATAAATAAATAAAAGTCCAAATAATGTAAAAGAAATTATTTTTATTGTATAACAGCTCTATAAGATAAGTGGTGTTGAGTGTCTGTCGAGCTCCTAATTGTAAACAATACTGAAGTAAGCTGAATATATTGTGCTCATAACTTATGACTTTTATTTCACTTACACAAATTATTTTATTAATATTATTAATTAATGATTTCAAATGACACATAGTTTTTGTACACTAATTATGTACAGATCGTACCACGAAAGATGAGACTTGAAATTAATTATACATAACTCTTACTGACACGACTTAAGTGCGAAAATCCCCCGCTACTGACGCTCGTCAAGTCTCATCTTTCATGGCAGGTATTACAAACAAATCTAAATTAGTATAGTTAATCAGTTTTTTGGTTTGAACGCACTGAATTCTGGAATTAAGTAGCAATTTGATTTTGAAACTATTTTTGCATTTTGTATCCGATTTATTTATATTTAACAAAACACTACAAGTGGCAAATGTTATATTTAAAGTTTACATAAAGTTTTTGAAGATGTAAATACATGTACAGTTCGCGTCACGTAAAAAGAACGCTGGAAGAAAGTGGTGGGGGGTGTGTTTGCGCATCGGTACATTCGCATACGAAATTCCTAAGCCTATTCTTTTATTTTTGAACTAGCCTTTTGCTCACGATGTATATTGAGTATTGGTAGGTACATTGAAAAATATATTAGATAGAATGTCATTAAATAGAATTCTATTAATTAATAAAATATGTTTGATTCATCGTAGAATATTTAATCTACTTACAAAAAATTAAATAATTTCGTTTAATATATTTTTTAAGTTATTACCAGCATTATTATCACTCTCTTTTTATAAAACAATATACGTCAAAAATATTTTTTTTACTATTTTTTATATTATTATCATTTCGTAATTAATAACTTTTGTGTGCGCGATGGTATTTTAAACAGACAAACCAATAGCGAGCCGAAAAGCATGTGACGCGTGCTTTGACGTCCCGCGCCCCGCGTCTTACCACCAAATTGTCCGATAAATCGTCTCTGCGCAACTTGACAGCCAGCGTTCCTTTTACATGACGCGAATTATATGTAGTGTTTATACAAAAATTATGTGTCATACATTACAATTAAAAATACACTAAGCTATTAGTAAAAATATCACAATAAAATACAGATACGTACACAAAGACTGATTAAAATCTATAATAATAAAATTGAATAAAAAGCTAAATATTTTATAAATGCTGAAATAAGTTAAAGTTAAATTGTGAACTGATTTTGATGATATTTTTATGCATTTTTGGAACATAAAAGAGTGAAATAATTATTTTTTAAATATTATTGAAGACTCAATTCTTAGTTAAAAAATTATAACGACTTATAAATACAAATGTAAACCGGCGTATTGTACATTTAGTATGGTTTAAGTCACTTTAGTAACATGCCCTATTATGCTAACATTGGACCAAACTAGAACAATTTTTACATTATTGGTATGTTTATTTAAGAATTTTCTCTTCTCCTCCATTTAATTTTTATTAATAAAATTAAAGGTAAAATTAAATTATGCCAAAATGGCAGAAAACACTTGATAATTTTGCTAAACAGCTTTGTTAAACATTTTCATTTGATTCTTGGCAAAGTAGCTTGTGCTTCTAATGAGCAATTTCAGCCATTTGCAATTCGTCAGGGCAATTAGTTCTAGTATAACAACTATACAGCGGATACTGGGTTTATATTTGATAAGTGAAGAAGATTCTACGAAGTCACATTTGCATGGAGTTTGAAGAATATATGCCATTGAGAGCAGTCTTAATATTCATACAATATTGCGGTTGGTCTGAACATCTGTCAGACATTTATACGACATACGTTAGTCACTACATAGTATGTATAAAACAAAGTCTCTTTCCGCAGTCTATCTGTCCTTATGTATGCTTAGATCTTTAAAACTTCGCAACGGATTTTGATGCCGTTTTTTTATACATAGAGGTATTCAAGAGAAAGGTTTATACTAGCGAAACCCACGGCTTCGCTCGCGCTAGTTCGCTTATAAAATAAAAAAGTACTTAGCTATAAAACATTAGCTTTATATGTAAAAGATGATGTTTATGAGAACTAATCTCGATCCTCCTTAAAATACGACCAATGTTATAACTCATATCTTATGCATAAACTTCTATATCACTGAATGAATATTCATATATAAAAATACATTTAGTTTGTTCCTGTCCTTTTGGTTTTTTCTCTCGTTCAAGCTTGGTACTTATAGTCTCCTTTGCTTAACCCGTTTCTGTAAAAAAAAACTAATATTAGTATTAAAAAAATAACATACTCAATGGAACTTATTTTTTTCGGAAAAAGTCGAATTTTCAACATTTTTTCCATAGTTCAAAGAGTCCTTTTTAGTTTGTTAAGTTAGGATATAGGTGGTTTTGAGCGAAGATTCGTCTACATGTAAACTTATTATAAAATCCACTGTAAACTATTTGTGATAGTTACTGCCCATACAAAATCTACTTAAGGGCTAGTTTGGACCACGGTCTTATAAATCGGTTTTGCGAGAAACCCAATTTCAGTAATAAGCGCTGTGCAGAGCGGAGCGCACTGTCAATCATACGACGTTTTTTTTATACCGCATATTTATTATTATTAATTAACATTATTTCATTATTTTTTATTATTTATTTATTTACTAGCGACTCGCCCTCGCTTCGCTCGGGCTCTTCCCTAGATTTAGCACAGGTAAAGCCGCGGGATCTGCTAGTTATGCATATAAACCTTCCTCTTGAATCACTCTATCTATTAAAAAAAACCGCATCAAAATCCGTTGCGTAGTTTTAAAGATTTAAGCGCACATAGGGATATAGGGATATAGGGACAGAAAAGGCGACTTTGTTTTATACTATGTAGTGATTCATAATTTTAAACACAAATCCAAACACGAAGAGTGCAACAAAAACCATCTTTGATTTTACCGTACACTGTAGACTCGTTTTCGGTTAGTTTATTATTTGTACACTAAATAATATATTCATCTATTGATATTACTTAACAATAATTTTTCAAGTTGGCATGCAGTAGTTCGCTCGTCATTGTACTGGCATAGAACCGGTTTATGACACCTAAAACCTATATAAACTGTTCCAAGTAAAAATCTTTTAATATATATTTTATATTTTTTTCATTAATTTTTTGTTTTAAAGTTTTAGGTTGGTTATTTATTATATAACGAATCATAATATATTCTTATCCTCCTTTTTCCATAACTATAATTTTTTGGTATTTCCAATCTTATATTTGCGTTGTTTGTCATATTAATTATTTAATATTTATTATATTGTTTTGTTAAGTTTTTCGGTTTGGCCACTATTCAGATACTTAAACTTCAATGTGTTAATACTAGACGTGAACGTCGTGTGACGTACGTGAGGTGCGCGACGTGCGAGGGCGTGGCCAGTATGAGCGGCGCGAGGCGCTCGGTGAAGCGCGCGAAGTTACGTTCTAGCTCGCGCTGGTACTCGCGCTGCTCAGAGCTGATCAGGTTCTTGTTCTTCTTCAGCGCGTCGTGGCATCTGTAGGGCATAATCACAATCAGCTGGTTTAAAAAACACCAAAAAAAAATATCAAAAGGCACGGGCGCTTAACGCCTGTGGATGTATTCAGAAAAAATAAAAAAACTAAATCAGACATTATAAATAATGTGTCATAACCTTATTGATTTATTAAATCGTTTTATAATAGGTTAGTATATAGATCGACGACACTACTTTCTGCGCCAGCGGTCGCGGGTTCGAGTCCCGCTGGGGGCATTCATTTGTTGACCGCGAATATTTGTACTCCTGTCATGGGTGTTTATATTTATATATTATATATGTGTAGTATATCAACTATCTGGTATCCTTGACACAAGTCTCGTAGCTTACCACGGAACTAGATGGTGCTGTTGTAATAATGTCCCAACATATTATATAGATGTGATTTCTCGCAGTAAAAAGTACGTTGATCTAAATAACCAGCTATAATCAAACCAAATTTCATGAAAATGTATCCATTCGTTTTCGAGATGACGTCATAGACAAGCAAAAATTCTAGAAACGAAAATGCAGCCTCCATTTTGATAATAATGATAATAAATTCTTACCTATTATAACTGTTACTTAAAATGAAACAATTAAATCACAGGTTATTGTATGAATACTAACTTTTTAGAGAAATCCTTGAAGGATAGTCGTAGTTTGTGAGTGAGGCGGGTAGGCGGCTGTGTGCCCGCCACCACCGGTGCTAAGAACACCTATCAAACACAAGAAATCATTATTATTAATCCATAACTAATTCACGACTTGCAAGACATTAATTAAAATAGAAAAAATGAATAATAATTGATAGTTGATTGTTTCTACGTCACATCAAGGCGCGGAATCAAACCGGTCTACGGGCGGGACTCGCTCGCCATCTTTCGCCTTGAGCACACACGCGTCTACCAGCCAGTTATAATACAGTATCTTTTTATTCTAGCAAAGTATTTTTATTTATTAATTCTAGAACCCCAGAATCACAACTGGAGCTAGGCATTCGACATTGAATATTAATTTGTTAATCGAGCACTGAAAATATTATGAAAAATAAAGTAATTCAATAATAAATTGCATTTGAATTAATAAATAATAAATTTTATATTATTATTTATTAATTCAAATGCATCATTTTATATTAACTAATACATAATAGATAAAATTTCCCTTGTAGAAAATAAGCTATCTGGATGTGAATAATAGCATAAATAGCAAATCATGCTATTACTTGACTTAGACAATTATTTTGGCTGATTTCGTCTATATTAGTTGCAGTATGAGATGATACTTGGGTTTATTAAGATACTAGGAAAAACCGCGGCTTCGCTCGCGCTAAATCGCTAGTATATGATAGATATAAAATATTATAGCAAAATACGATTAACGCTTACTAAAATTAAATAAGAAAAATATCAATAACGCAATCTATTAGAAATCATTACGCATCATTTGATAAGTGAAAACGGTAGTATGATTTAAGAGTTTAGAACACATTATTATACTATTCTTTTTTTAATGTAGTGAATATATTATATTTTATTTAATTATGATATATATTTTATTTTATAGACTTTCGTTGTTTCATTTGTATTTTGTTGTCTGTGACGTTTCGCTACAGTGGCCAATATGGCGACTACGATTTGTCTGTCAGCATCATTAGAATTAAACAAAATACTCGACAATCCGAATTTTGCGAATATATGTTGTCGACTCGAAATCTTTATTTTTGTATGTTTTATTATTCAGGTAAGGTTTCGATCGAGTCTACCGTACCCCTTGATGGAATTATTAATATAGATAACATAAACTAATCGGGAATTATGAACTATGAAAACTATGTAATACCTGTGCCAGCTCCAGGGGTCCCTGGTTGACGGTGGTGCCGATGCAGCCCTGCAGCACCATCTGCAGCATCTTGGGGTCGGGCGGCTCTTGGCTGGTGGCCGCCGCCAGCTCCGCGATCTGGCGAAGGACACAATTTATAGAATTGTTATAGTGATTCATAATAGAAGTGTGTGATTACATATAAATATTTATAAATCTTAATGAAATAGGATACTTTAACGGCGAAAAAGAATATACTATGAATAAATTATATAATAATTCCATAAGTGAATTTTTTAGAACGCAATAATATCATTTCTTATTTATTTATTATCTGTAGATATATTCTGTACATTCATTGATGGAAGTCTTCTTTTATAAGCATTTTACTGTAGTTTTATCTACTACGTTTTTTTATTATTTGATTTAGAAAAATACTTTATCAGTTTTTAAGTTATTAATTAAAAAATATATACATATTTTTATGAAATTATAAATAAACTTAATAAATGGACGTATCACATACCTTCTTCTGTATATCCTCGATGGCGACCTCGATGGGTGTTAGAATAATTTGAGTGCGCTGCACCACCTGCGTATGATATAAAGATAGAAATATTTATTATTGTATTTAAATACAATTTCATAAAAATCTTTTAATATTTACATTACATTATGTACACACAAGTACATAATTAAAAATATTAAAATAGTTTAAATAACTAATATTATATGTATTTGTTACTTTATCACGTTGTAGGTTTTTTGATTGGGGCTAGGACACACACATTTTATAAACTACAACTAACAAGTATTAAGTATGTACAAATGCGCGTTAACGGCGTATTTATAGTGCATGGTCGTCAACAGTGCATGACCTTAGATAAGTTATTCCTAGTCGTCTGAAGACGAGCGCGGAGCAGCGGACAAAGAATGGGGAGTGGGTGTCGGAGGGTGGAGGTTGGATGGTGGAGTGTAGATGGTGGGTGGTGGATGGTGGACGGTGTAGTGTGGATGGAGGACGGTGGATGGTGGATGGAGGAGGGTGGATGGTGGATGGAGGACGGAGGGTGGAGTGTAGATAGTGGGTGGTGGATGGTGGATGATACCTGTATGCGCGTCTTGACGTAGGGGAAGTGGTGCGCGGTGGTGAGCACGGTCTTGCGCTTGCACTGCTCGCCGAGCTCGCCGTGCGCGCGCCCGCTCGCAGTGAACGGCGTCGCGTACATGAACCGCTCTGTTACACACACACACATATAAATTAGATATTAAACATTTAAAACTATAAATAATTTTGATTAAGATTAACCTAGACATTTTTAAAATACTATCTTCACTTCGTAAACTAAATAACAGAGAACAATTTTATTACTTTACTATAAAATTCTTCGTACAGATAGTTTCAGTGAATTACCTGTCATAGTTAAATTCTTCGTCATTAAGTATTAAAAACTTACAAAAGTAAAAAAAAATATTAAACCTATAAAAATAAAATTCAAGCTTAAAATAAACAAAAAAAATTAAATGTGCGTGTGTACAAAGTACACATGTCAGAAGTAAAACTTCTTTGGCAAACTAATTTTTAAATCTTGTTTATATTTATACTAAATAACCTCGTCTAAGCTCGTTGAGAGAGGGAGATGGCGCGAAGGTCACACCCACGAGTTAGACAGAGTTAGAAATGTCACTGACTCGCGGTGGGCGAGATCTAACTAAGGCTAACTCTTCCCCGTCTCTGAGTGCCTGGTACTATGGACTTATTTTTTCGTTTCATCGAGTTTGAAATCACAACGATTCTAAAGAAGTTTCACTTCAAAAAGAGAATGTCCCACTAACTGATGTTGTAGTTGCGCTCGTAGTGCGTGATGCGCGTGCGCAGCTCGTGGGGCTCGAAGTAGGGCTCCACGTACGTGATCTGGATGTAGGCCTTGTCGGGGTCAAGCGCGCTGACATCCACCACGTTGGAGTCCTTGATGATCACCACGTTCTCGGGACCGAAACGTTGCCCGTAGAAGTTCTGGAAAAAAAGGTTCTATTACTGAGTATATGGGTATTCGTAGCCATGACGCTTGTTACAGTGTTGAAATATCGGAAACTCTTAAAAGTAAGTTCTAAACATTGCAAATAGCCAGTTTTACATCATAATTTTAAATTTATGTCTTTCTTTTATTTTTCAATATTTATCACTATATTGAGGTATAGATACACGACAAAACTAACGTATTTTTATATTAAATAAATATATTAAAACGAAACACATTTTTGTAACTGGCATTGATTGGATATCAGTTTTCAATGATCGTTCTAATGATTTAATGAATCACAGTCAACAAAAATTCAAAATTCTATAAACGTCTAATTATCTATAATAAAAGGTATATCTATAGCATATAGATACGTAGCAATACATATAACAATATTTTGATAATTTCTGCGTTATAAAAAATATACATATTTATATTACAAACAATATTAGTAAAAATATATTAAATAATAAAAATATTAGGGTAAAACCACTGTATAATGTTGTTATTATCTTACCACTCATTGATTTAAAAAAAATTTAACTTGAGCCATTTTAGTGATATAAGAAATAGTTGTAGTTCAAGAGCCAAGCTGTGTGTCGGAGTTACCACTGATTGTTTTTTCAATTAAACTTGAGCCATTTTAGTGACATATCTTAAAGATAGTAGTATAGTTCTGACCTCGAGTCGGCTGAAGATCTCTGGCAGCTTGGTGAGCGCGTGCTCCTTGTACACGAACTCCTCGCCGTCCAGGTCGCCGAAGCGCGCGCCGTAGAACGACACGCGGAAGTACGAGCCGAACACGCGTTTGCCGTGCAGCTGCTCGATGCGCGTGAACGCCTCGTTCAGCTTGCTACAGGTACACATAAAGTTGTAACCTCATGATGACGCTTGACGCTAGCTTTCAGCGTCAAACTATAGATTTTTGTTGTTTTTAAAATTTATCCCAATAGGGACAGGCAAAGGACTATAGTCCATACAGCCTGATGTTATTATATTAGTTTGAATGATTCTAGTTCTACGTACAAAGAAATACGACTGTTCAGTTCACGCACATGATACACAGTGTTTACAAGAAAATTGAAGAGTTATTTCCAGATATTTTGTAGAAATTTTGCGAACGAATACTTAGTATTATTCCAGTGCAAATCGATGCGCTTAGTTCGTTACCTACTGTTTTTTATACGTAGACGTACGGACAAAAATAGGTATTGCGAGTGTAACTTTATATTAGATATTATAGATTTTTCTGTACGACTTTTTAGGACCTACAGGCTACAGCATCCTACTACACTGTTTTGTTGTGTCTCTTTCAGATTTTCCCACCGCTAGCTTTCTAAGAACGACTCAAGAAAACCAATCATTTTGATTTCATGTAGAAATGAAATATTTTTCTGCAATAAAAAGTATCCTAAATGTTGACACGAGTAATTAGTACAGAAAATTAGGTTAAAATCGGTCCAGTATTTTTTGTGTTAAACGATTACACAAAAACAGACATATAGACAAAAAATTTAATAACTATTGTTTTAGGGTCTATAAAAAATAAAAATACTATACGTAATAGTATTTTTTTTTACTACAAAGTACGAACGACGTGACGTCATCATCATACGGATCATACGAAATACGCAACACGACTTGATGCGATGTTCTAAGTATCGTATCAAAAGTAACGAGTAACGTAACGATACGAAAGTAACGAATACTGATTATTATAGTAACGAATACATACGAGTACGCTATGTTTCGTTACTTTTACACCACTAATATCGATTACTTTCGAGTTCGATTATATAGATTCTAAATTTCTGTTTAATCCTTAAAAAAAAAGCTAATTCGAGTTTAGCTTTTTACGATTTGACGCTACTAAGTTTTTTCCAGGTGGCAGCACAGCCTAAATTAACCACGTGACACAATTTGACGCTCATAACCAGCGTCAAGCGTCAGCATGAGGTTACACCCTAAGAATAAACTCATTATTTCTATATTTGATAATCTGTGACCGAGCTGTCAAGTTGACTTTACTTTTTATTAGACTAGGCTGTATGGACTATAGTCCTTTGCCTTTCCCTATTGGGGATGAGTTTTAAAAACAACAACTATATTTTTTATCGTAATGGCGGGAACGCGATATACGATTCGTTGAATTAATTGATAACTGAAACTAATATAAGTTTAAGAATTATTTATTAATTGATAGATTTATGTGTGACAGTTTTTATTATTGGTCTTTTATCCTCTTAATATATTATATAGTGTAAGCATAAAAGAACAATACTAAAAACTGTGGCAAATAAATCTAACAATTAATAAATAGTTCTGAAACTTATATTAGTTTCAGTTATCTATTGATTCAACAAATCGTATATCGCGTTCGCGCCATTACGCTAAACAGTAAAGTCAACTTGACAACTCGTTCAGAGATTATCAAATATAAAATAATGAGTTTATCCTTATTATAATTTAATTATTAAACGTCTATTATTCGATCGACGACACGTTTGGCTCAGTTGGTAGTGGCCTTATTTTCTGCGCCAGCGGTCACGGGTTCGAGTCCCGCTGGGAGCATTCATTTGTTGAGCGCGAATGTTTGTACTCCTGTCAGGGTTGTTTATATTTATAATATGTATGTATTTAAAAAAAATATATATGGGTAGTATATTAACTATCTGGTATCCGTAACACAAGCTTCGTAGCTTATCACGGAACTAGATGGCGATGTTAATGTTCCAAATATTTAATTATTATTATTAAACTTTTATTGTAATTAAATAGTTCATTATTCAGCGGTAGTGAAATAATTTTCAGAATCGGATATATATAGAGTTTTGGAGATAACGTTTTTATGTTCAAACTAATAAATATTACTTAAAAATAACAAATTTTAGGATATTTTTAAATTAATTGCATCCTATTTAACTAATGACATATATTTAGTACGTTTTACAATACTTATTAAAAAAAAAACTATATTTTTACAATGAGTTTACCGTCTGTTTCTATTAACTTAAAGTAGTCGTCCAAATCAAATGAAATCAAATCAAAATATTTTATTCAGCATAAAAATTGTTACAATATCTTACTGATCGTCATGACCACCAGTTCGGAAAGAAGAAACCTCTGACCTGAGAAGAACTGGCGAAAGAAACTCAGCGGGACTAATTTTTTTTCTCTCTCTATGCAACTCACCCGTGTATATTGGCGAGCTTCTTGTAGTCGCGGTTCTCTTCGGCGATGGGTATGAGCACCTTGTACACTTCGTTGGCGGCCTCGAACATGCCGGCGGCGAGCAGCTCGGCGGCGGCGTGCTCGAGCAGAGCCTGCTCGGGCGAACAATATTCCCGTCATTGTATAATTCATATGGATGTTGGTGAGTTAAACTCACAAGTGGAGTAGTACATAAAGAAAAAAGTGTGTGTGTACAAAGTACACATGTCAGAAGTAAAACTTGAATTTAAATTAAGGCTAACTCTTCCCCGTCTCTGAGCGCCTGGTACTATGGACTTATTTTTTTCGTTTCATCGAGTTTGAAATCACTACGATTCTAAAGAAGTTTCACTTCAAAAAGTGTGTGTGTACTAAACACATGTCAGAAGTAAAACTTCTTTGGCAAACTAATTTTTAAATCTCATTTATATTTATACTAAATAACCCCGTATAAGCTCGTTGAGAGAGGGAGATGGCGCGAAGATCACACCCACGAGTTAGACAGAGTTAGAAATGTCACTGACTCGCGGTGGGCGAGATCTAACTAAGGCTTACTCTTCCCCGTCTCTGAGTGCCTGGTACTATGTACTTATTTTTTCGTTTCATCGAGTTTGAAATCACAACGATCTAAAGTTTCACTTCAATAATTTATATAATTGTCTCATTAGATAAGAACTGAAGGCAAATAATTTATTTTAAGATATTTTGTAGTAAAAACAATTAAAAGTGAGTTTATTCCGATCAAAGTTCTAAATCCTTTTAGTTAGCAATAATTTTAAATTTAAATCACTACATAGTATAAAACAAAGTCGCTTTCTCTGTCCCTATATATGCTTAAATCTTTAAACTACGCAACGGATTTTGATGCGGTTTTTTTTAATAGATAGAGTGATTCAAGAGGAAGGTTTATATGTATAATACATACATAACATAGTAGAGAAACACTGATAATTTTAGAGGTTTCTAATGTGATGTCGTAAATACATGTCGTAAAAACTCATTTTTGCGCTTACAATGCGAACCCTGGCTAAACTCTACGAGATAGATCAAAATAATGTACTACAGTATTGTACACCTTAAAAAGTTCTACAAAAAGTCCACGATGGCATATGTTTATCTCTTACGGATAACTCACAATAACCATTTTCTCGCTTCGCTTAGGCTCTTTCCTAGATTTAGCGCGGGCAAAGCCGCGGGTTCCACTAGTTTAAATCTATACTAGTCTATACTTCTATACTAATATTATAAAGAAGTAAAGTTTGTTTGTTTGTTAAATTGTAAGGGGTAATCTCGGGATCTACTGAACCGATTTTAAAAATTCTTTCACCAATAGAAAGCCACATTATTGCTGAGTGTCATAGGCTATATAAAAAACCGAAAAATAAAAAGGCTTTTACGTGGTAGTCCGTTTTGCAAAATGAATCGGAAAAAAAAACGGTCGAATGAAAGCGTGTCTTACGAACGCTGCCTTAACTATGATAGATATATTTTTGAGTTCTAGAGAAAAGATGTGGAGCTTGAGCTACAAAATAGTCAACGACAGCATTTGTCTAACTTTTATATTTAAGTGACAAAAAGTAGTTTTTTTAATATTAGTATAGATAATTTAATTTTTAATATTAATAAAATAATTTAAATTATTTAAACACTCTGTACTAAAAAAGGATTATTAACATTATGCCCAACGAAGTGGGCACGGGTCAGCTAGTATATAATATTTAAGGAGTAAATGAAAGTGACCTGCAGCTCGGGCGGCGCCAGGTGGTGCGGCAGCGGGTCCGCGCTCTCGTCCAGCGCGTTGTGCGTCACGCGCGACAGCAGCGCCGCCCCCACCCCTCCTGTCGCCAGCTGCTCCGCCGCCAGCGCCGCACCGTGTGCCAGGCACATGCCCGCTTCCACGTGGTTGTTGCGCTACGCACACACACACATACACATAAACTGAAAGTTCATTGCCATTCTAGTCCTGATATTCATTTAAAATTCTGATTCAATGTGAAAAGACGACAAAAAAAGTGCGTGCGTACAAAGTACACATGTCATAAAGTAAAACTTCTTTGGCAAAGTAATTTTTAAATCTCGTTTATATCTCGTTCGTATCGTCTTAGCTCGTTGAGAGAGGGAGATGGCGCGAAGATCACACTCACGAGTTAAACAGAGTTAGAAATATCACTGACTTGCGGTGGGTGAGATGCCCGACCTGCGTATCTTGACTGTTTGAGAGGTTGGGGGTGACGCTAACTCTTCCCCGTCTCTGAGCGTCTGGTACTTGTACTGGTACTCGTTTATATTTATACTAATCTAAAGCTTCATCCTACACATTTTATATAATATGTGTCTCTTACCTGTCACTATACAAGTCCTTATATACTATTAAAGATAAACCAAACCATAGCGCGATTCAGAGTACACGTAACGCCATCTAGTTTAATTACAATAAATTAAAAAATGCGAAATCCATAATGACTTTAGAGTTTGTTTTCCTGATTTGTACTATGATTTGTTTTGTGCTTGAACACCTTGTATTGAAGGTAGATTCATGCTCAGTAGTGGGACGTTAAGGAACGATTCAATACAATGCTAGTACTGGTAGTGTACGGTGATACCGTACATATTGCAACTCATCATTTTTAACGACACGCGCTTTCATTATTTTATTTAATTCATAAAAATCAAGTCAGTTCGCGTATCGCTAGCAAGTAAGCCACGCGTGCTCACCATTACCTATCAAGTGGTAATTTTAGCATTTATCAATATTTTTTTTTTTATGGTAAAAAGGGGGCAAACGGGCAGGAGGCTCACCTGATGGGAAGTGATCACCTCCGCCCATGGACATCTGCAAGTCAGGCTTGCAGATGCGTTGCCGGCCTTTCAGGAAAGGGAGGGATGGAGGAGGGAGGGAAGTGGGAGGAAGGGGGGAACGAAGGCGGAGGATGAAGGGAAGAGGGAGGGGGTAAGGAGAGTGGGCCTCCAGGACTCTCACTCACCGGACGAAACGCGACAGCATAGCTGCCACTTCACGCCGGTCTTCTGTGAGAGAGTGGTACTAATGAACTATACGGGGCGTGCCGGCCCATTTGGTTGCTACCCGAAGGTAACAAGCATGGCACTACCACTTTAAAAACTTATGAGGACTTTAAGAACTTATAAACACTTTATCAATCTTATGAGGGCTAACGCGTATGAATTTGCCGCTAGGAGCGCTTGTGTAGCGTGAGGTCTCCGAAATGTCAAATGTCACTGTTTGCCGGTTGGCTACGCGGTTTATTTCTATTAAGATTACTGTTACGAATATTTAGCAATACGTTACATTAATTATGGCAAATAGAAGTTGCGAATCGCTACTTACCACTGCTTTGAGACAGTTTTAGCTTTCGGAAACTTATGTTCGCTTTTTTTCCGAGCAAAACGGGACTGCGCTATACTGTAGCATGGACAATACGTTTACTCTACGGTTCTTTTGTATTAAATATGATTTAAATGTAAATTATTCTTTTGGCACCCGTAAAAACTAACTTTAACAGCCATACTTTAGGACCTCACTCTACAGTAGCGCCACCTGGTGAGCCAAAAAACGATAGTCCTCATAGTGTATTAGGTTAGCAAGAACCGGTACAGGTAGTATACCAGCAGCCGTACCTCCATATGCTTCTGAGCCATGTTGCTGAGCCAGGTGAGGCGCAGGTCGGGGCTGTGCTGGTAGCCGCGCGCGATGCGGTACATCAGGTCCAGCAGCATCTCCGGGTCCTCCTGGAACTCCTTCATCTTCACCGTGTCGCTCAGGATCATGTGCAGGTTGAACACCAGGTCCTTCACCTGTCAGGGACCAGTTTTATTAGCAATTATTGCTTATGTATTTAACGTCATCTAAATACATGGTATTAATAAGAGTCAAGATAATTTTTGTCAGTGTATCGCGATAATAATTCTTATAATTTGGATTTTGGAAGTAAAATTCATCATGACTCATCATAAATAGTTCGTACTGATATGTATGGAGAGTAATGAAACAACCGTACTGCTTGAGGACTCGTTTATTACTAGCCCGGCGGGTGCGCTCGGGCTGCATATATATCATTCCTTCACACTTACTTTTTGAAACCTGCTGACAATATTCAATACATATATAGCTTTACCATAGATCTAAGTACCTACATAGCTTTACACTAAACCAAAATTGAATAATGTACTTTCATATATATTAATCTTAAAAATACTTTTTATAATCTATTATTTTTCTATTACGTTTCGGGCGTAAGAGTGTGGGTGATGATGGTGATACTTCAGTGATATGAGTACCGGTGTTAGCATTTTGGTCGCTTTGGGATATATTAACACTAGACTGTACCGGCTCTGGCTCGGAAATGTTCACAACGGGCCTGGGCTCATTCTCAATCGTCTCGCAATCGCCCCATTCCTCACCATCCCCATCATCTCCGACATTCTCCGCCGCTGATGCTACTGGCGCGTCATCAGTTTCTATCGCCGCGGGTGAACTAATATTCTGTTGCTCACTTACTTCTGCTGGTAAGCATGAATGTTGTATTGCTGTGCTATTTGACAAAGAAACAGAAGGCGACTGAAACTGATGAGACTCTTTAACATCAGTATTTATGTTTGTAGGCAGATTACTATTATTACCAGTATATTTCATTATCTGATCGACATGTCTTATACAGTAGAGGTTCAATTCTTTGATGAAAATTTTATACATCTTATTACCTATCCTATTTTTAATTATACCTAACTGCCAAATTTCCTTTCGTGCGCTGTACCCCCGGGTCCAAACGACATCGCCGATAGTAAATTGTCTTTTCTGGGGTACTACTGAAGGACTAAAATGGATATCCTTTGATGGTACAATTAAATCAAGACGCGACCGTAAGTTTCTACCGAACATTAATTTAGAAGGCGTTTCACCGGTGGTACAGTGCACAGTATTTCTATAATTAAATAAGTAACCTAACAATAGTTCATTTATTTGATACAGTGGTAAGTTATCTCTAAGAATACATTTCAACATCTTTTTACAAGTTCGAACTGAATTTTCCGCTTGACCATTGCTTGGCGGGTGATAAACGGGTGATGTCATATATTTAATACCATTAGAGGAGCAGAATGTCTTAAACTCATTTGAATTAATTTTAACATCATTGTCAGATATTAACACATTTGGTAAACCAAAGGTCGAGAATATACTTTTTAGTTTAAATATCAACGCTTTACTTGACGTTCCATTGTGCATAAGGAGGCATTCCACCCATTTACTAAAAGAATCTACAAGCACGAGATATACCCTTTGACCAACAGTCATATAGTCAATATGTACGCGCTGCCACGGCGCGGTGGCGGCGGGCCACGGCGCGGGGGGGTCGCACTCCGACGCAAGTCGTGCACGAACCGATCCAGCGCTCGATGTCGTCGTCGATGCCCGGCCACCACATTCTACTTCGCGCATTACTTTTAGTTTTTATTATACCTAAATGTGTATCGTGCAATTCACGTAACATACTGTTTCGTAGGCTAGACGGAATAACTATTTTATGTCCTCTAAAAAGACAACCGTTTTCGTACTGCAAGTCGGATTTGCAATGAAAATAAGGTAAAACAGATTTGCAAACTATTTTACGAGGCCAACCTTGTTGCATGTACTTAATGACCGTTTGAATCAATGTATCGCGTTCCGTTGCCTGCGTTATCTCCCTTACCGTAGTAGCGGGTGATGACTCATTTAAAAACTTAAGCGCGTAGTAGGTATATATTTCATCGGTATCGTCTGAATTGTCTGCGCATTTTAAAGGCGCGCGAGAAAAGAAATCAGCTACTATATTATTATCACCGGACACATACTTTACTACATAATTAAAAGAAGCCTTTGAAGCCTCAACGCTGTCGTTGTAGGTATACCTGATTTATTACCAAATATTGAAATTAAAGGCCTGTGGTCAGTTTTTAATATAAATGGATCACTACGACCGTACAAATACTGATGAAACTTTTTTACACCAAAAATAATAGCCGTCGCCTCTTTCTGTATCTGACTATAATTTCTCTCGCTACAAGTGAGAGAACGAGATGCATACGCAAGAGGGCGTTCAAGTGCGTCGCCTTCCGCTCTCTGCGCGAGCACGGCGCCGAGCCCAGCCGGCCCTGCGTCCACTGTTAGTATGAGTTGGGCTGTCGGTTCAAAGTGCGCTAGTACACGTTCTGATGCCAACTCGCGGCGTACGGCTGCCATAGCCTGCCGTTGCCTCTCTCCCCACTCCCACGGTACGTCGCTCCGTAATAGCTCGTGTAAAGGATTAAGTAACGTCGAAGCATTAGGAATAAAATTTCTATAATAGTTTACTACGCCTAGAAACCGCTTTACTTCTGCTACATTGGTAGGTTCAGGAGCACTTAATATGGCCGTAACTTTATCTGAACTTGTCCTTAACCCCGCTTTGCTTATAACGTAGCCTAAATACAAAACGCTTTCTTGAAAAAATTTGCATTTTTCTTTTTGAAGGCGTAAACCTGCATCGCTTAACCTACCTAAAACTTCCTTTAGCCTTTTAATATGCGTGATTCTATCGGGCCCTGTAATACATATATCATCAAGCCAAACACTGACTCCGTCTATACCCGTTAAAAGGGTTTCCATAGATTTTTGAAAAATTGCCGGCGCGTTAGCTAAGCCGTAAACTAATCGCGTATATTTAAATAGGCCCTTATGAGTATTAATGGCCGTAAGTTTCTGAGACGACTCATCTAAGATAAACTGATTGTATGCATTTTTTAAGTCAAGTTTACTGTAAAGCTCGCCCCCCCCCCCGATCTTAGCGAAAACCTCTTCTATCCTAGGTAAAGGGTATTTTTCAATTATAAGATCTTTATTTAACGTAACGGAAAAGTCCCCCGCTATCCTGACTTGGCCATTTTCTTTCAATACCGGCACTATCGGAGTGGCATATTGCGCGTGATCTATAGATACTAAAATACCTAAACCCACCAACCGTTCTAATTCCTTTTCAACCTTATCTCTTAGGGCAAAGGGTACAGTCCGTGGCTTGTAAAACTTTGGAACCGAATTTTCTTTTAGTTGTAGGCTAACTTTAAATTTATTAAATGAACCCAATTCATCTCGCCATAAATAAGAAAATTGTTCCAATAATTCTGACACATCACTATCACTACACTCTAAAGACTTAATATTAGTTGTGATTATTAAATTAAAGGCGGACATGAAATCTCTTCCCAACAGAGGCGGTCCTCCATTCTTTACTACAAAAACTTTAATAAACTTCTCAATATTATTAAACTTTGCTTTGATTTTAAAAAATCCTAGTGGAGAAATTTTATGTCCGTTGTACAAGCACATTTTTACATTACTATTTTGTAATTTATAATGTAAAAATCTAGAACAGTACAAATTATATGAAATTACACTGCTGCCAGATCCTGAGTCAAGTTCCATTTTAATAAATTGGTCATCTAAGGCTAATTCAATTTGAATAGGCTTGTCAGCTACATACCTTATGTTAAAGTTCTGGCACTCTTCACAAACCGTATCCTGAGCCCGATTTTCACTACATTCCTCATTAGTTTTAACGTGATAAATGCTCGATGAGCCTTTAAAATTACCGCATACTTTTTTTAAGTGACCTTTTACACCACACTTTTGACACTTATAACTCTTATAGCGACACATTTCACTATCATGATTTTTCATTCCGCAAACCTGGCAGCGTTTATTTTCTTTACGGCTTAAAGCATTAGCACCGCCGGCGCCACGTCCTTGACTTAACTTTCCCTGGAATGACGCACGGTAGAATGGTTCCTCTTTGATAAGAATACCTTCAGGAATTGTGCCTGACATCGCCTTTGCCTCTTTTGCGTACGCCGCCTGCTCCGCTATTTCTATAGCCCGCGCCATGGTAAGCGTAGACGGGCTTTGCTCAAATAGCTTATCGCGTTCAGGTCCAGCACTAAGACCAAGCACGAAACGATCCCTCAAATTTGTTTCTAGAGCGGTGCCGAAGTCGCAATGACTTGCCAAACCTCTTAATCGCGCCGCCCAATCTCCTAGGGTCTCGCTTGGCTCCTTACTAGCACCAAAAAACTTCGCCTTGTCCACGAAAGAGCATTTTTTTTGCTTGAAATGACAATCGAGTAATTCAATGAGGTCCTCGTAGCATAACGCTTCCAACTGCTTTGGAAAAGCAAGGTTAAGCACCAAACGGTATGTCTCGTCTGTGAGATGAGTCAGTAAAATTCCACTCTTCTTCTCCTCGTCCACACCATTTATTTTTAAGAACTGCGTTAGTTTACCTTTATATATTATCCATTCTCCTGTTTTATGATCGAAAACCGGTAAATTTCCTAAGTAAGCACTCATTTTACTAATTATTTTAATACGCGCGGGTAGTCCAACGACGTTCGCCAATGATATGTATGGAGAGTAATGAAACAACCGTACTGCTTGAGGACTCGTTTATTACTAGCCCGGCGGGTGCGCTCGGGCTGCATATATATCACGTACACTTACGTCTCACGAAATAAAATCTGGAGGCAAATTATTTATTTTAAATTTTTTTTTAGTTTCTGTTTAACCTTCACAAAAATAAAAAAATAAACGTGTGATGTCGTGGGACACCGGATAGGAACGAAGTTCCTTATTATAAAAATATTAATTTTAAGTTCTATTAGCGGTATAAAGAAAATAATTATTCGGGTATACAATTTTAATAATTTTTTTATCGTTAAAAACCAAAAAAACTACTTTACAAAATTATCTTAACACCTTTATTTTATTTACCAAGATTTATAAAAAAAACATGTATACACTCAACAAATAATAATCGTCGCGACACCAAACTGTTCAATGTGAAATAGAAAGACGAAACGAAAATAACTGACTTGCTTTGTATGAGAGAGAGAGAGAGAGAGAGAGAGCGAGGGAGAGAGAGAGAGATAGAGAGATAGAGAGCGCGACAGACAGAGAAACTGGCGCACGGCTTACAACTCTATAGCAAAAAGTGTCGTTACAACTTTTGGTCTTAATTTTTTCCGTCTAGCCCCCTTCCGCAACGCGCGATAAGGAACTTCGTTCCGAAAAGTCAATTAGAAATAATTTACAATTTTAACAAAACAAACGTTTAAGGACTAAATGAAGGTAGATGTGACCTGTTCCGGGAAGTTGGTGTCCTGCAGGTCATGGTCGTGCTCGGCGTACAGCAGCACGGTCTTGAGCGCGCGCCGCAGCGACTCCTCGCTGAAGGTGGTGGACGTGCCCACCAGCGACGACAGCGACATCGTCACTTGCATCTTCACGCGGCTGAAGTTCTGTACACGGTGTTGTTATTGAGAATTTGGGTGTCTTTGGTGGAATATCTTAAGTGTTATTTATGGTAACATCTATTTAAATGCCAAAAGGTAAAATACTAAAGTAATTAATGTTTGTAATAAAATTGAAGATATATAAAATTGATAATAATAAGCGATAAAGTGATATAGTAGGACAGTGGTAACGTGCTCGCTTGGATATCCGAGTGATGGGGGTTCATTCCACACCTCTGATATTTTCATGTACGAATCTTTACTAACATGATTACCACTTGTCTTACGGCGAAGGAAAACATTGTAAGGAAACCTGCATGTCTGAGAGAACCTAGCAAGTTTTCGGAAGACATGTGAAGTTTGTCAACACACACTAGGTTAGCGCCGTGGACTAAGGCCTAATCCCTCTCGTATGGAAGGGAGGCCCGTGCCCAGTATGTAGTTCATAGTATATAGTTATATAATTTCAAAAATTTACAATTGCACATAAGTAACAGCGCCGTTGTAGTGTGTGTGTGTGTGTGTGTGTGTGTGTGTGTGTGTGCGCGTGCGAGTGTGTGTGTGTGTGTGTGCGCGCGTGCGAGTGTGTGTGTGCGTGCTCACATTGCCGAGGTGGTAGTGGTGGCGCATGAGCGCGTAGAGCGCGGCGGCGGCGTGCGCGCGCGGGCCGGGCGCGGGCGCGGCGCAGTGGCGCAGCAGCACGCGGCACGTGCCCGGCCCCGCCTCCTCCGAGCACCACGACCAGCCCAGCTGCACACACATTAGCCGAATATTCATTTAAAACACAATGGAACGATAATAAAACAATAAACATATAATATATGTCGTAGGATTATTTGATAAACCGAGTTTTTGCAAAAATTTTAGGGATATCGAATAATAATATTCGATTCTACGCATAATTCGAAAAATTTCGAATAATTCGCATATTAATGAAATATCTCTAGCTTTTCAATTGTTTCCATTTAAATTCCTTTAAATCGTGTATCAAAATATTCTACTTACGAATAATATATAATTCAAAAAAAAAAACACTATAGGTACTACTAATTGTTCTATTTGTGTAATAACTATATTTCATGGTTTGAATAAAATGTATATTGACTGTTGAATTTATATTTGAATATTGAAAATAAGAAATCCTGAATTCAAAATACTCGAAAATTCACTATTAATATGATAGTTTACGAATAATTCGGAAAAATTTCGAATTATTCGATTCGAGTTTCGAATCGATTATAAATATTCGATTCGGAACGAACAATTCGTAAGTTGAAATTATTCGCACACCCCTAGGTGTACCTTGAGTATGAGCGCGCGCACGGCGGCGAACATGTGCTGCAGCGCGGCGGCGCTCTGGTGGCGCTGCAGCGCGCGCAGCAGCACGCCCAGCGCGCCGCTGCACGCCGCCTGCCCCCACTCCAGCCCGCTGCACGCCTGCCGCACACATACATTGTTATTATTTTCAATACAAGCCGATTGACCCGAATAATAAATTTGCTTTTGGAATGATATTTCATAGAAATTAATGTGGGATCCGTCTTAAAATATATTAAAAGTTGCACGAAAGACATCTATGTTTTTATGGTAATTGAATATCACATGAGGACGACATTAATAAGAAGCTTAGACACAATGAAAAATAAATAAGTGGGTGCAACTCTTTTAGCCGCAGTGCAGGCATTGCTGAACCGTGCAAATTGGAAAAAAGTCATAAGTAAAATAATAAGGAAGAATAATGCACGTAATTTATTTATAAAAATAAGCAGCATTTTAAACGCGGTGGTGTAGTGGCTAGCATATACACATCGAAAGGTCGTGGATTCCAGTTCCGGCTCGATTGAACCTTTCTGCCTCAATAACAGTCCGGATTTGGGAAGTTCGCGGTTTGTCCCGAGCTTCGTAAAGCTCGTGTCGCGTCGGTCCTCCTTAGCTCTCACTGGTCGTGTCGAACAGTCGTCACACCGGAGTATGAGTGTGAGAGGGACAGAGCGTGTACCTGCACGATGACGTCGAGCGCGTGCAGCAGCGCGAGCGCCACCTCGTGCGCGAGCGCGGCGGCGAGCGCGGGCGCGGCGCGTGCGGGGGACGCGGGGCGCGAGCGCGGCGCACGCACCCACTCCTTGCGCCAGCGCTCGCGGCACGCGCCACGCCCGCTCGACCCGCCTGACACACACACACAGTTAGCGGCCATTCATTTATTACGTACTAGGGACTGTTCCCTAGATTTAGCACAGGCAAAGCCGCGGGATCCGCTAATTATACATATAAAACTTCCTCTTGAATCACTCTAACCTACCTCTTGAATCACTCTTTCTATTTAAAAGAACCGCATCAAAATCCGTTGCGTAGTTTTAGAGATTTAAGCATACATAGGGATATACGGACAGTGAAAGCGACTTTGTTTTATACTATGTAGTGAAGACTATTTTCGCTAGTTTTTGACCCCTTCCCCCATATAATAAGAAAAAATAAGAATAGGCCGATAGGTTCAATATTTATTACGTAAGAGTCTAAAAGAAAACACGTTTAATGTATTTTAATGTTTATTTTTCAAAGTAACAATTTTTTGAAATCTTTATTTATAATTTTAAAGGTACAGTAGGTACCTTTCGCTTGGTTGCCCGCGCTTTTTCAAAGTATAATTTTAACTTTGCACATTTTTTTCATCTTACGTAAGAACTATCGAAACTCCCTCCCACCCCCTTGTAAGAAAACATTAGACTTGGTCGACCTCCCTCCCCCCTAAATTTACGTAATAAATGAATGACCCCTTACTTTCATTCTAACATATAAAATTTTTCAAAAATCATGTTTCAATAATTTTTAACCAACTTTCTAATACATAAATAAATCCCTGAATGTGTTGCTAAGCGCAAATCTCGAGAGCAGCTCAACCGATTTCGCCAATTCTTTTTTTACAATATTCCCTAAAGTACGAGTATGATAGATATTATTCTTACGGAGAGAAAAATTTTAAAAATTTTCTGAAAATGTCTAAAAACAAAACTTTTCTATACTCCCATACAATCGATTCGTAATAATACTTAAAAGTCAATTTGAACTTTTTACCATACCATAAAGTTTAAATGTTAGTAGAGAGATTCCGGGAAGGCAAAACAATTGAGTGACGTTAGTATCGTATAAATATTAATGTTAATATTTATTAATATTTATACGATGATTTTTTAGTGACTATTAAAAGAATGAAACTAGCTGACCCGGCGTCCCGAATAGCAGAATAAGTATTAAAAAAATATATAAAGAATCGACTGTACGAAGTTCGCCGGGACAGCTAGTTTAAATAATTTAAAATAAAATATACTCGTGTAATATACAAATGAATACATAAAACTGATTAAATCTTCTTACCTTTACGTCGCATAATAAAATCGGAGCGAGCCGAGCCCTGTCCTAGAATAACGTCCTCTAACTTCGCCTTGATGTCTGTCGTCTTGCGCACATTTTGTTGCGTGCACTTCAGTATCTCTTTACGACCCTGTCACAAACAGATATACATAAAATAACATTATATTTTTAATAAAATATTTTAATATATTATTTATTTTAATAAAACATAAATTTAATGTTTCCGCATCACCACACTTTTCTGTCACTCAGGGGGAAACTGACGCACTTAATCACTTTACTCTCCTGTTACATGAAGGGACAACACACACACCCAGTCACCTCACTCACCTGTCACACGCAGGGACATCACACACCCGGCCACCTCACACCCCTGCCACACGCAGGGACAACACACACCCAGTGACCTCACTCACTTGTCACACGCAGGGACAACACACACCCGGTCACCTCACACCCTGCCACACGCAGGGACACCACACACTCGGTCACTTCACACTCCTGCTACACGCAGGGACAACACACACCTGGGCCTCAAGTCTGCTATTGCAATGGTGTCACAGTTGTCTATCAATGACATCGTAATGCTACTTTTTGCAATTTTGGTAGTCTACTAATTAATGCTTTTCCGATGTGTGTTACTGATACTCCAATGACACATTTGGAAATAATTGGTAGTCCCGTATATAATGACAATTCAATGTCAATTCGACAGTTACAGATGAAACTTATTTATTTTTGACATTTTATTTTTTAGATTGCACTTAAAATTTTTCTGTTCGGCATTTTATGATCATTTTACATAATGCTTAGTCTTTAAAACATAAATAAATAAATAATAATGGCAATACCGATACCCTTTCAGATGATAAATGACAAGTCAATGAAATGAAATGACAAGACAAGACATTGTAAATTTAGTAGACTACAAAATTTTGGATCAAAGGTAATTGACTTAAAATTGGATTGTTCCATATTGACAATTCATATAAAATAGCAGACTTGAGGCCCCGGTGACCTCACACCTAGGGAATGCAAATCTCGCGAGATTAAGGCTCAAGCGAGATCCCGCGAGTTTATAAATCCAATCTCGGCAGATTGGCAGTTTTGTGTGTTTTTTTTGCAAATTATCACAAAATTTAAATTGATTAGGAAAAAAATAAAAAAATGGTGAGTGTTATAAGATAAAATTTATTTTCACGAATTTTTTCAATAGACTTTTATGCAACAAACATTGTTTGACGTATCTGTCTATAATTTTTTAATAAACTTCTAAGTAGTAAACTTTGACGTACGTATCTATCAAATAATAAATGAACAAAATAACTAGTCTTCTATTCTAATATCAAAACAACAAAAATCTTTTAGTAATAAAACAGTTCTTTAATAACAAACAAAACATTTACGATTAAACTGAGATATTATTATCAATTAAATAAAATAGGACGTTCAAATAGGACGTTTTTATGCTCGAGCGCAATCTCGTTAATCTCGCGAGATCTCGTCGTTTTTCGTTCGAGATCAATCTCGCTAGAAAAGGCCGAGATCTCGCGAGATCGAGAATGCATTACCTACAGTCACACCCCTGTCTCACGCCAAGCCTCACCTTGTACTCCTGGCACTTGAAGCAGAGGTCGATGAGCGCGAGCAGGCAGTGCAGGCGCGCGGCCGGCAGCTCGGCCACGGCGGCCGCCAGCGCGCCGCGCTCCGCCCACCGCAGCACCCACACCAGGCACATCAGCAGGTTGCGGGACGTCTCGCTGTTGAACGGCGGCCGACCGTTCTGGGGACAACCAAGCGAATATTCATTCAACGTCCCACTGCTGGGCACGGGCCTCCCTCAGAACGAAGGGGATCAGGCCAGTCCACCGCGCTGGCCTAGTGCGAGTTGGCGGACTTCACATGTCTTTCGAAAACTTTTTAAGTTTTCTCAGACATGCAGGTTTCCTCACGTGTTTTCCTTCAACGTAAGACAAGTGGTGATCATGATAGAAATTATTCGCACATGAAAATATCAGAGGTGCGAGACCCGGATTTGAACCCGCATCACTCGGTTATCCAAGCGAGCGCGTTACCGAGTTATTGAAGGTAATATTCAGTTCTTTATAAGTCATCAGAAGAATTCGCAAAGAAAGTTCAGTAGGATTTGTGATTGCAGGAATATTTATAACACTTCAATAACAGGTATGAAATATATGATACCGAAACTGTTACGCATGGAAGTTGGTATTTTGCAGACAATATTGTGTAGTATTTTCAACAATAAAACTATTAATGATAATTAAAAGTTTTTCATGAACACATTTACACCAACTTAGTACGGACCTGTTTAAAATCTTCTGGTGACGAGGGCGCGTACATATTGCCGAAATGATTCATCTCACTGTCCAGCTGTAATGTTTCTATAAAAGCAAAAAAACATATCTGTTAATTAAAAAAGTAATGAAACACTCGAAAGAATACGAAATGTTGTCCTGCAAGACTCCGGTTGGTTAGAGTATGAGAGTAAAAAGAATAGAGAGTTCACGTTATATCATATCTTATGCGCACTAATCTTTACAGAGTTTACAGTTCAAAATGATGTACTTTTTAATTGTTTGCTTTTTCATTTTAATATAAACGCTTTTAATAAAGCATGTGATATCAGACACATTAACACATTACTTATCCTAAAATCCAAAATGGCGGTAACAACACGATAGCTATATCACATAAGACGACACGTTTGGCGCAATTTGTAGTGACCCTATTTTCTTGCGCCAGCGGTCGCGGGTTCGAGTCCCACTGGGGGCATTCATAAACCCAGATGTTTGTACTCCATACTCCAGTCATGGGTGTTAATATTTATAATATGTATGTATTTAACTATCTGGTATATCAACATATAGTATATCAACTATCTGGTATCCGTAACACAAGCCTTGTAGCTTACCACGGAACCAGACGGTGTTGTGTGTAATAAAATCAAATTACAGAATCAGGGGCTGTAGAGCAAAATCTGACCTTTCCCGGCGTCGAACCCGCGGTATAGCTGCGGCTGCGCGTCCATGAGCACGCCCAGCAGCGGCAGGTAGAGCGCGGCGGCGCGCGCGCGCTCGCCCGCGCCCGCCAGCCGCGGGTCCGCGTCGTGCGCCGTCAGCAGCGCCAGCAGCGCGTTCACTGCCGCGCACTGCAGGACTGGGCTCCTGCACACACACACACACACACACACAATGTTTGACGTCCCACTGCTGGTCGCACACATACACACACACACACAATGTTTGATGACACGTTTGGCTCTTAAACTTTCAAGACTAAAATTTATCTATACATTATGATGATAAAACTAACTTATTAAATATGTCTGTCTGTGACTGTATCACAAGAAAACCACCATTTGGTATGATGATAGCTGATTATCCGGGTCAACATTGACGACTCGTTTGGCTCAGTTTGTAGTGACCCTACATTCTGCGCCAGCGATCGTGGGTTCGAGTCCTCACTCATTCATTTATTGTGCACGAATGTTTGTTCTCCAGTCATTGGGTGTTAATATTTATATTATGTATGTCTTTAAAATTTATATGTGTAGTATATCAATCAATAGTATATCTGGTATCCATAATACAAGCCTCGTAGCTTACCACGGAACTAAATGAGGCTGTTGTAAAAAAATCCGCAACATATTTATTTATTTTTGACGTCCCACTGCTGGGCACGGGCTTCCCTTTAGTACCTATTGGATTATTGCAGGTTGGCGGACTTCATATGTCTTTTAAAAATTTGTCAAATTTTCTCAGACATGTAGTTTCCCTCACGATATTTGTCTTCATCGATAGACAAGCGATTATCATTTTAGAATTGATCTGGATTTGAAAACACGCAACACGCATCACTCGGCGCGTTACAATAATACGTTACCGCTGGGCTACCACTGTCTTTTTTTAAAATTGTTATTAGTTTAATAAAATAAATAAAAGCATACTGTAGCTCAAGCGCGCTAGTGAGGTCAGTCAACAGCAGTCCGGCGAGGTAGTGTCTTGCGCGGAACTCCGGGCTGAGGGCGGCGGCGCGGCGGCCGTCCTCCGAGCCGGCGGAGCGCGCGGAGGGCGCGGGGGAGGCCGCGCCGCCCGCGCCCGCCGGCAGGCATAGGGATATGTAGTGCTCGTGCGAGCAGATGATGCGTAGGAACGATAGCTGTAAGATATCATACTATTAAGTATTAACGACTTGCCAGCGGTCGCGGGTTCGAGTTCCGTTGGGGGCGCATGCATTTGTTGAGCACTGAATGGTCATGGGTGTTTAAATTTATAATATGTATTCAAAGCTATATATGTGTAGTGTATAAAGTATCTAGTGTCCGTAACACAAGCCTCGATAAGCTACTATCACGGTACTAGATGTCTCTGAAAATGTTTTTATTGTAAATTTAATTCCAATTAAAGTGTTGTTGTTATTAACGTCCAACTTCTAATTATAAAAGATCTCCTACCTCAAAATATCAATGACCTGATGTTACCATGTGCGTGCGTGTGTGCGTGCGCGTGCATGTGTGTGTGTGTATGTGTGTGTGTGTATGTGTGTGTGCGTGTGTACCTTGTAGTGCACGAGCGGCACGGCATCGGGCAGCGAAGCGATCTTGGCGCACATCTGCTTGTGGTAGCCGCGCACTAGCGCAAGCGAGTGGCCGCGGTCGCCCACGCTCAGCAGCTCGAACAGGAAGAACGCCAGGCTGTTGTTCAGGCTCTGCGTCAGGCGGCTGTTCTTGCCGTAGCTGCAGCAGATGCAACAATTGTAATATCTGCGTTATATTGAATCTTTCCATCATTATCATCATCAACCCTTTTTGAAGTGAAACTTCTTTAGAATCGTTGTGAATTCAAACTCGATGAAACGAAAAAATAAGTCGATAGTACCAGGCACTCAGAGACGGGGAAGAGTTAGCCTTGGTTAGATCTCGCCCACCGCGAGTTAGTGACATTTCTAACTCTGTCTAACTCGTGGGTGTGACCTTCGCGCCATCTCCCTCTCTCAACGAGCTTAGACGGGGTTATTTAGTAAAAATATAAACGAGTTTTACTTCTGACATGTGTACTTTGTACACACGCACTTTTTTTTTAACGTCCCACTGCTAGGCACGGGCCTCCCTCAGTAGGAGGGAGATCAGGCCATAGTCCATCGCGCTGGCCTAGTGCGTGATGGCGGACTTCACATGTCTTTCGAAAAACTTGCTAGGTTTTCCTAAGACATGCAGGTTTTCGCACGATGTTATCCTTCACCGTAAGACAAAAGCAAAGAATCATTCCATATTATTTTGAAACAACTTAGTAATTAGTATTACTTTTAGTTACTTTTTTTAATAATTCATGTTCAAATTTTAAATCTCACTCTAGTGACTAATCGTAGATTCGTCTTGAGCGCATCTTAATGATAATCTTTTTGCAGACTAAATTTGATTCAAAACCGCCCATTCGTTTTAAGAATCTAGAGAACGATACTTTATTAGATTTATGCGAATATTAATAGGACGAGTACATTATGAATTGACCGCAGATTTATTTAGATTTTTGGTTATAATAAATAAATAATAAAGAAAATAAATCATCCAAAATTATTTAAAATGTTCCTGTAAACAGTAACAAAGGTGTCTATCTCACTTGGCTATAATCTCAGCGGTGACGTTATTGACGAGCGTGCCGAGGTCGTCTGTGAACTGGTCGGGGAAGCGCGCCTTGCGCGGCGCCTCGATCGCGCCGCTCCAGTACAGGTACTCCACCATCGACTTAATCATCAGCTCGAACAGCGCCCTGGGGGGACAAAGGGATAATTATCAAACTATAAAAAATGGCAACGTTTAGTTTTCATCAACTTTGTTTTAAACGGTAGATATAATCTATACTAATATTATAAAGCGAAGGAGTTTGTTTGTTTAATCTAATCTCTGGAACTACTGGTCCAATTTGAAAAATTATTTTTTTGTTGGATAGTCCGTTTATCAAGGAAGGCTATAGGCTAAGGCTAAAAAATAAAAGTTAAAATACTTTCAAATAAAAAAGTGCATTTTTCAAACATAATAAATATAATAAAAATTGACAAAAAAATAAACACTATTACACTATAAGTTTATCGACCTTAGTTAATATCAGCAGACAATAAAAAAGGTAGGATCATTCTAAATCTTTTTTGCTGTTAAAAATATGCCTTACATATTATATACATATATAATATGTAAGGCATATTTTTAACAGCAAAAAACATACATATATTTTTAGATTTAACTTCTACTCATTTAAAACAAATCAGTACCCAATTTATTACTAAATCCTTTTAAAACATATATAAAAACGTAACAACAGTCGTTCTATTCAACTAGAGAACGTCTTATAATGATTCCCATTTTTTTAACCAACTTCTCCAAGGAGGAGGGTTATCAATTCGATCGGTACTTTTTGAAGTGAAACTTCTTTGGAATCGTTGTGATTTCAAACTCGATGAAACGAAAAAATAAGTCCATAGTACCAGGCGCTCAGAGACGGGGAAGAGTTAGCCTTAATTTAAATTCAAGTTTTACTTCTGACATGTGTACTTTGTACACATCTTACCAAGAGTTCTGCATGGCCAAGTCGCGCGTGGCACCGCTGGCAACCACCCACTGCAAAGCTATTTCTTCGTGCAGGATCTTGCAGGAACCGTCTGTGAGAACTAAAAAGCCATTTATGAAGTTAATTTGTTTTTTACTTTACAAAAATACTTTCGGAAATTGAATTGCCTTGCCTTGAACCAAGTATTAATCCGAATTCTTTTTCTAACATAAAAGTAACCTGACCATCTTCTTCTAGCACCAGCTATCCTTCCGTATAAATTCCGTCAAAATTGGTCCAAACGTTTTGGAGATTAGCTTGACAGGCAGATTGATAGATACACTTTCCTATGCATTTAGAAAAAAGTTGTTATTTCGACATTACAAACATGCATTTTAATTTTATTTATCTATCATCATTATCATTATCAGCCCTTATTAACGTCACAATGCTGGGCACGGGCCTCCCTCAGTATGAGGGGATCAGGCCATAGTGCACCGCGCTGGCCTAGTGCGTGTTGGCGGACTTCACATGTCTTTCGAAAACTTGTTAGGTTTGCTGGACTACCACTGTCTTATTTATCTATATCTAAAATGAAATCCACTTTATTTAGTATTATTTCATTATTTAACAGTACGTATTTAAACGATCTCTACAATGCATGCGGTATTCACCTTAAAAGGTAATGCATTGAGCAATAAGAACTTTGTAATATAGCATAATTATTACTGTATCATTGTAATTACCACTGGTGAATCTTAATAAATAAACAAATAAATAAAAAAGTGAATATAGTGTATTTACCAGAGGGCGGTAGCGGCAGGCCTACGTCCCTGTCGGAGAGCGCGGGGCGCGGGATGCGGCACTGGTACTGGATGTAGGTGCTGATGAGGCTGCTGCGACCGTGCGCGTCGCACGTGGCGCCCTCGTTCATGTTCTGTTCACATATTACATCTTATAATTCACTAGCATTTCTCGCGTTTCTATTGGTCGTAGCGTGATGTAATATAGCCTATAGCCTTCCTCGATAAACGGACTATCCAACATAAATGGATTTTTTCAATTCTGATCGGTTGTTCCTGACATTAGCGCGTTCAACGAAACGAACAAACAAACAAACTCTTCTGCTTTATAATATTAGTATAGATTAGCGGGTGTTATTGGTTGTCGTATAAGTAACTTACACATATGTAACATTTTAAATTAAGGACTAATACTATGAATTTAACATTTAAAGCATCCTTTTTTGTGCTAAGACCAGACACCTCGCGGACATTCTTTGAAAATAGAGAGTGAGTGTGTATTAAAACAAACTCGCATTCCAATAACAATACTACAGTTTCGGGCAAAATCTAAAGGATTTACATATTATTGTGAAACACCCTAATTATTTATCCAAAATAACAATACAATACTCGTATATAATTAGCTCACAGTGATGACAGTGAATATCTGCGCGACGCAGGTGAACACATCCTGCGCGAGGTTGAGCGGGACGCCGGCCAGCGCGGGCGGCGCCACCAGCAGCTGCAGCAGCTTGTCGCACAGCACCGGAAGGAAGCGCGCCAGCGCCTCCACGTTGGCAGACGGCAGGGATGCGATGCTGGACAATACTACTTGGTACATTGCTTCAGCAAAAGTGATTGTGTTACAGGAGTTGGACAATGAAGGATTTTGGGAAGGAGTAATCGCTATTTTTTTAGAGGAAGGAACGGAACCATCTGTTTTACAGTTGGTATATGTACATTTTAGTAACCATTTAAATGTTGATTTGACGAATTTCCTTTAATACATCATAAATTATTTGTTTTATCACTTATAATTTTTATTTATTGATCTACATATTAGTAATTCTTTCATGGTAAGGAAGTGCAAGTGTAAGTGTACCCCCTCCCTGCAGTTACCTGGCGCGTAGCTCTGCCTCCATGTTGGCGAGCCCGATTCGGGGCGGGATGTTGCCTTCCTGCACTGCCTCCACCGCCATCGCGAACCGCTCTATACAGCTGTCCTGTTTCATCATCATTATCATCAGCCTTTTTAAACGTCCCACTGCTGGGCACGGGCCTCCCTCAGTACGAGGGGGATCAGGCCATAGTCCACCGCGCTGGCCTAGTGCGTATTGGCGAACTTCACATGCCTTTCGAAAACTTGCTAGGTTCTCTCAGACATGCAGGTTTACTCACGATGTTTTTCTTCACCGTAAGACTAGTGGTAATCATGATATAAATGGTTCACACATGAGATCAGAGGTGCGAGACCCGGATTTGAACCCGCATCATTCGGTTATTCAAGCGACCGCGTTACCGCTGGGCTACCACTGTCTTCAGCTGTCCTGTTTATAATTTACCAATTTAGAACTGTTCTTACTTGACGAGATTGTATTGGGTTAAAAATGGTTTGGTAATAAGTTTATTTTATTAGAATGCACAATTGTAGTTTTAATTAATACATATTACATTATACAATGTAATATTCAAAAGTCCTGTGTTCGAGTCCCGGACTCAATAGACATTGAGTGATCTAAAAAGTTCTAAGGAATTCAACTTCCTTAGTAGTTCACCCCATATCCCGAAGAAGTACGTGACATTTTGATTTTGCGTTTAATTTCTCATTGGTTTCGTTGGTTTCACGTTGCACTTGGTATAAAAGTGACAGGTGTATCTCCTGTGAGTGGCGGAGGAGACGTGGTGGGGAATCGAACCTGGGGGTGTACGGTGGACACGGGTTCGAGGACGACGGTGAGCACGGGGCGGTGGTTATCGATCCAGCGCGTGCCGGGCAGCTGCACGTCGGGCGAGATGTAGCAGTAGTTGCGCGGAGGAGGCTCCTGCAGCGCCGGTAGGGAGAACTCCCCGCTTGTTAGCTTGCCGTTGCGGCATAGCGGCAGCCACTGCCGAGGATACGGTTACATCATAGATTATGTAGTCAGACTCACAGTAAACGCACATCACTACATAGTATAAAAATCGCATTCTCTGTCCCTATATCCCTATGTAGTATGTATGCTTAAATCTTTAAAACTACGCAACGGATTTTGATGCGGTTTTTTTAATAGATAAAGTGATTGAAGAGGAAGGTTTATATGTATAACAACATCCATTAAATAGTGGAGAAATACTGTTATTTTTGAGGTTTCCGTGCGAAGCCGGAGCGGGCCGCTAGTATTATATACTAGCCTTTCCCGCGGCTCCGCTGGCGTCCTAAAGACTGAAAATATTTTTCTCCCGTTTTTGCGTTCTTTTTCATTGCCGCTCCGCTCTTATTGGTCGTAGTGTGATGTAATATAGCCTATAGCATTCCTCGATAAACGGAGTATCTAACACAAGAAGAATTTTTCAATTCGGACCAGTAGTGCCTGAGATTAGCGCGTTCAACCAAACAAACAAAGAAACAAACTCTTCAGCTTTATAATATTAGTATAGATTAGTATAGTTATTTACTCTGATACAGATGTAGTTATTATATGAATAATATCTGAAGTTGTATTTATACATAATTTCATACGCGGATATTTGACATCCTACTAATATTATAAACGTGACAGTTTGTAAGTATGGATGGATGGATGGATGTTTGTTACTCTTTCACGTAAAAACTACTGAATGAATTTTAATGAAACTTTACAATAATATAGGTTATACATCAGAATAGCATATAGAAATCATTTTTATCCTGATACTTAGCTGAAGGAAAGGAAGTAATAAAATATTATGTTTTCAAGCAAAACAATATTGTTTTAGATGTTAATTGAATTTTATAAGGTCATTATTGTGTAATTTTTTCTAGTATCACCACTTATTAAAACTTAAAGTTTTATCTATATTTGAAAAAAAAATTGTTTATAGATCATTTATAATAGCACACTTATTTTAAAAATAAAAATAAAATATTTCTCTATAGCTGATAACTAAAGCTTAATTATATAGTGATAGGTTATTTTCAATTGTAAATGAAAAGAACTAGTACTCTTGAGAGTAGTATTTCAAACCAGCCAAACTTTTTGCCTATATCTATTTGCTCCAACTACCCTCAACCGTGCATACACTTACCGAGTACCCCAGCACCGTCTCCACGCTCTTCTCCATCTCTGGCGCGACGGGCTTGCGCTGGCACGCCACGTGCAGGAACGTGAACAGCAGGTGGTGCTGGTCTCCGAGGTCCGCTGGCAGCTTCAGCTTAATCTCGTCGTACAGCGACGGGTTCCTGAGAATGAATGTGTTATGTTTGGAGCAACGGGAATTAATTGTGTAGGCACTGTCTGTAAATATAACCTCCTCCTTTTTTAAAGTCAGTTAACAAGTATATAACCCCCTGAGACGTCTAATACCTTAGTCTCTCCCGTGACCATGTGCGCTGTAAAGCATTCGAAACGTCGGGAAACAAAAATCATAATAAATCCGCGACAATATCCGAAAAGATAGTTTCATTTATAATGTCAAAATATAAGCATTAAAGATATAAAGAATATTATTTAAATGATTTTTTTATACATATATACTTGTCTTACAAACAAAAATATTATGTACATTATAAAATAGATTTTTATTACATAATATGTGTCTTTAGCTCTTTTTAAAGTCCCACTGCTGGGCACGGGCCTCCCTCAGTACGAGGGGGATCAGGCTATAGTCCACCGCGCTGGCCTAGAACGTGTTAGCGTCACATGTCTTTCGAAAACTTGCTAGGCTTTCTCAGACATGCAGGTTTCTTCACGATGTTTTCCTTCACGTAGAAAGTGGTAATCATGATAGAAATGATTCACATATGAAAATATCAGACGTGCAGATAGGATTTGAACCCTCATCACTCGGTTATCCAAGCGAGCGTGTTACCGTTAGGCTACCACAGCCTTATTATATATGAATAAATAATAAATTCTTACTTATTATGGTACAGCACAGTAGTGTACGCTTCAGTGCTGAACTCCGGACATGAGCTTCTTCCAAATATAGCCGGTAAAGCTTCCGACTGCTCTTCACCAGCCATTAACTGAATCCGTACCTTAGAAGAAATATCAAATTAAAACATTTTTCACTGCACTTAATATACTATGATAAAGAAAGAATAAAGGAAAAAGGAGTTTCTCAGTGCAGCGATAGTCACTCGCGAGGCACAAACAAAACATTATTGTGATAAGTTTGATATTGAAGTAACAGGCTAAGTGGTTTGAAGTTGTTCTGTGAGTGCTGTTAGATACAGCGTTTGTAAAATTACTCTCTACAACTTTCAATGAAAAAGGGGTGCGATATGAAAAGCAAAAAAAACATAATAATAATGAGTTAGTAGAGAAGAAGAGATCGAGTGTCAGATAGACAGAGTCGTCTGAGGACGTTAAAGGAAGAGAGAGAGAGAGAGAAAGTAAGAGAAAGAGAGTAGGAGAGAAAGCTTAAAGAAGGGTTCGGTGTGGTAGGTTGAACAGAGAGAAAGAGAGTAAGAGAGAGAAAGATACCAAGAGAAAGAGAGTAAGAGAGAGAAAGATACCAAGAGAAAGAGAGTAGGAGAGGGAGCTTAAAGGGTTCGGTGTGTCTCACAGTAATATTCCTGGCGGAGGCAACGCGCGAGGCGTAGTTGGTGAAGTTGAGCTCGCGCACGCTCACGTACAGCAGGTTGCGGTAGTGCGCGTGCGGCAGCGCCGGCGCCGAGAGCGGGAACGACAGCACCTCCTTGCACGGGCGCACCTTCTCCTCCGCTGCCATACATAGACAGACACACTTTATAGCCATTTAATATAATAATAATACCATTCATTAGCCATTTAATATAATAATAATACCATTCATTAGCCATTTAATATAATAATAATACACATATGAACGCTTTTAATAACTAACTAAAGTAATTGGTTTAATCGTTATCATAAACCTTGTTATAATGCCCAAATAAAGAGCTCAAAAAAGACAATCATATTAGATACACCATGAATATTTAAAGGTTTATATTACTAGCTATACATTCGTGTTTATCCCTAGAGAGATAAACAACTCTATGCCACAGGAACCATAATATGTTTTCCATTCATTCTTGAGACCCGTTCAGTTGTTCTAACATAACTGTACAACAAATAACAATTTATCCAAACTTTTGCATTTATATCGGTAATAATGGGATTATATATCACAAGTCCGCTTCCGATGTTCTCAACATTAATCCTCCTGGAGATGTTCAACGCTATTCTTATAAAAAGATGAAAGATTCTTGAGATATATAGTAAATCGGTCTTGAAATATAACCTGTACATATGTCTTATAAACAGCTTTATAAAGTTACCAAGTGATAACAAAGACCAACCTTTTAAAAAACTGAAGAACAGGTTACATAATACTTTACAAATATATAAAAAAACATAATTCTCACCACTATACGGCGCTAGCTTCGCCAGTTCTGGTGTGAGGCCGTTCTTAATCTCATCAGGACACGGAGAGACCTCTATCTTCAAGATGCCAGGGATGCACTTGAGCTTCTTCGGCGCGGAGCTCGGTCGCTTGATCTCTGCTAGGAACTTGTAGAGATCCTCATCACGCAGCTTGTCAGTTTCCTATTGAAAAAGATGTGTGTTGTATTTTTTATTTTTAACTTGCATTCACCCTCGCTTAGCTTTATTTAATTTCAACGGATAGACTAAATACATAGGTATGAAGAGTTTTATTTAATTTATTTATTTTAAGTTACAAAGGCAACCATTTATCTTGCAGAGATACCTTTTTGACCTACATCCTTTCTTGCATATGCAGCGCATTATTCCATTTTAAGCATTAGTTAATTCTAGTTTTAATAAAGGCATTTAGTAAAAACTAGTTCTGACTAGGGAAAACACGTTTTATCTAAAAACGGGTTTTAACTGTAACGAGGCCTACTACTTTTACGTTACTCTACAGCCCTCTCGTATGTCTACATAAAACATCAAGCCAATTCTAATCACATTTAAATATGAAAAAAACGAACAGACAAAATTCAACATGAACAATTTTGGCTATTCCTTGAAAAAGACCATTTTCGTAGATTCCTTACTAACTGTAAGTTAGCAACTGTGGTGTATTTACAGACCTGCTTGAAGAAGCTGGTGACGGTGATGGCGATGGGCTTGAAGCAGTCGAGCAGCGCGTGCAGGTCGTCGGGCGCGCGGCGCTCCACGCTGCCCTTGCGCGACAGCGAGCCGCCCGCCTCGCCCGCGCGCCGCCGCAGCTGCTCCAGGCTCGACGAGGACGCCTTGCGGTCTACATTACCAAACTTTATATGTTACTTTATATGTTATCTGTTGCAAAATTCATTTTACAAATGATCACTTTACAATGGGGTATTACACTAATTTTTGAAAAGTATCTCTATTACATTCTGTAGGGCTAATAAACCACTAAAAAAATTACCAGATTTTTATTTGTTCGATAAGTATCATAAAAATGCATTTAAATTTTTACATTTTCAAATTTCGCGCCTAATTGGACGAAAACGCCGAAAACAGTGAACGCCATTATTACTCTGTGGTCATGACATCGTGATGTCTAAATGTAAACAAATGCGCTGATAATTTGAAATTGATATAATTGTTTATTATTTAAAAATGAATTATTATTCTACTTATCGTTGGTGTGCCGTTCCTGAATGCAAGAATACTAGTGTGTAGTGTAAAAACACCGAACAAATTATGGATTCATGTGCCAACTGATATAAATATGACTTAGTTCAAACTCGCGAAAAGGGATCTCGAAGTATTATGTAATTTGCCGACCATCAAAGAGCTTATTCTTGGCAAATTTGTGTTGTCTTCCTTTACGAAATCGTCTTCTATGGTATTAAATAATAAAAATGACGTTATTTACGAAAATAATAAAACTACCTACTAAAGTAAATACACTGATCAGTAATTAACACAGACATTTTTTTGTGTACAGGACAGTATGACGTCATAATGCGGCTGCCACTATTTCGTGGTGTTTAAAAACAGAATAAAAATACTGAAAATTTTGAATTTAATTTTAAAATTTATTTTGTTATTTTATGAAATAAAACTAACATTTCCCGACTGCTTTTTGCGTAAGCTATCTCAATAATAGGTTTTTAGATTGTTTTTCATATGGAGTAAAATACCCTATTAGTAGAGGAGCACTTTCAGATAGGCAAGTAATTATAGGCATATTTGTTTATAAATTATATTCGATAAAAAATATGTCTCATCTGGTTATCAGATCGGTGAAGGTCGATCTCCCACCGGCTCTTAGACCATATTGAAGACGTCAATGGATAAAGGTGATAAGTCTTGACGACGATAGACGACGTAGGATAAATAGATAAATATTGTAATACAATATTGTTACCAAATATTTTTTTTTGAAAAGAGCAACTGTTGAGTTTCTCGCCGGTTCTTCTCAGCAGAACAGCTTACCGAGCCGGTGGTAGCTTACTCACAGACTTACAGACTGACATTTAATTTTAATAATGTAAAAATGACGATTCAAAAGAGCTTGTAAAAGTCTATTTGAACAACACGATTGGCTCAGTTTGTAGTGAGTTAGTGACCCTACTTGCTGCGCTAGCGATCGCGGGTTCGAGTCCCGATGGCGGCATACATTTGTTGAGCACGAATGTTTGTACTCCAGTCATGGGTGTTAATATTTATATTATGTATTTATTTAAAGTTATACATGTAGTATATCAACTATCTGGTATCCGAAATACAAGCCTCGTAGCTTTACACGGAACTAAATAGCGCTGTGTGTAATAATGTCCCAACATATTTAAGAATTTTTACAGTTTTATGAGTCTTATGGGTGTAAACAGTTTTCAATCTTAAAATCGCTATATTTATGATTATGAGGATAGTTCTTTTCACGCTACTTGATAGCAATTTTATGCATGCGCTACTGCGCTGACTCAAATTTCTCAAAATTAGATTAAAGTCCAACTGCTGAGCATGAGCTTGCCTTGAATGTGCCAGGTTTCCACACGATGATTTCCTTTATTGTACGACAGGTTATTATATTGATAATGGTTAAAACGACATCACTCATCTATCAAAGCGAGTTCGTTATCACTAGGTTACAGCTGCCGTTATGTAATAAATATCTGTTGCAAAATTCATCGAGCATATAACATCATTTTGCAAATTTTAGTAAATGGCTCACAAAAAGGAAACCTATAGGTGCATGCATATGAACAGAGTAATACTTAGGTATATGTACTAGAGTGTGTAATAGAATAACATTTGTGACAAACTCAGACTGTTGGTGGCGGAGGGCGTGCCCGGACTCGGGCTCGGGCTTGTCGCAGCCGCTAAAAAGAACACTATTGGTATATAAATAAAGTAACATTTGTGACATACCCAGACTGTTGGTGCTCGAGGGCGTGCCGGCAGCGGGCGCGGGCGCGGGCTCGGGGTCGCCACAGCCGCTGAGGATGTGCAACAGGGAAACCGCGCTCCACGCCAGCGGCATGCGGTAGCGGCCCAGTCGCGCGCACGCCGCCGCCGCGCTCGCACGCACCTTCTCGCGGTTCTGCAGAGACGATTGCCTGATCATTTAACTAAGGACTTTTTTTTTAGTGAAACTTCTTTAGAATCGTTGTAATTTCAAACTCGATGAAACGAAAAAAAAAAATCCATAGTACCAGGCACTCAGTGCACTATTCACCAACGTCCCCCTGGAGCACCTTCTCCACGTGCACCACGAGGAACACATCAGGCGAAGGCTGCCACCACCACCCCTACCCCTGCTTATTCCACCCATAATTTAAAAAAATACACTCCGTACCTTATCATCCTTGATATACGGCTCGACACATTCCCCAACGTCCCCCTGGAGAACCTTCTCCACGCGCACCACGAGGAACACATCGGGCGAGGGCTGCAGCACGTCGAACACCGCGCTCCGGCTGAGCGTGGACGCGTCCGCGTGAGGCACGTGCGATGCCAGCATCTGCCGCGACGACGACGAGTTCAGGTTGAAGTAGAAGTTCTCCGAGAGCTTCTTCTTCTCCTTCGCGTCGTAGAGTGCCATCGATGCGAATAGGGGTTCTACGTCTAGTTCTAATCTGTTGGTGATAGTCATTTTAATAATTACTTATTTAGTAGAATTGTGTAAATTAACGATTTTTCTTAAAAAAAAATTTTAACATGTCATAGTGTCTGAGGGTTCCCAACTTAGGGCTTTTAGCCTCTTTAAGGCGGAAATATATATACAGGACCATTTTTAAGGTCAAAAAAAATTTAGGGGCATAAACAATATTTCATACATAACTAAAACAAGATAATTTTTTTATAATTATTGACAACTAGCGACTCGCCCTCGCTTCGCTCGGGCTCTTCCCTAGATTTGGCACAGGCAAAGCCGCGGGATCCGCTAGTTATACATATAAACCTTCCTCTTGGATCACTCTATCTATTGGAAAAAACCGCATCAAAATCCGTTGCGTAGTTTTAAAGATTTAAGCGCACATAGGGATATAGGGATATAGGGACAGAAAAGGCGACTTTGTTTTATACTATGTAGTGATAGTGATGTGGATGTTTAATTAGTTATAATAAATATAATTAAATCTATGTTATATTTCATTTACCTTAGTAAAACGAAAAACTTATTAAAATACTTGAATTTATTTAAAATATTTAATAGGACTTTTTTTAGGGGCTTTAGAAAATAGCAGTTAGAACTATTTTATTTTAGTAGTTGGTAACACTTGATAGTCTATACAACACAACTCTTCCTAGAGGTCAGTTGAGCCTCACAGTAATATGCACATATTATATATAAGTATAGTTATTTATTTTGATACAGATGTATTTTATTATATGAATAATATCTGATATTGTATTTATACAAAATTTCATACATTATATTTGACTTTTTTACAATCCTTTTGGATTTTTTGCGGACTTATTTTAATTTTTACCCGTCTATGTTAGGAATGCATAAAGCATTGGAAGCTTTCGGAGAGTCTCTAGGAGTTTACCTCGTGACCATGATATTGTTTAAAAAATATACATGTACTTAATGTTGAATTTTTAATTAAAAGATTTTTTTATATCTCAAATGGGATAAACCTATATTTATTACAACCATTAAAATGTATTCTTTATTATTTATAACTTACTTTAATTGATGGCACACAACTAAAATCCTATGTCCCATCACTTCACAAGGCATTTCAGCTGCCAGCCTTCTCTCCACCGCCTCTTCTTCATCAAGGAATGGCGCATACAATCCCAGAAGATCACTTTGGCGATTTTCCATTCTATATAAAAAGGATTTGTATATAAATATACTAAACCATACAACTTCACGTAATATGTAAAATGAATTCAAGTGATCCATTGTAACTTAAAAAAGAAAAAACAAAAATACTACATTCTATATTTTTAATGTTAAAATACTGTCATGGTAACAATAATTTGTATTGTAAGAAAATACAGATTAAAAGATATATTCGACTCGATGAAATATGTGCCATAATAGTAAAGTAAAAGCAAATAAAATTATAAGTTTACCTTTTAGCTTCATTAATGGCATCAACCTGTTCAATAGGTTTCTTCTCAAACACATCGGGCAACAAGGGGTCTGAGGAAGAGCTCCTAAGATCCAGACTGGCCCACGACCCTCGCGGTGTGAGGGTCTCATTGCATGATGAGGAAGAGGATATCGAAGCTACTGACTGACGTCCACTTGAAGGCTGAGATTCAGACTGTAATTGAAGTTTTATAAGAGTCTTTTACTAAATATACATAAACATCAAATGTTACTCCAGCTCATGGTCTATGTTTATACAAAATTACATCCAAATCAGTCCAGCTAATTCAGCATGAAGAAGTAAAACAAACCTACATACTAAAGCTCTTATTTATAACAATTGCCTGAATAGTTACCTGTTGGGAAGCCACTTCTTCCAAAGAAGTGGAATCTTCTGCATCTATTTCATAATGGTGTGGCGGCGCGGCCAGCAGCTTGTCCAATCGCTCGGCGAGCTTCTCGCGCCCATTCGCCGAACCCGAGTACATACGGTATTTGTACTCCACCACAGTGTAGTCCGAGGTGTAGCAGGCTATGCAGTCGCGGACGAACATTGGTGCTTTTGATCTAAAGAGGCCAGATTATACTTTTTTTTATTATTTCTCTTTACGATATCACGGTGGTATTCTCGAGAAAAACAAATTATAAGTAATTTCCAATGTAATTTTTCATTTGTTTATAATCATGACAAAAAGACACACATAAGTTCATATTTATAACATTAATGTGTCAATAAAAAATAAATAGTCGATATAAACTGTCTTTTTCACCATTTTGGTGAAACTAATAAATATAGAAAAAAAAAGTTATTTTAATATTGCCGAGATCAAGTTTTTATACATTAATAATAATCGGTTTTAAATACTTACTCAAAATCCGTTCTTAGCGGACTTCTACAATAAACAGTAATTAATATTGTACAATAAATAGACATAAATAGACTTACAGATCTTCATCAGGGAGTATATGGGTCAATGTCCTAATGCGCCGCGGGACGGTAACCAGCTCAATGTCGTTGGCGGGGTAGGCGAGGGGGTCCCGCTCCCCCATCAGCCTGTCGCATACCTCCTCGTAGTCCGGTGGCTCAATCATATCGGAGAGAGATATCTGGATTAAAAGTTTTTTTAAATTAATATTTCGTACTATTATTTATTAGGTGTTAGGCAGTAAGCCTACAGCAAAATGTCTGTTAAATCATAACAGAAACAGCCTAAAAATAATAATTGCAACAATTATTGGCCATTGTCACTTCTACAAACACCTATTCACAGCTGTCTGGGACTGACAGTCCTATGCAGAGGTCAGTTCAGAAAAATAGAGGCAGTGGCTCATCAAGCCAAAGAAAAAAAAGCCTGTGACGTTCCCAGGAAACTTTTTTAGGAAATTTGAGCCCATCTTACATCACTACTAGAGGATTCGATCCCGGGATCCCGGTCATATTTTAGTCCCGAAATTTTCGGTATCAAATTCAATAAATCCCGGGATTTTCGGGATTGATACATTTTTTAAATAAGTCAATAAAAATGTGCGTGAAACGAAACGCACTAACTTGATGAGACGTTTTGACAGCCATTTTGTTTACACAGCTGATTTCATTTGTTTTTGGTACCGACCGGTACCGGATTATGCGTAAAAGTGTGTAATTGCTTTTAGAAAAAAATAGTGTTCAAATTTGAAATGGAATATTTTGAAGAATATTTCACTTTATATTTTTTTAATTTTACTTGCAGTTGTACAAATGATAAATCTTCAGCTTTACACACTTCTCCACCCACCTTCTTTATACCCATTTTTCGTGATTGCAGGCCACACGGCGCGACACGGCGGCGTTTGGTAGACTTTGCCACTGTATTTAACTTAATAAAGCCTTTTTAATAATATAAAAAATATATAATTTATGAGTAAAGTTTAATATATAAAAGTTTTTTTTAAACGTAAATACGAAAATTAGTAGCTATTTGTTAATAGATTGAACGTGAGGACAGTTTGTTCAAACCGCGACTTTTTTCTTACCTAGAGATTTTTTATATCCGTCATAACTTCTAAACGAAAAGTCAATCCTCGTTATTTAAAGTGTAATTAACACATATATAATTTACCTTATTTATCAAACCATTTAAAATTATAAGGATTAATATCATGATACAAATATCACCGCTATTCGATTCCACCCGTATTTAAACTAAACATTTCAAACTAAAACTGTTATTGTAGCATAACTATAATAGTTAAATCTATGCTATCGCGGACTTTTTTCTGAGCAATCATGAGTACTATTAATAATAGAACATTATTTTATATATCGTCAACAGTTTTCGCAGCGTACGAAGAATAATGACTTTTATAGAAAAAATTGTGATACCTTGAGTTACATTATTCCATTTTATTTAGAGATTTATATTTTTTGGAAAGTATATTAAAGCCTATGTTACTTAGTAAGGATGTAGCTTTCTAATGGTGAAAAAATTTTAAAATCGGTTCAGTAGTTTTTGAGTTAAATCGTAACATCTCTAATCTAATCTTTCCTCTTTATAATATTAAGTATAGATATAGATAGTATAGAAGAAGAAAGAATAATTTTGTTTAACCGCCTTTTTGAAGATTTAAAACTTAAATTATATTCTATGTCCTCACAAAACTAAAAGATGAATAAAAAAAAGATTTTGATATGTTTTACTGTCTTTTTGTTACCACTTTCCATTAACAGTATAATCCCGGGACTATCCCGGGATCCCGAGATTGACTGTAGTAAATCCCGAAATCCCGGGATTAGAAATATCGACCGGGATCGAATCCTCTAATCACTACATATTGGTGGTAACCCAGTGGGGTACTGCATACACTTGGAAAACAAGCGAACGGGTCATAATATGAAAATCATTTTGAACTATCTTATGGTTAAGAAAAATATAATAAACATTGCATTTCCATGAGAACCTAAAAAGTTTTCGAAAAAAACTAAAATGAAGTTTGCTAACCTGCAAAAATTTAAATTTTTTAAAATCATGATTAAAGCAGCAGAGTTCAAATTTATTAAGATGGTAATCCCAAAGTAAATATTTTGTTTAGTTGTAGAAGAGTGTTAATATTTTAAAAGAATTATTACAGATATTAATTCAATTTCATGAGTTTTGTTCATTTAGATGTAAATATATCTAGAAAAAGAAACCTAATAGGAATAATTTTCTTTAAATAAGTAATTTAGAAGCAAGAATACAAAATAAAACAAACTTATTTAAAGTTATTTATATGTAAAAAAATCATGCAACATTGATAAATTACTAACTAAATAGTAAAAAAACACATACTTCAAATTATAAAAACTTACATAATATCATACAGCAATTGTTGCTCTTATTGAAAAGGTCTTATAGGTTTCTAGTATTCGATAAAGCGGGATGGATATGAAATAAAATGATTGATCAATTATTAATAATGCTTGTTTTTGCCAAAGCTAATATAATGTCATAATATATATTCATATGTAATCAAATATAGGTATACGTAGCAAAGACATCAATATGAAAATAATATTAAATGCAAACAATCAACAACAATTAAGGGTAGCAGTGATTCACAGACATGCATAACCGATTACTAATCACTCTTCACTTACAGAAGAAGAGCACCCTGAAAGAGTTCCAACCTTCGACTGGCTAGAATACACCTTACGAGCGTCCCCCGCATTCCTATAAATAGGGAAAAATCAATTTTCTACTTATTAATACTCTCACCTAAGGTTCATGCATGGTTAAACAGTTACTCCCATACAAGGATTAGAGATTCATTTACCCGGAAGAATTCTGGTATTTTCGTCCAAGAGTCATCTAAAAGTAGATCAAATCACAAAAATATGTGAAGAGTTAAAATTTACAACTTTTTTCACTGTTATAAAATTAAAACATTAGAATATATATATTGTTTACGGAAAATACAAACTTGAATGTTTGACAACTAAAGTATTTGACAGTTGACATTATGTAGTTCAATAACCGATAATTCTAACTTTTATGTTTAGAAATTATAGTGATAAAAATTGTCTATACCTAATCCATTAAAACGAAAATGTTAAACGGCATTTATTATAACATATTAATTTATCAAAATATCGATAAAATATTCTTCCTTTTAAAGATAATTTATTGCTATTTGCGGCTTGAATTATTATGTAGAAGAAACAAAAGCTTTAATAATAAAAAGTTTACTTAAAAACCTTTCTACCATTCCCGAAAATAAATTTCACAATCGAATTTTGGACATAGGTGAAGTAAAATTCTAAGTAATAAAATTCTAAAGTACTCGAATCTATAATTTATATAATTTCAGACCGCTGGACTGATTTTGATGAATTTTGGTTTGAAAGTATCTGGTCAACTCCTCGGTGATGTAGTTCAAAGAGAATGTAATCTCTACGGTGTAGTCGCTAGCTGCCGGTTGCACATCGGGAGATCCTGGGTTCGAGTCGGGACAAATTTAGTTATTGAGATTGAGTATTTAAAATGAGACGAATTTTTTGAATAATCTTATTCAAATAGTGATTATTATCAAACCTAGAGACAGAATATATCGATTTAGATCAAGGATTTTTTTTACCTGTCTGTCTGTTTCTGACTATAGGAAAACATCTCGTTTCTATGAAATGTGTATTAACCGTTAAAATGGGACGAATTCGAGCGCAGCAAGGGTAGGTCGCTAGTTCAATTATAATATAAAAAAATAATAATATAACAATGCCTTTTCACGTCTCGCTGTTTGCTACATTCATCTATGCTTACTACCATCAAATCGAATGGGAGGACAATTATTATAGTCTGAAGTTTACCAACCTATGAAATTGTGGTAAAAAGTAAGTAGTACGTATCTTACTTAGGGTAAAATAAGTAAATAAAATGTTAACTGAGTCTGAATACATAAGTAGGTATATCATCTGATTCCGTTAATCCAATTAAACATCGCGTGTCTAGCTGTAGTCAATTAGTCATTGTATTGACGAACTTTGTTCTTGATTTCCTTTGAGGTGACAAATAAAACTGTAGGTCTCGTGTGGCCGAAGCCACTGCCACGCGAAGCTGTCTAATCCAATTAATGCTACTACAGACACGAAATTATTTCAAACGACTATGACTCTTCACGCTTTGAAAATAGGAACTATACAGATGTGCGATACTCTCGTCAAATATAGAAAGAGATTATCGTTATAGGCAGGCTTGCCCGTGATTCGTTAACGCACGTTCGCGTGGACACGTGACTGCCCCAGCCTTGTCTATACATATTTATCCATTTTTAATCAATAATAATTTGAATCACATTAGTACAGTGAATATCTATATTATCTCAGTTGAGCAGGTATTCTCACATTGTTTTCCTAGTAAGACAAGGGGTAATCATGTTAGATGTGTTAATTGAGCTTACATTTAATAAGGTAATCATGTTAGAAATAATTCGCACATGAAAATATCAGAGATGCGAGACCCGCATTTGAACCCGCATCACTCAAATATCCAAGCGAGCGCGTGATGTATGATGTAAATAGGTATGACAAACACTTACGATTATAACATGATGATCAGGGATTAAAGAGGTACAGTATTTTCTCCAATGGTTTAAAGAATATTGAAAGAGGTACAGTATTTTCTCCAATGGTTTAAAGAATATTGAAACAATAATTTCATATGATTCGGATTAATACTTCATTTATAATAATTAATCGATACATGCGGATGTTAAGTAATGTTACCCGATATATCGGGGACGGACCTACTAAATATCGTAGATGAATTAATTAGTAAAAATAAATAAACAAGCTCTTCTGTTAAATACCTATATAAGTAGGTATACCACTTAATAAAATTTTAATTAAAAATGTTTTATAGTGCTACAGGCTACTATTTGCGAGTTTCTACTGGAATATTCATTGAAACTTAAGGACATAGCAGGTTTAAAGTAATTAGTAAACATCAATAATTCTAGGATAAAGAGTTGAAAATCACACATCCTTTGATTTCTAATGATACTTTGATGTATATTTAAATGTTAAACATTACAATCTGTTTAAAAGGCAATATTGTGGTGGTTAAAGTTAGTTCTACAACTTCCTGGTAAAGAAACCGCTTACCAACAAAACATAGAACTTACTCTTACGTGGTAAACAAACGTCCCTAAAGGTAAACAAGTATTATTACTTTAGAAACTAACTAACCATAAAATATTACCGACCTACGAAGTTTATTGATAAATAGCATACTCGTGTATGAAGGTAGTGATAGCTCAGTGGTAATACGCTCGCTTGTGATATCCGAGTGATGCGGGTTCAAATCGGGTACCTACTCGCACCTCTGATATTTTCATGTGTGAATCATTTCTAACATGATTTCCGCCTCTTAGTTTTTACATTACTTTTATAAATGCATATTAATATTATAATACCTATAATATTAATTATGTACATGTACCTCATACGTTTGTTACCCTTTAACATTGAAACAGCTGGCTAAACCAAGAAATCTAGTCCAAACAGAGAAACAAAGCTACTGTTTGGGACGTTATACTTACTGTATAAGTATGTAACGAAAGTATACCTAAGATTTTGAAATATGTACTTTACAGGCAGAAGTTTGTACCTAGATTTAATAATTTTCATCAACACAAACATCGAAGTAATAAAGGCGCCTTTGCTGCGGATTTGAGATCTTTTAGTATTCTTAGTTAAATCCCCTTTAATTAACTTGAAGGTCGGAAAGTTTCAAAAGAACTTTACAGGTTTAATGAAATACCTCAAGTATTAAATTATGGGCCAACTAATAACTGACATCAGAAAAGAGATGGTTCTTATTTCGATTAACAAACTTAACAACATTGTTAAGTTTCTTTAAAATTAAGCAATTTTAATTAATACAGCATCAATTTGAGTCGAGTTATGGCACTTGACTATTTTACTTGCTAATTAATTTTCGAGAACTTCCTCTTATTTCATATGGAGAAAAAATTGAAATAGGTCAGGTTTCTGCTTGTTTATTTTTTGGCCACTTTTACGATATAAATAAAATCAATTTAATAAAAAACTCTATATATAAAAATATATTTTAGTTTCGTTGTCTGTTGTACAGAGGTCACGATTAAGTAGGTGAAGTGGAGAGAAAATCGAAGCTGAAACAGTAGACGGCATCAGGTAGTATGAGGAGTAATAGTGGAATTTTTAAAATAAAATATTTATTCTAATTTGAATATAATTTATAAATGCTGTTATAAACATAAAACATGAACTTTTCTACATTTACATTAAATAAATAAATATTTTAAAATTACATAATTCTAACATTAATAATATGACAAGAAAAAACTTCGATATTTATTGGCTTTTTCTTATTACTAAAAGATAATCGTTATGTATTATTGTTATAGTAAAGTCAGACAATAATTATAAATTAATATTAAATGATTTTAATATATTTGTTCCAGATTTGCATAGTTTCAGAGGCGAAGTTAACTGAATTACATTCGTAGTCAGCCCCACCCGAGCGCTGCCACCCTTAGTTTCATTCCTCCTTTCCTTGGAAACGGTCGTTTGGGATTTCGAATAAAAGAAAAATCAACTAAATATAAAACGTACTTTTTAATTATTAATTATCAATAAAATATAAGAATAATAATATTGATATAATTAAGGAAAGTGTTTGTGACTGTGTTTTTAATTTTCAAGTAAGACTTTTAATTGAGAAAAAAGTTTACCGTCATTACTGAAAGATGGAATGTGAATAAGTGTGAAATTGACAGAGAAAAAAATAATAAAAAAAATCGCATATCAGTGCAACAAGTGAGTGAAACGGCTCTCAATAATATGATCCTGTATGACGTAAGCATTTTGAACCTTATAGCTAATATGTTTATAATTTATAATTAGTTAACAGTTTAAGGCAAATACATATAGACAATAAGGCAAAATTTGTTTAGTTTATTGACCAATTTTGAAATAAATAAATAATGAATAAATAAAATAGGTACGTAAGCAAATAATACAATAATAATAAAAACGTTAATATTATAGACACCATATTAGGTATACATTAATTAACACAAAATTCATTCTCAAATTTTAATTTTTTGCATAATTGATATAGATAAATAAATGATAGGTGATAGGGGTGGCACTCCAGATAAGTATTTTTTTTATTTTTAGACCAAATTTTTATCTTCATCCTTCTACCACCAATCACTTTTTGTAATATTGACTAGAACGCAGGCGGAGCCGCTGGAATTGTTAATGTTATATAGATATTAAAACTGGTCAAGTGTACTTACATCCAAAATAAATAATAATAATGAGTAGAAGAAAATCATATAGAGCGATATAAAAATATCAGCGTAATAATTTATTTGAATAAGTCAAGTATCTTCAATGTATAAATAGGTATATAGCTATAAACTAATAATGTAACAGTTAAGTATCGATGTTTAAACAAGGATTACCTACTTACAACTTTGTAAGGTTCTTGATTACATTAAAATACTCGTGAAGTTATTTAGTATTAAATGTTGTTAGTAGTCTATAGATCATTTACTTACCCTCATTCTTTTTATTTTTAACCGACTTCAAAAAAGGAGGAGGTTATATGTTCGATTGTATATATATTTTTTTATGTATGTTCATATATAAAACTTTGTTTTATTTGTTCGTTCGATTTAGCGCCAGCGAAACCGCGGTTTCCGCTAGCCATATACTAAAACCTTCCTTGAGAACCACTATATACATACATAGATGTAAACAGCATGCATATCACGGTATAGTTTAGATTTTTAGAAGTTTTTGAGTTTATCGCGAATAGACAGACAGACGCGGCGAAGGTCGATGTTTTATAATATGTAGTGATAGTGATACTAAAAAATTCTCTATTACTAGTTGTAGATTTTGTAAGAATCCATCGGTTTCCTTAAATAGCTGAAAATGATAGACATAAATAAACAAATAAATGACATGAGTTATTGTAATTTTTCCCTTCAAGATACGAAGTTGTTTTTGTTATTTCGTAGGCACAAAGCATATTGAAAAGAAATATCGTAGCGTTGTAGAATGTACGCTACGACTAGAAGTAACGTGCGTAGTAATGAAAATGATTAGAAGGAGCATAAAGGGTACCGGAGTAGCAGTTTAAATAGAAATATTACCAATGAATATCATAATAGTTTTTATTATTGTTTAATTTTTTAGTTAAAGATACTTACCTAAAAATAAACTAAATATCTCCTTTGTTAGAGAGTTTTTCATGACTCTTTTCAACTCCTAGACCTTAGCCTATTCAAAAATATTTAAATTTACGTTTGTGTAAAATGTAACAAACTTGCCTTATAGTTTGTGAATTAATAAATGAGGTAGTGTATTTACCAGATTTTAGGGAAAATTATTTTTAATTTTCATCTTTTAATTTATGAGTAAGTCGCGTTCATAGAGCTATGGGCCAAGTATTACAATACTACAAGTTATAATTTTGAATATCTTAAGGTACAATACATATATATACAGTATGAACTCGAATTCAATTGTAAAATAGAGACAATATTTTTTTGTGCCTTCTAAATAACCTTACTTTGGTTCTCTACACGCACACACTCGTACGCTTGTATGGCTTCATACCGTTACGTTGTACTTAACAACGAATTTAAGGTCAAAATCATCGGATTATCTTATAAACAAATAGAGGACGAAATTATTTATAGAATTCTGAATAATACTGTATATAGGTAATATATTTTTCAAATGACGTATGTTTGTTCAGAAACGACATGTTAACTTATTTTTCACTTTAATTAATTTGTGTTTTGATAGAATCTATACTAATATTATAAAGCTGAAGAGTTTGTTTGTTTGTTTAGTTGGTTGGTTGAACGCGCTAATTTCAAGATCTACTGGTTCGATTTAAAAAATTCTTTTTGGATAGTCCGTTTATCGAGGAAGGCTATAGGCTATATTATATCACACTACGACTCATAGGAGCGGAGTAAAAATGAATTAAATGAAAAATGTTGCAAAAACGGGAAGGGCGGGCGTTAGTTCTGCGACGTATCATACCGCGTGACTCAGAAAGTCCGTTTCCGGTCTATAGAACGTGTGCGATGTCGCGGGAAATGCTAGTTGTATATAAAAATATTTAAATCTTACGCATATTATGATATTAATAATATCTATCTTTTTCTTCTTGTCCAGTCGATGATAATGTCAAAGTGACTCAGCCCAAAACTCGGCCACTATTATTGTTTTATCGATAGCATACATAAGCTATTGTAAGTTGTAGTTAACAGGGCAAGCAAGGTAAGTAAAATATTATATAATAATATACAAAGTTGAAAATATTCAACTTAAAAACAGTAGAAATATACTTAAATCGTAGGATTTTCGTTTTTGTGTGTGTTTTACGATCTTCACCAATTGTGAACAGATTTTCATAATTATTTTTGTTGAATCCTTCAAAACATTCCAAATTTCACCTCGCAATGCGCTATATTAAAATAACTTTAATGTACTTTACAGTAACTTCGCAAAACATTTTAAGAATTTCTAGAATTTCAATAACCATGTTATTAAACGAAAACCTTGATTAAAATCTAATCCTTTGTATGTAATGTATGTGTGTGTAAATATACGCCAGACGTCCTTCGAAGCACCATTTTCAACATTATTTATCTAATTTAGAACACATTCTTGTTTTAAGCGTTCAACAATTTGTATAAATTATAATATACTATGACTAAAATATATGAGTTATGTGTAAAGATGAAAGAGAAAGCCCGGCTTTGAAGGGGTGCAATTAGTTACAATGTTTACTTTGTGTAAACTGTAAGGGATTAATCATAAGAATATTTAGATTTTAATATAGCAAAATGAATAGTAGAATTATTACTTAATTATTAAAGTTATAGGGCTGAAAATATACGAATACAATTAGTTATTTTTCATTATTAACCGAATAAATTAACTTTAAATTCTTATTTCTATAAATTTAATGAAAATTGAGTATGTTGTGTTAGAAATGACTTGCACGTGATTATATTAAAGGTGAAATATTAAAGGCGAGGCTCTAGTTTTGAACCCGCTTCATTTCGTTTCAAAAGCGAGCATGTTACCACTGGGCTACCACTGCCTTAAATTACATTTATTAAAATAAACACATTTCTTTTAAAGTATATATATGTACACTGCTAATCATTATAAAATCAATAAAGTATTTAATCTCATTTATAACATGAAAGCCCTTGAAAATAAAACTATCAAGTTCAGACAGTTTTTCCAGTAGCAAATACGATATGAATATCGATAATAATCTACGCTGCGTTAATTGGTTTATAGGTAACTAGCTGCGCCCCGCGGTTTCACCCACGTAGTTGCCGTTCCCGTGGGATTACAGGGATAAAAAGTAGCCTATGTCCTTTCTGAAGGTCTTCTCTATCTGTGTACCAAATTTCATCGAATTCGGTTCAGCGGTTTAGGCGTGAAAGCGTAACAGACAGACAGACAGACAGAGTTACTTTCGCATTTATAATATTATATAGTTAGGATAACTTTATTAATCCGAAGGCGATCGAAAATGATCTCTGACGGAGTCGCCGTGACGTCAGCAGCAAGTTGACGTACAGACGATTATATAAATATAACCATAAAACAGCTATTAGTGCTTATGTATGAGAATGTGATCACCCTGCTATACACCGCCCTCGAGACGCGATGCGTGTCACGAGCGTTCGTTCTAAGGCATCTTTACTAGAAATAAATATTGTCGTATCGAAAATGTAATTTTTTATTTTATAATATAGACATTAGTATGTATTTAAGAGTTGTAATATAAAACAAATTATAAAATCAACAAAAGCTGTGCCCTTTTTATACAAATGACAGCATATATATTAGCAATAGTATTTATTTTTCACTTACGACAAGTTATTACGAAGTAAAATAACAAAAGCACATTATTTTAAAACTGGTTTAATTTAGTAGGTCAGTATTTATACAATGTACAGAAAAATTCCAACTTCCATTGAAATCTAATAAACGTCCTTACAGCCATGAAACACATTTCGTCAAAAATGTCCAAAGTATTATATTTTTCGATAGATGCGAAATGACCTTTCGCTACAACTTGACATTTAAGCTCCTATAGCCGATCAGTGATGCGTCCCTAACTTGGGCCACGGCACCGAAATGAAGGGCAGGCCACGGATGAGTAAATGAGTGCTCTAATTAAAGGGAGTAAGGCTCAGAATGCGATGCGCCGCCGAGATGAAGGTGTGAGGCTGTGCGGTGCGACGCGGCGCGCGCAGCGTTAAGTGTTATAGGGATGGCCATTATTTTAATGTATCGATAGTATAATACAATAATAAATAATAAATTAAAGAAATAAAAAAAATGCTTTAGCTTCTCAGTACATGTAGGAAACGGTTATGTATGTTTCTGAAAAAATGTGTGATAAATGACAATGCCTATGACTTTACATAGAGTTGAAATAGAGTCAGTAATTATTTTTACAGTGTTTAGGTGATATTTCATTACATAGCTACTAAATATGTGTTTCAATTACTGTGTGTACAGACATACTGCAGTAGGTGTTTACGTTTTGCTGCATTTTTCCTTTAATTTTCTTTCTCAATATACTCAACTAAAATTGAGCTAATACTAAATAATATAGTAAAATTCGATTGATATTCTATCTATATTTCTATTATTTTATTATCTATATTTCTATTTTTATTCTTAATACATACAATAAAGTATTAAAATATTTAATTTTTTATATCAAAACAAAAACATCCCTCGTACAACGCTATCGCACGTCACTACATGCCGTTTCAGCATTCAGTAACCCAAGGATGGCTGTAAACGTGCGGCCGCAGTCTCGCGGCTCTAATTAAAATATATATAAAATTATAAAATCTTTAACAAATATAGTTAAATATCATGTGAATAGGTGTCCAAGTGATATAAACATGGGCGTGGACAGTGCACCGCCTAGACCTGTAAGTACTTTATGCATCATCAATCTCTATCTCTGCAGTAGACCCTTTATTTTTATGTCCTCGCTTTGTTTTAACCGGATGTTTGGAGCTTTTAGATGTTTTTGGATTTTTTTTTAATATTACTGCAGCTTTAAAACATTGTTGGATATCACAATATTCTTGGAAATATGCAAAATCGTAGCATACTCGTAGAGGTGTATGTTTTATTGTTTTTTTTTCAAATGAGAATTAATGAGGGCTGTATATTTATATTTCTTTAAGTGTCAAGTATATCTTTCTTGTTTTTACTTTAAAAAATAAAGACTCGTTACTTACCTTTTCTTATACAAGATTTTCTTTTAACAACATAAGTATATACAAATTTCAGCATCAATGGCATAAATAAAGCAAAATAATTTGTCGTAATTAACACGGTCACGTTTTACACTTTATTTTTATTAACGTACATATAGTTTAAATTCCTTATCGATTTTTTAGCATTGCATGTTCTGATCTATGGCACGGGTTCATATGTTTTGCATACCGGTCATACCTAAGTAATAATAATAATTATTATTAATGTCTGTTTGCGCCCCTAAGGACATTTCTACTTGTACTGTAGTACTTGTACATCTAATGTTTAATTAAATTGGTGTCTTTCAGTGCTCAAAATCGACTGTAATTTAATAACTTTATATACAACACTGTTCTATTTCTATTATCAACCCTATGTTACGCTACACTTGTAAATAAATACTAAAGAAGAAAAAAGAAAATATGTTTATAAACAGCGGATGAAAAGGTACTTAACCTTTTTGCTTTTGCTTATTTAAATATAGGCTTCAACTTTATCAATTTGTTGTTTTATTTATGTTAAATACTAATATTAATGCTAGAAAAATATATTTAAAGATATAGTTGGCCAGGTATATACAGTAGATATGTATTGACCTCAATCGAGAATCTAAATAAATAAAATTTTGATTTGAATTCTGTACATTAAATATTTTTATATATCTGTCTGCCTGTTTGTGAACTTATCACAAGTAAAACATTGACCGGAGATATTTTTATGAAATTTAACATAATGGTTACTCGCATCAGCATATAAAATACTTTTTACAGCGGAAGAATCTTATTTCTGAGAAACATAAATATAATAGACAAGACGTATCTTGGATAAACCCGAGAGGAGTGAGGGTGAGTTGCTAGGTGTTATTAAAATTTCAATAAGGATTCAAACGTTCGTACTAAATCGACGTGATGAAAAAGATGTCAACTATGGAAGCACGGACAAAAGCTAAAAACTACCTTCTACGTTTCTATATAGGCATATTTTACTATGATAAGAATTAAATATTTATTCGAGTTCAAAGTTGAGACGCAAGACTACGCTAGAGATATTTTAATACTACTAAATATTTCAGTATAGACGTATTGTACCGCAATTCGATTTGCAATAGATTTTTGTACTGAAGCCAGAAATTTTTCTGTGTTTAATACATGAGAAATACATTTAAGCATACCACCTGCTTTAACACACGTGTTTATGTGGGACTCACCGGCAAATCTAGTACCTACAGTCAATTACAACCAAACCGAACCTAGGGGCAGGATTGCTTACGCACTCAACCACGATGGCCCGACGGCAAGTCAAAGCAGGCGCGGTCGCAGCCTGAAATTTTGGAGGGGGTCACTTATTGCACAAGACACAATTTTTTTTAACCGACTTCAAATAAGGAGAAGGTTATATGTTCCATTGTAGGTATATATTTTTTTATGTATGTTCACCGATTTCTCCGCCGTCTGTGGGCCGATTTCAAAAATTTTTCTTTTGTTCGGTAGAGTATAGCTCCGAGGGGGTCCCATTGTCACCAAGTCAGATTCTGATGATGGGATCCCAGGGAAATCGAGGACAACTCTCAAATTTTATAGGCACCTATTAAGTTTTTGATATATTTTCTAAAGATGTTCAAGCATTTGTGTCTGAAAATCATTATTTCATGTGGATGAGCTGATGATGGAAGGTACAATTCCTCGACGGTTCTTTTTATGTTTGTTCATTAATTTCTGCGTCAAATGTTGGCCGATTACAATTTTTTTTGTTCGGTAGGGTATACTTCCAAGATATTCGCATTATCATCAAGTCAGGACCTGATGATGGGATCCTAAGGAAATCCAGGGCAACTCTCAAATTTTATAGGCATTTATTACGTTTTTCATATATTTTCTAAAGCTGTTCAAGAATTTGTGATGATGTAAGGTATATCTCCTCAATGGTTAGGAGTTGAAAGAAAATTCTTTTAATATTATACGTACTTATGAACCGATAGTCGCATTCCTTCAAGATATTAGGTTGATCTGATAATAGAAGATACATCTTATTAACGTCTAGGAGTTGTAGTGGAAAAATAGACGACAAATCTCGATTGACTATTGTCTTTCACTCCAAAACTTTGCTGACTTATTGGAGCAGTAGTTTAGTTAGCCTACCAATATTATATTTAAACAAAATATCTAATTTCCACAAAAATATTAAAAACTAGCTGACCCGTGCCTACTTCGTTAGGCATAATATTAATAATTCTTTTTTAGTAGAGTGTTTAAATAATTTAAATTATTTTATTAATATTAAAAATTAAAAATTAAATTATCTATACTAATATTAAAAAAACTGCTTTTTGTATGTTTTTGTGTTTTTTGTGTGTTTGCTGTCGTTGACTTTTTTGCAGGCATTTTCAAGCTCCAAATCTTTTCTCTAGAACTCAAAAATATATCTTTCATAGTTAAGGCAGCGTTCGTAAGAAACGCTTTCATTCGACCGTTTTTTCTCCGATTCACTTTGCAAAACGGACTACCACGTAAAAGCCTTTTTATTTTTCTGTTTTTTATATAGCCTATGACACTCAGCAATAATGTAACTTTCTATTGGTGAAAGAATTATTAAAATCGGTTCAGTAGATCCCGAGATTACCCCTTACAATTTAACTAACAAACAAACTTTACCTCTTTATAATATTAGTATAGAAGTATAGATAAATTATTTTTAACAAAACGTTACAATTCGAAACTAAAAACAGAAAAATAATTTTAATTACTTAGTTATTGTTGGAGTCGGTGCCAGTCAAATCAAAATAATCTTAATAAAATTTAATGAATGTATCAATTTGTAAATATAATCAAAATATCTGTTCGAAAGTTCATTGCAAAGGCAGGATAAAACTGTCCTTCTTGGCTGGCACCGACTCCAACAATAACTAAGTAATTAAAATTATTTTTTCTGTTTTTAGTTTCGATTTGTAACGTTTTGAAGTCGGTTTTATACATTACTTATAAAACAAATGGAAGTCGTCTTTTTGTATTTGCGAATCGGGTGATAATATTTGAGACGTCTATTCTAGTACTATTTCCGGGTGAATGTTTAGAAGAGCTTAACCTGTTAATCGCTCTTTTAACATGTTTCATCATGTTCATAAAAACACCACTAGATGTCAGCAAACTATAAATTTATCGCTGTTAGGTGATAGCTAGAAATTTCCTTTTATTATTTGGCAAATTTTTGAGATTTTTCAATTTGACCTTAGATTTTGGGGGGGGTCCCCTGTGACCCCCCCCCCCCCTTCGGACCGCGCCTGAGTCGAAGCAGACAACAGAAAAGTTGGCCACCTCCTTGTGCGTTTCTGGATTACCAGGCGCTAATGAGCCCCTTTACCACAGTATACTCGTAACCTTAGCTTTAAGCTATTAAGATTTTTTTCACAGAAAAATCTAGTAGCAGTTTACAGTATAACTTTTTAGTAAAAATAACTAAATTATAATAGTTTAACTCAAAATAAATTATCTTTGTATATTTTTAGACTTTTTCTATCAGTATGAGTAACTTGTATACATATATACAGTATAGTATATAGATATTCCTACATAATTTAATACTGCCAAATTAAATTCTATTCATTTTATACCATTTCACATTCATTGAAAACGGAGGGCACTGACTTAAAAGGCCTTTGTGTTTTATTCGACTCCTAATCGATTTCGCCAGCAAGTACCTATAGTATAACATTTTATTTATATTTTGTACCGTCTCGATGTAACGTCATACCTCTCAATTGTCTCGAGAACTCATATGTACACTTAACCTTTACTGGGTCCATTTTTATTCTCCTTAAGTAATGAAAAGTCCAACATTTACAACTTAGTATCTCGTATTTGACTATTATACTGATTCTTGTAGAGTCGTTTTTAGTTTAAATATATTTCTTATTTTAGGTACTTGTTTAATTTTAGAGAGATAAACATAGTAAGGCGTTGCAAGTGTGGTCTTAGGAGATAGGCGATGGTATTTAAGACTTCTTCGTAGGATTATGTAAGACTAAAAATCTCTAGTGATAGCATAGACCCATTTTAAAAGAAAAAGACGACGGAACCAATTAGAGTGTTTTTGGTGGGAATTATTATAACATACATAGGAAACCAACCGAAAAGAGTAGTACTTTTATATACCTCGGTGATAACGACATCCAAAAATGACTTGATTTTAATGAAATTGTTTTATTTAGTTTTTTAATTTCAGCTTTCTTTTTGAATTAGTAGTAATGTTATAAATGAAACTATATTTTCGGATTTTGTCGCGGATTTATTATGATTTTTGGTTCCCGACGTTTCGAATGCTTTACAGCAATCATGGTCACGGGAGAGACTAAGGTATTAGACGTCTCAGGGGGTTATATACTTGTTACAGACAGTGCCTACCCACAATTTTTTACAAATATTCAAAATGATAGACTATAAAATTATACATTAGTAATTATTAAGTAAGAAAGTATTAGTAGTAATGTCCTAAAATATTTAGTACTCTAGTACTCTAGTTAATGTCCTTAATTTGGTCCAAACTTGTGACCATATATACATTTCAAGAAGATATAAGACTCTACCATTCTTTACTTATATGGATGATGCACCATTTTAATTTTAATTCTTTTAAATTTTCTGAATGATACACTTTATGCTCATTTATGCTCATGACACAATCGAATGCCCCCAGCGGGACTCAACCCACGACCGACAAGTAAGCACTACAAACTGAGCCAATAGTGTCACGGTATCGTCAGTCACATCTACGTACTAGGGTAGGTGAAGTGTAGGCAAACAAAGATTCTCTTACTCTCCGGAGCAATTTATTTAGAATATGGTACTTAGTTTTAGTACATTTAAAACCTCAAACGTCTAGTACAAAGACACATTATAATTAATCGTAAACTTTATTATTTCCAAAGGACGACTTCATCTCCGGCGGTGACCTCTAGCCCGCTCAAATTGTTATTGTTGTTTGTTAATGAAATTTAATTTTATAAGGGCATTTTCGGAGATAATAAAAGCAATACTCATTATTGTTTATTCGTTCAATTTTGAAGATTAATAATATGAAATATCTTTTATATCTTCCACTAGCGACTTACCTTCGCTTCGCTTGGGTTCGTCCCTAGATTTAGCACTTGCGAAGCCGCGGACTCCGCTAGTTATACGTAAAACCTTCCTCTTGAATCACTCTATCTATTAAAAAAGTCGCAACAAAATCCGTTGCGTAGTTTCAAAGATCCAAGCATACATAGGGACAGACAGACAGCGAGGCGACTTTATTCGACTTCGACGACACGTTTGGCTCAGTGGGTAGTGACCCTGCTTTCTGCGCCAGCGGTCGCGGGTTCGAGTCCCGCTGGGTGTATACATTTGTTGAGCACGAATGTTTGTACTCCAGTCATGGATGTTTATATTTATAATATGTATGTATTTAAACTTATATATGTGTAGTATATCAACCATCTAGTATCCATAACACAAGGCTCGTACCTTACCGTGGAACAAGATAGTGCTGTGTGTAAATGTCCCAACATATTTATTTATTTATTTATTTTATACTATGTAGTGAAGAAGAATTATGCTTCCCCTTTCCGTGTGAAGCTCTCCGTATCTCTTGACTTTTGCTTACCGACGCAACGCTTTAAATGCTTTGACAATTTGAGTAATTACGTATTACCTACCTAAAAACCATTTAAATTTGCTATATCATTCTCGAAAGCTACGGGATTAAGCATTTTGACAAAATTATAAGAAACATCGAAATGAAATATCATAAATAACACTATTTAGAAAACATCACTTGTTATAATATCTTAATATATATAAACTATAACACTCGTAAAAAATTAATAATATTCGTAATTTAAAATAATAATATTTCGTATAAGATTATTAAAATATCTCTCAAAGAGAAATCATTATCGGCATGACGGTACATTTTACATACGTATGAATAATTTGGGTTTATGAAGCCACGTTCCAGGCGTAATTAGAGCTTTATGAGAGCATATTCGTGATTCAATGTTGAATCTTGCAGAAAATGCGTGTAGATATAGGATTTCTTCAAAATTGTTGCTGACAATATTATTTACATATCAATTTTAAGTTTATTTTAACAATTTTTTTAATTAAATAAATAGGCTGATGCTAGTCGTCTGCTAGTTGGACGAGTAAAATAATTTAGTCGTCCGTCAATTGTTGGATGACTAAATTATTTTAAAGGCTGTTGCTAGTCATCCGATAATCGTATTAATAAAAAATATATTATTCGTCCGACTATTGTCGGTTTGTACGAATATCTATCACTTCTTTGATTTCTAATATAAAATAAGCGATTATTATGTGCAGGATATACCTATGCCAAAAATAAAAAAAAAATAACCCTAACCTACCGAGCTGATAATTTATTATTTAGATCCCACCCACTTTTAATAAGTCCAAGAGTTTTTATATGTAAAAGAGCTGGCTCTATAGAGTCGTCCTATGAAATTTACGTTACGAACACTCCCTGAGAGTATGTACCTACATCAAAACAATGTACAAGAAAATGGTATTTTGTAAAAAGTACTATAGAAACGTCCGCAATTGCATTCACGAGTATGTTAAAACATAAAAAACAAATTGATTTCTCTTTGAGCCATTTAAGAAGCAAAAAAGTCTCAGTCGCGATATATCAAACACCAATTGTCGGACGAATAATATTTAATTTATTCGTCCGCTTATCGGATGAATAGACACTTCGAAATAAATAACTTTCAGTAGTTTATTATAGAGTTCCAATAAGAAGTAGATATGAAAAAAATATCATTAGAGAACTTACCTACAATGTGACATCTATCTATTTATAAATAGGCAAATTCAGTGCCTTTTTTCCTCTGTTTGTGAACGGATTTTATTAGTATTTATTGAAAAAAGAAAGTTTTTTATATAACTTAGGTAATATATTATATATTACCTATAACTTAGGTAATCTATACTAATATTATAAAGCTGAAGAGTTTGTTTGTTTGTTTATTTGTGTTGGTGTTGGTTGAACGCGCTAATCCAGGAACGACCGGTCCGATTGAAAAATTGTTTTTGTGTTGTATAGTCCGTTTACCGAGGAAGGCTATAAGCTATATTACATCACGCTACGACCAATAAGTGCGGAGCATCAATGAAAAATGTTGCAAAAACTGGAGTTGGTTAAAGCTAGTATAATATATATTAACTAAGTTTTTAATCGTTAAATCGTCAGGTTCTTCTCTAGATTTGTTTTAGCGTACCCTAGTATTAATAATATACTCGTATTTATTTTTTCGTTCGTTTCACCCACGTAGTTGCCGTTCCCGTGGGATTACAGGGATAAAAAGTAGCCTATGTCCTTTCTGAAGGTCTTCTCTATCTGTGTACCAAATTTCATCGAATTCGGTTGAGCGGTTTAGGCGTGAAAGCGTAACAGACAGACAGACAGACAGAGTTACTTTCGCATTTATAATATTAGTTAGGATAGTTAGGATTTCGTTTAGATAATCTGAATCTTTTTTCATTATCACTTCAGTTTAACTGCATCGTTTCAGCAAGGTTATATAACGACCTTTTCAATTTTCCGTCTTCATGCCACTTAGTCGCGACCTCCGTCTTCTTAAAGCGCGTAGTGCAGATATCAAAGCTAATCTGGTTTTATAAACAACATACTCGTACATACATACGAAGTGTATTCTTATATAACATGCATTTTATTTGAGAATCGATACTCAATCTAGGCACGTTGTAACGGTTATAAGAATAAACTAAAAAAATAAAATTAAAATTAATATGGATTTCTTGGAAATCCCAGCAAATAGCATAGCAAACTTCATCGAGATCTGTCCAGTGGTTTTCTCGCGATGTGCTCACAGATAGACATACGAACAGCCAAAAATGTTGGTAAACTATCGATTCAACCATCATATCTAATCGCTAATATTGACTATTTCAATAAGATTTAGTAAAAAATATTTAAAGCCAGAGACTTGAGTATTTGAGAATGTTATTATATGTATTGATAAACATTTTAAATTAAATCTGACATCGTAAATGTCATAGCCATCATTAATTACATGTACGCGCAGGACCATGTTTTAAATTTTAAATTATTATTAATTGGTCGCTTTCGTAAATAAAGACTACATAGTAGGATAGGCCAAATCTTAACTTTAAGATCTCTTTAGGGTATTCACTATATACTTATTATACTTTTCTTAATAATATAATATAAGCATATCAGAATAGGTTATACGGAACCACTGTTACTTATCAAAAAATATTTCAATCTTCGTTCGTAATCTATACTTCTATACTTATAAACTTATAAACTTATATATTATAAAGAGGTAAAGTTTGTTTGTTTATTAAATTGTAAGGGGTAATCTCGGGATCTACTGAACCGATTTTAAAAATTCTTTCACCAATAGAAAGCCACATTATTGCTGAGTGTCATAGGCTATATAAAAAACCGAAAAATAAAAAGGCTTTTACGTGGTAGTCCGTTTTGCAAAGTGAATCGGAGAAAAAACGGTCGAATGAAAGCGTTTCTTACGAACGCTGCCTTAACTATGAAAGATATATTTTTGAGTTCTAGAGAAAAGATGTGGAGCTTGAAAATGCCTACAAAAAAGTCAACGACAGCATATGTCTAACTTTTATATTTAAGTGACAAAAAGTAGTTGTTTTAATATTAGTATAGATAATTAAATTTTTAATTTTTAATATTAATTTTTAATATTAATAAAATTATTTAAATTATTTAAACACTCTGTACTAAAAAAGGATTATTAACATTATGCCCAACGAAGTGGGCACGGCTCAGCTAGTTGGTGATATACTCGTAATAAGTATGTACATTGTACAAACGTATTTTTACATCATCGCCATTAAAAAATAAAGCCTAAGGAGCAGATTATTATCTAAATAAATCGAGTGCGGCATAAAAATTATCCTCTCTTAATAATGAACTTTGCAGCCAAATCGCATGCCGCACGCGATTTCGGTTGGATAAACAATAGTTAAAAAAACATAAATTGCCTTCAACTGCTCTAGTTCCTGTTGACGTCACGATTTGGCAAAGCTAAATCAACTAATTGCTGCATTTGGATTTGCATACGTTTCTATCGACTCCATTATTCTCGACAGATTCCAAAAATGTATTGAGAATTGTACTAATTGTTGCGTGTGCAAGTAAAATAGATAAAAAAATAGTGTAAGAACTTTTTTGTAGGATTTTAATATAATACTAACTGTACCCGCGGCTTCGCTCGCGTTCATTTTTTTAATTGCTAATCAACCTCATTGGGTTGATCTGTAGGAAAAAAAATTGTCTAAAAAATAAAAAATTAGGGGGGTGGACTACCCTTAACATTTAGGGGGATGAAAAATAGATGTTGGCCGATTCTCAGACCTACTCAATATGCTCACAAAATTTCATAAGAATCGGTCAAGCCGTTTCGGAGGAGTTCAAGTTCGAACCCCGTGACACGAGAATTTCACTACATAGTATAAAACAAAGTCGCTTTCCCTGTCCCTATATCCCTATGTATGCTTAAATCTTTAAAACTACGCAACGGATTTTGATGCGGTTTTTTTTAGTAGATAGAATTAGTTAGAAGTAGTGATTCAAGAGGAAGGTTTATATGCATAACTAGCGGATCCCGCGGCTTTGCCTGTGGTAAATCTAGTTATATATAAGATGTAAATACCTATATTTTTCAAAGATAGGATACTTTCCCGCGTAAAAAAAGTATCATATACCTATGATATAACATACAGACAGACAGACAAAGTTCTGAAAACTATAGATGGCTACTGTATTTCTGTATATAGGTATATATTTTATTATGTTATTAGTAGCAACTGTATAGACAGTGGTAGCCCAGTGCCTTAGATTAATAAGTAATCTTAGCCCAGTTATGCGCTCGCTTGGGAAACCAAGTAGAGTTAGTCTCTAACATGATATTTGCGTGTATTATAATTATTACATTTTTTCCAATACTTGTTATTTAATAACATTAATGTTATTTAATAAATATATTCGTGTAAATCTAGGAAAAAACTAGAGATTATTACTTTACGGTGAAGGAAAACATCATGAGGATACCCGCATTACTCAGAGAACTTCAAGTCATCAAAAGACATTTAATCTAACCGACCTGTAGTACAAGAACTTCTAGACAACACTAGTAGTATAAAAAAGGCCTCTGATCGAACGTTAAAAATGGCCGAAAAATTATATTGTAATGTCTCATTTTCGTCTTGTATTAGTTCGCTCAATTGTAAAAGACCTGACATGTTCACTGAATTACAAAATTGTGTAGCTGTAATTTTATGCCTAAATTGCTAACATTTTCTTCTTAAATATTATTTTTCAAGCTTACATTTTTGCACTATACATAATATGAATGCTATTAACAATGTTGCAGGTCTCATCTTGCGTCAGGTCATATGAGAAAGCTTTTACAATCATAATATATTCAAATCACCAGAGCTTTCATCCACATTATCTAGCGCGTATGTAGGTCAAAATTATTTACTTATGCGAGTACTTGTACTGTTGTGTAGCTTTTATCTTCACATTTCATTGATTTTAAACTAATCGATAATCGTTTATGAATATTCAAATAAGGTTTTGATACACATGAAGTATACGATTGGAACTGCGTAATTTATTTTCTTAAGAGTTGAATATAGTCTATAATCTATAATGTAAATAAAAATGAATTTTGCCAAGCGCAAAACTCGAGAATGGCTCGACCAATTCGGTTATTTTTTTTGCATGTTCCTTAAGGCCCACGGAATGTTTTTATAATTAAAAAAATCATACTTTGTAAAAAACTTAAACTAAAGGGGGTACTAGTACTAGTTATAAATGAAAATCAATTTCCGAATGTATGTACGCGTATCACTTGAGAACGGCTTGACCGACTGGGCTGATTATTCGTGATTGAGGACAAGGTTTCATAACAATTTTCTTTGACAAATCGAGTTTTTTGAGTAAGTCGAAAATTAGGATGGTATTTTTGTAGGACAATCTCTGTACTATAGAACGTGACACATGTTTTCATATCCGTAATAACTACATATAGATATTATAGTTGTGATCTATCTGTATGTCTGTTTATGGATATAAGCTCTTTACGCGACATGTACGGAACGGATTTTAACTTAATACCGCAGGGGCGAACCCGAGTGACGCGATGGTGTGTCACTAGTAATAGTAGTAAATATTTAAAAGGCCGAGAAAGTTGTCGAGAAAGTTATGACAGTAACAACAATATCACAGAATTTTCTTGATTATCATCAAAATACAAAGCAATGAACGAATACCCGCGGGAAATTGAATGAAATGTTTTCCTTCCATTGATTTGTCGCAATCACAGAATGTGATAGCAATCTGATACTTTCGATAAGAAAAGGTTTTTGTATTTTTTATTTTGTCCCAAGAAATCACGTTTGTTGAAATTTTCTAATTTATTATAATACTAGCGACTCGCCCTCGCTTCGCTCGGGCTCTTCCCTAGATTTAGCACAGGTAAAGCCGCGGGATCTGCTAGTTATGCATATAAACCTTCCTCTTGAATCACTCTATCTATTAAAAAAAACCGCATCAAAATCCGTTGCGTAGTTTTAAAGATTTAAGCGCACATAGGGATATAGGGATATAGGGACAGAAAAGGCGACTTTGTTTCATACTATGTAGTGATGAAGATTGAATAGTCACTAAGCTGTAAAAATAATTATCTATGTATGTATTTTATACAGATTACAGATAGCAGATTGTACCTTCATGTCGTCGAGAAAATGTGGTTCACTCAGAAATGTAGGTTACTTCAGTCATTAATCAGTTTGAAAAAGATTCACATATGAATATCAGGTTTGAGAGATCAGATTTGCGAAATCCGGAGCTTAAGGATGCTTAATGTTTCAAGCGAGCGCGTTGTTACAAAGATATTGTGTATATCCAAAAATAACAGCAGAATTGAGTGGGCTTTTTTCAGTGGAACAAAAATGTGTAGGAACATATTCTCTTTATGACAAGTTGTTTATAATCTGTTATAAGATCGACGACAAACATTTCTAATTTTAGCTTTTAATTTTAAGCGAAATCGGAATATTTTAAGTCCCTTCTTCTATAGGCGGTTAAAATAAGAACATATAATACGAACATAATTACGTGCTTTTGCCACAAAAACTTGAGAGTCGTTATCATCACTGGCTGCAAAAAAATAAAAGACGCTTTCTAAAAGGACTCCTATTACCGTCGCGTGGGTAAATTGAATCCACGTTTTCACGAAAAATCTATACTAATATTATTGAGCTGAAAAGTTTGTTTGTTTGTCCCAGAAACTACTGGTTCGAATTGAAAAAATCTTTTTGAGTTTAATAGCTGTTTATGGAGTAAGGCTAGGCTACTCGTATATTACATCACGCGACGACCAATAGGAGCGGAGCATCAATGAAAAATATGCAAAAACGGGAAGGCACCATACTGTGCGACTCCGAAAAAATTTGGTTTCCGGTCTTCAGAATACGAGCGAAGCCACGAGAAAGCTAGTATTCTATATAAGAACAAGATGCAATCATTTAAAGTTTCTATTATTTGTTCGACTTCCATTAAAGTTATCAAAGTTGTAATTTACCGAGTAATAAGTCGGGTTCTCCGTAAAAAGTAAAGTTTTCTAAGTTTAATAGTGTTTATCTGCCTAACAAAGTTCTATCTACAAGAAGATTTATGTTACTATTTAAGATACTCTGATACACAAGTTATTCGTTACAGCCATAAAACTTTAAGATGTTGTGTGTTCTATTGTTAGATAAGGATCGATTCACACTAGTGTCGATTATGGTTCATTTACAGTCTGATATTGAGTAGTATGTAAGTATTTTCATAAAACGAACAACGGGTGCATTGATACAATCAGTAACAGTCAAGTTATGATTAAATTACACTTTAGCTTTCTGTATTCCAGACCTATATCAGAAAGGAAATACACGGATAGTATGGATTGGTCCTATTAGAAAACTTTTTGGTCTTTTTGTAAGAGTTGATATTATTTTCAGCTGCAGTTGGAAGCGGGTTCCGGCGAGGGCCCCGGGCCGCCGGTGAACAACAACACCGAGGGCGCGGTCGCCAGCCCCCCCAGGGACGACAACCACAATTCACAGCTTCCTACCACCACGCGACCTACACCTCTCACTCCTTCAGGTTTGATTTACGACTATATACTACTACTAGCGACTATATATACTACTACTAGCGGATAGACGTTGTCCTGTACACATAGAATTTTTTTATAAACTTTTGCTCCCGGTGAAATGTTTTAGTATGCATGCGCAAAACAACTGTAAACGTATAAATAACTAGTTAATTTAAAAAATACATTTTGTAGTGAACCGAATTGTGAATCTTAACCATTCTCGAATGCAATCGAACACACAAAACATTTCATCAAAATCGGTCCTGCCGTTTAGGAGGAATTCAGTGACATACACACGTACAGTAGAATTATATATAAACATTATATGTTCGTACTATTCTTTCTACCCTCACGTCGAATATTTACTGCATTTTCCTCATTACTTCAAAATATTATGATAGCTAAATATAAGATGCTACCCACAATTTCCACTCCACCAACAAAGTGCGAGTTGCGTAATTGGTGTAACCCTCCTGCGAATGGTAATCCGTGTCTTATTATTTTTAATAAGCAATATTTGTACTCGATGTCAACGACATATTTTATGAAATGGATTCCATACAAGAGTTTCATTATCCTTATTATGAATAAAGACCCAAAATTCTTACTTTCTGGGTCCTTTAATAAAGAAAGGAACGTTTTAAAACTCGAAATGCTTTTTGATGTCAAATCGTTTATTATCAACGCGAATTTTACAACTTTATGATTTTCATGAAATTTACTAATTTTTAATAAAATATGTATATAAATTTAAAAAACTCTATCAAAAATAATTGTGTTATCTTAGTATTAAAAGAGTACTACTATGTAAAATTCTTATTATAAATACCATGTCAAATTGAAAGTTATAAGAAGGCAGTGTCGAGGATGATTGGTCTGCTTTTCTCGTTAGCAGCTGTTACTTGTCGAAATCGAACCTTCACTTGTGACTTTCAAATCATATTGGATATTAGTATTTATGCTTTGGTAACCCGATATCCAAAAAGGACGTTATACCTACCCTTCTAAATACAATAAATAAAATACAAACAATCAATCGCTCTTAAATAGAGTAATATTATTTGATGACTCAAACTTCTAAACATGATCGCTGTAAACTGTAAAGTATTCGATACATCAAAAACTATTTTTCTCACTCATATATATTTACCATTTATCCATCTCTATTTCCTTGTAACGAGTATTTTTTCTTCAACAATTCAAAACTCTAGTGTTTCTTTCTATTCAATAGCAGTTTTGTCTAGAAACAAGTTTGAAATTCATTGTTAGTTTCCTTTGATTTGGCATCTGGGTGAAGGCAAATGTGCTCTACATGCACGAGTATACTCGATGTGACCGAGAGCTAGTGCGTATTGCTATAAAGTACAGCCGACACAAAAATCTTCTTGCATTGTTTTGTCGTAAATATTTTTAAGTAGTAGTAAAACCATGATAAAGATGGAAAATTTATTATTAAAATAGCTGCAAGTGGGCACAAAGGGAAAAACGGTCCCAACCTGGTACGGTTGAATACATACATGATGAAATAAAAATTAGGATTATTTCGTTGACAGTCTGTTGAAAAATTGAGTTAGGGTTTTCTTTGTTCTACATAAGGTTTGAAATGTCCTGAAAATATATTCATATTAGACTAGCGTCAAAAATAAGTCTCAGTAACTATGCATTTTTTAATATAATATCAATGCATATCAAAATATTATTTGAGACTGGCGACTCACCTTCGTTTCGCTCGGATTCGCCCCTAGGTTGAGCGTCAGCAAAACCACGATTTCCGCTAATTAAAATAAATAAAGTTTATAAAATATAACCTCCCCCTTTTTTGAAGTCGGTTAAAAAGTAGCCTTACTTACGCCTTATAACATAAGCTATCTGTAAGTGAAAGTCCCGTCAAAATCGGTCCAGCAGTTTCAGAGATTAGCCGGAACAAACTCTTATATATTATATATATTAGACAGGCAGACAAAAACTTTCGAAAATTGTTTTTTTGTTGTTAGTACCGTATATACTTTCATGTATTTAGTGGAAAGCTGTAAATTTAAAGTTAAAAACAGACACTTAAGTTTTATTTATATGTATAGATATTATTTAAAAGTAACTAGCTTTAATTTCTGATTCTAAAACCCAAGCTTGCGACAATTTACATATATGATCAATATCAACTCGGTCAACGCTGTCGGTCTTATTTGTATTTAATTAATTTTTAGGGTTCCGTAAGAAAGAATTCTTATAAAATTTTCAAACTCTAATTTCATAAATGTTGAGTGTCTAACTTTGAAAGTATGGGCACGTATGGGGTGGTCATTTTCAGTTACCTACTGAAATTGATTCATACATTATTTTTTTCATTGTACCTATCTGTAAGAATGCATTAAGAGATATTATGTCAACAAAATGTTCACTTAATTAAAGTTTATTATGAAATATAATTTAATTTAACAATATGCATATTAAGTATGAGACTATTTACTTACACGGAACCTTCCATATATGGATCAGACTCGCACTCCGATTATCGAAAGTAAAATAAATCAAAAAGGAGAAGAAGAATAACTATTACAAGCGTAGGGTAAAACTAAAAATATATCGACATTTATGTTCCAAGTTAATTAACGAAGCTATCGGTAAGAAATTCTTGTATGCTTAGATCGCTAAAATTGTTTCGTAGTATAATCATATTAAAAATGAACTAATTAATAGTGCAGCGCGCGATTCTCCAGAGAACATCAAAAGTAGTGATACTTAAAATGAATTTTATGAATGAAGTTAACCTGAAAGTTGGAGTTAAGATGAAGCTTTTGCTGGAAAAAACATAACATGTTTTGATCGAAGTGAAATTTGATTAGACGTTATTGAGTTCCTGAAAGAGGGTGTAATACGAAATAAGCAATAAACATGTAGGGTTTTTATTTATACTAGTGACTCCACCTTGCTCCACTCAAAATCATTTCTGGATTCTTTTTAATGGTTGTATAGATTTCGAGATAGGTATGTTCCCGCAGTAAAAAGTATACAAAAATTTTATTAAAACATGGCTCGTAATTTTTTTGTGGTACGGTCACAGACAACATACATACACAAAAATATATTATACATTCAGCATCTGTATCGATAATCATGACTTTTTCAATAAGATAATACTTTCTTAGGTTTACGCGAATATTTGACATTATCTTATGTGATCTGTGACATTATAAATGAAACTATCTTTTCGGATTTTGTCGCGGAATCATGGTCACGGGAGAGAATGATTGCTGTAAAGCATTCGAAACGTCGGGAAACAAAAATCAAAATAAATCCGCGACAAAATCCGAAAAGATAGTCATGTGAGAGGTCACACACACTTACAGTGTCCCTACAGTCGCATTTATAATATTTCAATAAGAGTTTCCAAAACATATTTTAATGTACATTAAGAATTTAATATTATATTTACGAAAATACAGAATATATTTTTTGTATTATAATTAAGTTCACGACAAGGATTCCGTAAACATTTCAAACTAATGAAAGTAAAATAAAATTACAAAATAAGTGCTGTGTAAATGAAGCTGTAAAAATATTTCACAATTATTTTCTTTGGAAGAAGTTGTACAAATGAAATTTCAAAGCCGTAAAGGAGTTCGCAAGTTTTTTTTAATCTCGTGGCAACAGAAACCTTTCAATTCTACGCAAATACAAAGTATGCGGGAGCACGTTTTTACTTGGCAACGTGAATATAGCAATGAATTTAGGCATTTCTTCACAGTATTTAAAAGAAAGTAAATCTAAAAAAAACTGTATGAAATATATCATCATCATCAGCCCTTTCTAACGTCCCACTGCGGGCACGGGCCTCCCTCAGTACGAAGGGATCAGGCCATAGTCCACCGCCCTGGCCTAGTGCGTGTTGGCGGACTTGTGAAGTCTGTGTCTTTCGAAAACTTGGTAGGTTTTCTCAGACATGTAGGTTTCCTCACGATGTTTTCCTTCACCGCAAGACAAGTGGTAATCATGATAGAAACGATTCGCTCATGAAAATATCAGAGGTGCGAGATCTGGATTTGAATCAGCATCACTCGGTTATCCAAGCGAGCGCGTTTCCGCTGGGCTACCACTCATTGAATATATATACATTTGGATAATTTCGTAAAAAGATATTACACTTACTAACTATCATAGTATTGAACCTGCATCACTCGGTTATCCAAGTAGCGCGTTACCGCTAGGCTACTCATTAAATATAGATAATTTTGTAAAAAGATATTGCTTGTAATAACTATCATAACAACTTATAACTTATACTAGAGACTCACGATCGCTCCGCTCGGGTTCATTCTTAGATACGTTTTAGTGAGATCTCTCAGAAATGAGATATTTTCCTGCTGTTAAAAATATATGTTGGCTCGAATAATCAGCTATCATCATACCAAATTTCACCAAAATCTATCCAGTGGTTTTCTCGTGATACAGTCACAGACAGTTTTATTATCATTATGTATAGCTAAATTTTAGTCTTGAAAGTTTGAGTTACTACATTTTAATTAGAGACAAATGACTTTAGTTTCAAACTTGATTTATTTAGTTAGTTCTGATGGAGCCTTTGTTTTAAAGATTATATATTTTACTTTCTTGTAAGTCGAAAGCTATAGAAAATGTTTTCAAATAAACTTAAATATCTAAGCAGTTAATAATCATATTTATCTATAAACGGGTGGTGGTCTCGGTGGTGTACTGTCTAGCATGTACGGTCGCAAACCCGGAGGTCCTGGGTTCGAATTCCGGGTCTGGCCAGTATAGTTATTCAGTATTCCCTTTTAATGAGCCTCTGTAACAGCACGGATTTGGGAAGTTTGCGGTGTGTCACCCACGTGGCTCGGTCCTGCGCCTATACTGGTCGTGTAAAGCAGTCATCCCACCGAAGTATGACAGTGATAGGAATGCACTCAAACTTGTGCACTATAACATCTCCCGCGCAGATGGCGAGTCATGTTATAATAGTGTGTGCCTAAATTAAAAAATATTCTATTGTTTTAATTCTTAAAATCTTATGGATCGATAATTCGACATAAAACGACGAAAGCACGATCGTCATTATGTGTAAGAACTAAGAAACAAGCCTATTGATTAGGTGGATTTAAATTTGGAACCCAGGTAAACAACCCGGTGACCCAGTAAAATTGTAAGGAATACTTATGTTATTTGTCTGTCTATCTCAATGGGTTTACCGCATAACGACTGTTTAATGAGACTTTCTATAACATTGTAAGTTACGGATTTAATTTTACTATTGCGTGCTCTTATATGTTATATGTCGCTGTACTACTTGTTGGATAGCTGATGTGTATTATTAAATCGTTGCTTTTTATGTTTAACTAGCGACTTACCCTCGCTTTACTCGGGTTCATCTCTAGATTCAGCGAAGGCGTAGTCACTATTGCGCTAGTTATACATATAAATCTTCCTCTTGAATCATGCTATCTATTAAAAAACCGCATCAAAATTGTTGCGTAGTTTTAAAGATCTAAGCATGCATAGGGACAGACAGACAGCGGGAAACGACTTTGTTTTATAGTTATGAAGTGACGAATGATGAATATATCTATATAGAAAATAGCATACCCTAAAAGATATAAAAAATACGAGGGATATTTATATGGCAATACCAAAAACTTTAGGTAGGCTTAAAGATTTACTATAAGTAACAAATTGCTGTCTAAAAGGATTCCAATATTAGTTTCGATTGAAGGGAAGATCAATCCTGTAACCTTTACGTAGGTAATATATTGGCTGCCCGCTGACCTATCCCTGACCTATCGAATCCTCAATACTTATAAAAAACTCTTCAGTGGGGGAGAAAGAATTCAATGCGCCTGAAGCACTTAACGTTTTACAATCCAACCTTTTAAGATCAATAGTTATAGAACCTTAAGGCAATGAATTGATTCAATTTACTCTCACTCGACTCTTTGCAATAAAACAAATAGTAGGTAGGTTATTGATTATTCTTGTTAACTCCCTTGACTAAAATTAGAGTTGTTTACCAAAAATTTGTTACAAATATATGATAGAAGTTTTAAAACTTTATCAAAGATCAATTGTCGACAAATGGTTGAGCAATTTCTACTGTTAAAAATGTAATATAACAGTAACTTCATCTGGTAACTACGTCCATCATCATCAGCCTGCTTTCGTCCACTGCTGACACACGCCTATCCTATATCATCCCACTTAACTCGATTTTCAGCTCTATGAATCCATAATGTATGTAACATCCAACACTACGTTAGGTACCCATTATACTAGTTATAGCTTGTTTCAAATGGTTTTAATTTTTCGTAAATTCATATTCGTAACTTTTACAGCGGAAAATTTATCTCCGATAAGAAAATTGCCTTTAAGGGTTCATCGATTTCCGTCCCCGAGATTTCAATGTTAAAATAAGAAAAGTGCTTCGCAAATAATTGCCAATATGATGATGGAGAACTTTTTCCTTTTTTTATTTTTAGTGTGCCAACGCAAAGACGGAACTCTTATAATTTCGTTATATTCATCTGTGGCGTAACAATTCAGAAACATGTCCCAAAAAAGTTTTTTGTTCTAAAGTCGAAACTAAAATAAAACTTGTAAGACCACAAATTTTGTGCCTTTGCTACTTTCGAAATATACGGCGGACAATTCTGAAAAAATTGTGTAATAAAACTTCTAAAATACGATATATATTTCACCGAAAAGTATTTTGAAGAAGCAAAGTAGTTTTCAGACTTTCGAAGAAACATTTATTTACTCTTACCTTTATTTAAACACCGTAGAGAATGTAAACTAAAAAGAGCTAAAGTTCTAAGGTGAAGGAATTACCGACTGACCCAGTTCCATTCCAAGAATCCTTATAGCGTATTATATATCCGGTTCAATCAACTGAAAAGGGGTTTATAGTTTTCACTCATTTAAAGTAAATAACGATGTTTTTGTTTGAGAACCTCTTATTTAACTGGCAATGTTTGTGAGCGGCTTTGTTTGTTTGGGATAAATCTTGCAAGTTTAATTAGAACCACTTTCACCTACTACACCTATTTATATATATAGGTCTATCATTTTATTGTTTTAGATAAAACTACCTGTTAATACGACAATTCGAATGCTTTAGAGATATCATGGTCACGGAAGAGACTATAGATTTTGACATTAGTTTATTTAGTTGCTAGGTAAAGAGAAAGAAAATAAAAATGATGATGATAAGTTACCCCCTGAAAAAATAAGAAAATCTACAGAGAAGTACTTGTATGTCAAGCGCTTGATTATGCTTTTGGCCGACTTCATAAGGAAGAAGAAAGTCAATTGAATTATGTCGACGTGAATTAGGTCGTAAATAAAGCGGCGTGTACAATTACTACAAGTGGTTGAGAACAGCTTAACTGAGTGTTATGCTTTTAAAGTTCTATGAATAGAGCTTTCAAGTTTTCTTAAGAGGTCAACGTTTAGTGGTCGAAAATGTAATAAAAACTAGCCGACCCGCTTCGCAGGGCGTAAATTAAAATAACTTAAACGGTTTTAGAATTTTCTAATCAAATAAAGTAGCCTACTTCTTATAACATTAGCTATCTGCTAGTGAAAGTCCTGTCAAAATCGGTCCAGCCGTTTCAGAGATTAGCCGTTATTATATATGTTTGACATAATATATATTTCATTGCAGACAGTGGTAGCCCAGCGGTAACGCGTCGCTTGGATAACCGAGTGATGCGGGTTCAAATCCGGGTCTCGCACCTCTGATATTTTCATGTGCGAATCATTTCTATCATGATTACCACTTGTCTTACGGTGAAGGAAAACATCGTGAGGAAACCTGCATGTCTGAGAAAACCTAACAAGTTTTCGAAAGGCATGTGAAGTCCGCCAACTCGCACTTGGCCAGCGCGGTGGACTATGGCCTGATCCCCCTTGTACTGAGGGAGGCCCGTGCCCAGCAGTGGGACGTTAAAAAGGGCTGATGATGATGATGATATTTCATTGGTAGAAATTATTTGACTTCATAGAGTCTATGTTTAATTTATGAAAGAGCAACCTAGTTCCAGGTTATGTGATATAAAATCGTTATGAATCCAATTTAAATTTACATAGTCGTTACCGAGGATTATAATTTATAATGCATAGTTTTAGTCATTTAAGTACTCTATGTATGTTTTAGTATGTATGAATCATGTCAAATATTATTAGTTTGAAATTTGTTGTTTCCTAATTTAGGTATTTCATTATTTCATTAACACTGTGATGGGTATTGTTTCTTTTATTTTCTTACTAGTATTTCCCGCGGCTTCGCATGCGTTATAAAGACCGGAAACTTAATTCTTTCTAAGTCGCGCGTATGGTCCCTCGCAGAACTAACGCCAGCCCTTCCGTTTTTGCATTTTCCATTGATGCTTTATGCAGCTTTATATTTAATATTGTATAGATTAAATACTACTTATGCTTTACAAAATGTTTTTAATTTATAAAAGTGTATATAGCAGCCCTTTAATGTCCTACCACCGGTCACGGGCCTTCGTTAATGGGTACCACAGTTCACATCGCTAGCTAGCTCCAGTTGGCGAACTTCACACGTCTTCCTTTTCTTACGATGTTTTTCTTCACCTTAAGATAAATGGTAATAATGTTGCAAATGATTCCCACATAAAAATATCATATTCAGGGATTTGAACCCGCTTCGCTTGGTTTCAAAAGCAAGCGCTTCACCACTGGGTTATCCCGACCCTTACTTTAGAAATGTATATTGGAATTATTACAATTATAATCTAAATAATATGGCTTTCAATTTTCATAGCTTTTAAAAATATGAAAAATGTATTGTTAATAAAAAAAAAACTCTGGTTGAATCGCAGCGGGACTACAATGAAAACTCTAGATATTAATATGATAAAATTCATACGATGACGTACTCGTTGTGCAATACTCATATATAATTTCGAAAGCTTTTAGTCCACAGAAGTACCTACTACTAATTTAAATCGAAACTTTAAAAAATAGATTTTTGACTAGCATTTGCCTACGACTTCACATATATTTTCATATGGTTATTTCGTTTCACAATCATATCTTTGTCCATGAAGGCTTAGCTTAAATACTTTTTGGTACGGATGTAATTTTTAAGATTTACATACATAAATACCTATATAATCAGTTTTATAGAAACAATTGCAATGAAAATAATAATCCATAGATAGTTAGAAAAAAATTGAAAAAGAAAGATAAAAAGTTCGAAATTCGTATTCTTAGAAAAAGTTTTCAGCAAAATGGTTTCCATTTTGCCAAAAGCACTTTTGATATTTTAGAAAAGTTTGTTTAATTTATATCTACTTACTTTATATATAACATTAAATATTTACATTTCTTTCCAGTCTAAGAGAACTGACCGAGTAAGTCAACATTGTACTTACTTTGAAGCTTACGGCTATTTGCAGTTCGTATTCCAAATGTTAACTACTGCTGTGACATTACTTCTGAAATAAACGGTCGTAACTAGGAGTCATTTATCAATTTATGGCTTTATTGACCGACTTCGAAAATAGAAAGTAATGAATTTGGGTTCTTGGTAAATAAAAAATGTTAATAAAACGTCAAGGAAAAGTTTCACTAATAAAGGCTTTGATTATATACATGTCTAGATTGAGCATTGCAAACAAACGACGCGCAGAAAACGGCCTCACTTTACGTGGCATGTGTGAGTATAGCTCGTGTACTTATTGAAGTCAAACTGTCAAGGTGTGCGTGATTAGGGATACCCGCTCCAAATCTTTCTCCCATTATTTAATATGATAAAGGTTAAATAAAATAATTATTTTTAAAACTTTAAATATATAAATGTAATAATTAAAATATGATAATTACTCCTGCGAATATAAAAAAGTACTAGTACTGCTTCATATACTATATAGGTATTACGGTTTTCATTTATTCATATGGATTTCATTTATTTTATATAGGTGGTGGTGAGGGTGATTAAATAAATATTGTTACGAAGATTAGTCAACTACGCAGGATATTTACTATAGTCCACAAACGTACACTAAAACGTGAAATAAAAACTTAATAAAACGTATCGATAAAAAACATTAAAACGTAAAAAATACTTTATTGGTAGTTTTCATTGAATATTAATCATATATTTTCGTACCATCGACTATATTACAATTATTAACACCTATCAGTTATGTTGTTATTTCTAGTGTTTGTTATTAAAGTCGGTTTTGTAATAAACATAACACAATATATACTTTTGCATCATTTTATGATTTACGAGAATGTAATTATGTTTATTTAAACACCGCCAAAATAAAAATAAGTGGTTTGCTTTGGAGAAGGCTTTTACCCCTAGGGGTAAATAAAGTAATTATAATAGTTAAGAATTTATAAATTAATTATGTATATTGAATATAAAAAAAACAAAAGAAATTAATAACTAATTTTTATTTTGTAAAAACTTATTCTAAGTAAATAATTAATAAACTACATACTCCGAATAATACATACGTATGAACATACATACGTTCAATGTCATACAATTTTAGTATTTTATTACTTTTTAAAAATGTTACTTATATATATACTGTTGATAATCCTATATTATAAATAAATAAATAAATACATAAATTTAATAATAATATTTATAATTTGTCTCCAATAATTTCGCTAAGTCTCCCTAGTAATAAGCTGGCAACACAGGCTTGTCAAGTTTACCTAAATAGTAACGAATTAAAAATCCATGTTTTCTTAAAAAATAGTAGTTAAATAACATAACTTACCGATGAAAAGTGATCTTGGTGTTATTATACGGTTATTCCACATAATTTCGACACAATTTGATAGCACAAACCGGCATAATTAATTTTTTTTTCGCGAGCTTGTTATCCACTAGTGGCTCAAATGACACTGACGTACGTGAGAAGCGAGTCTACCAATTTTAGTAGACTTTTTTTGAGCCGTTCGGGACGGTTCAATGTGGTATCTAGACATGTATATAATCAAAGAATAAAGGTGACATAATTAACTATTCTTCTCGGAATAAATGGTCATATTTGAAGTCGGTGTACTGTTTTAGAACAAAATAAAAAATATCCAACTAGAGGTTTTTGTATAGTATTATTAATTTTATATAACTACATTTATATTATTATAGGTAGGTACTAGTCATTCATCCTCTCTCAACTAAGGCTCGTTACCTAGGTACGTTTTAAATTATTTTTAAACGGGTAAATATCTCTGATATAAGATACTTTCCCACAGTAAGAAGTATTGTATATGTTGACCCGGATAACCGGCTAATGTCATCAAAATCTGTCTAGTATTTCAAAGAGATTTTTGAAAAACTAATCGACGTACAGATTCCACTCAGTTACAACGTTTTATATAAGTACCTATAGATTAGCGAAGTGAGTTTATTAATAATTTTCTCTTCCTCCAAAAGTATATAGCCTCACGTATTCTTACGAGACGTCACGGGTCTGTGAACGTGACTTCGCGAACACGAAGGCTTCTCGGTCCGGGACCGCGGATTTAGGTCAACACGGGCCTAATTGGGCCAAGAAAAACAACGACGCTATGTCGAAACGTTGATATTAAAACAATACCCCTTTTAAGCTATTTCAAGTTTGAAGAGTCATAACTTGTAACACGCTAACTATATAATGTTTTTATGCGTGTTAATTTAAAAAAAATGGTGAAATTAAAAAAATATAATGCGACTTCAACACACAACACTATAACACCATGGTAAGCTACAAGGTTTATGTTACGAATACCAGATAGGTGATAATGTATTGTATTCAGCTCTTTATAGGCCCACTGCTGTTACGGGCCTCCCTTCACTCCACGGAGTATCAGTATAGTCGTGGTGGACTATGCTGCTGGCTTAGTGCGAGTTGGCGGACTTCACAGATATGGATATTAAAATCTTTGATATAATTTTATTTTTGGTTATCTAAAGTTAATAAAAGAAATAAAAATTAAATGAACGCTTTTTGTTTTCAAGTTCTATTGTCGTCGGCTTTGGTCGTCGGTATTCAGTAATCAATTTTTATAGCGCTTAGTGTCTGATGCAATTGACCTGACGTTCGTATGCCTAATTCTGTGACAATACGATGATATTGTGTTATTATAGTTCTGTGGCAGATTTTTTTTAGTTTTAGAAAATACCTCTTACACTTGTTTATTCGCATTCTTTATAAAATATTTACTTAATGGATCCAACTTAAACATGTCCTTAACTTCAACTATGTTTAAAAAAATGTAATAACATAAAAATCGTAATTTATTAAGCTCTTGTATTAATTTGTGGTTTACGAATACAATTTTACAAAAACTATTCAGTGATGAACCATATCATAGGTATACCTATCGCGCTATCACAAGAAAAAGTAAAGTTAACTTGACAACTTGATCACACAACATCGTTATTAAATGAAAAAATATGCGTTTATCATTATAAGTAATATTATAAACTCAAAAGAACAATAGTAAAAACTGTCACACATAAATTTAACAAATAATAAATAATTCTTAAACTTATATTTGTTTCTGGTTTACGAATACAATTTTATAAAAACTATCCATTGATTCAACAAATCGTATATCGCGTTCGCGCCATTACGATAAAAAGTAAAGACAACTTGACAGCTCGGTCACAGATTATCAAATATAAAATAATGAGTTCATTCTAATAAATAATAATATAATATTTCATAATTCAAATAGCACCTAACCTCACATTATGCAGAATCACATCATCTGCCTTGCACCGTTTTCCGCTCTCTAATTCCATTAGTAGAGCCCCTTGAGCCTTCGAAGTAATCTCTGGCACTATGCCATATCTATTGCCGGCAGCGATAAGTCAAGCGACCGATATCGACACCTATCGTTCATTGTATGGCTGAACATTGAACAATACACTGAAAAGTTAACTGCACCTTTTTAATGATAATAAAAAAATTGGGTTGCATTTTTCATAAGAGCGTTCAAATGAAAGTAATATATTTAGATAGTGGCAACATATTAAAATATGTCGCCGCCAAGTTTACTCCAGTGTTTTTTTTCGTTATGGCTTACAATTACGTTAACCGACGCAATGCATTCTGCCAGTGTCGCGTTTTGTGAAATAAATTTAAAATGTAAGATAAACATAAGAGTATTTAGTCTAGATACTTATTTTTATTATTTACATTTTTATTAGATTTAATTAACGTAAGCATAAAACAAACCGGTGGCTCGCTACGATGTTAGCATCATAATGGTTGAATTAAAAATAAATTACATTTTAGCGCCAAAACTTGCATAAATATTTTTTTCCTTAATACATACTATTTTTTATTTTATATAAATTAGGTTTTTAAGTATTAATTATGTTACTTTTTAATTAAATAAAAAAAAAAATGTTTGTTGGTCCTCGTATAATGAAGCGGGGTCGAAGAAAGGAAGTTATTACTTTTGGCTTAAGCATTGTAATTTGTATTAAAGGGAACATAAAAAAGGTAAAAATCCGCCCTATTTCTTTTTCGTCGACGCAAAGTAACTTATAATATTAGATATTTCCTAAAAGCCTTCCGACATGGGACTAGTTCCGTTGACGAGATTCAATAAAATATTGACTTTTTTATAAAATTATATAAAGCATGAAAATTATGGTTATTAGAGTTATAAAGAGTTTGAATCCGAATGAAAACTTTTATATATACGAGTATAATATTTGTTATTTTACTCGTATCTTAAAAATTGTACACTATCTAATAAGTATATAATATATACTTACTATAATTACGTTATTATTCTAAGATAATCTATTTTAAAACAATATATTTGTTACTACTTTACTACTACATAATATAACTTCACGACACGTTTGACTCAGTTTGTGTAGTGACCTACGTGCAATCATTGCCGTCAAGGCAGTTTTGTACCTTCGCCTTTATTTGACAACGGAATTATTTTTTTTGTTTGGTAGCTATTATCGAGCTATAACGTTGGTCGTTGTTCATAAAAACATATCTTGATTATTAATCTCATTAGCATCCAGCAGTTCAGCCGGGCACAAAGACAAAAACGCACGCAAGTGGTCCATTTTCAATGGTCGGCTTGCTCATGGTACTTCTTTGACCGCATCGTTGTTGTAGTCTGCATCAGAAGACCTGCCGTTATGGTTGAGATCGAAAGCGAACCTGTAATGCACCGTGTCTATCTAACTCGGTCCCACATACCACACTTGTCTACAGGTGGTATGGGCAAAGGCAATTTTAAAATTAAAAAAAGTGCGTGTGTACAAAGTACACATGTCAGAAGTAAAACTTCTTTTCCAAACTAATTTTTAAATCTCGTTTATATTTATACTAAATAACCCCGTCTGAGCTCGTTGAGAGAGGGAGATGGCGCGAAGGTCACACCCACGAGTTAGACAGAGTTAGAAATGTCACTGACTCGCGGTGGGCGAGATCTAACTAAGGCTAACTCTTCCCCGTCTCTGAGTGCCTGGTACTATGGACTTATTTTTTCGTTTCATCGAGTTTGAAATCACAACGATTCTAAAGAAGTTTCACTTCAAAAAATTGTAATAAAGAGTTGATTAGTGATATGAATACTGCTTTATTCCCTTTCACGAAATTGTTTGTATAGGATACTACTCATACTCGTAGCAATAACGTACTGTAGAATGTGCCGGGAGAGTAAAGGACCGAGATAACAGAAGGCAGCGCTATTATTCTTTACGTATATTTTATAGGTCACAATACGTAATGTGGCATATTAAATATAACTTTTACGTATTTTCGAGCGAATTCACTAAATATTTTATGTGGTATAGTATTGCAATGCATTATAAGCCACGTTTTGGCTTTTGGGAATTGTGTAGTGTTTATTAATTAATTACGTTATGAAATTATTATTAACTGCTAAACGAGATTGCCTTTTTGTTTAAAATATTAATTACCTTTTAGACAGGTATTTTAGGGAGAGACAGTCATTGTAGTATAATAAAGTTAATAAAAGTTTAGAAATACTTTACGTCTTATCTTGTCCTATTAATGATTAGAGAATAAGTATCTGATTAATGATTCTTAAGGCATTTTTTAAAACGATTGCTATCTAAATTCTCCAAATCGTGGTTTTCTCTAATTCGATAGTTTCGTTGTGATAGGACTTTTTTCACTGATACTGCTAAGGATGATTGTCCAATATTTATTTTTAACTGTTAATAATGTATTACAATCTTAAGATGATTTAGTTAACTCGAGTAACTTGATCGTAAAAACGTTTATTCTTCATAATAAACGATCTGACATGAGCGTCTCCATCAATAAATTGCAAGTCCGTAATAAATTCTTTCCAACGAGCTTGTTAATTTACTCTTACTTCATTATATCTTTCTTAGATTGGCGTGAATATTGAATAAAACTATAATTAACTTATACTACTTCTGGCTCCCGATTTTATCGATTTCGAACGATTTACACTAACAGCAATCGTGGTCACGGAAAAGATTACGGCTTTAGGCTTGATAAAGGTTATTTGTTGAAAGACCTATAGTTGATTCTATCCTATGATTTCTTAGAAATAGATTTTCCCGAAGTTAAAAGTATTCAATAATTTGACACAGATTAATAGCTATCAACATTACAAATTTTATCAAAATCTGTTCGGTGGCTTTTTCGCGACGTGTTCTCATGCAGACAGAGAGACAGACTAATTTGCGCTGTATATTATTGCGTTATAGCTATAAGCTACTACATATTATTGCGATCATTATGTCTATTGCCACGGGATTTTCGAAAAAAATATTTAATTGATTATTTTAAATCGATTACAATTTTATTATATATATATGGATATCTATTAACGAATGAAATGTGTAAGCGATTAGCGATGCATCAAGCAGTGCTTAGCATTAGGCATATTTTGTATTTATTAGAATAATAGATATACTATTTCAGTTGCTCATGTTATTGCTATTTTATTTGCAAAGGTTTTAATTAGACTATAGTTTGAAACAAATTACTATATTGCTAAATGTTCCATTTATGAACAATACTGTACTTTACATTGTAGGAATTTTTAATTACTAGCAAAATATTTTTAGATAGGTACTGATTACATTCTATGATTCTACCTATATGAGTTTACATTGTACCTACATAAAGCTTCATATTTTATTCACATATATTGAAATAGTATGTACTTATATATCATTTATTATAGTATTTACTTTAATTAAATTAATATATTTCAATAAGCATTTCGCTGCGACTCCACCTTGTAGTATATTTAGACAGCTGGACAATGGACATCCTACAATTTTCCTTAATAAGTAAGGTTTCAAATTTGCCAGATCATTCCATATACATATTACACGTAAAAACAATCAGAAAAATACATAAAAAGGTGATTACTTAAGTTTTATTTTAAATTTACTGATTAAAACATCTGTAATAACTACGTATAGAGCCTAGCGTATGGAAAAAAATAATTCAGATCAAAGAATATCGTTTAATGTGCGACTGAAATACAACACGCTGAATTATTTAGCTCTCTTTTTACTAATATTGATCTCGCTGTACACAAAACTCTGATTTATGAGACGAACCAATCCAATCAACTTAGTAATTATCACTTCAACGACTGATTTGTGATTTGACTACTTCATAATTAGAATGCGAGTGGAAAGATTAATTATTTGTAATTTGGCGCGTCCCGTCCTTGACACGGCGCGATCAAGCCCTTGGGCGTCGCGGAGATGAGTTACAGCTTCATGGTTATTAAATTTGATTAATATTGTAAATACATTAATTACAAGTATCTTTTAAATCATAATGTATGTATGTTCTTTGTGAGTTATGAAAATTAAGATATGGGACTCTATTACTGCATTATGCCTAATATCTACGTCAATTTGTATGTTATACCACAGATCACATAATATTATACCTATTTTCTTTATGAAAACTGTATTTATCAAAGTAAGAAGGAATATCATAAAACAATAAATGGAAAAGTATAGCCTTGTTTATACTTATAATACTAACGAACTGAAAGCTTTGCAGTCTTAAACAAAAGCTTTAGAAAATAAATTCGTGTCAACGACAAATAAAATTAAATATGTAGATCTTCTGGACTTAGTTGTTAAGCTTACAATGTTAGTGTTGTTTAGCTTTACAGTTCAGTAAAGAAAAGTGTAACAGATTTCCTCTTTATATTTTTCAAGGTTTATTTATTAGGGTGTTTTGTGTAAATATTTATATTGATTTAATTAAGTAGATAATAGTAAAAGCATGGGAAAGCAATGTCATAGTACATATTATTAGCAAAAAACTGAGTTTTGTAAGGGCTCACGTAGTTTTTTTATCAGGTAATAATTTTTAAGACAGTTTTTAACGTTTATTACTTTTAATAGTTATAAAATTATATGTTTTTAACAAGTAATACATCTAGATATGAAGTTAAATCCCTATGTTAAAGCACTAATCTATGTGCGTGATAGTTTTTCATTAAAGTGTACCACAAAATGCTCAGGTTGTGGGGATGGTGTTAGGGTTCGCTTTACTCATCCTAATAATTTATTTGTTACAGAAATCCTTAAAGTATATGGTGATCGATTAACGGAATGGGAAAGAACAGAGGTACGAAAATACCCAGAAGTGTGGTTTCTGGGCTTAGAAGCGAATAAAGTGCAAGCGCGGTCCAACCTGCCCAACAATTGCGGCTTTGATGATGAAAATGGCAGCTATAATAAAGTAAGTCAAGTAAAAAGACTTTATATTAACTTTGTAGGTATTTGTAAGGTTTCGCGTTTTTTATCAATTTGTATGAGTGTAATACCTTTTTTTTAATTTAGTAGATAAAGGAAACTCAGCTGTTGTGCCTACATAAATGTAGAACTATGTGACCTAAAGAGGTCTTAAAAAATAAATTAAGCTATACCACAGCCAACTACGCAGGAAATATAGTGCAAAAATGTACACGTGTATAGGTACAATCGTTTCACCATGTAGGTAGGTACTCTCAAATACCGATGGGACATCGAATGATGTTTCGAGTCAACCGGTGGAAAATCAGGCACAGGACCAACTTTACGTGCTTTCTAAGGCATGGGGCTGGAATACTACCAACTTGCCAACTACGGACTGTTACTGATTTTTTCTTTATATTTAAAGATAAGAAAATACTTAATAACTAAACTTGGTCCGACGCGGGACTCGAATCCAGGACTTTTATATGAGCCGTACATACTAGTCACTACACAACAGAAGAAGTACATATATATTATATAGCGATGCTATTCATATAAACTCTTATATTACTTCCGACCTTTGTTCTTCACATTTTGCGTGACATTTTTTAATATAATATTTTCGTCGCCAATACCCTTGTTTCTTCGAGAAATAAAAACACGTAAAGCCTTCTTATCATTCTTTACTTCGCTGACATTGACATGATGGTAAAAACAAATATAATATTTAAATCTCTCCCAGCTAAGTATTTAAAATGTAACACTGGCACGATTTTCGTTAAAGTACTTTGTTAGTAAAGTAAAAGTAAACATACTAAGAGGAAACGTTTCATTTATGAATATATTTTAAATTTTAGGTTTCTGGGAAACTCAACGTTTATAATGTAAATTATGACCGATTTTTTTCAGGGAATAAAAAGTTGTTTTTGAACGCAACATTAAATATGGCATAAAATAGTTTTAAGAACTACGAGTACTTAAGGGCAATTTAAAGGAGATAAAAGATGAGTGTGAATTTCTCATCATATATGAAATTTCAGTATAAAAATACAAGCTTCTTATATAAATATTTAATATAAATATAAAATATCAGTCACTGGCCTTCCTTTCATACGAGGGTTCACCATAGTTCACCGTGCTGTTTAAGTTCGGGTTGGCGGGCTTCACGTCTTTTGGAAACTTGCTAGATTCTTTCAGCCATGCAGGTTTCTTCAAGATGTTTCACCAAAATAAGTCAATGGATTTGCTTGATGTTATTGGATGACAGAAGATTACTACCATGTACCATCGTATCTATTAATCATATATTATATTTTAAATTTCACCATTTAATATAAGTGCTAAAAAAGTTGAATAAAATACCATTTTGATGACCTTAAGTAATCTTTAGGTTCTTTTTCGTCTTAATTTCACAATGATAAAACAAAAACAAGTCTTCAAAATATTAACATGCTTTAATGATATTTATTCCAGCAAATCCACGACCACATAGCCTACCGATATGAGATCCTCGAAGTCATAGGCAAAGGTTCCTTCGGGCAAGTTATCAGGGCATTGGACCACCGCTCCGGTAACCAAGTGGCCATCAAGATCATCAGGAACAAAAAGAGGTTCCACCACCAGGCCCTAGTAGAAGTCCGGGTACTGGATCACCTCAGGCTAAAAGATAAAGACCAATCGCACAACGTCATACACATGCTGGACTACTTCTATTTCAGAAATCACTTGTGTATAAGCTTTGAACTTATGAGGTTAGTTGGCTCCAATTTTTTTAAATTCTTAATAGACTTACGCTTTAACGTTTAACTTAAAAGATAATATTATCCGCTATAACCCGATATTAACAAAAAACATCATAAAAAAGAAAGTAGTTGAATTTGCTATGATTATTTTCTTCTATTCTACACATATTATCTAATATTCATTTAAATTGAATAATAACTTAAAATGTCTGCGAAATTTTACTCTTTACTTAGAGAACTTGCTCTTTATTTAGAGTTAATAATTTACAAATATTTTTCTTATAATATATATTATTAATTTATAACTATATAATAAATAATTCGCTTAACGAAAGTCCATCAATAATTATTCTGATTAGCAAGTTCGGGAATTCTGCTCTGCAGCGGAATGCTAGCGCAAAGTTTCCGCAGCGACGGTAATGAATGGCATTGTTCGTGTGTCACGCCGTACCAGGATACAGCGAAAAGCTTGCATTCAATTACAAAATTACTATTAGTTTATTGTCGATAATGACAAGCTATAAATAACTAATTATGTTTTTATGAACCAACTTTAAAATCAGGAGGTTATGTGTTCTTTAAGTAACCTCACCTTTTAACACAGTCACTCATTTGATGCCGTACAAACTTTTATATAACTATAATGTGACATACAATGATGATGGTAGAAGGCATGCTGATTAAAATTCGCTATCATGAAATCATTCTTGACCGAATAGAAAAAAAGGAGAGTTAATATGTTTTAACGCGACATTTTGCTCATTTCATTTTCAATTTCTCACATATCTAAAGTTTTTCGACTATTCCATAATATTGAATCGATGTTCTACGAACCTATTTATTTTTACGTAATAATAATTTCTTCCCGCCCGCCCAATCTCATTGAGACTAGCACAGGAGATATTATATTTCACAAGTGTACGCGTAGACACAGATACGTATTCTATTCCTGTTATTCTCATACTCCGGTGGGACGACACTCGACTAGTAATCAGAAAGACTCCAATCTAAACTAGAACCGACCCGGGACTCGAACTCAATACCGGAATGTACAGTCGTACATGCTAACCACTACACCGGCAAGCTTTACGCATTTTCTTCATCTAACAAGAGATTATATCGATGTGATAACGACACGTTTGGTGCAGTTTGTAGTGACCCTACTTTCTTGCGCTAGCTGTCGCGGGTTCGAGTCCCGCTGGGGGCATTCATTTTTAAACTCGGATGTTTGTACTCCGGTCATGGATGTTTATATTTATAATATGTATGTATTTAAACTTATATAATATGTATATGTACTATATTAACTTTCTGGTATCCGTAACACAAGCTTCCTTCGTAGCTTACCACGGAACTAGATGGCGCTGTGTGTAATAATGTCCCAACGATTTATTCCAGCATCAACCTATACGAGCTGATCAAGAAGAACAACTACCAAGGGTTCAGCCTGAGCCTCATCCGCCGGTTCACGAGCTCGCTGTTGCGCTGCCTGCGGCTGCTCGAGGCCGAGAACATCATACATTGCGACTTGAAACCTGTGAGTATTTTCTACTGAAACATACTTAGTTTTAGGGTTCCTTACTTCAAACGAACGCTTTGTTTTCCTTCTGTCTATCAAGACCGTTTATTTGCAATTCAATTCAATTTTCTTGCTAATAATTTAGTTTTTTTTATTATTTTTAGGATTACTTATGAATTGTGAATTTGTATATAAAATTTATTGTTTTGATTAAAATAAAGTTTGATTCAAGTGATGTGCATATTAACTACAGAAGAATGGACTGGAATGGAATGGATTTTTGGACTATAGTCTTATCGCTGTCTTCTCCAACGCCATGTATTATTAAGATTCTTATCTATTTTTGTACCTTGGCCAGTGGGCGTTTTACTAATATATGATTTAAAGGAAAAACATATAAAACGGTTATTAAAACTCTAGAAATAGAATCATAATGTACTTATTTCTCATGACATTTTTAATACATACTAGTAGTAATTACTACTCATCGAATGTTGCAAAATGACATTTTGTCCAAGCACATAGGACAACAGAATAAAGAATATTGTGGCATATTGAGAGCTTATTGTTAATTCAATTTGCTTTATTAATCAAACTCGTGTGTTCCATTTATGTAATAAGTTTTCAGTCGTTATAAATTGATCAATTGCACGTGATGAAATAAATAGTAAATATGTAAAACTTTCCGAACTGGTAGTAAATAAAGAAGTAATTACTTCAATTTCCTTTGTCTTATTTACCTATTCCTAAATTTCTTAATCAACTTAATAATAATATATAAAGTAATAAAACAGAAAAAGAATAGTTTCTCATAATTTTAAAGTAATAGAGAGTAGTTTGAAGCTTTTGTTATTTCTATAATTTCTAAATTTCTACCACGCGTCTATAACACACACCCCTACCCTTACAGTTTTCCAATTCCAACACCTTAAGGTTGCCTGGATCGCTGTTTTAGTGATAAGGCCGTCTCATGTACATATTCGCTGTTTTTTTTTTATTATTATTTGTATTTTCTTCCTAATGTGTGTGTACAATAAAGAGTATTTATTATTATTAATATAAGCCACAGAGCAATGACCGGTATGGAACGGTTCCAGGAGAACATCCTGCTGAAGGCGCGCGGCAGCTCGTCCATTAAGGTGGTGGACTTCGGCAGCTCGTGCTACACACACGCGCGCGTCTACACCTACATCCAGTCGCGCTTTTACCGCAGCCCCGAGGTCATCCTCGGCCTGCCCTACGGGCCCGCCATCGACATGTGGAGCATGGGTGCGTACACCATACACCCGTCTAGGATTAATATATACAAAAAAAAATTAAAAGTGCGTGTGTACAAAGTACACATGTCAGAAGTTCTTCAAACTTCTTTTCCATACTAATTTTTAAATCTCGTTTATATTTATACTAAATAACCCCGTCTAAGCTCGTCGAGAGAGGGAGATGGCGCGAAGGTCACACCCACGAGTTAGACAGAGTTAGAAATGTCACTGACTCGCGGTGGGCGGATCTAACTAAGGCTAACTCTTCCGTTCCGTTTCTAAGTGCCTGGTACTATGGAGTTATTTTTTCGTTTCATCGAGTTTGAAATCACAACGATTCTAAAAAAGTTTCACTTTAATATCGCCTCTACTGGTGACAGGAAAGCTGGCTCATTTTTCGCCCAAAGAATCGGCATTGCCATTCAGCGGGGGAATGCGGCCAGCATTCTTGCCACTATTCCGCACGGACACGACTTGTACAGTAATAATTAAGTGTATATTTGCTTTGTATATAAAGTTAAGTTCACTTGTAATTTCCTTTATTGTAAATAAATAATATATACAAATAAAATTATATCAGTAAAAAATCTGTTGAGATATTACACGAAGTGAGGGTGAGTCGCTTGTTTAAGATAAACATTTCCATCATAAATTACATTTGTGTAACTCTAGCGGTTTTGGCAGCGCATGCCAGAATAGCTCGCAGATGGTACATTTTTTACTACTTACTTGACACTTATCGTCATATTTTGGACAATTCACACAATATCTATAATATTAATAGCTATAATATTGTACAGTTTCATTAAAATCCATTCAGTAGTTTTTACGTGAAAGAGTAACAAAAATCCATCCATACTTACAAACTTTCGCGTTTATAATATTAGTAGGATTCATCCAATTCTACACTGGTTTTCTCGTAATGCAGAACGCTCACCAACAGACAGTCTAAAAATAAAAACTGGATACAGCCTTAATATCTCAGATCAAAAATATTTAATTTAAAGATTAGGATTTTATAATATGATTAAAACATGAACGGATGTTTTATGTTTATATCGGCGTTAATTACTGTATTTCCCTACAAATTAGCAACTCATAAAAAATAAACGTCGGTTTGTATATCTAAACGTGTTACTTCATTATAAGCTTCAAGGCACTAAAGTAGAAAAAAATCTTTAAAAAACAACAAACGATTTTATTACCTAATAACATATTAAAATAAAGACTACAGTCGCTTGTAGTATTTTGTGAAATATAACCAATTCACGAGTGGTAGAGGGTTATGTAAGCGCTAAGGTAGAAAGCTGAGAGAAAGGCGACGAGTCACATGTGCGATCCGCAAATATCGACATACCTCAGTCTGGTGTTTTTACGCAATAGACGGATTCACATCTGGTGCTATTATAATATTTATTTAATATATACAGGTAAATAAAATTGAAGTGTCTGTCTGTAATGTTAAAATGACAGCTTATTACGAAATGCATACTACATTATTTATTATCTATTTTTACAACAAGACTTACTTTTTTTTAATTTTTGTCTTTCTGCTTGTCCCGACTAATCTTTAGAACAGCTGGACTGATTTTGACTGAACTTTTACTGGCTACTAGCTGGTGTTACAAGGATTAACTTTGCTACTTAAATTTTAGAAAAAGAATTATTAATAAGGTTCTGCTAAAAGAAATAAAAATGTATCGCATCCGAGCGAAGCCAGGGTAAGTTGCTAGTATCTGTATAGTGACTACTTCGTGTTATGTCTTATATTCATATTTATCTTATTTCACGATCATTAAAACGATACTCAGTATAAACAAAGAGAAAGAGTAGTTTAACTGGTTTTTTTCCTTTTTTTGTTGGTCAATGAAACAGAAAGGCGAACATTCGTTTCAGTCAAATTATCTACCTGTGTAGGTATAACAATTTAATAATATTTATATTCTTTAATTTTTTTTATAACTTTAATATGTTTAAACTTATAATATAGAAATATTATAAGTTTAAACACCCATGACTGGAGTATAAACATTCATGTTTATCATATAAATGAACACTACCGCGGGACTCGAACCCCCGACTGCCGGCAAATGGTTCACTACAAACCAAGCCAAACGAGTCGTCACGTCTCATAGTTAAAATAGAAACTAAAAACAATATATACTAATGTTATAAAGCAGAAGAGTTTGTTTGTTTGGTTGAACGCGCTAATCTCATGAACTACTGGTCTGAATAAAAAAATCTTTTTGTGTTGGATAGTCCATTTATCGTTGAAAAATGTCGCAAAAACGAGAAGAGCGGGCGTTAGTTCTGCGAGGTATCATACCGCGCGACTCAGAAAGAATTTGGTTTGCGTTCTTTATAATGCGTGCGAAGCCGCGGGAAATGCTATTTATTGATAACTAGCGGAACCCGCGGATTTGCTTGCGCGTCCAATTGACATTTCGAGTCTATCTAACCGAGCTACATTATTTTTTTAAATATATTTTTGATTGATAAATATATTATATTTTAATACTTATTATTCCGGGCTAAGAGGAATCCAAAATATCAAGCATCATAAAAATTGGTTCAGCCGTTGTTGAGTTATAAATGGTGTAACTAACACGACTTCTTACTTCTTACTTGACTTATATATATATATATATATATATATATAAGAAGTTATAACAGAAACGTTTTATCGCAGGCTGTATCCTGGCTGAGCTTCACACCGGCTACCCGCTATTCCCGGGGGAGAACGAGGCAGAGCAGCTCGCCTGCATCATGGAGTTGCTCGGCGCGCCGCCGCCAGACCTACTGCTGCACGCCACTAGGAAACGACTCTTCTTTGGTAACTTTACTTATTATTATAGTCTTGATTCCAGTAGAGAAATTATATATTTTTATTATATGTAGGCCAGTGGTTTTTCGAGATGTGGTCACGATATAGACTAGCGTTTTCCTCGGGCACATCATTTGCTATGTTTTATACCTTTTTATATAAAGATATGTGTTATTTGTTTATTTGACGATGTGCTTTTTAAAATATTACTGATAAGGTTCTTCGAAAATCTCATCATTAGGTTTTGCGTGAAAGAATAATAAACATCTCTCATATTGCATGAAACAAGGGAGGGAGAGTCGCTAAGTAGGTAGTATATATATAAAATAAATAAATAAATAAATCAAAATAAAAATAGTTTATTTCAGATTAAAACATCCATATTGCGTTTAGTGTGTTAGTAACAATGTTTACTTATAAACTATGTTAGTTATTGTTAGTAAGATAAGAATAAAAATAAAGTAAGTTAGTAAAAAGATTTGCTTATTAACCGACTTCAAAAAAAATTCAAAAAAGGAGGAGGTTATATGTTCCGTTGTATGTATTTTTTTTTTTTTTTTATGTATGTTCACCGATTATTTAATATAAATAATTGTACCTGTTAACCTTAAAATATAATTAAAACCTTAGAAAATAATGTCATGTACTTTGTGCACTAGACTCGAAGGGCTCGCCGCGCTCGGTGACGAACTCGAAGGGCCGCAAGCGCCGCGCCGGCGCGCGCTCGCTGGCGGCCGCCGCGCGCTGCGACGACCCCGCCTTCCTCCACTTCCTGCACCGCTGCCTCGAGTGAGTGCTTGCTTCTTACCACTCCTGTTGTAGCTATGAAGATCCTGGGTTCGAGTCCTGCGTCTCGCATCTCATATATCACCACTTTCCTTATAATATAGAACTAACCTAACCTATTTGAGAGAACCTGACAAGTTTTTTATAAGACAAGTGTTGTCAGCCAACCCGCACTTGTCCAACGTGACGAACTATGGCCTGATGGCTCTCGAAGCCCGCACCCAGTAATGGGACTCTAATCAAAACTGAATACATTGTTGCCATTTTCCTCTTCGTTTAATTAAACGAACTGCGTAACGAATAGAACATACAACTTCATGTAAAACTCAATTAACTGCAAATTAATTACCCAAGAATCAAACAAAGATTAATCGTAAAGTTCACAAACTATCTTTCACATACCGTAATCAGTTATGCAATCAAATAAGAACAAGACTTTCTCCCAAGTTCACACTTTTTTGTGGCATCACAAAGATTGAATGGATCGAGTTATGAGTTATACCCAGCTTCAATACATACGCAATAAAAGCAAAAAGTAAAAGTGAATATCCATTATGTCTTAATAAATCAATACATCAAATTGTAGAAAAAAACTAGCCTTTACCCGTGACCTCGTCCGCGTTATATTATAGCGGTCTAACCTTTCAATATTTTTGTATATGGCAATTTTCAATACGATTGATTAGACGAAAAATCGTCTCTATCATTCTCTGTGAAACACTTGTTTTCAAACTTTGTTCTTTTTTATTTTGGAACGAGCTTCCTTATGGGGCGTTGCGGAGGAGTACCCTAGCCGGGAAAAAAACGTCCGTAGCGTTAAAAAAAAAGCGTAAGATTTTAATGTATGGTCAATGTATGATGGCTTTTAGAAGACAGTACGCCTTGGGAATGATGTGATCGCCGCCAGGCTATTTCAACATATAGAATTATTGTTAATTCGCAAATAAATTTGAAAAAGAGAGTTAAAAACAATAATTATAGCCCCGCTGAGTTTCTTTCGGCAGTTCTTCTCAGGTCAGAGGTTTCTTCTTTCCGAACTGGTCGTAGACTCATGACGTTCAGTAAAAATTGAAACAATTTTTATGGTGAATAAAGTATTTTGGTTCGATTTAATACAGTATCTAATGTATAGTTTTTATAAATCATTGTAAATAAAATAAAGGTGTTAAGTAAATTTTGTAAAGTACTTTTTTTAATTTTATCAATAAAAAAATCATAAAAAATGTATACCCGAATAATTTTTTTCTTTATACCGCTAATAGAACTTAAAATTATTATTTTTATAATAAGGAACTTCGTTCCTATCCGGTGTCCCACGACACCACACGGCTTTTTTTATTACAATGATTATATTTTTCAAGAGATGTGAATGCCTATACAATATATAGCGACTGTTGCAACATTAGATTAATTTCAACCTTGCATTATTTTAAATATACGCATAGTATTCATTTAAATTGTACAAGTATTTCCCACAATGTCTGAGAGTATGAAAAATGTTGAATTTAATATGAATCTCGCAATACCACATCTGTTCCGGGTCGTTAGTTATCTGTACCAATGGTGCTTTGTTTCGATGAGGTTATCTTTATTGGAACAATGGGAGCATTTATACCTGACTGCTATTATTTCACACACATGATACACCGCTTTGATCATCGTCTCGGATTGTGATAATCCACTTATTACGCCGGCGCGGTGGTGTGAAGTTCGATTCTAAAACTCGACTTGATGTATTATTACATACTAGTTGAACCTGCGACTTCACTCGATCAAAATCTAAGTCGCTTGCTTAAGATAAACAATTCCATCATACATTACATATTATGTGTAACTCTAGCGGTTTTGGCAGCGCACGCCAGAATAGCTCGCAGATGGTAGATTTAGTACTATTTACTTGACATTTATCGTCATACTCGTATTTTGGACAGTTCACACAATCGCTCTAATGTTTTAAGACATTTGTCGATCTTCTTAATATTGTATGATAAACGTGATATAAAAACAGTGAAAACTTCGACAAAATTATTCTCACCATTCCATTTCCAGTTAAAAGTGTAATATTATGGAATAAAATTAAGTATCTTTTCGAATTTGTTTTCGCCTATTTGTTTTAATTTTTGGTTCCCGACGTTTCACATGTTTTACAGTTTACAGCAATCATGGTCACGGGAAAGACTCAAAAGATACCATATTTAAAAAATATCATTTTTTCGTATTAATTACTTGAAAGAGACTCACCCTTGCTTCGCTCGGGTTCGTCCCTAGGTTTAACTCGAGCGAAGCCGCGGGTTCCGCTAGTATATATATCTCTATAAATTATAGCCTATGTGATGTGTTCTGATGTGTCAACTATATTATTGTAAAGTTTCATTAAAATCCTTTCAGTAGTTTTTACGTGAAAGAGTAACAAACATCCATCCATCCATCCATCCATATTTACAAACTTTCGCGTTTATAATTATTATTGAGTTTAATGTGTTTTTTTCTGTTTACACTTGACATTGGCCAAAACTAGCTGATTACCATAAGTAGAAGAATAGAAATTATTTATATGTGAAAGTGCTTTAGTTAGTTTGTTTTCTCTCATTCAGGTACAATATTATAATTAAATGAATACAATTTGTTTTAAGTCTCACGGGATATAATTATATAGCTACTTCAATTAAAAGTTGCTAAGGTCACGAGGTAGTTGAAGTGAGTGCGAAATAAAAATATAACTAGTGTTGCCTGCGGATTTTCTTGTAGACAAAATGATATTATTAAATAGTTGATTAACTTCTTAAAAGAAAATGTGAAGTTTACCTACTAGCAATATGTGTGATTTCCATATAAACATATGATAAAATATAGATTATTATACTTCGGTTCTATCAAAAAAAGCTGATTCGCTGATATCATCTATGATCGTGTAGATTTTGAGTTTCTGTGTTTAGTCAGTCAGTGAATGAGTGATTTTTCCGATTTAAATTAAGGGAATTTTGAAAATTGCACGCTTTTTGTATCATCTTTCAGAATAAGTGCTTTTATTCTTCCAAGTAGAAATCAGAAACATTACTCAGTTCATTAATCTGTCACTGGCAATTATGTCACGCCGCAAAACATGGTGTCATGTAAGTGTAATAACGCTCTCGAGTTATTAGATTGCGTAACATCGGACATTATGTATATGTTAGTTTTGTAGCTAAAATTATATAGTTATAGGAAGTCCCTAAAATTAAATTTTCTTTAGGATGGAATGATTTGTTGATTCAATTCAATTATTTTATTCAATAGCTTCTAGGAGAATTATTTCTCTAACCTCGGTTTTGAAGTTGGTAGTTTTTTTAATTTTTTCATTATAAATATAGCAGCAACTAGGTTTGTTTATTATAGAAAAGATTTGTTTGTACAAATAAATAAAAAATAAAAAAATAAAAATAGCCTTTATTGCTGTTTTCTTTTTACAAATACACAATACAATTACGAATGCCTATTCAAACTATTAAACTTTTATGTAATTATTAATTTAAGGTAAATTACTAAAATTACTATCGGCAACTGGAGTTTTTTTAACAGCTGTTTGTACAAATATACCTATATAAATACCAGAACCGAATTCGATTTTTGATCGAACTTTCCGTACCACTTGTAAATTGAGACTGGTACCTATAAAAATAGTCTATTTGCATCCCTCTAATAGAAACTATACGTATGTTCTTTTTAATTTAATCCAAACCTTAAAAATTGTCGAAAGTGAAAAGGAAACAGACAGACAGACGACTATTTATTTATACTTTTTGGTTTAGTAATTTCATACTCTACACGTGAGAAAACAGCCACAGTATCGACAATGGTCAAAGTAAGCTTAAGAATATACGTACCATAAAGTACCTACATTCCTTTTGAATGATTAACGTCTATTCAAGTGACATAGGACTTGTTACACTACGTTTACGTACAAGTAAATTACCTAACAAATAAGTATGCAAATCGTCTATCAATCATCTCACGCACTTCAAAGAAATTGCCGCGTCGTGAAGCTTGTAGTGTACCAATGTTTTTAACTTATGTAAAAATCTTTGTTATATTACACACATTTTTAGTTACGTGTACGCTTTTATTAGGTTCATTATGTAACTAAATCATTTAAGTCTAGTTAAGATGTAAAGCTATTATACCGCAGTCTGACCAAGTGCCAACCCGCATTAGCCCAAATTGTGGACTTAGGTGTGATCCCCCTCGTATTGATGGGAAGCCAAAGATCGCATAGAATGATAATATTTTTTTATTTGACACATTTGGATCTGGTATCCATAGCACAAGGATAGAGCCCTTAGACCTCCTTAATGCGTCCCTGTCGCAAAATCCGTTTTTAGCGGACTATGTCAAATTTCATCCGTATACTTCCTGCTGTTTTCGATATTTCGTGATGTGTAATGACCTTTCGCTTTTATGTATTTACTTAAGTACATTTTCAAAATATCCTGTTAAGAAACTTGTTTGATTTGTTTGTACTTTAAACTAGATATATCGAAGTAAATTTAATTAAAAATTATCTTGTTTGTCTCAAATATAAACTTCATATTGTCATCCTACATCTGATAACAGTATAATAACTGGATGTCTTAAAGTCGACCTTTGCTAGTGAGAGCGGTGAAAGCATACAACTCTAGACCTTGCCTCACGATTTACACAAAACAGGGTATTTGGACACATTCGCACTTAGACTAGCCACTGCTGACTTTCGCGCACTTTAAATATCCTATTATGTAAAGTTTAAATCCAGGTATCATCAGCGTCTACAGGATAGCAAAATGGTTGAATTACATACGTAGTAGGTACTATAAGAAATTAACGTCAATACTAGGACAATAGGTACTACCTACTCAATTTTTAAAAAGTCTTGCACCCGTTCAGAAAACAGCGTGTACTGAAAAATGTTTGTCTTTATTTGCCTCTTGTAAATATTATTATTATAAATTAGTACAGCATTAGAGCCTATTACATCATTCGCAAGGAGTGCCAAAAATACATCTAAAAACTTTCTATTCACATTGAAAGTTAAATATATGTGTAGTTTGAAAAATAATAACGTTTGTAAGCATTTAACAAATCAAAAATACGTATGAAAATTATATGTAATGAAATATAATTTAAAAAATGTCTGAGCATCCATAGCATCGCATACTTGACCTTTAGCCGTGAGAGCGGTGAAAGTGTAAGGGATAGGCTCAGGTCGTGATCGCTAAAACGTTATCTCACGCTCGTATCAGTTGTGATGCTGTAATTATACTAAATGTAGACAAAAATGTTCACCCACTCACTCATACATGTCCAATGAAATTTTAACCGACATCAAAAAAGGAAGTAGATATTCTACATAGCGTCAATTTTTAATAGTTAATTACTTAGATTTAACCGAATATTTGCCATGATAAATAAAACTATCATTTAAGATTTTGTCGCAGATTTAATTTAATTTTTGGTTCCCAAAGTTTCGAACGCTAAATTAATATAGAAGTCACTCTTGGAACATTCATTTAATTTTTAGTAATAATAAATTTTTACATTCGCTTTTGAATGGGTATTTTTACGCTAAGATTTAACATTTTACATCCGCAGAAAGAACTTTATCATGCATAGAATCGTATATTTGAAAAAAAGAAAATATTATAGTCATACAAACCACATCAAATATTTACTTAGATTTTGTTTTTTGTTTTATGAACACTTTCGCCTTTATTTCTTAACTGAGCACTTAAATTGCTTCACGTGTTAGAGTTCTTGCCGTTTAAGCAGTTTGTTGTCATACTTTACTATCTCCGCATTCTTTCCCACATTCTTGTATAAGAAATTAGAGCCTTAAATTGTTAGGTAAAAAAGTTAATAGTGAACATTTTTAAGAAACAGGCATCCTTCTAATGGAATGACTTAATTATGGCGTAACTTGGAAATCATAGAATCATAAGATTATACGATCGTATGATTTTCAAGACTGAGGTCTTAGAGACTAGAGTCGAGTTCAACTCTACTTATCTGCTTTATTTGTCATCCTCCAAATATTTTCTTCTTTTCTATTCTTTCTTTGATCTTTTTACGTAAAAAATATTTTTTTTTCCTAACCGGACAACAATCTACGAGTAACATCAAACTAAACATTAAAATATGTCCAGTAGTTGTCTCTTGAATCCACAAGATTTTCAAAAAAAATATTGTACAGATTTGAGATGATTTTTTTTTTACTTTGAAAGATACAAATGCTGAAACTATTCTATATTATAACTTGTATGTAGACTGTAGAATGTTATTCATTATGTAGTTTAATAAGCGGTATCTATTAGTTACGGTACGTCGTAAAAACAGATGGTCTTATGTTGTAATATCTCATATAAAATAATACTTTTTTTATATTTTTCTCTATAAAAAATATAGTAGCGGCGAAATTGGTGGTATTTCTCATCGGTAATACTCGTATGAGTATAGAATTAGTTTAAATAAAAAACGACCTAGGTCACACACATCCCCCTATTTAAACGATTCTGTGGATAAATTTTCAAATATAATTGTGCTGAACTGCTTATCTTTGTTATATAAAAAGTCTTGAGCAAAATTTAATGAATTCAGATTCTGCAATCTTGGGTCTAACTTATTGGTAGTGAGGGCTCATGAGCTTTCGACAGTCAAGCCTTGCGATGCCAAGCACAAAAAACAGAAAGGTAGCTGGCTAGCTGAAGCTATGGATCGTGTACCATGTGGGTTGCTATTTTCTATCAGACAAGCGTCTGATTTCTGATACAAGATTTTACTATTGAAGCAATTACGTGGATGTTGTACGAGTCGTTGACTTCAGCGCATAAGCGATCCTACGATACCCCATTAAGAGGTTGGGACATTATGTTGGGACATTATTACACACAGCGCCATCTAGTTCCGTGGTAAGCACGTAAGCTACGAAGGAAGCTTGTGTTACGGAGACCAGGGGGCGTACCATGAACTATTTGAAAACATTCTTATTTCAAGACTGTTTTGTTTCAAGTTTACAATAATCTTACTTTCCTTGCTATAAGGACGTCATGGTACGAAAAGTCAAAGTAAGATTATACTTGCTATAAGAGTTCATAGTACGCCCCCAGATAGTTGATATACTACATATATAAGTTTAAATACATACATATTATAAATATAAACACCCATGACTGGAGGACAAACATTTGATTTTAACAAATGAATGCCCCCAGCGGGACTCGAACCCGCGACCTCTGGCGCAAGAAAGTAGGGTCACTACCAACTGCGCCAAACGTGTCGTCAAACCAGGTACAGGTAGATGTTCCGTTGGGTTTTAATGGGAAGTACTGGCAGCAAGTCCAAAATAACCACCTATTTGTATGCAGGTGGTATAACTAAAACCTTACCTAACAGTTAGTGTTAGAGTTTTTTAAGTAAATAAATCTTAAGCAACAACAAAATGGCAGTTGATGTATCCAAATAACAAATTATGTAATGCAAGTGTTAAGACATCTATTGGCATTATTGAGATATGCAATACTTAATAACATACATTATCCTTCTTAATAGTGTTCATTTGAAAAGTGATCCGACGATGATTAGACATTATACAGTGAAGAATTTAATAAGCTGTAATTATATATAACGAAATACTATTATTAAAATTACAACTGTTAATTATGTGGAAGTTTTACGATGTATTATTAGATTAAGAGTTGAACTTTCGACCACTTCGTGGATATTTCTGCTCTTTAAATGATAGTAGCCGAGTTATATGCTTCTAAATGCATGTGCTAAATCTTTCTTAATACTTAGTTCTTAAAAGTATTTTAACCTACATTAGATTCAATTCAATTTTCACGCACTCACTTCTAATTATTCCAAAAAATGCCGATGTCATGAAGGTAACTGTAAAAAAAACTTTCATAACTTTTTAAAAATCATAGTTCGAAATAACCATGAACTTGGTTATTACATATTTACATATAATTCATAACATTTTTACATTGTCTGTTGTATAATGTAGTCAAAAAGGAGACATACATTATATTAAAATATAATTTCTAATAAAAAAAAGAAATAAGATATGCTTAATTACAATAATTACTTGTAATGTATAAGTAATAAAATTAAAACTTTTCTAATTAATGCGAACTGGAGACGAATGTGCTAATTAGTTATGCATTCGAAGTACGTACAGACAGAGCAGACTCATAGCATTAACATTTACAATAGGGAAAAGTAAAACAAGTAATGTCATCGTAGCGAAAGTTAATTGATGGTGGTACAAGTTTTTACTACATTGGATAGTTCTCTTGATATAATATTTATTATAATAGAACATCAGTGTATATAAATAATATTGAATGCAGTATGAGTATATATACTAACTTACATAAAAAAATCAATTTTTAAATTTTTGGTCCGTCTGTGTGTTCCGGCTAAACGATTATCGGCTGGACCGATTTTGACGGACTTTCACTCGCAGATAGCTAATGTTATAAGGAGTAACTTAAGCTACTTTTGTTTTATTAGAAAATTAAAAACCGTTTAATTTATTTTAACTTACGCCCAGCGTTTGAATTTGCTTGAATATACATATCGGTATAGCGGCCGAATGTATAGTTTTTAGAATTTTTGTCTGTCTATCTGCGGATCAGTACGAGAAAATTAATAAACCCATGTTGATGAAATTTGGTAAGGTGACTGTTTATCTGGCTCTCCATACCTACATACAGGATACTTTTTACAACTATAAAAACGTCATATATGTATCTCTGAAAAATCTATAGGTACTAAATGTTAAAACGTACGTTAGTTATTTATATAAATAAATGGTACTTTAATTGCATATAAAAATTGCGGCTTACATGCAAAAAAATAACATACAAGTTTCAAATAGCGCAGTTTTTAAGCGTGTAAAAATATTTCTAACATTTATGTAACAATTAAGTTACTTAGAATGTTGGTGGTCTGCTTTAAAACACCTCATATTAAATAAATTACGAAATCTTAAATACTTGCCCTAAATTCCGTATTTAAGCATTTGTACGTATTTCAATTAGACAACAGTATTTATGAATGTGAATTAAATGACCAATGTGACTGTACTTGTATGTACGTAGGTACAACTCTACCGCCTTGATCTAGATGCAGTCGGTCGCCGAACTAACTATCACTTTCATGCTCTTAGGGCCCGTTGTTTGATCAGTAGTTAAACATACTAATAGTTAAAATGCGTTAGTTAAACTAACAATTCGTTAAAAATGACAAAAGGATGTTGTTTGATAAATAGTTAAGCTAACAACAGTTTAAAAAATTGACAATTTGTTAAAAAAGTTAACCACGCGTGGGCAGAGTAGTTACAGTTAACTATTACATTTTTGACTGTCTGTCTTTGGTGTGTTACGTGTTTTGTGAATTGAAATAAAATGAATTTAAATATAATAAGACATTTTAAAGATTCTGAAAGCTCTTCTGACCACGACGACATTATTGTGGAGTATGTATTAAACCGCCGTCCTAAAACATTCAGGGATAGAATATTTCAGCTAGAATTTTGGGATGAAGTTGATTTCTTTGAACGTTACAGAATGTCCAAAAGTACTGTACTTTGGCTACACAGTAAACTCAAGAATTCCTTGAAAAGACCAACAGGTCGAAACCATGCCGTGAGTCCTTTAGATCAAATTCTTTTGACGTTAAGGTTTTACGCTACTGGGAATATTCAGCAGTCTTCTGGAGATCTATTTGGATTACACAAATCGACTATATGCAGAATTATACACCACTTATCAAGAGTAATTTGCTGCAAATTTAGATCGGTAATAAAAATGCCACAGAATGTAGATTTTAAAATTTTACCACATTGCTAAATTCCCTAGTGTTATAGGAGCTATAGATTGTACTCATATTCCAATACTAAATCCAGGGGGCAACAATTCAGAATTATACCGTAATAGAAAAGATTTCTTCTCTATAAATACACAAGTAATTGCTGATGCTGCGTTAAGAATTTTGGATTGGATGTGTTACCAGTGAAATTATCACTTTTCTAACAAAATTTTACCGTCTGCAAAGTTTTTTATTGTAGCAACACATTTGACTATTGTTAAATTTGACAATGGTTAAAAAAATTTTCAAACAACGTATTTCTATTTTAACTGTTTGTTTGGGCGTTAACTATTGTCAAGTAACAAATTGTTAAAATAGCTATTAGTTATGTTTTACTACTGATCAAACAACGGGCCCTTAGAGAGGCTTTAGTGGTTTAAAAGGAAACACAAAATGATTCAATTCAATTCAATTCTCTTGTTAATGGCTTCAAAGCGTGCCAGTTGAGCACAGATGGCTTCGCCAATGTCACGTAAAATATAAAAGACACGAAGGAGATACACCAAATGATTTCTGAAAATGACAAACTAAGTTGTCACAATTTTCACAGTATCGTTTATTTGTAATTACTTTTTTAATCTTTATAAGTACTTAGTTACCTCTATTATACTAATAAACAAATTACGTTTGAAGGAATTAGAAAAATAATCGTAAGATTGCTGTAACATAAAAAGAAAAAAATCAATATTAAGTAACGTAAAGCTCCGTCTTTGAAGTTGAATAGTCATTTTGACATCTAAAAGTTATTTCAAGTATGACGAAAAGCACTATAATACGATTTCAATTTTATTTATTTCACTAAAAGTGAATGTAAAGTTATTTTGACATAGTTTATTAATTTTATTATTTTTATGGACATTATTAAGGTTTATTATTACAAAGTACTATAGTCTGTGACATGATTAAGCTCAAGAACCTGATATGGTCAAGCAAGCTTAGCAACAATCGGTAAGCTCTAAGAACGTAAAAACTATAAAGTAGGCCAACTTAAAGCGAACGGTAAGGTAATCATAATAGGAACATTAATATTCGAAAACAATAATCAAGCGGCGATTAATTAAAAATAATCTTTTTAGGAGATATGGCTGAAAAAAATATAACTTTATATTAAATACTTTATCTTAAATTGTTATTGCGCAAACGGTCTTACGCTAAAGTATAAAAAATTACATAGATACATAGCAGGTGTATTATTTTACTACATGTTACATTAAAAGATATTATAATTGAAAGCTTATTATAATTGTTGTAACTATTTAAAATATCAAAAAGTTCAGAATGCACCTGATTAAAATAAAAATATATGTTGGGACAATATTACACACAGCGCCATCCAGTTCCGTGGTAAGCTACGAAGCTTGTGTTACGGATACCAGATAGTTGATATACTACATGTATATGTCTAAATACATACATATTATAAATATAAACACCCATGACTGGAGTACAAACATCCGAGTTTAACAAATGAATGCCCCCAGCGGGACTCGATCCCGCGACCGCTGGCACAAGAAAGTAGGGTCACTACAAACTGCGCCAAACGCGTTGTCGGACTAACTAACATCAAGTAACTAACATCAAGTCTAAGTTGCAGAAACTGTCTTGCAATTAGCAGGTCATTAACTTAAATGACTCTAAATTTCCATCCACTAACATCATGGTAAATAGATAATAGATAACAGATTAGCAAATTTACTCTTGAATACTTCTATCTGTAATATAACCTAATATAGAAAAATAATAAGTTAAGTTGGTTAAGTATATACCAATTGTAATACTGTATCTACAAATAATAATAAATATAAAAATCAACCATTGAGGTAGACTCACTAATTTAATAAAATGTAGAAACAATAGTAACAAAAAACATACCAAAATCAGATATCCTTTGGCAAAAATTATACGTAAATAGAACAAATTGCAATAATAAATAAAATATAATAATCATAAACCCTTAAAAGTAAAAACAACTCATGTAAAACTAGAAAAAAATAAAATTTTAGAAAAGGTCTCTGATAATGTCAGAGGAAATTCGGTCTATAGCTAAAAAAACATAGATAACAGATAATATTTCTTTCAGATGGGATCCAAAACGACGTATCACACCAACAGAGGCAAGTCGTCATGAATTCGTGACTGGTTGTCCTCTAGGCAGTACCCCCTCGGGGGTGCTCGCGTTGCCGCGCCTTCCGCCGCCGCGGCCCGCTAGGACGGCGCTGCTACACTCGCAATCGGCGGGTGACGTGGCAGCCATGCTGGGCAGAGCGTGACCGAAGGACTCCTGAGGCAGAGTCGGGTCTGATGGCCTTCCCTAATCGACTAATCCCAACCCTACTGTCCAAAGTTCAATACACTAGCTCTCTATGTCGCATCTACTAATTGAGATTTTGTTGAAGTTATACTTCTTTTGGCGCGTTAGGGAAAATTGATGAGAGTAAATTTTTACGATACGCGCGCACACCGACACGAAAAACTGACAGTATGAAGTTAGTCAACAGTTTAGAGGACTCGCAACGTATTCACGTTATTTATTTCTGTTGTTAGTGTAACGACAAACGTAGAATAAGGCGAAAGATAAAATTTTTAAAAAGATTTTTACGCTACGCCAAAGAAGTATAACTTCTAACCACACCACACACATTTTTTTTTTAGTTTGTTTCCTTTTTTATAGTGTCATTTATTGATGCGACCTTGATATAATAATAAAGCCTATTGATTTGATTGTAACGAAATAAAAATGACGTTTTAGTTCTTTTTATACTTCAGATATACTTTATTGGTGGGTGAACTGGCAGGACCAAATTTGTAATACCTTGTAATACCATTGTAGTTTCATCACCTACGTTTTTTTAATCAGAATCTTTAAAATCGATTAAGTGTCGATTATGTTTATCGATATAAAAATAACGTGACTACGATTCTAGATAGTACATTTTTTCCACTCTAATACTCGAACCAATCCAGCTTACCACAAGTATAAGATTACAAAAGGTAACCAAACGTGACTCTTCTAGAAAATTGAGCAACAAAAATGCTTTCTCTTCCCGTATCCATCAGATATCTTTGTAACCTATTCGATAGGCCATCAGTTCTGCGCTACTTATTACCATCTCTGTACTGACCTTACGCAATCCTCAAACAACTTTTGAAACTAACGACCTAATTGCGGTTACTTCGATTATAGGAATTACTAAGGCTCGTTTTATGAAATTTAATATATTTACTTTGTAAAGTGCCAAATTGTTTAATACTTTTATTTAATTCTAGTCGTTCTAGTTTCGTTTGATAGTATTGAAATAATCGGTATCGTTACTAGTAATTAAAGGTTAAATGATTTATTTGGTAATTTCATGTAGACAAAATGACTGAATTATAGTACAAGATGGTATACGTCGGTTTTTCATATCACAGTTATTGAATTTAGGAAGTATTATAAGCTAATTTGTTTCATTATGACTACGCTTTGCAGCTGTAAAATCGATTGCTTAGTTTAGATGTTTATCAATTGAATCATTTTGTTGATCTGTAGCATACTTATTGTTATAATTACTACGACCCTACTTGCTGTGCCAGTGAATGCGGGTTCGAGTCCCGCTGAGAGAGTTTGAACTTCAGTTATTGGTGTTGATGTGTTTATAACACATTTGATTGTTTAGAGTAATGTATATGGAGTGTATCAACTATCTGGTATGGGTAACACAAGCCTCGAAGCTACTAGGATGTAGATTTTCCTGTGTGTTGATGTATCAACATATCTATCTGTACCTTTTTGAAGTGAAACTTCTTTAGAATCGTAGTGATTTCAAACTCGATGAAACGAAAAAATAAGTCTATAGTACCAGGCACTCAGAGACGGGGAAGAGTTAGCCTTCGTTTAAATTCAAGTTTTACTTCTGACATGTGTACTTTGTACACACGCACTTTTTTTATTTTGTAATATTATATTAATTGGCTTATGTACTTCCTGAAATTCAAATTAATAAAATCATAACGGAATTCGTATTAACATTGTATTTCTAAGAAAATATATCATTTTTCTAATTCTTATATATAAATTGCTCTACATACGAGTAGATTGCTTAATTAAAAAATTCTTTTGGTCTTATAAGTATTAAGTAGCTGCTTTAAATCGTCATTAGTTTAGTAGATAAGTCGCCAAAAAACGATATTTGATGTTTTATATTATATAAATATTGTTCGTTTAATGTTAGTTATTAGAGCGTACACTGTCGAATTTTATTACTAATATTGATAAAAAATAAAATTTATATAGAAAATCTTCAGTGTGTTTACACTATTAACGTTTCATTAGCTACGTGTATCAATCTAGTCACTTCAAATGAATAAATATCTCTACAGGGAATAAGCTTTCGCTTTTTTCTGACATTTATCAACAGTCGAGCCGGAAATAACCGGTTTTGTTATAAATTGAAAAATATATTAGATAGAATGTCATTAAATAGAATTCTATTAAATTAATAAAATATGTTTGATTCGGTGTAGAATGTTTAATCTACTTACAAAAAATTAAAATAGTTCTTTTATTACATTTGTTTAAATTATTAACTGCATTATTATCTCTCTTTATAAAACAATATATATGTCAAAAATATTTAACAGCCAGAGTTCTTTTTACATGACGCGAATTATAATCTACTAATCGATTTGCCTCTGTAGAGGTATTTAGTCATGTGCTTTTATGTCTGGCTATAATAGGTTTACGGTAAATGTTAGGGTGTGATCGTGTAGATTTTGTAATCATAGGTAGATAGACAATATTGACTTTCTCAACGTTCTAAGGTCTCAAAATATAATACTTTCTTAGGTTTACGCGAATATTTGACATTATAAATGAAACTATCTTTTCGGATTTTGTCGCGGATTTTTTTCATTTTTGTTTCCCGACGTTTTGAATGCTTTACAGCAATCATGGTCACGGGAGAGACTGATCTCTCTCTCTCAAAATTGGAAATTATAGTTTTATTTATAGTCTCAAAATATAGTTTTTTATAAATTACCTGTAGGATTTAAACAATCTCGGTTTTAGTACGATATTAAATATTATCATCATTATATTTACATCCCAACCTAATTTTGTCTTATATTCGAATATTATTACTTTTTATTCATCTGCCTAAATTTATTTACGTTTGTGTCAAGCCTAATAGCCTAATTTTATGTATAAGACATTTTGTAGCGCGCGAGTTTGTTTGTAGTTCTAGGATGTATGAGGAAACTTTACGTTTGTTGGATAAATATATATGTAGGTTTATCAATGGTTTTCATTATCTAAAGTATTTTTAATTTTGAAAAGTAGTAAATTTGTAATCTCTGAAGACCAAATGTTCTCCAAATAATATTTAATTATTTAATTAGCGAATTTATATAAATTGTAATGTGTGATAGCGAAACTTATTGATGGGGTGTTGGGTTCGTTACGGACTATTTTATAAGATGGTTCCCTTCAATTATTTCAAAAACGTTATTAAATAAGTAAAACTATCTTTTCGGATTTTTTCGTATTTCTTAAGAGTTTTTTTTTAATTTTAAATCCCGATGGTTCGAATGTTTTACAGCAATCATGGCCATAGAAATTTCATCGAAAAGATAGTAGTAGTATTAGGTATTTATTTAATATAGTTTCATATGAACAAGTGTCCGTAACAACCCTTCATCTGACTAGTCTCAGCATCTACATGTATAGATGTAAGCTAGTGTAAATATCTATAGTAGAAAATTCTAGGCGAAGCCAAACTGTGAATTGTAACTGTTATTAATGTATTAGTTCAAAGCCCGTTTACATTACCAGATCGACATTTTCTTACTCAAACGAAAAAGTCTGAAATGCCTATTATTTATCATTATAATTTTAAAATTATTACTTTATTTCATATTAAGGCTTAAAAACCTTTATTAAATTTATAATTTTCCAACAATTACATTAATCTGTCGATGAAAACGGGCTTTAAGCGTTCTGAGTATTACTGAAACTGGATTGGGTACTTTCAATTGGCTACTGAGTACTAGCGTTTGAAAACGCATTACCTATTACTATACCTATAAGGGTCAAAGTACATTTACAATATAAAGAGCTAAATCTAGGCTTTTTGTGAAAGGATATGATTTGTTTCTCAACATTGCTTTTATAGCCAATGAAGAAATAGTTCTCTGGTCAGTTCGGTCAGACAAAGTAAAAGCATCTAAGCTTCAAATGCCAAACATTTCGTAAGAGAATTTGGTATTAAAACTTAAAAGTAGAGTAAATGGTTAAATAACATCGAATTATTAGGAACATAAATATGTTCCAGTTAATTGCATTTGCTAATTGTATTTAAAACAGAATGTTTTGTCATCGTCGACGACAGCTTTTTGAAATCAAAGTGATAAAAGCTAAATAATTATAAGTCCAAGATATTTTTTTTAAACGGGACATACGTTCAAAAGTATTATAATAACTTTTTTAAGAATATATGACAAGGACAAAAAGGAATGGATTTAAAGCAATACGTATCAAATGATAAACTAGAGCTTACAGATTTGTTTTCGTAACGTTTCTATAATGAACGCTTATAATTACTATATTATACGATATGTTTATCGCAGCTGTGTCTAGGTTGACTTGTTTGGATCTAGACTACTAATGCTAATATTTCAGGCGCGGCATGTTTAAACACCGTCCTCTAAATATTATATGAACTGTACAATAAATGCAGTTCATACTTTTAATGGGAAAAGTAAGTACAATTTTCAGTAATACCTAGTACGAATTATAGAGTAGTTGTTCTATTTTGATTTATATAATTTATGGAACATAGATTTAGAAAGAGGGTTGTTATATCTGATGTATATCACTACATTATATTATACATTGTACATTCATAAACGATTGTTTTCTTTAAATGTAATGGGTATTAAAATCTTCAATGTAAAAAATGATTTTTATTATAGGTACATTATGCCTATGTCCTATGTCTTCAGCCCTTTTTAACTTCCCACTGCTGGGTACCGGCCTTTCTTAGTACGAGGGAATCAGGTCATAGTCCACCGCGCTGGCCTAGTGCATGTTGGCGGACTTCACATGTCTTTCGAAAACTTGCTAGGTTTTTTCAGACATGCAGGTTTCCTCACGATGTTTTCCTTCACCATAAGACAAGGGATTCATAATAGAAATGATTCGGACATGAAAATATCAAAGGTGTGGTGAGACTTGGATTCGAACGCGCATCACTCGGTTATCCAAGCGAGCGCGTTGCCGCTGGGCTGGCCTATATAATAATAATAATTTAAATAAGTTTAATATCGTCATCCTGATTATAGATTGATGAGAGATTCAAAAGGAAGCAAATATTACTTTTGAATAAAAGTTACCTGAGCCTAAAATAACCGTAGTTGCTGCAATGTTCAGAGATTGTCAAGAACGAGGGGAAAACTAAGATATCGTTTGATATACAAATAAAAGATTTATCTTGATGCATTTATTGTGAATTGTAATGTTGTCACTAAAGGTGTAAAATTCTCACTTAACTACCTACTGATGGTAAGTGCAGTTCTCAAGTAAGGTGCTGGTTCAGGGACATCACTAGCGCACTACCAAGCTGAGGAAATAATGAATCAGAGTGCGTTTTGTCTCCGAAGCCTTTGTCTAAGGTATGGTTTATACTATTAATATTGTTAACCTGAATTAATATTCTGTAAGTATTTCTCCAGTTGAACTAACCTATCTGCTATCATTATCGCTAACATTAACTGACAGTCCTACACAAGCTTTTCGCAGGGTTATAGGATATTTACCACCTTAGCTTTATTATAATTTCAGTTGATAACAACACCGACTTGTAATAATATTATATATTATATTAGAACCTTTGCTTAATACTTCATATTTCGTTTTTCTTTTTTTTTAATTTTAAAAGTTTATTTTAAAACCTCCTAAACTCCTAAACGAAATATCGTTCGACATGATTAAAAATATAGATGTAATACGATATCAATCGATTATAAAATTTGCCATGCACAGACCGACGTTAGCATAATCCCACTATTATACTTACATAAGAATTATAAAAGCAGAATATGTTAACATCTTTGGGTATAAAATTTATCAATTTACATATATTATACGAATTCAGTAGTAAACAAAAGTCGACGTTAATAAAAATACTTTCTAACCATTTACATAACATATCTTCTTATTTATTTTCTTATTATTGTAGCATAAAGTAGGTAATAATTATATTTTAGGGCTGTTTATGACAGAAAAACCAAGACTTTACGTGGCTTGACTCAAACTCGAACCCATGACCTATAAATCTGCTGATCTACATGATATTCACTAGAACACGAGGCAGTGTTTTAATTATAAGCAAAACATAAGTAATTCTTACACTGACCGTTAAGTAAATATTTAAGTAGCGAAATTCACGATACGTAACCTTTATGCCACTCTCAGCTGAGCAATTTTTTAATTCAATTCGTTTGTTGATGGCTTTTAGCAAGTGTCATTGAACTGTACGACCTATTCAGAGTAAAGTTACTTTCATCATCAAAACGCAATATTTTGCAAATGCTTTTAAAACGATTATCCTCTGGTGTGCTTAATACATTTTGGTAAACTATAATTTTGTTTTTTTTTTCATCTTTTTTCACAATATTTTTTGTTGCATGGTATAATTGACGTCAATTTTCATATAGAAGAGTTAGAATGGCGTAATGCATAGAATTGCATTTGTGTACACTGTACAGTATTTAATGCGTTCCTCGTACCATATCGAACACTTCAGTGCACAACGACTTCGTTTGCTTAGAAGTCTAGACTCTAGATAAATTAAACTAAACTCTTAACTTTTGGATGCTGTCCATACTTCATTGTTTTTTCCATTTTTTTATTATTTGGTACAATAAGTACTTTTTCAATCAAAGAGAAGTCTTATATATTATTGGATTATGTTTGTTTGAGATTATAAATATTTTTTACTAGCATTTCCCGCGGCTTCGCACGCGTTCTTAGGACCGGAAACCAAATTATTTCTGAGTTGCACGATATGGTATCTCGCAGAACTAACACTCGCCTTTCCCGTTTTTGTAACATTTTTCGTTGATGCTTGGCTCCTATTGGTCACAGCGTGATGTAGGTAATATAGCTTCCTCAGTAAACGGAATATCCAACACAAAAATATTTTTTTCAATTCAGACCAGTAGTTCCTGAGATTAGCGCGTTCAAACAAAGAAACGCTTCAGATTTATAATATTAGTATAGATTAAGGTACCTACTTGGTTTACGTAACAAAATTATATCAATATCAATTTAAAATCACTAAGTGGTCACAGCAACATTAGCAAACTTGGACTTAAAGGAAATAGAAGTACTTATATAATTACTAAGAAAGATGAAGAAGGGAGTGAAAGTGTATTAGCCTCGCAATGTCATTTAAGGATGTAAAAGAAAACTTGGGACAAAAAACGTTTTTTTCTGATTAACGACTTATTTTCTTACTCGAAAGTTATGTAGTGCTTATAAGCTGGTCTTACAAAATATGTATTGACAAACTTACCGTTTGATAAAAAATCGTCTTCTATGGACAGTTCTCAATGTGTTTAGATTTGATGAGTTCATTTTTTTTAGTATTTGAATGCCATATCACTTAACTGCAGTAGCATTGAGTAACGAAAAATTGTACTTGCTCAATAACTTATTAAATAAGTATTATTGATGAGAATATGGAACTGTCTGTATGATAGGAACTTTATCTTAAATGATGATGTTAATAAAAATCTTAGATAGATAGATAGATAGATAAATACTTTATTGCACACACAGAAGAAGAGTACAGAAAATGAAGTGAGTAATACAAAAAGGCATGCAAAGGCGGTCTTATTGCTATAAGCAATCTCTTACAGACAACCTTTGGAGAAAGGATTAGTGGAAACGTACACGGGACGGTACAATTAAATAACTCAAGCGCATAGGAGAAGAACATATACTTATAATATAATATATATGTAGATACATACATACGCATAGATACACACATACGCATAGATACATACATACGCATAGATACATAAATAAACTTAAAATCCTATTTACATACAATATAAATATATATACTATATATAATAAAAAGACTAAATAGAGAGATAGTAATTAGTTAGACGACGTTTGAAAATGCCTAGTGATTCAGAATGGCGAACATCACGGGGAAGCATGTTCCATAGTTTTGCGGCTTTTACAGTAAAAGAGTTACCATAGTAATTTGATGTGCAAGTTGGAAGTTTTAATTTGTTGTCGCTCTGAGACCTAAGTTGTAAATTAGATACGTCCGAACCAAGAAACAAAAAGCGTTCCTTTAAGTAAGAAGGAGTGGTTGGGTTATAGAGGATGGAAAATAGGAGGGAAAGAATGTGCAAATTGCGCCTATATCTAATTGGAAGCCACTTTAATTTTGTACGGTACTCGGAGATGTGATCGAATTTACGTAAGCCAAATATAAATCTAATGCACAAATTTTGCAAACGTTCAAGCTTGTTAAGCTGTTCCTCAGTAATGTCAGGGTAGCAGCAATCAGCATAATCTATAATTGGTAGCAGTAGTGAGTGAGCTAGTGCAGTTTTAGTTTTAATGGGCAACAGATTCTTCCATCGTCTCAAGGAACTTATAGCAGCGAACATCTTTCTACTTACCTCTGCAATTTGCCTAGTCCAGGAGAAGGAATTGTCGAAATACAGTCCAAGATTTCTTACCGCGTTACTGTATACTAGGTCGGAATTGCCAAATTTAACAGGGGACAGGGTATTAAAGTTGATTTTGTTGATCATTTTTTGGCTACCAATAATAACGACTTGTGACTTAATAGGATTAACACGAAGCCCATACGTCGTACTCCAGGAATAAATTTTGTCGAGATCACTGTTTAGCCTTTTAATAGTATTATTGAGGTCACTGGAGGGACCCGCAGCGTATACCTGCAAATCGTCGGCATAAAGGTGATAAGGACATGAAAGAAGTTTGGATATCGTATTAATAAATATAGAGAACAGAAGAGGTGACAGGACACCACCTTGTGGGACACCAGCCGAAAGGGGATAGTAGGAGGAGGACTTATTATCCACATGGACACACTGCCGACGACCATACAGATAACTGCTAAACCAACTAATGGCGGGGTTTGAGACATTAATAGATTCAAGAACAGCTAACAGGAGTTTAAAGTCAACTGTGTTGAAAGCATTACTGAAGTCTAGTAGGGCTACAACGCTTATTAATTTCTCATTCATATTAAATCGAATATCATCGGTTACCTTGAGTAAGGCTGTCACCGTGCTATGACCTTTTCGGAAACCAGATTGGTATGGAGAGAGTATATTATGCTGGTCTAAAAAGCGACTGAGTTGATCAAACACAATTCTTTCTAACACCTTCGACAAAAATGGGAGAATGGAAATAGGACGGTAGTGGGAGAAGCAAGAAGGATTTTTGATCTTAGGAATAGGAATAATGCGAGCAGTTTGCCAGGTAGAGGGGAATTCATTAGAGGAAAGAGAGTAGTTAAAAATATGGGAGAGTACAGGAGTAATGGTATCAAGAAGTAAGAGGATCATTTTGCGGTTTATACCATCACTTCCAGTAGCATCAGATTTAATTGCTAGGATGTGTTTCTTAACATCGGGAGTGCTAACAGGGGTAAAATTAAACATGGGATGATTAGGAGGTGGTGTTGAATGGAGTTGGCTCAGTGTGCGAAGTCTTACATTATTGTCCATAGGTGTGACAGAAGCAAAAAATCTGTTCAGAGCATCGAGGTCAAGTCTATTGTAGGACACATTACTGGATCTGCGACCAATTCCAAGAGATTCTAAGAGCTTCCAGGTTTTGGCGGGATTACCATTGTCTATTGCAGTATGGATGTAATTTCGTTGAGCGTCTCTACAAATTTTATTACATTGGTTACGGAGTCGTTTATACTTCAACAGATTCTCCTCTGTAGGTTTAAGTTTATATTTGGATTTAGCTGCATTACGTTTAGCCATTAAAATTTTAATGTCTTGTGTGAGCCAAGGTGCAGGAAGGTGTTTTAATTTAATAAGGCGGAAAGGAGCATGTTTGTCGAAAAGGTTAGTCAAGATTGAGTTAAAAAATCTTATCTTAACCATTATTTTGTTCGTCGATTTCGTACCCTGTGAACACAACCATACTAAATTATTTTAATAATGGTCACCTATTTCAACAAATTTTTAAGTAATTATTATGATACTAAACAAAAAATCTCAATAAATAAACTTAGACGGACCCGGGACTCATACCCTGAACCTCCTGATGTGCAGTCATACATGCTGGCCGCTACACCACCGAGGCTGTTGGGAATCTATACTAATATTATAAAGCTGAAGAGTTGTTTGCTTGTTGGTTGAACGCGCTAATCTCAGAAACTACTGGTCCGAATTGAAAAATTCTTTTTGTGTTGGATAGTCCATTTATCGAGGAAGGCTATAGGCTATATTACATCACGCTACGACTAATAAGAGCGGAGCATCAATGAAAAATGTTACAAAAACGGGCAGGGCGGGCGTTAGTTCTGCGAGGTACCATACCGCGTGACTCAGAAAAAAATTGGTTTCCAGTCTTTAGAACGAATTTGATTTCCGGTCATTAGAAAGCGTGCGAAGCTGCGGGAAATGCTAGTATAAAATAAATAAATTAAGATCAACTCTCAACACGATTCCGCTGACAAGAGCTAGTGCTAACAGTTACGTAATGTAATAAGAAATGTTTAGCAACTAAACTAATAAATAAACTTTACATTGAATGGATCCACTCTATTACGATTGCATCTTCTTACAATAATTGACTAGCAATAAGTATGAAGTAACGAATGTCTATACTAATATTATAAAGCTGAAGAGTTTGTTTGTTTGGTTGGTTGAACGCGCTAATCCCAGGAACTACTGGTTTGATTTGAAAAAATCTTTTTTGCTGGATAGTCCGTATATCGAGGAAGGCTCGGCTAGGATAGGCTATATTATATCACGCTACGACTAATAGGAGCGGAGCATCAAGGAAAAATGTTGCAAAAACGGGAAGGGCAGGCGTTAGTTCTGCGAGGTATCATACTACGCGACTCAGAAAGAATTTGGTTCCCGGTCTTTAGAACGCGTGCAAAGTCGAGGGAAATGCTAGTATTCGATAACCGTCATCTAGGTCACTTGTGCCTAGAATACAAGCGACACGCCATGGGAGGTGCTGGTTTTAATGTTATGTACTTCAACATCTTTGACCTTTGAAGAAATAAAGTATATATCTTTTATAGATAAGATGTTACTTGTTCAACGAGACATAGAAAAAATCTATAAAAAAAGGTCTTAAAGGTCACGCAACTTCTTTTTAATATTATCTCTTTTTAGGTTAACTGAAAAACAATTCTTCTAAAAATAAGTCCACCTTTGCTAAATATTTTATTGTATGTAGGTAACTGTTTTTGGAATTTCAATAAGTGCAATGAAGAATAGTAAAAACGGTCTGAAATTTTGTCAAATTTTTGCAAGGTTAAAAAGTCGGCAAAATTTTCATGAAAATAGGAGACTGGTGAAGTCAGGGTAAGCAGCTAGTGTAACTAGTAGTAGCAGTTAAAATTTATTTAGTTTTTAGTACGTAACTATTTATTGAGAGCGTAATTAAAGTCTCTTGTGCATTTCTACAAATATAAGACCAACTAATTATTACAAGTAGCTTAAGCTATAGCTTTGTATGGTCCTATATAAATTAAGCATTTTGCCTGACTTCTTCAGTGAACGTGTTTAATTGTTTTTTTTATATATTCTTAGATTTTAATTCAGATTATTGATTATGATGGATATACGCTGTGTAAGTCAGTTTCATATGGTAGAGGAGACCGTGGAAGATCGACCTTCACCGATCTAATAACCAGATGAGACATATTTTTTATCGAATATAATTTATAAACAAATATGCCTATAATTACTTGCCTATCTGAAAGTGCTCATGGCTATTTTTAGCTGGGCAACAGCGCTTTAAGTATGATTTTTGGCAGGCAAGTCTATATGACTGATTTTGTAATAAAATAATCTAAAATTTGATATAACTTTCGATAAGTTAGCAGAACGATGGAGTCACCTATATTTACTTACCTGTTTACATCGGCTTTGGTACACAAAAATGAGTAGGCAAACCTACTGAGGCATATTCTGTGTGTTAAAAACTAACAGTAAAAAAAATTCATTTGGTTATCAAAAGAATGAAAGTGATGAAAAAAAAATCGATTAAAGTTAATTTAATTAAAAATAGCCATGAGCACTTTCAGATAGGCAAGTAATTTTAGGCATATTTGTTTATAAATTATATTTAATAAAAAATATGTCTCATCTGGTTATCAGGTCCGTGAAGGTCGATCTTCCACCGGCTCTTAGACAAATAGAATATCTTGAAAACCGACAAAAGCATGATCATACATGATTTCTTAATAAACTTCTATTTATGTACCATCAATAACTGACTAATAACTTGCAATCTCTAGTTAGTAGTTCAACAATCTAATATGGATGAGGTCAGTTTACAACATTCTTCTCATAAAGCATCATTACGTCTGACATATTATATCTAGTTACATCAGTTCTTAAGGAAGATTGGAGTTACACAATCTCGTTAAAACTAATATGTTTAAATCTTTATCATCTCAAGAGATTTATTAAACCTATTATTTGTAATGTTACGTGTAAGGAATTTAGCTTATCGCCGTAAGAAAAATTAAGTAGTAAAAACCAATTAACAAAGAAAATTTCCCCTCTTAGCTCATCAGATTCGCTCAATTTTCAATGCAACCAAATAATGATAGAACCATTAAAAGTAATGTGATTTCCGAAATTGTTTACATAGTACCTACTACTCGTAGCTGCAATTCGCTATTATCTATAGTTACTAATAAGTATAATAAAGCTGAAGAGTTTGTTTGTTTGTTTGTTTGGTTGGTTGGTTGAACGCCATTATCTGAGAAACTACTAGTCCGAATTGGAAAATTCTTTTTGTATTGGATAGTCCTAGTAGAAGGCTATAGGCTGCATTACATAACGCTACGACCAATAGGAGCCGAGCATCAATAAAAAATGTTGCAAAATACGGATTAGTTCTGCGAGGTAGTACCATAACGCGCGACTCAGAAAAAATTTGGTTTCCAGTCTTTAGAACGCGTGCGAAGCCACGGGAAATGCTAGTATTATAATAAATGCGTGTTAAAACGGAAAACAAATGCTGACTTATGAAACAGATTTTAGTTTTCGCAACGCAAAAAATGTTTAATCTTATCTACAAATACATTATTCAAAACTAAAGTTAACTTGTAATATAAATTTACCTACAATAGATAGAAGCAGTTACCTTCCTTACTTATATGATAATTTCCCAGCGCCATGGTATCTTTTACGTCTTGGGTAACAGTCTCATTACATGACGTAAGAAACTTTGCAACTTGCAGCTAAACCAATGTCCGTGTTAATCATTTTATTTATATCAATTTGAAGAAAAATGCCTTTCAAACTGGGTAATTAAAGGGATATTTATTTATTTTCCAAGAATTGCGACATGCATAGCAAGGAGCAAACATTTAAAACTCGTAATGCCTGTGATTCGTTATTATTATATTTATAATTCGAAATTAGTTATAGTTCCGCTGAGTTTCTTTCGCCAGTTCTTCTCAGGTCAGAGGTTTCTTCTTTCCGAACTGGTGGTAGACTCATGACGTTCAGTAACAAATTGTGACAATTTTTATGCTGAATAACATATTTTGATTTGATTTGATAGACTGATTTTAAAGTCAGTTTGAAAGTGACTGTTATTTCCTCAAGATTAGTTTACTTTTAGAGTGAACCATTCATATAATAAACATACAAAAGAAAATTAAATTGTATGACTATTTCTTCCCCTATGAAATCGGTCAAAAATTAAATAAGTTAACAAGTATCTCTACATTAACTATGTTTATCTTATTTTTTATACTACCCTAAAACTCATAATATTTCGTATTTATTCAGCATTTTGTATGGTAAAACCATGAGCACACTTTATTTCTAAAGATTAGTTGCACCAAAAATCCTATAATGCAAAACTATAACACAACCTATAAAACCCACATGACTCTACTTCCAGACAGTTTAGCTGCTTAAAAATGAAAAAAAAAATGAATGCCTTTACGAGTACATTCATAATACACCTTGAAAATTTGACCTACATTTCTGTTATTACAATATTTCACGCTGATTACAAACTGTCCTAAGCAAAATCATCGTAACTCATCTATAGTAAGACTAATCGATAGTAGTCAGCAGCAATAATTAATGGTATTCGTAACTGAGATGCTTGCGCTGACAGCCGATAGGCGTCCTTGGAGAGTATCCACGGAACATCTGTGTTTGGAACTTTCAACATTTCTTAATAGTGTAATATTTTGTAACTCTTCCGTAGTTCAATATTTAAATCATACCGGGTTGTTAGATATAGTGGTGTTTTGATACTTCTATTTTAAGGTATTGCAATTTAGGTATCCGTAACACAAGCTTCGTAGCTTACCACGGAACTAGATGGCGCTGTGTGTAATCATGTCCCAACATATTTTTTATTTATTTATAATATCTTTTGCCCGAATAGAAATCAGGAGTTTCTTCTTGCACTTTGTCTTAACAAATTCCTGGTTCCATCGATTTATGGGGATTAAATATTCCCTTTTCAAAAACCGTTATATCCTTGCTTAACTAAAGCGTTTCAATAACAGATAAACTATTATTAATAACACAGAGCATTCTAAAGCTTCGAAAATCTTGTCGGCTCTAATTACCGTCATAAGATCTATCTTAAAGCGAAATTCCAAAGAAAAGATAAGTATAAGGCATATTGCAACAAGAAACCATTTAACTATTCTTAGTAATTAGAAAACCATCCGCGCGCATTCACCGCGTGCGACAAGAGTTACGCTCTGGTTACGTCATTCTCCAAACAAATGTAAAGAGCTGCTAAGTATGAGTGATACATCTGTACTGTAGAAGTAATAGCTACTGTCGGTAAATCTGTACGTATTTTTTTGAAGTGAAACTTCTTTAGAATCGATGTGATTTCAAACTCGATGAAACGAAAAAATAAGTCCATAGTACCAAGCGCTCAGAGACGGGGAAGATTTAGCCTTATTTTAAATTCAAGTTTTACTTCTGACATGTGTACTTTGTACACACGCACTTTTTTTTATATAACAAGGAATAAATCATATCAGTCCATATAAATAAAATTGAAGCGTCTCTTTTTAGTTTCTTTCACACTAAATACATATGAAGTATAATATATACGGTACTTACATCGAAAAGTAAATTTTTAAAATTTTGGTCTGTCTGCTTGTTCCGATTAATCTCGGAATGTTATAACTTAGACTGCTTTTACTTAGACTTTATTTTATCCTAGCGAAGAAGGCCGAGTTTGCTAGCAAATCATATAGATAAACACTAATCGTTATCATATGATATTCGTGTGAGAAAACAGTCTTCATTCTGCGGTGAATGTGCTTCACATAAAGTGAACAGACGCAAAAGACGAAAAAGTGGCCATCCCATTATAAAATAAGTATCATTTCCCACGGCTCCGCTCGCGTTCTAAAGTCTGAAATCGAAGTATGGAATCGAAAGAAATTATTTTTCTCCCGTTTTCGCAACATTTTTCATTGATGCTCCGTTCCTTTTGGTCGTAGCGTGATGTCATATAGCCTATAGCCTTCCTCGATAAACGGACTATCTAACACAAAAATAATTTTTCAATTTGGAATAGAAGTTCCTGAGATTAGCGCGTTCAACCAACCAACCAACCAAACAAACAAACAAACAAACAAACAAACAAACAAACAAACAAACAAACAAACAAACAAACAAACTTTTCAACTTTATAATATTAGTATAGATTAGCGATTTATTAGTAGGTACTATGAAGTATGATCCTATAAGTCAAATAAATCTCCTCATAGGACTCCTGTGTTCTGTGTTTAACTGCCTCCAAATCCGTCCAGCTGTTCCAGCGTGAAGAAACATACTTACGTATAAATATTAATAGTGGTCCGGTCAGAAAATATTTGTTACATAAATGAAAGCTATCGTCAACTTCCGGATACTGAAAATTTTGGTGATAAGATAAAAGATAACATTTATAAGAGATGTATATCTATTTGAATTAAGCTAATTAGATGCTCCACAAAGATTATTAACGACACGTTTGGCTCAGTTTGTAGTGACCCTACTTGCTGCGCCAGCGATCGCGGGTTCGAATCCCGATAGGGGCATTCATTTTGAGCACGAATGTTTGTACTCCATCATGGATATTTGTATTTATAATATGTATTTATTTAATGTTATGTAGTATATCGACTATCTGGTATCTGTAACATGCCTCGTAGCTTAACACGGAACTAGTTAGCGCTGTATGTATAAATAATGTCACAACATATTTAAAAAAAATAGCTTTACATTTTACATATAATAAAAATCTAAGCATATTTTTGGATAAATCTTATTGAAATTGTTATTATTATTGATACAATCGAGTTATCCGGGTCAACAAATAGGATACTTTTGACTGCGGAAAAATATCTTATCTCGGAGAAATCTATACTCACCGTCGCAACGTATGAGCATATATGAGTTACTCAACAGAGTGTAAGGTTCTCTACTGTTAATCTGCCACGCTTGAGTAGATCCAAAGATCTCCTCTTTGGCTCCTTTCTATATCACCCAAGGCTTAAATAAAGATAAAAACAAAAAAAAACTTAAAATTAATTCTAAAAATTATGTAAAATTCGAAAGTATTGCACTTTATACGGTAACCGTGTGTAAAAGCCATAGGAACTAATTGGTAATAAACGTGTTTGGATTACTAATATGCGTGAACGAGAATTTTCTCCTATTTGTATTGTAATTTTAACCAAACTGTTAATTAGAACGGTCAAAAGTATTTACATTTTTGAAATGAAAGTATTGCTGTAAGTTGTATTTCGTAATAGTTTTTTCACACGAGAAACTTTTATTACCTATAATTAATGCCTTTTATAGCATTTGACACCTCATTGTTTTGCCTTTTTTATCTATGTCATTCTCTAAAAGGAACCTATTTTATAACTACCATTATTTTTATATATAATACTAGCATCTGACCTGGTTCTGTCCAATTGTGGAAACACATCGCTGTAGTACGCGATCTTACAGTGAATCCCACTAGCGCGAAAATAGTGTCCAGATGCACACAAGGGCATTAAAAAAAACTAATAAAAACAAAATTATTAGTTATATTATACCATAGAACACAATATAAGATCCGATCAGGAGAAAATAAAATTTTAAATAAAGTTAGTTAGTTTAAGCAAACGTTTGCCTTTGCTAGCTTTGAGAGAGTTGGTCTGTCTATACCTCTTTTCATGGTACCGATGTTTAGTAAGTAGTCTTACCTCATCACAAGAACGTACGTTTGAAGGTCGATGCCCTCAAATATGTATTTCGCATTGTATTTAAATGGGTCACACCGCTTGCCCAGCGGATTATTTTCACCTTCGCTGTATAAAGTTGATGTTCATGCTTCTTCAAAGTACACAAGCTTTTAGATCCATTAGGTCTAACCACTGAATTGACAATTCACCAGCTCTGTGGGTCTAACAATTGTATTTTTTAAAACTTAGTTTTTTATTTGTTTGTATGTAACTTAAAACAGCATTTTTTTGTTATATAAATATTAAATAGGTTAATAGAACAATGCCGCAATATATTCTGCTGTTTCGGAAAGGCCATTAAAATGACAAATATGGAAACGAATCGATTCCGATGCAATTATTCGAGCCGGCATTAGGTAGGTACTTACCTAAGACGTAGCACATTTCTTTAATTCAATCTTATTTCTACCGCAATACTAATAAAATAAAATCGACAATGGTTTTACAACCCTAATAAGCAAAAAATAAATTAAATTAAAGCAAGTCTTTGTTATATTTCTTTATGTAATAATAATATCTTTGAATTATATAATCTCTACCATATAATAAAACAAAGTCATCCACCGCGTCTGTCTGTCTGTACGCGATAAACTCAAAAACTACTGCACCGATTTTCATGCTGTTTTTACCAATAGATAGAGTAGTTCTCGAGGAAGATTTAAGTATAATATTTATCAAGTTTTTGATTTACTAGTGGAACCTGCGGCTTCGCTCGCTCTTAATCTAGGGACGAACTCGAGTAAAGCGAGGGTGAGTCGCTAGTGAAAAATAAAATAAGTCGGTAATCGGATCTGACATAATGGTTTATGTAAAATCACGCCTTTTAGAGTATTGATACTTAAAAACATGCTGAAATACGTAATATTGATACCTGTTTAGGAGTGTGATTTAATCATGTTTGTGAAATTGATGGAAAAATACTGTGGTTAAGCCATGTTGTACTTTCAATATTAACAATGAATTGAACGCGAATATCATTAGTATAAAATAAATAAATATTACAATCTTTATTTTATTATATTTGTAGCGTATCTGTTACTACAGAGTACAGATCATAGTTTCTTTTATTCAAATTTAAAATATTTAACAGTTTAAAATGTTCTTGACTCTAGAGATTTAAAAGCTAGCAGAAATAAATATAATAAATAAGTAGGATTAGTACGATAAATCTTCTTCAATACTTGTATTCTTCTTTTCCAAGCATTAAGAGCTTCACGTTCTTCTATAAGGAACGTGAATCTCTTAATGCCTGGAATCTCCTTCTTTTTCACTTAGAATAAGTTTAGTTTTTAATTAAATTCCTGATTAGAACATATTAGCTGTTGCACTCAAAAGAAAACTCACGCATGTACAATGCAGATGAAGATAAACACTTGCAAAATGCATTACTTCAAAATGGTGTAAACTGTTGCACCTCAATTAGACATTTCACTAGAGTTCCCATTCATTCAATGATTTACGGATACTATCTTATTGTTACAAATCATCATTTTTTATTAATTATTAAATATTTATATAAACTTACAAAATTTCGGCTAAACCATAACACCACATAGTGTAATGGGTGCGTAATATGAAGTTCGTTCGGGATTGTCAACCTTTTAATGCCAGACACAATTCCATTATTTGCTTTTTTTAGATTTTTTTTCAACAATTACACAAACGCCGTCACTAAAAATTTAAGTACTTTATAAAACTCTAAGACATATTAACTACAGCATCACGGGTAATAAGTACTATAATGATAAGCAACAATAAATATAGCTTTAAATAAAAAAGTGAATCAGAAATTTAGTGCAAAGTTGACCAAAAATACTTGTATTTTTACTGGCCTATATTGTTTACGGCGTCAGTTAGCATCGAATAAATCACTTCATGGATCCCTACAATGACTTGGCGAGCCTATCAAAAGTAGGTTTATCGCCATTCATTTCACCATGGCTCTACATCCTGATCCATTGTTTGCCGTTACAAAAGATATTTCGCCTGATTAATGATTTTACCATAAGATTTCCATTAATTGGATAATGTTGCATCAGGGTTTACGTAAAGGAACCCAACACCCGGCACGGCTCGATTCCTAGCTTTGCTAATGTTGTTAGTGAACCGCGTTACCTGATTCAACTTATACAATTTATAGTAAACTAGCGACTCGCCCTCGCTTCGCTCGGGCTCTTCCCTAGATTTAGCACAGGTAAAGCCGCGGGATCTGCTAGTTATGCATATAAGCCGTCCTCTTGAATCACTCTATCTATTAAAAAAAACCGCTTCAAAATCCGTTGCGTAGTTTTAAAGATTTAAGCATACATAGGGATATAGGGACAGAAAAGGCGACTTTGTTTTATACTATGTAGTGATAAGACGTTAATATAACAAATTATGAAAGATGTCGATATTTTTGTAGTTCTTAATTTACAGATAGATAATAATAATAATAAACTCTTTATTGTACACCAAAAAAGAAAAAGAAAATATACATAAGAAAGAATAATTCTATAACAGCGATCTCTTCCAGGCAACCTGTAGGAAATAGCAAACTTTCATAGGGAAGGGGAGCAGAATATAGATATTATGAAAAGTAATATTAATGATCTTTCAAAACTGAAATCATCAGGTATTTAACTAAGTAAGTAAACTAAGCTATCACTTCCGAAATAAAAGACGTTATCACAATAAAACTGTATATTTATACTACAATTCTTAAATTAACTAAAATTACAAAAACTTTATGAGAAAAATATGAAAAGAAATATTGGTCACACTCACTTGTACTTTCTGTGAGACCTCTCACAACAATCGCCATCTCTACATCTTAGGTCATTATTTTAAAATTATTCTGTTTCTTATTTTACGACTTCATCGGATAGACCTATATACAATTCTAAAGATGACATCTTAATTGTTTTTATGCAACAATCAATTAACTTCACACAATAACGGACATTTTAAAACGATTTGACGATCCTTTCGAAATAAGTAGGGGCGGCTGGAGTAGGGGTGGTAAAACGAAGCGCCGTTCACTGCTGGCTGTACTACCGTTGAGACTGCCGCCGCGTGCGATTGACAAAACCTTAGCTGTCATTATTTCGCGCCAAAAATTTAAAGTTATAAGTTGTCTATGGTATTTTATTATTTTTAAATTAGTGTGTGTGTTGGGATTCAGTGATTGTGATTTTGATTTTTGTGTGATGGTACTCTGCAGCTCTTTATAGAGAGCAGCATGAGGGGTTGCGTTTTTCTGCTGTTGGCGCATGCAGTCGCCGCCATAACTGGACCAAGGGTTTGTATTACAGATAAAATAAAATAAAATACTACTTTAAGAAATTTATATTACTTTTATTATTCCACTAAGAATTTTTATTAAAAGAAATAATTAAAATATGCAATATTTTTTTTTAATTTTCTCAAATATATTATTTAAATATTATACAGTGAAATTAATGTATAGAAATTTTATTTCAACAACTAAGTATATATATTTTTTAAGTATAGAAAGTAAACATACGGCAAAAGTCTGTCACTGTGTCGAACATTCACATTTAGATGATGCGCGTAGAATGTTATGTTATTAGAATTATATAACACAGCCTTTAACCTTTCACTCTAACTAGGTTAACTGTAAGTTATAATTGATTGTAAATATACTCTTCCGTCTTTTTTATTTTTAGGAAGACATATCACGTTATGAATATTGTTAGAGTAATAATTATACATATTAAAAAAAAAACGTTAAAAAATGAAAGCTACATATAAAAAGCGTAAAGTATTAAAATACTTAATTAATACAACATATTGTTGCTATTAATTATTATGTCAGCGAACAGTCTAATGCGTGTAATAACGAATATAATACATTAGTACACATAATATACTAGTATATGCATTTGTATTTTATTTAATGTTTTATTAACTTTTAGTAATAATAAAGATTAATTTAAATAACGTCTGACGTGACAGTGGTAGCCCAGTGGTAACGCACTTGCATGGATAACCGAGTGCATCAGGTTCATTGATTACCACTTGTCTTATTGTAAAGAAAAACATCGTGAGGAAACCTGCATGTCTGAGAGAACCTAGCAAGCTTTCGAAGTCATGTGAAGTCCGCCAACACACACTTGGCCAGCGCGGTGGACTATGACCTGATCCCCTCGTACTGAAGGGAGGCCCGTGCCCAGCAGTGGCAGGTTAAAAAAGGGCTGAATACATACATACAAATAACGTCTAATAATAAGTCATTTCTGAACTTATAATTCTTTTTATCTAATACCAAGTATCAAACTTTTGAAACAGACCACATTCAATTTTGTATTAACTGGTAATAATATCAAGTACTATGGTTACGAAAAACATTAAAGTGTGACGATTAAGTAAATAATACTTAAAGTAAGTATATTAGTTTTTTTTACAAATATTTTAATTGTCATAAGGTTAACTATAAAACATCTTGGGTAAAGGGACTGTTAAGAGTCCTAGTAATACATCTCTACAATTCGTTACTAAATACACAGACCGATACGACAGTTATTATTAATTGAAACTGAAACCGATTGTAATAAGAGAACCTAATAAAACCAAGAAAATTTATTATTTACAACCTTTTACTTTCAAATTACAAAATGTATTACTATAATTAGTGTAATGTATATTACGTTACGTTGTTAATTATTTAAAATAACGTAAAAATACATAACCATTTCTAAAGAGACTTTCTTCAATTATATATACAGTGAAAACACCAAGTGAGGTCATCGCGGATAACTTACGCTTGTGGACGCAACATAACCGGTTATCCGATAATCACTACAAGTTACAAGGATTACACTGTTAAAAATTTTAATGGCTCCATTAATGCCTATATTTTCTATCTTTTCGTTCCTTTGAAATTTTTCACTGTTAGTATATGAACACCCATGACTGGAGTACAAACATTCGTGCTCCAAAAATGAATGCTTCCAGCGAGAATCGAACCCGCGACCGCTGGCGTAGAAAGTAGGGTTGGGCCAACTGGGTATTTCATTGCTTGTTTGTATGACTCAGATACAACCAATAAGATTTGAGATAATCTTGTATTTATACCTTTTAATTGAGGAATAAGTTTTAGTGGCTTATAGGTTTTTTAACATCTCATGAGAATATATAGTTAATCTAACTAAACTAGTCTAGTAGATACTAATAATATAAAGTAATATTATAAAGAGGATAAATTTGTATTTTTGTATGTAATGAATAAATTCTAAAACTACTGGAGAAAAACTACTAAGAAATGCCCTAATGGCACACTGCCTATAAATATCGAAAACTATACCTATAGTTAGGTAGTAGTAAGTTTCTTGCAAACTAAAGTAAACTAATTACGTATGACTTAATAAAAACGAGTATCATGGCATGTGCGTGTGGACTTGAACTTAGACAATGAATTATGATATCGCGAAAGTTGATGAGCATGCTAGATGTGAGCGACTAGTCATATTGTTTTATATATTTTTTTACGCCTTTAATATGTTGTATAGTTACAATGCAGTTTTTTTCACGGCAATAATTGTTATCATCGAATTGATATGATATTTTGTGTTTAAAGATGGATAAATAGTGTAATTATTATAGTGACAAAACACTTGAATGAAATCAGCCCTTTTTAACGTCCTACTGCTGGGCACAGGCCTCCATTACATAAGAGGGGGATTAGGTAATAGTTCACCGCGCTGCCCTAGTGCGTGTTGGCGGACTACACATGTCTTTGGAAAACTTGCTAGGCTTGCTCGCTTTTCTCAGACATGCAGGTTTCCTCACGATGTTTTCCTTCACCGTAAGACAAGTGGTAATCATTTTAGAAAAGATTCGCACATGCAAATATCAAAGATGCGAGACCCGGATTTGAACCCGCATCACTCGGATATCCAAGCGAGCTCGTAAAGTGCTAAGCCTAACGTCTAAGAGGACAGTACTTTATGTTCTTACCCATATTCTAAGTAAAATATTTCACTACCTTCTAAACTTACGCTATTTTTTACTAGATATATATATTTCCGTCATTTATTCGATGTGATTTGCTTTCTCTGAATGACGATGACTGATTCAGATACTGTCTGCGCTAATTGTTTTATAAGCTATTGTTTGTTATCACGAAGGAGAAGCAATTAAGCATCACATCAGATTCGCTTGTTTAATACTTATTTTAGTATATAACTAACACTGTGTACTTGTAAACTATTTGCTTAAATAAAAAAAAATATTGGCAAAAATATAAAAATTCAACTGTGTACAAAGCGAATGATGAAATATTGAGATGAGATGAAGTCAAGTTAGACAATTATGCAGACGGAGACAAGGAAGTTACTATTACCTACTGCTAGTCTTGCAATGTGTAGTAGGTATATATATACATACGTATTTCTCTTACTACATACCATTAGACATATCTAACTGTCTGTTAACCCTTCTTTGAGCTTTGTTACAATCGGGTAAAAAGATAAGAAAAATTAAAAAAAAAACTTGAAACTAAAACTTTTTTCTTTAAGTCGCTTTAAGTATATTTATATATATCGCAGAACACATTGAGGAACTTATTAATTAATAAGTAGTAATAATAGTTGTCACAACTTGTAGAGCTCACACACTAAGTACCTACTTCCTTTTCCGCCTAGTTTCCAGCAACAAGCAAGATCTTTTAAGTATAAAGTATTGTTGTCGGCATAACAAAAACTTTATTTATTTTGTACCTTCACGCACATTCAAACATTCTCGCGAATCACACGCAAATGATGTAGCCTACTTTCACTGAGACGCTATAGCAGTATTGGATAGCGATTATAGTCTAATTAACACTTGGCGACGCCGATTATTCAAAGTATTTATCGTGTGCATATTTTACATGTGAAAAGAAAAAAAAAGTATTAAAAAATATGAGTTATTTTGTGTTGGTAGAGTATTGTAATTTATAAAGACGTCAGTGTCAGTGATATTATTGAGTATGTACTTATGTCTATAAAGTATATACATATATGCATTGAGTTAAAATATAATATATCTATGCATATATGTATTTGTAAAATCACAAAGTTTTTTATTGCGACAAAAGAAATGGAGCGCTCAGAATACTTGCGTTTTCTCGCTTCTGAGCCCACGCCCTATATCTTTTAGAACTACTTCTCACTGTTCTTACTACTTAGTATATATAATAATATAAGATAGGTTCAATTCAATTCTCTTGTTAAAGTCTTCAAAGCTATAAGATATAGTTATAAATGCAAAAAATTTTTCGAATCAGTACATCTATAGATTACAAACAAACCCTCAAGCTTTTTATGTTAGCATAGATAAATAATATTTCAATATTCTATTAGCACGCTTACACCTAATAAGGGTATAATGTATTTAACATGACTTCTATATTATTGCAGCACATAAAATTTTTAACATTTTTACAATTAATGAAGAAAAATTCATTCGCTACTATTTTTATTTTAGAATATAGTACATACTCATACATACACATGCCTATAGATTTCTATTCGAAATTCGAACTAACTTTCTCTAATATAGCGATAATATTTTTTCTAATCACTTGCGACATTCATATTTACATATATAATATAGGTTTATGTAATAAGTAGCGATTCCGTATGCCCTTTCTATTTAGAATAAAAATATTGCGAAAATAATTTTCTTTGTCTGCTTCTACTTTCGCCTTCCAACAAAATACTATAAGCTTATCTATACTAATATATATTATATATTATATATAATATATATAATAGAAGTAAAGTTTGTTTATTTGTTAAATTGTAAGGGGTAATCTCGGGATCTACTGAACCGATTTTAAAAATTCTTTCACCAATAGAAAGCCACATTATTGCTGAGTGTCATAGGTTATATAAAAAAACGAAAAATAAAAAGGCTTTTACGTGGTAGTCCGTTTCGCAAAGTGAATCGGAGAAAAAACGGTCAAATGAAAGCGTTTCTACGAACGCTGCCTTAGGAGAATCAGGCCTTAGTTCACCACGCTGGCCGAGTGCGGGTTGGCAGACTTCGCATGTCTTTCGAAAACTTGCTAGACTCTCTCAGACATGCTGGTTTCCTCACGATATTTTCCTTCACCGTAAGATAAGTGGTAATCATATTAGAAATGATTCGCTCATGAAAATATCAGAGGTGCGAGACCCGGATTTAAACCCGCTTTACTCAGTTACTCAAGCGATCGCGTTACCACTGAGCTACCGTCTATATCCAAGATAATCTTATGTAATTATTATAAGACGTATAATTTAACATTTATAATGAGAATGACAACAATACTTATCGCTAGCCATTTGTATAAAATAAATACCTACCTAATCGATGAAACGAATACCAACATGCGATTAGTGGGAATCGATGAAAATTTGTAATTCTTTATAAAATATCACATCTGTTTAATTATGAAATCTTTAATCATTTTTGTCAATCACTAATTAGAATTGTATTACTTTTAATTAGCTTCAAAAACTCTACAAACCATTAATAAATAAACAATAGTTAAAATTTTATGTATGTATATGTTCTATTTCTTCTATTTTCTGAGAGATATAAAAAAAACCAATTTAAATAAAAAAAAATGTTAATTAATTTATATTCCAGACTCTACATCACATTAAGATTGCTAATTTTCTAAATTATGTATAATATATTCTAATTTGTAGTAGAAGTTTTCCCATAAGTATTGCTATTACGTAAGTAAGTGATTCGATTCCCCGGTTACACAATTTTACGTGTCAACGAATGCTATGGCACGCGATACTTCCTCGAAACCCCGCGTAACTGCGGTTTAGCCCTTCTTGCTATTGCATAAACCATTTAACTATTGCGTTCTGTAATACTGAAATACAATCTCATTTGCCGTAAGATTTGATTATGGCACATCAAAAATAACATCTATACTTATACTAGCAATTCCTGTGACTCCGCCCGCGTTCGTTGAAGGATGAAAATTTAGGGTTATTAGTATTTTTGATTGCAAATCATAGAAAAATAAAAATTTTATCTAAAAACAATTTTAAAAAACTGGAGAGGGCCACTCTTCATCTCTCATCACCCTAATTCGGTCAAGTCGTTTCGGGGAATGCGATAACAAACATTTAACAAAATTAGAAAAACGACGTTTATACTCGCTCTGTTCGAGTTCGTCCCTAGAATCCTATGTACTCGGATTTAAACCAGCTGTCATCATACCGAATTTCATCAAAACTATTCAGTGGTTTTCTTTTGATGTGTTCCGACACAAGGATAGAAAAAAAATCTAAAATCTATACTAAGTATATAGAATGTATTCTATAAATTCGTTCCCTGTATCAATAATGACTAAGTATTTGAATATTTAAAAAAAAATACTTTAAAAACAGTCGGCGCGTTCTATAAAACAAAATCCGTTCCTAAATAGTAGCGGCGTTTTCAATTTAACCCTTGGCCTTGATTTTATCTTAAAAGTTATCATAATCTGTCAAAAAGGCCTCAATACATATTATGACCTGGGAAAAAAGTACTTACCTTAAGTTGTCACTTTTAGAAAAATAATGAAATATTTTTAGTGAAATTTAAGTTTCTAAAACAAATAGTAAAAAACAAATATGTAATTTATCTCGTATATACTTTAAATCACGTCACTCATCATTTGTACTCACTACGTGTAACATAATGAGTGAGAGCCGGCTTTCATCATTTTACGGAAACCGGCGGCTATTCCGATTCGACGCGCGTCCCACACCTCATCTTTGTTTTCGATTAGAAAATGCACTAGATGCTCGCCTTTATAAATAGAAATTCACGTATTGTACAAGTGATGAAAGAACAGACACTAAACACATGTAAAAATATATTTATATTTATTCTTCATAAATCATCCTTTTGTTTGCATAAATACACAAAACGTTTTATTTTCTTAAAAATGTTCTATGGCTCTATCGTGATTTTAATAGCAATTTTTCATCAAGTTTTCACCAAATTGTATACGAATGTACTTGTTGTTATTGTTGTTTTAGTTTTTTGTTATATTGAACAAAAGCACACATTTAAAAAAATAGATATCAAATTTTGTTCAGACAACACAAACATACAAATGAAATAACTTCATAAATAATAATTGGTAAAGCTAATGATCAAATAAAACCTCCTTCCTTTTGAACTATGACACGGTTCCTTATTTATTTTTGGTAAAACAGGAAAGGATAATAGTACTTTGTTGTTTATTTTCATTTTACAGGTTATATTAAAAGGCTAACTTAGTTTGAGTTCTTGTCTTCAACTTATAGTTGAGTTCTTGTCTTCAACTTATAGTTAAGTAACATCCTTATAGTTTTTATGAATGTAAGATTCTATTCTAAATCTAAATAATTTAATATTATTTAGGATTCTGTGTTAAATGATAAACCTAGATTATAATGATAACCCCGATAAGTAGGAAATAGGTTCACCAAAGGCCTATATTGGTGAACTATTAATATTTACGAGACGGTATGTAGAGAGCATTTTAATTCTAAGAAATTCGTGAAAACTTAGACGTATATCTATCTTAAAATTTAATTAATTAATGTTTTGTAATTTAAAAGTATTACAATCTCTTTAAACTAATAATATTTAAGTTAATATTTGAAATTTTTAATTATTTTTCCTACAATACTGATTATTATTATTATTGTTTTGTTGACGAATTCCGTCTATATAGTTTTTGACCTTAAGTATTTATGAAATATGCAAACTTACATAGGCATATGATTTCCACTGCTAGTTTGAAACAGCTTGCTATTAAAGGTTACATAATACATACGACCTTTAAAACAAAAAGTAGTAGGTAGGTTCTTAACGAAACTGAAAGTAAGATTCGTCAGCGCACACGCCGAGAAAGTAATAGCATGAGACAGTTCTTCGTTCTGCCAAACATCCTGTATGTGAGTTTACCGGTTTCGAGAGAGTGAAATACCATAATAGTTATATAATTCCTTAAGAATGTAGGTATAATCTATACTAATATTATAAAGCTGAAGAGTTTGTTTGTTTGTTTGGTTGAACGCGCTAATTTCAGGAACTACTGGTTCGATTTGAAAAATTCTTTATGTTTATGATAGTCTGTTTATTGAGGAAGTAGGCTATTTATTATTTTCCATCACGCTACGACCAATAGGAGCGGAGCATCAATGAAAAATGTTGCAAAATCAAATTATATACAGCACGTCTGATAATTATCGAGAATCTAATGTCATGTTTATAGGTTAATAATGTAGTTACCAGTCCGTACATAATTATTTTTCATTAATAATCATTAAAATTAAAATAAATTAAAAAAAATAAGTAAATTAATCATTAAACATTAATCATTAATTATTGGGAAAATCTTATTGAAATATTTATTATTATCGACACAAAGGCCGAATCGCGAGAAAACCACTGTACAGATTTTGATGAAAAGTAAAACGATAGCTGGTCATCCGAATTAACATATAGAATATTTCTTATAGCGGGAAAATATATTATTTCTACACTAACTGTTGAATGAACTTGTATGTAGAGTCGCTCGTTACGTATAAAAAGATTTTGTCGTCTATTAATTATTGGCTGCATGTTCAAATATTATATCGAAGTGTCTATTCATCCGATAAGCGGATGAATAAATTAAATATTATTCGTCCGACAATTGGTGTTTGATATATCGCGACTGAGACTTTTTTGCTTCTTAAATAGCTCAAAGAGAAATCAATTTGTTTTTTTAAGTTTTAACATACTCGTGAATGTTATTGCGGACGTTTCTATAGTACTTTTTACAAAATACCATTTTCTTGTACATTGTTTTGATGTAGGTACATATTCTCAGGGAGTGTTGGTAACGTAAATTTCATAGGACGACTCTATAGAGCCAGCTCTTTTACATATAAAAACTCTTGGACTTATTAAAAGTGGGTGGGATCTTAATAATAAATTATCAGCTCGGTAGGTTAAGGTTTTTTTTTTTTATTTTTGGCATAGGTATATCCTGCACATAAAAATCGCTTATTTTTATACTAGAAATCAAAGAAGTGATAGATATTCGTACAAACCGACAATAGCCGGACGAATAATATATTTTTTATTAATACGATTATCGGATGACTAGCAACAGCCTTTAAAACAATTTAGTCGTCCAACAATTGTTGGACGACTAAATTATTTTACTCGTCCAACTAGCAGACGACTAGCATCAGCCATATTATATTGTACTGTTTGACGTTTGCTAAAAATATATTTAGGATATTTTATCATGTTCAAAATTTTGGTCCAAGTGGCACATATATAGTAATGCTTTGTAAGTTCTGATGTAAATTGAAGAGCTAAAGAAATAACTTTTCTCTAGACGTAACTAAATATAATTAACAATGTTGTTACGATATAATATTAGGTATACATTATATATATAAAATAAAATCGAAAATATTATACATCATTTGATTACTAACGTACAGTAATTAGCAAAACATCATATTTATTGCAAAAGTATGTTAGATCTCATCTGCGCCCGCGCATGCTAAAGAATGCACTTTCGTGTTACTGATGCGTCACGAACAGACGAATGTTCCTTCGTGATAACTGAGAAAATTGCCGTGTAAACTCACGGAATACTAGTAGCATATTAAAATTTAGATTATACTAGCGACTCGCCCTCGCTTCGCTCGGGCTCTTCCCTAGATTTAGCACAGGTAAAGCCGCGGGATCTGCTAGTTATGCATATAAACCTTCCTCTTGAATCACTCTATCTATTAAAAAAAACCGCATCAAAATACGTTGCGTAGTTTTAAAGATTTAAGCGCACATAGGGATATAGGGATATAGGGACAGAAAAGGCGACTTTGTTTTATACTATGTAGTGATGATGATTTATGATTATGAATATATTTCATCTGATTTAAAGTCAATGTAAACGTTATTGACTTTAATTTCAATGATACAATGATATAATGTACGAAAAAATAAAAAAATAGTACTCAAAACAGTATACCACCTAAAACTTTTCATAGTGACCATAATTCATAAGCTATATTAAATAAGTTTTTTTTCTCTTACAGATAGAAAATGACTTCGATAGAAACCGACAACCATCGCCGAGTCATACTGGATTCAACGACCATCAAAATAGATTTGGAGTATCACCTTCATTACAAAACTTCCAACAGCAACCAGGCTTGTTGAGCAGTCCAGCCCCGAACATCCAGTTCCCGCAACCAATCTTCCAACAACAACCTTATGTTCCACAATTCAACAATTTATTACCAACTCAAAACATTCCAAATAATGTTCCGATTCAAAACAATAATGGGTTTCAGTTCAGTCAACCAGCTAACGTCAATCCTATTAACAACCTACAGCAACAAAACTTAGGACATATTCCACAACACGCACAAAATATACAACAACCAATCCCTACTTTGGCAGCGTTTCAAAGCAATAGACTTCCACTAACTCAAAATTCTCCACAAACATTTAACCAAAATCCAAATATTCATAGCTCAATTGATATTTCTCAGCAAAGACCGACACAAGCTGCTTTTCTTCCACCTTTAAATTCTGTTCCTATTCAGAATCAGGCTTTTAATGGGCCAAATCCTATAACAATTCAAGCGGCACCGAACCTAGGACCACAAAATATAAACAATCAGCAAATTCCATTCCAATCATCCTTGGGCCAATCTCAACTGTACAACGGTCAATCTGTATCACAACTGCAAGACTACTACGAGCAGCAATCTAAAGAAAACTTAGAGAAATTGAAGGAACTTCAAGAAAGGCAACGACTCATTCAAAAACATCAAGAATTTGTACAGAAACAACAACAAAAGCAACAAGAAAAAGTAGAAAAATTGCATGAAGAATTTGTGAGTAAGCAAGCTACAAAATCCATACCAACTTATACGACGACTGAAAACTACGAAGAATTCTTTAATAGAAATCAAGAGAAGCGAAGACCTTTACTTCCTCATGAAACGGATTTGTTCAGAAAAGCTGTTGAGCTTTATGAAAAAGACCATCCAACTACAACTACGACAACTACTACAACTACTACAACGACGACGAAACGTCCTACAACTGCAAGATATAGGACTCGGTCACCATCTAGGACTAGGAACCCCCCTCAAGACAGGAACAAGCAAAAGCTGTACAACGAAATTAAAAATCTTTTAGAAGAAAGTGATACTAAAGGCTTTGATGACAATTTAAGAGCGAAAAGTGTAGCGCTTCTACAAAAGCCAGATATATTAAAGCAACTCAAAGTAGCTTTAGCTGAAAATCCTGAAGATTTCAATGAGAAAAACTTTACGTCCCGTGAAATTTCCTTAAATGGGCAGAAATTTGAAGTGATAAGGACCAATAATCCAAATCTAATACCTCAAGGAGCGATTGCTGCTGATAATCCAGATTTAGGTAAGCTCATAGCTGCTACACAAGAACCTCAAAAAGAAAGTCGTATTTCCTTTGACGACTTAACTAAAGGTGTTTTACCACCGGGGGCTAATTTTGAATTAATTAAGCAGGCTGATAACGGTAAATTAGAGGAAGTTTCTAAGATACCAAATTCATTACAAAATAAAAAGAAAGTTACATTTGTCTTCCTTGAAGAACAAGAGGATGGCACATTCAAGGTAAAGGGTGTTAAAGCTAATGGCCAACAAACTGAAGAAGGTCCGGAAGTAGAAGATATATTAAATAAGATAAAGAAGGGTGAAATACAATTACCTGGACCCACTAAAATTTCCAACAACGCATATTCCACCACGACCCAAAGTCCGTCCACTATAACAACAGATTATATAGCTGAGTCTTCGCACCACCCATCGACTTACGCAAGTTTCGTAACAACATCTAACTATGGCGACTCGGGGCACACAAATCCTATACATACAACTCCAGCGCCAACTTACCGCACAATATTGCCATCAACTAGAGCCACCCCGCTAACGCAAACGTATCCGACCACCACTCGAGCAACGACAAGTGAAAGGTACTACGTAAAATCTTCTACACCAAACTATATTAAGACTAGAAATAATTACAGCCCTTCAAGAGGTCACAGTCAAGGCTCTACAATAATAAATACAACTCCCGTTTACCCATCATCGTCATTTAGAACAACACCAAGGGATGTAGTTGTTATTGGATCAAGCGCGTCTCCAACTTTCGAAGAATCTACTATTAACTTAAGCTATGCCAAATCAGGAAATCCTGACCTCATCGATATTTTAAAAGAGAATGGCTTATTCGCAACAGCTAAATACTTAAAGCAGTCAGGTTTAGATGCCATATTGAATGAAACTGGACCATACACAATATTCGCACCAACAGATAAAGCTTTTAGAACACTGCTTGTTCAACTAGGTGGTCCTGATAGAGCTGAAGAAAAATTCCGCGACAATCCTAGGCTATTGAGTGGGGTAAGAACGATTTAATTTATTATATAACAATATCAAATATCATACTCAGATTTTCTTCGAAATAGGGAATTTTCCGACCTGACGTGGACTAAGTAGGGCAACATCAGAATCCACTTATTTACTCTACTACGCTACGCAAAGTTGACTACGCAAAATGGGAAAAGTAAATATTTAAATAATTTCATCTTTTCCCGTCCAATATATTAAATATACTAAATAGGCCACAAAAAGAGAAATGGAATTCTAAAATAATTTAAAAATCATTTTTTCAGTTACTCCTGCACCATGTGATCCCAGGCGCTTTCGACATCGCGTCGCTACAAGACGAGATGACCGGTGTGTCACTTGCCGGCACTCAGCTGAGAGTGAACCAGTACGACATGCACGACGTCGAGTGGAATGAAGTGAGGGTGACCACCATCAACGGTGCTCGAGTATTGGACGATAAAAAGGATATTCATATACCTCAGGTACGGAGAATGTAAAAAAGGATATCAAAAATAAAATGAAGTGTTCATTTATTGCAATAATTGAAATATATCAAACGTTTTTAACAAATAGCCATTTTCCTTAAATCCAGGGCATAGCTCACGCGGTAGACCGAGTAATGTTCCCTCTGCCGGTGGGCGACCTGGTGCAGACGCTGCAAGCGGACCGCGACCGTCGCTTCACAATATTCCTAAAAGCCATATTCGTTAGCGGCTTCGCGGACACTTTAGCTGGTGAGAAATTTGTATTTTTTTTTAACGTCGAAGGTCTTGACCTCACTTTAATGCGAACTTTGCAGGCAGACTTGACGTATCTTTCAAAAACTTGTTAGTTTCCCTCAGATATACAGGATGCTTAACTTCCTCACGATGTTTAAGTGTTTTTAAATGAAATAATTTATTTCCTTAAAGATTTTCTCCTCATCTTTTGTATATAAGTATTAAAAATTAAATTATATCATTATTACGGTAATTAAACGTCCGATATTAAACTTTCGACAGAAAGCAAAACCTACACAGTGTTCGCGCCAACGGACGCGGCGTTCTCACGTCTCACCGCGTCTGAACTATCGCGGTATTCGGACAAAGTTGCGGCGAAGGCACTAGTCGCGCGCCACGTGCTTCCCGGCACGCTGTACAGCGCGGGCATGCGATACTATCAGCTGAGGAACTCTATGGAAGACGCGAAGCCTTTGACCCTGCAGAAGAGTTCTGGTAAGCCATAACTTTGATGTCTACTAGAAAAGCCTCAAGTTTAGACTCATTCGATGTTTTTTGACGAATTTTCATGTTACACAGTTGACATAAGCGTGTTTTTTTATGCCCCGGAGGAGCTGCAACAGGACCATATTACCATTCCTGCGCTCTCCGTCTGTCTGTCACCGGGCAGTATATCTCATGAACCGTAATGGGTAGAGTTGAATCCAAACAATATAGATGCCATGCAAAAAAAACGATTATGCATCAAAACCTTCGTGTGCAAGTACGACTCACACTTGACCGATATTTTAGTTTTCCACAACTACGTGTAGTTGTGTGAAGTATTGTAATGATTATTATCTTAAAATTAAGTTGCACCATACAGATATAGTTTTAGTACCTACTTATTAAACTCACCAGTTAAGTATACACGCCACGAAAGATGAGACTTGAGCGTCAGTAGCGGGGGGTTTTCACAGGTAAAGTCGTCTTAAGAAGAGTTATGTACAATTGATTTCAATATTTATTTAGGGATCTTTCGATGACCTTCGCAATAAGGTGTATAGCAATGTTATATTAAAATTATTACCTATTAATCGTCTTCTGTGCAAGTCATATACCACGTGGTTTGTCAAGTCCCATCTTTCGTGGCGCGGTCTATAAGCTACGTTACGATGACATTATAAAAGCAGCAAAAAAGATGTCATCATTAAGCCTTCTGCCTTTCTAATTTGAACATGTCGTTATGTAAAGGTGAAAATCAATAAGTGTACATGTATATCTGCACTCTATTTTTGCATATTCCGTGTATATAATAAAATTTCAACAGAGTCGAATCTTCATTTTAAATAATTTAAATGTAAATAGTCATTATTATCGACTCAGATGCAGAATCGATAGTTTTTAGACTGTTTGTCTATCTGTGACCGTAGCACAAGAACACTGATGGACAGATTTTGATGATTTTTTTTAATGATGGTAGCTTATTACTGCGAGGAAATGTCTTCTTTGTGAAATCTAATAGATAAACCGTCTAAGCGTCTTTGGTGAAGACCCAAGCGGTGCGAGGGTGAGACGACTTGCTAGGTTTTCTTAGCAAAAAAATAAACGATCGCGGGTTCAAATCCCACTGTGGGCCTTCGTTTGTTGAGAACGAATGTTTGTACTCAAGTCACGGGGATTGGGAGCTGACATTTGTATGTAGGTATTTAAAGAAATTAAAGTTATATAATATGTAGTGTACAAGCCTCGTAGCTTACCACGGAACTAGATGGCGCTGGGTGTAACAATGCCCCAACATATTTATTGAGTCCCAACGAACATATTCAATTAGCAATGTCATTGATACATCAATTTATAATATCGTAATTTGTTTCAGGTCGCATAAAAGTGAACAACGCGCAAGTGATAACGCACAACATTCCCGCCACAAACGGCGTCATTCACGCCGTCGACACGCTCTTGTAACCCGCCAAAATACTAATATTAGGCTACTCAAATATACATTTCCTCTAACATAAGTAATCGCCTTTGGTTGCATTTAAAAAGAATCGCAAAACATGCTTCAAAAAAAACTTAATTTTATTCGAATATTTTTAATAAAACTTTAATGCTTCTATTTAAGCTTTTTGCAATTTACGCAAATAAATTAAAAATTAAAAAACTATGAAGGCGGTTCAAATGTATGTAAGCTGCATTAAGAGTAATAATTTTTCCTAAACTAACTAACAATTGAATTTTTATCTCTTTCTTTTTTTATTTGAGAGAATGGGACCAAAATTTAAAAACTTTCAATTTACTAAAAACATTTGAAATCAGTATAACGCCAGTGTGGCCACCATTAAAAATAATTTTAAGACTGTACATATAAATTAGGATAAGGTGTTAATTTATGCAGTTAACTTTTTTGTAAATAAAATTTTATCATAACTGGGACTTTTATTTAAATAAAAAAAATGTTGTTACTTAATATTTATATTTAATGACACAGACACACACACATACATAAGTACAATCACTAAGTCAAAAATCCAAAGTTGATTTCCATTTTAGACGGACTATACCATAAATTATTATAAAAAAATAATGATTAGAATAGACAAATGGTCGTAAAATAACCAAATAACCATGGATTTTTTCTTACAAGAAGCAAAAATAAATCCAGTCTTATTAATAGAAATAAATTAAATTAAGGAAGCTCTACACATTCGTTGAAACTCCAAAATATGTTGAGGAACACAAGACAAGCCATTTGTTAGACATTAGTCAAGTTAAAGAATCTGATAGCAATGGATGATAAAAAAATTTACAGTGGAACTTTATTTCCTTTTTTTAAAGTCGAAAAATAATAAATGCCGAGAGAACACACACGTAGTCACGATAGTTCAAATAGTTTTGGATATCATTTAAAAAAAATCAATTTCGCTTAGCTAGTGTTTTTCAACAAATATCATTAATTCATTAGTTTTCTAAGTCCTTGTTATAATAAATACTAGAAAAAATCATGTGAATATGTAGAACGTCCTAAGAAAGGTAGTAAAAAAATATAAGAAACAATTACCATCCCTTCATTATTGACAACATCTGTAACATCTTTAAAAGGTATCTGAGACTATTGATTTTTGTTAGAAAAAATCTAAACGGGAAAATTATTAAAATAGTTTTTTAAATGTTAAAAATTTTAATGAAATCAAAAAACCAACTCTATGAAATAGTAATTTACTGTAGAAAACACATTTGTTATGAATGCTCTGACCAATTAATATAAAAAAATTGTATAGTGACAACTATGTATCTAATATGTACTAATAAGGAATGCCTGATGAATGATGATATTTATCATTACTATATCAGTATCAGATCCCTTTACACGATAAGAAAAGATAAGTTATCAGGGACGGCAATTACTTTTAGCCAACATCATTTTCAATTTGGCTATTTCATCATCTTTTGCTGCTAACTCTTCTTTCAACAATCTAATAGTGTCATCCTTGTTTTCTGTTAGAGTTTTTAGTTCTTCCAACAATTGCCCTGTATCCAGTCTCTTGGTAGGCCTCCTTTGTACTAATTTACCTATAATGTGGGCTATTTTGGGAAAGTTTGCGGTGAGATGTGCAGGGATCTGGCCTTTCCGAAGGTCAGTTATTGTTTTTACACGCTCCATGTCTGTGCTGAAGGGTTCCACCATCTCAAGAAGTATAATGCCAAGGGAATACATGTCACTCTGAAAATGAGAAAATAATTGTTATGTAAAAAAAGAAAAACACTGATTATGTCTTTTACATTTTAATAAATAATATTATTTCTGGAAATTGTGTATTACCATACTATTACTTTAACAAACCTGCTACCAACAAATACATATCAAATTGTATATCCACAGTTATGGGGAAAAACAAAACAATATTTTACATTATAAGGATGTTTAGACCTTTCGAGGAAAAAGATGCTTCAAGTTTCCAAATATTCAATGTCCACATTCAACTATTAAAATTTTATATTATTTAGTAGCTACTCACTAACTCACTGACTCACTGCTCGGGTTCGTCTCTGAATTTAGCACAAGCGCAGCCACGGATTCCGCTAGTTATATACTAGAATCTTCCTTGAAAACCACGCTGTCATTGATGAAAACAGCATGAAGATCGGTGCAGTAGTTTTTGAGTTTATCACAAACAGACAGACAGATGCGGAGAAGGACTTTGTTTTATAATATGTAGTGATAAAGATGAATAATGATTCTAGTTAGCGGGCCTTCCATCACTGCAAAATGTTTAAGCCAGACTAATCGACAAAATGCGTATACACAGACTTTGTATGTTTTTGAAAATGACTTAGATTATCACAGACACAGGTTTATTCACAAAATTTCCCCACCACCTTACCATATTAACAAAAAGTAATCATGAAAATGTTAGAATTGTTGGGAATTGAGACTATATTTTCAATATATAAGCTTACCTTAGGATTACACTGACCATCCAGTTGCTCTGGTGCGGCATACAATTGTGTCCCAAGTGCTAAGCCACTGTGGGACTGTTGTAATGGACAAGCCAAGCCGAAATCTCCCAACTGAACTAGTAACTCATTCCCACTTGGGCCAACAAACACATTGCTGGGCTTCACATCATGATGGATCACACCTTTAGAATGTATGTAATGAAGACCACGCACTAACTGAGTAAACATATCCACTAGAACACACATTGAGAATACCGGAGGGCAATTTGTATCGGAAAATGCTGATTCCAGGCCATTTGAGTCAGTAGAATCACTATGATGAAGTGTAAAGTCATCAGAACTCTTTCTTGAGGAAGCAATGTAGTTGTTGCGCTCATCCAGCCATTGCTTTAGTGTTTGCTGGCAATAAGTCATTTGTATATACAGTGTAGCCCATTTAAGATTAACTCGGGAGCAATCCTCATACTCCTGTCCAGATAAAAGTTTACAAACTGCATTTTGATCACTAGTCGAGTCATCTTCTTCGCTCTCCGAATTAATATCATCAGCACTTATATCATTGTCAAAGCTATTGGAGTTATGGAATGATATATGAAAGTCAGACTGGCTGTGAGTTTTGTTGAGTTCCTTTGAATTGTAGGTCTTAAAGGATTTCATTATATTGGGGTAAACTGACGACACTTTACTGTTTATTGGGAAATCATCATCTGTATCCATGTTATATTTTCTCTTCTTCTTAACTTTGGACTCGATCATTGGTTCAAGCCACGCAGCTTTATAATTCACTATGTTAGGATGATTTAGACTCGCTATAGTTTTGACTTCAGCTAAATGTGTCATGATAGAGTTTACATTTGAGGACTTTATGTTGACTTTTTTAACAGCATATTCCACCCCATCTAGTCTATGTCGTGCTTTGAACACATTACCAAAACCACCCCCAGCTATGAAGTAGAGTTCCTCAAACTCCCGGTGGTATCTTGACCACTCCAGTCCCGATTTAGTTATTGGCCAAGATACTGGCATAGTGATTGGGATTTCAGTACCACTAGCAACTGTGACTAGTTGGTACAGTGCCCGCTGATACTGACTTCTCATTACTTCAAACTCGCCCATAGCATATGAGTCATCTATCAAGTTCATACTATGTAATTTTTCACAAATTGTGTTGTAAAGTTGGTTTGCTCTACCAATATCTTTCTCTAGCAATGCACATAGCTGTTTCACAAGAGATTGGATAAGAAGGCTAATTGGTGTGGTGGCATTAGAATTAATCACTTCAATCTGATGTATGCTCTGTTGTAAGATTGATTCATGTTGGCTTGTGCGTGCTATACCTGAAATTATTATTAAATACATTATAAAAATCAACATCTTCATATATATTTATTATACATTTATTTATAGGTATTATATTGAAGTTTTTTGTTTTTTAATTGAATTGTTTTTTACTATTGTACTTCAATCTGTCAAAATAAAAGTTATGTAACCTTATAAATATACCAAAATATTAATGCATACTCACAACACATTTTTATTCCAAAATAAGAGCAAAATAAAATATAGATACATCAAAAATGTGTTAAGCGTATGACTGTAACAATGCTTATAACTAGTGAAAGGAAACTTGGTAAGGGAACTTGATATCTATTCTGGAACCTTGTGGTTTCGGTGGTTTGTCCATGGAAAAATGATAAATAAAAAACTTATTTTATGAAACAATATGATAAAATAATATCATTTTATGGCATATGTTAGCCTTATTATAGCTAAAGTAATGGTTTTTAATTCCTAACTGACCTAATTAAATACAAACAAAGAGACAGTTAAGTTTTAACTTAATAAAAATAAAATATTTTGTTTTAAAAAAACTATAGTAATTAGTAAGCAACATTAATAATGCTTATTTATTTATACTGAATAACTAAATAATATCTGGTTTCTGTAAAACATAAATATTATTTATACTTAGGTATTATAAAGCATAGAAAGATATTATATTTTAAAACAAAATATTGCAACATATTAGCCAAATGTTTAATGTGAAATTATTTATATTTGAATTATATATACATTTGATCAGAATTTTGATTACTTAATATTGATACTCTAGTTGGAAATAACGGTTTTATGTTGTGTAAAACTAAAAGTGTGTATAGTTTATCTACACTTATAAAGAATGACTCAAGGTTAATTTAATGTATCAGATTTCACAAAATGTTATATAAGATGTGAACTTAGCAAGTAAAATTACCTAGGTCAAAGGATTTAACGGTAGCTAGAGCTTCCCACTTGTCGTTTTTCTTGGTATCCATAGTTTTGTATTTCATTTGTGGCCTAGATCTTGAATCCACGATTTGCCTTCACTGAAATCTCTAGTAATCATTATCACATAAATATCATAGTTCTGTGAAATAGCGAATCTTTTTAAGGTAATGACTTTCCATATTTGCTGTATTATTATTACGAAAAATGTAAATTTAAATAGAAAAACTCCAAAATAAAACGCACACCTGGTAAATCGTAACAATTCACAATAAAAATAACAACCACAGATAAGAAAGCACTAATTAGTAAGCACAGAGTACAGTAATACTAGTAAGTAGTAACTACTAATGCTACGTTCCACTAAGCGTTCACAACGATCACGCTCACGACCGTAGTTTTTCCCGTTCCACTAGCTTGTGAGCGTTACTGTCGTAAACTCAAGTGGAATGGATATAGAGCGTTTTGAGCGTGGAGGTAAATAATGCAAACGGCGAGTTAAAAAAAGAATGCAAAAGATTTAAGAGGTTAGGTTATAATCTAAGCCTTGAAAATAAACTTAATTAATTATTGTTTAAATCGATTTATATTGAAAAAAATTATAATTTAATTTTTTATATTCAATATTAGTGGTGTATTTAGCATCCGCTGCAGAAACATTCTACTAAAATATTTCTTTCCGCATGAAATAACGTAAGCACGGTCGCCATTTTTGATTTTTGAAAACGCCGCTAGACCTTTGTAGATGGGCCGTCATGAGCTTCGCGTGAGCGTAAGTCATGACGTCATAAGTGACGTTTTCGCCGCGACCACAACGACCGCGGTCGTTATGTGGAACGACTAAAGGAGCATTTTGGTCGTTGTGGGCGCTTAGTGGAACGCAGCCTAAGCAGGCACTAAGCAGTTGAGTGTAGACCCATGTTATAAATATTACTCTATGCAGTAGACTTATAAATTCTTGACGGATGTTATGGCAGGCTATAGTTACATTTTATTTATTGCTGTGCATTAATAATTAAAATGATAAGTATCCTTTTAAATTTATTTAAATAATAACAAAGGTTATATTTTCAGGTCCATATGGACCTGAAAATATATTCCGTCATAGATGAGTACTAGATATTCATAAATATACTGCATTATTACTCTGTCTACGATACTGCAGCTGTTATTAAATGACATTGACATTTGACAGAATAACAAAGTAGGTCCATGTGTTATTGAGAAATATTTTTGATGAGAAGAAATAAATAATATTACTATTTACTTATTTAAAATGAATCTTCTACCTAAAAGTCATAAAGAATTTAGTGAAAAGGATTACTGGAACAAATTTTTCAAAAAGCGTGGAAATAAAGCTTTTGAATGGTGATTATTGCCTATTAAAACTTATTATATTTCTCTATACTAATATTATTATATTTATAATAATTTATAATGAATATATTTATTCCTTAAAGGTATGGGGAATACTTAGAGCTATGTGTTCATCTACATAAGTATATAAAACTAACAGATGCAATACTTATACCTGGTTGTGGTAACTCAAGCCTGAGCGCAGATCTTTACGATGTTGGTTACCGAAATATTACTAATATTGACGTATCAGAAGTCGTAATTAAGCAGATGAAGACTGTTAATTCACACAGGACAAATATGAAATTTATTTTTATGGATGCTTTAAATACAACTTTTAAAAACGATGAATTTAATGTTGTACTCGATAAGGGAACTCTAGATGCTTTAATGCCAGATGACTTAGAAGAAACAAATGTAAGGATTGATAAATATTTTGCAGAAATAAAGAGGATATTGAAAACAGGTGGTCGTTTCATATGTATATCATTGTTACAAAGTCATATTTTAAAGAAGTTATTGTCATTTTTCTGTGATAAATCATGGATGTTTCGAATTGTAAGATGTCATGAGGCAGAAGTAAAAAATGCAGAGAATGGTGATGGGACAACTCTACCTGTATTTGTTGTTGTGGCAACCAAGTTTAAGGAGATGCCCAAATTAGTGAGTGTTTAAAAATAATTATATGTAGTCTTAAAACAATTAATTGAAAAATTTTAGTGGTATGGATAGAAAATTAAAAAAAAAAGGTATATTTTTTCTGTTTAAATTTTATAAAGCAAATATTTTTATTAATAATTTTAATTAAGAAATTTATTCATAGTTTTTTGACTGTCATGCTCCAAAATATACATACATATTACATTTTGGCTGATTTTTAATACATATTACATTTTGGCTGATTTTCTACTTTAGATATTAGAGGTGTGTATGGCAGGAGATAAAATGCAAAGATTGGAATCTGTTGAAGATATTAAAGCTTGTATTAAGTCTGTTCAAGACACAGCTTTCATTACTAATGGTTTGGCAAAAACCTCTTTAGATGGAGAAGATGAAGTAAGTAATTTGACCACATATTTTTCTTAATTGTATTTTTTATTTCATGGTATATTATTAAATTTAATTTACGTTTTGTTCAGTTATGTACACATATTTAGTTTTAATGAATTACATCACTACATAGTATAAAACAAAGTCGCCTTTTCTGTCCCTATATCCCTATATCCCTATGTGCGCTTAAATCTTTAAAACTACGCAACGGATTTTGATGCGGTTTTTTTTAATAGATAGAGTGATTCAAGAGGAAGGTTTATATGCATAACTAGCAGATCCCGCGGCTTTACCTGTGCTAAATCTAGGGAAGAGCCCGAGCGAAGCGAGGGCGAGTCGCTAGTCTTATATATATACTAAATTGTGCTTAAATATTTATTTTTTAATATTTTTGTAAATACCTTTGTAAACTGTAAAACTGTATTTTGTTTTTCTGCTTTATGTTTTTGATGTTTTTCTTTAAATATATGGTTAATTAAATATTTGGTATAGATATTATATACAAAATAAGTAATGTGAATTTTTCACTACTTTGTTCGGACCCTATAAATTAGATATTATGCTGATATATTTAATAAATAAATATGTTGGGACATTATTACAACAGCGCCATCTAGTTCCGTGGTAAGCTACTAAGGAAGCTTGTGTTACGGATACCAGATAGTTGATATACTATATAATATATATAAGTTTAAATACATACATATTATAAATATAAACACCTATGACTGGAGTACAAACATTCGTGCTCAACAAATGAATGCCCCCAGCAGGACTCGAACCCGAGACCGCTGGCGCAGAAAGTAGGGTCACTACCAACTGAGCCAAACGTGTAAATTATATTATTTTAGGTGACGTTAGACCTAATGCAGCCAGGGGAAGATATCCCTCGATACACACTCTACATAGTGGATCAAAAGATGTCACATAATATTATAAATAAATATGCTGTATTCATAGTGCCACAAGGAAGGTGAGAATTAAAATTTTTTTTATAATAATATTTATAATATTTAACTTTATAATAATATTTATAATATTAATTTATTAAGTGTCTATTTGAATGTCAAAATAAAAGCTTTTAATGCATAAAGTATGTAGGCTACGCTTTTTCTTTCTATCATTATTACCACTTGTCCTACGTTGAAGGAAAACCATCGTGACGAAATCTGCATGTCTGTGAGAACCTAGCGAGTTTTCAAAAGACATGTGAAGTCCGCCAACCAGCACTAGGCCTGCGTGGTGGACTATGGCTTGATCCCCCTTAGCAGTGGAAGTTAACAATGGCTGAATACTAATATAGGCTAAGAACTTATAAGAAAGAAAATATTTTTAAGATTACGATGTTATCTATGTTTGTTTCGGCTAATCTCCGAAATCGATGGTGGAACTATTTTTATTGTAGTAAAGTAATTAAGGGTTAGGAAATTGTGTATTTGTATTAAATCTGAATTTCCCTGCGAAGTGAGGGTATGTTATTACTATTAATCTATACTAATATTATAAAGCTGAAGCTAATCTTAGGAACCACTGGTCTGAATTGAAAAATTCTTTTTGTGATGGACAGTCCGTTAATCGAGGAAGGAGGAGGAAGAATATGCTATATTACGTCACGCTACCAATAGGAGCGGGTCATCAATGAAAAATGTTGCAAAAACGGGAGAAAAATATTTCTTTTCATTTTCAGCCTTTAGAACGCGAGCGGAGCCGCGGGAAAGCTAATAATATAATATTTATATTTATGGAACATTCCTTAAAGACTATAACATGTTTTCAAAAATAGGAAGTAAATTTTTATTTCAAATTAAACACATCAGTTTTAACTTATACCGCTATTTATGTACATTTCTCCAGATATAAAATGAAGGTTAAGATTTTTCAGATATGAAGTAAACACATTCGAACCGTAAACACACCTTTTGTTTTGATTTAAAAGTATGTTTTAAAAATAGGTTGTTATTGTAAACAAATGCGTTTATTTACATCTGAAGTATGAACTATCATGAAACATGGAAAATAAATTTTATGGAGGCGTTTGGCCTACTGCCCAGTTCGACTTTTACGCATAATTCAGACACGGCGAAGCGATATATTGTTGCAATATTATTTTATTACTCACTAGCGACTCGCCCTCGCCTCGCTCGGGCTCTTCCCTAGATTTAGCACAGGTAAAGCCGCGGGATCTGCTAGTTATGCATATAAACCTTCCTCTTGAATCACTCTATCTATTAAAAAAAACCGCATCAAAATCCGTTGCGTAGTTTTAAAGATTTAAGCGCACATAGGGATATAGGGACAGAAAAGGCGACTTTGTTTTATACTATGTAGTGATAAATCTTGAAGGTTTTGCTATCCAGTGGTACAGAGCTCGCTTGGAAAACCAACCTCTAATATTTTCACGTGCGAATCGTTTTTAAGCATGATTAACACTTGTCTTTATTAACATCGTGAGGAAAGCTGCATGTCTGAGAGAAGCTAATAAGTTTTCGAAAGACGTTTGAAGTTCGATAATTCGCACTTGGCCTGCCCTTTCTATGTTCTTTAGTCTTTAGCCCTTTTTAATGTCCCACTGCTAGGCACGGGCCTCCCTCGTACGAGGGGGATCAGGCCATAGTCCACTACACTGACCAAGTGCGTGTTGAGGTTTTCTCATACATGCAGGTTTCTTCGCGATGTTTTCCTTAACCGTAAGACAAGTGGTAATATCGTATTAGAAATTATTCGCACATGAAAATATCAGAGGTGCAAGACCCGTATTTGAACCCGCATCACTTTCGCTGGGCTACCACAGCCTATTGCAAAATATTTACCTACAAATATATAAATTACTAGCATTTCTCGCGGCTTCACACGCGTTCTTAAGACTGGAAACCAAATTCTTTCTGAGTCGCACGTACCTCGCAGAACTAACGCCCGCCCTTCCCGTTTTTGCAACATTTTTCATTGATGCTCCGCTCCTATTAATCGTAGCGTGGTGTAATATGCCATCCTCGATAAACGGACAATTCGACAGAAAGAATTTTTCAAATCGAACCAGTAGTTCCTGAAAATAGCGCGTTCAACCAAACAAACAAACAAACTCTTCAGCTTTATAATATTAGTATAGATTATATCTGTGTAAAACAGCACTTCTGTCATTTGTTTTGGCGCGAAACTCAATAGCAACGAAAACGAATAACACACAACAAACAAAACAACTGTATACAGATGTATTTTGGAAGTCTCAGTTGCGCCATTAAAACTGGATTACTATATTATGGTATACGTATATATCGTCAGCCACCTACCTCTTCCATCCTCAACGATATAAACAATCGCACTCAATTTGTAGATCGCGACTGGAGTGGCTACCTTGCATTGCTAAAATTACCTGTGCTTAGTGATTTTTAAAATTATAGTAGAAACTTATTAGAATTGTTTGGTGATTTGTGTGGAAATATTAAAAGGTAATATTCATATGGTTGTTGTAAATATTTAAATTAAATCTTTTATGGCAAAATAATTTGATATTTTCGAAAAAAAAAGGGAAAGTGTAATAATAAGTGTAATATTTTAATTTAAAAAATCGAGATTGAAAGTGAGAGAAAAGAAAGAGATTACAATAGTAAATTGCATTATTTAGATTAGAGAATTTTCGTAAAAATATCCTGTCAATACAACAAATACCGGAATACGTTACTTTTTTAAAATATATGGCTTAAATCATTTGGGTACATGCCTAATTGCTATTAATAAGCTTTAAATATCTACTCATTTATTTATTTATTTGCTAATTTAATTTCTTAATAATTTGTATAGTATTTACTTATTTATTACTAGCGACTCACCCTCGCTTTGCTCGGGTTCGTCCCTAGATTTAGGGCGAGCGAAGCCGCGGGTTCCGCAAGTTAAAATAAAATAAAAGTACTCCTTATAACATTAGATATATAACATAGACAGACAGAAATTTAAAATGATATGCACTTCAATTTTATTTATACTTTTGTATCACAGAAAAGATGATAGATCTATTCCGTGTTTTGTATAGACTTTGTAAATTAAAAAAAAATGTTCTTTTTTAATTTGTGAGAGCTCTTTTTATCCGGATCAAAATAAAGGATTTTTTACTACTGTAAATATAACGAACATAGAGACAACCCGAAAGAAGCGGCTTTTCTGCGAATAAATACGCAAACTACTTTAACGGGGTCATAGTTTGACATTTACCTCTCCAGAGCGTATCTTCTCACAGCGAATGTCGTAGTAATATTAAATAATATACGTTATAATTATATCATTCACTTGGCATCGCATCAGTCATGCGGCATTACCTCGGTTATTTTTGCGTAAGTATATCAATTTACTGCGGCTTGCTTTGGTAGCTTCAAATGTTCCAGAAAGAGTCGTTGAAGTAAATGATTGTTCCAATTCTTTATTAATTTAAATTTATATACATTAGGTACTCTAAATAATTCTTTCACCTTCCTCGATTAATTAAAATGGTGTAGTAGTGCTAAAGTTTGACAAGTACTAACAAATCAAATCAAATCAAATCAAAATATTCTTTATTCAAATAGACTTTTACAAGCTCTTTTGAATCGTCATTTTTACATTAATAAAATTAAATGTCAGTCTGTAAGTCTGTGAGTAAGCTACCACCGGCTCGGAAAGCTGTTCTGCTGAGAAGAACCGGCGAGAAACTCAACAGTTGCTCTTTTCAAATATTTGGTAACAATATGGTATTACAATTTATCTATTTATCCTACGTGAGACACAACCAGTCACTAATCCCACACATTTACATCTACTAGGTATTCCGTGATGGTGTAATAAGCCTTATTCAGTAGCGTATTTTTAATTTTAGATTTAAATTGCTTCAAAGGCAAGCTCAGTATTATCAGTAACAAAAACATGCTTTCCATAATCACTACATATAAAACTAAGTCATTTGCCGCGTCTGTCTATATGTTAACGATAAACTCAAAAACTACTGCACCGATTTTCATGCTGTTTTCAACCAATGAATAGAGGGGTTTTCGAGGAAGGTTTTAGTATATAATTTCTAAATTTTTTTGTATACATTCCGCTAAAACCCGCAGCTTCGCTCGCGCTATAGTATAAATAAATAAATATGTTAGGACATTTACACACAACACTATCTAGTTCCATGGTAAGGTACGAGCCTTGTGTTATGGATACAAGATGGTTGATATTACGGAATAGTCTGTGGTTGATATACTACACATATATAACTTTAAATATATACCTATTATAAATATAAACACCCATGACTGGAGTACAAACATTCGTGCTCAACAAATGAACGCCCCTACCGGGACTCGAACCCGCGATCGTTGGCGCAGCAAGTAGAGTCACTACAAACTGCGCCACACGTCGTCGAAATATAGTTTACTTACTAAATTACTTAATTACAACATATATCTATACTAATATTATAAAGCTGAAGAGTTTGTTTGTTTGGTTGAACGCGCTAATCTCAGGAACTACTTGTTCGAATTAAAAAAAATATCGAAAATTTACCGTTTATCGAGGAAGGCTATAGGCTATATTACATCACTCTACGGCCACTAGGAGCGGATTATCAATGAAAAATGTTGCAAAAACGGAAGGTATTTGGTTTCCAGCCTTTAGAACGCGCGCGAAGCCGCGGATAAGGCTAATATTTACTGTTTATATATAGTTGATATGTTTTTTCCAGGGAATCAGAGTGGTTATTCGGCACGCCGGCAGGCAGACGGCAGTTGCAAGACTCCGCGCGCTACGGAAGATTGATTGTGGTGGTACTGCGAAGGGGGCATCTTTTCCAAAGTTTGGACGCTGTGAAGGAGGAGTTGGCACACTCTGCCAGGATGTTGGCGCCGAATGGCTTTAATGGACAAGTACGTGTGGTTTTCATAGTCCTGATGTTAATGTGATGTCCATTCAATGTGTGGGTCAAACTCTATTCTTGTCAATACTCTGGTGGTTCGATACTTTGAAAAAAAAAACGGTGAGGTGAAAACTAAATAACTGTCCTTTTTTTTTATTGTGGGGAAATGTATTTAGTTATGTTGGGATTCACCGGCTAAAAAGAAGCTAGTACTATTCTACTGGGTACTATGCACTAAAACCCAATTGTCCAATTTTTTCGTTGAGAAATGCATTGACGCATACCACCAGGTGGTTATATGGGACTCACTAAGCCACTAAAATCCAAGGGCTCTCACCCGTCTTAATCGTCCTACGACGTCCCGAAGCCTGCCGAAGCAGACCACACAGCCACAGGGTTGCTCCACAGTTCACTCTACTATCCAGAGAATTACCAGGAGCAACCCGCTTGAGACCGCCCACAAGTGGGCCCTTTGTACGAGATTCTTGGCTTCGCGCCGCCCATTGTGTTGGAAAACCCAACCTGGAATCGAACTCGATTTAAAGGTACAGAAATGTACCCTACTTATAGAAATTTTAAGTTTAAACTCAAAGAATTGTGAAAATGGCTATTCTAATAGGTTTCTAAACATCTATCTTAGTTATTTATATAGTCAGTCTTATTCTTCAGATACCGTTTGTATCGCTCGGCAGCGATGTGGGTCGTCGTGTCAAAGTGCACGAAGGCTCCTCCAAGGTGTCCGGAGACTTTGTAGTGGAAGATGTGGACGTTGAGGGGTCATCGTATAGACGGCTGGTGTTCTTGGAGAACCAGTTCTTGGTGCAGTCTGAAGCTAAGTTGAAAACTGGTAATGATTTATAAATATATCAAAGCCTCGGGATCCGCTAGTTATGCATATAAACCTTCCTCTTAAATCACTCTATCTATTAAAAAAACCGCATCAAAATCCGTTGCGTAGTTTTAAAGATTTAAGCGTACATAGGGATATAGGGACAGAGAAAGCGACTTTGTTTTATACTATGTAGTGATAAGCGATTTAGCGCAGACGAAGCCGCGGGTTCTGGTAGTTGTAATAAATAAAAATTTCAAAGTGAAAGTAGCCTTATAATATTAGCTATCTGCGAGTAAAAGCCCCGTCAAAACGGTCCAGCCGTTTTGGAAATTAGCTGGAAGTAACAGACACACAAAAATTTTTAAAATTGATTTTTTGATGATAGTACCGACGGTATATAATTTCATATGCATTTAGTGAAAAGCTGTTAATTTGAAATTAAAAACAGACCCTTCAAGTTTATTTATATGTATTGATGATAATATCATAATTATTCCAGTGACAAGAAAGAATAAAACTAAACTAGTAGTGGATTTTGGACATATATCAGTTTATCACTCCATCATGTGTGTGGGGACACCAGTAAATGGCACTAAAGTGGCAGTTCTTGGTTTGGGAGGAGGCAGTCTGTGCATGTTTCTGAAGAAGTGCTTCGAGAAGCTGAAGGTAACTGCTGTAGACCTGGACCCGGCCATGCTGGAGGTGGCCAAGAACCACTTCAAGCTGGAGGTGGACGATCGGTTAGAAGTACAGATCAAAGATGGTCTGGATTTCTTGAAGGAAGAAGCAGCTAATGGTGAGTTGTGCGATTTTTAATACCATTTTTATGGATCTTTTGGATTTAAAAAAAAATAATTGTGTTATTGGTCCTGGGTTTGAGTCCTGAGCCGCTGGATAGCTAAGTTTAGCTATTGAATTTTACTATTAAGATATTCTCAATTTAATTTGAAAAAGAGAGATAAAAAAGATTTAAAAAAATATTAGTCCTGCTGAGTTTCTTTCGCCAGTTCTCAGGTCAGAGGTTTCTTCTTTTCGAACTGGTGATAGACTGATGACGTTCAGTAAGAAATTGTAACAATTTTTATTCTGAATAAAATATTTTGATTTTTTGATTTTTCAATAACTTACTGTGCACTTAATATCTCCAGCACATGTAACTACCGTTACTGTATACTCAGATTGGCCGTTATGGCCGTGATCGGTCAGGTCATTATTATTATAATAATAATTTCATTTCCCTCAGGCAAGCAATACGACGCCGTGATGTTCGACATGGACAGCAAGGACCGCGCCTTGGGCTTGTCCTGCCCGCCCGCTAACTTTCTGCACGCGGACGTACTGCGAGACGTCGATGCGATACTCACTAATGATGGTAATTACGTAGTCTAATTAATTCTTTATGATCCTCTTTCAATTGAAGACATGAATAGATGTAGGCGATATGTCGTAAAATATTAATTTCGAGTACATGGAGTTCTAAGTTGGTCTCATGTATTAAGTGCATGCCTAATAAAAATTTGCCTTTGAGGCAATTTAAATCAAAAATTAAAAATACGTTATTGAATAAAGCTTATTATACTATAGCGGAATACCTGGTGGATGTAAATGTGTGGGATTAGTGACTGGTTGTGTCTCACGTAGGATAAATAGATAAATTGTAATACAATATTGTTACCAAACATTTTTTTGAAAAGAGCAACTGTTGAGTTTCTCGCCGGTTCTTCTCAGCAGAACAGCTTTCCGAGCCGGTGGTAGTTTACTCACAGACTTACAGACTGACTTTTAATTTTGATAATGTAAAAATGACGATTCAAAAGAGCTTGTAAAAGTCTATTTGAATAAAGAATATTTTGATTTGATTGAATATGGCTGTTAATTGGTGTGAACTGAAATTCAGTACTTCGCGACCCGGTACCGGGCCATCAAAATAAAATACCGGGTCGCAACGATACCGACTTGTTTTAAAAAATAATAAATCTATAAATATAAAAAAAATGTAAATTAGTTAGACTCTAATTAATTTAATTCTTTATGATCCCCTTTCAATTAAATACATGAATAGATGTAGGTGATATGTCGAAAAATCCTAATTTCGAGAACATCGAGTTCAAAGTTCGAACTGAACTACAATAGTCATAAACATGGGTGTTTTAAGATTTAAAACTATTTACCCGTAACACCGACATCTATGCATAAAACTGCGAAATCAATACACTGCTTTTATTGATTTTAATAAACAACAGAAAAATATTAAGGAAATTTAAAAAAAACTTCGCAGTATTCAATCACTTTTATTTATATAATAGCATTTCCCGCGGCTTCGCACGTGTTCTAAGGACCGGAAACCAAATTATTTTTGAGTCGCGGGAATAACGCTCGCCCTTCCCGTAGTTATTGATATGTTATTTAATATTGTCGAACATTTTTTTTGTTCTATCATCAATAGTTTTCGCAGCATACGATGTAAGATATATTATATGCATTTTTTTAACACCTTGGGTAACATTATTGTAGTTTTAGTAAGGATCCTCATTTTTTCTTACAATTAAAATAGCCTATATTAAACAGTGATAATGTAGCATTCAAATGGTGAAAGATTTATTACATTATTTTTAAATCGGTCTTTTTGAGCCAATTTGTTACAAACATACTTACATACAAATCTTTCCTCTTTATAATATTAGTATAGATGTTTTTTCGAAACAATGATTATAAATTTCTTTCGCCAGTTCTTCTCAGGTCAGAGGTTTCTTCTTTCCGAACTGGTAGTAGACTCATGACGTTCAGTAAGAAATTGTAACAATTTTTATGCTGAATAAAATATTTTGATTTTTGATTTTGAATGTATTATATTTTGTGTTACAGGACATTTCGTTCTGAATTTAGTCTGCCGAGACACGAGCCTGCATGAAACCATCATGGAGACCCTCAAACGACATTTCAAACACTTAGCTACAGTTAAAGTTATTGGAGAAGTAAACGAAATCGTGTTCGCAACAAATAGTAAAAATTATACTTTAGAATATTTCGAAGCAACCGCCAAGCATTTGAATGTTACTGCTAGACAGAGCAATCTAGTCAATTTGAAATGTGTCGACTTGAAAGACTTTATACAATCTGTCAACATTATATCATAGAACTTGTTGCGTTTAATTTTTATTAGAAATTTTATATAACAACAGATTCAGTGTATTTAAGTATATTAAAGCAAAATATAATAGTAATTTAGACTATACTCGGAATTTTAATTCGATTCCAGATTTGACAGTTTCAGTGTTGCAACGTTATGACAAGTACTAAATAGTGACGTTGCGAAATTATTCGATACGGAAATGGAATATTTCCGGATCGATTCCTCTCGTTTATAGTAGTATATCTAAACAACTACTACTTCAATAGAAACTAAGTATATCAGGAAATTAAATATTTCTGAACGGATAATTAAATTAAACTTTAACAAAAACCCAACAAAATAACAAAATATCGATGCGCAATGAAACAATATTCGTGCAGTCAGACTGGGATAATGAACTATGAAGCCGAATGACAAAATAAACAAAATGGCGATAGCTGCACGAACGCGCACTGGTTGCCAATACAGAAAACTACCTATCTAGTCTCTTTTATTATAAGTTATGTTTTTAATATAAAAAACAAAAATATTAACTTTTTATAAAATAAAGCAGTGGTTACTAATTAATAAATAATTATTACGAATAATTATGTATTTATTTAAATAAAAATCAATAATTTAGTCTTTAATTGGCACACTAATATTATGATTACATAAACATAAATCGCGATTGTTTATCGATTTTTGTGGTCATCACTACACTGTTATATGTGGTATCATTATTTCACAAAATGACATTAGCTAATGTCAAATGTGGAATCGAATTATAATTCCGGGTATAATATAAAACTCAAGTTTATACAAAATCTGAATGAAATCATTCACTATAGCAAAAAAACTCTATTAAATTGTGATATAATAATATCTGCCATCTTTTAAACATTTTAAAAGAACTGTAACTTGTTATAGTTATAATTTGTGATAAAAAATAAAACCAGAAATAAAATTATTGCATTTAATGCCACTTCTTTGTTTACCGAACTCTCTCGACTAGCGTCCACATCCATTATTGTCAACCAAAAATAAATAACATATTATACTGTAGACGACAATTTATAAAATTAAATACACAATTTGAGTATATTATGTAATAAATATTTCAATAAATAGATACAAAATCCAAAATTAAATTATTAATGTCTTTTTACTTTTTATTTCGAAAGCCAAAGGAGCAGACAGAATTTGAGTATTACAAACAAAATTTCTCAGATTATTTTACAAGATTAAGTTTAAATAACAATGAAAAAAAAACAATTAATAATAATAACTTTTTTTTGATAAAGACTGATAAGATTTTAATTATAAATAACATAAAACACTTATTTCTCACAATCCTTCTATTTACAGACCCCACATACATCATCACCACGCACAAAATACTGGCATTCTAGCAAACATAACTGCAAATATATATCGAAATAGCATTAGGCTTCCTAATTTATCACAATTGGCACCCATAGACGTCTAAATAACACGAATCCTTTACAATAATTTAAAATAAATGAATAGCGTATATATTAAGCATGTATAAAATTCAAAATACTTTTTTAAGTATGTTTTTGAAGCTTTTTTTCTTTTTGCCACCGTTCTCACTCTCCGGGTGACCGTTTTGGGATATATCTGTTGATTCCGACCAAAGACTGCCTGTTGGTGACTCTGAGGAGGCCTTCTTGCCTAATTTTCCATTGAGAATGGGCTCTACGGTCCTTACAACCGGACTAGGATTACTTCTACTGCTTTGTCTATTAAAAGTCCTTAGAAAGGCTGGGGAGGACAGCCGTCTTGTCTTCATAGTTTTAGTTTTTAGGTTATTAAAGAACGATCCGTTTGTTTTTGGTAACTCTTTTTGCTTAGTTTCTAGGAATTCTTGAGGCTCAGGCACGGGGGAGAAGTAGACGCCTTCGTCCAACGTGATTGTATTCTCTTGTAACTGCCTGATGCCATCATGAGCGACATCTCGAATGTCAGCTTCAACACTTCTATGGATTATTGAAGTTTTTCGTCTTCTGTTCTTTTTGGCGACTTGCCATTCGCCGGAGTCATTCACTTGCTCCACCTCATCTGTAGATTGTCGCGCAATTTGTAATGCTTCTTCACTAGGCCTTCGCTTTTTGGTAGATGGTGTAGCGTGACCGCTGACACCTTCAACGGACTTTCTTCTAAACTTGTCCTTTTTCTTTATTTTCTTTGGAATTGGTACCAGAATTGTTTCTGGTTTTCGCTTTTTCGACATATAATAGAAGACTATTGTGATGACGATTGATTGGTACACGATGAACTTGGTGAAGGTGATGTTGCCGAACCAACTGTCCCTTTCTTCCATGAGAAGTTTCATAGCTATCGTCATTTGTGCTAGCTGGTCTTGTAAATTCGTCATCTGCTCTAAGTACTTCTGCTCTCGCTCGTTACTCTTTTTTCTTTCTTCAGTCATATGCAGCATTGTTTTTTCGAAAGACTTCTGCATTTCTTCTACTTGTTTCTTATATCTCCTGCTCAACTCTTCTAGATATTGTCCCGATAGGGACATATTTCTTTCTAGTGTCTGAAAACGAAGTTATATAAATAAGTATTTAAAATTAAACGAATGAAAAAAAGGGAAATGTTTTATAGAAAACTAATAAGAGAACGCACAAAATACAGATTCAATCTAATCTATTACACATTACTTGTATAATTATAATTTAAATATAATTAAACAATAACGCTAACATCTAAATTAGGTTGAGCCTACATCTTAGATGTTCAGTTTCTTCCAGTTAAACAGAAAAAACATTTTTTTTATTATGAGTAAACAAGAATACTTTATACACAAAATATAATTTTAACGATTATATTCTGTGTAAAAAGTTATCTTGTTAACAAACAATATATCAAACGATTTATCCATATTATAAAATCTTTAAATGTATTGCTAACACCAAAATCAATAGATAATACGAATATAAATAAATAATTTCCTTTAAAATTAATAATATAGGTTAGCTTTGATTTGAGTTCAAGAAAACTAATGTTATTTATACAACTAATAACAACTATTACTTAAAATTAATATTATAGATGCACATAATGTTAGGCAATTACAATATTAATTTTATAGAACAATATCTCATAGCCTACTTTATGAACAAAAACAAATTGAAAATACATAAATTACAACAATTTTCTTGTTATGACTCGTTAATATTAATGCAAACCTATAAATCCTTAATAGTGATATGGACTTGTACAGTACAGTAGACAGTTGTTTTAGAAAGCATGGTACAGCGGATGATTTATGTGGTATTGCTATTTACTGGACAGCACAAACATTAAGTCATAATGCTAAGTGAAAGAACTAATTGAAAACAAATGTATGATGGATTATCAAAATTTAATATAAATATCAGTAACGTACTAAAAAGTGACATTGTTGAACTTTTACTGCTTAACTAGATCCCATTTATAGTTGGAAAGCATGTTATATTTAGATTTTACTACGCTTTCTCCATCATTTTATGCCCATTGGTGTTAAAGACGAAAATATATAGTCAATATTAACAAGTACTTATAACAGAATACATCATAAAACTTGGATGAAATCTACTATTAGACCGATTCGGGACTCGAACCCAGAATTATGAATCTGTAGCTATGCTAATGGGGTAAAAGTGATATTTATAAAGGGTTAATTAAAATAAAAAACCCACCTTTACTCTGTTTGACAGTCTTAAAAATACTGATTCTTTCTGTAGAGTTGCCTGCGCTTGGTTTTGGTTCATAGTAGCTTGAGCGCCCGCAGGTGTAGGGTCCACTGCTATCGAGTCCAAATCTGATATGAAACTCTCGCTATCTATGAGAACTGGATCATTCAATTCATCTGCATTATTTGTTTCTTTAGGTTTTTCCAGTGTTATATATTTACCATTTTTATTCTCTTTGTGTTCATGTTCTTGATTCGTTTCCATCTGTTTTTCTTCTGAAGCAGGATCTTCTTGAGGTTCCGGTGTGGGTTGCTTCTCTTCTAGAATTGCTTGGATATCATCTTTACACGTATCTGATTTGTCTTTCTCATCTTTTGGTAATTCTATGGGTAAGTTGTCAATTTTTTGTTCAGGTACAATAGTTTTGTCATCGAGTTGTTGTGCACTATCATTTTTTTCGTCCCCTGTTTCATTCTTAATCGGCACTAATATGACTTGTTCTGAATTTGTTTCACCATTAACATTTTGAGTAGTTTCTTCCACAGTTACGTTAGAGGTAACGTTCACTTCGAAACTTGTGTTCAAAACCACTTTCTTCTCTTTAATCGCAAGAATATTACACAAAGCCGCTAAATACTTAGGCGGGAATAAAGCGTTAATATAAGCGACACGTTCTTCACCAAATTCTATAGTCTTTGTACTTTTAAAATCTAAACCATAAGTCCGACATACACTTGTACACTTTAAAGTGTCTCTTAGGAACACTTGACGCACTAAACTAGTCAATCTGTCCGAGCTACAACTAAGCAGTTCATACACATCATTATAGAGCGTTTCACTGCAATTATCACACACTATAATATGGCTTGGCGAACAACACTTATTGTACATACTGTCTGTCGACGTGTCATTACGTTCGCTGGAAATATTTTTAGGAACTTCAGTTTTAACTAATGCTTGAGCAGCTTTTTTCATAATAGACATCACTGCATCTCGCGCAGAACCGAACAGGTTCTTTGAAGGTTCCACTTCCGCAGCAGGAATGTCGGGGATATCTATTATCTCGTCATCTTCATCATCATCAATATGAGCAGAGTGTTGAGAGCTCTCTTTTTCTAGCACTTCGAATTCCGAAGTACCGTAAACTTTGAACAGAGAAATAGGGCAAAAGTGCTCAGAACCGTGATGAGAAAGCATCTCTACTTTAATGAACTTTCCAAACAAATGTGGATACAAATCGAAGCTTTGTATCTCTCTAGTGTCTTGTACTGCAAACTGACCGACGTCCGCCCATTCCCTAGTGGGGAAACGATCGCTGAAGTAAACAGCGATGTCTTTGGGCGTTGAGGAGAATAGCTCAAAATTGGCTATTTCTATTTTTTGTGCTTGAACAGCTTCACAGAGCTCCACGATGAACCAAATGCGACTAGTGCACGTGTTCAGCATATACTCATCCCTGGTGGTCGACAGTATCGAGCTAGCTGACACCGCTTCAGGATTTACTGCTACTACTTTCGCGCCGCATGCAAGCGATGCGTAATTCTTTGATCGTAATTTGGTGCTTTTGCTGCTAAAATTTGTATTACTATGACTAGGTTGACTGGAGTGATTCAGTACGGTATCCTTCTTTTCGGCTTCAGCTAATTGTTTTTGGGCCCATTCCGAAAAAGATGGAATATCCTCTTGAGGTGCCTCCTGTTTTTCTGGAATGCTTTCTTCTAATTTTTCTTCAGCGTGTAATTCTACCGCGATCTCTGCATCTGGTGTGGAAGTGATACTTTGAAATGCATCATCTACTTGTCGGGTTTCATGCATGGGCTTCGCTTTAACTATGAGCCGAGGCTCCGTACTTTCTTTATCCGTACTGCCGATTGTTTTATCCTCATCATTAGCTGCACTATCCACGATCGCAAAACTAGTTGTTTCATTGTGTTGCTCTGAATCATTAACAAACAATAAGTCGTCTGGTGGCCTTAAATCCAATTTCGCGTTCTCCGCTAAGGAGATGAGTATGGGAGGCTGCCCCGTGTCAGGTAACCTGGAAAGATAAATAAACTAAATTAATTGAAATATTTCATAGAATATTATTCGATAATGTTATACAATATACCTAAATGGAGTACATTTTAATAACACAAGGCCTAATAAGTTAGTACCCTATTATCATTAGTAAATGCTTGTCAGTATTTTTAGATTTAGTTTTTGTTACTTATTGCCTCACAGTTCGTTTATTTATTTATTTATTTATTTATTTATTTATTTAGATAGGATTACCAACAGTGTTATAAAAGTAATAATGTTTAAAAAATAGTAGTTAAAAAAATAAAGGGTCATCTTTTATACACCAATTAAAGGTAAACACAACATTTGTATGACATAAAATAAAACAAACAAAATATCCTAGTCAATAAAATAAATTAAATTAAATAACTACTTAAAACAAAAACAACAAATTGAAAATAGAAAAATGAAATGAAACTTAATTATGTTTTAAAGAAAAGTGAACTTTTAATTTTTTTTTTGAATTTAGATAGAGGATCGCCAAATATATCTATGTCTATAATTTTGCTTGACATATTATATAAATTACACATTCTTATTATGGGTGAATTGGCTCCAAGATTGGTGCGTACATGAGGATAATTTAAAATTCGATGTATTGGTTGCCTAGGGAATTTAATTGGTACAGAGATAGAAATTTGTGACAGTAGATGGTTGCAGTTTATGGTACCTTTAACAATTTTAAACAATATTGTCAAATCATGAGATATGCGTCTAGTTCGCAGATGATTCATGTTAAAATGTATCAAACGCTGGTCATACGGACACCTGTAGGATATGTCACGGGAATTAAAAGCTAAATAACGAGTAAATGTTCGTTGTATTCGCTCAATACGCTGAGAGTGATTGCTATATATTGGGCTCCAAACGGAAGAAGCATATTCAAGTTGACTACGTACTAACGCGTTAAACAATATAATTTTAGTATGTGTATTCTTAAATTTCTTTGTGTTTCGTTTCCGAAACCAATAAAATATCGATTGAAATCAATTAGAAATCTATTATTAATCGATATAATATCCTAAAGCAGCAATTACAAAGTCAAATTCATAATAAAATTTTCATGAAGGATTTCCATTTAGTTAATTGTGTAATGAATTAGGCTATCTATAAAAAAGGCTTTAAAAACTCATGAAAAACAACTAAAATCTCCTTAAATAACACTAAGCGAAAACGCTAATAAATGTAACCACTCCAAAAAAAATCTACAAGCCTAGTATATAAATAAAAATGAATATTGGTAAGCGCATAACTCGAGAACGTCTCGACCAATCCGGCTAATATTTTTTTGTATGTTTGTTAAGGTCCACGGAATGATTTTATAATAAAAAAAAAATTCAAAGTATGTAAAAACTTATACAAAAGGGGGTAAATAGGGACGAACCCGAGCGAAGCGACTCACGTATTAAATAAATTTTTAGGCCTATTGACTTCCACTATTTAACTCTCCATGTAATTTTAACAATAGCTTGTAGTAAAGTGACCAATTGAGACAATCAGTGCACCAATTGCAATATTGTGTAGATGTGGGAACTTGGGAAGTGGACGTTCTCTGACTATTTTGAAGTACATTTTAACTGAAACTATCTTTTCGGTTTTGTCTTAGCATTATTTAAAATTTTGTTCCCGATATTGAGAATGCTTTGCAGCGAATAGGTTCATGTGAGATATATTTTTTGATGTACCCTATATATTAATACGTAAAAATTATTGAGAATGTGTGATGTGCATTGAATGAAGTGGCATGATGATAAAAATCTTGAAAAAATTATTACTATTGAGAGATATAGGTAGAATATATAAAGTTTTTAGAATTTTTGTCTGTCTGTTCTGTACACGCATTACGAGAAAATTAGTGAACAGATTTTGATGAAATGGTATATAATGGTACGATAACAGCTGGTTATCCGCGTCTGCAAATAGGATACTTTTTATGGTGTTAATGTATCCCATTTCTGAGAAGTCTTGACCAACCGTTAAAACATAACTCGGGGTTAACTCGAGCGAAGCGACGAGGGTGAAACGCTAGTTTTTGGGTATTGAGTTTTTCTATGAGCTATCCTACTACGCCCTAATGTATAACGTTAGGGATCCATTATAAAGTAAGAATCTCTAAGTGGATTACCATGTGACACCTTGTATCAGTAGTAATGATAAAAAAAAAATCACATCGTTGTCTTAACATGACTTCCCTGGGTGCGTGATTTCATAAACACGCACGTTAATATTACAAACGAATTTATACGGTATGGCTAGCTCAGTAATGATCATATTGGATTGCAGTCTTAACGGCATACTATTATTACGATTTTCGATCTCTCTTACTAAATAGCTTAAAGCATTATTTTAGAGCAATTATTGTTTATATATGTATTATGGCACCAAGTCAGTTTAACTTATCTTTTATTATTATAATAATTTTATTGGTTTTTCCTAGATACTATTAATATTAATAAATGTAAATATTTGTGAAAATGGATGTTTCTTACTCAATCACGCGTACAATTCAACAGAATATATGAAAATGGTACTACACTTAACAATAACTCATAGCAAGATCACGTCCTGGCATAATATAAGCAGTTTTTTAGGTTCTGAACGATTATTAGTAATTAATACATTTGTGTATACCTAACCAAAATTACTTCTCGTGCCTGAATAAAAAAACAAACCTCGAAAAACGAATCTCCGACAGTGATAAATTCATTACCTATATCATAAAAAAACACCTAAGGTTTTCTTCAACTATATATTATGTATATACTTTTATTAGTTCAAAAAATTTTAATAGATGGCGCTGTCCATGAAATCATGTATTAAAATAAATACAAACTTTAATTGAGAGCGCAATCTTGGCTGTGCTAATATAATATACAAATTATAAAAATGTGAAAGTATGTGATATCACACGACGAACGTAACTTCGAACGGAGATAGCATATTGAGATAACACATGGGATAACTTAACAGAGTTTAAACTTTAAATCTATAGATATAAAAAAATCTAACTTAGTCGAATCTGTACATTGAATCTATACTAATATTATAAAGCAGAAGAGTTTGTTTGTTTGTTTGGTTGAACGCGCTAATCTCAGGAACTACTGGTCCGAATAAAAAAAAATCTATTTGTGTTGGATAGTCAGTTTATCATCACGCTACGACCAATAGGGGCGAAGCATCAATGAAAAATGTTGCAAAAACGGGAAGGGCGGGCGCGACTCAGAAAGAATTTTGTTTTGCGGTCTTTAGAACGCGTGCGAAGCCGCGGGAAATGCTAAAGTTTTATATATAGTCATTATAATTATCGAGACAGAGACCGAATCTACAGTTCTTAGAATTTTTGTCCGACTGTCTTTGACCGCATCATAAGAAAACTACTGGACAGATTTTAATGCTTTTTATACGGGTCAACATAATGATACTTTTTACTACGGGAAAATATTTAATTTCTGAGAACTCTTACTAATAATTGTTCAATTACCTAAGTGAGTCTCATGTCGTTAATATGTTCCCATCGGATAACAGTTCAACTTGAAAGCTATTATAGTTAGCGCTGTCCATGACAGTTATGTATTGATTTACCACCTCATTAACGAGCAAACTAATTTCGCTAGATGAAAATTTTCAACAATATTACTAAGCTATTAAAGCTCGCCTGACCTCCAAACATTAAATAGAACTCAATTTATATGCCTAGTTTATATTATAAGTATCATTGAAGAAAGCCTTTCAAAATAAAATAATATTTGTAATTTTACGACACGTTTGGCTCAGTTTGTACTGACCCTATTCGCTGTGCCAGCGCTCGTGGGTTCGAGTCTCGCTGGAGGCATACAGTGTATCAACTATTTGGTAGCCATAAAAAATGTCGCAGATTACTATGAAAGATGTGAAAAAAAGTCTATAGGTACTATATTTAATATTATAACAAAAACAAGTCTATAATCATCTATACTAATAGTATAAAGCTGAAGAAATTGTTTGTTTGTTTGTTTGTTGAACGCGCTAGTCTCAGGAACTTCTGGTCAGAATTGAAAAAAATTTTTTGTGTAGAATAGTCCGTCTATCGATGAAGGCTATAGGCTATATATACATCACGCTACGACTAATAGAAGCGGAGCATCAATGAAAAATGTTGCAAAAACGGGAAGGGCGGGCGTTATAGTTTGGGAGGTAGTGTCAAATTTGACCGGAGCATTTTGGCATGGCTTTTGTTTTTTTGTATAGTCAGTTGTTCCAACGCTTATTAATAAACAAATTGTCAGTTGGCCCAAAACCGGGGCATAAGATGAGAAAATGCCAGGAAACTTGATAGTAAAAAAATGTTCTTGGACTATTTTGGCAAAGATAAAAAAGTATAAATAATTAGTTTATGAATTGTAGATCTCAAAAAAAAGTGTCAGCTGTATCATGTACGTGACAAAATATGTTAGCTGATCATGTGAACATGTCAAAAAATCAGAAAACCTTGTAGCATTTTGGCAAAGCTGAAAATTGTATATATTGAAGATTATAATTCAATAATCATAATAATTTATGTCAGCTGGAATTTTAACAAGGCACAACCTGTTAGTTTGACTTTCAAAGTTTGGTTATTAGGTATATCAGATCATTATGGGATGGTTTTTGGTTTTTTGGATAGTCAGTTGTTCCATCGCTTATTAATAAATGAGGTATAAGTTGGCCCAAAACCGGGGCATAAGATGAGAAAATGCCAGGAAACTTCAATAAAAAAAATTTTTTTTGGACTATTTTGGCAAAGATGAAAAAGTATAAATAATTAGTTAATGAATTGTAGATCTTAAAAAAAAGTGTCAGCTGTATCATGTACGTGACAAAATATGTTAGCTGATCATGTAAACATGTTAAAAAATCAGAAAAACTTGTAGCATTTTGGCAAAGCTGAAAATTGTATATATTAAAGATTATAATTCAATAATCATAATAATTTATGTCAGCTGGAATTTTAACGAGGCACAACCTGTTAGCTTGACTTTCAAAGTTTGGTTATGAAGTATAATATCAGATCATTTTGGCATGACTTTTGTTTTTTTGTATAGTCAGTTGTTCCAACGCTTTTTAATAAATGAGGTGTCAGTTGGCCCAAAACCGGGGCATAAGATGAGAAAATGCCAGGAAACTTGATAGTAAAAAAAATTTTTTTGGACTATTTTGGCAAAGCTGAAAAAGTATAAATAATAAGTTAATGAATTGTAGATCTTAAAAAAAAGTGTCAGCTGTATCGCGTACGTGACAAAATATGTTAGCTGATCTGATATTATACTTCATAACTATACTTTGAAAGTCAAGCTAACAGGTTGAGCCTCGTTAAAATTCCAGCTGACATAAATTATTATGATTATTGAACTGTAATCTTTAATATATACAATTTTCAGCTTTGCCAAAATGCTACAAGTTTTTCTGATTTTTTGACATGTTCACATGATCAGCTAACATATTTTGTCACGTACATGATACAGCTGACACATTTTTTAAGATCTACAATTTATAAACTAAATTATTTATACTTTTTCATCATTGCCAAAATAGTCCAAGAATATTTTTTTTTCATCTACGTTAATATTTTCTCTAGCCCAAAAGCCCCGGAGTCGCGCCAGCTGACAATTATTTTTGTTCTCATACAAGTACTAACTATCAAAATAAGTTCATAGAGTCCATGCCAAAATCACCGTAAAAAATTGACACTACCTCCCGGACTATTAGTTTTGGGAAGTATCATACCGCGCGACTCAAAAAGAATTTGGTTTCCGGTTTTTAGATAAATGCTAGTGTATACATAATGAGCTTATATACCCACAAGTCTGTCGCCCATAAAATATTTATTTTTAAATGGCATTATAATTTAATTGATAAGGGTTTTTTCCATACGGTTTATTTTTATTAAAAAAATAAAATCAAGTTTTACCAAAACAAGAAATCTCTTGATAACCTGTTGAGAAGTAATCTTAAGTTGACTTTACGTCTTGCTTTTTTTCGCCCTTTTCTTGTAGCCCGATGTAAATGCAATAAAGAAGCTATTAAAGATTGAATTTACATCGACAGTCTCTAACCGACTTAAAAAGGGGGTAATCATTTCAATCTGTATTTTTGATGTATACCATCTTTCCTCTCGGTTACTTGCAATCTGTGGAAGTGATTTAGTTAAAAGAAGGACGGAAGTATGTAACAGGAAGTCGGGGACGCACTATTTGATTTGACAAATGAGCGCGTGGTGGAAGAGTTAGCCGTCAGATGGTACTAACCTATTTTCCGAGAGATAGGTACGAAAAAGAGAAATAGAGAAGTAGAATGCATTCGCTTTGTACATAACCAGTGTAATGTATGAAGAGTGCTGCTACATAAACTTAAAACTAATTGATGTGTTTACTGTATTAATAAATGTTTTAAGATTAACTACCGATAATAAGTAGTTATCCATTAATAAAGAATGTTACACATTACATATATGCGACTTCTATAAGGATCGCCCAGTTTTTTTATTATTTTCTAATACTATTTAGGGATAAATGATCCAATTTTTGTAAGCGTATCTCTATGTATGTCTGTAATAATATTTCTCAGAAAATATATACTACACATACTTAACTACATTTCAGAAAATATTTAGGCTGAACCGTTACACTGTAGAGCGGATATGGCGTCATCTATAAAAGGTAGATAATAATTATACCAACTGCATACAAATAATACATTATAATAAAAAAAAACTTTTCAACAGTGAATCATGTAAGATTTAAATATTTATGTAACAATGTCATAACACGTAATTCTATGCTAGTTAATATCCGTTTCCGGTTTGTCTTGGCACTAGGTATAGGTACTTTAATACAGTAATTTTCTGCAATAAAAGGAAAAAAATATACAAAATAGAACTCTACTGGTACACCATTTGATTAAGTAAGGTACAAGTTCGATTACTCGCGTGGTAAAGCTTTGAACATTTGCTAGTTTCAGAATAAAGCCACCCACGCAGTGTTTCACAATCAGTAGAGGCGATTAACGGAATACGTATGAAAGCGCCATTACTCTCTGCTTTCCCGCGAGGGAAATACCATAAACCTATATAGTAATAGCTAGTAAATTGTAATAACATTATAAAATCACACTATCACACTATTATTATTAACGCTTAAAGTTTGTATAAGTATGTGTATGTTTATAATTACACTATCTCTAAAACGGCTCTATAGATTTGGATAAAATTTCGTACAAAGATAGGCTAAGAATTGGTTAATTCATAGGCTGTACCTATAGTGCATATAATTCCATTAATTATAGTTCAAAAGTTTGAATTGAAGTTCATTTGAGTAACAAATGGATATTTGTTACTCAATTACCCCAGAACGGCTGAACGAATCTGGATGAAATATGACACACAGATAGATTCTAGTCTGAAACAGGATACAGATTACTTTTTATCCCGGAAAATGTACGGTTACCATGGGTTATAATTGTTATTGTTTTTTACTATAATTATAAAGCAGCGTAGCAAAGATAAGGCGCAAATAGAAGTAACATCAGATATTATATTATTTTTGCTTTGAAACTATACCGCGCAACTATATATTCTCGAGTCAAGATCAAATTAACGACTTGGCTAATAATATCGACGACATTGAGATATGTTTATAAGGTGGCGCGTAAATATCACACACAGTGGACTTAATACATAATATACAGAATGTATATTATTTATTATTATTATACAATGTAAGGTAAGAAATAAAATTTATTATTTCTTAAAAGTACCGTAACTTTGAATGCATGTTTTGGTTATGTACTTTCGCCCAACCGTATGTGGAAATCGAAATTGGACCATATTTTAACATAATTTTTATTTATTTTAAACTAAAGCTTAAAGCTCCTAAAGAGAGGTATTAAAAAGTTGACGACCAATTGAGAAGAATAAAAGGTACTGTCTTGTCTTTACCTATTTAAGTATAAATTTTAAACAATATGCTTATAACATTATTAATTACACAATACCTGAATTATTTAATGAAATAAAATCGAATATATAGCTATAAGTCTTTAGTTTATTGATAATCTTTATGCAACATCCATTCAATCAATCATAATAAAAGAAACGAAATTGTATGGATACTGATACTAAAGATTTTACAATATTATACAAATAGAGAATAAAAAATTCTAAACAAATTTATCTTCAGATCTGCCTAAAGTTGACCTAGACTTCTGGGTAAGTATTTAACCTATTTACACAAAAAAGAATACATGTGATATCATCAAATATGACAAAAAAATATGATCACAAAAACTACGGAGATAGTAACTTTCCTTCATTTTTCCTTATTTTTATCAATTGTAGATAAAATGCGTGAGGTGACGGTCCCAAATAAACAACCCATCCTAAACTAAAAAAAAATGCGTTTAAAATATCGTTTGGCACAGTTTACTTAACTAAACTACATGACTAGATATTCCTATAACTTAATACAACCGCGCTAGAACACTTCAAGATAATTCGGCGGTGTGCGTGATGTTACATGTCAACTGCTAGAACTGAAAAAAGCTTGTGTCAACGAATAGAGTGTATTTGTCGTGAGTTGTGACACACGCTCCGCCCGAAACTTAGTAGTTTACCTATCATCACGCTGTTATATCGTCGCTGTAGAATATGTCAAAAATGCATTTTTTTTGTAAAAATCAAATGAAAATTACGTATTTTATATTACTGCAAAACCGTTAACCCAATACATTACTACTAGTGCCATATTATGTGGAGTAAAACGAAAACCTCTTGTTTGAAAACCATTGACAAAATGAACCATTTCTTTCGTTTCCTGTAAAGTTTTGATCTTTGGACATACGAGGTTTTCAGCGACGATATAACGCTATGCTTCTGTAGGAACTTACTCATCAAAACTACGAGAAAATATCATAAACCAATATCTTACGTGTAAAATATCTTGGTGAGTCCTTGGTGGCCACCGTATGAGAGCAGTTGGCAGAGGAGCAGACCCGCCAGCAGTGCCCGCGGCGGTGACATCCCGCCCGCGCCGCCGCCGCATTGGCGATAGTAGCCTATCACGGAAACGAACCTAACCTTACACACGGACCGACACTGATTCACACTTTTATATAGATATACGATTATTGATATACGTATCTATATATAAAAATAACCACTCTAAACTTAGATTTTAGCTTCGATATTCGCTTATAGAATTATTCTTATTATTTTATAGCTCGTCTCGCAAAACTTTCTTCGTTTCTTCATCTATTGTTTCAAAAGAATATGTTATATCTGCTGAATTTTAAATAGATTTTCATTTTCCATGGTTGCGTTGACGGGAAATTATGTAGGTAGTTAATAAATATTTGATGTCACATCACCAGGTATTGTTAGTAAATCCTTTTGACCGACTCTTAAGACCGACTTTTAATAAAAGAAGGAAGTAGCTTTTAAATTCGGCTGTACTTTCTAATCTATGATATTCGCTAATAGAGAATAAATTTTCATAAATATTAATAAATATAGACGGTTCCATATAAATTTCAAAAATATATTCATCTAATAATTAATTTCGAAATATTTTTAAATTAGTTTACGAGTGTGAGTCTTGCTTGGGGCATTCATTAGTGTGATTAACGCGAATATCTGCACTCCACTTAAGGGTGTTTATATTTATAATATAATAGTATTTAAAGTGAAATAATATTTCACTTACTATGAGTAATTAACTATCTGGTATCCATAACACAAGCCTCGTAGCTTACCACGGAACTAGATGGTGCTGTGTGTTAATGTCCCAACACATTTAAATTACTTTCCTTTTGCAAATAAATTAATTCACAATCACCACAACAAAGCATAGGGAATATAATATTTATTTTGCCATATATCGGTATTCGTGAAGTGCGGAATGCTGTGCATCCCGTTACATCGAGTAGTAGATATGTACTTATCGCAAAACATGTATATTGTACACATACGTATGTATGTAAAAGTGACGTTAATAGCTCATCTTAAAGATCTAGTTTATGTAGTGATTTAACGGCACTGCAAATACCTTTAATAATAGTACCTATCATTAAACGTTTGTGCGATTTGATGTAGGAAGTAAAGGAACTAATAAATAAAATTTTAATTATCAATAGAAACTATCTTGTAGAGGCATGAGATACTTTTCATTCCGGATATCCTGTAGTTTTATGGAGGCCAAACTGTTGTAAAGCCATAAACAAAGCAAGGGTGGCTTGCTAGCTTATAATATGCAAGGTGTATTTAAAAAACATATAGTAGCACAGATTCCTTCCTACACTATATCATAATGAAAATAATATTTTATTATTAGATTGACGACACTCGATCTTTGAACTTTAGTGTTGTATTGGCGCATGGCATTATGACGAGAGCAATTCAATCTTGCCCTTAGAATGGGGTGAACTTTTGAATGAAATGCAAAGATAAGGTATGAAAAGAAATTAGCATACGTATTGTTAAGTACTTGTAGAGTAATCAAATCATATTATCATATCACTACATAGTATAAAACAAAGTCGCTTTCTCTGTCCCTATATCCCTATGTAAATTATGCTTAAATCTTTAAAACTACGCAACGCATTTTGATGCGGTTTTTTTAATAGAGTGATTCAAGAGGAAGGTTTATTTGCATAACTAGCGGATCCCGCGGCTTTGCCTGTGCTAAATCTAGGGGAGAGCCCGAGCGAAGCGAGGACGAGTCGCTAGTTAATTATATACTGTGTAATATATTTATATAGGAGTCGCTAGTTAATTATATACTACTAGCGATTCACCCTTGCTGCGCTTAGGTTCGCCCTTAACTTACGCACGGTATGTTTTAACGGTTAGTATAGTTTTCTCACATGAGATACATTCCCGCAGCGAATATTCCATCAAGTATCATATCCAATATATCGGCCCCGATTAACAACTATCACCATACGAACTATCATCAAAATCTGTCAAGAGATTTTCTCGTTATGTGTTCCCACAGAAACAATCCTTTGTATCGATAATAATAACTTTTTTATAATAAGATATTCCATAAAATATTATCTAACATAAAGAACTATATTACGATCGCTATTAAAAACGCAAAAACGCAAACAAATACGAACAAATGAATATCTCAAAAAGGCATAATCTAACACTAACGGCCATTTTATTAAGTTATTAATTTTGTAATAGTTCTAGATATTTAATGAAGGATACAAATTGAAAATTATTATGTATTAAACTGTAATAATTAAACAATCAAGCTTAAGTGGAAATACTAAACTTTCATGTTGAACTTATAGTTCTATACTATTATTTCGCTTGCAATAAAGTTTAATGATACCGACGACTATAAAATAAAAGTTATAAAAGACAATAACTAATTTATTAACGTAGTCGGAGGTGATGTTTAGTAGATATGTTCAAATCATACAAACCTGTAATTAAATGTATAGACAAAATAATCAAAAATAGAAAGCTAAGAGATGTCATTTTCTCTGCCTACCTTCATGAATAATAAAACCTATCTCCATAAATAATCAAATAATACCTATATGTTTTTGTCGTGTAATTAACTATTATATTATTACTAGCTGTACCCGCGGCTTCGCTCGCGTTCATTTTTTTAATTGCTAATCAACCTCATTGGGTTGATCTGTAGGAAAAAAAATTGTCTAAAAAATAAAAAATAAAAATTTAGGGGTGGACTACCCTTAACATTTAGGGGGATGAAAAATAGATGTTGGCCGATTCTCAGACCTACTCAATATGCTCACAAAATTTTCAGAGTTCAAGTTCGAACCCAGATCTTTATATATAAGATATTAACTCGCTTCGCTCGGGGTCGTCCCTAGACTCTTTTGATCAGTTATTATACATTTCTTAGTAATGAGATATTTTATAGTAGTAAGAATTATCCTATGTTGACCCAGATAATCAGTTATCATCATACCAAATTGCATTTAAAATTAAAAAAATACCTCGCAAATATAGTTTAATCTATTTTTTTAGTAGGAAATCATGATTTTCTTAGAACTTATAAGATAATGACAAAGCAAGAGCGGTAGAAACTCGCCAGTGAGATAAGTATAATATTATAATTTATAAATGATTACAAAACAAACAACACTAATGGATATAGATACGTTACTCTCTCTTTAATCATTATTTAAGTCGCCATTAATAGGAACAAATGTTATTTACTATTACACTTTTAATCTTCATTTACGTAATTAAACTACAAAATAAAATGCACTCTCGCATAATAACTCCAGTTATGAGGCTATTAACTGTGCCGATAGCAAATATCATCAATGGGCCGTAAAACAAAGTATAAATTATAATGTATAGTGGTTGTCAAACAGAATAGATTAAGAATTAACACTTTAAATAAATAAATATGTTGGAACATAATTACACACAGCGCTATCTAGTTCAGTACTGTTAAGCTACGAACCTTGTGTTACGGATACCAGATAGTTGATATACCTATTACTATATAACTTTAAATAAATACATATTATAAATATAAACGCCCCCAGCGGGACTCGAACCCGCAACCGCTGGCGCAGCAAGTAGGGTCACTACAAACTGACCCAAACGTGTCGTCTTTCTTTATATTTAACTCAAATTAATTGCACACGCTATTGCTGTTTATTGTATCAGCTAATAAAATGTTAAATTACACGTCTTTAATCTTTATGTTAAAGTATTTTACTTGGTAGGAAATTAAAGTCAATACATAATAATTAACTTCTATTTTACTTCGATGTTACTGACGATATTAATACTGAAATTATTAATTTATTATATTTATAGAATATATTAATTGGGGTCAATTTCAGTTTTGTACCTACCTACACAAAAATTTTTAGACAATCTTATTGAATTAAATTATAAATAATGTAGAATTTCCGAATTTATTAATATTTCTAATAGAAATTCCTTGCCTCGGTTTTTCTGTCTGTCTGAGATTACGAGAAAACCACACACAACAGATTTTCATGAAATCTAGTATGATGATAGGTGGTTATCCGGGTCTAAATATAGGGTACAGTTTACTGCCGCAAAAATATATCGTATCTGAGAAAACTATGTTCATGTTCATGTTCTTTATTCTGTGGCTTTTAGGCGTGCCATTTGGGCACAAATTACTTCGCCAATGTTGAGAAAACTATACTAATCCTTAAAAGGACGATGAAGTCGCTAGATTCGAATAAATAAACATTTAACATCGTCTCGTTTAAAAGAAATAATTTCAATTCTGGGTGTTTTCTTAAGTTGTCCAATAACTTTGAAAAACATTACATTTGATAAAAGATACTTTGAAAGAGAATTTCAAAGATAGTGATCGCTTTTTTGATAAAAAAGCATTCAGGAAAAACCCAGCATAGATAACAAGTAATAAAGTACATACATATATTTAAAAAAAAGTAAAGGTACGTGAAGTTGTGGGCGGGCGCTGAGCGAAGCGCCACGCCGCGCCGTAGCGAGGGCGGTTTGCTATGTCCTAATGAAATACAAACCAAATTATATTGAAAATACTGAACCGATAAGTAACTTAAGTTATTTTATCAAGATTCTGTTCTGACTTCTAAAATAAAATGAAACCTGTTTGTCATTACTGTTGTACTTTACATCGCACTTCAGCACTAAATATTGTCATTCGAGATATTTCCACAAATTCACTTTACAATAGTGTATTGATTGGGCTCGATTGCGCAACGCTTGCGGTTTCGAATCCTATGCCATTACAACATTCCGACCACAACGTCGGATCAGATAAACACTTAGTAAAAGTTAGAATACCTAAGATATAAATACAAATGATTACCTTAAGTTAATAAATAAGAATGTTTACGAGTACATATGTGTTTATTAATTCACACTCAATGACTGTTCTGCTCAATTCATTTTACTCAAGTGAACATAGCAATTTATTGATGCTATAGCGCGAGCGAAGCAAGCGAAAATTAGTTGATAAATGATTCATTTTAAAATTGATAAGAGTTGACAATTTTACTTATGATTAAGAATTAAAAGAGAGTAGTAACAAAATAGCTAGGTCACGAATTTTCAGATAAAATGTCTGGGAGAGAGCAAGTGGCCGCGAGTGTAATTGTGACCCCGGTTAGATTTATGTGTGTTAGAGATACGAGTTTGTTGACATTAACTGTGAATACAATAAAGTTAATCCGTAATTTAAATTTAACATCGAAAATTTACAAAAAAATAAAGAGAAATGATATAAATAATCATTTGATTATAATATGCTTGTGATAGTCATGAAAGTGATTAAAATCTAAATAAATAAAATTTTGTTTTTGCAAAAAATTAAAGAACAATTAATCATTGTCATTAATAATAACTATATATCTATCATATAAAAGATGAGTTATTTATAATCCTTAATGTTATGCAAAAATTCTTAAAGCCGAAGCAATTTACTTGTGAATGAATATCGTTTACAAGAGCGGACTTTAACCTTGTGTTCTAATTAAAACCTCTAACAACAAACATGTAATTCTAACTACACGCCTCACATATATTCTTAGTCTCGATTGTATTAAACAGCAAAATGGCAAAAACAACAAAAGGGCATGTTAGATTTCTCTGCTGTAATTTAGCTACTTATGGTACCCATAAGTCACTTTCATATAAATTGAACTGTTTAAGACTTAATGTATGTCCTTGTGAACACCACAATACACTTGTGTAGAACAAGATTGCAAAAGTCAAAACAGCTTTCCCCGATAGAGCAACGTACGAAGTAGGCGGGTGCTAGCATTGCCTTGCAACCGGTGACACCACTCATGAACTAAACTCTTTAGATCCTACACGCCATGATATACTTTAACATGTGTACGATAAGATCTATATTACAGTTTACTTCGAATAAATAGGATTCTTGTCCAAATCCAGCTTCATTAGCAAGTTCAATTGTTGTGATGATTGTAGAGTAAATATTTCCGCACGCAACTCGTCGTGTCCGACCGGTGCCACCGGAAGGGTCATGCATTAAATATTCCTGTATAAAAATAGACCCACTGTGTATAAAATAACAATCGCTTTATAGTATAAACAAATCATACATGCACTTGAATAGCATAACACAAATGACTAACGTTAGGTCAGTGTTACAAAGAAGTTACAAATAAAATCGATCACCATTGTTTGAATAGTAAGCAAATATATGAATGTAATATTCGCATTATAGTTTATTTTAATGGTTATGATTGATAATCGCACAGCTGACAACAATATTTTGTCGTTACAATTTACTTTCTAAATACATATGATACTAATCATGTAATCGTTTATTATAAATTACATCGTATCAAGTGAATGATGATCAAGTAATATTAGTTTAATTTAAACGATATTCATATCTGCGTTTTAAATTACGAATAATGTAATAAGACAGCGGTCATATTGTAACGCGACAATTTCCTACTTGATCGAAGAAATGGATAAATTCGCAGTAAGGTTTGGCCATTTCAAATTAGAAACCAGCCGCCTACAGGTTTTGTCGATAGAGGGCAGCCGTGGGCGAGATTTAATGAAGTCGGGATTGCGGGGACAGGCGCATAATCTAATATTTACTGTCCATTGTCTCGTACACTAGTGTCGCAACAGTTGCCTGCGGGTGGCGGTTTCTTTGAAACCCGATGCTTATTAATCTCTGCCCTTTTACTTTGGTGTGATCATTTTGTCTGACATCAAATACAGCTATCAGTTTCCATGTTCAGGACTAGGAAGACTGTTTGACATATCTGATCACCGACTTATGTCTACTATAAACCGCAGCCGGGGAATTATATCGCAGCAGTTCAAAGTACCTTATATATTTTAGCGCTTGTGATATATCACTTTCAGTGCGTCGTTTTAAGTAACCATAAACGTCAGCTGGATTATAGTTTTCCTTATATTTTGAAATTCATATGCCATGCAGTATAGACTATAGTATAATTTGAAAACACTACAAAGTCATATTTTACAAGACTTTACATCCAGACGTTCCCATTTCTGAAAAAGGTCTTAAAGTCGATTGAAATTTCAATAGAAACGGTTTAGTTAAGTAGTAGCAGTTCAAAGGTCTCGTCTCGTCAGAGCCAACTTATTCTTGTGTTGCGACGTTTACTTTTAAATTGATGGACATATTTAACATGTGTATGGGGCATAATATTATAATATTTCATATTGCAATATATGTAGAATTAATTTTAAGAGCCTATAAATTATTTATTTATGGTATCCATTTTGCCATGACTATAAATTTGATGGTTTATAACATTTGTTGTACCAAGCTTATAGTATAGTTATTTTGATGGTACATGTCTAGTTTAGAAAAACTAGGTAAAACTAACATTACTACTGACCCAGATGTGTGCTAATATAAAGGATTTCTGCACGCATGACTAACTATTGTTTTGAGAAGCATTTTTGTTGTGAAGTTTGCTGATTCGTGAAATTTGGGTATAAACTTTGAGATAAAAATTATGAATACATTTCAAATAAAGTTCAGTGACCAGTTTTATATTGTAACATTTTTGGACGATTCAGTTTAGCATTATAATCACATAAAGGTAGGTAGGTAATATTTATAAGTTTACTGACTTAGTGATACGCCTGGTTTTTAATACTTTCATTAATTTTAATTCTGTGTTAGACACATGTATTATACTTTTTAAGATTAATGTGACATTTTAAATAAAACTTAATTCGAGTTTATTTTATTTATCTTTTTCTCGCCGTTTCGAATGTTACATGCAATCACAATCCAGGAAAAATATGGTCTTTACAGTACATTTCTAGAAATATGTAATTAATAATATCTTGATTTTATCATTAAATTTAAAGGCCGATAGATCGTCAATAACAGTTGGAGCGAAAACTAAACCGTGTTTAGTAAAATATATATCATTTGCACGCAAAGGAGCAAATAAGGAATTTGCTATAAAGATCTCATGTAAATAAGCATTTCGCTTAGCAACCAGTTACGCTTGAGAGCTATAGATAGATAGCTAGGCTCCAAATGGACTTGCGAGGCCTTCGAGGCACTCGGCCGACCTAAATATTGACGCGGGCGTGGAATTTATGCTCTTGTTAAAATTGTTTAAATGACACCGCCGTTTTACGGTAAATTGAAATTAGGGAAAGTCATACTGTACCCTTTATTATGTGAGAACGGAGTATCTCAATGGGCGTTTGGAGGTTATTGTATGTATGAATTATGATAATGAGCATCACTGGTTAGTTTCATTAATTTAACTAAAGTAATTGACTTAGTGGAATTAAATCTATGCTCTTAATCGACTTGAGCAATTTATATCTTTGGGATTATCTGGATGGTTCTTAGCTATATTTAGATCCGGCAGACGCTGTGAGATGTTTTTTTTTAAATTTCCACCTCAACTTTGTGGTAGGATAACGTCCACGTTAGTGATTTTTTGTTACACCTAAATATTTTTAAAATAAATACATATTAAACAAAATACCTGTGCTAATAGCGGTATCATGTTGAAAACACACAAGTTTTATTTACCTTTCAGTTTATAAAACCAATACAATATATTAATAAAATATTTTTAAATTAAATAAAAGTTAAGTTTCATTATTGATTATTGAGTTTCAAAATCAATAGAATTTATTAATATGCAAACGGCCACTGTATATTAATAATTAGATTGCGCACTTAACGGGAATGTAATCAAATCGGTGTCTTATCGCATTTCCTTACTGCAATATAACTTAACTCTAATTTCATTTGACTTCAAAAAGGTGAGGTTATATAGATATATTTTTAAAGTAGAATGGATAATATTTTTGTAACAGTGTCGAATCGAATACGAAATCGAATTTAAAAATTATTACTTTTTATACATTTAGTCAAAACAGGATTTATCTATCAAGTCTATCTAGACTTGCGTCCCTTACAAACTTATCATATGGCCACCTTTTGACAAGTTCTAGTTTTTGGCGATATTTATTGGCTGTATATTCACTGCGGCATAATAGCGGTAAATTTTATAATACAAATGTTAAATAACTAATTTTTAATTTGACACCATTTTTGACGAGTTATATATCTAGTTCTATTGTGATTGCAAATTGAGCTTTTATACAGAGAAATAGCAAATTCGGCGTAAAAATAATAGATTTTTTTAAACAAAGCCAATAACAATTTAAAGTTGCGACGGATCTTTATACTAAATGTTATCTTAATTAGTTCAGTTATTTCATGGTTAAAAGTCAAAATAGCCATTTCTCGCGGCTTTGACTGTGATTTTAATAATGTTAATTATATATTATTTTTAGGTAGAGAATAAAATTAATTTAGTAATATAGACATGAGCAAAGTAAGAGAACATTATATGGCAATTAGTTTAAAAGCTCAACTTATGAGGAGCTACAATGGCTAAATCTACGGTGAGCAAATAGACTTTTGGATTATAGTCATAAAATAATTATCGTTAGTTAGCTGATTTACTAATTATTTTATTTTATAATTAGAATATAATGTCGGTAGTTTTTTTTTAAAATGACGTTTTTATTTTATTTTAAAATCAACTGGCCCTAACTTAGTCAATGTCATATATTTACATATTTATTTTTTTATTTAGTAGTTATTTGAGGTTTTGAACTATCAATAAAAAATTGACAGATTATTTATATAGATAGGTAAATAGCTACTCATACATATTTTCCCAAACTAAAATAACTTTTTAAAATTTTATACTATATTATATAAATAAATAATATATATAAATAAATCTACATATAACGTAGGTACATATATTTGTCAAAAATTGATAGTAATAATATATTGCATATAAAAAAGAATTTTTAAAATCAGTTATCTGGTAAAAAAATAAAAATATTATGCATTCCCCAACATAGAATAATGCATATCGGGGATTATAAGTCACACGCTTTCGCCTGCACGAGACTATGATAAATTAACACAAATATTTACAATGTGAACCAACCTACGACCTTCGTTAAAGGCGATACCTATCAGAAAACCTAATCACTAGAAGCACAAACTAAATTAATCCTTTATCGTTCTTATTTTATGACATTAATCTATACATATAGATAATCAAAATAACAGCTTTTTTACAACATGACATTGGCCAAAAATTATGCTTATTAGGAGTGCCGTACCCCTAGAAGCAAGCTGTACAATGTACACATAATGTACATGTAAGAAAAAAACAACTGGACCGATTTTGAAGGGACTTTCACTGGCAGATAGGTAATGTAATAAGGAATTATTTAAATAATTAGTTTAATTTTGAAAAAGAATTAGATTTTCGCTCAACATAATTAAATTAGTAAACGATTAAGTTATTAAATATTTTTTTAGACGCAGTGTTGTCTATAATTATTATATAGCATTTAAGCAATAATAGCATATTTTGAATTGTCTTGTAATAATTTGTACATATTTTGTGTTGATGATTCTAAATAAATAAATATTTCCTTATCCACTAAAACCAGTGGTAGCAGTCAGCACGATGATGACCCGCTCGCTTAAGAAATCGAGTGAAACGGTTAAAAATTCCAGGTTTTGCGCCTCTAATATTTTCATGTGCGAAACCTTTCTAACATGTTTATCATACGGTGAAGGAAAACATCGTGATGACTTTAATGTCTATGAGGACTTAGCAAGTTTTCAAAAGACACGTGAAGTCCGCGAATTCACACTTGGCCTGCGTGTTACTATGACTTAAATCTCTTTTGTACTGAAGGTAGACTCGTGCCAGACAGTGGGACTTAATCTTGTATTTATTGATTATACTGTATACTGTATATATAAAAGACTAGCATTTCGCACGCGTTCTAATGACCGGAAACCGATTTCTTTCTGAGTCGCGCGGTATGATAGGTACTTCGTAGAATTAACGCCCGCCCTTCCCGTTTTTGCAACATTTTTCATTGATGCTCCGCTCATATTGGTCGTAGTGTGATAAAAATCAGCCTCAATAAACGGACTATCCAACACAAAAAGAATTTTTCAAATCGAACCAGTAGTTCCTGAGATTAGCGCGTTCAACAAAAACAAACAATTAACTCTTCTGCTTTATAACATTTTTATACTATTAGACTTTACGTTTACTGGGAACGATAAAGTTAAATGTCGTCGACTTAAGATAAATCATATGCACGTGCTTTAGATATTCTTCATTCTATACAGTTTATGATAAGCTCATCGACCTGCCCTCAAGTTTCGGTCAAAAGCTTTAGGGATTATATAATAATTCACTACTCACATTTATCAGTTAATCGATTAAAAAAGTATCCTATATTTTTAACCCTGACAACCAGCTATCATCATACCAAATAATCAAATTCTGTCATGGCTTTCTCATGATAGACAGACTGACAGACAAAAATTCTAAAAGCTATAGATTTGGCCTCTGTATCAACAATTAAGTTTATTGTATGTTAATAAATGCCTAAATTCATTATATTTTATACAAAATATTTTCCCTACCAACAAAATGTGCCAAAAATAAACATTTGTCCTCGTATGAAAATGATTTTTTGAAATATAATTTAAGTACGACGAGGAAAGCAAATCTGAATCCTTTTTAACATTAGCCTTATTATAATATTTTTTGTTTCAACAGCGAATAATTGACCTGATTTAAGAATAGCAGATTACTCACACGTACGAATTATGCTCAATTGGTCCAAGCAAAGGAAAAAATATTTATAGAAAAATACATAATATATTCCTGTAGTACAAAAAATCAACGCACTTTTAAAAATACCTCAAAATTAGCTTTTGAATTTCATGTCTTATCAAATATACTAATAATAATAATTAATTTATTCCTTTGACGACATGTTTGGCTTATTTAAAACCTAGCGAGTTGTATAAACCTACTTTCCGTGCTAATTGTGTCATATTTGAGCCCCGATGGGGACATTCATTTGTGCGATGAGCACGAATATTTGCAGTCCACTCATAGAAGTTAATATTTATAATAGGTAAGTATTTAAATTTATCAAACTATCCATAACACAAGCCTCGTAGCTTACAAGGGAACTAGATGGTGCTGTGTTAATGGCATCACCAATTAAATTATAGTCAAATTGTGAACGTCGATTCCTGTAGACAATAGATATAAAGATATAACAGATTTTCCTTTACGAAAATTATTACCTAAAGCGTCACGAGGCCTTTTCACCTTAAATTATTTCCTAAAAAATTTAGATTTTTTGTAAGTTCTAAAGGATGAAATTAATAAAAATCTAAATAAAGATCAATACCAATACCTAATTTGATCTACATGTTCAAAAGACGCTTGTATTATCCCGTAAATTGTATTAATAGAAAACACTTTATAAGTGACCCTTAAGAGTGATTTCAACCCTTAGAGGTGGATTTTGGATTACATACAAAATGTATATAGAACCTTTCCATAAAAACAATTATGAATACCGATTAACAATTAGCGAAGATATACATACAACACGAACCTTTCTCAAGTCGGTAAAAAAGAATTCACTAAAAGGTCATAAAGCATGTTGAACTAAAAATAGTACATTAACATATGCTGTTGCACGAAAGGCACATTTAAATTACAATTTAGAATGTAACATCCAGGATTTTATGTCTAGCTATAATTGGAATTTCAGCCACAGCTTTATTACAGTGTGATCTGACCCGTAAGTTATTTGCTTGATACTGGCAAAGTAATTTAGCGGACGAGCTTTATGCATTTCCTGGTTATACCACAACCATCTTTGATATAGGTTTTCGATTATTCATGGTTTTATTTTAACCAATTAAAATACACACCATATATTCGCATAGATATATCGATTCTATCATTACTCTCAACTACAATCGATATTTCCCGGCAACGCAACAAAATCACGTTTAAGTGCACACACTTCGTTCAAAACTGTCACTAGTTTAGAAATTACAAACGTTTTCCGATAAGGAATACGTAAGAGAAGCACGATCCTTAGAATATTTGTTATGATGTAATAACACACGTCCGCCTCGTACGCGGTCACGCGCCGTACTAAATTATTGGTATTGCAAGCGCGGCATTACCGTCTAACGTAGGGCTGCAAGTTGCAGCGCATGATAATAATAGTCTACTCGCGTTCAGGGATGAACTTCCGCTACATATTTTGTTTATATCAAATACTGATAAATATTTCATACTACCAATAATGCGACCGTATACTAGAGAATGCACCTTACTTGACTAGGGTATATAAGGTCGCTTGAAAACCCTTTCGTAAGGATACGTGTACTACGTTTTAATTTTTTGGCGCAAAACGCTTGTGCTAAGCTTATCAAAAGAAACATAAGCTATTTCTTCTAACATCAGCTATCTGCCAGTGAAAATCTAGTCTAAATCTGCCCAGTCGTTGTAGAGATTGCTAAACAAACAGACAAAAAAATTAAATTGTGTTTTTCTTATAAATACCGTACACAATTTCATATGACTTAGCCAGCTATTAATTTGACATTACAAACAGACTGTAGTATACCTATAATAGATTTACGAATTACGACTATATATCATACCAAGTATATGCAGTAGAATAATAAATAATTTACCAAAATAACATGAAGTTATCTCCATTTTCAAAATCTTGGTATATTTTTATTCGAAATTATTAGCTGAAACCCCTGTGCGATAGCGAAATTGTTTTGAGGATGACTAACTCAGTTATAATTGAACTTTCCAACGTTATGAATAAAGTTGAACTTGAATTAGCAGGTCAACGTATCTTTTGCACGGGAACAGGTTGGTCATTGGACACGAGAAATCTATGATACACTAGATAAAACTTAGAAATAAAACTAACACAATACTTACAAATTGATAGCAATCAGGGTCAAACTAGTCACTCACTGTCGCTTCGCTTAAAGTCGTCCCAAAGTACTCCTGTGCTTTAGCGGTTAGTGATTCCCAAAAATAATGAACTTTTCTGAACTTATCGAATTTCCAGCTGTTTGTTTTTGGATTTCGGTCCGTATTTTAGTTTTAGCGACACTAAAGAACAGCATTTTAATTTTATTTAATATATCATGTAGTTATTAAATTGTGTAATTTAATACAATTATTACAAAAGTAATACATTCTTTATTTTTTGATTTTCCATTCGTGATGTTTCGTATCCGTGACCTAAAAGTAATAATCCGAAAAGATAGTTTAATATAAAGCATATACAACCATATTAAATCAATTTTAGTCCATCAAAATTTAATAGAATTTCTATATTTGTCGTAGAATACGAACTCAAAGGTTAACCTCGCCTCGTTCGAATCTAATTTGGCACCGCCTTTTCAGTACCTACTCGTACATTTTACATTTCGCATCTTGATAGTACATTGAAATGAAGCATACCAAGTTAGCCTTGGAGGAAGAAAAAACGTGTTAAAACCTAAATTATATAAGCTACTACAGTTATGATTTTGTATCAGTGTAAAAAAATTGTAAGTTGAAGAAAAAATCCCTTTCTAAAAATAAAGACGTAGACCATAAAATGTATTAAGAGCAATCATAACTTTCTAATGGATGAGTCATTTTTCGTTCATACGACAATTGATTATGTCGATGTTCAATAACGTTGGTTTTAAGAATACATTGTTATTTTCTATCTTATAAAATAAATATTAATTTTAGTTATCACTACAAGATAAAAGAATAGCTAGTAAGTGAACCTAATGATCCTCTTATCTGGAGGAATTTCTGCCATATTAAACGAAAACAGTGATATAAATCAAAAATTATCAGATTATTTCTTTTAAATGCAAATTACAATATAATAATTAATAATTATCATATCTCCCAAAAACCTACATATCTACATGAAGTTAATAAAAATCCATCACAACTAAAGTAAATCTAGATGCTTTTCAATACTTCAAATTTAATAAAAAGAGAACCTTTATTTGGTGACCTCTGAAGTCTGAACTTTGTCTATTGCGTTAAAATTATAACCAGCGCTACTTATATCATTATCATTTTTATAAGTCTCAATTTAATTCAGTTTTCTTGTTAATGGCGCCAAAACGTGCCAGTTGAACACAGATTACTTCGCCAATGTCACGTAGAATGGAGAAGATACGGAGATTGGTCGGTAAAATAAGATAATTAAAATATGTATATCTCTACGTAGTATAATAAATAGTCGCTTCCCTTCGTCTGTACTTTCGCTTAGGTCTATTAAACCACGGGTTTTATCAATTAACAGAGTTATTTAAGAGAAAGGTTTTTAATTATATATAATACATGCATATTATATTAAAAAAAGCAAGAAAATATTTCGTTTTTTAAGAAATGTAAACAATCGTTAAAACGTATCGTATTAACTCTGGTATCATGAGTTCCTAGTTATTAATGTCTTAACTAAGAGGCTAGGAGCACGTGAACGCCAAATATGCACTAGGCGACCGAACTATTTAAGTCGTACTAAATATGTACTGCTAACTGTGAAAATAATCAGAAAAGTTGATCGCTTCGACCATGGTCTCAGCCGTAATTAATCTAATGCATGCAGGTTTATGTGAACGATACATCAAAACGAATCAATCTGATATTATGTTAAATACATACATAAAGTTTAAACAGCGTGCCATTTGATACGACAATCAATATACGTTCAAAATGGAAAACAGGAGAAACTGTTTCTTTACGATTAATAGATGTAGAACTAGGGTCAGAGTTTGAATTATTGTTTGAAACTGTTTATATGTTTATTACACAAAAATGACATGTAAGTCTATATAGGAAAATTTTATCTTTATTAAAATAGTGATATAATGAATTCCAAGAATAGGGCTGGAAATTATTTAAAAAATAAGAGAAGAAAGAAATTATACAAAATAAATATAATAACCTTTAAAAGTAAAGTAGGTACTTTTATCGTCACTTTGGACAAAGCCTCCCAGCATTACAACGGACAATAATCCAAGACTAGCCTTACCTCCCTGTTTAAAATAACGTTATTTATTTGTCGATTTTACATTCACCGTGACCGTAAAAACAAGTTCCAAATTAATAACAAATATAACTTTGATTATTATAATAACTAGTCGTTATTTCTCGCGGCTTCGCACGCGTTCTAAAGACCGGAAACCAAATTTTTCTTGAGTCACGCCGTATGATACTTCCCGTTTTTGCAACATTTTTCATTGATGAAAATAAAAATATAAAAAAACATAAAAATCATTTTTCTATTCAGATCTGTAGTTCCTGACATTAGCGCGTTTAACCAAACAACACACAAACTCTTCAACTTTATAATATTAGTATAGATAATAGGGTAACAGACATATTTCACAATGCTTTTGCTTATTACATACTAGCGACTCGCCCTCGCTTCGCTCGGGCTCTTCCCTAGATTTAGCACAGGCAAAGCCGCGGGATCTGCTAGTTATGCATATAAACCTTCCTCTTGAATCACTCTATCTATTAAAAAAAACCGCATCAAAATCCGTTGCGTAGTTTTAAAGATTTAAGCGTACATAGGGATATAGGGACAGAGAAAGCGACTTTGTTTTATACTATGTAGTGATTGAATACAACTACGCTGTTGCGTTTTTACAACTAAAAGTCCTTAAAACGCTCGTTGAAAAGCATTACACAATCTACATTATTATGTAGTTTAAACATTACAAACTTAATAATCCTTGGTGTTGCGATATTACCAATAGTAATATAATAAAATGTTGACTTGCCGCTGAAAATACGACACTTAACGTCGTTGCAAAATGGAGGAAGGCAGCCAACATTTTTCACAATAACTGCTACTGTCAGATATAAAACGGATTTATCAACTAAAAAGTAAAAATAGGATTTTCCTTGGAAAAGGCTTAGAAGATTTGCTACTTTTTAGTATAAGTATATTTTCCATCTTTATTATGGCAATGTTTCATTACTTCATAATAGTTTCTTGTGTTATATTTTTTGTTGCGACCATAGTTGCATTAAACATTCATAATATCGGGAAACAAAATCCTCGAGAAAATCCGAAAAGATAGGTTTCTCGAGATATCAATTTGTTAATATAATCATATCATGCTGGTACCTTCGCGAAAACTCCAAACAGTATACCAGCCTGTATTGAAGTCACATAATATCTGCATATGTATTTATACAATTGCACTGCTGCTCTTCATTAAAAGAAAATAAGTGACTGTTAATGAAGCTATTGTGATTACGCAAATAAATTAATCCCTCAAATGTTGCTGAGAGCGTAGAAAATTTTTATAACGTAAGCTATGACGTAAGAATGTATTATCAAAAATTAAACAAACTTTACAATGGCACATAATAAAATAATTGATAATAAAAACGAAATTGAAGTGTTTGTTTGTAACATCAACATAACAGCTTTCCACTAAATGCATATGTTATTATATACGGTACTTTAACAGACAATGTTTTATATTTTTTCTGCCCGTTTGTTCCCGCTATTCTCTAAAGCGACTGGACAGATTTTTAGCACATAGCTGATGTTACAAAAAGGAACGTAGGCTACTCTTATTATAGAAAAAAAAATAGAGTTCCGCTGAAAAAAATAGATTCTATCTAAAGACGCTAGTATTTAATAATATCGAACTCAAAACTCACGATTACGATTCGTATTTGGACAACATATAACTTAAGTACAACAAAAACATACTTTAATTTGTTTAAAATAAAAAACTTACTTGTATCTTTAAATAAACAACATTCCATTATATGCAAAATTTTCTGTTTATGTTTGTGTGTATGTACCTATTATAAAGTTAATTTGGATGAAATAGAGCATGCAGATAGACTACGTGCTGGAGTCATATTCAGGCTACTAGTTAGAAACACCCGAGCGAAACAAGGGTATATCACTAGTATAAAAAACAATAGTCAGATAACAGTACACCCCTTAAACAATGAAATGTATTAAACGTTAAATACTTTGTGAATAATAGAAACAAAACAAATGAGACCAATAGCCAGCCATCTGTCAAAAAATAAATCAAAGTCGCAAAAGAAAGTGGTTGGTATCTACAAATTGTAGAATCGAATTGAAAACAATACTCTGGCCCGTAATATTTCATTTTCTTCAGCTATGAAAGCCAATGGCACCAAATGATTTATTATTACCGTCCATCAACAACCTGCGTTGCTTAGTCGTACCACTCCTCCCGCCATCGCGCCGTCCATGCTTTACGTAATATCTAGGGTTACCATGTATTACTTGAAATTACTTACTCGTAAATATAATGTACATATATGAAAATAGTCATATTGTTATTAATAAATGCGTATATTTTATGCATTCTTGTTAAAATAATGAATGCTACAGGAGACAAGAACTGTGGTAATAGCTTTCCGAGCCGGTGGTAGTTTACTCGCAGACTTACAGACTGACATTTAATTTTAATAATGTAAAAATTACGATTCAAAAGAGCTTGTAAAAGTCTATTTGAATAAATAATATTTTGATTTGATATGAGCATACCAGTATTTAATAATAGTGTATAGCCTACATATCTTATACTAATAATAAATGTAAGTTATAAAGTTAAATCTAGAAATATAGTAAGAAAAGGTATTTCCAAATGTTTTCCTTAATAAACTCAAAGAACTGTGTTTCCTCTCACGATGTCTAATTTTCTGCAACGTCAGACCATCTGCGGTAGCAAGTAGCGTAATGAAATAAGTTTCTATCCTTAAATTTTATAGAAGCTTAAACAAGCGTTTCTCATATAATACTTACAAATAGTTTTAATTAAAATTAAACATCACGAATGACTAAGCAGTATAAGTGAAAATCCTAAAGCCTTTTAATTCTAACATAAAGTGAACTATTATGAAACTGCGAAACATTTATATTTACTCATATAAAACACTGTTTGCTGAGTTTCTTTCGCCAGTTCTTCTCAGGTCAGAGGTTTCTTCTTTCCGAACTGGTGGTAGACTCATGACGTTCAGTAAGAAATTGTAACGATTTTTATGCTAAATAAAATATTTTGATTTGATTTGTTAAATGTGTTTGGGAATGAACAAGATTAATTCTACTTATATCATATAATAAGCGCGAAAGTTTGTAAGAATGTATGGATTTATGTTTGTTCCTCTTTCACGCAAAAACTACGGAATGGATTTTGAAGAAATTTTATAATAATATAGCTGACACATCAGAATATCACATAGGCTATAATTTATAAAGTTAGGTTAGATATATATATCGCGCTAAATCTATATATGTTATAGTTAAATAATAAGAGTATAATAAGAATATAAAGAGCATATTATACATATGCAAAATACGTATAGTGAATATTTTATCTTGTTAAGGGAGACAGTAGTTAGCAACTAGCCTATTAGAGAACAAAAGAAGACAACCGGAAGGATGTATCATGTTGACTCCTTCCATTTTGGAGAATGAAAAAGAAAACTTTCGTCAAATATTAGAAATTATTTTAAGCAATTTCAAAATTTCTTTTTTTTAATAATTAAGACGACATTAAGTGTCATATTATGCAATGGTCACCCTAGACGCAAGCGGCCACATATTGTGACGGTTTATCATGAAACGCGTAATTTTATCAGTTCACTGGTTACCCTGTGATTTCCGTAAGCGGCGAATGAATATGTAGTAGCAACAATAGTATGCAAATCATTTGAGACTTGTAACTTCTATTTATATAATGTCAAATGTCTGTCACTATGCTAAGCTGTTTGTGAAATTACAGTGAAGTGTAGAATTAAATATAATAATAAAACAAATATTAGGTATGCACTATTTGCATCAGATAATATGCTTCGATAACCGAGTGATGCGGGTTCAAATCCCGGTCTCGCACCTCGGATAATTCCAAGTGCGAATCGTTTTTATCATGATTGCCACTTGTCTTACGGCGAAGGAGAACATCGTGAGGAAACATGCATGAGGAAGTCCGCCAACACGCACTAGGCCAGAGTGGTGGACTATGGCCTAATCCCCCTCGTACAAACATATAAAAGCTAGTTCGATTTCTTCTATAGTATAATATTGAGATAAAATCGATTACAATTCGGTTATACGACAAGACATCGCTCGCTTAGATAAATGAAATGTAACATTAAATTACTATTTTATAGTCGAAGCCCCGCTATAAACTGATCTTAGTGATGGAATAACTGATTTTGCATTACGAGTCGATGGATATTTTAAGTACGCTCATAACTTACATACTTACTATACTAAACAACACGAGAAATATGGGTTTTGGAGTTATTGAATTTCATAAGCATTATATATTCAATAGCCTAACAGTTCTTCTTTATAAGGTAAAAGTATAAGTAAATACCTATGTATATTTTTAAAATTGGAAATTTAAACGGGATTCGAGAATTTACGATTTGTCGTAGATGTGAGTTTATTTTATAGGTTGAATATAATTTAAATTGAGTTCATCAAGTCAGATGTAATCGTTATTTCGTTCAAATTTCAATGGTTTGTTACAGATATAAAAAATTATAATATTTAAAAAACATCTAGCTTTTTCAGAATTTCCCATATGCCGGTTTACCGGTACCGGGTAATCCAACACCAAAAGAAAATCTTATTTGGACTATAACTAACAAAAATGCCCAAGAAATACGCGTTCTCGATAGCATTTCATTGTTATTACCTAAGCATATGGAAAAGATAAAGAAAGTCTCTTAGATTAGGCGTTATCACAGTTGATAATATTTTTTTTTGATTGATTACTGATTTTGAATAATTACTTATTTGTTCAATACGTCGTTAAATTACATCACTGTGTAAATTCTCACTATGCCGGAAATTTGCGATCTGATTCGATTAGGCACGACGCTGGCCGCAACGTATTTACGAGTTGAAGAGTTCACCTGACCCTTTCACATTTGATTGTGCTGACGCGACGTATCTAAAACGTAATATCTGTAATAGTTTCCTTGTTTATTTATTTATTTATTAGGACAACCAACTAAAGTTAAATTTAATTCATACGTTGTTTGCATTTACATATACAGAGATGAATGCACTTTTTTCAAAGGTTACCACATCATGCAATAATATAAACGAAACATCATGTGTATCTAGTAAAAATTATTTAAAACAGTATATGTGAATTAAAATTAAAATAGATAAATTACATTAAATTCATAACAATAAATTATACAAATAAAGATTATTGTTATAGTTAAGGTATTCTATGTATAAACATTAGAATCGTTTGACGCGAAAGCAGAAAAAAGCAATGTTCACTTGATTTTGTTACTAAGGTGGAGATTGTGGCGTCATTGCCTCTTATTATCCGCTACAGAAGTAGGGTAAGGTTATAGGAGTGTATAGATGCCTTTTTTGACATTTTCCGCAGCCTTCATAGTTTCTTACTAGATATTAACATAGGCGTGTTTTTAGATAAACCTTTTCTGCGACTTGTGAAAGTTTAAATTTTGTGATCAGATATAACTTGATTATTAAAATTAGTTTATTATGTTTACATTATTCATATAGATATTCGATGATGTAACTTATCTGTCCTGTTATACTGAAATATATTTACGAACAAGTAAGCATTTATTTTGAAAGATTTACTTTATTGATACGATCTGTGTGTCTTTAGTATCTGACGTTCACCGCAAGCTAGTATTGAAGATGCGACCTCCGATACTAGACTCAATTGTAATGAATACATTCATCATACATTTCATTACAACTATTTATATATATTTTTCTAAAACATTACTAAGATATCACTAGCGTTACATATTAATGTTACTTATTCATAGATGATTTATTTTCAGTAAATAGGCACTAAAAAATCTTAAGACCTAGTTTTAGTTAGTATTCAATATTAGATATAAGCTTTACGTCGGTATTGCTGAAACAATGTATGTATCACATAAGCTAGGTCAAACGGTCGTTTAACGTAGATCGTAAGGCGAGCACAAGTGTTAAGTGCATCTACTTAGTTATTATGTAGTAATAAAGCCTAGGAGGATTACAACTTTGTAATTACTTATCTCATTTACCAAAGCCCATTTGTTTTGTATACTAAGTGATTGTAAATGTCAAAATGAGTGTGTTTATCCGTTATCACCTTTACTTTTAGTGATAACATTTGGATGCATTTCCTCTTGCATGGAGGGACTGCTGATAAGTTTTATCCCGTTCCTTGCTAGTAGTACAAATGATAACGAAATATCTAGTAGCTATATTAGTACTTGTAATAACAAATTATAAAATAACACAACCTATAACCTATATATTTCAGAGTACAAAATTAGAAATGATTAAGTGAACAAAAACATTAGAATTTAAATTCTGTTTGATCGTCAGCAATTGACGAACGAATAGAATTAAAGACGTCAGTCATGTTTATTAGTTAGTTAGGAACAAAATAAGATTTTCTCACTAAAGGTGACATTAGATTTGTGAAGGAATTCTTTGTCAATTTTCCGCCATTTTGTCTCGAGCCCTGTAGCTGACTTGACTCGATAACATATTAAAAGAAATGAACAATAAATATTATTTATTTCATCACTTCGTCTAAGCAGTGTGAGCATAGAATGAAAGAAAAATAAAGCATTCACCTTAGTGAATAAATAATCATTCGAGCTAACCGTCTGATCTCACCTTCAGTTATTCCAAACCCAACACCTCATTTACCTACAACATTCGTAGCAAGACACTATCAAAATGACAAAATGTATTATTAGCTGGTCTACCTTGTTAGGATTTTCAGGTTTCACACGAAATGATAGACTAATTGAGATGACATTTGTGTAATGTCACATTCCAAGTATAAATATCAAGTGAAGTCCCTTCGCGCCTCGCAGGTTATCTAGGCTGTGTGTATAATGATACCGTTACTGAATTCTATGTTGACTTATGTTTTTCTACGTACGAGGTAATTATTACAATAAATTCAAAACTGAAATTAACAAAATGTTTCTTAATAAAAACACATTTATTATTTATATGGTACGAGTATGAAAACACAATCAAACCTAAAAATACTCGAATTAAATAGATTTTGAGAAGAACTTTTGAATAGAAAAAACCAACTTTTACATTTTCAAAATAAATGTCAGTGAGGAATCTATCATCGATTCGGAAGGCAGTTCTGCTGAGAAGAGCAGGCAAAAAACTGAACATTTACTTTTTAAAATAATATTCGTTTACAATTATTGCAATACAATAATTATCTACTTATACTACTTGAGCGGTGAGACCCAACCAGACATTAGTCCTACATATGGACAATTGAAATCTACAAAGTATCCCGTGATATAAGCTAATAATAATAAAAAATATGTTATTGTACTTATGTACAATAACATATTTTTGATATAAACTGTTTAAATACAATGCTATATAATAGTGGAAAGATCGTTTGTTTTACTTCTTTGACGAATTCTTTACTTCACGTCTTGAATCAACATCAAGTCATTTCAATGGTATCAAATTCATTATAAAAACAATCAGGTCGTCCGGATTTCCATTTTCAGATAAATTATCTTCATATTATTTCTTTGGAAGATAAATTATACCTTGAATTATATCTATTAGCCTTTCATATTAATGGCCTTAACATAAAATATGAATTTATTCCAAACGTGGCATGACAATCATTGGATTACAAATAACAATTAATGCTATTGACGTTAGGTGAAAACGTTTTCAATTGAATTATATTTGTCTCATTGTTCTGCACTTTATTGTAACTGGTTGAATAAATATCAATCATTTTATATTAACTCGTGAGGTTTTATCGAGAAAATCGTTAGAAAGGAAATTTCACGAGGCTTCTCTATTTAACTTTAGAATAACTAAATGAATGCTGTAATTTTAACTCAAAACTGTTTTTCGAATTCTGCTACTCTTGAGAGTAGCCATAAATAGTAGCCATAAATGTTGCAAAATATAACGTTGGGCACCAAAAAACTTTAGTTTTGTTTAAAATGTCTAATATTCGCGTAAATCTATGAAATTAGTATACGAATGCTGTTAAGCAAGATATATATAAAGGATGTCCAAACCTGTATGTGTGTGCTGTGTCCAAGTATTATAATATATGTGTTTACTTATATGGCATATAACATTTACATACATATTTATGTTTCTACTGAAAGTATAACAATGGAAGTCACAGGTGAAGCACCATTATAGTTAGTTTCAATCTAAAACATACCATGCTATAATAAAAAATCTGCCTACTTCAATAATAAATGTTGTCTGTGTGTAGGTTTACTAGCCATCAGTTGTTATTAGGCATAGCAATATCAATGACATTGAGCACGATCGCGATGACAGCTTCGGTAAAAATATATTTTTTTTACAAAGCAAAGTGAAAAGTCAACATTACTTCGAGTTTCTTTATTCTTAAAACTAGCGACTTACCCTCGCTTCGCTTGGGTTCGCCCCTAGGTTTAGTGCGAGCGAAGCCGCGAGTTCCGCTAGTATACCTTAATTAATTATAGCCTATGTAATGTTCTAATGTGTAAACTATATTATTGTAAAGTTTCATTAAAATCCTTTGAGTAGTTTTTACGTGAAAGAGTAACAAACATCCATCCATCCATACTTACAAACTTTCGCGTTTATAATATTAGTAGTAGGACATTATTTAACTGTCTTGTCGTCGTTTATTATAAGGTATTACGATATACATAACAAAATACAATTGTAAAATACTTTAATAATAGCTACAGATTAAAAAGATTTACAGCGAAGGAAATGTACACATCGTATACATTGTATGTTTGCACACGTATAGTAGGTTTTATTGTTCCTACTTTAGTATATAATTTTTAAAGTTGTGTAAAATAAACAAATCTTGATTTTATAAAGCCGAAGAGGTTGGTGGTTTCTTAAGTTAAAAAATTGTGGAGCAATATTTAAGAAAAAATATTTTTTTCAAAATGATTAAAGAAGATTCCGCTACGACACTTAGAAGTTCAGATACTACTTAGAAGTAAAGCAACTAGACTTAGTAATCTACACAAACATGATTGCTGTAAGGGATTCGAAACGTCGGGAACCAAAAATCATAATAAATCCGCGACAAAATCCGAAAAGATAGTTTCCTTTATCATGTCAAATATTCGAGAAAACCTAAGAAAGTATTAGATAGTAAAGAATTAAATAACAAAATTACTTTAAAATTAGTACCTCTGTGTTTAGTACTATGTCACACCGTAATATTTGGTTCAAAGGTTGAGTTAAAGATAGATACCTTGTAAAAGACATGCTATTTTTGGTGCATCGACCACGTGAGAGAAGCCGCGGGCAAAAAGTAACAATATATCCGCGAATAAAAATAATATAAATAGTAATTTCCGCATTATACGCAATAGTAAAAGAGTACGGACAAAGGCGTCATATTTATGTGCAGTACGAGACTGAACAATGATATTTAAATTTCAGTTACGTTTACGTTACACAAAGGGCTGTAGTAAATAACAAGTAACAAAAGTAGTCTTTATACTGTATCTATAGTTAGTCGATGCCTCATATATTGTAATGAAATGTGATGGAAGGGGATTTTATAAATGGTAGCTTATTATATTATGACTCATTAGATTCGTAATGAAAATTATTAAGTATTTTGTTTATTATACTCTTTTTAATGACACACTGTTGAGCGTGGACTTCCTTCAATACGAGAGGGGACAGGTCATAGCCCATCACACAAACCAAGTGCAGGTTGGCGAATTTCACAAGTCTTTCGAAAAGCTAGGTTATTTCAGACACTCTGATTTCCTCGCCTGGTAATCATGGATGATATAAATGATACGCTCACAAAAATATCACAAGTACGACATTTTAACCGGCTTCACTTGGTTTTTGAAGCAAATGGGTTACCACTGGGCTATCATTGCCTTAATAAAATTAAAACGAATTTTATAATATATCATGAATCACTACATATTAATAAAACAATGTCCTTCGCCGCGTTTGTCAGTCTGTCTGTTCGCAATAAACTCAGAAACTACTGCACTGATTGCCATGCTGTTTTCGGCAATGGTTAGAGGGGTACTCGAGGAAGGTTTTAGTATGTAATTTGCCAAGTTTTTGGATACATTTACTAGCGGAACCCGCGGCCTATCTCGCTCGCGCTAAATCTAGAGACGAGCCCGAGAGGAGCGAAGGCGAGTCGTTAGTAAATAATAATACAAATCACAATCCAATTGCAGAACAGAAGCGTATTTTTATCACATGTTAATGTCGGAAGTCTAATTTTCGGTTGAGAGTAGTTCGTTGATCCACTGGCACTGTGGCACGTAACAGCCTAGGGTTGTCAAAATATAAAGTTTTATTTTATTTATCAGCACTTATTTTAAATATCAAAAAAGCGACCAAGAAAATTAGCTTTGTAGAGCATGCATCTCATATTTAGCATCTCATTTCAAAATAGAATGCAAAAGACATTACAGAAATATTTGATTGTTTACACGATATTTTCTTAATTTCGCAAAAGTCTTAATTATATTAATAGAAGATATTGTAAATGCTACAAAATTCTTAAACGATCGGAGATAATAACTAAATAATAACCAAATTTTTGCAAGTTTGCTATCGAAAATTCGACATCCCTATTTTGGACACAGTTTGTTGACTTTTCGCCTATCGGCATTTAGACAGTTACATAATATATAGTATTATTATATCAGAGTTATTTGTTTTTAGATTTTATGCCACATTGATGAAAAAATTATGTGGTCTTAATTCTTATTCCCCACGCTTTGCTAGGATGCACATTATATACTCCAGACAATTGTAAATCTATGTAATAAAATAAATTTCATTCAAATCTCCAGCCGTTACAGCGTGAAGATGCAACGAATAGCCATACATGTAAATATTATGTACGTATATCTACACAAATATATCCATAATAATAAGTACCTACCTACTATTATAAAAGTATACGTCTGTCTAGCTCTGTCTGCCCGTTACATTTATACTTAAAATACTGAGCAGGTTTCGATTAAACCTAGCAAGGAAATATAGTAATAGACTAGCGACTCGCCCTCGCTTCGCTCGGGCTCTTCGCTAGATTTAGCACAGGCAAAGCCGCGGGATCCGCTAGCTATGCCTCTTGATTCACTTTATCTATTAAAAAAAACGCATCAAAATCCGTTGCGTAGTTTTAAAGATTTAAACATTCATAGGGAATTAGGGACGGAGAAAGCGACTTTGTTTTATACTATGTAGTGATGTTCCGTGTGTTCCAATTAAATAGTCACGTTAATAAAAGTTGTGATCTGTACAGAAGAAAAATGACCGAAGCTGTAGACAGTAACTAGTATTATACAAAGAACGAAACCCACAATGCGGTTATATTGCGATATGCATATAGAATTTCTTCATATTTAATTATATCTATTTTACTTAAGCTAGATATATTTATGATGAATACATAATACATTTTTGTTAATTAATTTAACCTATTATTATTATGCAAAATGGGAAAATAGGTCAATCATTTAGCTACAATGAAAACACTGAATCAATATAGAAGTCATGTTAATAATAATTTGGCACAAAAATGGCTCATGTTCCAGATACAGATATAGGCAACATTTTGGCCCAAAAAATCTGTGGAAATGATGAAGTAAACAGGAAAATTTCTATATTTCAGGAAAACTACAATACCTTCAACATAATACAGTATTAGAATAATTCACGTAAGTATGCGTAAATACTGAGCTCAATCACGACAAATAAACATTCTGAATCTCAAAGGTCAAACTAAGACTTTTTGTTGAACTGTGACAAAAATCAATATTGTACTGACGACTTAAACCCGGTTCGCTAAAGTTCGTACTTAGTTGCGTTCTAACTTCTAACGGTTAGTGTAATGGTAACAGCTTGAATGGGAATATTCCAGATGTTTATTTTTTATGTTTCCCCCTTTTTATATTTAAACCTAACTCATCTCCAACAAAAATTAGAATACTATGCATAAAATAAGCTTGTACTTTGATTTTCTTGATGTCACTGGTATATTTTAACACCCATTAATATCGAACATTCACCGTTACATAAACCCATAAAACTCTGGAGTATATTGAGAATATTTCATACCGCTATAAATCATACTACTCTTGCGTCACAGACGGTTGGATACATATATGAAAGTTCTTTTTACATAAAGGTACTATACAGGATAGTAATGCATAGAGTTTATTATGAATCAGAGTTGACTTTATTGTTTATTTCAAAGCCGCGGAACTTATAATTTAAATGTCTTTAATTTACATTTTATAATATTTAATATATAAACTTAAATAAATCTAAATAAATTTATTATAATAGGTGGTAGTTCTCTAGAAACAGGTGACAGGTTTCTTTGGGTGCATTCGTTTCACAAACCAAAAGATTTTAAATACTTAATTGACTAAACTTCTTTATGTTCAGCTATCTTATTATATAAAAGCGACAGGTCATTCACTCAACACGAAATATCGGAAACCGTTTGACGTATACATATGAAATTTGGAAGTTAGGTAGTTTATAGTTAGTTAGTTAGACTGCTAAGGACGGACAGGGCCGGATTGAGGAGGTCTAAGGGCTCTCACAGGTTTTTATGAAAATCCTTCATATTTTGTGGTAAAAACTTTAAATTTGGCAGGTAGCACCAAGGGACGGATCCAAGCGAAGCGAGGGTGAGACGCTAGTATTGTATAGGTATCATATTGATTTCTTAGCACATGGCCTTTAAATGTAGAGTAATATGAGGTGTCACCGCAACACAGTTGGCACGATATCCGCAATTCCTGCGCACTGGCTGGAGCAAGAAAATATTTATGTGCGCTTGCGTTTGGATCTCTGCCCCTTTTGTGTCATTACTGTCAACATTTGAACAATGTTTACTTGTCATAACTGTTAATGAAATTTTAATTTGTAATCTTAATGAAAAGTATTAAAGTACACTCTATACAATTCTGAAAATACTTCGAATAAAGTGAAGAATATTAAACTAAACAAAATAATGAAATATTAACAATTAAAAATTAGAAAAAGGAGTTCATACGATTAACTATAAATCATATGCAAATCAGAGGTTTTTGTTTATGTGTGACTGCGTCATGAGAAAACCACTGGACATATTTTGATGATATTTATTATGACGATAGCTGATAGGATAGATAGACAGATAGGTTCTTTTCACTGCAGGAATATATCACATCTCTATGAAATCTATAGGAACTAACTGCTAAAACGTACCTAGGGAACGTACACGAGCGGAACGAGTTGAGTCACTAGTAATATAATATTGTTTTAAAGTGTTTTTGGTTGTCCTCCTTTAACACAAAAAAAAAAACAAATAAATCAAACTTTTTGGCTAAAATTACTTTGTGAACCAGAGTATGATATGAAGTATTTTTTGAACTCATGGTATAAAGGCAGTGTTGTTCATCAAACCATTATTTTACCAATTCTAAATCGCTCGCTATAGTAAATATTAATAATTATTATTAAGTTAAACTTTCTCTACATCTCGTGATCGCTTTTTTAATGTAGCTTTGTGGGCGTGGCTCAATTTGTGTGACTACTTGTTGATTTATGTAATACTGTGGGTGCTTGTTAGAAGTATAAATAACAAGTACAAAAAGAACCATTCCTTTCATAACATCGTGAAAACTTTATTTCTTGGAACATCGGAGATAAGATACGCCAGTTCTGCAAAGTTAACATCAAAACAAGTTTTTATTAAGAATAACTGGGAATATTTAGTTAATACCTACATATCGCAACTATTTCTAAATATAAAAAAACCTATTTGAACGTGAACTAATTTTTTTTTAGTGAAACCCTAATTCTTTAGAAACAAAAGTAGCCTTAGTTCATTACATCAGCTATCTGTCACTCAAAATTCCTTCACAATCACTCCAGCTGTATGGCAGAATCGCCGGAACTAACAGACAGACAGACCAAAATATAAATGCAAACAGACAATTAAATTTTATATGTATAAATAAAATATTAGGTAGAGTGCCTTCTATAAGTAACCATAAAAATATTATGCGTTAAATACAGTGATTGAAAATTGATAAGTTCGGAAATTAATAAATTAACACAACTTATTATAGCAGAAGCTCATTTTAAACCCACACACGTAATGGAGAAAGGAAGTTTCCATATTTGATCTATAATGATGGATTGACAAACAGTCGTCCATATCCACGTTTTAAAGCTTAAATAGACTTCACTTCCTTTAGTGGTCTCTTCATCATGTTATGTGAGGAAATTATTTTTAAATACAAAGTAAAAATAAGTGACTAAAGAAACGACTACAAGAACATCCTGTTTTTAGGAGGTTCTAACCTAAATCTAACGAATTTTTGACGACACGTTTGGTTCAGTTTGTAATTAACCTACTGGCAACACCTTGATAACGGTCGCGGGTTTTAGCTCTCTAGGACATTCTATTGTATTATGAGGATGAATGTTTGTACACCAATCATGGGTTTCGTTTAAGTTTATAATATGTACGTATTTAAAGATATTAGGTAATGATCCAATATCTAGTATCAACAACACAAGCCTCGTAGTTTACCATACAACTAGATGGTGCTACGAGTATGCAATGTCCCAACATATTTAGGCAATATTTAAAAATATGAACTAGGTACTAATACTAACAAATATTACAACGTTGAAGAAAACTTGCTAAAAGAAGCTTATCTCTCAAGCTAACCGGTAATATTGGAAATGTTTATATGCATTTTATTGAAGTATGTTACATAATTATTTTCTTACATCACGCTTAAATCTTAGGAGTGGAGATAATATACATAATTAAACTACGCGGGCATAATCTAGTATAATAGAAAGCTTTATGAAGCATACTAATTATGAGCTTTTTGAATCGTGTAAATGTAATCGAATCATTATTTGTTTAAATAATGTTTGTCGTGACGTATGAATTTTAACTTATGTAATAAGTTGTGAGAGTCCTAATGATAGTACCTAATGTATTTAAAATACATACATCAAATAATATGTAATAAGTAGCTTTTTTGCTTTCTTCTAAATTTCCAGAATTTTTAGGATTTCTTATATCAAAATGAAAGAAAGACATAATATCTAGATTTAAGTTAAGTGAACTCAAGTAAATCAATCGAACGGATAGGTCGTGTTAACGATGATAAAATATAAATATGGATATATAAATATATAGCATGACTAAACTGACATACATAATAGGAAGAGATTTGTACTCAATCAGTGTTTTGAGCTTGCTTGAGTAATAAGTGCTAATTTATTGCAGTTAATAAATTTCAATCTTCGGCTATTTTTCCTATCTATTCTATACTAATATTATAAAGAAGTAAAGTTTGTTTATTTGTTAAATTGTAAGGGGTAATCTCGGGATCTACTGAACCGATTTTAAAAATTCTTTCACCAATAGAAAGCCACATTATTGCTGAGTGTCATAGGTTATATAAAAAACCGAAAAATAAAAAATAAATTTTTACGTGGTAGTCCGTTTTGCAAAGTGAATCGGAGAAAAAACGGTCGAATGAAAGCGTTTCTTACGAACGCTGCCTTAACTGTGAAAGATATATTTTTGAGTTCTAGAGAAAAGATGTGGAACTTAAAAATGCCTACAAAAAAGTCAACGACAGCATATGTCTAACTTTTATATTTAAGTGACAAAAAGTAGTTTTTTTTTAATATTAGTATACCTAGATAATTTAATTTTTAATTTTTAATATTAATAAAATAATTTAAATTATTTAAACACTCCGTACTAAAAAAGGATTATTAACATTATGTCCAACGAAGTGGGCACGGGTCGGAGCTAGTACTTTATATAACTAGGTTTTTTTCTAAACTTGCATATTATTTAACTAGCATTGCACGTGGTTTCGCCCGCCATTTTATTTATTTACAACTGTTTCGCTCCCTATGCTATGCTAGGGCAGCATGGTGTTATTAGCCTTTCTTTATTAATGAGGAAGGTTATGTAACCTTCCTCATTAATAAAGACCGGTCAGTATATATGTATAGGTATATTACGCTCCGCGACAATAGTATAACCCACCCCTAATTTTTTTTTTATATTTACTCTAAAACTAAATGCAAGTAAATAAATTCCTAACGCGCCAGTATTGTTTACTTGATTCTAATACTATGGTATATATATAGTTACGTTCCGATGCTGCTTTGTTACGTAGCGGCGAAGTTATTGTTTCGATAGCGCGACAAAAGTATAACCCATTCGTCTCATTGGCTCAAGCAGCTCGATGCACTGGACCTGTCAATACATGTTTATACTTGTTTCGAGTTACTCGTAAGTTCTTACGCATAAATTAATTGTTTAAGTTAATATTTGACTATTTTTTATTTAAAATGCCACGGGGAAAACACTTAAACGAAACTGAAATTGATATAATTAAAAAATTGAATTCTGAAAATTATTCTAAGGCCAAAATTGCAAAAATTATCAACAGAAGTCATCGTGTTGTGCGAAATTTTTTAAAAGATCCCGACAACTATGGTAAAAAAAAAACGGACAGGTCGACCGAGAGCAACTACACCACGAGAAAGAAGGTCAATTCTAAGAGTTGCGTCCAATTCTACGCTTACCGCAAGACAAATCGCAGCGGAGGCTGGTGTTAGTACTAATTTAAGAAATGTTCAACGTATTATACGTGAGTGTGAACATTTAAAACGTAAGAAATTACCAAAAAAACCGCCGTTGTCTGGTAAGCATAAACTAGTTAGATTACAATATGCAAAAGATCATATTCAATGGAAAAAAAAGTGGCGAAAAGTTATTTTTTCTGATGAAAAGAAGTTTAATTTGGATGGTCCTGATGGTTTTAATTACTATTTTCACGATTTAAGAAAAGATAATTTTATATTGAGCCGTCGGCAAGCTGGAGGTGGTAGTGTAATGGTATGGTCTGGCATTGGATACTCAGGTAAAATGGATATTAAGTTTTGTTCTGGAAAAATAACTAGTAAACGATATATAGAAGTAATAAACGAGCAAATTAACTCTCACGCAATGCGAATTGCTGGTCCTAATTTCATTTTTCAACAAGATAATGCCAGTATCCATCGAGCAAAGGTAGTTAGAGACTACTTTAATGAAAAAAATATTCAAGTTCTTGAATGGCCAGCATATTCTCCTGACTTGAACATAATTGAAAATTGTTGGGGAAATTTATCACGAGCTATCTATCGTGGATCAAGACAATTTACTTCTGTTGAAGAGTTAAAGAAGGTGATAGTTGACGAGTGGCAAAATATAAATCAAGACATAATTAAAAAGCTATATGACAGTTTACCGGACCGAATGATTGAGGTGATAAGTAAAAGGGGTGGATCTACTAAATATTAGATTACATGAATGATTATTGTTTCTTATATTTTTCTCAAATTTTTATTTAAATTTCATTACCTGGGTTATACTTTTGTCGCACTGCAAAACCCAATATCATTTGTATTTGGTTAATTATGCATTAAATAAATAATGTATTGGTAGTATAATAAATTTACTAACACCTAAATTTTGTGTATTAGTAATATATTAATATAACTATAACTCTTTATCAGATATGAAAAAATTGGGGGGTGGGTTATACTTTTGTCGCGGTGTGTAGCATATGCGTTTGCATATATCGATTATTGCATATTTTATCTAAAATCTTGTAAAAATATACATAATGTTTCCGCTACATTTAACATATTTTTGTGTACGATAGTTAATAATAATGAGCAAATGAAATCTTACTTTATAGCCCGTCATGTTGATTAGGTTAGAAATCTAATAGTAAAAATAAGACCCAAATTCAAATACTGCCTCAGTGGATGTGGAGCGGTTCTTTTCCACTTAAACTATTTTGTGTATGATTTTGACGTTAATCAGGTCATGGTCAAATATTAATTAATCGATTGTTAACGTCTATAAAAATACAAAATGGTAAATAAACGACTAACAAACTTAACTAATTGATTAATTAATTGACTGATTTTATGCTGTATATCTTTCGATCTCTACTCATGAAAAAAGTATGAAAATCAAACAAACTATCTTTTTACCTCAGTAATAGATAAAACAAAAACTAATGTACCAAAAATTTTTCAATGAGCGTTCATTTAAAGGAAAAGAAAGTCATATTTAAAATCATAGCTCACCGGAAACGGAAGCGAAGTGCATAAAACAGATAATATAATAACATAAAGTATTATGTAAATGTGATCATTAATTATATCACACGAGGCTAATAAGTTACCTGAATGTTTAACGTGATAGGAATACTCGGCAACTTTTCCCGTAATTACACTAACACGAACTGACGATGGAGTTTATTAACGAGCCAATTATTTCATTATATACTCCTTATTTGCGAACCTACTGTATCTAAGACTAATATCGAACCTAAATTCTAGTCGGATGAGAGTCTATAAAGAAGGGCTTTCTTTTACTAACGACGCGATCACGACTTACGTCTGACAGTATGTTATTTTGAATGAATGTAACAGTATTCATCATATTATGAAGAAATTGAATGCTTGTTATATACTTTAAATGATTTAATCGTTTTATATCTGTTATCGATATTTAAAGATTCTATTAATTACCAGTCTTTTTACAAGTTGACAGATGGCTAGTTTTTTAGCCAATCTTAGGTTACAACTGTCATAGACACATTAATTTTAATCATTATTAATATGATACCTTCATAATATTATATAGTGTTACTGGTTACACTATTTATACCAAATACATTAGAATTGTTTGCAAATATATTCTTTTCTGCGTTTATATTAATTAACTTTTCTTTTTAAATTTAATCACAGTTTTAATTATAAAATTTTAATGATAATTTTAATTAGATTTATTATGATAATTACTTATAATTTTAATTAGATTCATTACCTTTATGTATATTAATAGATAGTAATTATTAAAAAAATACTTGTTAACAATAAATATGGTATATGATTTCCCTTAAAAGACCCGCAACATTACAATTATCAAACGCTTAAGCCAAATGTATTACTGCCACTCCCAATATTTACATGGGGTATCCATTCAATTTGTATGAGATGCTATCTACTATCTAGGTCTAGATGATATCTAGTCAGAGTGAAGCCAGGTGGCATAGATCGTTATAACACAAACGGCGGTGCTATATAGCTCAGTGACTTGTTGACAAGCCCTTTCTCCGTCTAATGGTTTGCGTTTTATTTACATATTTTATAAGATAATAACTGCGCAATTTCTTGCTGTATTTTATATCATGTCAAATCACTATTGCTGTGTCATTTATGTAATTGTATATTTAAGTGAAACTGTGCCTCTATTTATTAAACACAATAGGTACCAATTGTAGAAGCAGTTTGCTTCTTCGAAAGGTATATTATATACGTACATGAATGTACATAATATTTATACCTATCTCTAAACATGTCTTAGGTTTAAATTGAATTGAAGTGTAGGTAGGTCCTTAAACAAAAGAACATAGGTACTAACTACTACGTAGTCTACGACTTGCACTGACAAATAGTTGATGGTAAAAGTAAAAGTAAAATACTTGCCAAACTTTTATAAACGAAAAAGAGTTCCACAACGAAAAATTAAAAATCTAAATTATATGTCGCTAGTATTAAATAATACCAACAAAAATATATCTTCTACAAATCAAACAGTATTTTTAAAGCGATCTAAGCCGGAGAGATCATAATGCACGATAAGGCTAATGTAATACTATTGCATTTAAAACTAAATTAAGAATGGAAGTGTATATTTATATTTTAATTTTAGAAAACACGTGTTAAATTAGCTAAATGCTTACAGACGTCAGAACATGACGTAGCACGACGCGATCCACGTATTTAAACATCAACAAGTGCTCAGGAAATCAAACAATTTGAATCTCTGCTATCAGTACATCAGTAGTAGTATCATCATCTATACTATTTACTATATAATATTATAAAGAAGTAAAGTTTGTATATTTGTTAAATTGTAAGGGGTAATCTCGGGATCTACTGAATCGATTTTAAAAATTCTTTCACCAATAGAAAGCCACATTATTGCTGAGTGTCATAGGTTATATAAAAAACAGAAAAATAAAAAGGCTTTTACGTGGTAGTCCGTTTTGCAAAGTGAATCGGAGAAAAAACGGTCGAATGAAAGCGTTTCTTACGAACTCTGCCTTAACTATGAAAGATATATTTTTGAATTCTAGAGAAAAGATGTGGAGCTTGAAATTCCTACAAAAAAGTCAACGACAGCATATGTCTAACTTTTATATTTAAGTTAAAAAAAGTAGTTTTTTTTAATATTAGTATAGATAATTTAATTTTTAATATTAATAAAATAATTTAAATTATTTAAACACTCTGTACTAAAAAAGGATTATTAACATTATGCCCAACGAAGTGGGCACGGGTCAGCTAGTCATAAATAAAAGTGAAGTGTATGTTTTCAATTTCAAATTAACAGCTTTTAACTAAATGCATATGAACATATATACGGTACTTACATCAAAAAATATTTTTTTAAAATGTTTGTCTGTCAGTTTGTCTGTTTGTTCCGGCTAATCTCTGAAACGGCTGGGCCGATAGTGACGGGACTTTCATTTGCAGATAGCTGTTGTTGTAAAGAGTAACTTAAGCTACTTTTATTTTATAAGAAAATTATATAAATCGTTAAATATATTTAACTTACGCCCAGCGAAGTAGGCCGGGTTTGCTAGTCATTCCTAAAATTCTCGTGCATTAACGTTGATCCGCGGTGTATTTTATAAATGTTTAAAACATTTTATAAAAAATTTAAAACTGTTCATCAAAACACCATTTCTCTCATTAATGATAGATACTTCTACGAAAGTAATTTGTTTAACAAAGAGCTTTTACAATATACCTTCTTACAAAAGTACACGTAAAGTCAAGAATAAAAGTTAACACATAAAACTTCACCACCAAGCTCTAAAAGGCTTGCTATATTGTTGGTAAAACTCAGCAAGGTACATTCTTCACCAAAATATTTCATACATTAAAACTTTGTACCTTTTAAGGGGGCAACAAACCTCTTTAAAAGGAGTGTTTCTTTAAAAATTAACGGTTTTATTATATATATTCTTTATTGCAATATAAATAACACATAGAGTAATTTAAAAATAATTTATGTTAGCAAGGGTGGACTTATCTCTAGAAGAGATCTCTTCCAGCCAACCCATGGAAGTAAGAGATAGTGGTTAAAAAACAACAACGGGCAAACACGTGCAGATGTAATAGAATACAGTTAATTATTATTAATACCATACATTATATACTAAAAGGATAAATAAACATACATACATAATATGTTTATATATATACAATATACTTAAATAATACATACATATACATACACACATATATACATACATATACATATATACATACATACGTATATAATATATATATTGTATAATAATAACTAATCTGATAATTAATGTGCGATTTGCTTCAGAAGATACTGCTTGACATTTTTTTTAAAAGAAGTTATAGAAGGGCTCCGTTGGATTTCTTTAGGTAATTTGTTCCAGAGCGAAACGGCATACACTGTGAAAGAATGTGAAAAAAATTTCGTCTTGCTTTTTGGTATGTCTAGCATAGGCGTGACGCACGATCGCCTAGAACGTGAGGGGGGTGGGAGAATTTTAATTCATAAAAATCTCTTAATATAGGTTTACAATGTTCATTAGCTAAAATGCTCAATAGGCCTATTAAACGTTTCATAACTTCCTTTATTCATAACGGTTCAATAAACCTCTCACAACTAAATTCTCGCTATAAGCTAGTTTCGCTTTATTATGTTGTCGTTTTGATAAATTATGAACAAAATGTCAAAAATACTGGGCTTTATGCTCTGTGAATCACAGTGTGACATTTGTTTTGAGTTTCCCGCCGCTAAAACTAGTAGTGCTTTATTTAACAATTTTGGATGGAAAATATAATGATAATTTATAAATTAAATTAAATAAAAATGGAAAAGGGAATGAAAGTGATTTTATTATAATGTGAGTAGAATCAATACAGCCCAGCACCGAAGGAAAATTCTTAATTTCAAAAAAGAAAACGGGTCATATCTTTTCTGATATACCTTCGGACGACGTTTAGTGTTTTCAATATATTTACTATTGTTTTCAGAGCTTGCATTGCATGGTATCTTGGTTTTAATAGAAAGCAAAAAATAAATTTAAACAACGTTTTACACTTATTATGATAAAACAACCTCACTTCAAGTTCAAATTATCAGCTGTCACTGAAGACAAGACGACCATCTTGTTCTTTATTAAAGGTTTATAGAAGGCTTCAAGCTACTATAAGTTATAGAGCCGTTATTGAATACTTATGGAGCGTTTTAGCACTATTGAACGTTTATGAATAATGTTTTTGAGAATTTGCTTATTAACAAGCTAATAAAGCTTCTATATTTTTTTATGAATAAGAGCTTAAATTTATAAATCGTCATAATATAGGCTGTCATTTTGCTCTGTACATAGATGAATCGGAAAATTAATTTTATTATTACATATTAGAAATCAATATTTAATCTTACAGTATCTTTCAAATGTCCAACTTACTATGGATATGTTATTAATTCTAAGTAATAACGTTTAAAGAGAAACTGGACACGTCTATGTGGGATAGTCGTAGAATTGAGACAATTGCGTAATTACAACAGATGGGAGGCATCAATCCGAGAGGGAAAGCGATCATCGACGTAGATTAATGAAGGTACCGATGGCATCGCCTTTATTTCTAACGGTGAAGATGATTGGAGTTCAAATCCATTTATATGGAAAATGTATTCATATTTAACACAGCTTTCCAAGTCACAATTGATATTTTACTTACACTTCGATTCAATGCATCATTACACTGTGGGAGATTTATCTTTTTTTATAAATATACCTAAGTATAGCAAGAGATAGTGATTTTGAGTTCGATTCTTAATTTTTTTGTGTAAATTCTCTACAAAAAAATTATGAATGTTCAAAAAAATCACTTACACAAAATTAAAAGAAAATCTAGTCAAAAAATAAACAAAGAAAAGTCTAGCTTATATGTATCTAATTAAATTAAAGTAAACAAGTAAACTTTCCCAACTAATGATGTAGGTGTTGGCGAGTGGCAGTGGCAAGTGCGAACAGCCTGAAAGCTTCCTACGTGAAAGTTTAGTGCTTTCTTTGATCTGACCGCTGTATGTTTTGCTTTTTATAGCTATTGATTGATATCTATTGTTTGCAGTTTACGTGTGTGTTACTTTATTACTTATACCCGCGGCTTCGAGCGCGTTCTGAAAGCTGGAAACCAAATAACTCCCGTTTTTGCAACATGTTTCATTGTTGCTTCGCTCCTATTGGTGGTAGCATGATGTAATATAGCCTATAGCCTTCCTCGATAAACGGACTATCCAACACAAGAAGAATTTTTCAATTCGGACCTGTCTGTCCTGAGATAAGCGCGATCAGCCAAACAAACAAACAAACTCTTCAGCTTTATAATATTAGTACAGATACAATATCTATATATATAATTAAATCCAACCGAGTCCAAACTGTATATAAAATATTTTAAGAAATAAAGAAATAGTCATTATTATATACAGAGGCCGAATCTATAGTTTTTAAAATTTTCGTTTGTTTTTGTCTGTGATCGCATAACGAAAAAACATAGAAGTAACATAGCTGGTTATTCGATTCAACGTATAGGCTACTTTACTGCAAGAAAATATCACATTTCTGTTTTTTACATGGGCAATAAAAATCCCATTTTCATTACAATACTTTCACATCTAAGTTAACACGAAAACAAAAGCATTTAAGTTTTAAGTATAATGAGTCGTAATAAATAACATGTCGTGTAGAAATACGAGGCGATGAGCTAACTTAGCATATCCATTATACTTAGTAAAAGTTCTGTTATTTCTGCGTACTGTGCAATTTTAACTAAATGATATATTAAACGTCTCAGCAATCGTGAACGACGAATGATTTTTGCAAATTAGATAATTTTCTTTAAAACTAATTATAACTAGAGTATACTTTATTATAATACATTTCTGTCAACCTTTAAGTTCAGTGGCGATGTATGTCATTGTACTTGTCTAACATACAAGAGGTCATGAGTTCAGTACCCGTAGGTTGAATATTTTACTAAGTTATTGACTTTCCGATTAACAAAATAAATATATTTTCGTTGTCAATAGCTATAATATAATAATACTTAATAGGACTTTTGTACACAATTTTAAAATTACCAATTATTTTAGCAGTACTTTTTATTTGTCACTTGCAAAAACCAACGCTCTTTCATCCTTGCTTGCCCCAATACTACTACTATAGTTGTGAAGCATCGGCTTATTTTCCTAAAAAACTGTGCAGGCAATGACTTCATTTCATAAATCAAAAATGCCTAAAAAGTCTTATTAATTTCAGTTTCAAATATAACTGAACGTTTATATAATCAATTTAAATCAATTTTTGTTAGTTTACAAATAAGAATCATAGCTAAAAAGATTATTATTTGTGTAAGTAAATTAAGAAAAATTAAAACCCTATATGTATAAAACTTTTTTAAAACAAAGTAAGCTCTGCATATAATATTGTATATCCGAATAATATTATACGTTACGTACGTTTTTACAAAGATTGTCATAATCTTGGTCGACCTTAGCGAATCAATCAAGCGTCAACATGCAATAGATTGAAGTTATCAAATATCCGCTATGTATTTTAAACAGTTTACTCGTATACTCGTAACTTATGTTTAAATATTTAAAGATCAATTGCTATTATTATAATTAATTTTGACGATGTCTTGTCCGCATTTGTATAATATCATGTAACTTTGAAGTAAAATTATGGAAAATTATTAAATTCAATTTTTTCCCTAAAATTTTTATTTATTTATTTAATATTTAATACATGTATAATAGAATTAACATAACGATAATAACTGCATTAGTATAAAATAGAATTGTGTCGCAGTTATTAACGCTCACCTCGCAAGCGTCATGTATGACAACAAAATGCAGACCTATGTCAACTCACAATTTCTTACACATATTAAACTAAAGTAAGAAAACATAACAAAAATCGAAGTATTATTTATAACAACTACAAAAAAGTAGAATATTGAAAAAAAAGACACTATATAATTAAATATGATGAATGTTAAAAACAAATAATGAATAACACTTAAAAACAGTCTAAGTAATTCAGCTATTGTCATGAGTGTGTAGTAGTACGCTTGTCAACATATTATAGAATTTAATTATATCTAGTACTACATAGATATCCATATTTAAACGTCATAAATGTTAAAGTAACTATGTCTGTCTGTCTGCTAACTTGTTACGCTTAATCCGTTAAACTGATTTAGTTAAAGTTGGGAATGAAAATAGTTTAAGACCCTGGATAGGACATAGAATAGTTTAAATCTCAGAAATCATACCTTAAATGGGTAAAAAAGAGTGAAAGTTTGTATTAGCAATCAATAATAATTTCTCAAGTAAGAGATATATTTTGTTTACTTTTCTATATGGATTTATTTTATTTTTAGTCAATTCTATACTTACTACTAGTGGCGAACCTGAGAGAAGAGAGAGCGAGTCGTTAGTACTATTTTGATATACATATATGTATAAAAATAATCGTTTTGGTACAAGTAGATTAAAATAGTTAATTTTATTTCCAAATAATCAAAAGTTACAAGCAAGAGATCGAATAATCCGAATCCCGTAAAACCATAAAACGTATATCGATTAAAGTTATCGCGTTCAAAATTATTAGCTGTCACAGAAAATTATATCAAAAGTAAAACATCGATAACGAAGCCATAATCCGCATTTCTCCACACCAGTAAAGACTCAATCAGTGTCGTTAAGGAAACAATAAAGGTATAGTAAAATGGACATTATTGTTTTCCATAAACTGCCTAACAAGCAATTGATGTCAGATAGCCGCGGTTATTGCTACTATGGCAACTCGATTTTCTGTCGGGAGTTCGGGAAATTCAAATTATTAATAACTAACTATCCATGTAGAACTCTCCTCGATAATGTCTAGAACATATATTTTAATTTGAAATATTTTATTTCGCATTAAATTATTCAATTTTTTATAATCTACTGCCAGTTCCAAAACAAAAAAACTTCAGACCTAAGAAGAACTGACGAAAGAGGAGGTTGAGGAATTGCGGGAGGAATGGGGCTTGATGCACCAAAATGATGATTTTAAGTTAAATATAATATAATATGTACTAAACGTGACCAGCGCTAAAATTTAGAGTACCAATTTATTAGAGTTAAGTGTACTTAGACGTTTGTACGAAGAAAAATGTGTTCATTACTTAAAGCATTTCCACTAACATCTGGCTACCCGCGGTTGCACCAAGCAGCATACAATAATGACCTCTACGCGGTGGTCAGTCCGCCCACAGTTCCATAAGTTCGTCTCACTAAGCGCGTGTACAGCTAGATTTATTATTGCGATTCAGTTTATCATTTCACTTTCAAAATCGTGTCGGATACTAGAAATTGTGTGGGAGACGGTCGTAGGGTCTCGAGGCAGATTGGCCGGCTTTCCCTAACTTACTCGTAAATAACTTATAGATTTGAAATAACATAACTGTTTGGATTGTTTATGCCACTGTATTTAGATTTAAGATCGGTTGTAAAATTTTAATAGGCTCGCCTAAGATTTAATGGTAGAATTGTCGGAATAGTGATAACGTGATTGAGGAGATATCGATAGAAAGTCAAGTGTATTGGGGTTTATTTAAAATGTCTAAGTGCGTTTTAGGCGTGTGGGTGATGAATTATACGACTATTACTTTAAACTATCAAATAACCCACCGTTCTTATCCAAACTAAACACCGCCGCTATTTATTTGATATATCAACGACTCACTCTCGGTTCGCTCGTTCTCTCGCTCGTTGATTTTTTTTCCAGCGGAACCCTAAATCTTTTCCTTAAAAAAAAGTTACTCTTTACAACATCAGTTCCCACTTAAAATCCGACAATATGTGCCCAGTCGTTACAGAGATTAAAAGGAACAAACAGACTGACAGACAGACAAACATACAGAAAGACAAAAATATTAAGAATTGTGTTTTCCTTATAAGTACCTACTGTATATTATTTATTACATATTATGCATGTAGTAAAAAGCTGTTATTTTCATGTTACAAACAGGCACTTCAATTTTAATCTGTATACGAGTATGTATCACATTTCCCCGTATGGTTTATATAAAGTTAAAGCAAGTATTAAGTAAATCACATTGTTGATAATTACTATTTGAATACTTATAAATTAGTTATTAATTATTAGATATAAATGTTATAAATAGCATGACGCGATTATTACCATTTATTCTAAATGACATTTGATTATTGCGCGCCGCTAGCGAGAAATAAACATGTCAAATAAGTACCTACACAAGCAAACAAATTGTACTATAAATCAGTCAAGTGCGAGTTCGACTTACGAACAGAGGGTTCCGTACTAATATAGGTATTTCTATTATGTACTTACAAATAAAAATGGCCGGCTTATTTCTAATCAAAGCAAAGTGTACCCTTAAAAGTCGATGATTTTTTAAAACAAATTGTTTAAAAATGGTATAAGATGCAATAACATCACTGTTGATATAACAGAAAATTAATACCATACCGAAGTATAGCGAATTTAATGAACACAATTTGCATCTAACGCGGAACGATAGTTCCGAGGAAAAGTTACCTTGGAACGGTGCTTTATTAGAATTTTCTATTACGGCAAGTATCAAATATCAGATTTAATAACTTAAAATTGGTGATACAAAACTTTGCTACAGTAGCAGGGAATAAACAAGCAATGCCTTGTCGAAGGGATGTCACAGGTTCATATCAAAATGAAATTAATTACAATTTTCTAAAGTATATATACCGATGAGATTTATACGATTTCTTTACGTCCATTAGCAGCGGCCTGCGACTTATATTTTAACAGGCGAACTTCGTTCTCTTTCGTAATAAATAACACAACCATTATTTGATTGAACATATTCAGGACCAGTGGCATTTGGTTGTGACAGTGATATTTCGCAACCAAGAACACAAAAGTAACCTCGTTAGCCAAATAAGTTAACTCTTCCAGAAACTGGAACGTACAGAATATATGACTACGCCTAAATCCAAACTCTTGTTATAGCTCATTCGTAATAACAGAGTCAATGGATATGGTAAATCAACTTTCGCTGATAGATAGTAGACAGGAGTGTAAACGCGTATGTTATCAGATAGCTATAAAAGGAGAGCCTGGTCATTTACGTCAGTTTAGGACTACCGAGTTGTCTCTACAAATGAAAGTGTACTAACAATGGTTCGGATTTGACTTAATAGTGTATAGAATACATTGTAAAATACAGCTTTCGCATTAAACTGTGAGAAAAGTCATGTATGAATGGCTATTACTATTGTATGACGACGCTCAGTAAGCAATTTAACGAGATAGCGTTTCCGAATCATTTACGTTCATTGAAGATTTGCCCTTAAACCAATATTACTATTATAAAGAGAAAAAATCTATGTTATTTGTAATGGGTAACTAAAAATTTGCTGAACTCATTTAGATCTTTGGTATGAAGATAGTTTAAGACCCTAAAAAAGACAGTTATATCCCGGAAATCATCCCTTAAGGGGACAGCAAGTAGGATGAAGAGAGATGAGAGAGAGAGTAGGAGAGAAGAATTTATTTTGGGAAATCAATAGAACCACTCAGGTACGGAGCGAAGAACAATTTTATTCAATGTAATGTTTTTGATAAAATTCATAATATAAATAAATAAGATGGGACATTAAAACACTGCACAGTGCACACAGCAACATCTAGTTCCATAGTAAGCTACGAGGCTTGTGTTATGGATACCATAGTTGATACACATATATAACGTTAAATACATACATACAATTATTAATATAAGCACCCATGATTGGAGTGGAAGCATTCGTGCTCATAACTAAAAACTAAAAAAATACCCCCAACCGGATTTGAACCTGAGACCGCTGACATGGCAAGTAGGTTCACTACAAACTGAGTCGTGTCGCCGGTGATTGAATAAAATATATTTAAACATTCAATTGACTTTACTGCATCAGACTATCAAAATTACCATATATTAAGGAACTAACAAATCCAGTCACAAGAAAAGCTACCATTTTAATACGATGTCCCTACAATATTCGATCGTGCATTTGATTTATTCATACGACAACATAATAAATACCAGCTCCCATATAGAGTCATAGATTTTACTATTGCTTTCAGATTTGTGTTTCAAATTGGCGAGCTCACCTTTAGCTTTAACTGGATCTACTATATCTATATTACTTACGGTATATTATATACTTTATGGTAGTTTTTTATGTATTTTTGCATTATTTGGCGATTAAACTTTGTTACTAAGCTAAAAAATTTAATGGTTTACTATAAATACTAAATTTATTTAAATAACATTAAAATTTTTTTATTTATTGCTGGTTCACGTACTTATGAGGTCGTGAGTTCAATTCTCGAACGTCGATTATGTTAAATAGACTGAACGACAAATGTACTTCAAAAATCCTAATATCTATGATTTTTTAATATATCTGCGTATTGTATTAGTTAAACTCTCATTTTTTCCTTATGTATCATCAATGAAAAGAATCTATTACATAATAATACATATATAATACTTACGTAACGTCCAAACGTACGCGTAAACAAAAGCATATCGATTTTTATGATAAACAGGTCATAAGCATCTACCTATCAAGTATTTAAGCAAAAAAAAAAAAAGATTAATAGTACGTTAGCGTACACAACACTAGTATAGTAAGAAATAGTATACGCTTCGCTGAGTGTAAGTTAAAATAAATTAAACTGTAAACGGTTTTTATAAATTTCTAATGAAAGAAAAGTAGCTTAATATGCTACTCCTTATAACATTAGCTATTTCCGACTGAAAAACGTGTCAAAATTGGTCCAGCCGTTTCAGAGATTAACTGGAACAAACAGACAGACAGTCAAAAAATTTTAAGATTAATTTTTTAGTGTACTCGTCGTAAGTATGTATATACATTCATATTCATTTAGTGAAAAGCTGTTAATTTGAAAATAAAAAGCAGACAATGTATATTTCTAATGTTCGTCGACAATATTTCTAACGTATACATGTTTTCGTAGTGTTTCTAACACATTTCGCATGTGAACAAGCAAGTGTAAATAGTATGAAAAAGAATTTGTGAAACTGAATTCTCACTTTCCCCATAACGGACACCAGGTGTGCTGCGTCGAGCGTAATTATTCTCTTAGCTTTACTACAGGTTCTCGATGTTAGAGTTAAACTTAATAATAAATTAATTCATATTTCATAAACTTTAATTGAATTTAATTATTCCGTTAAAATTATTTCTGTTATTAAAAAAAGTCAAACATAACTCGTTTAAGAGTTGCGTTTTAAACCTAATAATAAATTAATTTTCATTTCACAAACTTTAACTGATTTTAATTTTTCCGTTAAAATTATTCCAGTTAAAAGAATTTCTGTTATTAAAAAATTCGAATATAACGTCATTATAATATACATGATAAATAATAAGTCACAATATAAAACGAATAATAATAAGTAAAAACCATATAACAGTACTTTTCATAACAAAGTTTACCAACAAAGGTTTTAATATTAACATTATTTTATTACGTTATCTGCATTTCTTAATCGTTACATAAAGTTAAGTAATAATCGAAGTTCGTACTCACTCGTTACTCGAATAATGAACTCGACTGATACTTTAACTTTAACAATAGTAGAGTTTGACACCTAAAGCTTAAGCAGACAGTGAATGACCGATTGCAGCAACCTCGAGCGATACCTTTGCGAGACAACTGGCTTTCATAACGATACTTAAGGCTACCGTCCATGAAGCAAAACCATGACTTTCAATTCTAATCCAATCTATTTACGAGTATATACCTAATATATAAAATAATCTTTGTCTCTATGTGGAGTCTGATTGCGCTGAAACTGTATTGAGTTTGATAAGTTTCAACCTCTGAAAAGGTCCCACAACTTAAGATCTATTTATTTAAATATAAGTAATAATCCAGCCCAGCGGTAACGCATCGCTTGGATAACCGAGTGATGCGGGTTCAAATCCGGGTCTCTGATATTTTCATGTGCGAATCATTTATATCATGATTACCACTTGCCTTACGGTGAAGGAAAACATCGTGAGGAAACCTGCATGTCTGAGAAAACCTAACAAGTTTTCGAAAGGCATGTGAAGTCCGCCAACACGCACTAGACGAGCGCGGTAGACTATGGCCTAATCCCCCTCGTACTGAGGGAGGCCCGTGCCCAGCAGTGGGACGTTAAAAAGGGCTAATGATGATGATGATGATGAATAATCCACATACGCGTAAATAACAAATATGCACATATTATACGTATGTTTCGAAATATGTATCTAAATTAGTATATATACATGCCAGAGCAAACTAGTGACAGCTACTGCCTCAAAAGGATGGAAATGATGGAATATATGGACTAGTATATATACCGATGACCTAAGGAAGGTGGGCGGCCGCTGCCCTGCCCGGGAATCGGAATGCAAACTACCCAGAACCTGGATAATTGGCGCTCATTAGCAGAGGCCTTCATTCAGCAGTGGAGGGCAATAGGCTGATGATGATACTCATATGTTGAGTTTAAAGTACGTCCACTGTTTAATTGATTATAATGTTTGTATATACCAAACTAGCCGCCGACCAAAATAGCCGCCTTAGAAAGAATTATTTTTTTCCCTATTTGAATAGGAAGAAGTTATAAAATATGGGTATTCCATATTTTTTCATAATAGGGATATAATTTTATAAAAAGTGACAATAAGTCAGTTTATTGGTATCTAAATTGAAAACTACGCGCAGAGTTATGCTTAAAGCCTTGTATTCTTGCGTCAATAGCCTAAAATTTATATAAAAAAAATAAATAAAACGAGTTCAATTTTTGGCAAGAATTAAACAGATAGTGCACGCACAAGAGATAACCTCTAAGGTTAAAAAGGTTAAAAGCGTAATACACCATCTCCGTTCCGTTAAACATTCTACTTAGTACCAGAATACCTATATAATTTACACGAAAGCTTCCGCAAGTTAATTACGTCGTTGTAAAGTTTTCTTCAGAAAATATTTTTAAGGTATCCTTCATATTAATGAAAAAGAGTTGCAGATATTAAATAATTAACATAAAATTATCAATTCTAATAATACTACTTCCAAATACATAAAGATTTAAGGCGACTGCATCAGCCAGGTAACATAAAACTCTTTTTTTAGCATCGAGAAATGTATTTACGCATATCACCTACGCACATTCAGTAAAAATTCAAACCATATCATACTGTGATTAATACATTATTAAGCACCCTAATTAACTACTTAGCGTAGTAATTAACAATTAACGTAATTTCCTAGGCATAAATAAAAAAGACTATAATCTAATAGTTTTAGTACTTAATATTTTTAAACATATTTTTAATAAACAATCCCATCAAGAGACAGACAGTGGGCAAACACCCTTAGCTAACCCACTTACAATCTTCCACGGTTCTATTTCACCGGCATACCTCTAGGCGTTATACCACAACTGATTTTCGATAACCTCTGACGGAGAGTCGAAGAACTTTAATTGTTGCGTATACACGAAGCCTTCCGCTAGATACGGACCCTTTGAGATACGTGGATTTTCGATTTAATTCGCTTTTCACTTTTACTTGGCATGTTGTGCAGTGAAATGAATCAGATAGTGGTAGTAAGTGTTATTTTATTTTGTCTTCATTAAATTTATCGATCGTATTGAATTGTTCTATATAAATAGGAAACGTTACGTCCGTTTTCCTATTTTGGAGTTAAGATTTACTTCACTATAGTGATAAAGACTATAGGTCTTTGTTATTTCTCTTACAATGTTCTTATATTTCAATTAAAGCGAATAAATACATATTAATTAATTATTTTTCTCCTGATATTACGTTTCTTATCTTCCATAGCATAAAACCAAGTCGCTTGCCGCGTTTGTACGCTTAGATCTTTTAAACCACGAGACGGTATTTACTACGATTTTCATCAATAGACACAGTGATTCAAGAGGAAGGTTTATATGTATAACACATGCATATTATAGTAGAAAAAAGCCGAAAAAATATATCATTTTTAGAAATCTATACCAATCATTAAAACGGAAGGTGAGTCGCTACTCGCTAGTAAATGGCTGATAGAATTGATGAAGCAAAATACATATATATAAAATGAACTCACAAATATTATATAACATCAGTATCAACTCGTTACTTCAAATTGTATTCATTAACAACTCTCATGGCTTTATTGTTTCACTCCGCGGCATATTAATTTATGTGAATTGGTATTTTATGACTGACAGCGCAATTAAAAATGAGAAATGTACAAGATGAATGTAATTAAGAAATACATAACTATCTATAGAAATCAAAGCATATAATGCCATAAAATATTATCGGTAAATTCGATTAGATAATACATAGAAATGTAACTAAACGAAAAGCATATATAATAATAAAGTATACAATAGGAAATTTAGTTTAGTTTATAATAGGAAAGTAAAAATTTTATAAAAATCGAACCCATTACCCATATAGAGTAGGTCAGTCGCATTATACCATCAAGCAGCGAGTACAAACATATACAAAAACACTTTTTAAGCTTTCCCGTTTCATAACTATATCATATATCATATAACGGGACTTATTCCCAAATCCTATATCGTATTACGACGACACGCGTGGCGCAGTTTGTAGTGACCCTACTTGCTGCGCCAGCGGTCGCGGGTTCGAGTCCCGCTGGGGGCATACATTTGTTGAGCACGAATGTTTGTACTCCAGTCATGGATGTTATATTTATAATATGTATGTATTTAAACTTATATATGTGTAGTATATCAACCATCTAGTATCCATAACACAAGGCTCGTTCGTACCTTACCGTTGGAACTAGATAGTGCTGTGTGAAAATGTCCCAACATATTTTATATTTATATTTATTCCCGACGTTTCGGCCGGGTTGCACCAGCTGTTGTCACGGCTTCTTTCTATCATCATCTTCTACCTTTAAGTAATACACGCGTTAAGTCCCGTTACACGATATATGATATACAAAAACACGTCCTACGATAATAATAAATATAATAAACGAAGAACCTTAGCAAATGTTCCAGAACAGGTGTTACATTTGCCACGCGACTCAAAATATCCGAAAATGACATTGCTCATAATTTGTATTACGACTTTGGCACTGATCGAAAACTAATGTGGCGCAGTGACTTTGTAAATGATGATAACAAATGGACCAATTGACTGCATTGAAATATGAATAGGGGCGGAAGGAACAATATTATTTTGTGTTTATAAATACATAATAGAGATGTAACAATGTTATTTTTCATATTTTTACTTTCTGTCATGTCTGCTATTGTAAAAATATTATTAAAGTTTGGAATAATTATTTTACTTCTTTTTTTAATTAAAAATACGATGTTCATGTATGGTTGGGACAGTTTTGCACCTAAGAGTACATATAATTTAATTTTAGAAAAGATAGACCGATTTCGATATTATAAAATAAATGTTCGCGATAGTCCAAGAATTATTAGAGTAAAATTGTGTTGATGTCAAAATTCAAGAATGAATCGAAATCTCACTAACAAAAATAATCAAAATTCAATAGAGCGTTTCATAACCAGGTTATTAAGAATAATTAATCGGCATATCATGTCAATGGAATATTATAAAATAAATCTATTTCTAAACATAGAAGCTTACAAGGACAAATTTTAATTTACAAAGCAATGTAATAAGCCACTATCATTGTTTATACAAGCAATATAAATTATATATTGGACTTACGTACGTAAGTAACATACATTTATTTGGGAATATTGTCGTCGCAATTCTCACTAATTTACAACTACCTAATAATTCAAATAAAAATTCAAAACAAAATATCGCTTACATTTTAATTTTTAAAGTAATATTAGAATTGGCTAGTTTACTTAAAAAGTTATTTGTATTAGAAACTATTTTGATGTTACATAAGTTGATGTTGGTTTATAAATGAATATATTATGTACATATTTTACACACATATTCTCTTAGTTTAACATAGTTCTCTATAAGTTTAACAAGAAAAGAAGGAGATTATTCAAATTATTTTCAATAAATTTAAAATTTTCAAGCATTTCTTTCTCGAAGCGTAAGGAACCAAATCAAATCAATTGCTCGAAAAATACCTATATTTTTATTTATAAAGTTAAATCTTCGCATAAATCTAAGAAAAATGTTATTTTCAGTTTAAAATAAGAACCGTCATATTTGTTTTTGCAGTTAGCACAAAATAAAGAAAATACGTAGAATGTAATATAAATAGAAATAGACCTAACATTTTATTAGGTTGGTTTAGTTCCTACAATAACACAGGATTTATATAAAGTTATCAGTACATTTAATTAAAGTATATAGGTAATTAAAATTATATCTAAGCAACATAATGAATGCTATACCCTGCTACGAGATATTTTTAGTTTTTACTTTTAAAAAATATATTTTTAGGGAATCAGGGCATAGTTTCTGGCGTCAGAGACACACCCACTGAAACGTGAACAGAATCCATCTAAATTTATCGAGATCTATAAATATGTTTGTTACAAGCATTGAAAAAGTCATTGCCACTTATAATACGTAGCCGAGATCAGGTTTACAAATCCAAAATAAATACTGAAAAATTCATAATAGAATGATCATGTTCATTCAAAACTATTACTATTCGTTTTACGTAAGAAATGATTAATGAAGGTAATCTTACAAGCATATCTATAGATCGTACCCTTAATGTTTGACTATTTTGGTTTAAATATTCATTATATTTGTAAAGATTAAACGTCAGAGCACATAATATTAATACACTTTTAACATATGTAAACTTTAACCTACAGTGCAGAAGTTTATAGTTCTTTAAAGTGGAAAAGACGATAGGATAAATAGTAATAGTATTTTATAATATATAAATATAATATAATAATATAAACACAGTGAATATAAAAATCTATTAAGTAATCAATAGTCGGAGACGTCTGGACGGACGCACCATCGAATATCACGGTCTACTGCGTCGATTGTCTTCCAATCGACCCCTTTACGTAACCTATTCAATCTAAATACAATTTGTATAGCAAATTTTATTTGACATAATACCTACGTTCAAGAAATAAAATCTCATTATAACCTAGTAGGTAAATACTAGAAGTAGTGGCGGTTTCGTTTTAATTCAAAAGTAAGTAGATCTTATTCTCTTAGCGCCGATCTTAATCTCTAGTTTAGGTTCAGAACCGTTCACCATAATATTACGTAGTCTTCGACAGTCTTAGGTCGTACATAATTATTTTTAACGTTATTTTCTTATGAAATAAAAAAATCGTTCATTCGCATCTAATTATTTCAGTTACTAGAGTGGAAAGCAATTTTAATTTTTATGGCTGGAACGAGTTTATTTTGACTTGAATACGTTTTTTAAATTACCGTGACAAAGACACTCAACTTGTATAAGGTATGTCCAATTAACTTTAACAACTTCGGTTCCTACTAGCGATTTACCCTCGCTTCGTTCGAGGCGCCCCTAGGTGCTATTTAATTTTATTGAACGTAATCTTAAATATTTTTCTTATATAAAAATAGCCTAAGTTACTCCTTATAACATTAGTTAACTGCCAGTGAAAGTCCCGTCAAAATTGGTCTAATCATTTTGGAGATTTGTCGGAACAGGCAGACTGACAAAACATTGTATCCTCATAAATTATAATGAACATTATTATATACTTTCATACGCGTTTAGTAAGAAGTCCATAAAACTACAAACTGACACTTCAATTTCATTTATCTGTGTACATATATATTATATATATCTATATATATATAATGAAAATGGTCTTCGTTTGAGGCACAATCACGCCTAAACCACTGATCGTATCGACATGAAACTACCACCATTCGATGCGAAATTTTTCCTAGATGGTTTATGGCTATCTATTTTTTGAATTCCAACATTCCTTCATTTTTTTATTGCTGTTTTACTTTTATGAACATTTATCCCGCTAATAAAAACAAAAGATAAGCATTTTCTCTTGATTCTTTTGTTTTCATGGATTTCAACAGAGTATATTAAACGGATTATGGTTTTTTACATTCAGCTAAGAATCTACTCACGGTAGTGGAGAACGGCTGGACCAATTAGGCTATTTTTTTATAGTCAGAATTGTCAGGAGAAAGTTTTGTATGTAAGAAAATTTTAAAAAAGTCAGATAAAAAGTTAAAAATTTCGATGATAATCGAAGAATTCTCATCTATATAGTCACTCACTACGAAATCTCGGGAACTATAAGACTTAGAAACGTGAAACTTGGTAGGAATATTACTTTTGCTATGTATAGGTCAGCTATGAATAGATTTTAAGAAATCCATCCCCCAAAGGGGATTGCGGGTGCGTTAACAATGAACAATTCCTGTTTTTAAACTATAGCTCCTATAGACTTCAAATTTGGTAGGAATCTTCTGTAAGAGGTGTAGAAATAGGCTATGAACGAATTTTACGATAGCTCACCCCGCAGGGGGTGGGTATTAACAATTAATATTTTTAATTTTCCAGCTAAAGCTCCTACAAGCTCCAAATTTTGTAGGAATTTTCTATAAGCGAAATATAGCTTCTAAAAATTCTAAATATGGTAGGAATCTTTTATTATTCACATAAAGATCATCTCAAAATGGATTTCAATATAGTCTACTTCCGACAGGAATTGCGGGGGTGGGTGTTAAAATCTAAAATTTTAATTTCCAACCTGTAACTTCTACAGACTCCAAATTTGGTGGATATTCGTGTATGTAGGGATATTTGTGTATTTCCTTACAACAATCGTCTTTTTGGCAGCGGAGAAAAAGTCATTGAGAGGTTTCCAAAACTTAACTTTACATGTAGCTATCCAATCAACGGACTAAGAATTTTACATTCATTTTACTTTTGCAGACTACATATCCGACGAATTCTTTTATTGCGTGATCGCGGAAATGTACCAGATTATAATGAATGCATTTTCTAAGCACTTGAGATATGGAAAAGAAATTTAGTTACTTATTCCAATAGAATTCATAAAAAACATGAACAATTAATTTTCTATAAAAAATTGATGTCACGGAGAAAATTTTAGTTAACAGAAAATTCGTCGCACTTGAACCTAGACAAATTTCAACTTCACATATGAGACTTGCAATGACTTTAACTTAAACGATTTTAACGACTTTAACTTTAACTTAAATGATTGCACATTGAAAGTTACAATGAATATTAGTGAGAAAAATCACCTGGATGGAAGATACAGGCTAAATCGATGGAATTTGGAATTTGTGTAAGTCTAAACAATATCGATGCTTATAGGTCTATCCGCGGGGCCTATTTATGTTCATACAAAAATAAAAAAAAGGAGAATAATAAAAATATGGAAAAAAAATAAAAATGAAACATAAAATGTAATTTATTTCCTTTTTCAATTCGCCCAGCGAAGCGGGCGGGAAACGGCTAGTATATATATATATAGATGTATAGATAGCATCTAGCATCTACTTCTGAAAGGTATCTTGGCATCATTTACACCTACCTACATAATAATCACTTGTTATATTACATTTTTTAACTAGTGACTTACCCTCGCTTCGTTTGGTGTCTTTTTGCCTTAAGTACACTTTATTTTAAGCCGATTATAATTAAATAATACACTTAGTTTTTTACGACTTCAATTAAAGTTATTGTAAGTTATTAATTCAAATTAGTGAAAAAATTTTTAGAATCAGGTCGTAGTTTCAGAGAATCCCTCGTGCTGCATACAAACTAACAAACTTTACCTTCTTATGTTACTAATTATAGAAGAAACGATTTATTTCCTTTAATCACGCAATCCCAATAAATATGTGTATTGGCAGAATATTTTTTGCCTTGCCTGGTTACGGTCAGACACTTGTCGTGCATGTATCATTGTGAAACTACCGTTAAAAAGAATGCAGTCGATCCGAAGACTGGCCAGGGAGGTATTCAAAAACATTTTTGACCGATTTCAAATAAAGATATATCGCGATATATATACTAATATTATAAAGCTGAAGAGTTTGTTTGTTTGGTTGAACGAGCTAATCTCAGGAACTACTGGTTCGATTTGAAAAATTATTTTTTGTTGCATAGTCCCCTTATCGAAGAAGGCTAGAATATATTATATCACGATACGACTAATAGGAGCGGAGCATCAAAGAAAAATATTGCAAAAACGGGAAGGGCGGGCGTTAGTTCTGCGAGGTATCACACTCGCGACTCAGAAAGAACTTGGTTACCAGTCTTTAGAACGTGTGCGAAGTCGCGGGAAATGCTAGTCGTAAATAATTGTGGATGGGTTTTATAATTCTATATTAAATAATTTGGGGATCATGGTGAGTGACGGTTTAAAAAAATATATCCCAAGGGCGATTATATTTTTTTTTGGTTTTGCAACTGCCTTTCTGCCATCCGACAATTGTTATAGTTTAAAATATTATACATTCAATTTGTGTCTGATTATTACATTATATAATACAAATAAAATAAATCTATACTAATATTATAAAGAGTAAACATTTGTATTTTTGTATGTAAAGAATAAACTCAAAAACTACTGAACCAATTTCAAAATTTCTTTTGTCATTACAAACCTACATTATCACTGAGTAACATAGGCTATATTTATTACTAGCAGAACCCGCGGCTTCGCTAGCGCTAGATCGCTACTATTAATGTAACCATTTAAAAAACAACATTCGATTTCATTGCTACTGTTCACCCAAAATTAAAAGTGAATTATTAAAGTAATACCGTTAAAAGTTACGTTACCACTTTTTACGCTCTTCAAATTGAAATTACTTCATACTTCGCAATAGATGATCTCAATACTTTGACTTTTAAAACTTTAAAAAAATTAAAAGTCGTTGAAACGGTTTAATAACAATTTATTGAGGGGTTGAGTTGTTACTTGTTAGTTAATACTATTATTGAAATCGACAGAAAGATAGTACCTAACTACAGAGAATGCAAATTATGTTATGTCATCGTCATTATCATCATCATCAGCCCTTTTTGTGTATTTTTATGTTATGTATTATGTTATTATTATATTTTTTCGACCAGTTTTGGTCCATTGTAGCTCCCTTCAATTGAATTTAAAGTTCTCCGCTTAGTCCTGTTGCTTCCAGGAACTTCTAGATTTTCTGAGCGGAGACCTGCTGTATCTCTTCCGATGCATGATATGCTGCCCTAGAAAGATACTTCTGTGGGCCATGAGTGGTCCGCACGAGCACAAGATGTGCATAGCAGATTCCTCTGGCTCATGGCATAGTCTGCACATTGCAGATATGTTATATATAATCACACAGCACCATTTAGTTCCATGGTAAGTTATAAGTGTGTTATAGATACCTATATAACTTTAAAATACATACATACAATAAATATAAACACCCATGACTAAAGTAATGTAATTAAGCATTATAGTTGGTAATCACGGTTAACATATACGATATTTTTTGAAACTACGGGGACGAACTCGATTGAAGCAAGGGTACATCACTAGTAATTATGTAAAACTTTAAAGATAACCAAATAAACACATCATTTTCATATGAGAAAACTACATAGGTAATATGTATTATGTATAATTTAGATTGAAAGGAAATATGATAGTAATCGATGTAAACACATAGTAGAATTAAAGGCACTGTGCTAGTGTTCAAATTACTAACAGCAGGTATTCGTGTCGCTATATTTAGATATGCTTTCGATTTCTATTCGCTATTGGCGTTTTACTTTTAAGGCCACTCACTTTTTGTTGATTTAATCTGTCGTTTAGTAATTACTGAACGAGTCTCATAAACATCGTAATTCGTATGCCTTTGTAATTATACGCTGCAAAGTCTTTGTGATTTTATTTGTACTCTCTTTTTACGTCCCACAGCTCGGATTTCTTTCAATACAAGGGGGTTCATGTCCACCTATTTTTTTACCATAGTCAACCTCTCTTTCTCATCCATAAAACAATTAATAATCGTATTAGACATAATTAAAAATATCAGTGATGCGAGACCCGTGATTTGGACCAATAAATCTTATCTATGTTTGCCTCCATTCTAGTTAAACAAAGCGCATCGTTGGAAACCTCCACCGAAAACGCAATGTCACGACTTGGGGGAAAGCGGAAAACGTGATATGTCACCATATTCTCTATATGCATGGCAAAGGAAATTGCTTTTAGCTTGTAAAAATTTAAAGAAATTTATATAAAATTATGTTTCAAATCTTACATAGAAGAAAAATATATCGTAGATATGTAAGTATCAGATAAAATCAAGCTATCGTTCATCAGACAACGCGTGCGACCTCGACAAGGTTCAACGGAATCATTATATTATTTTTTTAAATGGACATTTTATTACTGCGCTTCTGCTAAATATTAGTGCAAACATTTGAACACTTAAATTTTCCGTAAATAAATAGGTTACCTAGGTTAGTTAGTTTTGTTTCATTTATTTGTACATATAGGCATATAGGCCAAGACAAAGTTTGCCGGTTTTCTTTTTTTTAAATTAGCTATGGACGAGCTTTTATGTTGATATTAAAAAAAATATTATAATAGAATTTCGACACTAGTTTAAAGTAAATTATACAAATTTTTAACTTCAGAATATATGTACATACTACCTACACAATTTAGGTATGTTACGTTAAAATTTAAACTAAATACATAAATACCACTTTTACTACATGTTAAATGTTATGCGAATTATTTTTGTATTTTTGCATGTCATTCTCTTTTATTTAGTTGTCACTAATTAAATTTTAAATTAAGTCTGATGAAACAATTGGTATTATTGCAACACTGACAAGCAATTCAACTCATTTGTAATGTATAATGTAGGTAGTTTTTAATAAGGAGGTTTATAGGTACCCATATAAAAGTGCAGCTGTAAAGTTACTTAGATAATATTTTATTAGTAAAGTAGGTAAACTTTATACCTACTTAGCTTTTATTATTTTGTATGTAATGTGAGCAACAAACACATGATTTTTTTATTTATTATTTAAATATTATGCTTAAATGTTAACATCTTGAACATGGTAGGTTTTAAAACGTCAATCCGCAATCGTCATGGCGTCACGTGTGGCGCCATCATGCCATGCCATGGCCTAAATAACGGGATATCCGTCACTGACATTCACGTCATCGACACTGTTTCAATGATAAATAACGATAACACGACGTAATAAAATAGTTTCGAGGATTGGATTTTCTTTAATATGAGTAAACAAATGGGATATTTTGTGATATGAGATAATATCATTTTTAGACATATAATATTATTACAAAATAAAGTTTGTTTTTCTATTGCTTTATCATTCTTTTCACAGTAACTGACAAAATGATTATTTAATGAAAAGAAGTTTTATTTAGGAGGGTGATTTTTCCATAGGTAATTTTTAACCTAGTAAATCAAGTGGTTCCTACCAGTCAGTACAATGATAATAAATTATTTTATATATAATAACATAAATTGATCAATAGAATCTGAAATGCTGTGATGAAACTCATTGAATTAAAATATCTTGGGTTTGGTAATTAATAGAAGATTGAAAATTTAGAGTTAACATTATTTTTTGATGCCAAATCATAAAAAAATAAAAAATGAAATTTGGTCTTAAAATAAAAAATCTGGTAAGGGATATTCTCAGACCCACCAAATTTAAATAAAAATCATAAAAATCAGTCAATACGTTTTGGAACAGTTTCATAACAAACACTGTTACACAAAATTTTTATATATAAAAAAAGATTATAAAAAGATACATTTTTTTATAGTATAAGTAATCACTGTAACCCAACATGACATTTCAATGATCTTAAAACATGTATATAATATATTTTACTATGTAGTCAAAGGAAGTATCACAGAATAATTATATATTTTTTAATTATAATGATAAGCCAGCTTTCTCAAAGTATACTAATTAGAAAATTTAAAAGCAACATGGGCTGAATAAAAATAAATCTCCTTTCAAATATTCAAATAGAACAATTGTCCATTACAATGGACATGCAGGTTTGATATTGCTACATGTAGAAATAATTAATCATTAATACAATAAGTTATACATATTGTCTATACTAGATCAAACCACTTTCACTGCCTAACTTAAATATAAATCTACTCACCCATCTGTAGTTACTGAGTTCACAGACAAAGCTTCAGGGAATGTCATCTGTTGATTGATTTCTTCAGTCTTCGTTTCCTTGGGTAGTTCTTGGATAACTTTACTATCAGACTCCATTGGTGGTTCTTTATCAACATCTGAAGATTGTGGATTTTTAGAAATATTGTGCAGGCCTGAGAGGTCGACATTGTCAACATCTTCAGCCTGAAGAGCTTCAGATACCACTAATATGAAGAAAGCACAACTGGAAATAATAATAAAACTGTTGTTTATTAATAAATAAAAATCATTCATTAACTTTGTCAATTTGATATATAAAAACATGTGTTACTGTACCTAGAAAGCACTGAAATAGTCAGCAAAGACGTGTAAATTACACATAGCCCACCCTTCATCGTAATATGAGTGAAATATCCACAATATAGTTCATTTTGTGCGTAAAATTAAAACATTTTCACAGCGCTTTCCAATGAATATTAAAATTTCACTAATAATTTAAACCACTCATTTCACTAACACATGCAATTCATAACGTTCATATTTTGTTATAAAAAATAACAGCTGTAAACCAGGGACATTAAAAATTCGAGACATGTATATAGCCCACGAACATTTTCATTTAATTTGACAGTTACCAAATTCCAAGTACATACTTTACGGTTGAATGATTGATGTCTGGGGCTTCTTCATTGGACAAAATTTACAAATATAATTGATTATATAACGTAGACCAATCGTAATAAAACATTTAACACAAAGGCTTTTTTTTCATTGGTTATTTTTCAAATCACTTAAATAAAACGTTTCTTTACAAGCAGATGCTACATACAAATTAGTTTTATATTAAACATCACATTGCTCATTTAAAATTATTATTAAAGGAATAAGGTAGAAATAAATTATAAATAAGTAGAAAAATTAATATGTACGCATAGAAATAGTTATAAATCTTAAATGAATACGATTGACAGTACTAAAGACACAGACTTCACAGATTTAGATTAGCGTTGATAGAGGGCGCTTCCGCTTTTCAACTTTTCGTTAGCGGTTAGCGGCATCCACATTCCACATCAACAGTCGATCGGTATCAGTTATCATTTATAAGTTTGCTTAGTTTTTTATAATAATGGAGGCGTTATATGCAATTCCGTTCACTGTTCTTGAAATACCAAACATTAAAATCAAAAAGCCATCATGGTTACAGGCTCCATCAGCAATGACTACGTTTTCTTTGGTATTATTCTCATACTTCTTGGTGACGGGAGGTTAGTTTCGATAAATATTATGTTGTATAATAATCTAAATAGAATCTTATAAGTTGTGTTGTGTTTTGTTCTAGGAATTATATATGATGTGATTGTTGAGCCGCCAAGTGTTGGCTCCACGACTGATGAACACGGTCACAGCAGACCGGTTGCGTTTATGCCAAATAGAGTAAATGGCCAGTATATCATGGAAGGTCTTGCCTCAAGTTTCCTCTTCTCCCTAGGAGGACTAGGTTTTATCATACTTGATAGAACTCATAACCCTTCTACGCCTAAGCTAAACAGAATTTTACTGATATCTGTAGCCTTTTTGTGCATCCTTGTCTCCTTTTTCACAACTTGGATTTTCATGCGTATGAAGTTGCCAGGATATTTACAAAATTAAGTTTTAATATGTAATGCAAATTATGTATAAGTTTGAATTATATTTTTACACTGAGTGTGTGTTCTTTATATCTCATACATTATTTACATAAAAAATATGATTAGTGAAATAGTGTCTAGAAATTCCTAATCATTGAAAGGATTCAATTATTTTAATATTCATAATATGAAGCTTTTAGATTATTTTTTTTATTTGATAAATTATAAATATTATATAGATATGATTTTTTATTTCATGAATAAAAATAAAAATTTGTTTTACAAATTCTTTATTTATCACATAAAAATCTTATAAATTAAAAATTCTTATTCAATATTTGGCAGTTTTAATCAAGTACAATTTACTATAAATCGTAAATAAGATAAATTTAAGAAGTCAGAAGTTAAACATTTATAAATTCTACTACATAAAATAATTTAACTAAGGAAGACAAATTATTATTCAATATTTCTAAAAGTGATTTTTCTTAAATCTAAACAATTAAATTACAATAATATCAAAATTGAGATTGTGAAGAGTTTCAAAATTGAGTTTTTCATTGGGAAAACATTCATAGCCTTATTCTGAATGAGCTGAAAAAATAGAAAGATATAATTATACTGTACAAAATCACTATCAAAATATATTAATTTATAAGTATGACTTATCAGCAAGATTGAGTAATTTGATTAGAAGACATTAAACAATTTCTATCTTTTTATTTCTATATATTATTTTTATTACTCAATTTAATCATTTTACTTACTGACAAAAATCTGAGCTTTTATCAATGATATGTTCAAATTCTGCAAAGGAAAGAGCTCCATCATCATCGAGATCAGCTTCTTCTAAAACATTCTGGACAAGTTGTTGGATTTCAGAATCACTTAATTTTAATTCTGGTCCACATAAACGCTCAATAACCTCCCTTAGGTCTGATACTCCTATCATGTCATCTCCATCAAAATCTAAAGGATTTATAAATGGATGAAATACAAAAGCAGAAGGTTGTCATTGATATGAAAGCAGCAAAACAAACTTGAGATAATGTCTATATGACTACTTACCAAATATTCTAAAAGCATGTTCAGCTTTAACAGCTTTTGGTGCATTTTCACTAAATACAGACATCATGTCGAGAAAATCTTCAAATGTACAGTCACCATCATTACTAGAGCTGAAAACCTTGCAAATTCTATCCCTAAAAGGATTTACTCTTAGTTCAGGGTATTGTAAAACTTTAGCCATTGGCAATTTGGCATTCTTATTATGCCCTACTTTTTCTGGGGCCAGGGCTTTGAATTTTTGATGTGCACTAAAAAAACATTTTAGTTGAATTAGTAAATGTCTAAATTTTTACGAGAGTATTGTATGAAACATAGTTAATTAATTTATCAATACTTACTAAAGCACTTCTTTTTTAGTGAAATACGTGAGATCCTGAAACAAAGTACGTCACTAATTAGTCATTAATTAAATTTCGTTTGCAGAAAAAGGATAAAAAGATAGATTCGATCGTACCTCATAGTCTTGTAGTTCTTCTTCGGTAAATTGACTTTTACCTTGGCCCATAATCAAGTACTTTTGCTTGAATATCTTTTTAAATAGGGTTTTTAGTTTATATCTAATTGTAAACAAATAATTGAAAATGATCCACCCAGAAATGTCACTTGTCAGTGCCAATTGTCAATTTCAAATGTCAATTTCAAAAATTGCTTTTGCCCATAGTGCTTATCCCTATGTTTTATTATTTAAATTTAAATATGGTTCAATGTTACTGGAACTTGAATTGTTGTTAGTTAGACTGTTCGCATTTTTTTCGTGGATTTATTGATATTATTTTTGTGTTATTATTTTTTGTCTTATATTTTTCTGTTATGTGTAGATTATGTTTTTCGAGTTTCGAATGCATTAAAACAATCATAGTCACTGGGATGAGTAAAGTTTTAGACGGCCCAAAGGTAAATTATAATTTTTAAATAGGTACCTAGGTTTGTTGCAAAAAATACAAAACTGGTATCTAAAGAGACACCTATAATCATAAAAAATAATTTATTTCAAAATATCTTGATTCTTAGACAAATATTTGTAGAAGCTTCAATTAAATCGCTTAAATGACTAATTAATTTTGAAAAACTAATTTAAAAAATAACAAGAAAATAAACTTAATATTAACCGTCCAGATTTTTAAAAGAAAATATTGATCCTTTTTTATAAGGTCCTCTAGGTATTAATTCGCAAAGAACTTGATATTTATTTTTACATGCCACAGTTTTCCATGTACGGTGTTGTGTAAGAATTACACAAGACTTATTGTTGTTTCGTTGTGGATGTCCGGGGGCCCAGGCGCGGTATGTCGTACAATCCAAAGATCCACCTACAACACAAAAGTTGATGAATGTTGTGACACGGCATATCTACTAAGTATCTAATATTATTGTAAAATAAATAATAATGTAAGCCGTATAATATTTTTTTAGGTGTACGCGAATATTTGACATTATAAATGAAACTATCTTTTCGGATTTTTTCTTCCGTAACCATGATTGCTGCGAAACGTCAGGAACCAAAAATCAAAATAAATCCGCGAAAAAATCCGGACAGACAGCTTTATTTATATTGTAACTCGTAAGCTATATAATAGTTTAAATTATCAAAAGAGTCAAAGATCTTAGGTTCGACTTTTATACGAAAGGAATCTATTAACTTCAAATTAACAGCTTTTCACTAAATGCATATTAAAGTATATACCTCCAGTACACTGTACACCAATGGTAAAAAAATTTGTCTGTCTGAACCGAATTTGACAGAACTTTCACTTAAGGAAAGCTAATTTTATAAGGAGTAACTTAAGCTACTTTTATTTTAAAATTTTATTAAATTTAATTACGGGACGGATTTTAGTGCTACAAGCTTTAAAATCTTCATACCACTTTCAGATAAAAAGATCCTATCGCTGTTCCTCTTTAGTCCAACATATGCTGCTTCAGCACTCGCCGCCGCTAACGCCTGCGCTAACGCATCTGTGCGGTGCTCGTCAGTGATGTCAGCAAGAACTGCACTAATATTTTTACAGTGTTTTCGAGATTCCGTGTAATTTAATTTTTTCGGCAACAATACGAACATACCAGTTGTTGGGACGCAGGTAGAATTTATATTTGCTAAAATAGCATTTTGTTACTTATTAAGATTATTTTCGTTAATAGGTCATAGTATAGTTAGGTACATAAAAGGACCGATTTAAATGTTTCAAGGAGAAAAAATAGGGGAAATCAAAAAAAGCTGGAAAATCAAAACTACTCACCATTAAAACGAAAACCTAAACCTATATTTTAGTTATTTCATAAATACCGATTCTAATTACACAAAAACTCATAAACATACCATTTTTATCCCATTTTTATATTTTGAACATTTAAGTTAACAGTAGCTGTTTATATGTTATATTAAATAAACACTTTAAAGAAAACTTACGCAATGGATTTGCATATATACTGTAGTAATCGTAACTCGAGTCGTTAGTTAAAGATAGTCCTCCCTCTGATTCAGCACATTTCAGAGCCTCGCAAGAGTAATCTATAGGCTTACTTTTGTTGGCATTATATGGACTAAAGTTTAAGGCTAAGGCCCTCTTCTCTATGCCAAGCCGTTTACAACTAGTTAAAGAGGAAAAATTTGCTCTTGCAGCTATACCTAGCTTCGATCGATGACATTTTTCAATTAAATGGTATTTCGGAACATTGTTCGATGTTGTTGGTGAACACTTCATATTGGCTAATGTTTCTACAATAAGAAATATCAAAAGGATGACTTGATTCATCATAATCATTAAACAAGCAATATTTGTAATCAATTTTAAATATCACACCAAAATCTATTTTTAGAACTAGGTATCTAGGTTATTTAGTTCTAAGCACTTTGTGTTTGTTTTTAAATTCAAGCTGGTTTTAAATAATAAATAGAAAGATACGCAGATAATACTGTGACTCTCTCGAACTGTCGGTTTCACTTGTTATTCTGATGGCCATATCCTCTGTTATATATTGTGGTGAATGAATATTGAAATTAGATCAATTTCGCTGTCAGCAGGACGTTGTAGTAGTACTTAATCATAATAAGGCAAAAATTGGTACTGTGATGTAATTCGACCTTTCTTTAATACTGTACTGTTGTTATGTAGAGACAATTGCATGGTTTTTATGGGGCATACCAAAATAATGCAACCTAAACCATAAGGCCAACTGGCCTATGAGGCAGACTACAAAAACCAGTTTCACGATCCAATCTACTACTTATCAGAAAAGTATCAGCAGCTACCCCTGCTTCTTAAGTGCTTCACTTAGCATTACGCCTGGCTGTATTGTCGGAAGATACTAAGCATCACTTTGTTAGTTAGTTAATTAAATATACGGTGTTGGTCTTTCCTTTTATATACATAATGACGACACGTTTGGCTCAATTTGTAGTGACTCTACTTTCTGCGCCAGCGGTCGCGGGTTCGAGTCCGTCTGGGAGCTTGGAGCTCGGATTCATTTGATGAGCACGAATGTTTGTTCTCTAGTCATGGGTGTTAATATTTATATATTATGTATGTATTTAAAATTTTAAAGTGTAGTATATCAACTATCTGTTATCCGTAACAAAAGCCTCGTAGCTTACCACGGAACTAGATGGCGCTGTTGTAAAAATGTCCGAACATACTCATTTTTTATTTATTTATAAATATCATGTAGGTTTTAATACATGAGTAAATCCGACAACAGAATCAGAACAAATTGATTCGGTAGTAATTATTCTTAATAAATCAATATTTTGTTTAAATCGAACTCATGGTTTCATAACTATTTTCACAGGTAAATAACTAACTGTATAATAACTTTCTTTGTTTATTTTTTTTAATAAGGAGACTGGTTAGTATGTGTCGAAAATGCCATTTGAGTCAACCGTCAAAAATCTCGAGGGTTCCTTTTCAAACTTTGTCAATGTTTGTTCTCTAGTCATGGGTGTTAATATTTATATATTATGTATGTATTTAAAATTTTAAAGTGTAGTATATCAACTATCTGTTATCCGTAACAAAAGCCTCGTAGCTTACCACGGAACTAGATGGCGCTGTTGTAAAAATGTCCGAACATACTCATTTTTTATTTATTTATAAATATCATGTAGGTTTTAATACATGAGTAAATCCGACAACAGAATCAGAACAAATTGATTCGGTAGTAATTATTCTTAATAAATCAATATTTTGTTTAAATCGAACTCATGGTTTCATAACTATTTTCACAGGTAAATAACTAACTGTATAATAACTTTCTTTGTTTATTTTTTTTAATAAGGAGACTGGTTAGTATGTGTCGAAAATGCCATTTGAGTCAACCGTCAAAAATCTCGAGGGTTCCTTTTCAAACTTTGTCAATTTGGAAATGTCATTTTATTTCACGAATTTAATTATTCATAATTTATTTTACAATCGTTAGTAATTTATTTATAAATAGAATGGGTTGCTTTTATTCTAGACGTATAATAAACGAGGTGAGTTAGAATATTCATTAATTATTATTATTAAAGAAAAAATGAGGCAAATACTGAGTCGTGTTATATTCCGAGTATAGTGCTCTTTATAAGACATGGTACTGTTGCTCGATTTTCATTTTTAGATATCTATATTAATTTTTTAATTGTGTTAAAAATCGAATTTTTCGTCATTTTCTCTGGGCGACTGTTTTATGTTATTTATTCAGTATGACAATCAAGATTTTCTGTAAAAATCTAATTGTCGATTGAAAAAGCATTTGCAAGCAAAATTAATACCGTGTATAATACGTGTACACTTAGAGAGACATTGTTTTATAGTATTTATCAGAATTCAGATCAAAATAATCAAAGGCTCTATTATAATCTAATGATCTACATACTGAGATTAAAATTTAAAATTGTTAAAAATAACAATTCAAAGGTGCCTGTAGAAGTGTATTTGAATGATAATATTTATATACCAGCATGAAGACACAACATACGACATGACACCAATCAGGCATTTGCCCGTCATCTTCGTGAATGGAGTCCCGGGCGCGGGGAACCAAACAGTGGCACAAACTATTTCCAACATAACTGGATACACGATGATCAGGCCAGGAGAACTGGTGAGGGCGGAAGCTGAGAGGGATACTACCAGAGGACGCCTAATAGCAGACAAATTAAAAGCTCAGGAAGATGTACCAGAGGTTGGTAAAGGTTAAATTTTAGGGTTTCTTTAAAACAAAAGTTTTACAAGGACTATTATTAAGTCTTTATCAATTCAATGTGTTTTTGAAGGTGGTTTTAGCATACCTAAGATAAAATGTTATATTAGATGACGTCGCACCATCTCAAAAAAGCGAAACTAACATAAATACTTGGCGTGCTATGTCTATCACATTATACAATTCCATTAATTATTTCCTCCAGACTGATTTCGGCTACGGTGGCTAACTCATTTCTACTATATTATAAAGTTAAAGAGTTTCTTTGTTTGTTTGTTTGGTTGGTTGAACGCGCTAATCTCAGGAACTACTGGTCCGAATTGAAAAACTCTTTGTGTTGGATAGTCCGTTTATCTAGGATGGCTATAGGCCATATTACATTACGATGTGACCAAATAGGCGCGGAGCATCAATGAAAAATGTTACAAAAACGGGAAGGGCGGGCGTCAGTTCTTCGAGGTATCATACCGTGAAATCTAAGTCTCTCCTTAACCTTCTGCATTCTAATAATAATTTTGTGATAAATATATCTTTTTGACAGCAAGTAACCGTGGATATTATCAAAGAGACGATGCTCATGCATCAAGACTCTAAAGGATTCATTCTGGTGGGCTTCCCGAAGAATCATCGCATGTCAAATATATTTAACCGACAAGTGAAATGGCCAGAAAAAGTTGTTGCCTTAGAAGTTGATGATGAGGTAAATGTATTTTAAATTAGTAGAAAATGAATCAATTAGAATTATTACCTATATTTTTAACCACTTTGAATATCTTTCCACTCTGTCGATAAACGGGTAACACTATGGTAACCTGGTTGAAACATAAAGTCATAAATCAAATACATAACTCAAAAATAAGCGAAATAAAAATATTAGAAAAAAGATAATATACAGTATTGTATGTTGTCAGATCCGCCGCAAATATATTTATTAAGTACTAGTGTAACCCGCGGCTTCACCCGCGCTAATTCTAGGGAAGAGTCTAAGTGAAGCGAGAAAATTGTTATTGTGAGTTTTTTTATTGTTCAGCACCACAGACATTTGTCCGTGCCTTTTTGGAGCATGTCTTTTCAATGTATCTTTTACTTCTAGTGGTCCTGTTGTCTTATTTTGAGAAAGTTTAGGTCGTCTTCTTTGTCTTCATATACAACTACGTCGTATTTTGTGGAGGCATTTAGACACCCAATAAGATCCGCCACTGTACCCTTTTCGTTTCCCGTTCTCATGGCGTCAACACTTATTGTGCGGGGGATATGGCTCGAATCTATTTCGTTTGACAGCTGGTTAAGTAATACGCGTACCTTGGTAAAGGGGGACAGTTCATCGTCGAAGTTGAAGAGTGCGATGGTTTTATTCTTTATCCGCACTAATCGACACTGATAGTTCCCTATGGTGGTGGAAGGCATGCTGTAGTAAATGGATTTTCGCATGCTCGTCCTGCTTGTGCTGCCATTTGTTAGACCGGCCAATCCGGGCGAGATGGAAACCCATTTCTTTGGCCCCACTTTGCAAAAGCTCATGTCCAGTTTCTCTTGGGGGTCGTCCATGAAGAGTGGTACCGACTTTATCCTCAGCCCTGGCGAGCTGGTTTTTCCCTTGCAAATAAACTGTTGTAGTGTAGGTTTCTGGGTGTCTGGAGGAGCTTCGTTTGCTGATTGTGGACGTAAGTGTAGGCCTTTCTTCCCGAGTTCTCATGGATGTTGCTATATTGCTACCGTTTCTTCTCATTGCGACGATGAAGATATCTTCTAAGAAGTGTAGGAAAGCCGATCTTTTGGATTCGTCCGCAAGGATGGTGGGTAGTTCTGATCTCTCTAATTTGTGTTATTGTAAGTTATCCGTAAGAGATAGACATAGGCCATCGTGGACTTTTTTGTAGAACTTTTTCATTAATATTTATAATATTTTGATCTATCTCGTAGAGTTTAGCCAGCGTTCGCAATGTAAGCGCAAAAAATGAGTTTATTTACGACATCACATTAGAAACCTCTTAAATTATCAGTGTTTCTCTACTATATTATGCATAAACCTTCCTCTTGAATCACTCTATCTATTGAAAAACCTCATCAAAATCCGGTACGTAGTTTTAAAGATTTAAGTATACATAGGGATATAGGGACAGAGAAAGCGACTTTGTTTTATACTATGTCACTACATATGATACATTATGATTATGTTTCATCGACAACTTGTCTTTTTAGTTCAGATTAGTTATAGTTAATACTTATTTACCAAATTACTTTTAAAGATTAAAGTTGTATTTTTTAATCGCTTCTCAAAATCCTGTTTTTGATGACCTACTCGATTAATTCCCTATAAAATTCATATAAAATTCACATTAATTAAGACGAATTTAATGACGTGTGAATCATCAAAATCGGTTTAGCCGTTTAGTTATCACGAGGAAACAGGGTCTCAGAGGTCGTTATAGCATAGTATACCTATATTATATAACGAACATCTTCCTTTACTTTACCCTTATTTTCGCAGTCGCAGTCGGGTAAAAATAAGAACAATTGAAAAATATATAAATATTATATTATATATTAAGATTTTTTATATGTTGTGTATCAATTATTATCAGGTGGCAGCAACGCGATTGCAAACCAAATTATCAGAATTGGGTCGACCTGAGTCTGAGATAAACGCGGCAAGACAGATAGTCAAGGAGGCTGCGCACAAAGTTAAAAATGTACACAAGAGATTTGGCGGGCACGTTATAACGGTATTTTGCTTATAAAATTTTTTTTAAATAAATTTACTATAACCTATTATTATAAATTATTATGTAGAGGTATTGGCTAAAAGTTAGAAAACAAAATTAGTGCTTTATTCTACGAATTAATCGTTTACTTACCGTCTCTACCATGGGCTAGATTATAGTTTTTATTATAAGCCTGTTTTAATAACACGATTGCAATAGACATAAACATTTTCTTGACAACTAACAATTTATTATTTAGTAGTATGGCCTGTAATATTCAAATTTAAAAAAATACAAGATTTTTTTTTAATCCAGGTCTTACCTATAAACCTTCTCCACAGCTGGATAGTAGCGGAAATCCTAAAACTTTAGCAAATACGTTAAAAGAAATGTTATCAGATACCATTGAAAAAAGTCAGAAGTTAGAAGAAAGTCCGCCAAATGCCGCACCAGCTCCCACGATTCCTCCGCGAGTTCCTGATACTCCTCTACTTTATAGGTCAATACTCCCACCTGAAGTTATAGACGCGGTTAATTGAATACTTACAGCTTTACATCATGATTTGTTTTAAATTTTGTAATAATAAATATTGAGATTTTAATGTTTGTTCATTTATTGACCGCACATTATGCGAATGTCGATATACACATTCGTATTTTGTGCGGAGTACAGGTAATGTTACTTCACGTTGTACTTCATACGTAGGTACTAAAGTTTCACCAAAAACAAGTTCAGCGTGAGCACATACGAAACAAAAACTTTTACATTTATACCTAATAATGTACAATATATAGTATAGTAGTATAGTTCCGCGTTCGTTAGTCTCACTAAAACTCAAATCAAATCAAATCAAATCACGGACGCGAAAATAAAAAGAATAATGTCAGGGGTGTTACAAGTATAAATACAAAAAAACTGCTGGAACATCCAAAACCTCAGAACTGATATTCTGAGAACCGTTGAGATTATTCTAGGGACAACCTGCACCAGAGTGAATTGAAGGTGAGTCGCTACTTTATATTATTTAAATTTGTATTTTGTGAAATTGAAAGAATTATTATTAATAAGAAATGATAAAATAAAAGGGTGTTATTTTGTTAACATAATATATCTAATATTATTATAAACAAAACTATCTTTTCGAATTTTGTCGCGGATTTATTTTGATTTTTGGTTCCCGACGTTTCGATTTTCGAATGCTTTACAGCAATCATGTTCACAGGAGAGTCTGTCTCTCCCAAAAATCTAATTGCGTCAAAATATATTCGCGTAAACCGAAGAAAGTATTATAGTATTATTCAAAGTTAGATATAAAATTATTTTAAATGATTTTTGTGTCTTCAAAACTTATTTTGTTCTACCGACATTGCTATACATTAAAATATTTTGCACAGCTGGACTTATAACCTATTTCGATTTAACTTTTTGACATTTTCGAGTAATGGCCGCATAGAATTCCTTTTTTCTAATTTTTAAATAATCAAAAAGAGCTTGAATGCGCCGTGACAAGTGACATACGTCGTTGTCAATTGTCACAAAAAAGCATCGATTTTAAAACAAAAAAGTGGTCAGTACGTATAAGGCCACCAACTGCCATCCATCAATACGCTTGAATTTCAGAGTCGTTCGTGTAAACTGAAAGAAACGGCCACGCTACGTAAATCAGTCATAAAAGTCATGAAGATCAAATTACGTTAGTAGTCAAACCTAGTTTAAAGTTACCGCCATCGAGTATTATATTATATAACTTTTATCGTTTTTTTTTGTTATATGGCGGATATATACCAAATTAACATGACCGGACATTATTTATTATATGCATAAATATTTAATAATAACAATTTTATTATAATATTTTTTCTTTCAAGCGCAATGTTATAAATAATAAGTTTTATTTATTTTTAATAGCAAGGGATCGCTTTCCATCAACATCATCAACAGAAGACAATGAGAGTGGGAATGACTGGGAACCAGATTCGCGTTCGCTCATGCAGCCTCGACTACCTCCGCCGCAGGCAATAATTGTTGGTTCCGTACGCAAGCGACGAGGAAACTTACCGAAAAACTCGGTCAGAATTTTGAAACGATGGCTCTACGACCATAGATACAATGCGTACCCTAGCGACACTGAGAAACTAGCTTTAAGTCAAGAGGCCAACTTAACAGTGCTACAGGTAATAAAAATACCGTTTTACAAATCGTTAAAATTCATTGACCATATAATTTTAACTTAGGTGTACCTATATCACAATGTTAAGTTTGAGTTTTGGAGTAAAGAAGCTAAGGGTGTATAATTTTTTTTGTCAATATAAGGAACGTATTCATTTTGTCATGGCCGCCTCTTAGCCGCGGTAGAGAACCTTTCATTCTATTTAAGGGTATTTCTAATTTATTAATCTTCTAAGATTTTATTGCAATAATAAAAATAATATAATATTCACATACATACATAATATTATGTATAATGTAAGCCTTATAGTCAGGGACAAGAAGTCTTAACGCCTGAGGTACTTGAATAGCAATGTCTCTAAAAGTTGCGCTATCTGGCTCAGGATTTATATGAATCTGAAAGTTTTGATTTCTTCTTTTACAGTTATTAGTAATATTTGCGAACATATTTGATATACGATTAAGGTGATAAAAATGTAATATGAGTCATTACATCATTATTCAAATTATTTACATTACATTCTCTATACATATATTCTAATATTTTTTTTTACTGTCTGTCTTTCTGTCTGTCAGGGAAGAAAAATATTTCGATGTATAAAGATACTCGTGGTTATCCGAGTCAAAGGATACTTATATTATACGAAAATATATCATTTCTGAGAAATATATGTTAACCGTCAAAACTCACCTAGGGCTGAACCCGAGTGGAGTGAGGGTGAGTCGTTAGTATTAATATATTATTTTTTATAGGTTTGCAATTGGTTCATAAACGCTCGCCGACGAATCTTACCGGAAATGATACGTCGTGAAGGGCAAGATCCACTGAAATATACTATATCACGACGAGGTCGCAAGCATCCGGGATTGGGAGTACATTCCATGGGTTTGGGTATGAGGCATATGGGGACAGGTCACATGGGGACAGGTCACATGGGATTGGGACCAATGGGTGTGGCATCCATGGGGGTAGGGTCTATGGGCGTCGGACCTATGGTGGGCCTTGGCTCTACATCTGCGTCAGGCATGGTGATGCCTGGGAATGTAACTATGGCTGGATGGGAAGGCGTTGAAGTACAAGTAAGTATTTCTTTTAATTAAATTATCAATTAAAATGAAGTTTAGCGTTTTACTTCGTCGTTCGTAAAATGATAAAATAAAGTAATGCAATAAAAATTTTTAGTAATTTGAAAGTAATTCAAACTAGCCCGCTTTATTGGGCGATAAACTAAATTAAAAGGGTTTTATGATTTTCTAATTTAACAAAAGTAGCCTAAGCTACGACTTATAACATTAGCTATCTGCGAGTGAAAGTCCCGTCAAAATCGGTCAAGCCGTTACAGAGATTAGCCGTAACAAACAGACAAACATTTTAAAAATTGATATTTTGATGTGACTCCGTAATATACTTTCATAGACATTTAGTGAAAAGCTGTTAATTTGAAACTAAAAACAGAAGTTCAATTTTATTTACATAATATATGTATTGATTACAAAACTCTTTTAAGACTCTGCAATCACAACATCAATTTGCTACATACCTTACCTTATATTTTATTTTTGCAACTTTGTAACAGAATATAGAAGTCCAAAACCGGATTGGCCACGACTATGGCGACGGTCTTCTAGTATACCAAGAGAGGGACGGTCTGGGTGAGACTGAAGAGGGCTACTCGAGTGCGATCAGTGAAGAAGAGGTTAAATACGACCCTTCAGTGTGGCAGTCAGTTATTCGTTATGGGCCAGAAGAGAAGAATTTGCATAACATGGATAATAAAGGGTAGGGGATATATTTTGTCTTTATCGTACAAAGATATCCAAGTTGGCGATCTTTTTAAAACTAGCAAAGTTCCTCCCTAACGTTTCTTACCACAGAATAGATGTTCCGTGTTTCTTACAGACAGTACATGATAATGAGCCATGACATCAACAGCCCTTTATGGCTGAAATTATAAGTAATTTGACGACATGTTTGGTTTAATTTGTAGTGACCCTACTTGCTATGCTAGCGGTCGCGGGTTCGAGCCCCGATTCGAGTCTAGTTTGTGTAATGAGTATTAATTAATTTGTATTCCATCCTATGCTCGTATTTATAACATAATGTATACATAATATGTGTAATGTATCAACTATCTGGTATGTAGACCTCCTTGTAGTTAATGTCCCAACATATTTATTACTAGCCTTTCCCGCGGCTCCGCTCGCGTTCTAAAGCCTGAAAATCAAAAGAAATATTTTCTCCTGTTTTCGCAACATTTTTCAATGATGCTCCACTCCTAATTGTCGTGGCGTGATGTAATGTATCCTATAGCCTTCCTCGATAAACGGACTATCCAACACAAAAAGGATGTTTCAATTCGAACCAGTAGTTTCTGAGATTAGCGCGTTCAACCAAACAAACGAACTCTTCAGCTTTATAATACTAGTATAGATTAAATTTTAACAATTTGTTAACAGTTCAGTAGTGACAATGGCCACAGAATCTGAAGAAATAGTAACAGGGGATCTTAATTCATGGCCACCCCAAAGTCAATTATCCACTCGTCAGGTGAGCCCGCCACCGCCTGTGGCCGTCGAGTTAGAAGTCGCTACCACTGACATGTGGTGTCACACCTAGTGTTGCTAACCTAGGAATTTTGTTTATCTAAGTACAATTCGCGTCACGTAAAAAGAACGCTGGAAGAAAGTGGTGGGGGGTGTGTTTGCGCATGGGTACATTCGCCTACGAAATTAATAAGCCTATTGTTTTATTTTTGAACTAACCTTTCGCTCTCGACGTATATTGGTTATTGGCAGGTACATTGAAAAATATATTTTATAGAATATCAATAAATAGAATTAACTTAATTCAAAAAAATATGTTTGATTCAGTGTAGAATGTTTAATTTACTTACAAAAAATGTAATTCAATAATTTAACATATTTTTTAAAATTATTAACTGCATTATTAAAAAACTCTCTCTTTATAAAATAATATACGTAACAAATATTTTTTCTCTATTTTTAATATAAAACCATTTCGTAATTAATAACTTTTGTGTGCGCGATAGTATTTTGAATTGACAAACCAATAGCGAGCCCGAAAGCATACGGCGCGTGCCTCGCTGTCCCGCGCCCCGCGTCTTACCACCAAATTGGCCGATAAATCGCCTCTGCGCAACTTGACAGCCAGCGTTCTTTTTACATGACGCGAACTATATTTAGTACTTAATATTAGTTTTTTTTTTGTTTTGTCATACGCTCTTATTAAAGTGTGCTTACTTCGCCATGGAAGCGCACAAATACAATATACCAATGATTATGATCGTTTAATATAGCTTAAAGCGTAAAAACGATTTATAGGCGCAAATATGCACATTCAACGATGTCTTCCGCTTTAGAATGATAGATGTAATCTCAACAGATTTTTAGACAAGCAGTGTTTGGTCCATTATAATGTGCTTAAATACTTTAGACAAATATTACATACTAGCTGACCCGTGCCCACTTCGTTGGGCATAATGTTAATAATCCTTTTTTAGTACAGTGTGTTTAAATAATTTAAATTATTTTATTAATATTAAAAATTAAAAATTAAATTATCTATACTAATATTAAAAAAACTACTTTTTGTAACTTAAATGTCAAAGTTAGTTAGTTAGTTAGTCGTTGACTTTGTTGTAGGCATTTTCAAGCTCCACATCTTTTCACTAGAACTCAAAAATATATCTTTCATAGTTAAGGCAGCGTTCGTAAGAAACGCTTTCATTCGACCGTTTTTTCTCCGATTCACTTTGCAAAACGGACTACCACGTAAAAGTCTTTTTATTTTTCGGTTTTTTATATAACCTATGACACTCAGCAATAATGTGGCTTTCTATTGGTGAAAGAATTTTTAAAATCGGTTCAGTAGATCCCGAGATTACCCCTTACAATTTAACAAATAAACAAACTTTACTTCTTTATAATATTAGTATAGATTACTTATCTCTAATTAAGATTTTATTAATTTAGGGGATATGATTATTTTCATAATTAACCGATAAGGCGACGTCGGTGTTAAAGCATGTATGAGTAGGTAGGTGTTAAGTCGGACGTCGTATCGTTGTAAAGACAGCTTTAGCTTTATAAATAACGTTTAAACTCTTAAGAAAATAAAATATTTTTAGTTTTATATGAGAGAATTAATATTGAGTTTGATTATTGTAATAAACTTTTGAGAACATTCTTGTCTTTTCTTGAAGGACCATTAGATGTTTTAACGCCGGCATCACCTAAACTTGTTATTTTTGCAAGCGAAATTTTTTTATTTATTTCAAGATATCAAATTTTGTGTTTGTTCGGAAATTAAAATATAAAATGCATATTTAGGTGGTGCGGCGTGACGGGGAGGATAGGGATCAGTTCAAGTGTCTGTACCTCTTGGTAGAGACGGCTGTTGCTGTGAGGCAGCGCGAGAAAGAGCAAGAGCGAATAGCTTGTTAGGATCACGGAATAGATAAAAAAGTAAAAATTTTGTGGTTAGGATCATAGAGAATGTAGTGAGCAATACTGACAGCTGTCATGAAACTGACAGAAAAGCGAACGTACGGCCAAGACCCGTCTTCCAATTCGAATTTATAAAAGGAAAATAATTATAATGTAATTAAAAATTATATTATAATGGAATGTAAAATAATTCGTTAATTGTATTTCAATTCATGCAAAAGACTTCTGGCCACACATTCGTTTTATAATCATCGTTATATTTTTTTATTATAGTATCACTTTACCGCTATTTCTAGCTGGCAGCTGTCGAAGAATCAATCCTCTATGTCATCTATATCCGTTTTTATTAAATGTTTATGCTCTCCTTTAAAATTAATGTAACATTGATTTTATAAAAATATAATTTAAGTTCAATGATAGACTAAGTACATGTATTATAATTTTAGTATGAGTGGTAAGTCTCAAACCACAACATTGTTTAAGTGTAATAAGATAATACTATTTGTGGATACTTCAGTTTGTTGCAATCACTCGTCTGTGAAATTTTATAGCAAATAAATAAGCATTCAGAATATTTTATTTTGTTTCTTATCTACATTATTGATTTCCAAGATAAAACCGCCATGTCCTTCCCATGGTTCCATTTTTTTTTGTTAATTATAAAACAAGTTTTTTTAAATTATACTGTCAGGCGAATAGAGGCTCAATAACTTGCGAAACTTGATTGAAAATGGCGTCCGCTGTGCCTTCAGCGCTTATCTGAAAGTATAATTATAATTTATAATGATAGTTACTTCCAAAAAATCTCTTCGACAACATTTAATTTTATTCTGATACAGAACACACTATACAGTAATTATCCGTCCTGAATCATTTGACATTTTTGATGGTTTTTACTGATGAAAAGAAACCTTACTTGTACCCAATCTTTATTTTTACCTGGAAAAGTTTTTTTCCTGTAGAATTATCGAAGCTAAGTAATACTGAAAATATCAATACTTTTTAAAGATTGAATGATCTCACAGTTTTTTGACTAGACCTACTTCTAGTAATACTTAACAGCTTAATAAAAATGAAAATTATTATTATTATAAGCAGGTTCAATCACGTTCGTTAACATTAAAAATTACGCTGAAAACATGTTACCCGTATGATTTTGTTTGGCCAATGCTCGAGGATCTGTTCATTATTTTCCAAGAACCTCTTAAGTTGGGGGTCTATAGTGCCCTTGTTATCCGGAATCGATTTTGCAAGATTTTCTGGTGATACTTCCAGGTAGATTATTGCCTGAATTTTTAAATATAGTTATGACTGTGTTTTAATTGTGTAACAGGCAGTTTTTTAATGAGTCATGAAAATCGATTTATAATGTGAAAAATACACAATCAGGGATTCGAGTACTGGGATATATAAAATTGTACGAGCATTGAGAGAGCAATAGATTAAATTGGTAATTATCGAATAATGTTTTCTAAAAACCCTTCTGAGCTTTTTTTTTATGTTAAAATGGGGGCAAACGGGCAGGAAGCTCACCTGTTGGGAAGTGATCACCTCCGCCCATGGACATCTGCAAGCCTGGCTTGCAGATGCGCTGCCGGCCTTTCAGGAAAGGGAGGGATGGAGGAGGGAGGGAAGTGGGAGGGAGGGGGTAACGAAGGCGGAGGATGAAGGGAAGATGGAGGGGGGAAGGAGAGTGGGCATCCCGGACTCTCACTCACCGGACGAAACGCGACAGCATAGCTGCCACTTCACGCCGGTCTTCTGTGAGAGAGTGGTACTAATGAACTATACGGGGCGTGCCGGCCTATTCGGTTGCTACCCGAAGGTAACAAGTATGGCACTACCACATGTTTGAATTGAAATAAAAAAAACCTACATCACAAAGCATGTATACTGAATCGCTAAAATTAATTAGATGTTTACTTTTGATGGTTGGGTCGTGGTTCTTATTTTCTTTCTATACTCACAGAAACAGGTTTGATTTTCTTCTCGAAGAAGATGCCTTGTGCTTTTTCCCGTGGAAAATTGTTAATGAGAAATCCTTTAGCTTTACCAGCCATCGACAGCATTGCTTTGTTTAGCAAGTCCACTACTACGTCATTTGGTACTAATTCGCCTAAAAAAGTAACTAAAATTGAGGTTAAATGTATTCTTAGATGAAGTAATGTTTCGTTACAAGGCTAATAATTTTTCGTTTATTATATAAAAATTGACACGTCTACAATTTTTGTCTATTACTAGTGATACGTCTAGAATATCTGTCCGTCTGTGATCGCATCACAAGAAAACCAGATTTTGATAAAATTTGGTAAGATGATAGCTTTTATCCGGATCAACATAAAGGCTACTTTTTAGTGCAGGAAAATATCTCAATTCTGAGAAATACATACTGACACTTTAAAGGTATCCTCCAGTAATATAAATCAAACCTAAGAATTTGGTTTCCGGTCTCTATAAAGCGGGAGAAGAATAAGAATCTTTATGAAAATATTTTTTAGCTTACGACGTTCCATTATAGTAGTTAAGCACTTAGCCCTGTCGGAGCCTTTCTTCACTTCTGAACGGAGCAAGTCGCCGGTAGACAGCAGAACCAAGCCATATTTGGCGGTGATCATCTGACACTGAGTGCCCGCGCCGGACCCAGGGCCTCCCAATACCCACACAATTGGAGTTTTATTTGAGTCTATAAGGGCCTAGATTATAATAATGTATTGGATTTATTTGGTTGATGAAAAAATTACAATTTTTTGTTTGAATAGAAAATTTTTACTATAATAAATCCTAAGACTTGAGAACGTAGTCAGTCAAATTTACGGTCATAGTGAGATTGGTGATCACGGCAACGGTAAAGTCAAGGTCCAGATTATTAGGTATTTATTATTATTATAAGTAAAAGTGTTTAGGTATTACATTTAATTTAAAGTTATATTTTTAAGTACCGTTCTCTGAAACGCCTTGCATTTAGGGGACATACACTGCAAAGGGCATGGCGGGTGCTTCTCCACAACTTCCTGTTCACATGGATGGCACTGCTTGTCGTCCATTTTAATTTTTTTGTTAAATACAGTAAGTATAAGGTGTAATTAATTATAGCGGTGCATTACAATGATTTTGATTTTTTTTAATAAAAAGATTTTATTGACATGCTGTCAGTTATTGAAGTTTTAAACGACATTTAAGGCTTTTTCACATTATTTTTCTGTGATAGTTTTTAAGGATATTTTGTATAAAAATATTTCTTTTGATAACACTGTCTCGTTTATGTTTCAACTCTTATTAAGTCATATCACCAATAGTCCGGGAGGTAGTGTCAAATTTTTACGGTGATTTTGGAATGGACTCTATGAACTTATTTTGATAGTTAGTACTTGTATGAGAACAAAAATAATTGTCAGCTGGCGCGACTCCGGGGCTTTTGGGCTAGAGAAAATATTAACGTAGATGAAAAAAAAATATTCTTGGACTATTTTGGCAATGATGAAAAAGTATAAATAATTTAGTTAATGAATTGTAGATCTTAAAAAAAAGTGTCAGCTGTATCGTGTAGTACGTGACAAAATATGTTAGCTGATCTGATATTATACTTCATAACCAAACTTTGAAAGTCAAGCTAACAGGTTGCGCCTCGTTCAAATTCCAGCTGACATAAATTATTATGATTATTGAATTGTAATCTTTAATATATACAATTTTCAGCTTTGCCAAAATGCTACAAGTTTTTCTGATTTTTTGACATGTTCACATGATCAGCTAATTATTTATATTTTTTCATCTTTGCCAAAATAGTCCAAAAATTTTTTTTACTATCAAGTTTCCTGGCATTTTCTCATCTTATGCCCCGGTTTTGGGCCAACTGATACCTCATTTATTAATAAGCGATGGAACAACTGACTATACAAGAAACCAAAAACCATGCCATAATGATCTGATATACCTAATAACCAAACTTTGAAAGTCAAGCTAACAGGTTGTGCCTTGTTAAAATTCCAGCTGGCATAAATTATTATGATTATTGAATTATAATCTTCAATATATACAATTTTCAGCTTTGCCAAAATGCTACAAGGTTTTCTGATTTTTTGACATGTTCACATGATCAGCTAACATATTTTGTCACGTACATGATACAGCTGACATTTTTTTTTGAGATCTACAATTCATAAACTAATTATTTATACTTTTTTATCTTTGCCAAAATAGTCCAAGAACATTTTTTTACTATCAAGTTTCCTTGCATTTTCTCATCTTATGCCCCGGTTTTGGGCCAACTGACAATTTGTTTATTAATAAGCGTTGGAACAACTGACTATACAAAAAAACAAAAGCCATGCCAAAATGCTCCGGTCAAATTTGACACTACCTCCCGGACTACAAAGGTTGTTCGTTAGAGATTGCGTTTAGCAACACGAATAATACGGTGAAGGAATATATAGTGAGGAAACCTACATGTCTGAGAGAATCTAGCAAGTTTTCGAAAGACATGTGAAATGAAGTTCGCCAACCCACACTTTGCCAGCGTGGTGGACTATGGCCTAATCTTTCTCGTGTTACCCTTCAAAGTAAACCGTGCCCAGCAGTGGGACGTTATAAGGCTACATTATCTAACAAAAAATACTTTCGGTCATTATATTAAGTGTGCAATAAAGATTTATAAATAAAATTATAAAGAAAATTGTAAAATAAATTCAGTTAAGATTGTTACAATGAAAAAAGGATATTTAATAAAAGCCATCCACTCACATTTTGTTATTATGCTGCCTATCTCTATTTAGTCTGTGGTACTATAGATTTGACATATAAAAAAGACCATATTTATTTTTAAAAAGGTTTTATTTTAACAAATATAATTAGCTTATAATCAATCAACAGGTAATTAGACTAGTTTCATGCGACGAGCGGGTCCAGGATCTGCACCACTTGACTAAAGATGGAGTCGACAGAGTCTTCAGCGTTTATCTACAAATATTAAAATATTATGTTTAAATAGAAATAAAGCTTGAAATTTTACAAAGACTTACTTATCTATGCATATAATAAAATTCTAACCGAATCAAATCTGTATCTATACTAATATTATAAAGAAGTAAAGTTTGTTTGTTTGTTAAATTGTAAGGGGTAATCTCAGGATCTACTGAACCGATTTTAAAAATTCTTTCACCAATAGAAAGCCACATTATTGCTGAGTGTCATAGGCTATATAAAAAACCGAAAAATAAAAAGGCTTTTACGTGGTAGTCCGTTTTGCAAAGTGAATCGGAGAAAAAACGGTCGAATTAAAGCGTTTCTTACGAACGCTGCCTTAACTATGAAAGATATATTTTTGAGTTCTAGAGAAAAGATGTGGAGCTTGAAAATGCCTACAAAAAAGTCAACGACAGCATATGTCTAACTTTTATATTTAAGTTACAAAAAGTAGTTTTTTTAATATTAGTATAGATAATTTAATTTTTAATATTAATAAATTAATTTAAATTATTTAAGCACTCTTTACTAAAAAAGGATTATGCCCAACGAAGTGGGCACGGGTCAGCTAGTATTCTATATTTTTTGGAAAATCGAATTAAAATAGACATCATTATCGATAGAGAGGCTAAATCTATTGTTTTTAGAATATTTTTTGTCTGTCCGCTGTACTGATTTGAATAAAATCTGGTATGTTGATAGCTGGTTACCCCAGTCACTACATAAGATACTTTTTACTGCGGGAAAATATCTCATATTTGAGAAATCCTAACTAACCGTTACAATCCAACTATAAAACATCACACGGTATGTGAATTCTATTTCATTTCCGGTCTTTAGAACGGTAGAGCCGCGGGAAATGCTAGTTCTACTATACGAGTGGTAATCATGTTAGAAATGATTCGCACATGAAAATATAAAAGCTGCGAGACACTCGGTTTTCAAAGCGAGTGCGTTACCACTGAGCTACCACTGCTTTAATATAAGTATTTATAAATTTTATTTATAATTAATATTGTTAAGTAATTCTTTAGTTAAACCATTTTATCAATTTTTTCAGAAAAGGTATATGTATTTTAAATATAATATCGGCAAAAGGCAGTGGGTCTTGTACGTCTGATATTTTCATGTGCGAATCATTTCTACCATGATTACCCCTTGTCTTACGGTGAAGGAAAACATCGTCGCGGAACCTGCATGTCTTAGAAAAACCTAGCAAGTTCTTCGAAAGACATGTGAAGTCCGCCAACACGCACTAGGCCAGCGCGGTGAACTATGGCTTGATCACCTGAGTACAGAGGAAGGCCAGTGCCCAGCAGTGGGACGTTAGAAAAAAATGGGCTGATGATGATCATGATGATGATGACAGCAAAGATAAGAAAACAGCTGTAGAGAACTATTAGTTAGTAATATTGATGTATTACCCGCTTGAGCTTGTCCGGGTACTGGGCGAGGACCTGGTCGTTGTTCTCGAGGAAGGTCTTAAGGCGGAGTTTGATGGTGTCTTCGTTGTCGTCGGCGCGGCCCGAGCTCAGCGCGCGCCCCAACAGACGAGCAGTGAGGGTCACCGATGACGCCTCGAAGTAGATTATCACCTGGAACAGACGTAATAGTGTTTGGGTTTCTATTTGAATCCTTTACTCACTTATATTGGACTTAGCTTCCAGCCAACCTGTGTCAATAACAAATAGTGTTATGGTTAAGACGGGCTGTTTTCCGCAACTCGACGGCTAGCGCCTATTTTCCGTGTGTGGGAATTGTCTATGTTATTCTTGCCATCCCAGATCCTCCAGGAATCTTAGCAGGCTTTGCCTTACTGAAGACTTCTGGAAGTGTGCTAGGGTTGCCAAGATTAGACAAAGACAAATAGTGTTATGAAGCAAGCTAAAATAGTGCAGTTTGAATGATACGAGTATATAGTATGGTATACAACCCTATACAAGTAATTAAACTAAACCTAATTAATAAATAAACAAATAAATCCTTATTGAAAATCAATATTTGTATTTAGCATATCTATACATATACATAATACATTTGTCTGGCTGTCTGTCAGTGAATATACCCGATCTACTCATATTTCTGTACGTAGTGTGTGTGAAGCGAACGTGTGTGAATGAGTGATTAAGTGGGTGAGCTAGTGACTGTGACCTGACTTACAGAGACTGGAGCAATATTTTGTTCGAATGCGATGCCTTGCGACTTCTCTCTCGGGTAACCGTCGATAAGGAAGCCCTTTGCCTCACCGGCTTTCGCCACCATCGCTTCTTTGAGCAGATCCAGTACAATGTCATTGGGTACTAGTTCACCTATAATACACAAATGATATCACTATCCTGTTCTAAATTCTGAAAATAAATAAAAAAATATTTGAAAAAACCCGTTTTTCTTACTAACTTTTACTAAGAACTATTGAAGTGACTCTATAAGTAGTCTTCCTTTTTAGTTAATCACTCAGGAAAACATGAAAAGTCTTTGAATTGATAATATAATAGTTTTCAAACTTAGCTTATCAGCCTATGATAATGGCGAGTGTTTTTAAAAAACATTTTTGGTTTCCTATGACAAAACGAGCTTTATATTAAGAAACATTTACTTTAATCAATATTTTTTTATCTGGTGCTTAAAAACTAATGTTAGATAAAAGAATTTTAGTTCAACTACTTTTTTATTTACTAACCTCGTTCCATTATAGCAGTTAAGGTTTTCGCTCTTTCGGAACCACTCTTGACTTCCGCGCGCAGTAAATCTCCCGTGGAGAGATGAGTGAAACCATATTTTGCGATGATCTTCTCACATTGCGTGCCCTTGCCGGACCCTGGACCTCCCAATACCCATACAATGGGGGTTTTACTTGAGTCGATGGGAGCCTGATTATACAGAAATATCTTTAGTCAAACAGTTTTTATTGTAAAAATATAGAACACTACGTATTATAAAACAAAGTCCTTTGCCGCATCTGTTTGTCTGTTCGCAACAAACTCAAAAAGTACTATATGTATACTATGTTTTAATTAATGAATAGTCGTTCTCGAGGCAGGTTTTAGTATTTGATTTATCATGTTCAATTCATTTTCAAAGCTTCATTTTATGTTCATAGTTCAATTCATGTTTTATATACATTTTCTAGCGGAACCCGCGGCTTCGCTCGCGCTTTTATAACATGTTTTTAGAAATATAACTTTGCTATTGCATTTATCAAAAATACCTTAACTTTATATATTTAGTTTTCTTATTCCAAGACGATAATAATAAAAATGAACAAGGTTTAACGTTACGTCAAGAGTCTGTTTATAAACGATTGTCCGTGAGATGTTATTTATTTGAATTGTGACGAAATATATGCTTTGCATCGTTAAAGAAAAAGCCAAGAAGAGTTTCACGGTAATCATTTAAATTTCAAAGCATTTTATTTTTAGCTAGCTAATTATCTATAGACCGTACATGTAATAGAATTATAACGCATTACAAGAAAAATACTGTACCGATTTTGATGAAATTTGTCATAATTATAGCTGATAGTCAATAATTGATAGTCGGGGTAACATGTAAGATATTTCTTACTGCGAGAAAATATCTCATTTCTGACAATTTCAGTTCTCATTTACTAACCGTTAAAGACGTACCTAGGGGTGAACCTAGGCGAAGCGAGGGTCAGTCACTAGTATTTAATATGGACAAACAAAATTGCAGTAACATAAGTAAACTATCATATTGGAGAAAATTATTATTATATACCTACTGAATTTAAAATATTTTATAGGTACAGCATTAAATTCATATTTTTTACTGAACGCCATGACTCTACCACCAATATAAAACCAATTTTTTTTTGCATCAATTTATGCAAGAATGCTGAAATAACACAAATTTTAAAAAAAACAAAACGGAAGCGCTGCTATAAATTTTTCAAAGACGTTTCCATTAAGCTTCTTCAGAGCTTCCGTGTCTGAGCAGCAGAGCTTTAACAAAAATGATGCGGCATTTTAAAGAGTCTTCAACTATCTGTAGTCCGTTACGTTGAAAGTTAAAAAAGTATTTATATTTTTTCTGTTATTAGAAATTGTGCATTACGAATAATATTAAAGTATTTAGTTGGCATGAAGGCAGTGAAAAGATTAAAAAAATTCGGCCAAGTGCGAGTCAGACTCGCGCACCGAGGGTTCCGTACAAACCTGTACGGAACGGTGTATGAGTAAAGGGGTAATAAGTTTAAAATTATTAAAAATATTTTTATTATATGATGTAACTAAAAATTTATGCTTTTCGCAATTTTTCCTTTATCTGTATTATAAGACGTTGCTTCGTACCAAATTTCAAGATTCTGAGTTCACGGGAAGTACCCTGTAGGTTTTGATTCCCTTGCGAGTGTCGAAAATTTGCGGCATAAACGGGAGTATCTTTTGATCGCGTTGACTTAGAAGTTTGATTTTTTCACAGCTCCAAGAGACCATAGACTTGAGTATTTGATATGAATTTCAGCTTGATACCTCCACGCGTTCCTGAGAAAAAAGGTCTTGACAGAAAGACAGACAGACAGACAGACAGACAGACAGACAGACAGACAGAAGGACAACAAAGTGATCCTATAAGGGTTCCGTTTTTACCTTTTGAGGTACGGAACCCTAATAATGAATTAATTTAATATCTAACAGCCTTATTAATAAATAAAGAATAGAACCAGAGTAACTTTAGTCCCTGTTTTAAATTTGAATTAATGAAAATCAATATTAATAAACATAGAGTAAGAAGGAAGTAAACTAATCCGTCTCTACTCTCGCAATAAAAGTTAGTCCTTCGCTCAAGGTAGTTTAACATGTGTTTAACAAAAGAATAGTGAATAGAAACGATACACATCTGCAGAACACATGTACCTACTTCACAAATAGTTTTTTGTAATAAGTAGACAACTCCAGACATTTCAATTAAAAGTAAATTCACTTTGATATTTATCGTTGTTTGTTGTGTAATTATCATAGATAGAGATTATTTTATAGATGATCTGAGGGTGATTGATGAAATTAATGCGGTTAGTAATCAAATTCCAATAATGAGGCGTGTGAAATTTTATAAAATTTGTAAAAATCCACTAGAAGAACTTCCAGAACCCGTATTTAAATCAAAGTACAGGTTTTCTCGATCTACTGCCGTTTTTGTTTTTATCTTGTTAGTGTTCGTATTTATTCTCATATAATAACACAAGTAATTTTATTATTCTCATATTTCATATAATAAAATAATTTGTAAATATTCTTTGAGTACAGAGCGAAATAATTGTTATAACATAATTAAAGACATATTCGAAATGATTAACCTTTTCTTCTTCATCCCAGTTAAGGACCGAATACGTGTTTGGTTTATTTTTAAAAACAAGAATATATTATTTAATTTATATATATATGCAAAGTTTGTTTTCTTTGTCCGAGGTAAACTCGAAAACAACTGGACCGATCAGCATGAAACCACATCAATTCGACGCGGAATTAATCGTAGATGGTTATAAGCTATATATTTTTCAAATTCTATGAGCCCTTTGCCATGCTTTCTCAATTTGTTTGTTTATTAATTTATTTGCTCCCATAAAACAAAAGACAGGCATTTATCCTTGGTTCACTTGTTTTCTAGCTCATAAAAGAGGAACATGATTTAACATAACCTCTAGGCTCTATGTTAGAAACAACTATAGTCATTTGTTCATGTTTACAAAATTGATAGATGATGTTAATAGATAATCTAGGGGGAAAAAATGCTAAAAATAATAATATAGAAAATTCAAATGAATAACTGTCCAAATTCTGCGCATTATGGGTATCTGAACACTTTGTTGGTTAAATCTTTTTTAGTTTTTCGCATGCGCTTAAAAAATTAATTATTTTTATAACCTTAATAAAAAAATTATTGTAACCTCAGAGGAAGAAATTAATTACGAACTTCACGTTGCCTAATTTTTTAGCTACTTAAATAGCGCTCTACATGCGGATGATTTTCACTTATAACAAACCGTGATCCGTTTTAATAAATTCTATAATGTCATTCGACCGGCGAAGCGGGCGGGAACGGCTAGTTAAAATATTTAAGCAAATATCTCCGATACTGATAAAACCTTGTTGTGTTTGCCACCAAAACAAACGCGCGCGAGTGGTTCATTTCAAAATAGTATTTGTCACTGTCACTATTATGTCATAAGTTCATTCACTGACTCATTCTTTTTACTTTTATAATAAGTGGGTTGCCATAGCATAAACGTTAAACCTGTTGTAAGGAATGTATTGTAAGTCCGAGGTTACTCTATGTTTATTAATACTATAGTCACGACTAAATTAATACGCTGTTACTCTGGGATTAACAAGTCCGAGTGTAACTTCCGACTATTCTCGGATTAGAGTATTTTTATTAATAAGACTGTAAATGTTTACAAGATAGCTATGACTTCATACACAAGCGGCTCACCCTAGCTTTCCTTCGGGTTCTTCCCTAATGGAAAGCAAAAACAAATATATACGACAAGAACCGTATATTTTCCATATTCGTAATGTTGACTCCGCAATTTCCGAATTTCTAAGAAATTGAAATTGTGCCCGGTATATGCTATCTAGAAATCCATTATATTCTTTGTTTCTTTAAATGTATAATTAGCCTAATATATATAAGCCTTTATGTCATTGTAATTAATTCTTCACTACATAGTATAAAACAAAGTCGCTTTCTCTGTCCCTATATCCCTTCGTACGCTTAAATCTTTAAAACTACGCAACGGATTTTGATGCGGTTTTTTTTATTGATAGAGTGATTCAAGAGGAAGGTTTATATGCATAACTAGCGGATCCCGCGGCTTTGCCTGTGCTAAATCTAGGAAAAAACCCAAGCGAAGTTAGGGCGAGTCGCTAGTTCATAATAATATATTTATCAGAAGATACTACAGTGTCCTTACCATCTTTTTCAGGGCATTTCCGCCCCCTGTAATCATTCACTCATATATTCAGTAATTCTGAGAATGAAATTAAACTACTGGCATCTAAAACTTGTATACGAGTATCTCAGGTCATATTATTAGAACATCTTTCGTATGTACCTAATGTTTTTTACTACGAGGTAGTTTATTTTTGTGTTGGCCATTGACTGTGACCGCTGCTCGACCGAGCCTTTATTTATAAGTATAAAAGATTCAATATCTAGAGCTTTTAATCTGATTTCTTCCGATAGTCATCAGTAAATGATAAAAAGCTTTCTAAGGAATTGAGCTTTCTTCGCAGTGGTGATCCAGCCATCGATTACCCTTAGACCGCGTTTAGGATTATTTTTCTTCGAGGTTTAGGTCCACAATATCGACTGACCTCAAAAAAATATTTCAAAATATTTATTAACATCTCTATATGTATATTTTTACGGAAAAAATGTATAATTTAACTAGTTTTAAGCCTTGTTGGTACTGGTTGGTACGTAAAATTAACTTTTTTAACCTTCTAACTTTCGTTGTGTATTAGATAGCTTATATATGAGGTACATAAACTTTTCTTAGTAATAAGAGACTATAAAGACCAGGTTTTTCAAATTTCAATTTTACTTACATAGAATTATACATTTAAACAAACAAAAAATATAATGGATTTCTAGAATCCATTGATTATATCCAATGTCCTTCTAATGAACCTATTCAAGGTCTGATTGACTTACTCATAGACTTTGTCGTGTTCATAATGCCTGGCTATACATATATTATTGTATTTTGACGATACGTTTGGATCAGTTTGTGGTACCACCAGCGGTCGCCGATTCGAGTCCCGCTGGTGGCATTCGTTTGTACTACAGTCATGAGTGTATATTTATAATATTTATGTTTTTTAATTTACATAATATATTATGATGTGTTCATACAAATTTTGTGTCAAATCTGTTTAGTAGAATTTTGGTTTGCCTGTGTGTCTATCTACTGGGATTTTAATGAAATTTGATATGATGATTGTTGGTCATCTGGTTAGGATACTTTTTACGACGGGAAAATATATCATTTCTGAAAAATGTATAGTGTATAGGTACATACTAACCGTAGAAACGGAACTAGGGACAATCCCGAGCGAAGCGAGGGCGACTCGGATATATATGAATAGAATATCTATAGATGTGGAAAAATGTACATAAGACTTTAAATACACAAAATAAATGTTATAAAAATCTTCTTCTACTAATGCATAGTAAAATTAGGTGTATTTTATATTTTTTTTCTTCTGAAATTGTATAAATAATCGAGTTATTGTAAATTACTTTTAACCTTCAAAGCTCAGTAGCGCACAACAAATCAAAAAGCTCAGCTATTCGTGCTTTCGCAACTCGTTAAAATTAATTGAGTTAGATTTACATGTAAAACTTTAACGTGGGCTAGTAGCTTTAACTTTTATAAATATATGTAGTATTGTACTTATATTATTAAATGCCTAAAATATCATGTATCCCTCGACATTTTTTCGATTTTAAATTTAAAAGTCAGGAATTAAAACAGTTTAATTTTCCTATATCTTAGGGAAGTTGGGAATAAATTTCATATAAATTAAAACAAAAATTAACGAATCAACTAACTTTCGGCTACTATCAGTATCAGTAGTAGATACTGTATCAGTTGCTATTACGTCAATAATAATAATAAAAAAAATATATATTATTGTATTTGTACGTTTTATTGGGTTAAGAAAAGCTTCTTAAGAGCCAGTGAGAAAAAAAGAGAAAACGATATTTTTAAGGACAAAGAACTGTATTTTGTCATCAAGTGACTTTAAAGAACTTAGAGCTTTTTAAAGTGTTTTAAAAAATCGCACACATAACTTCATATTTTCATCTACAAAATCATTACCTCTACTAATATATGCTTTTTCTCGCTACGCTGTTGCAGTTGAATCCATGTGGCAGCTAAGAGCACGATTACGTACAAACATTTGCACTTTGAGAGTTTGTCTTCAATTGGATTGATTTTCATTTAATTATTGGAAATGACTTAAAAAGTTTTACTATAATTTTAAATGTTAATGACATGTTAATATAAATAACATTTTCATAGTTATTGGTATGTAAAATATATACTTCAGCCCTTTTTAACGTCCCACTGCTGGGCACGGGCCTCCTTCGGTATGAGGGGGATCAGACATAGTCCATCACGCTGGCCTAGTGCGTGTTGGCGGACTTCACATATCTTTCGAAAACTTGCTAGGTTTCTCTCAGACATGCAGGTTTCCTCACGATGTTTTCCTTCACCGTAAGACAAGTGGTAATCATGACAGAAATGATTCGCACATGAAAATATCAGAGGTGCGAGACCCGGATTTGAACCCGCATCACTTGGTTATACAAGTGAGCGCGTTACCTCTGAGCTGCCTAAATATTTATTTTATTATTAAAATATTAAATACATGATAGTGAATAAAGATTAAAAATATAAATATAGGTGTAAAAAAGTTAAGGTGTAAAAAATCTATGCATGTTTAAAATAAGCTTTTCAAAGTTTCAAAATTTCTAAAAGCTTTTTCGAATGTATCTGAGATTAATTTTCGTTATTATAAGATGACAAGCGTGGCGCGTCGTATACTTTGACGTACTCATACGAGTATATAAGCCATAGGATCGTAGTGGACTGTTTCATTAGAACCTCCGCCTGTAAGTAGCAAAATAAACTTGAAATTAAGCCACTTTAATGTATAGTATGTATGTATGATAGTTATTAGCATTGTAACTATATCTTCTAAGGTACCTAAGTATTATAAAATGCTATAATTAGTTCTGAAATCTGTCCAAAAAGAAAAAGTCTTCGAAAGGAATGAAGAGCGACTACTAGTTTGATACAGTAATGACATCGTTAAAAGTTAAAAATAAAAATTAGTTATTCTTATAAATAAGATTTTAGACACCAAAGTTATACTTCAATAGATTTTTTTACCACACACAGTGATGTTTTACTGATCTCTAAGAGAATCAAAATCTGAAGTAAATTATTTATTTTTGTATGTTTTAACAACACGTGTGCGTTTGGCGTTTGCTGCCAGACGGGAGTTGGCAAGCTCCCCCGCGACCCGACAGTTGCTTTAGTACTGGATTATTTTGGAGAAAATCACGCTTATATGTGGTTTTGAGCGTCAATAAAACATTTCAGTTTAATCGAAGGATAGTAGAGCTATAAAATTGTCTTAAAATAATATTATTATATTACCGTTTCAATTTGTAACGTTTGTACCATCTTGTGTTTTCTTAAATATATGTATTGTGTACAATTTCTTTTATTCGTAAGGAAGTAAAGTAAAATTCTATAGTAATAACTAATATTTTATATGGAGACAAAAGAAAATTTCAAATTAAATAAATAAGATAAATAAATATTAAATAAGTAAATGAAGTAATAAAATTTATACAAATAAATTTTATTCGGATTTCTCAACTTAGGGATCGATTAAGGGAACTTATTCGTCTTGATAACCACATAGAAGAATTAAAAATACATTAAATTGAGTATAATGAAGTTGACAAACTAATAAGCAGTTTTATTTCGTCATAAATGATTTTTCTATGGCCTGAAATCGGTAAAAATCTAAGGAGTTGTCTTAAAAAAAGAAAACAGAGTCTTTTGTATACATTTGAAAATATTTATACATTTGAAAGAACACAGGTATGACGCTTAACAAGCACGTCGTGACGTCAAGCAAGCTTTTCCTTTAAAAAAAACTAAATTAACCTCGCCTTTAAATAACAATTTTGCTACTAATGTATAAAATATTAAACTACCTAAAAATTGCACGCTACGAAAGCCACGAATATGTTACTAAGTACATTTTAAGTTCAAGTAACTAAGTAGGTGTCTAACTAATGTGTATGGGTTTAGTATGTTACTGCCTCGTTGGTCGAGTGGCTTAAATTTATATAAAATTTTTGTTAAACGGTTGGTTTAAATTTCTCACCTAACATTTTCATGTGCTAACCCGGATAACCAGCTATCGTCATACCAAAATCTGTTCAGTGTGTGTTCGTGATTCCATCACAGATATACATCAATTTTAAAAACTTTACATTCTAGTATCTTATAATACTGACTATTGTGATCGGTATATATATATATTTAAACTAATATAATATTTAAATAGTAAAAAAATATTATAAATAAAACTACCTTTTCGGAATTTTTCGCCGATTTATTTGGATTTTTGGTTCCCGACGTTTCAAATATCTTTACAGCAACCATGGTCACGGGAGAGACTAAGGTATTTACGTCTCAGGGGCTTATATACTTGTGACAGACAGTGCCTACATTAAAATAAAGCATATTCATGTATTATTATACTATTGTATAGTTGGAGATAAGCACACATGCAGTTATTAGATAACGTATGTATGTACAATTCACAATGTAAGTGTACCTACTACCTAGTATGTTCCCAACTTTGATTATATGTTGGTATATAATCAAAGGTTCCAAATTATAACTTTGAATGAAATTGAAAAAAAAAATCGGGCCCTTGATAATAATTATTCAAGACTTTCCTTTAAGCATTAAAAATTTAGGCATAACATAAAAAACCGTAGAAAGATGTAAGTAGGCAGAGTTCAATTATAAAAAAAAATACGATAAAAAAATAATCTAGTATCAGCTGTTATCGAATGCAGTCGATAGGAACAGTAATAGTGTTGCGAGTCTTTAGAAATTTCCATTTCTGATTGAATTGTTTATCATACAAAAATTACGTAGGAAGTATACGACTCGAATTAGATTTAAATAAAATATAATATAATATAATGCCACGATAAATTTCGAAACTAATAACACAAAACACATATTAATACTTTATTTTATATTTTCTGATTGTTACATTCAATTTCAAGTTAATTTATTTCCTCTTTAGTGTCTACAAAAGATTAGAAAATAGAAAGAAAAAATCTATTAGTTTGAAATTACATACATATTGATATCCAAAAATTTTCAAAGTCGTTGTGAACTCTTTTGTTTTATTATATAAGAGTTAATCATTAGAAATATTATGTGTTTGCAATCCTTTTTTTTGGTTATATTGAACACTGAAAAGACATTTAGCTGTCCTTCACCTGTAAACTATGCTTACGTAAAATCAATAGAAAAAAGCCTTTTTCTATTGTTATTTATTTAAATCCTAGATGACTTTAAAATTATAGCTCAAAGTTTAATCGTAGATAATAAGGATGCTATTATTATCATACCCATGACGTAACGTTACAGTGTCAAAATTACTAAATTCAGCTGAAGCTGAAAATTTAAATATATTTTTCTCAATTTTCCACATTTAAAATAACTCAAATAAACAACAGTATTTTTTATATTAATTAATAATAATATTAAATACTTACCATTTTAAATCTACCGCGATCGATCCCGGTTAAAGAATAAACAGTACGCGGTGTTTCTGTCTCGAGCTCTGCGGGGCGACTGCAGTGGATCGGTCAAGGCCGCGGAAACTGTGCCAAAACGCCTCTGACAGCGCGGGAAGTTTTCAGTAATGGCGGGAAAATTGTTGATATAGATAGTGTTACCCGTTCTATAGTTATTTTAAGCATATCGCTTTTTAAATTATAAAGCTTTACTTAATAATTTTGTATAGTTTTTATTCTTTTTATCATTTACATAAGAATTTTATTAGTTCTTAGTTTTCTACTCTTGATATATAAATGTTTCGATTATATTTTATATTATTATAAATCCTAACTTAATTAATACAAACTTTAAATATACAGTAACTGTAAATATAATTACATAACCGCAGTATATTTCTGTACGGCAATTGGCCTAGGTATGCAATTCAATGACACTGCTCTTGAAATGTTTACCTTCAATTAGTAACGCCATTCAATCAAATTAAATATTACTTAAGAGTCTATATGATCTATATGAATAAAAAACTATGATAACAAAAGAAAATAACAGATTTAAAGTAAACTATTTTAAAATCCGTGAAACCCTATTTTAAACTTTTAAATGTTTTTCACCCTAGCAACATGCTTTGATTGACAATGTTTGTTTTTAAAATAAAAGGGGAGCTGATACCCAATTTTAACGATCACTGTCAATTGAGTCGGTGAAGTACCTAGAGCACTCTGTAGAGTAGCTACAATAAATTTTGTACACGACATGTAAATATGTATCTATCTATCTGTATCTTTTGTGTAAGGAAAGGTTATTGATTTTTTACTTACACTAAATGGTACCTGGTACTTCTACTCTCGGCGGGTAGTACCGTTTTTAATACATTGTTGAAGTACGTAGAGCGGTTATCAATCAAGTTCAATACAGCTCGAGAGCGTTAAAATTCTATTTAAATAGGTAATTATATATGGTTGAATTATTCCAAATATATAAATTAATTTTATCATGTTGTCCAGTCATTAAGCAGAAAATAATATATTTCACGTTATATTTGACTTAGGTATTTTTCATGGAAACACGATGGAGTTCTAACGTTTTCCCGAGTAAATGAAGTTATATTTAACAAAAAATATCTTCTAAAAGAAACGAATCGTTGAAATTATTTTTTAAATACTTTTAGTTGTAAATGTTCAACAAACAGATTCAAAATTACAAAAAACAGTATTCGCCACGTATGATGAGCAAATCCTTGACCTCTAACTAATTAATATTCTCCTCGTAATATTGTTTGAGCATAAAAATAATTACTTATTAAAAATAATAATGGCAGCAAGAAAACAACTAACGATAAAAAAGTGCTTCTTTATTTCATAGTCGTAGACAAATTACAAACTACAGCACGTTCGTGTTTAGTTCTAATCGATTGCACGATTTGACACTGTGCTTAATACGCTAGTAGGTATATGTTTATGATTTATGATATACATATATTCTATTATAATAAACTGTTACATTAATTGATAACTAAAAATAAATGGCGTATTTAAACCAAGCTTATTCAGCAATCACAGCTCTTCATCGACCATCATACCACCAACTCCTATTGCATTAATGTACGAACTAAAATGAATTGTTTCAGTATTTTGTACTATGAGTTTCATAAGACCTTTAGATAGCCTAAACAAAATTTAAAATTATTTTTTTAAGTAAATCTTATTTTTAAATAATATTAATAATAAAATATATAATGTAGAGGTTTTTTTTCACAACACCATCCAAGCCCATGATAAGCTAAACTTGGCTTGAGTTAAGGATACCAGATAGTTCCTTCACATATAAAACATTAAATTCATACATATTATAAATATAAATATGACATGACTTGATCGTGACTGGAATACTAAACAATTAGGAAGTGCATCATAAAAGTTAATGGTATGTTTCGAACATTAATAGTTTTTATTAGTGATCGAAGATGGTAGGCTCTCAGAGACTGAGCTGTCAAAGCAAAAAAACGATGTTGATATCTAAAATTTTCTTATAAAAACAATGTTTTCAAATATATACTATTTTAGAATACATAACTAATTATGTATAACAGCATATTATCATGTAGTAATAAAAAAATATATCTACACATTATACCTATCGTGCGTGGCATATTAAATATTGAATTCGACAGTATCCATATCCGTTCGAATTTTAATTTTTAAATTTCGAACAACGTAATGTATATAAACAGTATAGCTTAGGACTATAGAAGGTATCTTGCCTAGTGGCTAGTTATTTAGTCTACGAAATTGCTAATACCTTTTTGTACACTCGTTACCTCTTGCTTTGTACATTATAAATTCATTCTAAATAAATTCGAGCTAGCAACAATGTAGAAAAGTCTACAATCTTCGAAGAAATCAAATTCATTTTTATTTTCGTAAGACAATTTTGAATACTATGTATTTTTATTCTTCTGTCATTTCGTGAGTTCCCTTATAATAAATATAGGTATAAAAAATAATCCGAGGGTACTTTTAATGAATGTTGTTTAAGATGGAGTACATAGACCATCTTGAGCTGGCCCTGGTGAGAAGACTATTGTTTTGCAATATTGTAATTAATTGAAATCCGCGTCTCCTGCGACACTGTTTTGTGTTTTTTTAAGGTCCTCGGAGACGGTCAAACGGTTTGAATTAAAACCTTACGTGTTTAATACAACCGTTTGAGTTCGGTTTGAACGGTTTGACAAACTGTCGTAATTAGACTTGTGACGCAGACAAGATGCCCTCGAACAAGAATCGCGATTTTTTCTATCATCAATGTTAATATCCTGCATTAAAAGAGAGCTCACGCTACAAAATCCACATCAGTACTAAGCCGAATTGGTTTAAACGCGTCGAACACAATCAAATGGCGCATCAAATACAATAAAAATATGAAATGTCATCAAACGTGCTTCAAACCCGCAAATGTTTGACAAACCGTTCAAACTACCTTTGTAAATGATCAAAATGGTTTAAGTCAAACCAAAACTTACGTGTTTGAATCAAACCGTTGTACCGTCTCCGGGGCCCTTTACACCTAACATCAAACATCTAACAAAATATGAGCGTGGCCTTAATGTTTTGTTAGCAAAAACAAGCAAACGGAAAACATCCCCGTGTATGCGGGGGAGAGGTTGCTAGTTACGTTTCGTATTTCCTGATTTATACTGTATATTATATTGAAAATTTCTCGTGTTTTAAAATGAATTGTAAAGCAAAATAAAGTCTTCGTCCAAAGTCATTAATATGTGAAACATCTAGTTTGACAATTGGCGATTAGATGTTAGTGCTTAAAAGTCGCAGGAGACGAAAATGTTATGCTAAGATATTTAGCTAACATGTTATGTTAGTTTGTTTTGTTAGTTTGTTTTGTTAGTTTTAGGAGCAGGAGATAAGGAATTTTTAAGTTTTCAATATTTAATTGCCACAAATAAGCTAAAGAGTTACGTATGCTTAAAAGTAAGGTGCGTAAAAATATTGTGATTTTTTTCATGTATCATCTATAATATCTAAATCTAAATTGGCCCCTGATTTGTGGTATTCTACGTGATCTCTTCTAGATTATTCTACATAAGTTGGTAATATTTAAAAAAACAGCTTTATGTACATTTCAATTGTTTACATCTAAATGGTCCTCTTCAGCCGGTTGTTGCTTATAAATATATACATTAAATAAACAAGAATTAATATAATCTTCGTGAATATTTACAAAATAATATCCACAAAAAAGGCATTATAGATTTTCTACAAGAAGTACATTTAAAAAAAAAGTAAAAACAGTACTATATCATAATGTAAAAAAATCTTATAATTAAAAACAAAATAGAAATCATAAAAAATTTTGACACATGTTTTTTCTTGATTGTCTGTAATATTTTTGAATTAACTACAAAACTAACAAATGTTTGAAATACGCCATAGGCTATTACTTATAAATTCTATCTAATAGGAATAAATTCTAATACACTAATTTATAATTATTAAATTTGATTTATTAATCGATGCTTACCATGGAACTGATCGATGTCATATTGACATTAACGTTCAATTACATAATTTCAAAACGTTTATTAATAATCTGCAATATTATATTAAAATAAAAAATCGGAACTAAGCTATATATTCTATTATAATCTTACAATTATTTTTAAATTCGTCCAATTGTATACTCATATAATATGAAAATGAAAAAGTATTAATATATTTTTCTAAAATAAGATACAGCAATTTTTATGTATAAAAATCACTTCAATATATTGAAATTATACTTATTTAATAGGTACTAATTTGTCATTATGACTTTTTGAAGTGAAACTTCTTTAGTGTGTAATAGAGTAAAATATTAAGGTCGCGTCACGAGAATCATGCCTGCCCCTCTAGACAAGTGGCATAAACGCTAGTAGAATAGAATAATCAATGTATGGGATTGACATAAGCTTACGACTAGTGATTAGATTCAACGTATCGAATTTGTAATTGGTAGCCAAATGTAACGAAATGTCAGATTAGTACATAATTCCCCATACAGAAGTGTCACTTTTGACAAACGACTTCTGCTGTTAGCGTACGGCAAGGCGTTTGCGTTTATCGAAATAGAATAGACACGGAGCGTTTGCCACTTGTCTAGAGGGGCTGATGCCCGTGACCACAGAAAAGATGATCTTTAACCTATTCCGTGCCCGTGACGATGAAATGATATAATCTACTAGTGATTCACCTTAGCTTCACTCGGGTTCGTCCCTAGATTTAGTGCGAGCGAAGTCGCAGGCTCCGTTAGTCATACATATAAACCTTCATCTTAAATCACTCTATCTATTAAAAAATCCCCATCAAAATCCGTTGCGTAGTTTTAAAGATTTAAGCATACAGACAGAATGCGGGAAGCGACTTTGTTTTATAATATGTAGTGATACGCGGAGATAAGTTAACAGGCAGAATATTGGCTAATCGGTGATTGGTCAAAGATAAGCGTAGTACACACTAAGTGTATTTTTTTCATTCTATTAGTGCTACCCGTACGGCGCACACTTGTTATTTAGCTACAATCTAATATTATTGTTTTTATTTCAATTTAATTATTTATGATTTTAACTGATATAATATTATACTATTTATTTTAGCAAGTATTTAATAAAATAAAACGTAAAAAATTATTAAACATTCATGCTTTTTTCATCCCTTGTGTAATACATAATGTATTTACATTATATTCAATTTCAATTTAATTTATGCAGTATCAAATTACACAGTAGTTTTAGTGCACTTCATCATAGCATAAAGTTCAGCTTAAGAGTACAAGTACAATTTAATAGCATAAAACACCTAGTGTGTACACGCAGTCGAAATTGTAACCCCTACTGACTTCGGAAGGGAGTTTTTGTCTTTGCCATTTGTATTGGATTATGTGACAGAGAAAGCGCCATATTAACTTGTCTTCGCGGATAAAGTATAGGTATATGACATTCTTCAATCTTCATAGATCTCTATATTATTTTTACTATTTTTTTCAAACATGCAAAATATTTATTTTTTATGCAATAGTGTAAAAATCTAGATAAATGAAAAAAAATATGTAGTATAAAAATCTTTGCAAAGTTTCTATTAATTTATTAATCTTACAGATGATATAACTAATGAAGTTTCACTTCTAACACGTTTCCATAGAAACTTTTTTTTTACTTTTTAATTTTTTTACAAATTTTTAAGAATTCATATTCCTAATATATTCCTACATATTCTAGTTCTTAATTCAAACATTGTGCTAAGGCACTTGTAACGAACATTATGTGCGCTTTTTTTAAGCCAACTTAATTATAGCATTTTATTATTAATAAATATTTTATTACGAAATTATTAAAAAGATATTTGACATTCTCACAAAAGTTCCCTACTTTATAGTAGGGCGTATTTGGCGAGAATGTAAATTACAATGTAAAGCATTGTTTACACGATATACATACATCGATTACGTGTATCATGCTTATATCAGTTTTATCATATTTTTCTAAGTAAGTATATTATTTTTATTAACATAATAAAATCATATTGTGATTTTATGTTTTGTTTCGGCACTTTTTGACAAGTTTCTAATACCTACTATAAGAAACTTACAATTACATATTTTTTTATTTTAAATACTATATGAAGCAATTGAGTTTTTCAGCAGAATAGTTTTAAGGGGTTGATTATCAAAAATCTTTTCAATTATTTTTAATATGAAAAAATATAAAATATAGTTGACATGCAACAGTAATTAATTTTTTAGCGTTTTTGCTATGAATCTTAAAATTTAAATATATAATATAATAAAGCTTACAATGATAACAATTACATGTGCGTATTTATAGCGATCTCTCCAGAGCTCTGCTCGTAGAGTCGTCTAACTTGATCATGTGTCATTTGTGAGACTGTTGGGACCTTCGATACGTTGTTCAGTATTGGCTTTACCTATAAAAAAATAGAAATTATGAAAAAAACTGAAATAAACAAAAAAATACTTACTACTTTTTCTATATAAGAACAGGAGTGAAATAAAAATTAGAAATTATGAAAAACACTGAAATGTAAAATACTAACTACTTTTTCTTTTTTTATATATAAGAACAGCGGTGTTAAGAATTTTATGTGTTTGACCTTTATGTATGTATATCTGATCTTAGTATATCTCGTAATTACTAAATGACTAAACCGATTTGGACAATTCATAAGTATATTATATATAATTCGATTTGTCTTTGAATGCTTATATAATATACTAGCTGCGCCCCGCGGTTTCACCCACGTAGTTGCCGTTCCCGTGGGATTACAGGGATAAAAAGTAGCCTATGTCCTTTCTGAAGGTCTTCTCTATCTGTGTACCAAATTTCATCGAATTCGGTTCAGCGGTTTAGGCGTGAAAGCGTAACAGACAGACAGACAGAGTTACTTTCGCATTTATAATATTAGTTAGGATTAGTTTATTTAAATATTATAGTAATTACTCGTGTATATAGATAATAGATATAGTAAAAAATAAAAAAATGGCGGATATAAGATGCCACTAATTGTGTATTTTCATAGAATAAAAACATATGATCTCTTTGGAACGCTATATAACAGGCCCATTAGCTCAGTTGGTTAGAGCGTCGTGCTAATAACGCGAAGGTCGCGGGTTCGATCCCCTCATGGGCCATTTTCTATTTTGATAAAAAGTATACTGATCGTAGCAAATAATCCACTTAGTTTAGAATATCTAAATTAGGCTACATATGTAGCTACATCAATTCATACTTTTATTTACGGATAATTTTCATCTAATGATTGCGAAATCAACTATTATAGTAATAGTAGCTGAGATGACATATTTATATAGCATACCTTGTTATTGGGCATGCCAATAAATCCATTGCCGACAGTCCCGTTGGGTATAGTTCCATTTTGAACCGTCCCGTTCGGAATCACGCCATTAGCGATTCCCGCGCCAATTCTCGACACTGCATGTGCAAAATGTTGTACTGTACCATCTGTTATAAAGAACATAAATAAATTTGGAAAGATATATAAAATGAAAAATATACTAGTCGTTCGTCCCTAGCTTTAGCGCGAGCCGCCAGTAATTAAGTATGTAAAAACTTGATAAATTATACACTAAAACCTTCTTCGAGAACCACTCTATCTATTAGTGAAAGCAGCATGAAAATCGGTGCAGTAGTTTTTGAGTTTATCGCTAACATACAAACAGAAGCGGTGGAGGACTCTGTGTTATAATTGTAATGATGTGAAAATTGATTTTATCCATACCTTTAATAGTACCATTTTGTACATTGGTTGGTGCCGGTTGTGGCATGGAGGCAATTGCTTCAGCTTTCTCCATTTCCTCGAGCAATACTCGCGTAAATTCGATTTGCACGTCTGAAGAGTCTGTATCACCATCCACCTAAAAATTAAAAATAAATTATTAAAACAAAAAATATTACAACATTAGTAACTCACGCGATAGTCAAACCTAAGACCAGCGGTCTTATTTTCATCAAATGAATTACAGAGCCAAATAAGCCTATGTTACACTAATCCTCTATGGCATTTTACTTCTTTCTATAGTATAAATTTAACTATTAATTATCACTACATAGTATAAAAGAAAGTCGGTTCCCGTCTGTCTGTCCCTATGCTTAAATCTTTTAGATTATGCAACGGATTTTGATGCGTTTTTTTAATAAATAGAGTGATTCAAGAAGAAGGCTTTAGTATATAATTTGTCAAGTTTATATATACACTAAAATTTCCCGCGGTTTCGCACGTGTTATAAAGACCGGAAACCAAATTCTTTCTGAGTCGCGCGTTTTTGCAACATTTTACATTGAAGTTTTAATATTTATCATAGTGCGAAGTAATATAGCTTCCTTGAAAAACGGACTGATCAATACAAAAAATGTTTCAAATCGATCCAGTAGTTCCTGAGATTAGCGCGTTCAACCAAACAAACAAACAAACAAAGAAACTCTTCAGCTTTATAACATAAGTATAGATTTACTAGCGGAATCTATACTAAATATAATTATAATATTTAAAAAAGAATACTTACAATAATAAGTCGATGCTGTTGATCCAAACTTTTTAACATCGGTAAACTTAGTTCCCGGAATACTTCGAGACGTCTTCTAAAGGCAGCTACAGAGTCGTCTCTTCTGCCTCGACCGAGTTGTAGTTTTGAACAGTCCAGGAGGACCATTCGAGGAGTAACTTTAAACTATAAGAAGTAAAATATAAACAAAAGTTATATAGTTACGTAAGTATTTTCATGTATGTATTTCATAGACTAAGATCTAAAAATAATGATGATGGCTATTAATTGGTCGCAGATATATAAACACTTGGCTTGAAGTGGAGATAAGCTAACGAGTTAATATATAATTTAGCTACGCATATAAAGTATATATTTTTATATAAATCTATTGATTGTCAATATGTAGGGACATAAAAAGGCAGCACTATCTAGTTCCATGGTAAGCTACGAGACTTGTGTTGTGAATACCGGATAGTTGATACATACAAACATTCAACAACATTCGTGCTCATTATACAAATAAATGCCTCCAGCTGGACATGAACCTCGACCGCTGGCACAGCTAGTAGGGTCCACCAAGGGTCACTTCAAACTGTGCCAAACGTGTCGTCAACATAACCAAATATTTTAAGTCAAACATCTAAACTTACTTCTTTTTCATATAATTCCATCTGATCAAGATCTCTCGGATATCCATCCAATACAATGCCATTTCCACTGCGAGCCACGTCCCTGAGTGCAGCGTTTATTAGTTTGGTCACTATGTCTTTAGGAACCAGTTCTCCGGCACTCAGAGCTGTACGACATATTACACTATCTGATGCTGGACCTCCACCTGCATCTGCTAGTGCTCGGAGACGTTGACCAATGCTGAAAGAACAAGAATAAGATTATTCATGTACCTTTGTCAATATTTAATTACTTCTTTCAATTTATTAAAGTCAAGATTTTAACGGTTTAATGTTGTCACATTTGAGCGAAAAAATCCTTGGATTTCTTTTTCAATACCTGAAATGCATCCATCCTTGTTTCTGCGACACAGCCCTTTCGCATAACGCGGCTTTGTTACTGCCAGGTCCCCCTACAACCCACAGCGTTGGTGGCTTAGTCGCCACTCCTTGTACTCGAATCAATTCAGGCTATTTATAACATAAATAATATATATAAATAATATATTAATCATCTATTTAAATAATAGTCATATATAATAGCGTGATTGTTTATTAGATACCACAACAATATTAAATTCCCAGACCATCCCTTTTCCTGTCAGTATAAAGTGGAAACCGAATGAAAATTCTCACTATAGTTTCTAATTGTCCCAAACAAAGACAACTTGGAGCTGATTACTAATTTTGAGTTAAGTACGTTAAGATTTTATTTACCCTAGGGCTAAGAACCCTATCAACTCCATTTACTGGCATCATTTTCGGCGCGGCTGGGATCACTGGTACAGAAGGCTTCAACACTGGTACAGCTACAGGAGCAGGAGGTACAGTCGGTATGTCGTCTTCTAACTCCAAATCCTGAGCTTGTAATGAATCATCTTCATGAATTCTTGCAGGTGCAGGTTCGACGCCAACTATTTCACCTGGTATATCTGAAAGTTATTTAATATTATGTTGTGCGTAAATAATCTCCTCTATTTTATCTTATGAATATTTATTATTTTATAACAATAAATAATCAAAACCACTATCACCACCTAAAACTATGAATATAACTCATTTTTTTCTAATTTTATTTGTTTATGGTTACTATCTATTATTTAGACTAGCGACTCGCCCTCGCTTTGCTTGGGCTTTTTCCTAGATCTAGCACAGGCAAAGCCCCGGGATCCGCTAGTTATGCATATAAACCTTCCTCTTGAATCACTCTATTTATTAAAAAAACCGCATCAAAATCCGTTGCGTAGTTTTAAAGATTTAAGCGTACAAAGGGATATAGGGACAGAGAAAGCGACTTTGTTTTATACTATGTAGTGATACGTTAGTCTAGGATTTACCTCGAACTTAAAAATAATAATTATGTTACATTAAAGGCTGTCGTCTCACCATAGTATGAGAATGACAAGAATAGCAATTGCCTCTGTGTTTTCGCCAAGAGTACTTGTGCACTATAAATGTCTACTTCTGTCACTTAACTAATCTCAGTGAGATTGGCCGCCATGGGTGAAATCAATGATAGGTAAGGTATATATTAACAACTCCTTGAGTATTTTCCCCTTTAAAACGTATTCAGTAAGATAATTACGACGGCTTTCATTTACAAATATTTAGTATACGTATAATGTATATACACAGTACTCACCGCGGGCCCCAACACCGACTCCGTTCATACTTTGATCTTCAACAGCACCAAGTATTTGAAGAACAGCAGCTCGAAAATCTTTATACACTTCTTCAGGATTTCTTTCTCCATTTACCTTCAATTAAGGAAATATATTTTTATCAACTTTTGTAATTTTAAAATCTCATATTTGATTTTATAATCAGAGTTATTAACCTTTGAATTTGTAGATACAATGATGTAAAGCTATGTTGTGAAGAAAATGTTAAGGTCTGGTTACCTTGATATAAGAACGCAAATAAAAATAAACCTTATTCATAAAGAAAGTTATTATTACATCAAAATAAAAGGTAGATAGCAATACAGTTTCGACCGTACTTTATATTTTCATGAAACAAGTTATCAAAGTTTCAGTAGCAGATATTAGATTTCTGAATGCTCAAAAATTCTATTTACCTTACATGAAAGTTCAGCAGAACAAAGAAATAAATGTGTTTGTTACTTCGAAATAGTATTTGAACTTTTAAAAGCTCATAACATTATCTGAAGAATTTATATGACATTTCTAAGTATTTCATGCGTAATACCATAAATATTATAAACGCGACAGTTTTGATGTTGTTTGGATAGATGTTTGTTACTCAATCACGCCAGAATGCCTATATTATTACGACTGAGTAACTTTCAACGGGTTTTTAGATTACTCAGACATGAGGTATTTTACGGCTGTAAAAAGTATCCTAAGTATCATAGGATTTACTTAGGACTAGCTCGAAGCTGAACTAATCACTAGTACGTTGAAGGTTAGGTACATTTTTGAATATCATAGAAGATGAATGCTCGTACCCTTGAAGTAAAACATATAGATGTTGACTATCTCTATACCAAATTTCATCAAAATTTACCTAGTAGTTTTCTCGTGATGTGTTCCCAGATAGACAGACTGATAAAAATTCGAATAAATAGAGATTCGGGTTTTTGCATCGACAATAATGACTATTTCAATAAGATTTAAAAAAGTATTTAATGTACACATTCGACATATTTTTTATATGTACATAGATAATGACCGTTGTTTTTAAATATAATTAATAAAAAATACTATTAATGTTATATTAAAATAAATACGTTGAGACATTTTTTTACAACAGCGCCATCTAATTCCCTGGTAAGCTACGGGGCTTGTATTACGGAAACCGGATAGTTGATATACTACACATATAAATTTTAAATACATACATACTATAAATATTAACACCCATGATTGGAGAACAAACATTCGTGCTCAACAAATGAATGCCCCCAGCGGAACTCGAACCCGCGACCGCTGGCGCAGAAAGTACGGCGCACTGCCAACTGAGCCAAACGTGCCAAAAAAATGGAAGGAAAATGTTACAAAGAGATGCCAAACTAAATAAACTAAATGCAAACAGCAAAATTCCGTTTTACGTTTCTAATGCGAATTGAAATAATCATTGAGACGTTAGTGATGTAGAATTAAGACAGGTTGTTTACTGAATAATAAAGAAGTGGCCTCTAATGGCTAATGCAGGTCCTAGACCACGCCTCCACCGCACGTGTAATAAAAAGAAATAAACTTATCCATAATAAAGTAAAGTATTCGTGTCACCATTAAAATTTCACTTCAACCTACCCCGCACCTGCCCGGTCACATGTCCTCGAAAAACTATAAGCATCTGTGTTTATTCCATTTTTCCTTGTTACCAAATTAAATATTACTAAACTATTGATTTACTTTTGCTTTGCTCAAGAATGCTGTTAGGTAAATCAAAAATTTTAACATTTCTTTACATTTTTTTGATATTATATGTGTTTGTATGATTATTTATAGCAATTACGAATAATAATTAGAAATTAAAGACTGAATTTGTGGAAAAAATATATGCATTTTATATTGAACTGAAAGGGTTTATTCAGGCTTTGAAGACGTTAACAAGAAAGTTGAATTGGAAATATTTCACAAAAATGTTATAATTGCAGAATAAAGTGACAATTTTTGACAAAAAATTGTTTTTCCAGATGCAATTTCGAAAAGGAACGCTATACGAAATGTTTCTGAAGGACTAGTAAGATAAGTTGTTGCTTATAAAATTTTGAAAGAATTTTGTTTTTGGTGTTTCTTTGTTCTATAGAAATGAGGTCTTGTCTTATCGACTCTTACACACGTGCTTATAACAAGTTCTTTCCAAACAAAATGTAGAGCAACCAAGTGATATTATTTAAATGGCTTATTTATTATTTTTATAAAAAATAATATTATTTATATATCATGAACGTTTTAGGGTTAACACCATAAAACATCCAAGATTCTTCCAAATAATACAACCAACCAATGTTGAACGGCAGAGACAGTAAACAACGTACGAGTATTTCGTATCTGAAATGTCTTAAATATTGAGTAAATGTTCTTTTCATCGAAGAAATCGACACATTGTTATTCTTCTACTTCATAAGTCAAAGTTTTACCAAGTCAATTGGAACATTCAATGAAAATCGTAGACTGCCTATAAATTTGTGAATTTAGCTTGAATTGTATTAAAAGACAATCTATTAATCATTAATAATGTGGACTTATCGATTTTTCTGAATCATCACGCGTCAAACATATTTGTCGTTTCGAAGAATAAAACTTTATTATCGTACACAAAATGGATAATTACCGGTAGTTTAATAAGACACCAATTATAATTATATCGCTTCACAAACTTCTTTAAAATGAATAATTTGTTATAAGACACCAATTATAATAGTATGACTTCAAAGTGGATAATTTGTCAGAATATAAGAAACGGGATTTTATTTATTTACAATCACAGTTATTGTTCATGTATAGGTATGTAGGTATGTTTATAAATTTATATGTAAAAAACGGCTCGATAAACGGAAATATGAGGTTTTGCTTCTAAGTACTTATCTAACTAGTAACTACATATATAGATCTACTAGAAAACCCGGCCAGCTTCGCTGGGCGTAAGTTAAAATAAATTAAACGGTTTTTATATATATATATATATATATATATAAAAATTATATATATATTTTTTTTATTAAAATATATATTTTAATAAAATAAAAATACTACTCCTTACTACATTTTGGCCACGTACCATCTATAATCTAGAAATAGAAATACGGCGCCATCTGCGGGATATCTGTGCAACTTAGATGCCAAACCACCATCTATTAGGATTTTATAGAACTAACCGATAAATACACACTAAAGTCGTATAATATACATTTAATTTGAAATAAAATAATATTGCGACTATAAATTAAGATGTAAGCTATCCTATCTTTCAAGTTGGATTAAACTGCACACGGTGTGCAAATTTGATTAAAATCGGTTAAGTAGTTTAGGAGACCATCGCGAACAAACAACGTGACACGTACTATAATTTGAGATTTAAACTATCCTATCTCTCAAGTTGGATCGAACTGCACATGGTGTGCGAATTTTATTATAATCGGTTAAGTGGTTTAGGAGTCCATTGAGGACAAACATTGTGACACGAGATTTATATATATTAAGATTTAGATCTACTACTAAAATAAAACGTTGTGCGATGGCTCATGTACTTAAGTACAACTCAAGTAGGTAATGAACGAGTATAAACTCGTACGTTAATTTAAGATTGGTATGCGATATAGGATTGGCTACATTGTATATTGTTTTAAATTACCGTTTCTTTTTATGAACTCTGTTTATTTTAATTTTTTGCAGAAGCGAAACAAATAGTCGATGCGGTTAGCTATTGAATAAAAATTGTTTATAGAGCAAACTGGAGTGTAAGTAGTTACATAAGTTTTGTTTTTTATCCTATACTAGCCTTTCCCGCGGCTTCGCACGCGTTCTAAAGACTGGAAACCAAATATCTCCCGTTTTTACAACCCTTTTCATTGATGCTCCGCTCTATTATATACATTTATATGGTAAACGGACTATCCAACTCAAAAAGAATTTTTCAAATCGAACCAGTAGTTCCTGAGATTCTAGTGCGTTCAACCAAATAAACAAACAAACTCTTCAGCTTTATAATATAAAGATAAGTGGCTCCGGTGGGATTTACTTAGGACTAGCTCGAAGCTGAACTAAACACTAGTACGTTGAAGGTTAGGTACATATTTGATTATCATTATAGAAGATGAATGCTTGTACCCTTGAAGTAAAACAAGGGGTAGAAAGACGGTGGTGTTATTTCAACTATCTGTCACATACATGGAAAATATTTTAAATTTCTTATATATACGAGTACCTATTTTAAAATCATTCGATGGATGTTCCTGTGAACATGTTTGAAATCGTATTCGATAGTATCCTATCTATGAAAGATGTAATTACTCTTCAAGTATAATATTCGTACCTCAAGTTTAGCTTTTGAGGAGCTTTTGGGATCGAATCGTGTGTTACAGTTTTAGAAAAGTTAAATCAAAATGTCATAATTATATATACCGAACGAAGTTTTCTTACATAGTTCTTGAATGTCACCATTTGGTTGTACTACATTCCAAAAAGCTCTACCTATTAAAACAAAACCGTATCGGAGTTTAAGCGTATATTATACCTATTAATTTTACTTTATAAACACGTTTTAATAAATTAGTTAGTAAAGATTTTTCAGAAAAGAGATATTTGTCTCGTAGTAAAAAGTATTCTATATACTATTGAGTTGGATTCGAACTCTCTCGTGATGTGGTCACAGACACACAGACAGACGGGAATTCTAAAACTATGGATTCGGATATAAGAATATTTCAACAAGATTTTCACAATCATTTAATGCTCAAATTCGACTCGGAAAATATATCTGTAGATTTCATTTAAAATTGTTAAGCAGTAGTTTGAAGTAGTTAGTATAACTTTTCCAATAAAACTTGGTTTCCCGCTGGGTCTTTAAAACAGCCCGAAGCCGAAATGCTCTCTTCATAAATAACATAGTGAGTTAAAAAATGTCTGTGTAAATACTAAATAATAAAGTTTTAAGAAGGTAATAAATAGAAGTCCAAATCAAATATTATAATTAAATTGTATAACTATACCATAATAATAAACAATATACCTACATACTTATATAATTAAATTTAACAAAGTGTTTCAGTGGCATTTTAATTTTTTTTTAATTCCAAACTAGTTTTTGCCTGTGGCCTTTTTCAGTTTAGAACTTTAAATCTAGATTAGAATGAGCTACTTATAGCTTTCATCGATATTAAGAGATAGCAAACTACAAGCATGTATTTGTTTTGTTAAATATGCATGGCAAATGACAACTCGTAATTCAGTCTTCAATACGTAAGTCTGAACCAAAATATTATCTTCCCTTATATAATACTAGCGACTCGCCCTCGCTTCGCTCGGGCTCTTCCCTAGATTTAGCACAGGTAAAGCCGCGGGATCTGCTAGTTATGCATATAAACCTTCCTCTTGAATCACTCTATCTATTAAAAAACCGCATCAAAATCCGTTGCGTAGTTTTAAAGATTTAAGCGCACATAGGGATATAGGGATATAGGGACAGAAAAGGCGACTTTGTTTTATACTATGTAGTGATTATTACATAGTATATGTATCATACAAAATTCTCTACTGAATGCGTTAATGTTATCCACTTCGATGAATTGTATATTTATTTTAAAACATGCTACAAAAACTCATTTTTTTCTAGAGACTGGATAGTATCCGTGCATTATTAAGTAATTTAACAATATTATATAATTAATAATTAAAATTACCTAATTATAATCGAATATAATAATTTAATAAAATTAAGATATATAGATTGCATATGTGATAACTTTTTTACCTAGTCATAAAAATAAGTATTGGCCCATGAGGGGATCGAACCCGCGACCTTCGCGTTATTAGCACGACGCTCTAACCAACTGAGCTAATGGGCCGATGAAGAATTGAATAAAATTTTAGAAATAAATGTCTTGGATCATATCCACTTTAAAATTAACTTGTTGTAAATACCACGATAATAAAGTTTGGATAATGGATTGGATTTCTCGATATCTTTGTATATCGTCGGCATAGGTGGAAAACTAAATAACTGCGAATTTGGCCAAATTGACATTTAATTATTTTCATAACACCCAAAAAATACCGCATATTTTACTCTAACAAACATTTTCATATCTTGTCCCGTTTCAGAAATATAGCCATTTTTGTATTCCAAATGCTAAAGTAAATATGCTGAAACTAGCACTAAACAGTAGAAGGAAAAAGAATCAACTGAATAAATAAATTGATAACTATGATTTATGATCAGTTGAATGTTTAATGACTTAAATAAAATAAGTTGTTTAATTTATCTTGGAAAAAAAAATTGGAAAAAGAATCAGTAAATCGCGATTTTCTCCAAACTAGAAAATTTGAGTTAGTTAGTTCTCCACCTACGCCAACGATATCTTTATTATTTAATTTATTGTTTTTTATTGATATGCTTTATTTATTAACAGCTATACATATCTAGATATATTAATTTCTGAGTCGAATATGTAGACCTACATTTAATATTTTGAGAAAGCGTTATTATAATAGTCTTATCAATCATCTTATCAATAAGAGGCCAAATCTATATTTTTGAAGTGAAACTTCTTTAGAATCGTTGTGATTTCAAACTCGATGAAACGAAAAAATAACTCCATAGGCACTCAGAGACGGGGAAGAGTTAGCATTAGTTAGATCTCGCCCACCGCGAGTCAGTGGCATTTCTAACTCTGTCTAACTCGTGGATGTGACTTTCGCGCTATCCCCCTTTCTCAACGAGCTTAGACGGGGTTATTTAGTATAAATATAAACGAGATTTAAAAATTAGTTTGCCAAAGAAGTTTTACTTCTGACATGTGTACTTTGTACACACGCACTTTTAATTTTTTTTAGAATTCTTGTCTGTTTGTGACCGCATCACGAGAAAACCACTTAACGGATTTTGATGAAATTTATTAGAAATCGAAGAAAGAAATTGAAGAAGTAAAATAAGATAAAATAAGAGCTAGTTAGAATGGCATAGGGCGAATCGCTATGTTATGCAATGTAATCTATACTAATTTTATAAAGCTGACGAGTATGTTTGTTTGTTTGTTTGTTATAGTCCGTTTATTTAGGAAGGCTATAGGCTATATTACATCACGCTGTGAGCAATAGGAGCGGAGCATCAATGAAAAATGTTACAAAAACGGAAAAGGCGGGCCTTAGTTCTGCGAGGTACCAAACCGTGCGACTCAGAAAGAATTTGGTTTACGTGAACGCGTGCGAAGCCGCGGAAAATGCTAGTCGTATGGAAATAAAATCTTTTTATTTTTAAATCACTTAAACGTGCATAGGATTATCGTGTCAAGTTCAACCTCAATTATTATTGCCCTTCCATGAAACCATCATTAGTTCGTCATGCATATGCTTTATACGGTTCGCTATGCTTTCGTTAAATTTATAAATTAAAGTCTAACTTAGTCGAATCTATACATAAATGTTTCTTGGAAATTTTAATTGCATTAGTTATTTTAATAACGATGCAGTGGCCAAATCTATAATTTTTTGAATTTTTGTCTCTCTGTCTTTTTGTGACCGCATCACGAGAAATCTACTAAATTTGACTAAATTTGGTATGATGGATGATAGCTCCGGGTACAAATAGGAAAAATTTTTTGGGGGCGGATCCGCAGAAAGTGCTACCCTTATAGAAAGTATCTTTTCAGTTTTTTTTGGTCTCTACATTTCGTTTCGACTTTAACTTAAGCTTGTCAAAAATGTAACATAATACTTATTATGGTTCCTAAAAGATTAACTAACACAAAAAAAATGTTGTGTAATTAACTGTTATTTTATTATGTTTAGTTATTGAGTTTGTAAATGCTAATTGTAGCTCATTCATATTTTGATCATCTATTCAGCTGAATACGTATTTAAACCGAGACTGATGAATTTCAAGACTAAACTAATTGATATTTTGTCGAAATTACTTTAACGAAGAAATTAGACATTCAGTTGATAATGTCACTAATGTGTGTTCTTTCTTTAATATTTTCATAAAATATTTACTCAATCATTTCTAATAAGTTACCTATAACATGTTGAGTCATTCGATATAATAAATAATGTACTGTTTGCCCTATTATACTTATTTTCAACGGCCTCGGTGGTGTAGCGGCAAGCATGTACGGCCACATATCGAGAGGTCCTGGGTTTGACTCCTGGGTCGGGACAAGTTTAGTTATTGAGTCTTTCTGTTTAGTAAGTCTCAGTAACAGCCTGGAGTTTGGAAGTTGGCGGTGTGTCACCCCCGGGCCTCGGAGAGCACGTAAAGCCGTCGGTCTTGCGCCTTAGCTCTCACTGGTCGTGTCGAGAAGTCGTTCCACCGGAGTAAGAGAGTGATAAGAACAGAGAGTGCACTTGTGTCTACGCTTCTTACACTTGTACACAATAATATCTCGTGCGTAGTTGGCTAGTCACAATGAGTTGGCCGCCATGGCTGGAATCGGTCGGAGAACATTACTATACAAGTACTTGTAACAATTTTTTTTGATTGAGCAGTTCTTGGAATGGAAAATTGTCTTGAAATTTATGATTAGGAAAAATTTGGTTTTCATGGATTAACTTTTAAGGTGGCTAAAAGATAGATAATTATTAAGGCAAAGTATGGATTCAGAAACTACAAGCATTTCCACCAAACAAACAAACAAACTCTCCAACTCCATAATATTAATATAGAATACTCCCCTAAATGTCTCGCAATAACAATCTCACGGTGAAAAGCATATGAAAATCTCTAGTTTGATAGCTTCTGAAAACGGCCCAAACAAAGACAAACTAAGCGCGGGACTTTTATTTATAACAATATGGACTGATAAGTCATTACAGCAATGTGACTTCGTAATAAAATTCAAAATCTCGGATTCAAATAGGAACGAAGGTTAATCTATACAATATAATAAAAATACAATAAAATAAAAACTTACGTATAATAAAAGTATTTTTTTAAATCTTATTGAAATAGTCATTATTATCGATACAAAGACCGAACCTACAGTTTTTAGAATTTTTGTCTGTCTGTCAATGTGTGGACAGCTTTTGATGAAATTTAGTATGAAGATAGCGATAAGATAGATAGAGGATATCCGGATTAACGTATGTTGGGACATTATTACACACAGCGCTATCTAGTTCCGTAGTAAGCTACGAGGCTTGTGTAACGGATACCAGATAGTTGATATACTACATATATAACTTTAAATAAATATAAATATAAGCACCCATGACTGGAGTACAATCATTCGTGCTCAAGAAATGAATTCCCCCAGCGGGACTCGAACCCGCAACCACTGGCGCAGCAAGTAGAATGTCCTATAGATAGGAATTTTTTACTAATAATTAAAGGCGCCTTGCCTTTGGGAGAGTCACTAGTGAATAATAAAGTTACTGTCTAACTCATAAAGTCCAGTAAATACGCCAACAACTGTAGACACGACTGATTCATCGCCAACACCGCCCGTACGTAATTGCTGTGGCAAGACAGTGACATTGTACATGGCCGTAATATACGCGGTCGATAACGTGATGTTTTATTGATGCTTATCGATCCGTTACGTTTACGTGATGTCACGTGTGATAGTCACTGTCCACAGCTGTTCTCGTGTTTTGGTAACAATTTTTACAGAAGGGCACGGTAGTAATACTAAAAATATTATTAACTACCGACTTATCCTTGGTTTACTCGAGTTTCTATATTTGATTATTATTTAATTTTTTGTAGTACAAAAAGGGGCACGAAACGCAAATAGCAAACGATGCATCTGATGGTAAGCGATTGTTGCTCATAGATATGGAGTTGCGAATGCTGTGTCGGCCTTATATTTTTTTAATTTTGTATATCTAGGAAAGATCCCTAAGTATTTTCTTCAATTTTTGTATTTAGAAAAAGTTTTGCTCTTTTTATTATATCTGAAAATTTAAATTTTTACATCTTATCCTAAAAACTTTAATAAAAAAGTTTAGAAAGCCAGACAAGACTATCTAAGTATAATCAAAAACAAACAATTTCCGATTATTAATGGATAACACTAAACCTCGTTAATAGCTACAAAACAAACAAAGGAAATTATGAACAAATAGATGAGAAATGGACACTGAACTAATTATTTTAGTTTTTGCCCCTTTATATATACTTACATATATACTATAATATACCTAGTACCAACATATATTAAATGCATGATAGGAAATATTAAAAATCTTTTATTTATCTATACCTCTATACAAATATTATAAAGCTGAAGAGTTTGTTTGTTAGTTTATTTCTTTGTTTGAACGCGCTAATCTCAAGAACTACTAGACCGATTTCAAAAATTCTTTCACCATAAGATATGTAGGCACGTGATCCCTAAGTACTGTAGGCCATATAATTTACCACGGGCGAAGCCGGGGTGGATCTCTAGTATCAAAATATTTATTTTCAATACGATGCAACAAAAGTACGGCGACAAACAAAAAATTTGCAGGAGTTGCTTACTGCAGCTATTATTAAAATGCAAGTAGTAATGGCTACTCAAAATTACCACTATTCATGTGGAAAAATAAACTTGGCCCATGAGGGGATCGAACCCGCGACCTTCGCGTTATTAGCACGACGCTCTAACCAACTGAGCTAATGGGCCGGTTGGATATCAGTATCAAAGAATGAATATTATGTCTAGTCTCTACATAACACCCTGTTTACTTTGTTATGCTACAATACCATGTATTTTATTGAGCAATAAGTAAATAATAAAATAAGCTTTATTAAAAAATATTTTATAACATTCTAAACTTATAAGTAAACTAGCGGACCCTACAGACGTTGTCCTGTACATATAGAAAATTTTTATAAACTTTTGCTCCCGGTGAAATGTTTTAGTATGCATGCGCAAAACAGCGTTGCCTAGCAACGACTTATTTATAATTGAATATGTCATTTATTGTGCAAATGTATAAATTACTAAATAATATAAAAAATACATTATCTAGTGGACCGAATTGTGAATCTAAACCATTCTCGAATACACTCGAACACACACAAAACATTTCATCAAAATCGGTCCAGTCGTTTAGGAGGAGTTCAGTCACATACACACGCACACAAGAAATATATATATTAAGATACATTAAAGCATCTCTGAAACGGTTGGGCCGATTTTGACGGGAATTTCACTTGCAGATAGCTATTGTTATAAGGAGTAACTTAGGCTACTTTTATTTTTATAGAAAATTATAAAAACCCTTTAATTAAGGCAACGAAGCGAGCCCTAACACTATCCCATAACCCAAGTACTTTGTGGTATACTTTACTGAACAACTATCGCGCCTATAGATTTGTGCTTTAATATCTAGATCTGTTACCTGTCAAAAAAATATATAAGTTTATAACCATTATGTTTATTGGAATTTAGATAGAATGTTAAATTGTACTACTAACGTTAGCTGTTGGAAAACCAAAGTCTCACAAAGCTCAGATTTTTGATAGTTTATTTTAACAAGTCCTTACAAAGCTCAGCTTTTTGCTAGTTTATTTTAAACTACGCCCAGCGAAGCGTGCTTGCGTAAGTATCCCTGGGACCCCGACACCATTGGATACCATTAAGTGTTTAAAACAGCAAGACTAAAGGCCTAAAATTTGAACCTTTAAATCTCTTACTCTACCATAGACTCTAGGCATGAACCCTAGGTACCTAATAATCTAAGTTCTATTCTCAACTTCTGATAGTATGGCTCAGTTTATAGTGGCCATACTTGCTGGTTAAACGGTCGCGGGTTCGAGTCCCGCTTGGGCATTTTATTTGTTGAGCACGAATGTTTGTACTCCAGTCATGAGTGTTTATACTTACAATATGTATGTAACTATTTAAAATTATATGTATATGTGTAGTTTATCAACTAGTTAATTGCAAGTATTGTAATTTAAATAAACAGTGACCTATAATGTTGCATTATTGCCTGCATTTTTTATGTACAACACGTTTACACTTGCACAGTCTACATTGAAATGGAAGTCATAATTTCATATACAATAGTAATAAGTTAAAAGGCTGGAAACGGTGATTTTCTTATTAAATATGCAACTACTGTCCAGTAAAAGTTTTCTTTAATACCCCGTGTGGTTATTATGCATGACGTATTTGCTTATTGCGTTTTACGCGATTTTTTAAATATATTCTGTGCTTGCGTGAAAGTTAAAAGTGCAGTTTGTTCACAATTATCACGGAATAGGTAAAAATCATCTTTTCTGTGATAATTATGTATAGGTACCTCTTTATGTTTATTTTATATAAAAATTTCTTTATTTGGTCGAAAATATACTTTTTACCGACTTTAAAATTGGGAGAGTTCACTAAAATTTGTAAACTCGGGTGTATGGTAGGAAATGCTAAGCAGATTGTGATGTGATGATTCATTTTATGTTTAAAAGTTATGTATACTGTTTTAGTTAAAAATGTCTAAAAAGTACCAACTATAGTATATGTGAAACAGTGTTGCCTGAGGTTTTGATGCACGCAGCATTCATACTAACTTTTACTATCCTTATTAGATTAACTTTGCTGTAGGAACCCTTGGGCCATGGAGTCAAAGTGCTAATACTAAAGTGCACTTTTTAAAAGACACCTCGTCTTATCGCCTCTACTGGTGACAGGAGAGCTGGCTCATTTTTCGCCCAAAGAATCAGCATTGCCATACAGCGGGACAATGCGGCCAGAATACTTGCCACTATTCCGCGCGGACAAGACTTGTCACTACATAGTATAAAACAAAGTCGCCTTTTCTGTCCCTATATCCCTATGTGCGCTTAAATCTTTAAAACTACGCAACGGATTTTGATGCGGTTTTTTTTAATAGATAGAGTGATTCAAGAGGAAGGTTTATATGCATAACTAGCAGATCCCGCGGCTTTACCTGTGCTAAATCTAGGGAAGAGCCCGAGCGAAGCGAGGGCGAGTCGCTAGTAGAGTAATAATTAAGTGTACATTTGCTTTGTAGATATAGTAAATTCCTTTATTGTAAATAAATATTCAACTTTGCACTGAATATCTCGAATTACGAAATCAATATTTTTACCATTCTCATCGAATGGCAATACCTTTTTTACTTAAACACTATTTCTTTAGAATGTCTAAAAGCTCTATTTAAATACTTTTTAGTTCGCTGAAACCGTGAGGCGTGTGATAAGTGTTATCTGTCTATTCCTTGTCTAACTAATAGGTATAATAAGTCCAAAAATGTGGTTCCTAAAAGGCAGATCGCTTTTCGATTACAATTTGTAAACTAACTATAAAAATAATCATGGCCCATGAGGGGATCGAACCCGCGACCTTCGCGTTATTAGCACGACGCTCTAACCAACTGAGCTAATGGGCCTGATAACATTATATGTTAAAAAATATTACTGGTATATCATAATTCATAATATTTATTATATACTATCTAAAAGCCATAAAACTTTACAACCCTAATGATAATCTATCAATGTTGATGAATTTTAAAACGTAAGACGTTTACACCTCGAATATTAATGGTAAGAGATTCATCCTCCATAAATATTATATTTTCTATTAAAAAGCTTTATTTTAAACCATGGCTTTATGACTATACTTTTATATTCTCGTTTTACAAATAAGTTGAAAGTAAAATATTTTTGTGTTATTAAAATGATTATCTAATATGTTGCTAAAGTAGTGTGGCCCGTATCACTTTCAAAAGATGACATCTGATGCCATTTTTTGTCAAAAAAAATGGCCCATGAGGGGATCGAACCCGCGACCTTCGCGTTATTAGCACGACGCTCTAACCAACTGAGCTAATGGGCCTGTTATGTGAGCATATTAAAGAACGAAGAAGACATGAGCTCTAACTATCCCTACGTAACACCCTTTTTTACTTTATTATGCTACGATACCGTGTATTTTAATGTGCAACTAGAATTGCCTGCGGCTCCGCCCGCGTCCTAAAGACCAGAAACAAAATTCATAAATTTCACATAGCGTGTGATGATTTATAGCCGGTTTGTAACGGTTAGTTGAGTTTTCTCAAAAATGAGAGATCCTGACCCTGATAACTAGCTATCATCATACCGAATTTCATCAAAATCTATACAGTGATTTTCTCGTAATGCGGCCCCACAAACATACATGACAAAAACTATAGAGTCTGCCACTGTATCGATTATAATGACTTTTTCAATAAGATTTTCCAAAAAAATATTCTGTTTACAGATTCGACTAAGTTAAAATTTTATCATATTATGTAGAGATGTATAGATAAGTAAACAATAAATTAAAAGTAAATAAGATTAAGCTTCCATAAATATGTAAACTAAGTTAAATACATTATGGCGCTATAGTGTAACTTTCGTACATTCCTAAAACACACCTTAATAACTTCCTCTTTTTTGACGTCGGTTAAAAAGAAAAATCTGACAAAGTTAAAATTAGGTACTTACTGCAATTAACATGTTGCTCTGGTCGAAGTAATCTGCGACAGGCATCACATTCTTATAGAAGTTGTTTAGTTCCATTCTTGCCAAACTCAGCACGACGTGACCCAATCGAGCCCCATACTCTATCTGCCGCTCCAGTACCCTTTGTCTCCAACTGATTAGCACCACACCGCTTATCGTCTGGATCTAAAGATGAAAATTAAGATTTATATTATTTAGTTTCTTTTTAATAGTAAATTTTTGGGTAGGTACTGTCTTAACAATTGTATAAATGGCCTTTGATATGTGTAATATCCTCCTTAGTCTGTCTCGTAACCAGGATTGCTATAAAGCATTAGCGTCAGAAATCAAAAAAGAAAATTGCGAAAACTTTAAATAGACATTTATTTAAAACTAACAACTCAACCTCACTTCGCTCAGGTTCGGTCCTAAGTAAGTTTTGAGAATTAGTACGGAATAGAAGCCAAATAATTTCGTGAATAAAACTTTTCCTACGTCCTTCCCGTGGTCTCAGCGGATAATTTATTTTAAACAAACATACAAAAAATAATGAAATATTTCTCTTTCTCAAAATATAATTAATGTTTTTCTCATCATGTGGTCATGAACATGAGAAACAGGCAAAAAATCTAAAAATAACAGTTTCGGTCTCTATATTAAGACTATTTAAAATGTCGCCGTTTCATTACTCTTTTCTTGCCTTAAAGAAGAAAATTAAAAAAAAGTGCGTGTGTACAAAGTACACAAGAAGAATTTAAATTAAGGCTAACTCTTCCCCGTCTCAGTGCCTGGTAGTATGGACTTATTTTTTCGTTTCATCGAGTTTGAAATCACAACGATTCTAAAGAAGTTTCACTTTTTCCAGTTTCCAGTGTTCCAGTTTCACAAAAAATCTTTATACAAGCAGTTTAAAGCTTATTATAAATTGAATAAAGACATATAATTCTTAAAAAAGTTCCACTATGTTTGCACTTAATGATACGTGCATGTTACCGCCTAACGAATCGCGTGTGTAATTATTATATTTATTTACTAAAGCACGAGATATCATCGGTGACTCGGCTCTTTCAGAGTATAGATTCGAACAATTATTTGTATTTCCAGAATATTTTTGTACCAAACAAAATTGCGTATTTGCAAGCCGGCTAACTCATTCTAAGTGCACTTCTCATAAAAACTGTATTATTTCAATAATATTACGTATGCTCGAAAATATGAAATTTTAAATTAAAAAAAATATATTATCATTAACAAAATTGAATATATTTATTTCGAATACATTATAAATACGTACTATTAAAACGCTAAAGATTTTGGTAGCCTTTGAAAAATTTACTGAGATGAAGTTAGCCGACTTACGAATGACGGTATTGATATCAAAGATCTCTTAGAAAACTTTGTCACGTAAAAAGTAAATTTCGTGCACATAAATATTGTAAGGAATATCATATCTAATTGAAGCCCTAATATCAAGGTTAGAAAATACCACTTGCCTACGTATAGGTTCTCGTATATAGAGACTCACTGGTCAGAGAAGCCAATACTAACCATTAAATTCAACGGCTCCTATCCTTGACTTATATAATACTACACTAGCTCACCTTCGCTTCGCTTGGATTAGTCCCTAGATTTAGCGAGCGAAGTCGCGGGTTCCGCTAGTTATATACTAAAACCTTCCTCGAGAACCACTCTATCCATTGCTGAAAACAGCACAAAAGTCAGTGGAATAGGTTTTGACTTTATGGCGAACAGACGCGGCGGAGGACTTTGTTCTATAATATGTAGTGATAACTAGCAGACTTTATATAACAAGAAGTATCTACCGCTGGTTTAAATGAGGTGCTAATTGACGATATCTATAAAATACCAACCTCTCAACCTTTTGAAAGTTAAAGTATCAAATGACGGGAAACTCCGAAATTAAATATAAATAACCGATACTAATGTACCGATACGATTGACTCTAAATTTATATATTTCAGATGAAAATTAAAATAAACATTTAATATAGAAAATAATAACGACTAAGAAAAAAATATAAATCGCATAATTTGTACATACTAAATAAATAAAGAGCCAGACATATTGAACGATTTTGGCGGCCATGACATTGAGTGCTGAGGGTCCATCAAATCAAAGAGGTCAGAAAATAATTTCATATTTTATTAAAGGGCTTAATTAATAATATAATTATATACTTACATAACATATATAAATAGCTACCGCGAGTTCTCATCCATCGTAAAATATTATTATAATCGATATAATGAAAATTTGTCAAAATGCAGGATTACTATTCTATTATCCGGTATACAACACAGTGTCAATTAGTACACAGACACTCAGGGTCATGGGAATTTCATTGAAGGCACATGCTAGCTACTTTTACTAGTGCTTTCGAGAAGCTATAAATATAAATTTTCTTGTATAATAATGAAGAAAAATATATTAAACCTAGTTTTTATAATTATAATTACATATTTAAGTGAATAAAATATTCGTTTAATATTGAAAAGATAGGAACTTATAAGCAATAATCGTAACTAGATCACTAAAGTAGCAATCAATTCGAGTAACTTCGCAATTACTTCTCGCCGTCCTCCGGGAGCTGTTTCCGTACAATTCCATTAACATTACCTCCATAATTCGCAACTACGGCACGGCCTGAATAGTTAAAATATTGGATAGTTTTAATCAAGATCTTTTATATTATGTATAACTCTAGCTTGTTACCGTGACTTAGCTTAGATGCGTCCCTAGATAAACTGCCTACAATCTGTGCTACAAGTGTAGAACGAAGTGGCGAATAATGTACGGCTACACCCGAGAGGTCCTGGGTTCGAGTCCCCCAACGTGCGATCACCACATTATGGTAGGGGGGGCTTAGTAGCGATCGACAGCCGGCCGGCGCGAAGCTAAGAAACGCGCAAGAGGGGCCCATTTCGGTAGGCGATGACCAAACTTTACACAGTACACTACCAAATTCTTTTCGAATATTTTTACGGGTTATTTATAAGATTCTCTTCCTTACAATATTAATATGGAAAACATGATGACGTTGAGAATAAGGTTTTTGAGGTCTGAACAAAGAGACGCACAAAAATGATTTATTAAAAAAAGTAAAAGATACAAAAAAAATCATATGCCAATATTGATCTTTTTTTAAAAAAATCATAACTAAGTAGATACTTCTTCTCTTGGAGTGAGATATTTTTTTTATAAACATCAAGTAACGCATTTATTTAGTGTATGAATTAATTTACGTACAAAAAAAGAGTACTCTGTACACTAAAGAGTTTTTGAATAAGAAAAGAAGAGGAATTTTGATTTTAATTAAAAAATAGATAACCTTAATAAAAATATCTTAATGCCATTAAAATGAACTAAACATAAGATTTTATTTATTTAAGTTAAATATTATTTATTTAAGAAATAATAAATTGATACCTATCGTTTATAATATAAATTGTAAGGGACTCCAACCTTGACACACTAGGCAATGAATTTTGTTAGAAGGTCCTTCCCGAATCGATTAACGAATTATCTGTTTCAAAGAGAAATAAATGAAGCAAAATATAAGGCGTATTTTATCGATATTATAATAGATTATTTTACCTTAGAAATATATTTTTTCCTAACTAATTGCATAGAAAAACAGCCCAAGCAGAATCACGGGCTAAAGCTAGTATTTTAATAATTGGGAACATATTAAATAGAATGTCTTGCAAAATCTGGTGACTGATATACATATATATTTTTATAATTATTATACGAGTATGTGAGTACGTTTGAATGTTTGTTATGCATGATGAACCTGAAAAAAATATTTTTGTGGCTTTTGCATGGAAAGTTGCAGGCAGAACTTAGTAAATAACATTTAAGTATTACAAAAAACTGCTCCTCTTTGCTACCCTAGGGTTAATATCGTTTGTTGTATATATTTAAGTACTTTATAGGTAATATGTGTTTTGATTGCCATTTATTTCGTGGACCAAAAAAACAATAAAAATAATAATAATAATATTATAGTCCTATCCTTACCTTATCTGAATATTCAGCGACATCCCTCATGGACCTCGGATAGCCCGACACGAGGTAGGTCTTCGCTGTAGGCGCCATCTTCATTTCTAACATCAGCACTTCCGTAACCGTTGAGCTTGACAAAGTCCCAAAATCTTGCATATCTATGGACCGACCTTTATTTTTAGGTAAAGTTGGCCCTTTTAATCTGAATTACTATAATATACCTAAATTGAAACTTAATTTTCTTAACCCTATACAATTAGTTGACGTAACTATCTACAGTTTTTACTTTCATCAAGGGTTTTTAAAGAAATGAACTTTCGTATATTATCCATTTTGAATGAATAGATATGTACATTTTTATTTACTTTGATTGATGTAATACCTACTGCTACTCATAATAATTGTCAAAAAACTCAGCAGATTGGGGAAAATGCCTTGCTTCTTGAACGAGCGAAAGGAACTCTGGTAATATCTTAGGATACAGAGCCTTTAAAAAAATTATAATATTAGTATTACTTATTCATAGAATTCCTAAAATAAAACATAATAAGTATAAAATGATCGAAGAAACTTTTTGAAATATTTCTCTTTAAATATTACAGTCTAATATATATGTAGTTACTTATACTTTCAGACACAGTTGGCTGTTCCCACGGAGGACACTTAATTATTGTGGAATTACGTTGATTATTTAAACTGCTGTTATTTAATATACGATTATGTATTAGTATAGTATTTAGCCCTTTTGAACATCCCCCTGCTAGGTACGGCCTCCCTTTAATTCGAGGGGGATCAGGCCATAGTCCATCACGCTGGCTATAAGCGGGTTGGCGGACTTTACATATCTTTCGAATACTTGCTAGGTTCTCTCAGACATGCAGGTTACCTCACGATGTTTTCCTTCACTGAAAGACAAGTACTTAATCATGTTAGAAACGAATCACAAATGAAAATATCAGAGGTACGACACTCCGATTTGAGCCATGCGGGCTCAAATTAACACTCGGTTAACCAACTGAGCGAGCTTTTTTAACCCAAAGCTGAGCACGGGCCACTCTTCTATAGGGTGTACACAATAGTCCACTAAGCTGTCCAGATCTGAATTGGAATTACATGTATTTCGATAACTCGCTTGGTTTTCAGACAATGTAGTGTCCTGCTAACTGCTGCACGTGAAAACGTCTCGGACCCGGGATTTGAACCCGCTTCACTAGGTTTCTCAAGGATGTGTCTTCATTGATGTTCTTAAACAGTTTACGTCATACAAATTAACTCTGATACTTAAATAATGCAAGAAAATCGATCGCGGTGTATGTGACATTGGTATTGACTCTGACCGCTAACTTGTAGATGCTTCTTTAACAAATAATGTCAAGTTTGTTCACCAAATTATAGATTCATTACCATACGTTATGTATACTTGTAATTGGAACTGTCTGTTGTTAGTTAAACAGTATTTACTGTATATTTGTTCAGTATTAGGTAACTTTTATTTGGTCTTTGATTACAGTGTAAGTAAGTGACTTTAATCATAGCTTATTTTCATTTTGTAATGTGTATTATGTGTCCCTTAAAACATTATGATTTTTTTATGATTTAGAGGGTATTTAAAAAATAAAATAAGTAATATTTTGTACATTAGACTAGCAACACAAAAAAATTATAATATTATATTAAAGATATTAAAAAATCGAAAAACTACAATTGATCACAATATGGTTTTAGATATGTTTGTAAAAAATGCTAAATTAAATCTATAAAAACATGGTATATTTGTAACAAAGGGAATAAACAAAATAAATAAATGTGAATAAACGTACATTTTTCTTAGATTTCCAAAATAATGAATGTTGCCTACTAAAATACTAGTAGACGTAGGTACTTGTTGCGAGCCACTACAATGTCAAAACATTAATTTTATTAACCATTCATTTTAAATTAGGCGCTTGATATTTGGTTAACCTAATTTCTGTTTGAGTAACAAAAGCGTATTATTTTATTATTTAATGTTTAGCTATTATATAATTATAGTCAACTCCAATTTATCTTTAATATGCGATTAATAAATTATGGCGAAACCTGCATGTCGGAGAGAACCTAGCAATATTTCGATGAACATGTGGAGTCCGCCAACCCGCACTTGCCTATTTCAAGATTTTTTTTTCTTAATGATATCTGCGGTCAGTCTCTCTTAGACTATAAGTGGATCTCATGTGGGTCTATGTCTTGTTAAAGGTGTGTACATGGCTACCCAGCGGTGGCTTCCTTTCATAGTGTCTAAGATCTAGGTCTTGGATGTCGTATACGCCTATTTCAAGATGAACTATTTGGACATCCACCTCGTATTGAAAGGCGGTCCGTGCCCAGCCTCGTTTGAAGCGTATTGCTAAATTGTCATAAAATCCAAACTTATTAAAATCGATATTTTTTAAAGTAAATCTTGAACTTATTTTAATGAGAACAAGAAAGGAAGTGAATCATTCGTAATAATCGAACTAAAATCGAGTTGCATTTAATATTTTACTACGTGAAAGAACAAAATAATGTGTCTTCTTACCATTACCAATCGCATACTGTTGGAGTAGATCAGTCATGTTTATGTGAACCACTCCTCGTCTTTCTTGCATCAGGTTGTCACAGTGTGTCACCTTGCCGCTGCCTGGACCTCCTGCAAAGTTACCTAGATGGGTAAAAATTTTATGACTGTTCGAATGGAATGGTACAGATTGAATAAGCCTTCATGTGTCCCTCGTCCATACTAATATTATGAATACGAAAGAACTCTATCTGTCTGTTACTGTTTAAGATTGTTAACCCGTAGTTTTTATTTATTTTATTTATTTATTTATAAAAGTACACAAACAACATACATATTAATACATTTATGAACATTAATTATTAAAAACAAGAAACAGTCAAATATGTAAGTCTTTAAAAGTGTACATAACATTCACTTGTCATAATCAAAGGTATACATTCAGATCAATAATTCCATAAGAGTTTCTGAGCACAAAATGATTGGTCGAATTTAAGTGGAGCTAATTTTAAACTAAATTTTAATTTAAAACATACTTTTTTATTCTAGTGTCTATTTATTATAGGTTGGAACTTGGAAGAGTCAAACAGCCACTGAACCGAAGAGAAATATATAGTGGAACTCCAACACTGTGTTTGCTTTGTAAGACAATATTTCTCCAATATTTAGGTGTTTTGGGCTTCAGATAAAAATTTAAAAAAAAATAGATGTTTCCAACTATTATAAAAAAGTTAATTATTTGTAACGTCAAATACTAACTTTTTAAACAGTTACCCTTGAAGCCAGATTTTTTTGGGGACGTCGGATCTTGAAGCCGACTGAGTACTAAAAAGTGGAATTCTTTAGTGGTAAACAACAATAAACGTATGGAATCAGTAGTTTAAATATTAACCCTGCCCCCTGGTGATATTAGATATAGCTTTTACCTAGTGAAAATACCTTACTTCACTATTATTGTCACATCATTTTAATCAAAAATCGGGTCATTCCGCCAAAATCAGTAAGTATGCCTAGCAAAATCGTCTGTAACTGATATAAAAATGCGATCGTTTCAGCGTTTCCGGAAATAAAAGAATACGTTCCAACAGACATAGAGATAAATTTTCAATGATCACGAGTGAAAAAGAGATGAATTTTTATTCAATCATTATGATTGGCGAATAAGTAAAAACTATAAAATAACTTAAATATTGATTTCTTTATAATTATTATAATAAATGTAGGTATAGATTATTACCCAATATGAATATGACGGGTACGCTGGGTGGCTCGAACTTGACGTGGCTGGAGTTCTGCATGGGGAAAGGGACGCCGGACGGAGTGGCGGGCCACGTACTCTCGCGGCGACTGCGATCGCCACCCGTCTCAAATTCTTCATTGTTTTGTTCTATTAAGATTTAAAAGAATGCTAAATCGACTTAATAATGTCAAAATATTATGCTTAAAATTAAAAAAAGTCCGCTTAGCGATATTGCAACAAGGTATGAAATTATTGTTTCAGGGCTTTGAAAATAAGTTTTCTGAGAGAGAATCTCGTCTTTGTGTAACATTTACTACATAAACATTGCAATATGCACCAAAACTCAAAATCATGTGTATTTACATTGTACATTGTATATATTAGAAAGGTTTAATTTATTTTTATTAGTCCTATTTTCGTAAATAGCTTAACAACCATGACAAAGTCCAAGAAAATGCTTTTCTTTTTTGTAAAATCATGAATCTTTGTTAAGGCGCCGGGCTCCATCAATTGCGATGTCGGAAGCCGGTATTGACTTCGAGGTCTGATTCATTGTGAAATAAATTACATTGTTATTCAAATTTAACTTATACTTAGTTAATTTGTCTTGATGGTTAATATGTATATTGTATATAAGTACCTCAGAGACGAGATATTTTCCCACATTTAAAAGTATATACTTTATGTTCACTGACGTCTATCATGATAAAAAAATTATCAAAATCCATTTAGTGATTTTCGGAGGAACACAGAGGATAATTCTAAAAACTGTAAATTCAGCCTCTGTATCGATAACATTTACTATTTCATTAAGATTTAAAAAAAATATTTATTTATAGGTAATAGTAGAGAGACTATTTTGAAATTTTACATAATAGAAGTAGGATTTTTACTATGGAAATATAATAGGTATGCAATAATAGGCAATATATTTATGCTTTCATCAGTTCCGATGGATCTGTTTCTAAACTTATTGCCTCTATGCTTAAAAAATTTATTAATATTGCTCGTGGCTTTTATTGTATTTTGTGTGTAAAGACTATTTTAAGTACACTTTTCTTAGAAATATTAAAATATTATATTAATTAATTTGTCACTTTGTCATTGTTATTAAGTAAAATACAATAGAATTACAATAAAATCGTTAGTAAAATAACATAAAAAAATATTCATTTTTATATATCTGAATAAAATTAGGAATATAATTGGCACCCAAATTGGGACATACCTACATACTTACCAGTGTCTAAACAGATGCCCATAATTCCATGAAGGTAATTGATTTTTTAAATTGCCTTTAACAAAATTAAACTAGTCCTTATAAAGCTTAACTTTATGTTGGCACTTATGATAAAAATGTATCAAAAAAGGTCCAGTGGTCAGTGGTCACACGTATTTAATTGTTCATCGATTGAAGGACACGACCTTCGCAACGAACATTACAAACAAAACATAAAAAATTGTTCCGTTGAAATAAAACAAAAAAGATTAACTCATCTTCGTTAACTTTAACTGATCTGTTTTACTTTAATTATTCGAAAGTTATGTCTACGGGAAAGCATTTCTGCCGGCGATTCAAATTGCCCGCACATCGCGGGGCGACCGCTCTAAAGCAATTTTAACACACGACTAAACATTTACTACCTTCTTCGCAGTTGACACCTTGTATTGTACCTGTCTCTTTCGCACGCCAACTAAATTTACAGGTGAAAAGAGATAGCAGATACATTGAATAATTAAATCGACGCCTCCCTGAATGAACGCGTATGGAATTACAGTAAAAATGCAGGGCTCCTGCAAGAAAATAAGTGATGCGATGTTTACTTAAGAGGTTAAGTCGTAGAACGATTAGGGTCATTTATTTAATTTTTCAGTGATACTAATGGCCGTGTATAAGTTATTCAGATGTTACACATACGATAATTGATATGTTTAGAACTCCGAGTTCTAAGAAGTATGTATAACCTCATATTGAATCGTGTAATTATCAAACCCTATACTTTGGAAAGTTTGTCCTGTATTTAAAAAATAAACGGTACAATTATGTATACATTGTCATATATGTATAATTTATGTTGGCCTACTTTCAAATATTCTGTTCTGAGAAAATTAATATAAAAAAATCACTTGCTTTAAACTAAGTCCATCCCATTAAATTATTAGTAAGTACTTAGGTATTTAGAAAAGTATAATTTTGTAATTTAAAATGTTTTTTCATAGCTAAGAGTTTATTATCTACTTCTATTGTAAGCTAAAAGCCTTGTATTATGGATTCCAGGCAGTTGGTACGCTAAACTTATATAACTTCAAATACTACATATATACTTATATTAAATTATACTTACAAGTTATAAATATATACACCCATAACTAGATTAGAAACATTCGTGATCATCACAAGCGAGACTCGAACCCGTGACCTCTGGCACAGCAAGTACGGTCATTACTAATTGAGCCAAACGTGTGTGCACCTAAACTAAACAATTGGATAAACATCAACAGAAACAAATTGAAAGACAAAGCTATTTTTGGCGAATATTCACAATATCTAAGGATGTATTCAACAATATCTAAAAGTGTATGCGAGATCAAGGCTCAAACTGATATTATGTGCTTCATTTAAAACCATTACCAGTTTAAAGTAAAGTGTTAAAATCTATTTTTCGTATTTCAGTGTTTCCTTTATTAGGTTTTTTATTAGGGTCACTTTGATGATGTAACTATTATAATGTAATGTAAATTTATTAATTAAGCAAAGCCCGGCTTATAAAATAATTCGGCTATATAAATAAATTCTTATAAAATAAAAAGTTGCTTAAGTTACTCCTTATCTCCCTATCTGCGAGTGAAGTTCCGTCAATATCGTTTCAGAGATTAGCCGGAACAAACAGACAAACAGACAGACCGATAAACAAACTAAACTAGAACAAAACGATCTCCTCAGTGATCGACAATATGGGTTTCGCCAGAATCGGTCGACTGGGGACCTTCTAGTGTATGCCAACCACACTATTGGAGAAGCTCTTGAGCGAAGTGGAGAGGCGATCGCTGTCTCCCTCGACGTCTCAAAGGCATTTGACAGGGTTTGGCACGCGAGCCTTATAAGCAAGCTTTCAGCCTATGGTATATCTCCTGGCCTGATCGGCTGGATTAAAGATTTCCTGAGTGACCGATCACTCAGAGTTGTGGTTGAGGGTTATTCATCTCACCCGTTAATGACCAACTCAGGAGTTCCTCAGGGGTCTGTTCTCTCTGCAACCTTGTTCCTGCTGCATATTAACGATCTGCTTGTACCCGGTATCTATGGGTACGCAGACGACAGCACTGTTGTAGAGAGATACCTGCCGAATGCTCGGGCCAGTAGAGATCAAATTCAGTCCGAAAGAGAGGCCATGGTAGAGCGGTTGAATCTCACACTCAGGACTGTCTCCAATTGGGGCGATGCCAATCTTGTGAGTTTCAACACCACCAAAACACAGGCGTGCCTCTTCACCACAAAAAGGAGTCCTTTCATCTTGACTCCTACTTTCCGAAATGTGCCTCTGGAAAACACTGACCGTCTGCAGTTGTTAGGAATGGAAATTAGCCCCAACATGAACTATGGGCGGTTCATCGAGTCTAAGGCTAAGGTAGCAGCGAGGAAGGTCGGCATCCTCGCAAAGGTCCGACAGTATTTCACGCCGGGACAGCTTCTTAATCTATATAAAGCTCAAGTCCGGTCGTGCGTGGAATACTGTAGTCACATATGGGCTGGTGCTGCGAAATGCCATCTTTCAGCCTTGGACTCGATTGAGAGGCGTGCGCTGAGGCTTATTGGTGACCCTACCCTGGTAAAAACTAACTTACAAAGTCTCGATCACCGACGTAGGGTTGCCAGCCTCTGTGTATTCTATAGGTTGCATTTCGGAGAGTGTGCGCAGGAATTACATGATTTAATTCCCCCATCCCCCTTTCATCATCGGACGACGCGACGAACGGCTGGTCTCCATCCTTATGTCGTGGACATCACACCTGTCCGGACGAAGCGTTTCGCTTCGTCATTTATTATACGTACGGCTAAGGATTGGAACAACCTGCCTGCATCAGTGTTTCCGTCCGATTACAATATGGGTGTCTTCAAGGCAAGAGTGAATAGGTGGCTACTGAATTAGTGCGACTTACCATCTACGACTACGTTACCACTTACCATCAGGTGGAACGTAGTCAAGCACTTATTCAGAATGAATAAAAAAAAAAAAAAAATTTAAAAATTGATTCTTTGATGTTAGTACTGCATATACTTTCATATTATGCATTTAGTGAAAAAAAATTAATTATTAAATCAACGAAATTAAAATCAAACGCTTCAAATTTATTAGCTATTACCCACGAAGGAACGGAGACGGTATAAGGGTTTGGGGTGAGAGGATGTTTGTTTGCAAATATAATATAATAATAATAAGCCTTTATTTCCAAGACAGCAAAAAAATACAGTTTGAATAATTGATATTTACATTACATTGGTAAATAATTTTATAATCATAATATGTAACCAAATAATAATCATTCATAAAATGATTATGATACATGATAATATTAGATGTTTTTTTTTATTTTCTCTAATATGTTTTTTCCATTATAAATATGTAATTATGTATGTCTATTTTCTGTATTTTTTTTTATTATATGTACATATTTTGTTATTTCTTTTTTGTTTTATTATATATATATATATATTTTATTATTAAATGTACAATATTAAATCTTGGGAACCCATTTCCGGGTATAGGCCTCCTCCATCCGCTTCCATTTACATCTGTCACTCGCGATTCTAGTCCAGGTAGCACCAGCTGTCGCTGCGATGTCATCTCTCCAGCGCGCGCGTGGTCGGCCGCGGCCCCGGCGTTGCTCGCGCGGCCACCAGTGCATCACTCGCTCACTCCACCGGCCGTCGGTCGAGCGGGCCACATGTCCGGCCCATCGCCATTTAAGTTGTTTGCAAATACATGTTGCCATTTCTCCAAAACTACTGGTCCGATTTTGATGCAGTTTACAGTTATGGGTTCGAGTTAGATTGGTGCATGTTCTTAGATAGGTGTTACGGTGACAACTCACCCGGAGGCGTTACAGCAAACATTATTTATGTAGGTACTGAATTTGCAGACAAATTTTACAAAATTACAAATTTAATCAAAACTAAAGCTCAGCTCGAGTTCATCTCTAGATACGTTTTAACGGTAAATAAGAGTTCTTAGGGATGTGATATTTTCTCGCAGTAAAAAGTATTCAATTTGTTTTCAAATTTCATCAAAATCTGTAGTTTTTCCCATAATGCAGTCATAACTCACACATAAACCGACAAACGATTACTCCAAAGACAAATAATACCTAATTACTATTTCAAAGAGGTTTACCAAAAAGAATTTAAAATACATATTCGACAGTTAGAATTTTATTATATGTAGATGTTTTTTGTAGGAATAACAAAATAAAAGGCAACATTTATAAAACAGACATTTATTAATTTTAAAGATCAATTGCATTGTAACCAGTGCGCGTTAAAATGTAGATTCACATTTCTTACAAATTTATAACAAATAAGTACAGATGAATGAATTTCTTTACTCTTTTTCAATTTTTTCTTATTTTAAATTAGTATTGACAAAGAATTTATAGGCTTTTGTAACATAAGTCATTGTTTTGCCACAGTTCAAAAATTCATACATTAGGTGATCACCTTCGATCTTAACAGTGAAAAAATGTAATTTTCACAGTGAACGGCTTCAAAGTAAAAGTACCGCAGTGTTTTTGTGGCAACTTTTAATTACATAGTCCGTCAACCCTAAAACAGACTCCAGACAGTCGGGAGCCTATCGCGCGAACCTGCTGTAGTTTCTCATTTAGTACATACGATAGATCTTTGATGACCGCACCAAACACCAATAGAATTTGGACTACCACTTTGTAAGTAACAAAAATGATACCCTCGAAATATGCGCCGAAAGTTGCCAGCTAAAACTTATAGTGATGTCCCAACGCAAAATCTATAATTAACCCAAAGCATCAAAATTTATCGATGGAGTGATTCTCCATCTCATTCTTAGTTTTATTTATAAATAAGTACAACCCAAAAAATATTTCATCACAATGTTATTTCCTTAGAAGGATAAAATATGTTTAAAATAAATAAAATTATTTACACATTTCAGACATAGGCCATTGATTCAAACTACCGACAATTAAGTTATACCATGTTTGAAAAACGTATAACGTGTAAAATATTATATATTAAAGCCTTTTTTTCTTACTGGTATGTCCATGGTCCATACTAAAAGAAAGTTAAGCTGAAGGTAAACAAAAAAATGTTTTGTGGATTTAAATTATATCAGTTTCGTAATAAAATAATATGCATAAAAACGAGAGAGAGAGGTCCTTAGTAAGAGTTTTCCAAGAATCGTTGACTACTCGATATTATTCCATTGTTTTTTATTATATGTATTTGTTTTTTTTTTCTTTTTTTATTCGCTTATACTGCAACGATACTCTTTAAAACTCGTACTACAAACGTGGAATATTCGATAAAACAAGAACTAATAATAATAATAATAATGTAAAATAACATCAATATTAAACAATTAATAAAATAACATTACTAAGTAAATGTCCATTTACAATCTAAATATTTATTGCTATCCTTGTCCAATAATAAGCGTAAATAAAGGATAGAGAATACTTAAATTAAACATTAATCATCACCACTATAGAACAAACCGAACACTTTTTTTTTAAATTATTTCATTGCATTTATTATAAATTATAGATTTTTCTAAAATTGTTTTATTAGTAATTTAACGCAGCAAAAGAGTGATCGATGTGATTTTTTTGTATAGAGATTATTTCTATATGAATCAGATAATTTTATCCCGATAAATCTCATATTCCAGTATAAGCTATCATATGCTGGTTTATACTGGAAAGTTATCTCGCGTCAATAATACTAAAATTATTTTTTTTCTTATATCAATATTGCAAATATCAAAAAAAAATGTTATAAAACTAAAAAAAATAACAAATTTGAATTGAAAAAAAAGATGAGTAAAAATCTATTTTGTAAATTTTACAAAAAAAAAGTTTTTTTTTCCTCAAAACAGCAGCAAGTGGTGGGGAGGGTGTACAAAAAACTTTCGATAGTTAGCGTGCCCCCAAAAAAGAAGTGGCATAAAACAGCCTGCCAATAGGTATTTAGATTCAACACTTTAATAACATGAAAATATTTAAAAAAAAAGTTGTAGCATAAATTGAGCTTTAACAGATAAAAAATATCTAATATTAAAATCGTTTAAAAGACAAAATGGAAGAACTATTATATCATTATCCATAAATGCGCTCTAAATGATTAAAGAATAACTTATATTAATTACTTATCGTGTACACTTTTGTAACAATTTTACTAATCGAGACTATATGAATATTTTTTACTTTAAGTTAAAAAGTTTTTCGAGTTATTTAATTCTCTAATAATAATTAAAAATTAATTAAAATACTAGTAATTATAATTTTGTTCTATTTTACTACAAATAAAAATCGATTACATGGCAATTATCGAGTAAAACATCGTTTTAATCAATGGATATATTTCGTTTTTTGTTTTTCGCGTTCTCGCTACTTAATTTTTCTGATACTATTGTTAGATTACGCTTACATATATAATTAAATATCAACAAATTAAACACTAATATTTCTTTTGCGTAAATAATATAAATAGGCCGTGATATAATAAAAATAATATCAATTAATAAAACTATTTCGTAACACGTCTATCAAGTTTTCCTTTACGAGTATTATAAATATGAGGAAAGCGAACCTTATTACAGTAGGTATATCTTTTATCTCTTTCTGTGTTTACAAAACACAAAAAACTGACGAAAAAATAAATGTGCCTTGAATAATTGAATTAATTAAATAGAATAATTATTATGAGCCAAAAACTGTTCGTTGTTACATCGATAAGGGACTTTTATAATTATTCTTTTTTTCTTTGCACACTTTATATTAATAATATTTTACCATTTCGCTTTTAATAGTTGTTTTAAAAACAATATCAAAGTGTAAATAGGCATAACTCAAAATAGTTTGTTGCTTTGTTCATAACTTTTAAATTGAAAAAAAAAAAATATCTTTCATGTTTAATTTTTACGAGAAATTATATTTTTTAATCTACGGTTTAATGTCAATACAGATAATATACGCATCAAAATAATGAAAAAACTTCATATAAATAGTTAAACAAGGAATACCTACATAATATATTTGTTAATTTGTTAACAAAACAAATAAAATATAATAATATGTTAAAATAAATAAATTCAATATCATATTGATACAATAAAACAGTTAATTTTCAAAACAGTACAAAAATAAAGTCACATAAATAAAAAACATAGCATAATGGCTATTTTCACTAACTGCCAGTTTCAATAACTCTATCTACCGATGACTGGTAGTTACTTTCATACTATTTTGATACATTAAAAGTTACAACCTGTCAAAATCGTATGAAAGTATCTACCGGTCTATCGGTAGATAGAGTTATAGAAACTGGCAGTAAGTCGCGTCTTTTAAATTCCCTGTCACAATACAAAATATACATAAGTTCTTAAAGTTTCTCTAGGTTCTTTAAGTCAATAAATATCCTTAGAACTATCTGGAATGTTTCTACCACGTACAAAACTACAAGTGTATAATGTATTTACAATGCCTTATGATGCCTTATGAATGGGTGGAGCTTTCAATATTAGAAATAATGACACAATAAACCCCCGACATAGTGGATGTGGAGCTTTCAATATTAGAAAGAATGACCCAATAAACCCCCGACAGGGATGGTGGATAGATTGGAATTTTGAAATAAAAGTATTCCTTTGCCAAGCTGAAGATAAAACAAAGTAATATAAACATCTATGCTTGGATTCGAACTCACATTCCTTTTTCCTATATCGTAATAATTAAATCATTGTTACATCCATTCATTTTGGTCGTATTTTCTCATAGAAAAACACCTGTGCCACACTATTTGTTTCTCTTAACAATATCTTCTTTTTAACGAATTTGAAGTGTTCTAATGCAAACTCATACAACTCATTTTCCATTTTCCAAATGCTAGATTGTTGTATTTTCTCAATTGTGCGTTGGGAGGGGTCTATTTTTGAACTGGTTTGTCGTAAATGAGACTTATTGCTGTTTAGATAGTGGTCTGTGGCTCCTTTGAATAATCTGGGCAAGCTAGCTTCTAGTACTGATATGAAATCCAGCATCTCTTCAGTCACTCCCACTACTAAGTAGTTGTTTACTAGGTTATGTTTCGCTTGTTTCAAAGCCCATGCACTGCCAGGATTCCTTAAATATGTTATATAATAAAATATGTATTTGTTATTTATTAAAATTATTTATAATGTGAGATTAGAAATATTTATTGTATAAATGTTTATATCTAACTTAGTTATATACTACTCCAAAAATATCGTTTTTCCACTGACACTATTTTATTTTTTAATCCTTAAGACAAGGTAGAAGAATTATTTATAAGTGCTTGACAATCAGAATTTGTAAGGAACTTTTGCCTCATCAAGAATTAGCGAATGAAGTCCTTTACAACATTTAGCTATTTCATTTAATAAAATGCATAGCTTTATCTTAAAAAAAAAGATAGCCCATCATAGAGAAGAAGTTGCCTTTAAAGTTTTAACGATAAGTATATATGTTGTGCATCTCTTATTTCAAACATATATCTCTTTTTGATGATTATAATGAGTAGTTTTTTGTGTTTTTATTTGTGGTATAATATAAAGTAGTTGTCTATTTAAGGTATATAAAACAATGATTACCAGCACTCGGCGGCATGTCCGCAAAAAAATGGCACTTGGAGCCACATATTGTTGGGATCACAGTCCGGCTGACTTTTCTCTACACATTCATCAAATGTCTGGAAATAAAATATTTATTTTATATTATTTCAGAAAAAAATAAGATACTTCGAAAAATAGTTTATATATTCAACACAGAATATTATACTATTATTTCCCGCGGCTTCGTACGCGTTCTAAAGAAACCAAATTTTTTCTGAGTCGCGCCGTATGGCACCTCGCAGGACTAACGCCCGCCCTTCCCGTTTGTGCTACATATTTCATTGTTGCTCCGCTCCTATTGGTCGTAGCGTGATGTAATATAGCCTATAGCCTTCCTCGATAAGCGGACTACCCAACACAAAAAGAATTTTTCAATTCTGACTAGAAGTTCCTGAGATTAGCACGTTTAACCAAACAAACAAACTCTTCAGCTTTATAATATTAGTATAAATATGTATAGATAAATTCATACCATTTTGTCTCCATGTTTCTTGCGAACTAAATGTGGACGAAAATTATCACCATGTCTTAAAAAATAGTAATATGAAACTAGTCTATCTAGTGGTTTCCTTATAAGATTTATAAATATTGGCTTGGATGAAGTTCCCAGTCTGAAACATTTATGATTTTTATTAGTATTAGTGTACCCAATAATTTAAATACTATTTTATCCATAATATTGAGCTAAAAAGCCAATTATCATAATTAACATAAGTTAATTATATATTTATTATTTTAGAGGACCCAATAAATATTAATGAAGAATGTGACTTCTCAAAAATAAAGAATAAGATTATATTGATGAAGATAATCAGTACTTAAACTATAAGTTAAACTCATAGTTTTAATATAATTTTGAAGTTCTGCATTTAAAAACAAAACTGAAACCTCTTTAGTAAACTATTTATACTCTTACTAATAACAGTGATTAATCAATGAGTTATCAATAATATGTTTCAATCGATTAATTAAAATAAAAACATAAATAACAAACATATTGATAACTGTGTACTTATTTAATTTTATAAATTCACTAATTTGATAACAATTTATTAATGATTTTTATTTTTCAAAATTTGTATTCCATCCATTTCATTTTCAGTTTTATAGGATGTATTTCTCATATTATTAAAATAAAAAACATGATGATAAGAAATATTTTTGTTTCATAATCCCTTGAACAATATTTAACACTCCCTTTGCTGGTAAATTTTTTATAAAATTTATTTAGCAAATACTAACAATAAAATATATAAATATACATGATTAAGCAAAAATGATGATGAATTTTGGAACCATTCATAGGAAAAGAGAGTGCCCAGTACTAATAATATACTTTTTTAGTCTAGGAATGATAATAATTTTATTAATAACAATAAAAAGAATAAAATAACTATTGATTGTTTTGGTAAATAAAAGCTTTTTTATTACCTATTAGTATGAAAGTTTAAATACAAAGTGTACATTTACATTTAGAAATATATTTATTTTATGTTAAATCAAAAAAAAATGTCTCCCCATTTATTAGTAAAGAGATATAACAATATTTACCTTAAAGGAAAAATGCAGGAAATAGATAGTACAAATTATTATATTAAGGTTTATAAATAATTTATATGATTAACAATGAGTTAGCACATTTCAAAAATAATGAAATATTTATTAACCCATTATAAATTCTAGAATAAATGGACATTGATTTAAATACATAGTTATATATTTTATAGCTTACCTTTCAAAATTAAGAAAAGCCATATGCCCGTGATATAATGCTGGCTTCATTTCATCCCACTTTGTTACATTTTGAGCAAATTTATATTGATTATTTAGTGACATCACATGCATGTTTGCTGTTATATTGATATGCAAAACTTTAAAGTGATTTTTTTTACATAAATCATATGCTACACCTACAAAACTTGTAGATCCCGTCTTCGGTACTCTATTATATATAACTACTAAATCATTATCATCTCTTAAAGGTTCTTTTTGAAAAAATTGACGAGATTCTGAATGAGACTGCATTAGTTTGTACTCTGTAAAGAAAACTGTTTTATTACTGATTTCTCTGCACTGATATTGTAAGGAATTTATGTTGCATACTGACCTAGTTTTCGATAGCTGTCCTCCAGACGAGCTATTTCTGATTGAAAATATAGAACTACCATAACAATGACACAGAGACTTGAAAATAGCCATAACTTATGAATGTTCAACATATCGTTTAATAAACAAACTGTACTACACTACGCTACACTGATATTAGTACTGACATAATTTAAATATGAGTTCATTATAAATATAAACATCCCACTACTCGGGACACCCACACTAGAAAATAAAGTAGTGCATTTGTAGAGAATCAGTTTCACTCAAACTCAATCGCCATAACCGTGTTTGACGTTTGTCGTTTGACAAGCGACAGTTTCAATCTGTCAACAGCGTGTCGATGTCAATGTCTTAGTACATCACTGACAGAAACGATCCATTTTTCATTATATACTTTATTGTTTCTAGCATGCTAAAAGCCACAGAATAAAGAACATGAACATGTTAAAAAGATGCAAGTACTACAATATTTTTAAGTTTCTAACGTCCTAGCAAACCCGTCCCGCTTCGGTGGGCGTAAGTTAAAATAGTTTAAACGGTTCTTATAATATTCTAATATAACTTATTATAAATATAACCACCTATGACTAGAGTACAAACATCCGAGCTTAACAAATGAATGCCCCCAGCGGGACTCGAATCAACGATCGCTGGCGCAAGAAAGTAGGGTCACTACAAACTGCGCCAAACGTGCCGTCAAATAACTCAAAATAACTCAGCTGAAAATATTGTGTAAGTATACCTAACTATACATCTATAAAACTTTTTGATATAAGTTATGTATAATATACGTATTATATATTAATAAAAATAATACATATATATTAATAAAAATAATACATATATATTATATAAAATAAAAGCATATTTTTCAGCGGTAATACAATAAAATTAACAATGTTACAATTAAGATAATGTGTGGACATAAAAAGACCACCAACGCCGAGAAAATACAATAACACTGTTACATGAATAAATAAAACCAGTATTGAAACCGATTCTAATTTACTATTTACCTACCATAGTTCCGGACGAGTAAATAAATAATAGAGGTTCACGCAGCAAAATAATCAATACGTCTCGCTGATGTACCTACTAGATACTACCTACTAAATAAAATTTATTATTGAATTAGGAATTACTGTATTTCATTGAATTTTCATTTTCATTTATATATTTAATTGTATATATCTATAATTATTGTCTATTTATTTAATTGACACGCCATAGTTAATTATTCATATTTCATTACATTAGGTTTTTACCTACAGCTGAACAGTTAAATCTAAGTAGGAGGTTTATCCGACCTCTCGAACTTTTTCTCGATCAACCAAGATTAGGCCTACTTATATATTACGTACCTACCTACTTTTTAAATAGCAGAGTAAAACCTTGACAAAAAATAATTGGGATATTTTTTTATTATAAGCCGCTTATCAAATAAAAAATAGATAATTTACATTTTCGAAGCGGACCTCGTAGATTTAATGTATCAAAATTTATTTATTTTCTGTACTTATGTGTATTATGTGCAAATTATACGTTTAGAATTTAACGAGTTAATTAAGCGTTTAAGTCGCACTAGTAGTGTTTCTCAGTAATTTTAGCAGCAAACTTGTGGACGTAAAAGTGGCTGTGACTAAATGTTATTTAAATACCTAATTATATAAGAAAATGCGATGTGTGTATTTTGTAGACTACTGTGAGAATTTTTAATATCCGTGCCAAATTTGCAATAATATTATATGTAAGGGTTACCCCTTAAGTATAATCTCTGAAACTATTGATCCGATTCTAAAAATTCTTTCACTAATATAAAGCTACATTATATTGTTTTATGCTTTTAATTTTTATTATTTAGATAAAAGTGTGCTGACTGCCGGGAACCATAATAGCTAATGTTGAAGCTTATTATTTTTTGATTGAAACTTATTTAAGACACAAATTGGCACCTATGATCTGCCATTTTAAAGTTTAAATATGTCCGTATAAGTACCAACTTGCGCTATCGATACAAATCATCCTCATCACGAATCATCTAAATCTGATAATCTGTTTATTAATTTCAAGAGAAAATAGAATGGGACGTACATACATGCATAGCTACCTAAATACATAAACCTCTTTTAGGTCTCGCCACAATAGAAAGATCTAGAAACGTAAGTAGCCGAGAGAAGGATATTAGGGTGGTAGCTGTAGAAGTACTATATAAATTATAATTATTAATTACATGGAAGTAGCTATATATGAGGCAGGAGGATTAGATTGTATCATGATGTCGGAAATAAATTCTTACGATTAGAGCAAAGTCACTGTTAAAAACTCATATTTAATAGGACTACTTTTTATTCAATTGCTAAAAATAAAGATGAATTAGCGGGGTTTGCAAGTAGGTAATAAATATATTTACTATAAACTAGACCGCTCTGATCTAAATGAAAAATCTTTATAAACATCGGAAGTATATAAAATATAGGCACATTGATTGAAACTGCTTCGAATTTCAAGGTAATGAGTAATCTTATTACCTCTACTTTGTATAATAGAGCTGTTTAGTTTTCACCGTGTGCTCAGTGGAACCGCGTGTTACATGTGCGCGCAAAAAAATCGCGGGAAATTAAAAAAGAAAAAAATAGTTTATTACATCTGTAATTTGTTTATTAAAAGTGTCAATCTCAAACCTCTACTATTTTTAACTGCCACGTGCACACTGACATTAATTTTCGCGCCAATATGTCGGTCACTCCGCGGCCTATTTAGTAACAAAAATAACATATTTTGACAGTTATCGACTCGTGTGTTTATGTGATGTCTTTAAATTGGTAATGTTTATTTTATTATTTGGTTTCACTTCCATTTTTTTAAGTAAAATAAATGAGATTCCATTTCTATTAAATTTTCGTACTTTAATTCAATAGACAATAAGGTGTTTGTCACTTTCATAAAGTAAATACACAATATGTATATTATAATATGTACCTACTGTACTTTCGCATTTAATATTAATATATTTATAATTTAAAAATATTTTAGTTATTAATAACAAGCTGAGACTATTCGCGTCTTGCATCCGGTCGTAAAAAATATGATTCGCATCGCACATAGTATTGATATGTTCTTAATTACATCCTTTAGTGCTCCACAATCACCACTACTCCATTTACAACAGGAAATTCAAAGTTTAATGTATATAAAATATCCAGAAGAGTATAAGTGTAATTTTTTTTTAATAAATTCATACAATATTTCAAATGATCGCAATATTTACGATAATATTTAACAAATCATTATATTTAGAAATATTGTTCATCTGCTTAAATATTTACTAAAATTATAATAATTTTAATTGCCTATAGCAATTTACATTATTTTTAATTGCCTGTAGCAATTCGAAGTAGTATAGGTACGTGGGTAGTTCGAAATTATATCAGCAGTTAACTAATAGTGAAAGAGAAAAGTTCATTAAATAAAATATTCTTTTATAAATTAGTAGGTGAAAATAATAGTTCAATCAGACACCGGAAGGCAACCCCAGTCCCCATGTGTCACCTCACCCCTAGCTAGCGAAATGAGAAACGACAAAGATAAAAATAGAGCCATCATAATCATTCAGTGCAGCATCCCTCAAATATACGGAAATTGATCGTGACTGCGCCTTATGCCATTCATTTCGAGGACACAAATACTTATTGTAATGAACCATTTATCACTGTTAAAAATAAAGTGATAATTTTGAAACTCTTACTCATCTGTATACGAACCTATTGACTTCACTCGACTTTGCTTCTGTAGTTACCTAACATTCTTCTGGGTAAAATTTTGACTTCTTAACACCTTACATTAAATTGAAAGTTCTTAACCTTAACTCTACATATTCTAAAACTTTGCGATTAAGTACATAATTTTGTTAAAATTTGTATTCTGAAGGGTATTAAGTTTATTAAGTTAAAATAATATTTTTAAGTAGAGCTTTCGTCTATATAAAATTTAAGAAAAAGCTCTTATTATATTATAGCTTATAAAGAAATGGGCAACCGGTTTGTTTTTTAAAGTATAAGTAGTATTTTTAACCAGAAAATCTTTCAATTTCTTATTCTTGAGGGATTTATATTAATTAGTCAAAAAGTAGAAGTGAATCTTCATCCCCTTGTATATGAAATACAAATCGAAAAAAGCATAAGTAGTTGAGTTCAGTCGACCTCTGCCAGCCGTTACGACTGTACGTTTATTTTTAAATTGCCCCGGGATCGTTAAATATCGCAACGAAACAACAACGTTAGCATATTATGTTTACAAAATGTAAACAATAGAGCGTTTATATTTTGAATTTAAACTTGCTCTTAGTACGGAAATGACGTATTGAAACTTTTTAAAATAAAAAAATGGAAGTGGACCGTATTTTCTATATTTTCGGAAGCTTTTCGCGTAAAAGGCAAGAGCGACGTAAGTCATTAGAGCCTTCTTCTATAAGTGCTGGTAATAGCCCATTGAAAACTAAAAGCTCTCGACCATCGAGCCAGAATTCAGTGATTGCTTCAAGAGTCTCAGCATATGGATTAAGGAAGACCAAGATTAAGGAGTGGGAATGTGGAATATGCCGGAAGGAGCTGGTAGAGCCAAGACTTCTAGCTTGTCTACATAGTTTTTGCACAAGATGTTTGCAGGAATTGCATTATGAAGAAGATGGAGAATGGGAGGATGTCGATGAAGGTAAAATTTTAAGTTATTCATTTTTATTGTCAATCATTTATATGGTATTTTATGTTATGGTTTCTTGTAATTAGCGTTTAAACGAAATGAAAATAAAGTTCAAGTAGCAGTCCATATGCATGTTTAGATAATCCAAATCGCAGTAACTAATAAAATAAAAAAAACCTAGATTGGCTCTATAGAAGTCAGATTAAGTAAGATTAGCAATGCACACTGCATCAGAGGTCGTGAGTTTGATTAATAGTATAGATAAACATACTATGGATGACTATAAAATAATTAATCAATCAATTATGTAACAATATATCCAATTGAGTAAAATTTTCTAATAACGAGATACTTTTTAGTGGGTACCGTGAAATCTATAAGCATTCTGTTACAAAGTAGTTTATGTGTCCGCGATATTGAGAACTTCGGGTTCTAGCGAAAGCAATAAAATGTTATTTAACCGCATCATTGTAACTTTAGTGACATATTGTAAAATATTTATATGACTTTAAATCTAAAGGAATTTGTGAGTACCCTCACTTTTCTATTGAATTGAACTAAATTGTCAATATATGTTAATTTTGAAACCCCCCAATTATTTTACACTTTGAAATGATAAGGAAGTGCCTTTATACCGAAACAGTTTTTTCCTATACTAAAGTGGGACTAAATTTTGATACAAATAATAAATTATCACCAGTCAATACTTTATGCACAAAATATACCGACAAATATTTCAACAACTATTGGTTTGCGTACATTATTGTATTGTTTTAAAACGTACTCAGAGCAGATTTCGCTTTATATTTTAATTCATTCAATACATACGAGTATATGAATAATATAACAAATTTATATATATTCTTAAAAATAGCAATTCAAAGATTTATTCATCAGAAATTAAAGCAAACGATTTAAGCATCAATAAAAACGATAGAGTTGCTAGCTTGCTCTACATCTGGTACAGCTATTAAACTGGTAAGTATCTGTTAATAGGTCGATTAGAATGTGTGGTAACTCGCCCTATTGTCCATTTTTATGATTGCTATAAAAATCAAAGATGTTTAAGTTTTCTGTTAGACTTAAAAGTATTCATTACGAAATACTGGCTGGTATTTTGTGCATAACTGCCTCTAAGTGGTGGCAAGCTTCAAGCTTTTTATTTACCATCGTCTACACAAGTTTTAGTATTGACGAACTAATTAATTACGAGGGAACACGGGGATCGAACATACAAACATACATACATAGCTGTAAAACATTTAACACTTCTTTGGATTTCGCCGCAATCGGACAAAAAAGTCTTGCTTGCACAAAATAAACACGATGATAAATAAAATATAATTTTTAATCGTTAATTGCAGTCGTTTATTATATGGCACATGTAATTATTATTTATTAAGCGCATCGCAACAAAGTTATAAAAAATATATAAAAAAGTGAAAGGTTCAAGAAGCCTTAGAGGTGCAAGCCTGGCCTCTTTCTAACAGGATTATTTCAGCGCTCTACTACGCCGGATTTACCTTAAATCGGTCGAAGCACTAGATACGAATTGCAAAGTTAACGATTGTGAAAATATGAGTACTTTTCTCTTTAACCACTTTAACTTAGCAGTTTCAAAGATAAGTAGATTGTCGAACTCTCTATTTCGTTTATTTTTTCTATATATGAAGTATTTAAATTATCTATACTAATATTATGAAGCTTAAGAGTTTCTTTGTTTGTTCGGTTAGTTGAACGCGCTAATATCAGGAACTACTGGTCCGAATTGAAAAATTCTTTTTGTGTTGGATTGTCCGTTTGTCTAAAAAGGTTATAGGTTATTTTACATTATGCTACGACCAATAAAAGTAGAGAATAAATGATAAATGTTGCAAAAACGGGAAAAAATATAAATAGAAATAAAAATAGAAATATCTCTGCGAGGTATTTGGTTTCCAGCCATTAAAGCCCGAGAGAAACCGCAGGAAAGGCATAATATAACGCCCTTAATATTTTCGTTTTACATGCACTTGATAGGTAAGTTTCAAATCGCAACTCCAAGAAAATATACCCATAGAAGTTTTTTATCCTACTAGAAATAAAGGGAATGGTTTAAAAAAAAGGAAAAAGATTTATCCCGAAAAATCTCTTACGAAGCTAAACAAGCTAAACAGATGAACGTTCAAAGTCAATCATACAAGTAATTAATAGTTACAAAACAACTGTCGCTTCAATACCGATTGTTTGTATGGCGCTGGGTGGCGCGGCTATGTATAGAACGCATTAGCCGTTCCGGACATCAAAACGTGTTAAATACTGTAATTAGGGTACAAAGTTGAAATAAAAATATATTGGAGAAATTCTATAAGTACAGTATATTTAAACTTTAGTCTAAAGAATTAAATAGACAGATCCACCCAAAAATGTCAAACTCAAAAAAAAGTAAGTGTGTTTGATCTCAATTTTGCCCAACTATTGTTAATTTTTCTAAAAAAATATTAGACATACATTATTAATCGGTAAGTTTACAATTTTTGAGGAAAAAAACCATAATAAAAACCAAAATTTTTATTTCATATTTTTTAGTATTACTTACTTCTCTTTTCCTTGTAAGAGAGAAAGCATAATAATAACTTATTTATTTACTGCAATTAATGATTTTTTTTCCTTTTTTTAAACATTGTGGATTATTTAAAGGCTTCAAGCTTAGTACTATGACACTCTATATTCTTCCTTAACCTTGTTATATTAAAATACAAACTCTATGCTCTAGCTCTGGGGCTTTAGGTTTACCATACTTTTTGTGACACTCTGTATAAACCATTTAGTACCTATCTATAGAAATAACATACCTACTGGTTTTTAAATAACATACATTAGTCCAATGTTGTAAAATAACTAAGTATATTTTATTTATGCTAAATATTGCCTAATTAAACCCCAGAACTTTCCTCTTAAAAATCTTTCTCGAGATTGCGAATGGAACCGGGACTAATATTAACTCCGTATAAACAAGTATTTTTAGTATCTAAGGTGGTGGTTGAAATAATAAAAGTGAACCATAACAATCGTTATGATATAAAGCAGCGAGCAGTATAGTGTAAGCATATTTAATTCTAGGAACAAGATATATGAATTTCTGTAGGAACATTTTGTTCAAAGACTAAAGTAAATGTGATAAATTCAAAGAGAAGAGTGTTTGGTTAAGCATTCGTATAAATAAACTTTGAGTTTGTATTGAAAACGTTTTATGGCTTTCAAATGAAATTACAAAAGAAAATTGATAACTTATGATTTCTTTCATCAAATTCAACACAAGTGGCTTATGACTGCGCTTTGTCTCTTCTAAAAGTACTATAATTTTAATATGTATTTACTATTCAGCTCTTTTTAACATACCAATGCTGGGCATGAGCCTCCCTTCACGAGGCCAGTCTACCATGCTGGCTAAAGACGGAGTACACATATCTTTCGAAAACTTACTACATTTTCTCAAAGATGTAGGTTGTCTCACAATGCTTTTCTTCACCGTAAAACAAGTGGTAATCATGTTGCTAATGATTCGTACATTCAAAAGGTTCCCTTCGTTAGTCCCATTTTAGTTTGATAATAAAAATCCACATCACACATATATATGTGGGATCGTTAAATTGATTCAAGCGGGATTATAATTGTAAATCTTTAATAATCTTAACAAAAACGTCTTTACATTTTCATCGTAAGTCACCATCTTCTATATGACATCTAACTACATTCTTTATATAATTTAAAAGTAAAAGGAGGTTTACTATGTCTTAAAATAAAAATAAACTAAATAATTAATAATCATATTCCCACACGGCCATCCTGTTCATTCATCTGCCTCAGATGAACTCTACCGACTCGAAACCAAGTTCGCCTCTTTCTTTCTTCTTTTCTTATAATTTCTTACATTTTCATTCTTTAGCGTCTGTATTGATCGTCTTGTTTTAACATCTAAATTTCTAGTCTCTGCTTCTGTTAACTGCTTAAATTCGTCATTTTTCTTGAGTCTTTGTTTTGTGTGTGTCTTAGTCTTATGATAGTCTTTGTCTTGTGGTCTCTTGAGTCGTGTATTAACTTCTTTTATTATAAAACATCGTTCCTTAATAATTACCTTCTCATTAAGTGGTTTATAGTCTGTATGTAATCTTGGGGTTCCATCTTTTTTATTAACTATATTAAAATCAGAATTACTGGGTGTTACTGTCTCTTCATCAATCGGTACTCTTACTTGTTCTGTTACAATATCATAATCATTCATTTTTAAAACCTTCTCTGTGTATTTCTTTTCACCTTCATCATATTCATCGTGGACATCTTTCTCGTCGACTTCGCCTTCTGTGTCTACCTCTGTCATATTCTTTAATCCAATAATACTTATATTTTTTAAAGAAACTTTATCTTCATGCTTCATCTGTATATTAAGAGACTTCTTCGGAATTACAGCAGTGCATTCGTTTGATTTGTGACCAAAATTATTGCATTTAAAGCACTTGATACCTTTTGTGCAAGCCGGTGATTGATGGTCAGTTTCACCACAGCTGTAACATCTTTTTATCTTGTTCACATTAGCTGTTGTGTGACTAGCATCAATAGAACTTGTTGACATCTTTCTCCGAAAATCTCTGTAAATATCCAACTTCCTACGAAAATCTTTAATGTCGTTAGCTCCATATAAAATAATTTTATTAGATTCAGTGTCACAAATACCATCAATAACATACTCAATGAGAGCGGCATCTTCGATATTACCATGTAATGCTAATTCTTTCATAGTCAGAAAATATTGTTGATAAGTCTCATCTCTCTTCATTTTACGTGATGCTAACTTCTTATGAATTACAGCGCTGTTGAGTTTAGGGCCAAATTCTTCTTTCAATCCTTCCTTTAACGTGTCATAGTCTTTTACTCTTCCTAAAGATCGTAAAAATAGCTTGGCAGTACCACTTAAAAGTTTTTTAGCATAAACCAACTTCTCAATACTACTCCAATTCATAATACTCGCGGTATCTTCAAATTCATCGAGAAATGAGCTGATTGGGTAGGTGTCATCTCCGGTAAAAATATTCATTGACTTCTCTAAATCTCTAAAACAAATTTTTACGTCAAACTTTTGATTGTCATTTTCGGTTTCGTGTGGCAAATCTTCTTTCGGCATCTTGGATATTATGTTTCTCGTATTAAAATCTAAGTCTTCTAGTCTTTAATTATTTTCTAGTCGTCGTACAAAATGATAAACTTCTTTAGCTCATAAAATATAACAATCTTTAATAGTCTTCAAAATCTTTAGTTATAAAATGAAAATGTTTTACGTCATATTATTTCATCTTCCATAGTCTTTGTCGATGCAGTAGTCCAAATTACAGCAATGGCGTCATCATATTGAGTCTTCAAAATTATCAATCCCTTTTAAACCAATATTATTTACGATCCCGGACGAGCCCCCAAAAAAGTTGTGGGATCGTTAAATTGATTATATATATATATATATATATATATATATATGTATGCATAAGGTATACTTTGAAACTCCTATTTTTTTTTTTATAAATAAATTACTAAATATTCTCTCAATATCATATCATTAAAAAAAATATTTTTTCCTTAAATTGGGCCATATACTCAAAAAAGATAGTTTGAGGATATTCCTTGAAATATAATACATGATGATAATTTGGCGATTTTTCTCAAAGTATATCTTGATATATTAAAGATTGTCTTCAAAATATACAGCAGTATAAAATATATACCATATGTATTTTGAGGGAAGTGCTCAAAATATACAGCAGTATAAAAAATATACCATATGTATTTTGAGGGAAGTGCTCATAATATATTGTGGTATAAATATATACCGTACATATTTTGTGGAGAGTACTCATAATATGTAATGGTATAAAAATGGACCGTACATATTTTGAGGAGAGTACTTAAAATATGTAACGGTATAAAAATGTACCACATGTAATTTGAGGAGATGACTCAAAATATGCTTTAATATAAAAATGTACCGTACATGGAGAGAAAATTATATGAATTATTACTATGCATTATGGGATTAATTCCCATAATCAATGTCAATTATAGGTCCCAGATCAAATATCAGATCTGGCCAGATCTGACTATATCAAATATTTTTTTAATGTTTTCGATAAAATTCTTAATAGGCTTTTATTTATTGGCATTAATTGATTTTGGCTGTAATTTGAACTAAATATTTTTTTTTATAAACAAAATAAATAAAAAAAAACTCTAGATATTAGTTTGGTTCACGGTCGAGTAATATTAAGGTCTTGCAACTCAACTTGAATTTGAATTCCAATAGTAGTGAGTGGCTCCACTGTTGAAGAAAAATCCAGATGGAATTGCGATCGAGGAATGTATCAACATAACCACGGTCATATATGACCGTGAACATAACCCACACTATTTGAAGCCTTTGACGTGCGTATGCCGTGTAAAATATACTTACTCCGTATTGTATTTGGTTCACAAAATTTCGAAGTGTAAAATTAATTATTAATTATAATACCTTTCGAAATTTAATATTTTACATTTAACATCTGTCAAATGTATGAAAGTAAAACGTAAAATTACTTTCTTTGGTAATTATCACAATAAATATGTAATCGTAATTGAAAAAAAATTAAGCAATTGTGCAGCTCTAACTTTGAAGAAATATATAATATTTTGTGCCCGCCGTTACAAGACAAGTTGTTGAATTTTGATGAAGTGTCAAATGAGGGATATAAAAGCAATCCATGCTTCAACACGCTACGCCACAGGTATCTGAAATCGTGGTTTGAAAATTCGTACACACTCATCAGGGTCGCTTGATTTTTAGGGAAGTTTTTTTGTTTTAATTTAAATTTTAAAGTAACATAATACGCATTAATTTTGCATTTATGAGACGCCATCACGGTCGAATAATACACGACCGTGGTCGCCATACATCTTATTTTTATTGACACAATCTAAATTTATAAAAAATATTAATTGTAAATAAGTCATCTTTGTCACCGTGCAAACCTCGATCGCAGCGACGCTAGCGGCTTGACACGTTAACAGGCCCACATCAAAACTCAGAGTCGCAAGACCTTAAAATATACGACCGTGGTTTGGTTATATCTTGACAGTCACCCACCCAAGAACTAATCACGCTCAATTTCGCTTAACTTCAATAACCCCGTGTACTTTGAATTGCCCGTCCGCTATGCTTCTGATGTACAACCTGATGATTTCATAAAGTACATATGATGACAGATCAGTAAAACAATATTTTTGTGTAATCATTAATTTTATCATCTATCTTTTTATAATTTTAATGTTCCGTACAGGCGTCATTTCCAAATTTTAGTATAATATCTCATATTTTTATTAATCAAATAAATAATAATTCATTTATTAAAGCATTGCTGGGCAAACTGGAACTTCTCATAAACATTGAGAAAGATTTTGTATTTTAAATGTTTTTGACGTGATAATTAACATCATTTTCTTCAGTAGAATGAGACAGGCGTATAAAAGAATCAAATTTTCTGTGATGAACTCTGGAGTGTTCTAAAACTTAATTCAATTCAATTAATTCCTTTAATGGCTTCCAGGAGTGCCGGTTGGGCACAGTTGACTTCGCCAATATCGCGTAGAATGGAGAATACACGTTATAATATATAAACTGATCGGTGAATATGAAAAAAATAAACACTAAAACTGATTACATGTAGAACAGACAACACAATATATATACACAACTATAAAAATAACAACAATTGTTAGAACTACAAGTAACAAATATACAATGAATCTATAATTTAATTTTATTATTTCTAATATATGTACACAGAAATCTACATAATGGACTATACACAAACATCAACAAACAATTAACATTAATAAGACGGGGGACTTTACGGGGAAGGATGTCATAGATAGGATACAAAAGTTAGGGACAGTTGAAAAGGATATGGGGAGAGGAACCTTCGTCAAGGCCACATTCACACAGGGCATGGTCCCTGACTCTAATTTTTGCTAAGTGTACAGGAGTACATGCGTGTCCAAGACGAAGACTTCTAAAACTTAGTATAGTATGATTACTTCCACTTTGACACTCGGGATGTCTCGGTTAAATCGTAAAAGTTCTGTTTTCACATAGAGTACATAAAATCCTAGAATTTCCTCACATAAAATATTTAAATGTACGTAAAATATTATTTTATTTGTAGTTTGTGTTTATGTTTTTCTAATAAAAAAATAACTTTACATTAATTTAATATAGATAATAAGTCTTAAAATCTCAACCTAAGTATAGAAAAATCCTTAATTTCATATTCATGTTTTTAGTGATGCCATGTAATAATTAAATCAAGCCACATCTGTGCTATTCATTCATATATATTTTAAAAAATGTCATTTTGACAGGTGATTTACATTACTATTTTAGAAGGTTTTAGACTTTAAGGATGTTATGAATATGCAGCAATATATCTCGTGTCATTTGTAGTTCCGATCTCTGCCGAGAATCGTCGTTGATAGCCGAGTGTCAAGGTGAAAATAATCGTACTATAGAATCATTTATTTTGTGTCATAATATTTCATGTCAAAATTGGTAATTTTGGGGGTTGATTATCTTATCTTATATCTTAAATAATATGTTACAGTTATAACTCATTCTCAGTTACAACGCGTTTTCTCTAGTTAAAACTAGGTTTCACGAAATGCCTTTGTTAAAACAAGAAATTATTAGACGATTGGAACAAAATACAATTACATTATTTTATCAAATTTACTTTATCAAATTAATCTCATAGAATCCATGGGTTGGCTTTAGTTAACGGCCACACGATTTTGGTGTTTTGCGGTGGTGGGGGGGATGGGGGGATGTGTGGGCTACCCGATGGTATCACTCCCGTGGTGAGGAAACCAATAGTTTTTTTAATGAATTTTTTAATTTCATGATTTTGTATGCGCATAACGGAACGGTTTCCAAGTAAAAATGGTTTGGTAAGTAAAATGGAACGTAACTAAGAGTGAAAAACATTATAAATTTGAAAATAAATAACACAAAATAAATTCCAAATCAATACAAATAAAATTTAAATGACAATTAAAAATATTAAAGTCGCTTATGTTTGTAAAAAAAAAACATAAAAGAGACCCATTTATAGAATTAATTAAAGTGATAAAATATGTGTATGACCCATATATAAAAAAAATAATTTTTACATACCACTTTAAGCGACTTTCAGCTAAACACTAGGTTGGCTAGTCGAGTACCATAAGCATTACTAGGCCAGATTGGTTAGGTTAGGTTAGAACATGATCACAAACATAAACGACTTTTAGCTAAACACTAGGTTGGCTAGTCGAGTACCATAAGCATTACTAGGCCAGATTGGTTAGGTTAGGTTAGAACATGATCACAAACATAAGCGACTTTCAGCTAAACACTAGGTTAGCTAGTCAAGTATCAAAAGCATTACTAGGCCAGATTGGTTAGGTTAGGTTAGAACATGGAGGATAAAACCAATGGAGTGTGAATCGGCATATTTTTGTATTAGCTCAAATTGACTCATTTACGGCGGGGGGAGAGGTAAGCTTCGCTAGCTGTGATTATGTAACGAAGTGACAACCAAGTGATGACTGATTCTCTAGGGGTTCCAAAAGAATTACTTAAAATATCGATATCGATAATTGTGCGACTTATTACTAGTGTAAGGATTGGTTTACGATACAGAGATTTAGATTTTTTATTAAAACAAGTGATTTATTTTAAAGACCTTTATGAATATATATTATTTACTAGCAAACAGCGTAAGTTAAAATAAATTAAACGGTTTTTATATATATTTTAATAAAATAAAAATACTACTCCTTACTACATTTTGGCCACGCGCCATCTATAATCTAGAAATAGAAATACGGCGCCATCTACGGGATATCTGTGTAACTTAGATGCCAAACCACTATCTATTAGGATTTTATAGAACTAACCGATAAGTACACACTAAAGTCGTATAATAAACATTTAATTTAAAATAAAATAATATTGCGACTATAAATTAAGATGTAAGCTATCCTATCTTTCAAGTCGGATCAAACTGTATACGGTGTGCAAATTTGATTAAAATCGATTAAGTAGTTTAGGAGTCCATCGCGAACAAACAACGTGACACGTAATTTATATATATTCTATATTTACTGATTCTTAAAATGGATAAGTTTTGAATATATTTTTCTTATATAATCTTTAGGGTTTCTATTATTATTATTTATTACTATTATATTTATATTTATTTATTTTCTCAACTAACGTTGGTATTTTGGTTCCGAGGACGGGCATCTGCCAAGTCTTTCGGATACCTTATGGGGATAATGATGAGGGATTTAAGAAACGACGTACTATAGAACATGTGTCTAGAACTATTGACTTTTGTAACTGAATATATGTTAATTTGTGTAATTCTAACAATTCTATTGATTTATGTAGAGTTTTTGGTACTACACCAGTGGATGAGAGAATTATTGGTACTATCTTTATTAAGTCCTGATGCCACATATCTTTTATTTCATCTGCAAGTGGAATATATTTTTGGATCTTTTCTTGATGCTTGTTTTTGAGATTCTCTGTGTTAGGTATGGATATGTCAATGAGGTACGTAATTTTTGGGGATTTTAATGTCAGTGTAATATCTGGTCTATTGCATGCTATTGTTTTGTCTGTAATTATATCTACGTTCCAATATAGTTTAGCTGTTTGATTTTCAAGGACATTACGGGGTGTATATTTGTAGTAAGGTGTGTATGTATTTATTAATTTATATTTCAATGCTAGAATTTGGTGTATTTGTTTCGCAACGTTATCATGTCTTTTGATATATTCTTTTGTAGCTAATATCTTGCAGCCCCCTGTTATGTGTTCTATTGTTTCCTTGCTTTGATGGCATAATCTACATACATCTGTCTCTATAGACTCTTTAATTATGTACTTAGAGTAATTTCTGGTTTTAATGATTTGGTCCTGTATAGCAATAAAGAAGCCCTCTGTTTCGGCAAATAAGTTACCTTTTGTAAGCCACGTATTTGAAGCTTCCTTGTCAATATGGTTTTGTTCGAGTTGGTGGGGGTACTTTCCGTGTAGAGCTTTTTTCTTCCAATCTTCTATTTTCTTCTGCTCTTGTATGACCTTTCTAACAGGTTCATAGTTATTGTCATTGAGTTGAAGGGGGGTACCAGCTGTAGTCATTGTTGTTATAGCTTTGTGCAGTTTACTATTATTGGATTTACTAAGAAAATATGAACGCAAATTTTCTATTTGGGTATAATGTAAATTTTTTATGTCTATAAACCCGCGACCACCTTGTTTTCTTTGAAGTGTGAATCTTTCAGTCGATGAATGAATGTGATGAATGTGATGTTTGAATGCTTGTGATCGTGTGAGTGTGTTTAGGGCATTAAGATCTGTGTCACTCCATTTAATAACTCCAAAAGAGTACATTAGTATGGGGACTGCGTAGGTGTTAATGGCCTTGGTTTTGTTACGGGCAGATAGATGGGTTTTGAGTATTGTATTGAGTCTTTGGGTGTATTTTGTTTTAAGTGTTTGTTTTATGTCTGTATGATTTAAGCAGGTGCTTTGTTGGTATCCTAAATATTTGTATATTTCTGTTGAGTCCATAGCGCCAATAGTGCCTTCGTGTAATGTTAAATTGTATGCTTCTGTTTTCTTGTGCTGTCCTTTTAATATGCTGTTGATTTTACATTTTCCAGTCCCAAAATTCATTTTTATGTCATTGCTAAATTGTTCTGTTAGTTTTAATAAATGGTTAAGTTGAATCCTGTTTGATGCAAATAGTTTTATGTCATCCATGTATAATAGATGTGTTATTTTAGTTTTAGCTTCTCTATCTATGGTATATCCATATTCTGTACTATTTAATATGCTTGATAGAGGATTTATTGCAAGGCAAAACCATAAGGGGCTTAGAGAATCTCCTTGGAATATACCGCGAGCAATTTTTATTGGTGTTGTAGTGAGATTTTCTTTTTCTGTGCGTAGTGTTAATGTAGTCGTCCATTCCTTCATCGCGTTTTCTAAGAAATTTATTAGTACCTTATCTACTTTGTATAATTTTAGGATTTCAATTAACCAGGAGTGTGGTACACTGTCAAAGGCTTTTTCATAATCTATATATGCGTAAAAGAGGTTTCTGTGTTTTTGTTTTACTTGGTTATGTATTTCTGTGTCAATTACAAGCTGTTCTTTACATCCTTTTGAGCCTTTGCAGCAGCCTTTTTGTTCTTCCGGAATTATTTGGTTTTGTGTGATATGTATGTCGAGTTTGTACGCGATGATGGATGTAAGAAGTTTGTATATCGTGGGTAGACATGTTATGGGTCTGTATTTGGCGGGATTGGTTGTGTCTGTGTCTTTAGGTTTTAGATATGTTATTCCTTGTAACAAAAAAGTTGGTATGTTTTGTGGTTCTTGTATGAGTGTGTTAAGTGCTTTAGCCAGATGTGCGTGTGTAGACGTAAAATATTTAATCCAGTAGTTTTGTATTTTGTCTGGCCCCGGTGCTTTCCAATTCAGTGTTTTTCGTATAGCTGTTTTTACATCGTTTGTGTCTATTACAAATTGTGTCATGTTTTCCATATGTTTAACTTTATTTTCCTCAGATTCAATCCATTTTGCATTGTGATTATGGTGTACGCAATTTCCCCATCTATCTTCCCAAAAGTTTTGTACTTGTGTTATGTCAGGTGGCTGAGTTATTGTTTGTGTTTGTTGTAGGTTACGGTAGAATACTTTTTCATTAAAATTAAAAGTTTTATTTTGCTCTTTACGTAGGTTACTTAATTTATATCGGCGTAGACGTTTTGATTGGGCTGCAAGTTTCTGCTTATTTTTGTCTAATTCATCAACTACTTCGTTTGTATCTTTCTCATAAACTTTTAATTTTTTTTGTTTCTTTTGTGATAGCTTTCCGTTGAGATGTTGTGTCAGTTGTCCTATTTCTTTACGAAGCTTTGCAATTTTCCTTTCTATACGTTTTTGCCATGCTGGTTTGTTATCATTGGTTCTGATTTTTTTAAATTTATTTTCACTTAGTTTTTCTTTTTCTGTGTGTATTGATGTGACTGTTTTAGCTCCACAGTATATTATATCATGTATATTTTCAATAGTTGTGTCGTCATTATTTTGTAGGTGTAATTTTATGATTTGGTTGATGGTGTTCACTGTTTTAATAGTTTTACGAGATGTTTGTAATTTTGGTATACGAGGTCTGAGTGTTGGGTCCGTTCCTTTAAATTTAATTAACATTTCTGTAAATGTTGCAGAAATTTGTTCATATTCGAGTTGTGTGTGGTTTTCATTTTGAATATGGGTATTATTTTCTACATTTCTCTCTTGCGATTGAGTACTATTATATTCCCTAGTAAGAGTGTCTGTGTCATTACTATATTGTGTGTGCTGTGTGTATAATTGAGTCTGTGCTGTATGCGTTTCGATATTTGTTTCTCCTTCTGTTGTATTATTATCTTGTATATTTGTAAATGACTGATTTTGCATTGTGTTTTCGCTGTGTTCGTTATTATCTCTGTTGATTATTTCTTCAATGGATTTTTTTATTTTGTCTCTTGCCGTTGCAGGTATCCTGTTATTTCTGTGTATGACACGTATTTGATCTGATAGTCGTTGTTCTGTAATAAAATGTAATTCTGGATACTTTTGCACAAACATTCGGTGTAGTGATGGTCTGTATGTGGTAAGATTGGTCTCCAGGTTAGTGACGGTATAATAGCAACGGAGTAACTCGATATTTATTTCATCAGTCCACTTCATCCGTTGTCTATTTCGGCCTCCTAGTGTGGTTGCGGGCATCATTTCCTGCAAAACACTACTAGTCGGGTTTGTACTTGTTGTCGGTTGTGTATCTATGTTGGTGTAGGCAGTAGCATTTTTATTGACCTCAGCCTGCCTATGTAACTGACGGCCACTGGCGGATCGCATGCTGTGACGTCCAGCGCCAGCTCCAGACGTGCCCCGGCGATCACCCCCGGGAAGCGGCCCTATACGTTTATCATTATTATTACTCTCCATATCGATGGGTTACCTTTACCTTGTTGGCCGTGTTTAATGTATTATTATAATATTATTTCTATTATGGCTCCTATAAAATTATCTGCATTATATTATTTAAATATTTAAGAGAAGCCACAAGTAGGTACAAAAAATGCACACGGAATTATGTAAAAATTAAGGTACTTATTATTTATAGGTATAACAAGCATCATCATTTTTATTTATTAATATTACCGTGCTTTTAAAAGATTCTTTCTTAATATCTCTTAATGGAGGCGATTGATCTTGAGTGTTTTTTGAATCATCTGGAATCATCGGGTCTGTAAAAAATATTTTAATAATATGTGCATGACCAGCCTATGTAAAACTTCAATACACTAAAAGATAGGTACCAGAGAAGGTAAATATAATATAGGTACTGATGACCTATATAATCGACGTGTATTATTTTTTAAAGATTGAAAGCAATCCGGTGTGAAATGTCTGGAGCATACGACGGTATGCTTTGTTGGACGAAAAGTGTCTCTATGAGTAGCGTTTATCCCAATTTCTTTCTTCTTGCTATCATTGTTGGGAAATCTGCAAATTTTAAATCATACAAAATACAAATTTTTAATTATCCTAGGCCCCACTTGTTTTAAAATAAATCAATAATAATAATACCTACAATAAAATACAAATTCATCTAATCTTGAATTATATAGATATAAATCGTTGCGATGCTGCGACAGCACTAACGAGAAAAATATACAAGACGTCACGTTGACGCGATATACTATTCTGACATTAAAAATTTGATTTATTTTTTTATGAATTGAATAAAATGGAGTAGATAACCACTTACCTATGAAATGTGATCCCGTCTTTTTTGTAACTTGAAGTAGCAGTACACTTTCCACACCTTTTAATTGAACAACTAGGCATTGTTCTTAATTTTTCACACTTTTAAAACGGGAGCGCGTGCTATGACATAGACTGACATAAAATAGTAACGACTGTCAACAATTTCGTCGAGTAAACTTGATTTAGCGTACTATTAGTAAGCGCGGTTGTCCCCGCATGCGCACTCCATTTACTCCATGGGTTAGAACATGACCACAATTTTTGAAATTCGCTGTGTGGCTACGGCAATTAGAATATGGCCACCCCATATCTTCCTGTGGGTGTCGTAAAAGGCGACTAAGGGATTAACTACCGAACACCTTGGTAGTCGCGGTGGTAGGCCTCAACATCGGCCGACGGCACGGTTACCACCCGTCAGCAGAAGTCGTGCCGCCAAGCGTCCAACAACGCGTTCCGGCATGTAGTGGCTGATGAAGCCGTATGGGGAATGGGTCTGAACAGTTGTGTTGCACAGTAGCCGTGTTGGTGGTGGATTGTTGTTTGTTGTGTCGAGAGCTTAGTCGCGGAGGGTAGCGGGATCCGAAGCACGGCTTGCCGCTGGCCGACCGCAGATAGTTGGGGGCCCAACTAGTGGGCTAGCCACCCATGAAAGGCTGCCCCGCCATCTGTGTAAAATCCCAGGGTGGCTCCATCGTGCTGGTTGGCGACCAGAGGAGGGGGCCCGATGGCGATCCTTGGGGGGGTTCGGGCGTCCCCGCAGTCTCCAGACTAAGCCCTCAACGACATGACAACACCAATATCACTGCCTGGCTCGTGCAACACTTCGTTCAACTGCCATTCTCCATCCTATTCACTCTTCTATTACAATTTTTTATGGTTAAAAAGAAAAAGAGTAATGTTTTTAAGCGGCTGCACTCCCCCTCACTTAATGTGCACCTCACAAATATCCGAGGATTGCACACAAACCTCTCATCAGTCCACTTCCATCTCGAGACTGCGCAGCCCCACATGCTCTTTTTGACGGAGACGCAGATTCAATGTCCATTAAGCGCTGCGTACCTGGACTATCCCGGCTACTCTTTGGAGCATAATTTCAGCTCGCGGGCCGGAGTCTGTTTGTACGTGCGAAATGACCTCTGTTTCCAACGTCTCCGCCACCTTGAAGACCCCACATTTTCTACGATTTGGGTTATCGTAGATACAGGAATCGAAAAGATCCTGTATTCCTGTATCTACCGATCGCACACAGGTGACCAGGAGACAACTCGATTATTTGAACATCTCAGAGAGGCCGCTGATGTGGCTATCCAACGGTACCCCACCGCGCAGCTTGTCTTTCTGGGGGACTTTAACGCCCACCATGAAGATTGGCTGTTCCCATACCAGAAGACGGACCATGCTGGGAGAGAAGCGTGGAAGTTTGCGGTGTCACTTGGACTCTCCCAGTTGGTTGACCAAGCGACGAGGGTACCCGATGTGGACGGCCACACAGCCCATTGGGTAGCTCTGACCACTGTCTGGTAAAAACTGTATCGTCTTACTCTCCACCTGAAAACAACTCTATTGGTGTTAGACGAGTATGGCAATACAAGTCAGCAGATTGGGATGAGATGCGACACTTTTTTGCATCCTTTCCTTGGCGGCAGGTCTGCTTCTCTTCTTCCGATCCGTCGAGCTTTGCGAATGCTATAACTGATATGGTGCATCAAGCGATGGAATATTTCATCCCATTCTCCGATGTACCTGTTGGTGGCAAAGCTCGCCCATGGTTTAATACCGAATGCATCTTTGCTGAAAAGCGTAAGCATTCGGCTTACCTTACCTGGGCTGATGCTCGATGTAAGATCCAAGAAGAGAGCCTTTAACTTAGCCGCCAAGTCCTACAAAAAGACATTAAAGAAGGCTCGTCTTGACCGAATTTCACATATTGGCGCAAAGCTCTCTGCTCAACCATCTGGCAGCAGAGCTTTTTGGTCCCTTGCCAAAGCGGTCGAGTCGAACTTCTGTCGGCCCTCACTCCCACCGCTGGTAAAACCTGACGGATCCCTCGCTCATACGGCAATGGAGAAGGCGAATCTGCTTGCCTCTCTTTTTGCCCAAAATTCTTGTCTAGACTCTGGCAATGCTACTCCACCACATCTACCTCACTGCGGGATTTCAATGCCTGAAATTCCCATCACTAATAAGGAAGTAAAGAGAGTATTGTGTCGTCTAGATGTGAATAAAGCTTGTGGTCCTGATGGTATACCAGCGATAGTACTTAAAACATGTGCTCCCGAGATGTCTCCGATACTGACACGTCTGTACCGCCTTTCTCTTAAGACTGGAATAGTGCCTAAATCCTGGAAGCTTGCCAACGTGCAACCAGTGCCCAAAAAAGGAAGCCGTGCTGACCCTGCCAATTATCGTCCGATCTCGATCACCTCCATACTCTGCAAGATTATGGAGCGTGTATTGAACAATCGTCTAATGGCATACCTAGAACAAAACGATCTCCTCAGTGATCGACAATATGGGTTTCGCCAGAATCGGTCTACTGGGGACCTTCTAGTGTATGCCAACCACACCATTGGAGAAGCTCTTGAGCGAAGTGGGGAGGCGATCGCTGTCTCCCTCGACGTCTCAAAGGCATTTGACAGGGTTTGGCACGCGAGCCTTATAAGCAAGCTTTCAGCCTATGGTATATCTCCTGGCCTGATCGGCTGGATTAAAGATTTCCTGAGTGACCGATCACTCAGAGTTGTGGTTGAGGGTTATTCATCTCACCCGTTAATGACCAACTCAGGAGTTCCTCAGGGGTCTGTTCTCTCTGCAACCTTGTTCCTGCTGCATATTAACGATCTGCTTGTACCCGGTATATATGGGTACGCAGACGACAGCACTGTTGGTGAGAGATACCTGCCGAATGCTCGGGCCTGTAGAGATCAAATTCAGTCCGAAAGAGAAGCCATGGTAGAGCGGTTGAATCTCACACTCAGGACTGTCTCCAATTGGGGCGATGCCAATCTTGTGAGTTTCAACACCACCAAAACACAAGCGTGCCTCTTCACCACAAAAAGGAGTCCTTTCATCTTGACTCCTACTTTCCGAAATGTGCCTCTGGAATACACTGACCGTCTGCAGTTGTTGGGAATGGAAATTAGCCCCAACATGAACTACGGGCGGTTCATCGAGTCTAAGGCTAAGGTAGCAGCGAGGAAAGTCGGCATCCTCGTAAAGGTCCGACAGTATTTCACGCCGGGACAGCTTCTTAATCTATATAAAGCTCAAGTCCGGTCGTGCGTGGAATACTGTAGTCACATATGGGCTGGTGCTGCGAAATGCCATCTTTCAGCCTTGGACTCGATTGAGAGGCGTGCGCTGAGGCTTATTGGTGACCCTACCCTGGTAAAAACTAACTTACAAAGTCTCGATCACCGACGTAGGGTTGCCAGCCTTTGTGTATTCTATAGGTTGCATTTCGGAGAGTGTGCGCAGGAATTACATGATTTAATTCCCCCATCCCCTTTTCATCATCGGACGACGCGACGAACGGCTGGTCTCCATCCTTATGTCGTGGACATCACACCTGTCCGGACGAAGCGTTTCGCTTCGTCATTTATTATACGTACGGCTAAGGATTGGAACAACCTGCCTGCATCAGTGTTTCCGTCCGATTACAATATGGGTGTCTTCAAGGCAAGAGTGAATAGGTGGCTACTGAATTAGTGCGACTTACCATCTACGACTACGTTACCACTTACCATCAGGTGGAACGTAGTCAAGCACTTATTCAGAATGAATAAAAAAAAAAAAAAACAAACATAAGCGACTTTAATATTTTTAACTGTCATTTGAATTTTATTTTTACCTATAGATTTGAAATTTATTTTGTGTGTTATTTATTTTCAAATTTATAATGTTTTTCACTCTTAGTTACGTTCCATTTTACTTACCAAACCATTTTTACTTAGAGAAACGTTCCGTTATGCGCATACAAAAACATGAAATTAAAAAATTCATAAAAAAAAACTACTGGTTTCCTCACCGCGGGAGTGATACCATCGGGTAGCCCACACATCCCCCCATCCCCCCACCACCGCAAAACACCAAAATCGTGTGGCCGTTAACTAAAGCAATCCCGAATCCATTCTTACCTATTTTTTACAAACTCTTATTTATACATACATAACGTAATATAATAATAATAGCAACACTACATAATATTAATTAATAAATATTAAAAATTGTAATAATTATAATAATATAAGCTAAAAATAAGCCATATTTATAATACCTATATTTTAAAATATTTTAAATTAAATTGTTAGAATTAAAATTTTATAAGGTACCTTGATGCCACTTTGTAAACTTTTTTTGTAAATTGTGAGTAGGCACTGTCTGTAACAAGTATATCCTTTGAGACATCAAATACCTTAGTCTCTCCCGTGACCATGATTGCTGTAAAGCAATCAAAACGTCAGAAAGCAAAAATCATAATAAGTACGCGACAAAATCCGAAAAGATAGTTTCATTTCGACACCAACAATTTATACTACGCTAACTCGAGTTTTAGGTAAATTCGTTTTTTTGTGCCAAATTGCTTAAAATGTGGTTTTTTATATGTAATAAAAAAATCGTGAAGAAATACACAAAAATAACGAAGTTACAAATTTTATACAACGCTAAGTAAAGGTACTTTTCGAAATTACTCGTTTTAAATTACGCTAACTATTATTAGCGGAGTGTACACGGGAAAAAGACAAACCGCTTACTTTTTAAAACTTTTTCAGTAAATCATAATCGATAGCGTCATTCTTACAAGTTTATTTAAAATATTGTTAGTGTTATGTTAATATTATAAAATTTTCACGAAATTGATCTAAATATTAAGTGGAATTAGCCAAAAAGGAGAAATATTAATTGAGGAGTTTTGATAAAAAAGGTGATATGCAACTTCATACTGTCGAGAGAGGTAAATTTAATGTATTATTAAACATTATAGTGTAGGTTAAAGTATATAAATACGTTTTATACTAATACACTACTTTTTTTAGAAAATTTGAGCCATATAGCTTAAAGTCCGTGTAAAACTACGCTAACATTTAGTTAGCGTAGTTTAGGGCGTTTGTGTATACTTGCTCCTTTGTAAAATGCACCACTTAGCGACTTTACTATTGTAAATACTTATGTTATAAGGTATTTTAAATAATTTATTGATATTACCTTGACAATATTCTAAATGTAATAATAATAATATATTATACCTTTGGTTATAGAATCATTACCTGCAAACGTTGATAATCCTGAATTCGTGGCTTTGTATGACTCATTAAGTTCTGCAAGCCGAGATATAGTCAATAACGAAAACGATGTAGGTACTATTATAGTATATACATTTGAATGACTTGGGGGCTCTCAATACTCCACTTAATATTTAATTCACCAAATATAATGAATTAAATCCAAAAACCTTCTCCATTGACATTAACTCCACCAAGTGTCGAACTGCAACGTTCTATGATAGTGACTATTCTGCAGTATCGAAAAATAATAAACGTAGATCTAAAAAAGGACTGATGTGGGTCTCAAGTGTCTTAAACTTGAAGATGAGTGCATATGTAGAAAAAGAAAACGTTTGTGTAACAAAGCATTAGAGTATACCACATCAAAATGAAAAACTAAAGCAGGAAGAATCAATAAAGTCAGTTGTAATACTTTCTTAGGTTTATGCGAATATTTGACATTATAAATGAAACTATCTTTTCGGATTTTGTCGCAGCTTTATTTGGATTTTTGGTTCCCGAGGTTTCGAATGCTTAACAGCAATCATGGTCACGGGAGAGACTAAGGTATTTGACGTCTCAGGACGTTATATACTTGTTACGCTTACGTTATTGTGGGTAGGCACTGCCTGTAATACATCTAGCCCTATAGATGAATTAAAAGAAAAGTTCATTAAACATTGAACAGAAAAGGAAATTTTCCGTAAGTTAAAATTAGAATGCAAACAGCAAGTTGTCTCTAGTGACAAAGTAGCTTGTATTGTATTTAACTTTCAGAGAGTTCATCACATGGTAATAGTATGAGCGTGAACGATAAAATCATATGGATTAAAGTTAAAAAATTGAAGATTCTCCTGATAATTTGTCGGGAATATAGTGTCGGGAATACAAGTATTGTTTAAGTGATAACTTAAGCAATCAAATATAGTGTTTTATAAGAAATCTACTAGATTATCCCACTTGGAACCCTTTCCCGAAAAAACATACAAAACGTTGTTAAAATTTTTATTAATTTTGTAAAATTTAATACTTAAAATATAATTGTGAAAAAAATATGAACTTATTAACTACTGAACATGATAAGAAGAACTTAAGTGATGATGAGGTTTGAACGTTTATAAGTACCTAATGATTACAACCTAGGTATTAGGTACTATTTTAATTATGTTATTTATATTTACCAATTAGAAGTTTGTGTTTTATTAAGAATACAATATTATGTGTAATCTAGATTAAAATATAAAAATCAAAGGCGAACTGTAATTGATCTGATCTTTTATCGTTAATAGGTACCTTTACCTACTACACGAGAATTTAATAAATAATCAATTGCTGTACTATTTTTGTTCAATGATATATTTATACTTACAAAAATAATATTATCCACAGAATTTTATCAAAAAAATATAAAAAATCAACATGTATTATAGCTCAACGGAAAGTTAAATATACGCTAACTTATCGCACAGGTCGATGTATAGTCCGCTATGTATAATTTGACGCCTTTTAATCCGATATCCGCCAGTGGCGCGTGTACCGTTTAAATAAAGCTAACTTTAATAACTTGTTATTCAGCATAAGAATTTATAATAATACATCTTGTGATTATATATAAAAGCCTAAGGTTATAATAAATGCATAATATATTTTAAAATTATTATTACAACACAAAGAAAATAATACTTTTTTAGCGCTATGATGTCCCGTAATAAACTACGCTAACATTAGTTAGACGTGTATAATATGTTAAATCTTAGTAAGAAATTACGTGCACACGCGGCTAACTCGCGCTAAATCAAAAAATATAAATAATTTAGAAAAAGTTTATATAGGAAATTATAGTCAATAAATTAACTATTATGGTTACCAAATTTCAAAAAAGTATCTTAATTAATATAAAAGTTATCACGTTTTTCCCTTTCTAAGCCTCTACTGTAAAGTTCACTTTTATGAGTTAGCTTAGTATAAATTGCTGGTGTCGATTTATAAGGTTATATTGTTTTTTATAATCAGAAAAAAATTTTTATTGAATTTATCAGTAGACTTTTCTCATTTGTAGTATTTTAATTATCAAAAATAATTCATTTTTTCATCTCTTATCTCATAAGTCCACCGTTGCAAACTAAATTTGTACTTGCATTACTGTTTATATTTCTATGTGCAATAAAGAATATAATAAAAAAATTGATTATATAAACGCATTAACAAATTGTTACCAATTATATATTTTGAGGGGAGTACTCAAAGTATATTATGGTTTATAAATGTACCGTTTATATTTTGAGATTTTTAATGGAGTTCTCAAAATATACTTAATATCAAAATGTAAAATTTTAATTTTATCTTAATTACCAAAAATTATTAACAAATGATTAATAATTATATATTTTACAAGAAGTACTCTAAATATATCATGGTATAAAATTATACTGTGTATATTTTGAGGAAAGTCCTCAAAATATACTTTAGTATCATAGCTTATAATTTTAACTTTATCCGAATTACAGAACATTATTAATAAATTATTTCGAATTTTCTTTTTTTTAGAACTATTCAAATATTTTGTAATTATCACTATACTTTTAATTTTATAGTTAACTAGCGATTTAGCGCGAGCGAAGCCATTAGTGTATTATACATATAAACCTTCCTCTCGAATCACTCTATCTATTAAAAAAACCGCATCAAAATCCGTTGCGTAGTTTTAACGAGTACTATTCATGTTATTATGTTCTACTAAGACTGTTCACTGTACTAATAGTACTAATAGTACTACTAAAGTGTACGAATTGTACTAGTACGGTGCGAACTTGCAGATGTCCGATAAGCACCAGACAACTGATTTTTAAAAACTTAAATGACTCGCACTTGTTTACATCCAAATACGTATGTATACGCGATATCTTCAAAGTAACAAATATGCGGTATAAGAAATATTCTCAAATAATCAACTTGCAATATATTTATGTAAAACTATAGATATTAATAGTAAGAATATAAATATAAATATTCTTCGTATTATTTGATGTACATAAACTGTTCAAAATTATTATATATACTGGATTCAAATCACTCGATTTCCAACGAAATGAACAAATTTCAAGACCACCTGGGAAAAAAAAGTTATATAGAAATGTCTATATATAATTAAATATGAGTTTTGGCCATATATAATTATATATAATTTTATATAAATTTTGTTATTTTTCAAAAAAAATTTAAATTAAAAATGAGAATCTGGAGATGACACTGGATATTGAGAATTAATTATATTATAAAGAAAAAATTCTGGGCGTCTGCTGGGTTCGAACTCGAGTCCTCCCGGTTATTAGTCTTGTATGCTGCTCACTGGATCAAATCACGAACAATACGTGCTGGATTTTTTAATTCATTTAAATTTAAAGACAAAAAAGACTGAATTTACATTAGAATTTCATGAAACTCTTTAAAATTTTATGAAAGTTCACAAGAGCAATACTTTTTTGATCTAATTGTTGATATAGTCCGTTGTTTATTGTTATCCTTTATTGTTTTTTAAATTGTAATTGTTAACAATATATAAAAGTTAGTATTAATAAATCCTTCCTGATAAGTTAGTAGAAGGTAACTAGCTATCTAAAATATATTCCGATGAAATAAAAACTCTTCATTTTTTGTTAACTACACGGAAAGAAATATCTCGCAATTTGTACAATCTTACTATTGTAATTTTATTAAATAAAATTGTAACGGTGGACTATACCTGTCATTCAATATTTTTTACAATATACTATAGTAAATTTTATTCAACAAATATTACTACAACAAGATTTAAAAAGACCAATACTGTAGAGCAAACTATATAAGATGTTTAGTGGTCTATGATGCAATATTGGGTTTTGATCCCAGCATGCTGCCGCACATGTGGCCCAATTGGGTATATTACGGACTTTTGACAATTTATTCCTCCACTTTCGAAAATTCACAACCAAAGGCCCGGGAAAGGAAAAACCCTGTTCTTAAGCTTCTTCGCTATCATTGAACAGCATGTGAATAGAGATTTGTGTTTTTGTTCATGTTTTTGTGATTATGTTTATGTTTCTCTATTCAACGACTCCGTTAGCAAGCCTAAATGTGCAATAGCCAGTAACCAGCGGGGCCCATGCGGGGAGGAGGAGCCGTAAGACTCCTGTTCATTCATTTTTGGCGTATTTGTGTAATGCTCTATGTGTGTTATCCCCCATATTCGAGCATACACTTAGTTGATACATTGAATCTATCAACAGCGAGGCTTCGCTCGGGACATATAAGATGTGTTTATTAATACAACTATTGTAAAAATTAAAAAGTCGGTAATGTAGAATTTCTTGGACTATTCAAATAAAAATTCTATTCGCCACGCCAATTTAAAATGAAATTTTAGAAACATGGATGGTACGGGAGGTAAAAGAGTTTTACGTATTGGAACTTCCGAGTAACAAAAAAACAAATCGGGTCAGGCCAGGAATCGAACCCAGATTTCTCAATTGGTAGCCAAGCATTTTTCCGCTCGTCCAGTTGAGAAATATCGCCGTCAATATCTTACATGTCTATATAAACTCATACACTAGCGCTTTGCGCGGCCAACACTAACATTAATTGAGAAATATTCCAATTCAACTATTGTAAAATTTGTAAGCTTCTATTGGATAGACACAGAGGCAACACTGGAAAGTTTGAAAATGAATACAAGAATAATAAATATTTTAAATTATATTTTTTCTTCTTTTACTTTTTACAATAGTGCTATAGTATATTTCTAATTAAATTTAATACAACAGCTTTTTGATAAAATTACAATAGTGAATTGTAAAAATCTTTTATGAACAGTAAATTTTCAAATAAAATATTTGAAAGTTACCGACAAAATAACGACAGTCCCGGATTACAATAGTTGTATTGTAAATTTTCCGTGTCAAGATTTTAGGAAAAAAATATAATATTGTTATTTTGTCATCAGTCTTTAATGCATGTGCAAATATTCATGGTGATTAAACATCTAGAAATTGTCGGTGAAAATAACGTTGAAAGACTCTGTAACATCCATATATAGATAAGAAAGCGTTAGCTACTTTAGAAGGCTAAAAGAGTCGATAATTTGAAATTTTTCCTCAAACAATCATGGTGGATTGAAGACTTTCCTCAAACTATCATAATAGATTGAAGACTATCCTCAAAGAATCTGAGAGTTTGAGGAAGTTCTTTAAAATCTCATGATATTTTCAAGGACTTCCTCAAAATATCTGCAGACATTCAGAACTTTCCTCAAAGAATCAAGATATCGTAAAAATTTTAAGATATAAATTGTTATTTTGAGGAAGGTGCTCAATGTTTCTATATAAATTGAGAACTTTCTTCAATGTATCTACCATTTTTGAATATAAGTTTTAGTCAGGTCCTCAAAATATCTGATATCCTCAATGTATACTTTAGGTATGTGTGATACTTTGACTCGAGTCTTCATAGAATACATTTTTCCTCAATCTATACCTTACATATATAAAAAGTCGTCAAATTATACGTTATGCATATATATATATATATATATATATATATATATATATATATATATATATATATATATATATATATTGATTAAAAAAAAAATTATTTTTTATTGTTATAATAGTTTTGATTTAAATATTATAATTATAAAAAAATACAATAACTTCAAAGGATAATATATAAGCTCAAAACAGCTGACCATTTAAATATATTCGGTGACTCATAACTGCCCCGAGGTCGATTTATTTAAAGAACCCGCGCATCCGATATAATGAGTAACAAACACTTTACTCTTCCGCTAGAGGAAATAGAAAGTTTGCAAATGTGCAAAAATAGTTTTTTCTATATTTTTAAAGTTATTCTTATTATTCATCCGTGACTTTAATAATAATTTTTATACAATTTAAACAGCAACACTAAGACGAACCATTAATTAAAATTTAAAAACTTCAAATTAATAATAAGAAATAACATTTTAAAATTATCCTATTTATCAACTAAACAAAAAACTGTATTTTAAAATTATTGTTTATATACAATATTTATATTTTAGACGTCATAAAGTATGCTATAGACTATATTGTATTATTTAAATGTTAAAACGAATATTACACATAGGCAGGGCTGTTTTTGTGGGGCACGCGGTGCCCCCAAAGAAAATATCGAAAATATAAAAAAAAATCTATAAAAACAAAGAAAAAAAATTAACGATGTTAAAAAATAATTAGTAAAAGTCAATTTTGTAAATTTTACTAGGGAAAAAAGATTTTTTCCTCAAAACACAGTGCAAAGGGTGGGGAGGGTGTACAAACACATATGGGCTTCGTCAACTATTAGATTAAATGATTTACTTATTTATTTTATTCAAACATCGTTTATATTACGCTTGAAAACTTAAAACTCATACTATTTTTATGTATATTGTATTAGGTGCCATAGCCAATAATCCTCGTACATCTGGGCCGGCGTCGGGCGGGGGTTCCGCAGGATCTGGGTACGAAAGCGACCTGCGTCAATCTAGTTCAGACACAAGCTTGGAAAAAATCCACAAATATGCCATTGTGACGAGAAAGGTAAAGTAGATTCTTTTAATGTTTATACAACTTCATCATCATCATCAGCCCTTTTTTTAACATCCCACTGTTGGGCACGGGCCTCCCTCAGTACGAAGGGGATCAGGCCATAGTCCATTATACAATTTAATTACGTCATATTATTAACCGTTTTGACTTGATTGAGTAACAACTATTCATCAAAACTTACGCATTATAATATTAATGTTATAATAATAATCCATTGAATTAATTAATGGAATTGAGTACCTTTTTTAAACGTTGGGTAATGCATTAACGCATACCACCTGCAGAAAACAGGAGGATATGTGACTTTTCGGCTAGAAAAGCTAGTACTACCCACTAACACCCAAGAAACCTTCCCCCGGCGCTTGCCCATTCTACCACAACCATGGGGGCGGGATTAAGTACTATATGTCTGGATACTAATAATATAATAAAGAGGAAATGTTTATAGGTAAGTATGTTTGTAACGAATTGGCTCAAAAAGTACTGGACCGATTTAAAAATTCTTTCACCATTCGAATGCTACATTATCACTGATTAATATAGGCTATTTTAATTGCAATTTAAAAATAAGGATTCCTACTAAAACTACAATAACAGGAGAGGAGGAGGAGTGCACGCCGCACATAATATCTGAAATAGGTAGCCGCGCGGCTCAGGAGTATATTAAAGCTGGAGTAATTTTGGAGAATTTTCAACCCGAGCTAATGATTGAATAAATTTTAGTAGCGATTAAAAAAATGAAAGCAGGCGAAGCCGCGCGTATTGCTAGTAGATTATATTGTAATAATTACGTTTTTAGATTTCAGGTAGAAGCTTCCATTTCGTTATTTGTCCGACATGCGGCACAGAGACTCCATTACCTATGGGAGGCATATCTGCTTTGCCTCTCAATTACGTGATATTGCGGAAGATGACCAAAGAAAGTGGAAGCTCGGTGTTATGTGATCTGTGCTGTACTGACAATAAGGTAAGCCTTATGGCAGGATATGAAAAAGTTTCAATAATACATATTTCTTAATTTTCGCGATATTTTAATTTTATATAAAACTTATTATTATTTGTTTCAAGAAACTGTGATAATATGTATTATGACAATAAAAGATTTTTTTAATGAAATATTTGAAAGAAATAACTGGACTATAGGTATATCTAATTTCAATGTATTTAGTGATTTTGATGAGCTACATACGTATTACGTATAGGTGAGATGCAGGTTCAAATCCGGGTCTCGCACCTCAGATATGTGCGAATCATTTTTCTATCATGCTTACCACTTGTCTTACGGTGAAGGAAAACATCATAAGGAAAGCTGTGTGTCTGTGAAAACCTAGCAAGTTTTCGAAATACATGTGTCCATCAGAGGGACGTTAAAAAGGGCTGAAGACATGAGTGATGATCGCTGGTTATCCGGGTCACATGTAGAGTACTTTTTAAAACGGGAAGATATTTAATATTTAAGAAGTTTATAATAACCGTTAAAAGTTATTTATAAAGAACAATATATTAATGACAGAAAACAAGATGAAAATACCACCCCACGTGAGTATGAGTGCAACTCATGCGCAACTTATTGCTTTCCGAAACACAAGCGATTTGAAAAAAATCTCATTTACTATGTCACGCCACATTGAATGTTACAGGAATTGTAAGTTTATTTTGAGAATAACTTATAATATGTCAAGTAAATGTTTCGAGGAATATATAATACGAAAGCAGTTCTTTTTGGTACCTTAAGGTAGAAGGAATAAGTAAGTATTTGAAAGATCTCAGTGTATAACCCATTTTAGGTGTAGTACTTTTTTCTTCCTAAAATAATAGTAATTATTGAACTCGACATATTTATCAAAACATACTAATAATAAATTTGGAGTCGAATTGAAGAATTTTTGTTTGATATAGGATACTTTTTAATGCGGTGATTTCACCTTTATCTTGGCTCTGATAAATTTGTACTAATTATTTGTGAAAATGTACTACCTGTAAAATATTAATAACTAATAGTTTATGTATTTTCTTAACTTTTAAATTAATTGCGATAGGTATCTGCCACACCGCAAAAGATAGAGGATAGATGGGACATTTTTACATCAGCACCATCTAGTTTCGTGGTAAGCTACGAAGCTTGGGTTACGGATATCAGATAGTTGATACATGTATATAATTTTAAATTAATACACATTATAAGTATAAACTATAAACACCCATGACTGGAGTACAAGCATTCGTGCTCAACAAATGAATGCCCAGCGGGACTCGAACCCGCGACCGCTACCAACTGAGCCAAAGGAGTCGTCGTTTTTTTTTGGTAAATATAAAAACGTCTAATAAGAATACTTTTAAATTTTCAACAGGCAGAAAGTCGTTGTAGCCAGTGTTTAGTAAGCGTATGTTCTACGTGCGGAGAGTCTCACACGAGCCAGAAAGGCCACGCGACACATCTTTTACAGCCTTTAGAGCCGATTCTGCGATTCTGTGGACAGCATCCCAAAGTGGAGCTCAGCATTTATTGCGCTACTTGTCAACAGGTTTGACAATTTTAACTTAATTTTTAATTATATAGGTTAATTTTATATTATTGTTAATTTTTAATTATATAGGTTAATAAAATTGAAGTGTGAAGTAAACAGGTTTTGATTAATGCCATAATATGTAATTGTATACGGTATGTATGAGAAAAATACAAATTGTAACATTTATATTTGTTAAAAAAAATTAGGATTTCGCTCAATATTATTAAAACGTGCTTAAGGACAATAATAGGTCGTCGGCGTATGTGGAAAACTAAATAACTGCTATATATTTTCGTAATGCCCAAAATCTAATAATTAATTAAGCATTTTCATATATTATCCCGTTTCAGAAATATATAGGAGCTTAATATAATATTATTAATATTTTTGTTTCAAAAATATAAACAAATGTTGAATGTAACGCTCAACAATAGAAGCAAAATAAATCAACTTAATTAATCGTCAATAACTATGATTTTTGTGATCAGTTAAGGTAGCAACTCTAAACTACTGTACCAATTTTCATGCTATTTTCACCAATGGAGATAGCTTCTCGAGGAAGGTTTTAGTAGGTATAAAATTTGTTAAGTTTAGGTAAACGCGCGTAAAATTAGTTTAGTATAATTCGCGTCATGTAAAAAGAACGCTGGCTGTCAAGTTGCGCAGAGTTTGTTGCAGTTGCCAATTTGGTGGTAAGACGCGGGGCGCGGGACGTAGAGGCACGCGTCGCATGCTTTTCAGCTCGCTATAGGTTTGTCAGTTTAAAATACCATCGCGCACACAAAAGTTATTAATTACGAAATGATTTTATATAAAAAATAGTGAAAAAATATTTTTGACGTATATTGTTTTATAAAGAGAGATTCTTATAATAATGCAGTTATTAATTAAAAAATATATATTAAACGAAATAATTTAATTTATTTTAAGTAGATTAAACATTCTACACTGAATCAAACATATTTTATTAATTAATAGAATTCTATTTAATGACATTCTATCTAATATATTTTTCAATGTAGGTACGTACCAATAATCAATATACATCGTGAGCGAAAGGCTAGTTCAAAAATAAAAGAATAGGCTTAGGAATTTCGTATGCGAATGTACCGATGCGCAAACACACCCCCTACCACTTTCTTCCAGCGTTCTTTTTACGTGACGCGAACTGTATTTATCTATAAAGTAGTCCGAATGTTTTGGTATTCTATTCGGAGTTTGGTACATGGTAGGTGGTGTGTCGCGACTGCAGCGTTGTGTCGCACGCGGGGCACGCGGCGGGCGGCGCGGCGCGCGCGGCGGCGGAGCGCGGCGCGGCGCTGCGCGACGCCAGCGAGCGCGCGCGACACGTGCCCGCGCACGTCGCGCGAGTACAGCGCGTGCTCGAGGTGCACGCTGCTGACGTTGATGTGAGTCTTGATTCATTGTTGAAGTGAAACTTCTTTAGAATCGTTGTGATTTTAAACTCGATGAAACGAAAAAATAAGTACATATACCAGGCGCTCAGAGACGGGGAAGAGTTAGGCTTATTTTAAATTCAAGTTTTACTTCTGACATGTGTACTTTGTACACACTCACTTTTTTTCTTTTTAATTCTTTAGGATTTTTAAGGCTGCTGAAGTTGATGTGAGTCTTGATTTATTGTTTTTTTTCTTTTTAATTCTTTAGGATTTTTTATGGCTGCTGACGTTGATGTGAGGGTCTTGAATTATTGTTTTTTTTACCGGGTCTCGCATATTTCCTTAGGTTTTTTATGTACGAGTAATTTTTCTATTATAAAGAAATATATGGAGATCAAACCAGCATATCTAAGAGGCCATTCTGCGCAAACCGCAGAGGGCGATGGCCGTCAGAGTCATTCGCGGGTATCGCACGATATCCTACGAGGCGGCTTGCGTCCTGGCCGGATCCACGCCCTGGGACCTAGAGGCGAAAGTACTCGCGTCATTATATCGATGGCGCGAGGAAGAGCGGCCGCGGGGCTCGAGGCCGGTGCAGCGGCAGATCGCGCTGCGCCGAGAGAAGCTCCGTCAGGTCTCGGTTGCGGAATGGCGGAAAAGGCTTCTGCGCCCTACCGCCGGCCTCACTACCATCGAGGCGATCCGGCCAGTACTCGACGACTGGCTCGGGAGAAGGCACGGCTCCCTGTCGTTTAGGGTGACGCAGGTGCTGTCGGGGCACGGCTGCTTCGGCAAGTACCTGTGCCGCATAGATAGGGAGCCGGACGCTCGGTGCCGCCACTGCGTCCATTGCGGGGAGGACACAGCGCAACACACGCTCGCCGAGTGTGTAGCTTGGGAGGAGCAGCGCCGTGTCCTCACAAATAAAGTAGGAGGCGATCTGTCGCTGCCGGCCATAGTGCGGAGGATGGTCAGCAGTGCAGAGTCGTGGGACGCGGTGGTGTCCTTCTGCGAGGACGTGATGTCGCAGAAGGAAACTGCGGAACGGGAGAGGGAGATCTCGACTCCCTTCCCCGGCCGCAGGAGGCGCACCGGGCGCAGGAGAAGAGCGGACAACGCCCTTCTCCGGCCCCCATGAATGGGTCCAGGGGCGAGGGACTTGGGGAAATCCTCGCCCCCTATTCGATGGACCCGAGTCGTAGGTGCGCGCGAGTGTTGGCGCGCACCTCTGAGACGATGCGCGGGGTAGTTCAACACCTCACTACCCCGTGCAGGAGATGAGGCCCGCACGGATCCGGCCAGCACTAGTGTGGGGCTGCGGAAGAATGTGGATTCCCGCGGCCTCACGTGCACGTGCGAGGAGACACCGGGGTGGTTTTAGCCGGTAAGAGTCCGGCACTCCCCTCCGCCTTTCCCCAGGCGGAGGTAGTCCATGAGGATTTCCCCCCGATAAAAAAAAAAAAAAAGCATATCTAAGAGAAGCTAACAAATCTAAGAAAGACTCGCACATAGCCAACTCGCACATAGCCAGCGTGGCGGTGTACGGGCCAATACACAATATTGTAGCGTAAGCACTTTACGCCATATATATTTCGATTAGTAGTAGTAGTCGTGAGCAGTTCGTCGTCGTCGTCGTCGTCGTCGTACGCGCTCACAGGTCGTTCTATCAATCTATCATTAAGTTCAGTTAATATACAATTAGTTTTAGCCTGGACTATCATTTACTTATTTATCAGTAATAATTCCTATCAATATCAATATCAACCAAAGACTGTAGGGGTTTTCGTCTCAGCCCGTACATCTTTGTGGTCCTTCGAGCCGGATCGAGGTGGATCTCATTAGCGTCTGGCAATCTTAGAGTATTTGGACACGAAGTTTCGAAGCTTCGTTGCAGAATTGCTTATGCAGACCACACACTAGAGGTGTCGCTAGTTACATACACATTATAAATCATCAAAACTTAAAATAGTAATCCCAAACAAACAGGCTCAAGCGTCTCGCATAGAGCATGAGATTAGAACGTGGGCGGAGGACTACGCGCGCGCGGTGGAAGCGCACGGTCGCGAGCTGTGTAGTGCCGCGGTACGTGCGCGCGCCGCCGCCCGCCGCCGCGCCGGCGACGCCGCGCGACTGCTCGAGCTGCGCGCGCATGAAGCGGAGGACGCCGTCAAGTTCACTGAGGAGGTAATTATCGGCTTAATATATACTAATACTAGCTGACCCGGCGAACTTCGAACCGCCATATTTTATTTCTCTAATCGCAACTGAGGAAATAAAACCCTTCCGGTAAAATCGAATTAGCTAAATTGAAAATAAAACTGGAGTACTCAATTGAAAAATTCATATTGTTGTACAGAATGCGTGGGGTGCTTATTTATAAGACTTTAATAATTCTCTAACAAAAATAGTACAATTTTTTTTTGTTATTAATGGTAATAATATTGTAACATAATACGCAGTATAATTATAAAAATATCAGTCACAAACCATTAAAATAATACGGTTATATAAATAAATATTACGTGAAATAAAGTAATAGAATTTTTATATTCTAAGAAACATTACACAGCGCCATCTATTGGGGTGTATTTGCAACCTAGATGTCAAACAATATTGAAGAATTTTATCGATGAATCAACGTACATCTATGAGAACTTCATAAAACTAAACAGTAAATAAACACTTGCTTAAGAAACAATTAATTGATACATTTTATTCGTTTACATTCACGACATAAGCGAATAATTGAGATGATAACTATCCTATCCAGTAAGTTAGACCAAAATACGATTACATGTGAAATTTAATTGAAATCGGTTCAGTAGTTTTGGAGTTTATTGGCAACATACATCGTGGCACAAGATTTTCATATATATAAGAAAGATAAAATTATAAAGCTGAAGAGTTTGTTTGTTTGTTTGGTTGAACGCGCTAATCTCAGAAACTACTGGTTCAATTTGAAAATTTCTTTTGGTGTTGGATAGTCCGTTTACCGAGGAAGGCTATACGCTACATCACGCTACGACCAATAGGAGCGGAGCATCAATGAAAAATTTTGCAAATATGGGAGTTATTTGGTTTCCAGGTTTTTGAACGCGCGCGAAGCCGCGGTAAAGGTTAGTTAGTAAATATGTTGGGACATTATTACATACAATACGTACTAGTCCCGTGGTAAGCTTACCGAGCGTGGAAAGCGTAGCTACGAGGCTCGTGTTACGGATACCAGAAGTTGATGTATACAAACATTTGTACTAAACAAATTAATGTTCTCAGTGGGACTGAACCCGCGACCGCTGGTTACTACAAACTGAGCTTAACATGTCCGCTTGAGACAATCTAAATCAGGAGCTCGCTGAGATGGTGTGTGCGTGCATATGTTTGTTACTCCTTCACACTGCAATGGAAGGGCGGATAATAATGTAATTTACGAACGAACTACCAAGTGTGACATATAGAGCAGTAGTATTTAAGGCACCTCGGGAAACATTCCAACGCAGTAATGATACTTTTTTCGCTAGTTAAAACTACTGTAGGGACACTGTACTCGTAAGTGTGAATGTTGTGTGTCAGCGATTTTATAGGTATATGAGCGAGACGTATAAGTGGCGATGAGTAGTTACTGCGTACTAGTCATCGTGTACGTGTATCAATATGGGAATATACTTAAATAAAATGTAAAGTACCAAGAGTATCTCTCATAACAACTCTCACAGTGGTGACCCGACGGCAACAGCATTCGTATTTTCGGACAGTAAATTCAGTGTGTGGCAGTAAATAGGTAAAATTATGAGAAAATGGCCTACCAACAGCAGTTAGTTTTTTCGCCTTCTACCCAGCTGCTATCACAAGGCAAAACCGAAGAGATCCTGTCGCTCCACGGCGCGGTGTTGTCGCGTCTGCAGCGCGTGTCGGAGCTGCCGGCGACGCCGCCGCCGCGCGCGCCGCGCTTCGCCGCCGCCGCGCCCGCCGGCCGCCTCGTTGGCCGCGTCTACACTGCTGCGGTTGATCCGCAACACTGCCTGCTCACCACTGAAGGTTTGACAATCACTGTCACCTACGATTACTTACAGATCCTGAGTTGGGACATTATTACGTCACTGCGCTATCCAGTTCCGCGGTAAACTACGAAGCTTGTATACGAGATAGTTGATACTACTTATATAAGTTTAAATAAATACATATTATATATATAAACACCCATGACTGGAGTACAAACATCTAAGTTTAACAAGTGAATGCCCCCAGCGGGACTCGAACCCGCGACCGCTAACGCAACAAACTGAGTTATCGTGTCATGATATTTTAAATTATTACTTGGGATCGGCGCAATACATTTTTCTTTACACTAATTCATCTTAATATTCATCCCTTTCTTTTTTGTTTCCTGTTTTACACAATCCATGTTTTCTTCAATTTTCCTCTACCTGATACCTCAATCGTACGTACTTTCATTTGCACCATTCTCGTCACATGGTTTTCAATCCTCTTCTTTAAACGTCTATACGAACGCACTTCTTGTTTTATCCATTCGTCACTCCACACATTTATCTTCACATCTCTGCAGCACCTCATTTTACATCAGTCTTCTTCAAAGCCCAGCATTTCGATCCATACATAACTTATCATGGCTTGGTAGTTATAAGTTAGATACGTTTGAAATTATGAAAGAGGTAGCATATTTACTTCACATTTCAGGACTACAAGATCTCCAAGTGGATGTTCCACACACTGCTATATTGGAATTACGAGACAGTAACGGAGAGCATATATGGTGCGGCGACGAAAAAGTAAGTTTCTTAATCATTGTGGGCAAGGGCGTAGCCAGGATTTTGTTTAGGGGTGGGCAGTCGACGTCGTCGACAAACCAAGAATATATAATTAAGGTAAATGTTGCATAAGAAATGTTAAAAATGAAAATCTAAATATAAATCAGTGAATTTATTTTATTAAAAAAAGTAGTCGATGAGGTTTTTCACAAAACCGTTTTAACACTTCAGATTCAATTGTATCCTGATAGTACAGTAAATAAAGCCGTTTTTTTGGTCAACCTCGCACTAAATTAATACGGTAACTCAAAAAGTATTGACAAAAGAAAAAAGATTTAAACAAAAGTTGTAAAAAATAATGTGACCTTAAAAAATATTTTTAACAAAAATGAAAACCGACTTCAAAACGTTACAAATCGAAACTAAAAAGAAAAAAATAATAATTTTAATTACTTAGTTATTGTTGGAGTAGGTGTCAGCCAAGAAGGACAGTTTTATCCTGCCTTTGCAATGAACTTTCGAACGGATATTTTGATTATATTTACAAATTGATACATTAATCCATCGATCGCCCATCGAGGCGATCCGGCCAGTACTCGACGACTGGCTCGGGAGAAGCCACGGCTCCCTGTCGTTTAGGGTGACGCAGGTGCTGTCGGGGCACGGCTGCTTCGGCAAGTACCTGTGCCGCATAGATAGGGAGCCGAACGCTCGGTGCCGCCACACACACACGCCGAGTGTGTAGCTTGGGAGGAGCAGCGCCGTGTCCTCACAAATAAAGTAGGAGGCGATCTGTCGCTGCCGGCCATAGTGCGGAGGATGGTCAGTGCAGAGTCGTGGGACGCGGTGGTGTCCTTCTGCGAGGACGTGATGTCTCAGAAGGAAACTGCGGAATGGGAGAGGGAGATCTCGACTCCCTTTCCCGGCCGCAGGAGGCGCACCGGGCGCAGGAGAAGAGCGGACAACGCCCTTTTCCGGCCCCCATGAAAGGGTCCAGGGGCGAGGAACTTGGGGAAATCCTCGCCCCCTATTCGATGGACCCGAGTCGTACCAACACTGGCGCGCACCTCTGAGACGATGCGCGGGGTAGTTCAACACCTCACTACCCCGTGCAGGAGATGAGGCCCGGACGGATCCGGCCAGCACTAGTGTGGGGCTGCGGAAGAATGTGGATTCCCGCGGCCTCACGCGCACGTGCGAGGAGACACCGGGGTGGTTTTAGCCGGTAAGAGTCCGGCACTCCCCTCCGCCTTTCCCCAGGCGGAAGTAGTCCATGAGGATTTCCCCCCGATAAAAAAAGGTGCCAGCCAAGAAGGACAGTTTTATCCTGCCTTTGCAATTAAGTTTCGAACAGATATTTTTATTATATTTACAAATTGATACATTAATTAAATTGTATTAAGATTATTTTGCTTTGGCTGGCACCGACTCCAACAGTAACTAAGTAATTAAAATTATTTTTTTTCTTTTTAGTTTTTGAAGTCGGTTTTGATTTTTGTTAAAAATTAATTTATTTTTAATTTTTTAGTGGAAATTAGATATTTTGTTTAAATATAATATTGGTAGGCTAACTAAACTACTGCTCCGATAAGTCAGTGAAGTTTTGGAGTGAACGACAATAGTCAATCGAGATTTGTCCACGTTTATTTTTCCACGTAACTCCTAGACGTTAATAAGATTTACCTTCTATTATCAGATCAACCTAATATCCTGAAGGGATACCAGTATCGGTTTATAAGTACGTATAATATTAAAAGAATTTTCTTTCAACTCCTAACCGTTGAGGAGATATACCTTACATCATCACAAATTCTTGAACAGCTTTAAAAAATATACGAAAAACGTAATAAATGCCTATAAAATTTGAGAGTTGCCCTAGATTTCCTTAGGATCCCATCATCAGATCCTGACTTGGTGATAATGTAAATATCTTGGAAGTATACCCTACCGAACAAAAAGAATGTAATCGGCCAACATTTCACGCAGCAATAAATGAACAAACATAAAAAGAACCGTTGAGGAATTGTACCTTCCATCATCAGCTCATCCACATGAGATGATGATTTTCAGACACAAATGCTTGAACATCTTTAGAAAATATATCAAAAACATAATAGGTGCCTATAAAATTTGAGAGTTGCCCTCGATTTCCCTGGTATCCCATCATCAGATCCTGACTTGGTGAAAATGGGACCCCCTCGGAGCTATACCCTACCGAACATATTATTGATTTTTCTTATATTTTAAAAGTTATCGGCTGAAATAAAACAACCGGTTCATTAAATGGGCCATAAATTGTAAACGGTAATTTTTACAAAAAAGTCTACAGGAAAGAAAAGATGCGAAATTTTATTCTCTACCATAATGGTTCGAATAACTTTTACCTTAAAGTGCATAGTATCCGAGATCATCATCATCATCATCATCATCAGCCCTTATTAACGTCCCACTGCTGGGCACGGGCCTCCCTCAGTACGAGGGGGATCAGGCCATAGTCCACCGCGTAGGCCTAGTGCGTGTTGGCTGACTTCACATGTCTTTCGAAAACTTGCTAGGTTTTCTCAGATATGCAGGTTTCCTCACGATGTTTTCCTTCACCGTAAGGCAAGTGGTAATCATGATAGAAATGATTCGCACATGAAAATATCAGAGGTGCGAAACCCGGATTTGAACCCGCATCACTCGTATATCCAAGCGACCGCGTTACCGCTGGGCTACCACTGTCTGGGCTACAGTTTCCGAGATATCGGCCAAAAACTTTTGTTCAAGATTGCGATTGAAGCTCTACCTGGATCTGTGAGCATTTTGTGATTTTGTAGTCAGTAAGTGACCTTTAACCTACAATAAAATTAAAATTGGATCGGAAATTTAGTGCGAGGTTGAATGCTTTATCTGGCCTATTCGTTTTTTCTATCATGGTTCGGTCGTATCATTCTATTGCTCCGTTACGCGATGTCGAGAAAACAGTTTTGCCTCTTCTAGGGGGGGGCAGCTGCCCCCCCCCCTGCCCGTACCTCGCTACGCCCATGATTGTGGGTACAGATAAAAAAATGGTAACTCGCACTTCACATCATGTGTCACGCCCTTATAGTGAATACGCGTGTTGTGGTATATTTTTTACCATTTGGGATACTAAAATTGCTATATTTCGGTAAAAGGGATAAGATATGAAAATGCTTGTTAGATTACGCGCAATTTTTGGTGTTATTTAGTTTTTTACCTACGCAAACGATCATCTATAATTGTCGGATGACGGAAATGAAAATTCCTTAATTATCATGGGCACAGATTAAGAAAACCGCTAACACGCAGTTCACACCGTGTGCACAAGCCCTTATATTCAATACTAGACATGGTGGTGGTAGCGCAAGATATAACGGTAGTGGTGGCAGGTGGCGGGCTACTTCCGGCGACGCGACAGCAGCGCGCGACCGGCGGCAGTACATGCGACGCCGCGCGACGGTCGCTACGCGCTGTCACTCGCGCCCGCCAGCCCCGGACACTACCTGCTTGCTGTCACCGTGGATAATGTGCCTATTAAGGTAGGTCGTGGCGGTTATTGTCTATCTCTCTCTCATTTAATCAGTCATTCTCTTTTTTTACTATTTTAGTGATACGTCGCAAAATATATAAAAATTGTGTCATGTATAGTAGTTTTATCTCACGAGCACGGGTAAACTATACTTGTAGTTGTAAAGTGTATAGACACGTGCCCTTGTGTGCGTAACTGCAGGTAACGTTAGCAAGCTCATCATATTGAACAAAAATTAAACTTTTTTTTATTACTTCTAAAAGATAAATTGTGATGAAATTAAATGTAATTGTATATTTGAAAACATTTCTTTTAAATAAAATGTTGATATTGGTTTTAAATATAAATTCAAGCAGAATCATAACACTGTCATCTTATAAATTTAATATAACCTCCTCCTTTTTTGAAGTCGGTTAATTATTAATTCGAAATCACTGTCAACATATTCATTTTCTTTTTTAATTACATTTTCACCGCCATGTCTCACTGGTTATTTTTGCAATAAGTAATTAATATAATAAGTTTTTCTGACCGTACTTGGGCGCTCTCGAACTTACGCATACTAAGACATCATTACATTTACATTTATTTAAGTATGGCTCACCCGCGTTCGTGAAATAAAACATTTATACGTACTGTATTTTACCAAAAAATCTCGGTATTTCTGATATCAAATCTCGTGTTCCACCAGTGTTTAAGAAAAAAATAGAGCACTGTTTTCAGATTTCAGAGCAGCCTAAAAGTTCTCGATCGAAAAACAAATGTAGTTAAATCCGGTCCTTTGTAGTTCTACCGTATGAGAGTATCCACTATCCAAATCCAAAGTGGGATTTATAAAGGGTTGGATACAACACTAATGTTTAAGAAACATAATATACTTAGATCACTGTCAGATTTCAGAGCAGCCTAAAAGTTATTCGTTTATCAAAAATTAGATGTAAATCCGGTCGTTCTACCGTATGAGAGTATTCAAATCCAAAATGAGATATATAAAGGGTTAAATACAAAGATATTACGTCGTACAGGGGAGTCCATTCTCTTGCTTCGCGCGAGTGTCTCGCGCGCACTCCGGTACCTTCCACTGCTGCGCGTTTTGCTCGTCGGGGGGACGCCGCGACGCGCGCTGTGCATGCAACGCGCCCATGGGACACGGGTATAAAGGTGGGTTGATCTAAATATAATTGTAATTCAATTCAATTAATTGTTAAATTGTAATTCAATTCAATTAATTGTTAAATTGTAATTCAATTCAATTAATTGTTAAATTCTAATTCAATTCAATTTTCGTTGAAGGATTGTAAATTATAATTTAATTTCATTCTTAGCTTCAGTGACTCGTAGAAATTCCAATTGCCAACCAGTCCAGCCGCCAAAACCAATGTCAAAGTCAAAAATAAATTCAATTTATTTTTTGTTTAGCGATTCTTAAAAATGACTTAAAGAATATAAACATATAGACACATCCCGCCTCAAAATAGAAACTACCTAACTAAAGATCTATCATTGATTATGTCAGAGATAATAAGTAATTTGCAACTATAACCTACTGAATAATATATAATAATGGATAATAAAATAAATCTATAACGTAACTCTTATTATTTCCATAATCATTCATGGTGCCATTTTATATTTTATCAAGTAATTTCTTTAGGCGCGTTATGAAAAATTGATGAGAGTGAAATTTTACGATGCGCTCGCACAGCGAGACACAAAATTCTCACGGGAGAAGTTAGCTAACAGTCAACAGTTTAGAGGACTTGCAACTATATTCACGATATTTATTTTCAACAATGACATGGGTGTCATTTTCGAGGTTTCTCAGGGTGCTGATTGCGAAAATGAGGTCCATTTTCAAATCCAAGATGTCGGATATCCGGTTTTTTTCAACAATGACACGGGTGTCATTTTCGAGGTTTCTGGGGGTGCTGATTACGAAAATGAGGTCCATTTTCAAATCCAAGATGGCGGACATCCGGTTTTTTTTCAACAATGACATGGGTGTCATTTTCTAGGTTTCTCGGGGTGCTGATTGCGAAAATGAGTATGTATTATTTAATGATGCTAAAGAAGTATAACCTTTCTAAGGCGTGTACATAAGTACACACACAAATTTTTATTGTTTTATTAATATTTAATTTTGACAGTCATTCTGGCGTGATTAGGTACATTAACATAACAAACACCCAACCAATAAATAAATATGTATACAATAAAAAAATAAATATATATAATAAAAAAAAATATTAGTCCCGCTGAGTTTCTTTCGCTAGTTCTTTTCAGGTCAGAGGTTTCTTTCCGAACTGATAGTAGACTCATGACGTTCAGTAAGAAATTGTAACAATTTTTTTTTTTTTATGGAAAAAAGTGGGCAAACGGGCAGGAGGCTCACCTGATGGGAAGTGATCACCTCCGCCCATGGACATCTGCAAGCCAGGCTTGCAGATGCGTTGCCGGCCTTTCAGGAAAGGGAGGAATGAAGGACGGAGGGAGGAGGGACGGAGGAGGGAGGGGGGAACGAAGGCGGAGGATGAAGGGAAGAGTGAGGGAGGGAGAGGGAGGGGGGAAGGAGAGTGGGCCTCCCGGACTCTCACTCACCGGACGAAACGCGACAGCATAGCTGCCACTTCACGCCGGTCTTCTGTGAGAGAGTGGTACTAATGAACTATACGGGGCGTGCCGGCCCATTCGGTTGCTACCCGAAGGTAACAAGCATGGCACTACCACTAAACAAAATTTTATATGCTGAATAAAATATTTTGATTTGATTTGATTTGACAAAGTGTCTAACGTATAATATTGCGGTGTGCAGGGTGCGGGCACGGGCACGCGGGCTGGCCGGGTGCGCGGCACTGGTCGTGCTGCGGTAGCACGCGCCGTGATGCGCCCTGCTCTCGACACCAGCCCTACCAGTTCTCCCTCTGACCTCTTAAGAGACTTCAAAAAAAGGAGGTTACGACATCAGCCCTACCAGTTCTCCCTCTGACCTCTTAACAGACTTCAAAAAAGGAGGTTCCGACATCAGCCCTACCAGTTCTCCCTCTGACCGACCACCCATTGTTGTTCAGCCCAACAGTTAACAGACTTCAAAAAAAGGAGGTTATATGTATGAGGTGATATATTTTTTTTTGTCAACAAAGCAATATAATCTTAATAGATATCTATTATATTAATGTATCGAATCGATTCGAAAGTTCGTTGCAAAGGCAGGTTAGAACTGTCCTTCTTGGCTGGCACCACCTTTTTAGTTTCGGTTTGCAACGTTTTGAAGTTGGTTTTTATTTCTGTTAAAAACTAATTAATGTTATACACCAAAAACCAGAGAAAGATTACTTAAAACGGTCGTCGCGGGAAGCTTTCATTTGTGTGAATTGTAACGAACACAAGTGTTTGTACTCCAGTTACTACGGCTTATATTAATTATATTACGTATGTATTTGATGTTGTATAAGAGTAGTGTATCCGTAACACAAGCCTCGTAGCTTACCATGGAACAAGATGGTGCTGTGTCTTAATGTCGCAACTAGGTCGCAACATATGTATTATTTATTATAATGTTTTATGTTCTCCATTTTTGTTACAATAAATGCGGCTAAACAGTATTTTGGTTTTATTTACTGAGTAATCCCAATTTCCTCGAATTATCGACCCTTTCTTAAATAAAATAAATTCATATTTAAAAAAATGAGTCTAAATAAATAAAACTTTCTTTTTGTATACAATTATTTATTAACAATTATTTACTTAGTAGAAACATTAAAAAATATAAAAAGTTGGCTTTTCAGAATTCTTTACATTCATTCACATGTACAAAAATAATATATTATGTATCGATTCTATGGCAAAATTAAAAAATCAAAACAAAGACATGTCTTAATTCATATACATCTATATATAAACTTATATGTAACATTTGTCTGTCCGTCATATAAAGTTATCATATTAGCTGGTAACAAGGGCTCTTACTACTCGTATACAAAAATTCAATATAGTACTATGGTCTCAAGTGTCCAAACAAATTAGAAATTGAATAGTGCTTTTTAAATCTTTTTTTCTGAAACCTTTCCTTTTCTTTCGTTTAATAACTAATCCACCACCATGGGTGTTCCGCCATGTTGGATTTAGAATGACGTCAGACATGCAATGTCATCCACTAAACGTGTATTTAATAGTTTGGATGATAATGCATGTCTGACGTAATAATATCAGCTCAATCGGTTGAAGATATCTACTTCAGAATTGAGTGTATTCGTAAGAACAAATGATTTTATATATGAATGGCTTTTACACTCACTTTAGGTTGTAAGAACCCTTAACATCAGATAATTAAATAACTTTATTTTTAATGTGAATTTACATAACTAACAACAAATGCTTTGTCATCATTTTCCTAACTTATCACAGACAAATATCACATCTGAAAAAAATATTTGAATATAGTGATGTACACTCCATTATATTTCTTAATCAATAAATATTGATTTAATTTTACTATTAAAATTTTTTCGTTGCCTTATCAATTGGAGGTAGTTAAGCAGAAACGACTTAACACATAAAAGTCACTTTTGAATTATGAAGTTGTTTAGATGATAATTTCTGCTTGATGGTATATGTGGAATGTTTTGAAATATTTTTACGCGTAGGCAAATATTGTTACGAGTAAAGTTAAATTAAATATATGCCCGCTTTTTTTATTAAAACTGACGGCAATGATTTATTAAATATTACAGAGGTGTGTAAAGAAATACCTATCATTATGAGGTGTGGTTCCCATCATAGAATATCAATCTTATCTTTATAGTTTCGCGCATTTTTTGCTGCATGGAAAAACCAACTGTTAGGACCTGTTTGGCATAAAAAAATTTAACCATAGTTTGACTTGAGTCGTTTTTGCTTAACTGCGTCTAATTATAAATTATAATTATATTAAAAATATTAATCGATATTATTATTTAGATCCATACATATATACAATAAACATATTATGTTAAAATTACATTACACTAAAATTTATTGCTTTGAATTTTCTCATTTGATAGTGTGGAACCACCTTTACTTATAAAGTACTTAAAAACTAAATATATTACTAATGAGTAAACAGATCCAAGGGAAAATAACAACTAACATTAAAAAAACAATGTTTTACCTTAAAATATGTATAGTATTCCAAGAGGCAGCATTTTGCTTGGAAAATCAAAATTAAGCCTTCTTTACACATATATAATATACTAAAAAAATTATAATAATCCTTCTTGATACTGAGATTTTTGTGTTATTAAACATTAAAAACAAACAAATATTATAAATGTAAAATATATAAATAATGATAAAACTTGGAATTAACATCATCATCATATCATAAATAAATCCTCCTGACATTCTACATGTCTAATTATCTTGAATTTGAATTTTGCGTTTGCGATAACCCAATAACTATAGATTGCTCGATTCAGGACTCGAAGCCAGGACCTCCAGCCAACAGTACAGGATATCAAACAAAAAACCATGATATGTTATATAATAACAGTTTACAGTCCGAGGGGTGGCACGGCGGAGTAAGCGAGACTCGAAGCCAGGAACCTCCAGTCAGAATACAAACAGTACAGAATATTAGGGGTGTGCGAATATCGTTCGAATCGAATCGAATAATAATATTCGATTCGAAATTCGAATTTTCGAATAATTCGAAAATTTTGGAATAATCGCGAATTGATGAAATATCTCTGGATTTTCAAATCTTTCCATTTAAATTCCTTTAAATCGTGTATCAAAATATTTTACTTACGAATAATATATAATTAAAAAAACACTATACTAATTATATATTGTTCTATTTGTGTAACTATATTTCATGGTTTGAATAAAATGTATATTGACTGTTAAATTTATATTTTAATATTGAATGAAAATAAGAAACCATGAATTCAAAATACTCGAAAATTCCCTAATAACATGATCAAAAAATCGAATTATTCGAAAAAACATAATTCGTAAGTTCGAATAATTCGCACACCCCTACAGGATATCAAACAAAAAGCCATGAAAATGTTAATATAATAACAGTTTACAGTCCGAGGGGCGGCACGGCGGAGTACGCGACGGGGCTGGGCGCGCACGCCTGGCGCACGCTCATCTCCCACGCGTCTAGCAACTGTCCCACTGAACAGCTTTTTGGCAATCTGTGCGAAAAATAGAATTTAAAAATAATAAATAATTAAATATGGACATTTTTTAAAACAGCGCCATCTAGTTCCGTGGTAAGCTACGAGGCTTGTGTTACGGATACCAGATTGTTGATATACTATACATATAAATTTTAAATACATACGTAATATAAATATTAACACTTATGACTGGAGAATAAATATGTATGTATGTATGTATGTATGGATGTGTGTATGTGTGTGTGTGTTTGTGTGTATGTGTGTATGTGTGGGTGTGTGTGTGTGTGTGTGTGTGTGTGTGTGTGTGTGTGTGTGTGTGTGTGTGTGTGTGTGTGTGTGTGTGTGTGTGTGTGTGTGTGTGTGTGTATGTGTATGTGTGTGTGTGTGTGTGTGTGTGTGTACTTGTGTACGTATGTACGTATGTACGTATGTACTTATGTACGCATGTATGCATGTATGCATGTATGTATGTATGTATGTATGTATGTTTCAATGGACTCACCTAGCACACCTAGCATCCATAGCCCTCTCCACCCTCATGAGGAAGCTGTCCGCGGTGTGAGGGGGGCGGGCGCGGGGCGCGGCGCGCGCGGGGGGCGCGGCGGGGTAGTCGCGCGGCACTCGCACGTGCACCGCCGGCACACACGGCAGCCGCACGTCATCGAGCTGCGCTGTGAGCGAGATGGCGCTAGTGCCGCCTGATAGCTGCATCGTCTCTAGTGACACCTGTATGAGCAATCATTTTACTATTTATCACACGCTGTGAGGGAGATGGCGCTAGTGTCACTTGATAGCTGCATCGTCTCTAGTGACACCTGGACAACGCAATTAGAAACGCAAAAAATTAAAAAAAAAAAAACTTTTCTTTCTAGCGCTCGCCCTCGTTTCGCTCGGGCTCTTCCCTAGATTTAGCACAGGCAAAGCCGCGGGATCCGCTAGTTATGCATTAAACCTTCCTCTTGGATCACTCTATCTATTAAAAAACCGCATCAAAATCCGTTGCGTAGTTTTAAAGATTTAAGCATACATAGGGATATAGGGACAGAGAAAGCGACTTTGTTTTATACTATGTAGTGATATGTATTTATTACCTGTGTAAATAAGCAATTAATTTAATTACAAATTTTAATTTTTAAAATTATTTATAAAGTAAATAGGAGGTACTTAAATCTCACTATTCAACATGCCAGAGCAATTTAAGAGAAGTTTGATATGAAGATAGTTTGAGACCCTAAGAAGGACTTAAGTGTACAGGGGGAAGAAAATTTTTATCAGGGACTCAATAATTTCTCAAACATAATACAGTACAACTGTAAATAATTTAATTTTATTAAATTTAATTTGGATAAAGATAAAATAACCTACCTTGAACCTTGAGTCCAATCTAGCGATCTCTCCCTGCAATACATCTGGTATTTCCAACGCTGGCTCTTCTACTTTCTGCACTTTCTGAGGTGGGGCTGGAAGATTCCTGGAATTCGTATTATAAATATGAAATCATATTTTATACTTTTTATATAATATATTTAATATTTTTGTTAAATAAGTGACCTATTTCGACACAATTAATGAGAGTTAAGGCGCAGGATACAAGGTAGAAACACGGCCACCTTCCCATCTCTCATTGTACTTGACCTCAGAACCTCTCAAGAAACTTTGATTTGCTTTTAACCAACTTCAAATAAGGAGAAGGTATATGTTTCATAAAAAACCTTTCAACCTTTTATTAATATTAATATTATATATTTTCAAACCTTCTATTAATATTAATATTATATGTTTTTAATTGTTGGTTGATTTAATGTTTTTTTCTTTTGTTGGGTTTCAAGTCAGGATCTAATGATGGAATTCAATTAAAATCGAGGACAAATTCTCAAATTTTATAGATTAAATAATATACTAAAAAAATGCAGTCACATGGATTATGCCCTCTCACTCTCACTCTCATCCTGGTATTGAAGATGGGTCCACACCCAACAATGGGAGTTAAAATGGAATACATACTTGATCTCAGGGCCATTGAGCGCGTCAAGCGTTGAGCCAAACGTACGCTTGAGCGTGTGGTTAGCAAGCGGCGACTGAAGACAGATGTTCACCACCTCTAACAGCGGGTTACATATTTGCTCCTATAACAAAAGATATATTTACTACTACTGCTTATATATAGGTTATAATAAACTCCAACATTATACATTCTTAGGTGTACGCGAATACTTGACATTATAAATGAAACTATCTTTTCGGATTTTGTCGCGGATTTATATTTATGGTCACGGGACCACGATTGCTGTAAAGCATTCGAAACGTCGGGAACCAAAAATCATAATAAATCCGAATAATACATTATAAACATTTATAATCTTTATTAACACTTTTTAAAGTCCCTTAGTTGGGCTTTGGTTTGGCTTAGTCGAACAATCCCCCGGTCAACTTCTTGGACAAGTGCTAGTTATCATTTGTTTTTAGAAAACTTGCTAGATACTCTTTTAGACATTTAGTTTTCTGATTACAAGTCAAAACGTTTTACGGAAGGCTGTTGTTCTAACAATACCAATCTTATTTAAATCTGCTACACTTGATTTCCCAAGTGAACTTGTTTAAATCAAATCAAATTAATTTATTCAGCATAAAAATTGTTACAATTTCCTTCTGAACGTCATGAGTCTACCACCAGTTCGGAAAGAAGAAACTTCTGACCTGAGAAGAACTGGTGAAAGAAATTCAGCGTGAATAATAAAAATGTTACTATGTAACATTACCACTGGACTACTTCTGCCTGGTAAATAAATGAGCTTTGCAAGAAATTACCTTGCCTGTAGTAGACGAGGGTAGCCCAAGACCGACACTCTCACTCCGCTTGAAGTCCAGCTTCTCAAGCACCACCTCGCACTTGATCAGGGTCTCCAGCGGCATTCTCTTATTTGGGTTTGATAGTATGTCTAATAAGTTCTTCATTTTTGTTAGCTTTTCAACATCTGCAAAAAATATCACAAATTTGTAATATATGCCTATCTATAATGTAATTATATGAATATTACAAAAAAAGTCCTCTGAACAATTTTTTTACACTTTTAGTTACACATACGGCTGAGGTTCTGAATCCGAACCCTAGTATAAACCAAGTACATTTACTGTCAAGAAATCCTTATCAATTCTGATTCAAACCCAGGACTTCCAAAAGAACACTCGTACATGTCAGCTTTTAGTGGTGTAGTAAAGGTGTGACCAGTCGTCCAGAAAGAAAATATAAAATTTTTGTCAGTTTTACTCTATGAGAACATTGATTGATGAACTTCTAATTTTAATTACTAGAAGTAAAACACCCTAATGCTATAGATATAATATAATCTGTATACTCACTTTCCCCTTCACTGACCATCCTCATAACCATTCTTCGTAGTGGTTCAATGTATTTGGACAGTTGCCGAACCTTCTCCCTATAGGCAGCCTCCTCACCGCCAGGGGATGCCACTCCGGCCCCCACGGGGGTATTGAGGGATGAAGAAGGGGATGCCACCATACCCATGTTGACCCTGGAGTATAGTATAGCTTGTTAAACTTATATTATAATATTAACATTGCATTGCTCATAATATACTTGCAATAAGTTTTTAGTTTAGATTTCTCAAATAACCTCCTCCTTTTTTGAAGTCGGTTAAAAATAAGACATTTTTCCTTACAAAAAAGTGACTAGTTGAACTGGATCGACATTAAAATCTGTTCAGTGGTGCAGTCATAGAAAGATAGACAAAGCATCTAAAAAGTACTGATTCAGCCTTTATATCTATAATAATGACAAGATTATTTAAGTTATTATTTAAATCTTAATGACCTGGAATATTTTAGTCATTCCAATGTATAAATATGAAATAATAAATATAAAACTGTATAAATACTTCTAACTAACCGTTGCTGTTGTTGATGGTGGCCAATGTGATGGCTTGTGGATGGCGAAGGACTGCCTCCAGAACATGCCCCTAAACCTCCGAGACTTGACATCGGTGAGGCTAGAGCACCGCCGAGAACTCCACCACCTGGTAAATATATTGAAGTGTATATTAATTATATTATTTTATGATATTAACAATAAGACATAAATCTTTGAATGATCAATGAAATGAATTTAGTATATAAGTCAGATTACTCACCCATTGAGACAGGACTTGGACCAGGCATGTTAGGTGATGAGGCAGATGGAGAGGGGCTCTGCCTTAGGAACTGATTGTGCGTGGGTCGGGGAGCATATCCTGCACCCATCACAACCTCTTTATTGCCCCGGTGCATTTGTTGGAGCATATTGATGTTAACCAACTGGTTATTGCCCATATTACCTACTAGAACAAATAAAATGCAAATATAAAAATAAATTTTAATTTAGTATGTAAAAAGAAATAATACCAACTATTAAAAACTTAACACTTTTAAACTTTTAACACTTGTTTTCTTCTGTACAACCAAGCATGTTTCTAGAAATTTTGTTATAACGTAAATAACTTACCCATTTGATTAGACATCTGTCCTTGCATATTATTTGGTGCCATTTGCCCTCCCATTTGACCAACCTGATTACATTGCATCTGGCCCACCATAGTGTTGGCTCCCGTCATGGGAACTTGCATATTGTTTGACATGGACATTGTTGGTATCATCTGAATTCCAGGAGCTGACAACTGGTTTTGTAGCTGACTGACCATATTGCCCATGCCCATACCGCTAACCATGTTTGAACCCATCTGTCCTTGGTTTGGCACCATCCCAATAGAACCTCCAAGCTTATTTTGCAATTGCATATTTATCTGTGGGCGCTGATTTAGGGTTTGAAGCAAATTTGTGGCTGTTTGAGCTTGACCTTGAGATACAATTGGGCCTTGTTGATTCATTTGACCTTGCATACCACCCATACCAGGGTTAGGACCTAGCACTCCTTGTTGCATCTGTCCTGGGCCCATATTCATCATTTGGTTTCTTGTTCCCTGAGACGCCATGTTTTGTAATGCATTTATAGGGTCAGTTGCCATACCAGGCTGGTTACTAGGTCCTTGCTGTGGTTGGCCAGGTTGATTTTGTACTTGAGAGTTTGGCCCTGGTTGGTTTTGATTTTGTTGCATGTTTTGTGCCCCCTGATTTTGTTTTGGTGCTAAAACATTATAAAAATATAACATGAAAAATAATTAATTAAGTATTTAGTAAATGTGATTTAAGTTGTAATATTGATACTTACACATTTCCCTTACATGTAATATTAATTTAGCAACCATATTCATGTATTCCTCTCTGGTCTTTGCCTTCATGAATACATGGTTCTCCATTTCACTACTATTGCGAGCTACTTGCATGCCTGAACTTCGAATCACTTCCTCACTAAAAATAAACAATTTAATTAATAATTATATTTGTTTTTATTCACAGATCATCTAACGTTTTTATCTAATCTGTTCATTTATTCTAAGGAAAGACATTTTTTCTAGTTGAAAGGTTATTTGCAATAATTAATATTGTTACTCAAGTAAATAATTATTGTAATAGTATTTTTAATACGTACATCTTCGTCACTACAGTTTGTCTTACACTTGGTGTTCTCCAGTTATTATCATCAGAGCTCATTGTGTTGAATTGTTTCAGGTTATCCATTGTGAAAACAAATTGGTTTCGTTAATTTTACCCCACAAGCGATAAAATCTTAAATCAATAATTACAAAAACAATGTTATGTTTTCTTTTGTCTCCGAAAGTGAAGCACAGGTCGTGACCTCTGAAATATTTCTCTATGCCACAGAGCAGACCAAAGAGAATGTAACAGCTAACCACAGACCCTGAAAGCATTTTTAATTATCGAAGCCACAGACTAATGAAAATAACTCAGGCGAGTAATTGTTCAATCATCAATTTACAAAAACAAAATACTACCAAGAAAATGTGTACCTATGAATTATTTTTACAATAATATTATTTTTTGTTAGCAAGTAGGTTAATCACACTTCATTCAGTTTACCGCTGCTGTATTCATATACCCTTCATACTCTTTTACTATACTATAATATATTATAGCGTCATTTTGATGGGGTTTTTATTGAACTACAAGTGCTAGGTGGACAATATTTTTACTTTGCTTCCATATAAGCTTACCTCTGCACTCCAAATTTTAATTGTTATTGTTGTTTTTAAAATTTATCCCCAATAGGGAAAGGCAAAAGACTATAGACCATACCGCCTAGTCTATATTCCATAGATTTTAATTTGTATTTTGTAATTTCTTAATTGTTATTCAAAACTTCAAAAGTTCAAAAGTCAAACTTGACACTTGACAGTTGACCGTGAACACTGGATACTGGAAGTGGACACTGGACACTGGACAATAATATGGAATATAAGGAATTCCAATCTGTTTATTTTTAACAAAACATATTTGAAATTATATTTGAAATACTTAACTTCTACTTTCATCAGATATATCAATACTTGGTTTGGAAGTTTTTAATCTCCGACAATATCTGAAATCAGAAATGGCTACTTCCACTGTTTTGAGAGTCAAGCGCCGATTAGAGGATAACCCCCAAGATGCTTTGGTACTTTTATGTAAACGTATGAAAACAGATTCTGAAGAGATTTCGCCGTCACTTTTTGTATTTAGAGGGAGTGTAGAAAATCAGGTGTGTTTTGTGATTATTACTTTACAATAAATTAATAAATTGAAGCAGTGGTAATAACTTTAACCTTTTCACAGGAAACAACTCATGTAAAAAGTATAGTTCCAGATAACATTAAACTAAAACATTCTACAAATGTGAATGACATAATTCAGAAAATAAGAAAAGAAAGAAAAGATTGTGCCACGGAGAGTCGCTATGAGATTGTGAATTGTAGGAGAGGTATAAAAGATATTCAAGATGATTTTGATTTAGTAGATTTACAAAAGAAAGACGAAAAGGAGAATGAAAAATATATTTATGATCTTTATACGGCTGCTAAGGAAGATTTTGATATATCAATGTTGGATAATCTTGTTAGGTATGTTACATTTAATTGTTTAATGTTACATTTAATTTAACCTTGGATTGTGACAGATATATAATTAAAACTAATATTTTATGTAATTAAAAACTGTTATGGCAAAAAGTTTTTCTTTACAGCATAGAAAATTATGAAACAGATTTAGTTTTGGGCAACTATAGAGATAATGGTATTGTTGCATCTGATGATGAGAATGACAGTGAAGATTCCAATGCAGAGAATAATTGGAGGAATGATTACCCAGACTCTGAACCCAGTAGCATTGATGAAGAATTAATGATTAAAGCTGTCGAGAATTGCAATTTAGGTAAAGTATTTGTTATCTTATTTTAGGTACCAGTAATTTACCAACATTATTATTTATTATTATTCAATTATAATTTTTTAAGAAAACCTTAGTTTTGTGACATAACAAAATGAGTGTACTGTACCACTGTAGAATATATTGTATTAATAGATAATATTTAAAACATTTTATAGATAATGATTTATCAAGTGATGCTGGAGAAGAAAAAATATATGACGAACCTCCAGATTTCTTCAATGAAGATGTCAAAAGATATGGTGCTGCTTATGCAAAATACAAGGCCCGAGTTCTCTCAGAACATACTGATTTATCTGATAGCAAGAACTTTGTACACAGTACAGTAGATGAAGGGTATAAAGATAGTGATGATGAATTCTACTACGGCCAAGAAGAAGATTCTGAACAATTCAGAGAACAATATGGATCTGACCATTCTGATCCAGATTAAATTAAATACTTGTTATTGATACAATAGTTGTTTCATTAAGTTTGAAATTTTTGCAGCATGAAACTTGTTTCTTTCAACCTTTTATTAATACTTTCAGTAAAGAAAATTGTTAACTTTAATTAAAAGAATATGTTTTGTACATAAATATTTGTTTGATATTAATTTCCAATTTCCATTCATATAATATGGGTACATACTGTAACCCTTTTAAAAATATTTTGTATTCAAATAGTAACTCTGCAAAGTATTAAATGTAGCACATAGCTTAGGGGGCGTTCAAGTATAACGTAACGCGCAACATAGTTGTGACATTTGGGTAAAAATTTTCAGTTGGATGTTACGTAACGTTTGGGGGGGGGGGTACAGGAAAACGTTACGACGCAACGTTACATAGGGGGGAGGAGGAGTCAAAAATGAATTCTTGAATTTTAGAGCATATTTAGCTTTTGTGAAAGTAATATTAATCTGGACGTCGCATTAAGTTATCGGTCCTGCGCCTTATCGTCGACATGTAGACAAGTTCCCAAAATTCGTCGTAGACTAGAGACATCAACATACAGCGCCATCTAGTTCCCTAGTAGAGCACGAGCCTTGTGTTATAGATATCAGATTGTAGATATGGTATTATGTACTGCACATATTATAACTTTGAATACATACATAACATGTAAATACCCATGGTAGTACAAACATTCGAATGACCCCAGTGGACTCGAACCCGCGACCGCTGGCACAATAAGTAGGGTCACTAAAATTGAGCCAAGTGTGTCGTCAAAAAACTAAATTTTATTATTTAACATACATTTTAAACCAAGATTTTATTCGATTTCAAAACTTTTTCGCACTCTACATCAATATTGCGATTTATTTTTATAGGATGTCTGTTGTTATACAATTTGCTAGATTGGTTAATTGTTGTTCAATATTATAGAAAATAAATAGGTATGTTTACATATCATAAAAAACAGTAATTTAACAAAATGATGCAGTCATATTTTTTCAAGCAAAAAGTTCTGAATCGATTTTAACTAAATTTTGTATAGTGTAACTTATTACTCGGATCAACTTTTACTACAAAAAATATTTTATTTCCACGGAAAACTACAATAAATCTGTAGTTATATCGAGTCATACTTAGAAAATTTACATGTGTAACTCTGGCTCTACTAAATCAATGAATGCAAAGGTGTTTGAGATTCTTATTTCTTGGCGTAAAGAATTAAGGTTTTACACTGGGGTTATTTGGTTTTGGAGTCGCTTACACTATTTATTGAGTAGAATAAAAAAACACAGTCATAATATGTGATAAATAATAATTTATTGTCTGGCGTATTTTACAATATCAACGTACGCGTACATCAAGTAATGTATTATCACTTTAAAACATCCTATGGTTACAATTTAACGTGGCATATTTCAACACTAATTTTTGGCCGTTGCTAGGCGTATTGACATGCAAATTTTACTGACAATATGTGTTAATTTTAGCCATAATTTTATTCGAGAATATCACCTTATATTTAAAACTATTTTATATTAAACACTGATTATGGCACGTCACATCAGATGCTATGTTTTTAATGAAATGTCATGATTACCTTTACGTAGGTATGATTTAAGTCGGAGACAAAATATTTTTTCTAATTTATTTATAATTAAAAGAAGCTTTGATAATATAGGCCAATGCTTATTCCTATTACAGGCATAAGCAATCAAAGGTCAGTTTAAATGGTATGTATTGTTTACACCATGAGGACATTCATATAATATGTAAGAAGTAGGATAAACTTCGTAGCAAAATAAAAATAGATTCCGACGCAGAATATAAATAATAAAAATAAAATATAATAATCTTTAACAGAAAACTTATCTGTATTAAATGATTTGTCAACGACTTAAAAATGATAATTACGTCACAAACAATTTAAAAATCGAATATATACGGCCATTACGCGAAAGTTGAAAATTCGAGACTTATTCCAATGTACGGACAAACACAATACATGTATAAATTTACGGAATAAGTCTTGTAGTCGCTTAACTCTATAACTATAATTAGTGAGATACCTATAAATGCAAATTACGATAATCTAGCGATGCTTTGGCATTGACAAAACATGGTATTTTGCTTGAACTTCTTACTACAAAGGTATATCTCTTTATATTTATTTTTCTATTAATATACATTATATTGCTGTGCTAGGATAATGTTATTCATTTAATAATAAACCAGTGTTTGTGTATAATGACAATTTTACTCCAAGCGAGTAAAAAACCTGACTGAGTTATAACAGATGATTAAATAAATTAACTTAACTTTAGCAGATCATTTCATTATCTATTAGAAATTTAGAAAAATGTAGAAGTGCGTGTAGTTCAGTACTCGTAATATAACTGAAGTTCTGTTTGCAAAATCAGGGCAAGTTACAAAATAAGCAAATTGCATGCGCGAAGAGTATTATTTAGATCGTGAATATTTGACAAACTTAGTTTCAGACCGTCACAGTTACCATACGAGTGCAATTTTTTTTAATAAAAAAGTGTCATCTGTTTTATTAATAAACAAATTAAAAATAGACTCTAATATAAAGAAAAACCAAATGAAAATGATGCTGCTTCTATTCTATAACTTTCAATGAAAATATTGAAATGTATCGCCAAATTATTGTTTGGAGATGGGTGCGTTGACCACTGGTTAAAATGGAATGAGCATTCATTTGCTTAGCAAGATATGATAAAGTTCATTTACTAGTAATTATCAATAATAAACAAATTAACAACAAAGAAAGAACAATCACTTAGAACAAATGGTAATAAAATTTAGTTAGTCGCGATAATATCTTTACATATATTTACAATTTGGTATTTTAACGTATACTAATACAATGACGAAGGAGGTTAACTTTTTTACATAACAATATAATATAACAAAACCTTAATTAGGGCTGTAATCATAGGCGTAGCTAGAAGGAATTCGAATTGTAATGTGTAGTATGAATGAAAACTTATTTTGAATCTTAGATGGTACCTACTTGTTTTAAAAAAATAATAGTATCTATATTTCAGTGTATTTTATTAAATGAATCTTTTTTTATGAATTTTACATGATATTTTGATATTTAATATTCATTACAATTTCAAGATAACGATAATTCTAGTCACGTCTATGCCTTATATACAATAGCCGAGATTTCATTCATTCACTCATTGAACGCATTAAATGTCAAAATGTCAATTTGGCTTCGATACGCAGTACAAGTGTCTTAAGTCGAATTAGATTTTAAATTTTTAATTATTGCACATAAGTTTTATAATTCAGAAAACGAGTAGATAAATTTATTATATTAATAACGCTCGTAAGCAAAATAAGCAAAGATTGAAAGTACAGCAGCCTTTATGTAACTGTTTATAAATATGTCGATACATAGAAGGTAGGTTGAAAAAACGTTAATTTCATTTTATAATAGTTTCAAAATATCTTGATAGTTAAGACTGCTGAATAATTCAATAATATTTTATACAACAGGAGCGTCGTTGACCCTCGCTGGTACGTTATTGTTGGCAGCGGTGTCTTTGTTTGCTATACAGTAAAACTGTTTGTGAGCCTTATACGTGTTTACGTATTTGAAGGGTATTTTGCAGGATTTGCAGTAGTTAGGCGTGTCTTCTTCAGTCTCTGGTTCTTTTTTAATATCGACAGGAGGTATTGGGGAAGTCTGCTCTTCGGGCTCAGGGTCTTCTGTGGCGTGGACAAGACGCGCGTGACGCACTACGTTCCCGCGGTAGGTGGAGGTATAAGCGCACGACCCACACCTGTGGACTCGGTCTCCCACCGCTGGGCTAGGTGAAGTGGTCTCGCGATTATCTTCTTCGAGTACGCATGAGATGTAGCTCTCCTCCTGTAATTAATGAAAAAAAATAAGTTAATACGAAATATATAATAGATATTTCTTTCCTATGAAATTAGTGTGATAAATAGTTTATTTGCAGCCAGGTTTTGCTTGAGTTAGAACTTCCGATCGCTGCCACTCAGAATAACCCGCTAGACTAATCCGAAGATTTCCTGTAAATATTGTATACAAATCTATCCAGCCGTTTTGAAGTCCTCAGGGAACGTATAATATCCACATATCGATTTTTATATGTGTACTAGAGACTCACCTTCACTCCGCTCGGATTAACAGTTAGAATAATTTCAAATAAAATAAAAATAGATTAAACAAACACTAACCTGCAGATCAGCTGGTTTTTCACGAAAATGCATGCGTATGTGAGTTCGCATTCCCCTCAGCGTGTTTCCTCTGTATTTGCATATGGTGCAGCGAAACGCTTTGACTCCAGCGTGAGACTCCATGTGTCGCTGCGCCGCCGCCGCAGTTGGCGACACAACTTCACAACATGGACACTTCCATCCACCGTCAGATCCAGACGAAGGCCTCGGAGCTTCCGGTAAACTACGTGGCGACCGAGTCTCTCTTTTTGTACAGTAATATAATTGGTGTGTTGTCAAATTGTCCAATGAACTAAAGTGTATACCACACGCCAAGCAAATTAATTGCCTATACTGTGGAGGTGGACCAGGTTCTGGAGGTGTTGGGCTAACTCTCTCTTCACCTCCCCCAGCTGCACAATAATATTGTTTGTGAGTACGATAGCTTTCAAATTTGCAGAAAACAATATTGCACTCTATACATTTTGACACACCTTGTTTGATCAATACTTGAGGAGCCGCTGTTGTGACAGGTAAGTCAGTCGCAAGTCGTAGCGCTAGACCTGGTGGCATAATTGGAGGGGGTACTGGTGTAAATTTTTCTTCAGGCGGTGAAGGTACACAAGATGATTTAGGTGTCGGCCCTCTTGAATTACGACGGCGTCGCTTGGGAGAACTTTCTCCACTGGGTGAAGATGATCTTCTTGAAGGAGATGGTGTTCCAGGTGATCCAGGTAATGAGGGGGCGCAAACTATATGCTCTGGAGTAGTAGAACGTATTCTATTTTCTTTCTCGTGTTCATCAGTTACAACAGATTCTGGAGTACGACGGACGCTCAAATCTAAAGGCGTGGCGCCATCCCGTGACGGTTCACGTGGTCTATTTGCAGATTTTAATACTTCACTTTCTTTTTCTTCTGAATTTATATTCGGCAAAGCCCGGCTAATGGGTTGCAGAGTTCCGTTTGGTAATAAAAAGCATGGTGTATCTGGATCTGGCAATGTGGCACCTGGAAGTTTACTAGCGCTTTGTAATATTGAATATGGAACTATTAGAATTGGATTCGTCGGCAAAGCTAACGCATATTGGTTTTGAGCAGGAGGAGTTGCTCCAGGAGATGGGGGTGCAGATCCTGAAGTAGCAGATCCCGTTCTAGCTGCAGCCAAAACTTGCTTGACTACTTGCCTGGTATTACAGTAATAAGCTTTGTGAGCTCGATATGTTTTGACCGAAGTGAAATGAATATCACAATCAAGACAATAACGATCTTGAGTTGGTGGTCCCTCTACAGCATCACCGTTAGAACTGGGTGTTGGTGGTGGTGGTACAGGTGTGCCACTACTGACAGGTGATGAAGAATGCATTCGCATATGCCTATTCAAACTAACTTTCTTGTCGGCGCTATATGAGCAATAAGTGCAAGCATATTGCTTTCCGGGTGGCCGAGGCGTTTTAGAATCACCGCTTGATTCATCAGCAGCTACGTCCACAGGTGCTTCTGTACCATCAGGCTTAGTTCTGCGTTTTGAACAGTAGTGTTCTTGATGTGCTTGTAGAGTGCTAAGAGAAGAATATCGAATACCACACGGTTGACATGTGTAACCAGGTGGCGTTGCGGCTGCTGCTGGAAATAGAGCAGAAAAGTTGGCTGCCGTAAGTGCCAAACCATAATCTCTAGTTGGCGGCGCCGGGGGTGACGGTGATGGCGGTTCATGCTTAAGAGATGTAGCTTGAGGTGCCAGAGCCGGGTCTGTGGCTAAACTAGCATTAAGACGAAGGCGTGGCGGTGAAGCAGCAACGGAACCTTCCGAAGTTGGTGATGCGCCACCACTAGAGGCTGGTGGCTCCCCGCCAGAGCTCGGCGTACGAGGTTCTCCTGGCATCGCCTCGCTCTCGTTTCCCCATTCCTCGTCCTCACCTGAAAACCAAATTTACATTTATTACAATACGTCCTTTCTTTATCAATATACAAATGGAATTTATAAAAGACATATATAAATTTAAAGAAATCGACAATATCAGTTGCTATTAGTGCTGTTAATAGTACAGCGATGTTAAGTTGGCAGTGGTTTTCTCGCGATAGTCGTCACTCGTCACGTTTCACTCGCTATCTGTCGACGTCAGACAGATCAGGACTTCGGTCGAGGCATACATTAGCGCTCCTAATTGAGACGTGCTCGCGGTATGTAAATGTTCCCGCGTGGGTGGGGTATACGGTTTTGAGTTATGCGAGTAATGCAAAGTTCTACTAACATTTTCGTGTATTGAGGAAATTAAACAATCCGTCAGTACGAACCGGTCGCATGACCCTCGTCTGTCAACATTGCGCGTGAGTATGCTTTCGACCATCGAGCAAACAGAACAAAAAGTTAACGGGCCTCGTTGTAATTGGATCTGATTTCCAGAAAACGCTCGCTCACCTTCCTTTTTGAGCGACAACGATCTCGAACGGGCGAGGAATTAACCTATCTTTCGCGCAGCGATCTCAGCTCAAAACGCCAATTAATGAGAGGCTCAACTTCATTCTCCTGCCCCTGTGAAGATCATTATATGGGCACGACAGCAAGATGGACGCGACGATTGGCGCTCGCGCACCGCCATCTGGCGGTAACGAATGCAATTCGAATCGGATTGCGTTTGGGTCACGCTATCCTAGTCACAGCGCATTTCGATTGGCTGCTACGATTCCGCGGTGACGTGCGATTGGTTCAGTCGAACGCGATTTATCTGGCAGCTTAATGTCGGCGTCATACCGAACACCAGTTATCGCAGTTCGTTAGTTGCGTTCGAGCTCCCGTTTTTACTTAAGTAAGTTATAAGTTGTGATTGTTGAAAAAGGTTGAATGTTCAATCAGATAGATGGCGTGACTTGGTGTCGTTTAAGCAACTTTCGCGAAACCGAATGTCGATTCGTTAAATGATATTCATCAGTGTCCTTTTGTCTTTATAGACACGTCAAATAATGTGGTTAAAATAGCTTTTATATGTGAGGCCAGCATGCGGCTCGCAACTATATTGCTTCAAATATCTAGTACCCGCTTAGCTATTAAAAGAACAGATTCAATTGCTTATAACTACAACAACAGAAATTAGTATATAATGATTATATTTTTCTTATTCGTCTATCAAATATTTTAAGAACAATACAAATTCAATATACCCAAAAAACAAACTTGTTAATGTAACCCATTTAAAATCTACACATCAAGCGTCTAATGCGTTTACAAGCACCATTAAACGGCCGTTCAAAATTCTATAAGTCGGACAAACATCGAACACGTGCCTACATGTCCATAAAAAAAACAAAGCCGCCATCTTGTCCTTTATTTATCAGATCGGAGATCGGGGCCCAATTAAAATAGTCGTGCATCGAGGCAGTCACAATCGACGCGATACAGATCTGTGCTGTGACGCGGGAGACCGATCACCTAGAATACCATATCTGATATCATTAGGTACCTGTGATTTCGAAAACATGTTAAACTTTTAAATTTAATTATTTTAAATGTATTTAAACGTTTATAGATTAGCTTTATTTGCATAATGCTAGTAATGAGGGAGTATTATTTGGAACATTCAAAGTGGTATGAATTATTTATGCAAGACTGTTAAACCGTAATAAACGTCAGACTCAAGATTTATGCTTTATTTATATCATTTTTTTAATTCTTTGATTTTGATGTCATAAATTCATGTGTCATGGAGGTTTTTACTTAATACCCGTTTAATAATGTAATTAGTTTTAGATTTATTAGCTTCATTTAATGAAAGACCTTTTCTAAGACAACGTCAATTATTAAAATTACTAATTCTGTATTTATTTAACCAGTTTATGATCGTTAATATCATGATTGATTCCAGTTATCTCAAGAAGCATATAAATCAGATTCTTGTAAAGTAGCACTAAATGCTCATGCAATTTTAAAGTACAGCAAATTGATCGCGTAAACCGATAGTAATGGCTTTTAATGCCAGTATCGATCTCCGATACACCCGAGCCAAACAGATTGTGTAAATGTTCCCACTTTGTAGCTAATTTATATACGTTTAATACTATGTTATTTTGTTATACGTGAATATTTATACTGTTAAAGAATTCAAGACAGGCTAGAAACAGATGTGGTACAAGTGAACTGAATTGTATAAATGCTTAGCTGAGTGTTCACACAGTCACATCAGAATTGGCCATCCTAGACTTGAAGTCAAAGAATGAAATGCAGGATTACTTTATTTTTTTAATGTTTAGCATCTTAACCTTGACTTACTTTGAAGTAAAAAAAAAACATAATTTACCAATATATATTAAACTAGTGGCTCATTCGACTTAATTTACAAAATCTCTTGGAAAAGATTTAATTAATTCACAAATATCGGCAGTTGCTGCGGAATTTCTATATGTAGTGAAGCAAAAAATCTATTTTTACAATATTGATTTACAATATTATGCTTTGTAGGTGTCGTGTTCAAATTAAGACAAACACTTAAAAGACAAAACTTCGTTTCTACAAAATTGGTTAACCATATAAAACATTTCTTCAGCTGAATGTCACCGTGTATTGTGATAAAAGCTGTCTATCATCATGATCTCGGCAAGTGTCCGGACGTCGTGCGTCACGATCGGACGCGCATTTGCATATCGCGGATTCGATTCCTCTATCAAGTTACGCTATTTGTAAGCTGAGTTTTAATGGTTAAAGTGCATACGTGTTTGTAGGACTTAAAATGTATTTTAACTTTTGTTTTGATGTAATTGTATGTGTTTTGCTGTTTTTAGGTAGTTATACATTTTTGTACCATAAAACTAGATCGATGTGGCTGTGGATGTGGATATATCTCTCAATATTGGCAATTTTCCTTTCATCATCATTCATTTGTTAAACTCGGATATTTGTACTCCAGTCATGGGTGATTATAAGTATTTATATTGAAACTTATATACATATGTAGTAATGTAACTATAGGTACCACCTATTTAATATTTTTTTATTTGATAATGAATAATGACACCGGTGCAGTGATAGTACCTAATAGTAGGTATTATAATTAATGAATGATTTATTTTAATTTTAGGCATCAGTCACTCGTCTGCACAATAGGTAGGTAGTTACTATCTTATTCGTTTAGTGCCTGTAAGATTTACATTTATATTATTCTGTCATTTCTTATAACTAATTAATTATTACTTCACTTGTTAGCCAACACACTACTAGACTGGTTTTAACAGCCCGGTTATTTTATGACGAGCTTTGACAGTTGACAGTTGATTTTATATCGATGTCCCATAATTCATTGATAGCTCTGGGATTTTATCTCGAGATACAATCGATTGTAATGGCATTTAAGCTGAAATCGATGTTGTTACTTTTAAATCGATTAGCCGATTATCGATATGTCAGTTTGTTATTAGTATAGATGCCAACTCGGGATCTGGCTAACTCGAGTTAGCCCGAGTTCGAATCATGGTAACCCGGGTCAACTCGAGTTAACTCGAGTTAGCATGATAACTGGTATGATTTTAGTTTATACCTACATTGTTTCATTTTATTTCGAGTTCAATAGATCTATTCCTTTCTTTATATGTATGGCTATTGATAATTGATTACATTAATTAAAAAAATCTTTTTAAATATATAATTAGTATTAAAATGAAGTCAAATGGGGCGTTTGTTATATTATTATCTTTTCTTACAATAAAATTCGAAGTTAAATCAACAAACATTTAGCGATTTTTTTTTTTTGGAAAATGTATTACAAATTATAATAGTCATTATCAACGATATTGAGGCCGATTCTACGGTTTTTCGAATTTTTGTCTGCGTTTCTTTCAGTCTGTCTTTTTTTCTGTATGTATCCGCATTACGAGAAAACTGCTGGACAGATTTTGGTAAAATCCAGTATGCTGATAATTGGTTATCCGGGTCAACATATTTAATAGTTACTTTTACTGCACCAAAATATCTTATTTCCGTAAAATCACTTTAGATTACATACAATATTTGTTTATTAAATAACTAGCGACTCGCCCTCGCTTCACTCGGACTCTTCCCTAGATTTAGCACAGGCAAAGCCGCGGGTTCCGCTAGTTATGCATATAAACCTTCCTCTTGAATCACTCTATCTATTAAAAAAACCGCATCAAAATCCGTTGCATAGTTTTAAAGATTTAAGCATACATAGGGATATAGGGACAGAGAAAGCGACTTTGTTTTATACTACGTAGTGATGCTTAGTAACTAGAGTAGATACAAACACACACTTAACTATTAAAACTAAACAATATCTTTTTGTATACATAATTCTAAATTAAAAGCATGCACTACAATGCATAATTAGTAATACATATATAAAGTATATTTTTAAATTTTTTATATTTTACATCTGATACATACTTAGCTGCTTAGCTGTACAAAGCTGTTAATTTTTCTTAAAGAGCGCGCAATTTGTAGTGTAATCCAATCTTAAATAGTATGTTAGGCGATTCTACCACATTTTTCAATGTTTTGTAGTTCAATGTTGTGTAGAAATATTAACCCAAGAGGTTCTGGCACTTGAAACAACCGTAATCTATATCGCAAGGAGTTGTCCTTTGATCTAAGGAGTTGTCAGAGTTCTTAAAGCAAATATACAGATTTAAATTCGCTCGTATTAACGTAGATAACATTGAGCATTTTAAAACAAGTCAAAACAGATTAATTAACATGTCATTTTTTCGTTTCAGAATCCATAATAGCAAACATCAAGATCCCTAACTTTATTTATTTCTTATAGTCTAGGTCTAAGATAATTCGATACCATTTAGTAAATATATCTATTTCTATTCGATAGGGTACATCATTCATAAAACCTAAAAATCAATGTCAGATTGTAGTATTCTTAGGTATTCATAACTTCTTAGATTTCTAAATATTTTTTAATCATGTATCCGCATCACGTAGATTTTATAAACACGTCAAAAAATAACAAATGTCGATGATAATATAAGAATAGAAATTAATAAGTGTCTAACAGTACTTAAATAAAATATAGGTTGGAACTGTCGAATGAACATAAGGTCTAAATATTCATTAGTATTAGTACCTACTTATAAATAAAATTGAAGTGTCTGTTTTTAATCTCAAATTAAAAACTTTTCACTAAATGCATACGAAAATTTATACAGTAATTAGAACATCAAAAAAAATAACTTTTAAAATTTTTGACTGTCTGTTTGTTCCGGCTAATCTCTGAAATAGCTGAACTGTTTTTAATAGGACTTTCACTCGCAGACAGCTAATGTTATAAAGAGTAACTAAGGCTACTTTTATTTTACTAAAAAATATGAAAATCGTTTAATTTATTTTAACTTATATCGAATCATATACGCACATCGAAACGGGTCATATCTTTACTTCTATACTATTTATTTATTTATTATTCGGAAGACAAACAGTATTTAGTTACATATAAAACGAGAAAAAAAATAAAATATTATACCAATTAAGTCTTCACAATTTACAATACTATATTTTATACTTATCTATACTTTACAACGCTAATATACCAATAATATAATGTTTGTAACAAATAATAAAAATATGCATTCAAAAACTACTAGACAGATTACGAATTTTTTTTTACCATTCGAATGCTACATTATCCATGAGTAACTTAAACTATATTTCAAACCTCAATAATAATGTAACCAATTGTATAAAAAATTTGCTACCTATTAAATGTTTTTATTGCATGAAAAATTAATTAATCAAAACGAGTCTAGTACTTTGCTTTGTAATTCTGAAATTTATAAATTCGGCTTCTGTATGAATAATAATAACTATTTCAATAATACATACAAAAAATATTTAATATAAAAAAAAGTGCGTGTGTACAAAACAAAGAGAAAGTACACATGTCAGAAGTAAAACTTGAATTTAAAATTTAGACTAGGCTGTATGGACTATAGTCCTTTGCCTTTCCCTATTGGGGATAAATTTAAAAACAAAAACAACTTGAATTTAAAATAAGCTAACTCTTCCCCGTCTCTGAGCGCCTGGTACTATGGACTTATGTTTTCGTTTCATCGAGTTTGAAATCATATCGATTTTAAAGAAGTTTCACTTCAAAAAGATTCAGTTATTTTAGAATTTTATTATATGTATATTGTAGTCTGTTATAGTAGTCAATAGTAAAAGTACATTTTTGTAGACTCGCTACTATTTCTAATGGACGTTAATTGCGCGCAAAGATTCGTAAGCAACCCGAGTTGGCTTCCGTCGGAAAGCAAACTTCGATTCGTGTATGAACAAAAAACTAAGTTCCAAGCGAGACGAGGTTCGGTATCGCGCGGTGTCCAACCCGGGTTACGATCGGTCGAACTCGGGCTGACTCGGCGCGACGCTAACTCGAGTTGACTCGGGTTGGCAAACCGAGTTGACACATCGCTAGTTATTAGGCATACGTATGGTTCAATAAACTTCATATGACCGACCTATTTAATAATAGTTTAAGAGTTCGATACTTGATCTTGAAGTGTAGCTACATATGTGGATTGAATTAATTTTAATTTTTTTTGGTCGTATCCGAATAATTTATATTTATTCACTGCACTATTTATATTATTTTTAATTTAACGTAAATTCATTTACTTAATACCGAAAGCTTTAAAGACATAAATGCGACTAATGAACCACACACCTCACCTTTCTTAAAAAAGTAATAAATATAACCCCTCTATGCTGTCATCGACTTCAAAAAAACACTGATAATTTTTTAGTAACATTTACACTTATGAAGCCAATATTATGCTTAAGAATAATAATTACAAAAGATATACAAGCTGAATGTGGATAATTAATTCTTTATATTAAATTTCATATGTATAAAGGAATTGTGAAAATAGTTTTTCCATAACACGAACCTATTATTAAATTTATATCAATTACTGAAATATACATAATAAGTAGCGCTAAGGCAATTATTTTCTTAGTTTTTAAATTGCATGCTATTTACCACTGCCATTTTCGTTTATAAAATATGCATACGCTAATCAAGGCTGCGAGTAGGGCTTCCATCTTTAAAAGGGCGCGAAGAGAATTTGTAGGAATATTTAAAATAATATATAAACATTATAATTATAGCTCTTTTCAAAAGGTTTGCGCTTCTATGAAGTAAATTTTGCTTCTGAAGGGTTTATTTAACTTGCAATGTTTTTATTTGGGTCAAATTTAACAAGTCGAAAACTGCCCATTTTTTATCCTGTAGAAATTTTACATATTGGTATTGATAGCAATAACTTTTTATGATAATTATGATATATATACCATCTAGAATTGGCTCAAGATGAAGCCACTCCTCTGGTAATGGTTCAGACACGAAAATATACCTGCGCATTCAATCGTTATACCTGGTTCCAAAATCCATGAATTGGTTGCTGCACCCAGGGTTGTCTCCAAGTAAGAGATCTCCACAGCGATTAACAACATAGATACGCAAATTCACTCCAGGACTAGTTCGATGCATTAGAAATCGTGACCGTATGAATTTAAAGTGTAAAAAGGAACCACAAAATGAAATAATTAAGTTAACGTATGTGAGGTATAAAAATTTCTGTAATGATCTTTTAAAACGACTAAAAAGAAATTATGAAAGTAATGAGTTGAAGAAACATGCTAAAAATCCAAAGACATTGTTACGTATTCAAACATAACAAACCGTTTAACAGTCCTGCTGCACCCAGGGTTTGAGAGATCTCCTCAGTATTTAACAGTACAGACATGAAATTTTGTATACGAATTCATTTAGTGTACTTAAATAGTGGACACAACCCATCAATTTTCAAAGCTATGAAAATAAAATTGATGACTTAGGAGGTAAAAAGATGTATATGCTAAGTAAAGACGGGAGAAAAACTTATGTAAGTCCAAATAATAACAATAACCTTCATTCGTTTGTAATACCAACCCTTTAACGAGCACAATCGCACATGAGATCTGCCATGATTGATATGGTGCAAGTTAATATTCATGCTGCTATATATGTAAGGAACAGTGAAGTAAAAATGGATGAGGAAATAAAATAATTTCATTTATATTTTCAGATAATAAGTGTTGGGTGAATTAGTGAAATTAACAAAATTCTTTTTTTTAATGATCCTCAAAATAAATATTACAAAAGTTACACTTCTACAAGTTCGAAAAATAGTAAAGTTTCATGTACAACAGATCTAGATGCAGTTTTTCTTAGGAATGAGAAATTCTGCAAAAATTGTTTTTAATTTGTATTTTAAAGCTACCAGATTTTTTGAAATGGAAATGTAGCCACTCCACTCAGTTTAGTTGCATGGCAATTTCTGTTAAATGTTATTGTTGTTTTTTAAATTTATCCCCAATAGGGAAAGGCAAAGGACTATAGTCCATACAACCTACATTGCTGTTATTTGGCTTAAGCTGATTGAGATGCGACCGTAGGCATTAATATATCGTGAATAAAATTAAGAACCTTTATAACAGCGGGAAAATCTTAAGTAGGTACATACTTGCAATTTGATCTAACCCTCATGTGATTTAACAATTTAGAAAATATTTAGCGACAGTAATGACCTAATCCACATTTATTTGTGTTTTGTTTGTCCCGACGTGATTTTTCTAATTAATCTAATTGTAAAAAAGAAAATAAGCTAAAACGCAAAAAAGTCTTTAGTCTAGAGTTAGTGCAAACTTAAAAAGTAAAAATAACTTTATAAATTTAGGAAAATATTCAACGGCTATTTTCTTCAAAGCGGGAGCAGCAGCGGAATCACTGGATTAAACTTCTGCGTTGACTCAATAATCATTTGTGTTCTTTTACTGAAAAGAAATGCCACCTCCTACATTCACATTTCTTGGTAGTTTTACTATTGCGTTGTAATTAAAAACAAAAATCCTTAGCAGGCACATGTGAAATCAGATAAGGCTGAATTAAAGTTTCGTCTAATGGACTCGCATTGTGAGTGAATTAATTATTAGCATTATAACTCTACTCATAAATCATGTGGGCTTATATTTTTAAAAATATTACTTTTATGTAAGGCCTAAAAAACTTAAGATTTAAGGATGTTTGTTTTTATTCCAGCTTTAAAAAAGGTTTACCTTTTCGGTTTTTAATTCAGTTTTATTTTTGTTATGCAATTTCAATTTATTGGTAGAAGTAAACTTTAAACTCCTGTGTTAAAATTATTGTTTTATTATTATATGAATTTTGTTTGAAAATAGAATAACTTGTCACATTATTACAACGTGTTTTCTTTATGTAGAGTTGCTTACGCTGTTCAGTTTTTATATTTATTCGTCTACGTTTACCTAAAATAACTGGGACTGATGGGGTTTATGGAAATCACAGATCTCTAGCCAGAAAAATAGTTATAGAATGTTATTTTTATGATGATTATTATTGGAGATTATTTCTAGATCTGGGAATCTTTTGTATATCTGTAGATAGGAACTACAGATATACATTCACGAGACCACATGAAGTAAAAAAAAACATCATCAATATCTGTCAAGCCGTTTAGGAGAAGAAAAATTACAGCCATAACGTATTCTATGTACATATAATGTATGTATAAGAAAGACCCTCATATCAGAAATATACGTATAAATCCTAAAAACGTAGTCATGCGATGGATAATCACACTCGCATATTTAATGTTATATTCTCTAACTCCTATACAGATTCTAGGCGAGCCGTAACTCAGAAACAAGCAAACACGGCACTCGGCCATTTGCATCGCTATCGACTTTTTAAATCTATGCAAAACGCGACGATACGCCCGCGTCGGGACAAACAAAAAACACGTAACAATATTACATGTAACTTTTGATTAATAAGCGTAGGCGCAATCAAATGGTTTCATACATTTGAATTATGATAATGTCTTATTTTTTTTTAATATAAGTTCAATAGCTGCTTTACAACTAATTTAACATATTAATGGATAAGATAAATGTAATTTATTTGTTTATTCAAAAAATGTAATCAATGATCTGATAAGCTAATAGATAATATTTATATAGGAATTTGGTTGCCTATTTAGGTAAGAGTCACGGCGCCATTTTCTATTCGCACTCATGCCTGCTTTGAGACATTCTATCTAGATATAGATAGAAAATTTTGTATTCCTAATATAAATGTTGGTTGGTTAGTATATTTTATATTTCACTAGTGACTCACCCTGGCTTCGCTCCGAACTTAAGCTTTAGTTTATGAGAAAAGTAGCCTAAGTTAGTCTTTATAACATCAGATATAAGCATTAAGCATGTGCCAATGAAAGTCCGGTCAAAATCTGTTTCATCAGCCGGTTTCAGATATTAGCGGAATCAAAAAGGTAGACATAGAGAGCATACAAAAATATTATTTATTAGAGTACTTAGGTATAGAGTAGATATAATTGCATCCGAAAATAAAAGTGTACATGAATCAGCTGGATAGAATCAAACATCAAGTTTCTAATTCACTTATATTTAAAGATATTAACAACATTAATTTATCTCACACCAAATATAAGACCTTTTGATCGCAGCTATTTCGATAACATAAAATTAAAGATGTAGAGATAAAGTATCGCGTTAAACGGTAAAAGTTGCGTACTCGCATTGTAGGCGTCAAAAGTGGGCGGCGCTTGTGACGTACGACGTGACGGCATCTGCCTCCAATCGGATCCGATATCGATTTTAATTATAAATCGGAATCGGGTCCATCGAATGGAATATTAATATGTTGATCGCGAATGTGCTGATAGCGTCCCCTTTGATATGTTCTGACGAAATTTGCGTGCGTCCAATGCGTAAGTATGAGACATTCTGAGAAACAGATGAGCGATAACGTTCCAACTGAGATGGTTGATAGTTAACTGGGAAATGAAACAAATGAAACATTACTATTCGCCGAACAAGTAAACTTTATTTCGTTAATATTGTTCCTGAATTTACATTAGATTGTGTAGTATATTATGATATATTGTAAATACATAATATATTATGTTAATGTAAAAATATACAGTAAAGCATATTTGTACTTTTCCTACAAATATTTTTGATAGAATGTCTTTCTTTTGGAGACAAATAATAATAAAATTAAGTAATAAGTAATGACCTATGAAAATATCCGATATGTTTATTAATGTTACTAAATCACTAAGACGCTTAAAACAATGATTTATCAATCATAAAAAATACTAATCTTATTCTAAAAATCCCTTCTAGTTTCACACATAGATTTCCAACGTAAATTGGAGTACATTATATAATAAAGAAAATATTTAACGTTCGACAAATATTTACCATCAAATTAAATATTACAAATTAATTAACATCGATTATGAGAGACCGATAAAGATCCGAACGCATACAGCCGAGAAACATTGTGGCGATTAATAAAACGCTTCATCAGCAATACGGAACGGTCGCGTCAAACGATCTCCTTTGTTAGAACACGATAAAGGATAGCATCTCGAGTGCACGCCTACGACACGAAAATAATTAACTCAGTTCACCGTCAAACATCGTGTTCGACATCAGCTACTCCCATACCAATTACTACCGACAATCGATTGTAAAGAAAAAAAACGGCCCAACACTATTCCCGACTGGTTTGAAAAAGAAAAAAGAATGTGAACGTGTTAACGAGGCTTTGATGGATCGGGCTACGATCTAACAGCACCCCCGACATATTGTTTCGCTATAACTTTATGTATTCTATTCATTTAAATCGTTATCAAGTTTCTAGAGCTAAATTACTGTGAGAGGATGGAATAAAAATTATTAAATTCTTTTTGGGATTTATTTTATACTTAATCTTTTAGGTTTTAATTTTTCAATATTGGCAACATCTGTTTGATATTAGTCATGCATAAAAAATAGGCATGCATGTATGCATATTTGATAATTTGAAATGTATAATAATAATTAGTAAGCTCTAAAAATAAGGACTTATATCAATAGGAAAATAATTATTTATATTAATTATAATTTATAATAACATATAATATGTAAAACACAAAATGAATAGGTATGTAATTAAATATGTAGACTATTAATAAATTACAAAACATAGATCAATTATTCGTTTAAATGTAAATAAAAATAAATCCACAGATTACATGACTGGTTTTTATTAAATCTTATAATCCAATATTTCATAACACGACTAATTGAATTGACAATAGATTAATCGATACCATGAATGAACGAAAGAACTCTCGAAACCACGAATAAATTCGAGTTTGTCCGACATTTATCTACATCAAGTTTTTGTTCCGAGTGTTTATTTTTAATAAATTCGTATTTAATCGGTTGTTGGTTGTTATCGTGAAAATTGCTAGCTGGCCGGGAGATGGCGCTGATAGCGCCAACGGCACAATGTAATTTGTATAATTAAAGAAAATCGCCTGGATTGAGATCGGAATCGGACACGATTTAATCGAGATGAGGCGATACGTGCATTAATTTTGACGGCAAAAATTAATAGCTCAGCGGGAGATTGAAGCTCGGAATTTACCGATAAATGGCATAAGAAACTAAATGCTGATGGTTTATTTTTTATAAACCCATTAATTTGAAGAGATAATTATGCTATAACTTGAGTCAATTAGTCTAAAAACTGAAATGTAAGTGAAAGTACGGATGTAGACAGAAAGCGTGTAATCAGTTTAAAGTATAACGATAAAAATATCTAGGAATTTATGGATGTGAAATAGTCTAACGGATTAGATTCTTGTACGAGACATGAGGAATGTTTTTTGGTTCAGCAGTGGAAGCTGAATGATGTGTTCTCTTTGCATGTAATTATTTAGGTCTGGAACTTAAAAAAACAGTGTCTAATACACTGTTTTCTTTTAAAGAACTAATAAAACCTTTTTTGAGGTTCACAAATCACATGAAACAATTGAAGTTCGAGTCTTGGTCTCGTTAACATACAAGTCACATTTATTGGCGTAAAGAGCTACCAAGCTGACTGCCTAATGTATAGGTGATTTCCATAGTTTAGTTTTTTGATTAAGAAGTGACTCCCAGAATATATAGGGCAAACTATCAAGAATGTGGCATCACAGGATGAGGAGTCCTTTAAATTTTGGAAGCATTCATTATGTCAAAATTATATTTTAAAGGTGAGGGATAAACATCGAATCGTCGTACCGATTGCGGCGTACAAAGTTGGAGATTCGAGAATTAGCATTTTTGTCGTATAACTCTGCGCGGTGTCTCGGTAAGCGCCCGATACGGGGCAGTCGGGCCCGGACTTTTTCCTTTTTTTAACCGGATTGGACTTTAAAATATTTCTCTATCCGCTGCCAAAGTCTTTTAGTTCGGAAAAAGAACACTGAAATATGAGTTTTTAATTTTATTGGCACCCATTACTGGTTTTGCTAATTGCGCTCGAGCAATTGAGACTTTCATGAAATAATTAAATGGGAAGTGTTGAATTTGTTTTATATTACGTTGAAGCCGTTTTAAAATATATAAATGCAGTACGTTACCGCTAATTTTACCCTTGAGTAAAAAATATCTCCAAATTAATGTTTTCATTTCTTAAATTCTTTTCATTTAAACTTATATTTTGTATCAATCTCGGAGGACGTTACTAACATTCTCAAGCAGCATTCCTCGGTCGTGATATCAAAAATTTGACATTTCAGATAACACTATCAAACAAATTGACTCAGAACTTGAAAACCAATCAGCCATAGCAAAAAACCTCTAAAATCCGTTGACCCTTTATCGCCTTTGGACCAGAGCTGAATTTATGTCTTTGAGTAATCCCGAACCATTTGTATAGATAATTTTTATTATTGCCATCTCCCCGAAGCCGGCCGCGGCGATAAAGTAAAGAGTTCGTAATGACAATTTAAATAAGGAAGATGTATTCCCGTCTGTCGATAACTGTGAATTTGTGGGATATTTTAAAAAATGGAGTAGGGATGTACTTTATCGTTGGAACACAGTCGCAAGTTTGTACCTGCTTAATGAATAATTGATGTTAAAAGTTTTCGATCTGTTATCTTCGAAGTAATGTTAAAAGGAAGGTACATTGATTTTACTAACTGTTTAAAGAACACATTAAATACTGGACAACCATATATAATACATTTATTGTTTGACTGCTCTATTTTTTCGTAGGTATGTAAAAATTATAGTATTAGTCACGTTCCATAGCGAAATCAATTTGATAACTCTCAAAGAGTATTTTCTTGAAGTAATAAAGCTCTACTTACCTTTTTTCCTCAAACCTGTATATATATTTTTTAAATATAAATATTTAAGCTAAGTATTACAATGTAGGTCGCATTGTAGTGCACTTTGCACTTTTAAAAAGTGACCTTTTTCTTACATCACGAACTAAAATTGATTAGCTATCTCAAAATCCGTTTTCATTATAATCTTCTCAGCATGTATCTAAGAGTAATGTGTAAAACAAAATAAGTAACGAACTTAATGTTCAATCAAATCACATCATTACGTCTTTAACGATATCCATTCAAAAGAAAATAGATTAATTTTGTTTAATTAATGCGAAACATATTAAAATTAGTTTTTATAGTGCAGGTATATAAAGACGAATGCTTTTACGATAAAACTCAAATAAAGATAGGGCAGCTTATTGATATTTAATCATCGCGATAAATTTGGTAAATGGCCTCCATATTAATTTAGTTTATATGTATGTATAAGAGCACGAGTCGTCCCGCATTAATGCGTGGTGTAAATAAATATTTAGACGTAAAATCTCAACAGTTAATCTTTATTATTTTTATACTGTTATCGTATAATATAAAATATATAAAAAGTTAAAAATATTGTAACGGCATTGTTTCTAGTGTGACCTTAATTTTTTGTATAACAAGCATAAGTAATAGTATAAAATAGCATAAGCATAGTAAAAAACCACAAGTCTCTCAATTAGTGTCAACGCAGTTCTCCTACCGCAGTAGTATAAGTTTCGAAATCTACTTATATGAAAGCATCTAATACTTGCGTCATAAATTTTTGCCTAATAAGAACATTTTATATATAGTGAACTTATCAATATTAGATAACTTTATTTCTATTAAATAGAATGACTTTAATATGGAAATGTAAACTAAAATTGTTAAATAAATATATAAATAATGCTTACAATAAAATGTTTTAAGTATAATACTAAACAAATAGACAATAAACTATGCATGTAAACTATTTTTAACATGGCCACAGTGGTTTTATCTGCCCCCGCTCTTATGGCGCTTTATCTGTGCGAGTGCATTAGTCCCCGATAACACACAGATTAAACAGATCGGTCGGCGCCACGCTCGATTTCGATTACTCGATATAAAACAAAAAGAATCGATACAACGATAATGATGTCATGCCTTGCTGTCGCAGTTAAGTGTCTTAATTGTGGATTCCTATGTAATGTAGCTTTGTGATAATCTTTGTTACGGCATTGGTTCGATAAAATATTAATTTATTATGATAGTGATTATTTTATGTAACTAATATTTTAACATAATATAATATTCTCTGCTAAGCTTTAGTTATCTAAATTCTAAAAGCTTTCGTGGTGGTTTAAATTTTCTTTACAAACAAAAAGGCACAATAGTTGTAACTTAAATACTTATATAATCTATGCTTTAGTTTTCTTAACTGTCATCGTACGTGATACGACAAAATGGTGGTACTAATTTCCCGCCAAAATTAAGAGCCCGCATCGCTCGTCCTTTTTCATAAAGCTCGTTTAGTAGCTTTATTTATCATGTTTCCCTCTAAATATCCTTTATGTTATTCATTATGACATGCTGAAAGACTGAAAATTTTGTCTATTCTGCAAAATAGTGCGATAGCTACCGCTAATGATCGCGGTCGCCGTTTAAACGTCGTTTTCAAAATGTAACGTTTTGTTTAGCGTTGTATAATGCGGGCTTGGGGCTAATGTAGCACATATTGGTTTAAATTTTTGCCTTTTAACAAGTAATTTAGAATAAAAGATGTATGTACTTAAAACGTTAATTTTGTTTTTAAGGGTTTATTTTGCATACCTATTTATTGGCACGAGACTTGTCTTCAATTTCTCACACAAAATAATCTAAATCAGTGTATTAGACAGCTCTAATGAGTTTTTATAAGGGATTGGACTTTTTTTAAATATATTTTATCTATTATTTATAAAAATATAAAATAACGAAAATTTTACAATATATTAGCTTTTAAAAAAAATCTTTTGTGAGTTAATAACATTTAATAAAGATAAATTTACAATTCCAAACAAAATACTTGTATAATATATTTTATTCAAACAGACAACGATTATCGTTGTCTGTTTGAATCGTCAATTCACACATCCATAAAAATAATATTAAAAGTGGCATGAAGTCCGTAAGCCACCGGCTCGGAACGCAGTGTAGTTTTAGTAGTAAAATATTGGGGAAAAAAACCTAGAAAATCGAAACTGTTTATTTTGTTTGTTCAAACGTTTATAGGAACAAATCTGGGCGAAGCATAAGTCGTTAGTATTCCAATATATTTAATTAAACTGTACATAATTAGATTTTTCGGAAAAAAATGAGAATTCAGAGTTACCAAATATCGCTACTATACTCGTAAAAGACTATAAAATAAATTTCAGTTCCTTACTCTATAATACAAAATTTATTGTTATATTCTGTTTGTTAATTGTCGAGATAAAATGACTGGAGCCATTAACGAGATTATTTTATGTTTTTATTTCTTTACGTTAAAGATATAAGTGTTGACTAATTTTTATTTTATATTATGTAAAGCAAAACAACTGACCTACTCCCATTTCCTTAATGCTCGTTATATTTATAATTATGTATCTTATTTTTATTTGAAACTTGATAAAATAAATAATAGCTTAGCTAATAAAAGTTACTAAATTAATTTGTTTTGTAAAAGTTTCCGGTTTTAAAATGCACAGATTATGAAGAATGTGTACAATGTTCAAAAGAAGGCATTCGAGAAGTTTAGCAGCCGACCTATCGGCATCGCGGCTTGTTCTCACATCATTACCCGCGCCGACGGCTACAAATTTACATCCAACACAATGGCTATCCACCATCGAGGCATCATTAAGGTGATTCCGATAGCGCCACTGCCTGCGCGGATCTGAACCCCCTACCCTTATAAAGGAGATAGTGCTTTAGATCAGTATATCTAAAACCCTAAATCCCTTGGCAATGTTAGGCGGTTACGATCTAGTAGAAATATTTATCCTGTGACAGAATGTCATATAACTTAACTTCGGGCACTCGATTATAAACTTTATATTTGAAAGATAAAGTCGAAAATGTTATGTAGTCGTAGTCAATGGATCAGACTGAGCCAGAGCAGACTATCGCTTACAATGGAACTTATAATAGGCGATCGTAGATGCGACAGAAAAAATTGTACGCAAATCGTTGGGTTATTCAATTTATAAAACAATTTTAGTGACTATTCACCGTGTATGGAAGCGCAGTGGCTTATGAAGTATCCTTTGTCTATGGTTAAGCAGATCACTTTAAAGCTTTATATGGAGATTTAAATTATGTGTAATAAAAATGACGCATTCAAACGCAAAAGGCGTTATTTATCGATTATCTTCCTGTTTAATCGTTAAAATTAAAGGTTAAATTAAATAAATAAAAAAGGAAAAGATAAAATTATGTCTGCTGAATTTAAATCTTTGCCTTCAAAATATTAAAAAAAAACAAAGATAAGGCAGATTGAACTTAGCATACAATGCACAGTTCGTTAGGTTGACGTCCGGACGCGCTGCACTGACAGCTGATCGCATTGCATTTTTTAATTCTGCCGTTTGTTAGTCTAACATTCTAATATAAACAGTGAAGACAGTATTTTGTTTTTTTTTACAAGCAAGTACTGAATTAGCCTTCGTATTAAGCCCACTGCTGAGCATCCCCTAAATTCCTATGAAGTCTTCCTAAAACTCTTCAGATTTACTCATATCTTTTGTTTTCAGATATTTTCTTTTAATTAGCAAAAATATTGAAACTCTATTAGTCAAGAGATTGGTAAAACAATTTCAACATAACATTTAACTTTAATTTACCATTTAACAAGTTTGAAAGTGAAATTAATCGAACAATACCGACTTTAAACAATCGCGTGGTATCTCTCGATCAGATCGACATCGAAATCAAACAATAATAAGATGACGAAAACCAAAACAATTGGCCCTACTACGAGTGAGATAAGTGAAAACATGGAGCAAAAATAAGGAGATAATGTTGATCGCATCTGTAAACAATGGTAGTGGTCCACGCTCTCATTAGCTAGCGATACGCCACAGAGTACATGTAACAGTGAGTTAGATGTTTCGTTACATTATTGTTTTGTAATTAATAATTATCTATTTTTAATAGCTTCATGGATTTTAAGCGTTGAAATTATTTATAAAAATAAAGTGCTGATGGGTTTCCACAAGGAATCGTTTGGAACCAAAAAATTTATATAGATATTTTAGATCTGAATATTATACGATACACCTATGTATCTGTATCTCTACAAAATCACTTTTATCTTATATCTCTACAATTTATTTTTGTTGTTCGTCAAGTGATATATAGATAATCAAATATCATTGATAATCTAGATTCTAGACAATCAATTGATAGAATTTTTTTTAAAAGTCTTGCTTCGCTAAATGTTTTTTTAAAATATATTTTTTTTTAAATTCGTATTAGCTTTAACAAACACATAATATTCCACTTTCAAAGTTCGACAAGTTTACACATCGATTAATTTTCAAAAAGAGGCTAGCTATAAGAGTATACTTTCATTTATAGATTCTGATGAAATTTGCGTTTTCTATTCATAGATATGTGTCGCTTGTGATAAAAAATGTATTTTTTAACATTTTATCTGCTTTATAAATTTTTGTAAAGAAATCGCAAAGTGACGGGATTTTAAATATCTTCATTAGTAGGTATATTATGGCTATTTATGCTTTATTACCATTTATATCTTTTGAGAAGAAGATATCAGAGACTCCATGTAATAAATCTTAAAACCTTCAGATAACAGTTGAGTTATGCCGGATTTTATTAAACACTAGTGATTCACCCCCGAAACGCTCGGGTTCATCTTTTACAAGCCTTTTTTTTAATGGTTACTATAGATTTTTCTGAGATGAGATATTTTCGCGTAATGAAATTATTCTATGTTGACGTACCCGTCAAAATCTGCCCAGTGGTTTGTTTTTTTAATACGTTGGGACATTGTTACAACAGCGCCATCTAGTTCCGTGGTAAGCTACGAGGCTTGTGTTACGGATACCAGATACTTGAACTTATAGGTGTATAATTTTTTTAAATACATACATATAATATCATCATTCTCGTTATATCGACAGACAGACAGATAAAAATTTAAAAGAACTATACATTTGGCTTTTGTACCAGTAGTAATGATATTCGGTTATAAATAATAAAAAACAATTTTCATTACACTGCCTCTTTCTTCTAGTATGTGTACTACAAGACTTCAGATTGGATTAGATTTTACAATTTTGCAAGTATCGATAAAAGCGAGTAATTTGTAATCGATAAACTTCGGCCTCATACTGTTTTCGCGTAATTGGCCGTTTGTTTGAAAACAAAGGAGTCGTGGGAGAGAACTTTTGTTTATTTTTTATCTATTATCCTTATATTACTAATATGTTCAAATATAATTGTGATACGAACTTTATTAATAAAATATGATATACAAATTATGTGAATTAGTAATTACTAACTAAAAGTTAATTTGAAGTAACTGCGTTAACTGCTAGCTAAAATTAATGAGGTCGAATTTACGAAAACTAAATATGCATTAAATTCATAACCGACAATAATGAAACAATGTACCTATACAAAAACATAAGAAAAACTATCAATAAAAAAAGTGTTGAAATTTTCACATAAGTACCTACACAATTTACATTATAAGTACTTTAATGTATTTAATATTTAAATGAAGTAATAAAAAAGCTATAAAACTTTAATTTGTTTATACTACGATTTTTTTTACGTTTTTTTTACCATTGATTTCCATATCCGGCACAGTTAATAACAAAATTACAACTAAATTAAAATCTCCGTTTTTGGAAGTCGGTTAAAAATCCATCTACAACGAAACAAACAGCTCATTCAAACTGAACAGAATATATTTCAAAGTCAATACAAGATCCATGTCTCGTCACTAGCCTGAACTTGTTAAATTTATCACATGGCGACCCTGTAGTGGCTGACTCACAGATATGTTAGCACTCAAGCGATACATAATATTAGCACTAATAGAATTTACTTCTATTTGTGACCAGATAAATCAATCAGGCTTGCAAGTGTAATGGATGGAACACGAGTATTTTGACACGTTCGGCTCAGTTGGTAGTGACCTTACTTTCTGCGCCAGCGGTCGCGGGTTCGAGTCCCGCTGGGGGAATTCATTTGTTGAGCACGAATGTTCGTACTCCAGTCATGGGTGTTTATATTTAAAATATGTATGTATTTAAAATGTATATGTTTAGTGTATCCACTACCTGGTATCTGTAACACAAGCCTCGTAGCTTACCACGAAACTGGATGGCGCTGTTGTAATAATGTCCCAACAAATAAAAAAAAATAAACTGTTTGGTTCTGTGGGACGATCTTCATCAGCGAGAGGTAGTCGTCGCGTCGGTTCAAGGTTTTTGGGTCAATCAAAAACATCGACCATTTAAACGCCCAGTTAGGAGTAAATACAATTATTTTAGTTATATTCAATAATACATAAGTACATCTCTATATATAAAATATTAAATATGATTTTTGGAGATTACTTTTTATTAATTTTTTTATTAAACTACATAGAATACTATAACAAATCATAGTAATTTTCAAAAGAATTCCAAAAACGTTTGTACTCATAATATAGCGAAATATATGCAACATTAAGTGGGTGCTTCAAGATAACGTGGTACGATTAAATAGTCCATTAAAGAGGCAAGTCTGACTAGAGTTTACAAATCGCTAACAAATCTATACGACTGGGCTTTCGTGTAAATCTCACGCGTCGACGCTCTTGTAAATAAACTTGAAGTATTGCTATTGGCCGTTTTGGACGCGTTTACAGTTTACATTGTTGCGGGACGATATTTATTATTTATATATTAATATATCAATAAAGTCTGCTAAGAACTTAGATTGGCTTGCTCGTATTAGAAGTTAGCTTTCAGCTACAGTTTTATTTAAAACTAGCTAACCCGGCCCGCTCCGCTTGGCGTAAGTTATAATTAATTAAACGGTTTTTATTATTTTCTAATAAAATAAAAATGATCTAAGGTACTATTTAAAACTTTAGCTATCTGCGTGTGAAACTTCCGTCAAAATCGGTCCAGCCGTTTTAGAGATAGGCCGGAACAAACAGACATACATACAAAACTAAAAAAGCCCGCGATAAAAGCTATGCTTAAAAAAACTTTTTTGATGTAAGTAATGTATATAAGTTCTTTCATATGTATTAAGTGAAGCTGTTAATTTGAAATTAAAAACAGACACTCCAATTTTATATATATATATGTACTAATGACAGATTTTTTAGCTCAATTCGAATTGGAAAGTTGGTAGTCTCACTAATACGTGCCCAGAATACACTTTAAGGTGGTCCGGCATCCTAAAGTCTCTCTACAATCGTGTGGAAATGTCGTTCCACAGGCCCTGAGAGTGTAAAGTATTATAAATGTTTATTCAACTCCGTAAAAAATTATAATGTCGTATATTCGTAATGTTTTTCACGAAGAAGTAAAATAATAAGTTATTTACTATACTATTTTTGATTGTGACAGATGAATAGCAAATGTCTAAATGCAGGAAGACGAGAACGTATAGTGGGCATCATTTTTGTTACAAGTGATTAATCATTTAACACGGTTGTATAATTATTTTATTAATTCATTATAATATACATTTCAAATAGATTCTTATTAAATAGAAATACGTTCAACATTTAGACATTTTTTGGTGTTATTAGATTTGGGTGCATACTATTTTAGTTTTTACAAAAAAAAGCTTACTCTTATATTATAATATTTATAAAAAGCTAAAAAAACACGTATAATACACATCTTAAAGGAAAACTGCAAATAAAATATGAACCAGAATCCAAAACAATACAAAATAAAATTCAAAACCTTCAAAACACACCGTGTGTCAAAAACGAAAACGCCTAAAAATTATAACCTAGAATTCGCGGACGTATCATACCAGTAGATAAATGTGACGGGCATTTCTGTAGTACGAGCTGTCTTCGAGTTCGACGCGAATTGGTGATCGGCCGCGAGATAGCCCGACAATACCCGGACAGGGCACCGATGTTGCCGGAGATACCGATGTGTGGCCCTTACTTTTTACTCGATTACAGATTGTATTGTTATGAATCGATATTTATTTCGGTTTTTGTTTTTATGTATTTTGTGTTATGCTTAATACCGTGTCGCCGGCTCGCTTTGTGCTATAATGGCGCATTCAGAAGATATTGGGAATTTAAAACGCGTTTCGTAGTCGTTAGGGTGTTCCGGACGCTCTCTTTGCATAATACCTCGAGATTCATGGCTGGACACTTACCTGAAATGAAAAATGTTTTAGTTAGTATTATTTAAATAACATTAGGTATTTACAGTTGTATTTAAATGGCAATCAATCATATGTTGTCCGATTTTATCTAAATCATAGGTAAGCTTCGATTATAGGATTCGTTTTTTGATAACACGTAATAAGTAAATTAATTTACACTAATACTTGATGTATGCATATTGCATATGTAACACCAATCAATCATCCTATGAAGTAAACATTAATTAAATTTTTACTACATTAGTATCGGAATAGAAGTTGTATATTTCACTAGGTATGTGAATTTATATCTAGACAAATATCGATATATTATATTTATTACAATTACCAAGTTGTTTTGTTTCTTTTTAATTTATATCCCATATGATACATAATTAATTACTTATATTTTTTATTACAGCTACAATTACAACAGATAAGTAAATGAGCCCACGAGCAAAACAGCAGGCAAAAGATATGCTTTTAGAAAGAACATACAAAATTAAATACAATAAAAAGATAAACAGTATTTACTTATAAATCAATCATATTAATTTCAATGGCAAAACCGGTAAGACATATCGCATATATCCTAGGTATAAGTATGCTAGATCCATATCTGTCACGATACCACACCGCCGTCGACGCCCGACCCACGAGACGGGAATTTTTTATATCGACTACATAAATGCCACTTGACGCTACTACTTCTTGTTTTATATGAGCGACACATTTAGTAGAGGAGACCGTGGAAGATCGACCTTCACCGATCTGATAACCAGATGAGACATCTTTTTTATCGTATATAATTTATAAACAAATATGCCTATAATTACTTGCCTATCTGAAAGTGCTCATGGCTATTTTTAGCTGGGCAACAGTGCTTTAATTATGATTTTTTGCAGGCAAGTCTATATGACTGATTTTGTAATAAAATAATCTAAAATTTGATATAACTTTCGATAAGTTAGCAGAACGATGGAGTCACCTATATTGACTTACCTGTTCACATCGGCTTTGGTAGCTATACACAAAAATGAGTAGGCTAGCCTACTGAGGCATATTCTGTGTGTTAAAAACTAACAGTGAAATAAAATTCATTTGGTTATCAAAAGAATGAAAGTGATGAAAAAAAAATCGATTAAAGTTAATTTAATTAAAAATAGCCATGAACACTTTCAGATAGGCAAGTAATTATAGGCATATTTGTTTATAAATTATATTTAATAAAAAATATGTCTCATCTGGTTATCAGGTCGGCGAAGGTCGATCTTCCACCGGCTCTTAGACCATTTTAAATGATTTGGTGTGAAATTAACGTAGTTCCTTCATAAAATATATATGAAAATATTTTTCTAAGCAGGATATAGCTTATTGATAATTCCAAAGAATTTAACTAATAAAGTTTAATGTACTTTTTTTATAGATTATTTTCGAGTATTATAGAATATTTTCATTAAAAAAAAAGAACTTTTTTACGAGCGAAGGACCCTCGCTTCGCTTCATGGTATTAATAGTGAAAATCAATATTTTAATTAATTATAGCCTATGAATTATTCTGATTTATGAGCTGAAAGCTGAAATTATTGAAAAGTTTCATAAGAATCGATGTAGTAGTTTATGCGTGAACGAGTTACAATCGTCTGTACATTCAGACCTCCCATATACATCCTCACATATTTTATATCAAATCAAATCAAATCAAATCAAAATATTTTATTCAGCATAAAAATTGTTACAATTTCTTACTGAACGTCATGAGTCTACCACCAGTTCGGAAAGAAGAAACCTCTGACCTGAGAAGAACTGGCGAAAGAAACTCAGCGGGACTAATTTTTTTTTTATCTTAATCTCATTCTTTCTTTTTTAAATTAAATTGCATATTAACAATTATTCTATATGTTGAAATAGCCTGGCGGCGATCACATCATTCCCAAGGCGTACTGTCTTCTAAGAAATCGTTAATCGAATAATAACCCTTAGTACACAAACGTTCCTTCACAATTTTTTTAAATTTGGCAATAGAAGCTTAAATAAGTAGGATTGTCATAAAAAACTAAAATATATTGAAGATTAAATACAAAATAAAGATTGTTTTAACAGAGTGACCATTTAAAGGATCACGCGGAATAATATCTTCCTATTACAACAACTAAGCATAATACTATTTAGAGAAGGAAAATATGAAGTATTTTTGCAGTAAATCATTTACTTATCGTCGAGTCGACATAAGTCATCCAAATCCACGCCATCATATATCCTGCGTTATCGACGTCAGAACGCGCCTGAAACCGACTACTTATGCTAATAGGCCACATACTTTTAGTTCATCACGCATATCTATTCAGTTCCCTGTTCCGTTATATTTTGACTACGAAGTATTACTAGGATTAGTATAACTAATGCGGCATTCAAATATTTTTTGTTTTCTTTAATTATATTTATGTTGATAATTTTTTCGTGGAGAATGTGTGGAAATGTTACGATTATTATGATGGTTGTGTTGTATTTTATTATCATGTACGTGTTTAAATGTTACGATTATAATGATTGCACAAATTTTATCGTTTATATTAGTTTCTTTTTATTTTTTTTTTATTGTACACTTACGTGGCAAAAGTGGCTATTTAATCTCCCTGTGCTGGGAACGGACTTCCTTATAAACAAGGGAAATCAGGCGATAGTTTACCGCGTTAGTCAAGTGTAGGTCAAAAACTTGCTAGGTTCTCTCAGACATGCGGTTTCCTCTCGAAGTCTTCCTTCACCGTAAGACAAGCGGTGTTCACTGTTCATGTCGGAAATTTTTGCACATGAAAAGCTTATTTTGAGCTTTTTTATCCTAGGTATATATAAGTATGTTGAAACAATTTATAATATAAGGGCAGATAAACATTGTATCTATTCGAAATACAAAGGCGTCGTGCAAGTGCGTATAAACACGCCATGATAGCGTGTCACGCACTGATAAGCGACTGTCACGCTAATATGACGTAAACTGTTAAAAAAAATACATACGTTAAATAATATAAATGCACTTGATGACCTGTTTTTAAATATTTGCCCTTTCGACGGTTTACGAGATATATCTATATGTTGGATATGGTTAGACGGACGAGACAAAGATCAGCGATTTCAGAATACTTTATGACAAAATACTTCGATGCCATAGTCCTTTTTTAAAAATTATTCTATAATCTATACTAACATTATAAAGATGAAGAGTTTGTTTGTTTGTTTGTTTGTTTGTTTGTTTGTTTGTGTGTGTGTGTGTTTGTTTGAACGCGCTAATTAAGAAGTAGTAAGGCTGTGAAAACAGCCAATCCTCAAATTTTGTTTTCTAAAATTCATTTCTATGAATTTCTATCTAACATCATGATATGATGGTTTTTATAATTAGTTACAATGACGTCATAGATCCTACTGACCGACCCACACCCTGGTCTCGCCCTGATATGACGTGAGGAGATAGTGTGATTACTCGCTTAATTACACATACCTAGTATGTTTTATGTGGTACATTAACTCTCGTATTTATATGGCAGTTTTAAATTATGAATATTTTCTTAGAACTTAAAAGTAATTAAGGAAACTCTAATGATGTCAGTTAAAACCTATGAAATGTATAAAAAATTAATTGAAGCAATTGAAGTACGTTATGGAAAACCTACATTTAACCGATTAATCATAAAAATTAAATACAAAGTATCAGTCAGACGCAGAAAAATTATCCTATACTACGATGGAAATCGTGTGTTGATAGCTTGTTACACGGGATTATATAGGTGTATTAAATAAATTTAAAAAAATAAAATAAATTGACTGCATCGTTAGAGAAGTGCCTAGCTCTCCAATCTAAGACTAACATATATTCTAGATCAAATATTAGGCCAAGCTTAGTATATTACATAGTTATCGATATTCTTTTCAATTTTTATATTTAACTAGCCTTTCCCGTGGCTCCGCTCGCGTTCAAAAGGCTGAAAATTAAAATAAATATTTTTTTCCCGCTTGTGCAACATTTATCACTGATGCTTTGCTCTTATTGGTCGTAGCGTGATGTAACATAGCCTATAAGCCTTCCTCGATAAACGGACTATCCAACACAAAAAGAATTTTTCAATTCGGACCAGTAGTTCCTGAGATTGGCGTGTTCAATCAAACAAACAAACAAACTCTTCAGCTTTATAATATTAGTATAGATTTAGTTATATATTTTAAATCATGAGATATATTGACGTCAATGCCCCTACAATGCAAATAGCTAAGCATTCTACACTACGCGGACGTCTGATATTCATCTAGGCATTGTCAACATGCCTGAGTCCGTCGGATTCGGTGATAGATTTCATATCAAACCGGTGACTTGTTTATTTTAGATTTATCGTTATTTTTTAAGGATTTTTTAGCTTCTTTATTTGAAGGAATTAATCTAGTCTAGGTTTGGTTCCCTAATCCCCTTTGGAATTGACTTCAAAATGGTATTTTTCAGCCCTTTCGTTAACGTCCCACTGCACTAAGCAGGAGCCTCCCTTCAATATGAGGGGGATCTGGCCAAGTGAGGTTTGGCGCCTGGCGGACTTCACTTGTCTTTCGAGAACTTGCTAGTTTCACCGTTACATAAATTATAAATTATTTAAATTATATATAGTGTTTGTACTAATTTCTGAAGGTAGTATAGCACCGTATGAAATAATAACTAATTGCACAAAATTTTTAATTTATTGACTACTAGCTGACCCGGAGAACTTCGTACCGCCTTAGCGTAAATTTGATGCACTACTTTATTTTGTATAGCTGACCTATCTTATGTATGCGTACCTATTCAATTTGAATTGGAATCTATAATCATAATCATAATAATATCCTCCATATAAAAATGAATACCTATTTCCCTGGTCTCGTCATACCTGAGAAGGACTCATAGAGAAAAGTAATATTATACTTGAAGGACTTTACTAATTTTATTAAATAAAAAATATTTTTTTGTTTTCAATTGAATGACGTTGACATTTGTTAGCGTGGTTATGTCTGTGGTGTCATAGATCACCACAGAGTTATTTGTTTTAAATTGAATGACGTTGACATTCGTAACGGGCTTTTTTTAAAATATGCAAAATTAAATGTATATTTTTCAATCTTTCTGAGAGATTTTCTTAATATTTTTTTCCGTAAGAACCTTGTACAGAGTATTAGAAAACTACAAAAAAAAATCAGCTAAATCGGTCAAGCCGTTTTTATGCTATGTCGTGACAACGGAAAACGGGTTTCATTTTTAAATAAATAGATAGATTAAGATATTTTGCAATGATCGTGGTCCACGTGGGCGGGATTGTTAACTTACGTAAGTCCTAAATTTGGTGACAGATTTGATCTAAGACGGGTTGTTCAATTGGTGTAAATATGGATTCATATGTCTCATGATAAAAAATATATTTATTACGGGTAAATTTTATATAAAGTAATCCATTAAGCTTTGGTTAAAGAAATTATTATGAAAATCGCAAAATCGCAAAATTAGATTATTAGTTGGTAAAATAGAGACGCTTAAAGTAAGAAACCAGAACATTTCTAGAGTCAGCAAAAATGCCGCCCATGACAAAGAGTAAGGTGTGGCTTTAGGTGTATTGTAGTTGTAACTTTAGCTCTATTGTAAAATATACTCATATCTTCATTATAGCATATTTCAGGGATATGTATACATATGTTTAATTTTTTTTAACATGCTATAGTCAGAGTAGACTATACATTAAACTCTCTGCAAATATCAAAAACTGCATTTGTACTGTATTTTAAATACCAATATTGTACCTCAGGAAAATCGAAATAGATGTAAGAAAATCAAATTGATTGATGATTTCGTTTTTAATTACTAAGTATTTTTTAAGCAAAAAAAAATGCCATCGAAACACTCTAAATCAAGTTAACGATAATAAAAAGCATGTAGTAAGCTATTAAATTTGAATTGTGTACTAAAAACTCTACAATTTATCATAAAACAAATTACCCCTTCACTATATATTTGTTATCCCAATTAGATCTTGTAATACAACGCTATCAGGATATATAGAGTCGATGCGATCGGCCACTGAGCGATAGAGGATTTATGAACGCTATCTACGCCCGTCTTAATTTACTGCTAAGGCTGTGGTCACATGCAGTACAGAAACTTTACTAAAATATTAAAGATTTATTTAGTAAATTTTAGTAATAGCAATAACAGATGTTAGTACATAATAGCAATTCATGAAAAAATACAAAAATAAAGAAAATTGGTGATTAAATCACTAGTATAAAAAGAAAACACTAGAGTACGTTTTTTTACGTATATATACATGAATAATGAACTATTGTTCTATTTTCTTTCTCTAAATATACTTCCTTTCCTTTAACGTTATTATAGATAATCAATTTATCAAAAAAGGCACAGTGAATTATTAAAATCAATAGAAATATCACATAAATTTCGCTATATTTATAACATTAATTACAAGAACTAAAATTACATCATATATAAACTATTTAAATAACTACTGAACATCTAAACAAAATATTTTAACATAAGTATACAAAATAAAAAGTAAACTAACTCCATCCCATTCCATTTCCCGACGAGGCGTTATCTCAACACATGTAACCAGATGCCCAGATAGTCCAGATACGATGCTTTTAGTTCTACAAGTACGCGGACGTGCTTACATATAGACGGTGGAATGTTAGAGCCGCATTAACATTTACTTTAATTCTTATAAAGGAATGGTTTGAAATTCACTGAACACTAAAGTGTATATAAAATAAATAGAGGTGTACATTTGTTCATTTCAGCCCTTTTTAACGTCCCACAGCTGGGAAGGTTCTCCCTTCAATATAAGGGGGATTAGGCAATTATCCAAAACTCTGGCCAAGAGTTGAGAGAGACAATATATCTTTCGAAAACTTGCTAAGTTCTTTCAGACATAGAATTATCGTCAATACGCTTTCCTTTACCTTAAGACAAGTGATAATTATTAGAGCAGTATTATTAATAATATATCATACTTAGTAGTTTTACACAGCTAAAATATTTGCGTATGCGCATAAACCATTTATCAAACTTCAATAAAAATATAAACAATATAATAAACGATATTATTCGTAAGCAACGAAAATAATACTACTTATTGTAAAACACTAGCGGCTCGCCCTCGCTTTACTCGGATTCGTCCCTATTTCGATTTAGCTACCTTGGTTTACATTATTGGATATTTAGTAAGGATCTCTAATTTTTCGAAAATATAATATAGCCTATGTCACCCGGAGATAGTGTAGCTTTCCAACAATGAAAGAATTTTTTAAATCAGCTTAGTAGTTTCGGAGCCCATTCAATGCAAACAAACAATCAATTTTTTTCCCTTTATAATATTAGTATGAAGTATAATATCATAGACAAACTATTAATAATGAGTAGTATTGGCTACTCGAATAAAACCACTTATGCCTCGAAAGTAATTAAATAAAACTAATTCAAAAGAACTTGTACATATTATGTTACATCGCATTTAACATGCAATAAAAATAATATATTGGCAATTTATAAGCATTTGATAAAAGCTTTTGCCGGTTTATCTTTGTGTTGAAATAAAAAAAGTGTTTGTCAATTTAATAGTATTATAGCAAAAATATGTATATAAATATTTTTCAAGTCTTCTGTCAGTATGTACATCAAAGTATTGTGTGTATGACTATTCAGGCATTAAAGCTGATCTCCTTCGAGTTTTTCCAAAATATCCTTAATGCAAAAAACAATTTGTCTGGGTAACAAATAACAAAATTAAAATTTAATGTCCCACAGCTGGCCACATTATCTACCTACTAATATTATAAAGCTGAAGAGTTTATTTGTTTGTTTGGTTAAACGCGCTAATCTCAGGAACTACTGGTCCGAATTGACAAATTTCTTTTTGTGTTGGATAGTCCATTTATCGAAGAAGGCTATAGGCTATATTACATCACGCTACGACCAATAGGAGTGGACCAATAGGACCAATGAAAAATGTTGCAAAAACGGGAGAAAAATATTTCTTTTGATTTTCAGTCTTTTGAACGCGAACGGAGCCGCGGGAAAGGCTAGTTTTTTTTTATTTTTTCTATCCCTTATATCATGGGAGTGTTCCGCGTAAAAGATCTTTTGGAATTATAATCGATACAGTGTTTTAAGTATTTTTGCGTTTGTGTGTCTGTGATCGCAACACGAGAGATTTTAATGAAATTCGTTAAAATAATCGCTTTTTTCGATCATTCGGTAAAATAATAGGTTTAACGTGTAAAATACTTCTCTTCTTTCTCTGAGAAATCAATAACTAACCCTTAAAACGCACCTAGGGAACAAATCCGAGTAAAGCAAGCTGAATCACTAGAATTACCTATACAAAACTGGTAATTTTAATTGATACATTTAAATAGACTTATTACTACAGTCTTCCGTAGGAGGCCTTACATCTTGATATGATCGCAAGGTCAAAAGGTAAGGCCACAATTGAAAATGTGTATATATAATCTGCGTGGGCCCTATCCATCCATCTCTGTTGAGTGGCGCGATATCTGCCACTATTCTATCTGGCGAGTGGGAGTACAATGCCTACGTATCTCGCATGATTGAGGGCTCTAGGGTCAACCAAACCGCAAACTTGTCACTCAAATTATATAGTGACGAGTGGTTACTTGGTTTTATTGCATTCATTGCATGCTAAAATTAGTACGTAAACTTACTATTATGTAAATAGAAATAATAAAATATGTTAGGACACGACACTATCTAGTTCTACGGTAATGGTTATGGATACCAGATAGAAATACACATATATAAATATAAATACATACACATTAAAAATTTTAAAAGCTCGAGTACAAGCAATCTTGCTCATCAGATGAATTAATGTACCAAGTGGGCCTCGAACCTGCGACTACGGCATAGAAAGTAGAGTCACTACAAATGGAAGAAACATGTCGTACCTATGTTTATTTGTTGGCGAAATGCAGGTAATGATAAAGTTATTAACCATGCATGCGATCAGAATTAAGAACACAAGAAGAATAAAAAAATTCCATAGACACCAATAAAAAAATCCATTTATATTATATTATACTAGCATTTCCCGCAGCTTCGCACGCGTTCTAAAGACCGGAAACCATATTTGTACTGAGTCGCGCGGCATGGTGTCTCGCAGAGCTAACGCCCGCTCTTCCCTTGTTTGCAACATTTTTCATTGATGCCTATTAGTCGTAGCATGATGTATATAGCCTTATAGCCTTAATCGATAAACGGACTATCCAACACATAAAGGATTTTTCAAATCGAACCAGTAGTTCTTGAGATTAGCATGTTCAACCAAGCAAACAAACAAACTCTAGTATAGATTAAATATCTGACAAATATAAGTATCTCTAACAACTAAAGAAAAGATGAGGTGTGACGTCTTGTAGCAAGCTTTTAGCACTCTCATCTCTATCTTCTCTCTCAATCGTATGTATATCTCGTATCATCGTACGTATATCGTTGATAAGTATATCTGTATTAATATACAGTAAATCCGTATGTAATTATGGTAATAATAATATAGTACACAAAAAGTTAGCAAATAATATATACCTTGAAGAGTCATAAATAATACCACATTTGTTTATAAATTACATAAAAATAGATAGAATAGGCACTGAGTAATTAAGAATAGGATAATAAATATCTTCTTTCCTAGCCGAGCTGACACGGGATATTTATTTTTAAAACCGATTGTATTTTATACAGTCGAGACAGGGATGATAATAATAATCACTACATAGTATAAAACAAAGTCGCCTTTTCTGTCCCTATATCCCTATGTGCGCTTAAATCTTTAAAACTACGCAACGGATTTTGATGCGGTTTTTTCCAATAGATAGAGTGATTCAAGAGGAAGGTTTATATGTATAACTAGCGGATCCCGCGGCTTTGCCTGTGCTAAATCTAGGGAAGAGCCCGAGCGAAGCGAGGGCGAGTCGCTAGTAAACATAATAATAAAAAAAGATCTTGTTAATTCATAGTATATAGCCATTCAATTTTTTTGGACCATAAGATACCACACACCTTGTCTAACGAGGCATATTTCGAGCTCAAAGCTATGATAGCCAGATATATTACCACTTACAGATAAACAGACGGACACCGTATCGCTAATGTGAGGCTAATCGATTCGCTCGGATATCGTGGTAAATATAAAATTGAAAGCGTCTTATCGTTTCTGAGGCTGATTACTTTGTTTTGGTTGTGAGAGAAAGAGAGAAATATATTTTATAATTTTATTTATATATGTTATTTTACGAAACTTTTAACATTTGAGAACATGTGTGGCTCAGTTTGTAATGCCACTACTGGATGTGGCGGTCGCGTGTACGATTCCCGCTGTGGGTATTCATTTCTTGAGTACGAATGTTTGAACTCTAGTCATGGGTGTTTATCTTTATAATATGTATGTATTTAAAGTTATATAATATAGTGTAGTGTAACAATTATCTGGTATCCGTAACACAAGCCTCGTTGTTACAACGGGTAATGTTGCGTGTTTAAATGTTAGAAATATGTATGTTCTAAACTGATATTTATTTAAAACATACAAAAAACCTCCACCATTTTGAAATCGATTAAAAAGAAGACACTATTAATATAAACACAGTCATATTATTACAAATGGAAATTTGTACTAACAGCATTACTGCTCCACTTAACTACCTTCTTTAATTTACATTATCATATTAATTTAAATTAAAATCATAATTGTCGAAGAGTTATAAAATCGAACCAGTTCATTGAAACAATTATAGCGTATATTTAAGAATATTGCGTATTGGGTGGTACCCACTTAGCTCTATGGTCTTTACTGTATATTATACTCGAATTAACATAAACATCTGTTGTGAAAAAGCTTGTGGGCTTTTTGCATATGAGCTGGTAGCGTGAATAAGGAAGGGTGGTAGTTAAAAAAACGAAGTGAATTTTTACGTAAAGGCATAGTACAGTATTAGTACAGATTGATTTAGTTCATCTTTTGTGATCGCGATTGCTTCTACTTAGTAACGACTAACGACCAACATTTAGTACCAATCGAAATAAAAGCTAATTTAGACGTTTGTTTTATTATATAGGTAGGTATCTTCTTTATATATTTTAACAATTATTTAAAATGTTTTGTAGGAATCAGCCTCTCCCATGACCATAATCAGCATTTCCGCATAATCGGAAAACATAGGTTAATTGAATTGAATGTTAGAAAAATCATTATTAATCTATTAAAAGTTGTACCTCAAACTAACGTCAAAAAAGAAGAAGTGTAATGATAATATGTAAATTGATTTTGCAATTCGTGAACCTTTTTAGAAAAAAATAGATTTCAATGAGTAGGTACGTAAAATATAACCAATAAAATATGGTACATAAGCAAATACATTTGTTTTTAATATTAGCCATTTATTATTTATAAATCAAGCCCGTACCTTTATTCTTTATTGCTGTGATAAAATTCAGCTTTAACGCTAATAGCACTGATATAAACTTGTCTCTTACAAAACATCGATATGTGACATTATCTTTTACCAAGTGTTAAGTGATACACTTGAAAATGTTATAAAAATCGGTGATTTCCAGGTTTTCCTATTTAAATAAATAAATATGTTGGGACATTATTACAACAGCACCATCTAGTTCCGTGGTAAGCTACGAGGCTTGTGTTACGGATACCAGATAGTTGATATATCACTACATAGTATAAAACAAAGTCGCATTATCTGTCCCTATATCCCTATATGTATGCTTAAATCTTTAGAACTACGCAACGGATTTTTTTAATAGATAGAGTGATTCAAGAGGAAGGTTTATATGCATAACTAGCAGATCCCGCGGCTTTGCCTGTGCTAAATCTAGGGCCGAGAGCCCGAGCGAAGCGAGGGCGAGTCGCTAGTTACACATATTTGAAGCAATTTAAATCTAAAATTAAAAATACGCTACTGAATAAGGCTTATTACACCATCACGGAATACCTAGTAGATGTAAATGTGTGGGATTAGTGACTGGTTGTGTCTCACGTAGGATAAATAGATAAATTGTAATACCATATTGTTACCAAATATTTGAAAAGAGCAACTGTTGAGTTTCTCGCCGGTTCTTCTCAGCAGAACAGCTTTCCGAGCCGGTGGTAGCTTACTCACAGACTTACAGACTGACATTTAATTTTATTAATGTAAAAATGACGATTCAAAAGAGCTTGTAAAAGTCTATTTGAATAAAGAATATTTTGATTTGATTTGATTTGATATATAAGTACATACATATTATAACTATATACACCCATGACTGGAGTACAAACATTCTTGATGACAAAAAAGGATTCAATTCAGATAAACATAGAGTAGTTGATTTGGAGACTATCTTTTATCGTAAATTAAATTAAAACAATAATTTTTACTTTACGTATAGTTTAAGATTATTTAAAAAACCTAATATATTTATTTAATAACAAGCAGCATCATAAGCTATTAAAAGCTAGTATTATGACACCAAACGATGTACGAACATAAAAAAGACAACTATTATAAATTAAAGAAGTATTTCAGAAAGAAGATTAGGGACATCATAAATTCAAAATAAATAGTAGCAACCATGCTTCATCGTGCACACTGCGATAAAGCTGGCTCTATACTTGCGAAATAAAACGCGCAATTCGCTGAAACGTTATCTGTCTAATGAATAAATCTTAGAGATAAGCTGTTATGGAATCAAATGGCAAATATTGCGTACTTTACTGAATAGCTTTACATATGTGAATGTGTTTCTTTGACATAGAATAAGTTATAGTAAGCTGTTATTATAATATTAGTTATTATTTCAAAATAACTCGTGTTATTTAAATGACGTTTTTTTTAATTATTAATTTTACACTACCTAACACAATTTATGCGAAAATTTACCACAAATCGATTTGTATCTGTGTGGAAAAAAATCTAACAAACACTTTAGAATTTTGAGAATAAATTTTATACATAAGTTTTTTATTTGTATTCAATATTTATGTAAGAATATGCTTAAAATTAGTACTTGTACAAACTGAGCGCTTAAGGGCCTACTAGTTTAGTAGAACGCGTTGTGCGCGCGTTAGGAGTTAGGACTAGTCTGATGTATGCACTCTGCTGTTATGGAAACACACCTTCTACTTTGACGAAACAACAAATTTATTAATAATATAAAAATCTGTTTCCCTATTTCTAAATTATAATTGTACGCCTAACTCTTTATATGTATAATTTTTCTAACACAACATAGAACTATTGAATTCTCTATTATATACGTAGTTTTGAATCTTAATACAATTTAATATGCTATCGTGAAATATAATATGCGGTTTATCGTGCAAACTAAGCGCTAAAGCTGGGTTTATACTGGTAAAATAAAACGCAGTGCGGTGTGCGGCGGCGATAGCGCCCGCCTGATGGATGCGCCGCGCCGATAACGCCTTTGACTTACGCTACCAAAAGGTAAACACTACGTACTCGATTACACTGGCTTCTAATATTTTCTCTTTTCGGTACATCATATTATGTATGAGGCAGAGCTTCTATCTTTAATGCTCTCTAGTACTAGTTGAAAGTTAGAATTTTCCAAAAAATATTGGTCTAAGTTTTAAAAGTTAAAAAATAATATGGTTAAATTCAAATTATGGCCTGATCATCCTTGTATTGAATTTCCTGCCTAGTTTCTGCCCAGAATTGAGCAACGTTAAATAAGGTCGTAGACATGGTTAAATTAAGTTAAATAAATTTGGTTCTTCTTCCGCATCAATCCCACATCTTCAATCCTTAAGCCTTCTTAAACGGTACCATAAAAATATTTAAAAAAATATTACAACTTAAGAAAACTTATATATAAAAAAATGATTATATCTATCTATTCCAAATCCAGTAGTTCACAGCTATAACATATACTAACGTTTAACCGCGACTGGTATTGAGCTCGAAATAAAACTGGCACACGGTGTGCTGGCTACGCGATAACGTCCTGATGGATGCCGCGATGATAATGCATATAGTTGCCGAAATATAAGAGAAAGCGGTGTAAAGTTGAGATAAAATACCAACAGTGGAGTGGTACCAGACGTAGTATATTACGTTGAGAATTGCAAATCTATATCTACACATAAAATAAAAGTTTAACCGACTCAAATCTGTAATCGACATTATTATATCGACTCTATCTGCCACTTTCTATAACCTATCTACCGATAGACCGGTAGATACTTTCATACGATTTTGACAGGTTGTAACTTTTAATGTGTCAAAATAGTATGAAAGTAACTACCGGTCTATCGGTAGATAGGTTATAGAAACTGGCAGTATATAGATAGAGGCCAAATCTATTGTTTTTAGAATTTTTATCTGTCATTTCTGTCTGTCTGTGACCGCATCACGAGAAAACCACTGGTCGGATTTGAATGAAATTTGGTATGATGATAGCTGGTTACCGGGTCAATACATAGGATAATTTTTACTGCGAGAATATATGTCATTTCTGAGAAATCTCAACTAACCGTCACAAAAAGGCTATAAAACATTACACGGTATGTGAAATCTATTTGGTTTCCGGTCTCTAGAACGCGGCCGGAGCCGCCGGAAATGCTAGTAGAAAGTAAAATACTAACAAAACTTTTAATCTTATTTTTTAGAAAAACTAATTGAAATATCTTTTATTTATAGCTGGTTATCCGGGTCCGTATAGGATTCTTTTTAGTGCGGGAAAATATTCAATTTCTGGAAAATCTACTTTCCGTTAAGCTTTACCTAGAAACGAACCCCAGTGGAGCGAGGGTGAGTCTATAGGTTGATGTGAAAGGGTATCATGATATATATTCAAATCTACAAAACCTAAAAAATACGCATTTTTATAGTTTATTTATTTGTAATTTATTCGTACACTTTGGTAAATACGAATATTAACCGTGATTTAGAAATAAAATCGAAATTCTAAACTAAAAATCCAACTTAAACTTTTGAACTTATATATCTCAGAGTGGCAGGTTACTAAAAACAATATAGCTAAAAGGCCGGCTAGAATGAAGGTGGTGAAAACGTGCAGCGTGCGGCGGTGCGATAGCATGCGCCCAGATACGACCTTTGAGGCTTTGACTAACACTAGAATGTCATTCTGTACACTGAGATCTGTCGGTTGAATTGAAGGATAGCTGTTGGACGATAACGATTATTTATTAAGAATTTTTCGAAAAATATATTTTTAAAATATTTTTGTGGATAGTTTTCGGAAAATCGTTATACTTACAGAAATATTTACATTAAACTCAATATATTATGTACAATAGATAAATTCCAAATATTTTTATAATCACAAATAAAACAAAAAATTAGTCATATATATTTACGTATGTATTTAAGAACTTAAGTCGATAACATCATAAAATCAAAACCTCTCACCGATACGGATGTGTAAACACTGAAGAAACATTACCAATCGCAATATTTACATCGATAGCAAGATATGCAGTTTAATTTTCTCAAAACATGGCTGACACGAGATAAAGAGCTTGCAATTTGAGTCATACGCCGATTTTGTCTCGACTTATCTTACAGAGCACTCCCCTTTATATGCGCGACGTAATCTGAACTAAGGTCGCCCGCATACGGTGATTGCTCAATATGTACTAATTGACACTACGTTTTGTATAAAATTACGTAATTTTATTATCTTTTTAATGTCATATTTTGACTAAATATTATTAGAAAAGTATCACGTACTATATAATCTTAAAACACATTCTATATACGCTATAAAGATTGTAATTTTATAAATAAATGTAAATATCTTTATTATGTATAATTAATTTGTGTTAACAACATAAAACAGGTAACAAAATTAATATTGATTCAATAAATTTAAAGTTAATCATCAAAAAGCCACAACGTGTACAGCTATCCTTATCATAATGGGCAAGTGATTTATTTGTCTCTGTTCTATCTGATCGTTTTATCTCTCGATAGTGAGTCGAATATAAAGTTATATATTATTAAACTTCATAGAAACTAAATTATAAATGTTATTGCGAGCAAGAACGTATAATTAGATTGATATAATAAAGGTTAGATATTATCATAAAAAATAAATAAATAGACTATTAAATCCATGTATGTTATATGTTAATAAATTTTATATATATTTACATATATATTCTTTGATTTTTTATATAATCAACGTCATAAGAGAAGTCAAATATCTTTAAATTTCTGGAATTGTTTTAAATAATGATTTATGGATTATATTTTTATTTATAAAATACTGATTAATTTGGAGAACATTAGAAGGCAGTACTTCGTCTTATATTTTATCTATTACTGTGATATTTATGTAATATTTATTGCAATCTTACTAATTAATACAATTAATGCGAAAGTTCGTATTTTCATACGAATTTAAATGATATTCAGTATGCATACAGTGGACAAATGGCAAAAATCAACTCATATACTACTTTGAGATATCGTTGGTCACAGACGAGCGAATCCAGGTTAATTTACTAGGTTAAACGAATAAAATAAAATATGAGGCCATTTTGTCGTTCAGAAAAAGACTAATATGAAATAATGTCGCACCGTGCACAGCCGTCCTTAACGTAATGGCGAAGTGATTCATTTGTCTCACGGCTATCCGAATGTTTTAAGCTTATCCCGCGATAGCTGGAATGGATGTTTCTCAGTTAACTGCAATCGCCAGATAGCAGATACCATTAGGTGCTATACGGGAATGTCGTTGCGTTGATAATTAATAACGAATATGCTTATTATCGACATAATGTAAGTGCAAAGTAAATTTTAGCGTGGTTATGTGAAATTAGGTTACCGTCGTTATGGTTGTGCTGTCTTGTAATATCGTCACATTTGGCTTGGCTTAGTTTGCAGTGACCGTAAATGCTACATGGTCGCGGGTTTGAGTCCCGCTGGGGGCAAGAATTTGTTGAGCACAAATGTTTATACTCTTGTAATGTATTTAAAGAAATATATATGTAGTATATCAACTATCTGGTATCCGTAACAAAAACCGCGTAGCTTACCACGGAACTAGAAGGCGAGGTATGTAATAATATCCCAACATATTTATTTATATTTATTAATGCCATGGTTTCTTATATTGGCTTGACTTTCTTCGAGTACGTTTCAATACTATGAAGGCACCTAACCACTCATATGGAACGTCAAATATAAAACTAAATATTTCACACCGCCGTTATCAAAAACATTAAGAGTAGCTCCCACGAATACCAAAGTGCAATCTTATCGCAACTTACAACATTCGCGACACCGCCGCGACATTAGACGTGCAACTAACATAACAGTTTAATTAGAAGAACATCTAAAGCGTATTAGTTGCAATGTTTGGTGTATGGCCCAATTGATAAGCTGTTGAAACTTCAAATGTACTTGGAAGAAATTGCTCTTCGTGTTAACGATTTGTACTTTTTTATATATTTAATAATATGTATATATTTGAATTTATATACTCGTATGTATAGTTTATCACCTATGTGGTATCCATAACACAAGCCTCGTACTAGTATTTTACCATGGAACTAGACGGTGCTGTGTGTTCTAACAAATTTATTTATTTATTTTCCAGGCGCTCTGTATTTTCTTTAATTTGTTAAAAAAGGGTTTTATTATTATTATTATAAGTACATCCATTACAATATTTTATTTTGTACTGTTACCCTTATCATACTATGGTTATTTGTTATTATTTAATATGGGTTTTTCATTAAAAGGTGCGTAACAAAAAATTAAGTGATGTTTGACTGTTAAAGGTTAACTCTTAACAAAATTCCATAAATATAAAAAAATAAAAAAATGTAGGTAGGTATAAATAGGCAGGTGTAAATCTTAATAAAACCAATCCAATTATACACTAACCAAATATTATCAAGGACTTACATTTACTTCATACCTATTCCCTTCCATACCACTGTTTTGTTTAACAAGACATATTAAACTCTCTCAACTTGCACCATACGGTACTGAAATAAGTTTGGCTAGCGTCGTATTGGAGATCCAAAGTTGGTATCGCCACGTATCTACGTCTTTGAGCACGTACTTGTAGAATGTAGAAGTCGCAACATTGTGTTTAATGTGAAACTGTATTAGGATATTAGACGATAAATATTATTATAATACTCCCAATAATGCTACTACGTCAAGAGTTTGGTGTACTAACTCTTTTTTTACAATTGCAATGTCAGAGGAAATGTAAGGCAGTATTGATATTATCACAGGGATAGGGATATCCATTGAAACACATATAACTGATCCATTATTTTTTTAGCTTAGATTGAGAATTTGTAGCCGGATATGAAAATCCATTAGGTACAAAAGAAAAAACCTAGATAACATTTTTTAATAATAATTAATATGGGAATTAGTTTCTGTAGAGACCTTAGACCTTAGACTCTTAGACCAACATAGTGACAGGGAAATTTTATAAAATAATTAGTCTAAGACATAATAAAGTATATTTCGTTACAGAATGGGAAAATGTGACCTTAAAATAAAAGCCTTATTATATATATTATATCTCAACACCATAATTCACATGTTAAATAGAAATCCAAGTAATAAATTTTGATAATCAATAAACTATCTAACGTCGGAATACATTACAGATAACTACTAGTTAGTTTTGACTCCTCCCAATAAGTTTTATAAATTGTATTAACTTGGAAAACCCATTTATTACTAAAGATTATAATAAAAATTTATTTATATGAGATTGTTTATATAGGATTGCTAACATATAAAGTAATAAAATTAATTAAAATTTTCTCACCTTCGAGTAGTTAAAAACTTTGGTTTGAAATGGACGTCATTTATCTTTTGCCAGTATAACTCAAACTTACATATTTATTTAAAGCGTTCAAACAATTCAGATAGAGAGTTCCGAACTACTCGTGGCTATCTGGTCGGAATATATCACGGCGTATCTTGAAACTGAACAAAGTAAAACTTTGAGATACCGTATCGTTGGCGAAATTTTAAACTAAAACTATAAAATGATAAACATTTTTGTTATATATACACTTTTATTTCAAGAAAAACAAGGAATTTTCGATTTTCCTTGACTTATAGATGCGATGAAATTATTACAAAATATGGGGTTTTATTTTGGATCTTTTGTTTTTTTTTATTATTTTGGTGTAATAAAGAATTTATAAAAAAAATAAAACGTTAACAAAAATAGTATACAAAAAACATACATATTTACGTATATATACACATATATTATTATAAATAAAAATAAATAAAATAAGCCTTTATTGCTGTAACTAATTAATATGCATATTATACATATATTAACTTGATTTTTTTTTAAATACTATTATACCTATTTTGTTTATTTACATTTAAAGTTTTTAACTTTTTACAAATTATTTAGGCAACCGGTTTTTTATTTTTACAGCTTGTCCTCCGACAAAGGCCTCCTCTAATGCTTTCCATTTTGTCCTGTCCTTTGCAGTACGTGTCCATTCTGGCCCAGCTATCTTCTTTATGTCATCTTCCCAACGTTTATTTTGTCTACCTTTATTCCTCTTACCATCTCGCGGGTACCATTCCGTTACTAATCTCGTCCACTTTTCCATTTCTTCCCTTAGCATATGTCCTGTCCATCTCCATTTCAGTTGTTTGTAGACAGTATATAACACATATATTATTAAATATACATAAATGTTTAAAAAGTTTTTATATAAAAGCTACATGTACAAGAAAAAATGAAAGATAAAGTCCAAGTAAAAAGAAATAAAAATACAAAAAGTAGCTTATCTTTCATCTATCTAGGGGAAATTTTGGTGCGACATTTTTAACTTTTCAATTGAGCACAAAGCCTGGTAAATAATGTTTATCGCGGCGCCACGCGTCTTGTACAGCCTACCAAATATTTGCAACGAAAATGGAAAAACTTTTCTACTGACGATATTAAATAAGCAGTTTTCAAATTGACATAAGGTCATGACCTCCTTTGCCATTGAAAATGCTTCGTCAAAGACAAAATGTTAATGTACGATACCTGGCGGCTGTGGGTCAGAAATTCTTCTATGGATTAACAGTTTTCTTAAACTGGACTATACTTTGGAAAATAAGCTTTAAGCACAGTTTGGATAAGATAATTTTTTTTTTTTATATCAATCTGAATTAGTGCTTGACTACGTTCCACCTGATGGAAAGTGGTAACGCAGTCGTAGATGGTAAGTCGCACTAATTCAGTAGCCACCTATTCACTCTTGCCTTGAAGACACCCATATTGTAATCGGACGGAAACACGGAGGCAGGCAGATTGTTCCAATCCTTAGCCGCACGTATAATAAATGACGAAGCGAAACGCTTCGTGCGGACGGATGCAATGTCCACGACATAAGGATGGAAACCAGCCGTTCGTCGCGTCGTCCGATGATGGAAAGGGGATGGGGGAATTAAATCATGTAATTCCTGCGCACACTCTCCAAAATGTAACCTATAGAATACACAGAGGCTGGCAACTTTACGTCAGTGATCGAGGCTTTGTAGGTTGGCATTTACCAGCGTAGGGTCACCAATAATCCTCTGCGCACGCCTCTCAATTGAGTCCAAAGCAGACAGATGGCATTTCGCAGCACCAGCCCATATGTGACTACAGTATTCCACACACGACCGGACTTGAGCTTTATATAAATCAAGGAGCTGTCCCGGTGTGAAATACTGTCGGACCTTTGTGAGGATGCCAACTTTCCTCGCTGCTACATTGGCCTTAGACTCGATGAACCGCCCGTAGTTCATGTTGGAACTAATGTCCATCCCCAACAACTGCAGACGGTCAGTGTATTCCAGAGGCACATTTTGGAAAGTAGGAGTCAAGGTAAAAGGACTCCTTTTCGCGGTGAACAGACACGCCTGTGTTTTGGTGACGTTGAAACTCACAAGATTGGCATCGCCCCAAGTGGAGACTGCCTTGAGTGTGAGATTCAAACGCTCTACCATGGCCTCTCTTTCAGACTGAATTTGATCTCTACTGGCCCGAGCACTCGGCAGGTATCTCTCTACAACAGTGCTGTCGTCTGCGTACCCATAGATACCGGGTATAAGCAGATCGTTAATATGCAGCAGGAACAAGGTTGCAGAGAGAACAGATCCCTGAGGAACTCCAGAGTTGATCTTTAAGGGTTCTGATGAACAGCCTTCTACTACAACTCTGAGTGATCGGTCTCTCAGGAAGTCATTTATCCAGCCGATCAGGCCAGGCGATATGCCATAGGCTGAAAGCTTGCTTATAAGGCTAGCGTGCCAAACCCTGTCAAAGGCTTTTGAGACATCGAGGGAGACAGCAATCGCCTCCCCACTTCGCTCAAGAGCTTCGCCAATGGTGTGGTTGGCATACACTAGAAGGTCCCCAGTCGACCGATTCCGGCGAAACCCATATTGCCGATCACTGAGGAGATCATTCTGTTCAAGGTATGCCATTAGTCGATTGTTCAATACACGCTCCATAATCTTGCAGAGTATGGAGGTGATTGAGATCGGACGATAATTGGCAGGGTCAGCACGGCTACCTTTCTTGTTAATAATTTAAGCTTTATTATGTTTAAGCTTGGATGTAAGGGGCTAAGAATTCTATTCTGGATTGAAATATAGCTAATTTAATTATTATTTTTTTTGAAAAATGATTCGATTTAATTAAGATTACAGACAAAAAGTAAAATATGTTAGCCATAACTAGAAAAAATTGATATAATCGCTTACATCGTAAACTTCAACAAATTCACCACAAGTATCCATTACGATGATTTGTCGGCACAATTTGTTTTACGCTGTCGGTCGCTAAGGGCCTGCATACATATTCGACTGTATTAAAATTTTCAATCTCTTTTTATACTTATCTATACAAATATTATAAAGCTGAAGAGTTTGTTTGTTTGCTTGTTTGTTTATTTAGTTGAACGCGCTAATCTCAAGAACTACTGGTACGAATTGAAAAATTCTTTTTGTGGTGGATAGTCCGTTTATCGAGGAAGGCTTAAGGCTATATAACATCACGCTACGATCAATAGGAGCGGAGCATCAATAAAAAATATTTCTTTTCATTTTCAGCCTTTAGAACACGAGCGGAACCGCGAGAAAGGGTACTACTTAATATGGGAAATCCTAGTATTTTTTTTCTGCTTTACTTAGGGCCATAATAAAATCTTGTATATTTACATTAATTAATGTATTAATATTACATCCTGGTCGGTTTTAGTTATTTTATTGTTTTAAATTATTACTTTGTTTTTAATTTAGAGCTAATATTTAAACAGTATTTTATACACGTACATAAATCGGTTATAATGTGATATGTCAGATTAATGGGTTCATATTTTGTAGTTACAATAACATTATATAAAATGTTTGCAGAAAACAGCGTTTAGGAGATAAAGTGTTGCAGATGTTTCTTATCCAGTGTTTCGTATTAAAAATGGATACGCATTGTATAGCCATTTAGCCTTATCACTCCTTGATCTTATTGCAAACTAGTTTTGTTACTGCCTAAAATTTGCTAAAATAAAATGTATGTGTAAGACACTTAATAAGTAACTTATATGTATATAAAGGCTTTAATTATGTAAAACGCGTATTGTTTTGGGTTAATCTTAGATATTATTTTCTTTATGAACATATAAAAAAGACCGGAATAGAAAACGGAAAATTACATACTTAATATTATTAAAAATAATGTTTCATAACCATTTGCTGAAACCGTTCAATGAAACGACGGAAGTTAACCTGTTTTTTGAACATGTCCCATACGATAAGCATCAGGAAGCCTATCTCCTAACTCAGGAATAAATAAGTGCGGATGCATTAAGTCGGGCGGCAGGTGGCCTTCCGCCCGCCCTATATCGCTGATAGCGTTAACAACCGTTAGCCGCCGTTAGCCGGCGTTAGCGGCCGTAACGACGCCGTTAGACGCGGCCGCTTCCTCGCTTTTGTGATAGTTAAGATCGGTGGCCGATCGTAAATCTGTTGTTCATTTATTGGGAACCGAGTAAGTTAGATAAGTTTGGTCAGGTTGGCTGCAGTGAATTATTTAGTGTACATTTTTAAATTTATTTTATGTTAAATTTTTGTAATACTTCTTTAAGGAGTAAGGAAATGGTTATAATATAAGTTTAGTTATTACAGCAATTATGACTTTCACTTCTATTTTAGAATATTGAAATCATTGACTGTTTAGTTAAATCAATTAACGTTATAAAAACTAACGTATTTTCAGTGAATACACTATTTTCAGCCCTTTTTAGCGTTATTGTGCTGGGCACGAGGCTCTACGATACAACGATTTCCTTACGATATTTTTATTCACCGTAAGACAAGTAATTAGTAAGTGGTATTTATGTCGGAAATGATTTACACACGAAAAAATCCGACTTGTGAGATTTGAACCCGCTCACTCAATTTTCCAAGCGAGCTCATTACCACTATGTTACACTGTCATAAGTACACTTTTGTACCAGAAACAAACTTTACAATCTAAATTGTTTGTTAATCTCTTAAATAATTACCATGGATAACAACTGAAAGCATATCTATTTAAACCCAAACATGTTAACATTATTGTTCAAAATTATAAATTTTCTATGTAAAATTATAAATTTTCAAGATAAACGCTAGTCCATTAGCGGGCGAGTCTACCTTCGATGCCGTATTCAATTAGGCGCGATAGCATCGGATAGTTGGTCCTGTTAAATGCTTTATACACTGTGAGGGGATTATTTCTTGGGGGGTTGAGGAGATAGCTCGAAGGTGTAAACAGGGCTTTGTTACCTATATTAATGTAGATAGTGTAAACAGGGATTTATTATACTACTAGTGGAACCCGCGGCTTCGCTCGCGCTAAATCGCTAGTATATTATACATATAAAATATTATAGCAAAACACAATTTAACACTTACTAAAATTAAATAATATAAATATTAATAACGCCATCTATGAGAAATCTTTACGCATCATTTCATAAGTGTAGGTACGGAATTATGATTATTATTTAAGAACACATTATTATATCATTCTTTTTTATCAGTATTTTAGGAATTAAATATTCTTTTTTTATGTAGTAAATATATTGTATTTTATTTAATTATAACATAATATATTTTATTTTATAAACTTTTGTTGTCTGTTTCTATTGTTGTCAGTGGCGTTTCGCCAGTGGCCAATATGGCGACTTAGATTTGTCTTTCAGCATCATTAGAAATTAGAATTAAACAAAATACTCAACAATCCGAATTTTGCGGATATATGTTGTCAACTCGAAATCTTTATTTTTGTATGTTTTATTATTAAGGTAAGGTTTCGATCGAGCCTACCGTACCCCTTGACGAAATTATTAATATAGATTTAAATAGAAAATAACAAAGTATCTGTCTATTTGTTTGTTCATTTTGTTCTACTAAACCTAGACGATGTTTAGTGTCTTCAATATAGTTTGGAGAAATTATAATAAAATGTTCAATCATCATTATTATAGGTGATAGAATCTGCGGTTAGACAAAATAGGCGTTCCTCAAAGATTTTCACGAACGATGGCTTAGTAGTTAAGTTATTATGATAAAAATGCCCATTTAACGTTAAATACTACCTATTTCTTTTGTAAGTTTAACACACACTCTTTGTTGGAAATTCTTGCAGCAAAATAAAGACTGAATATGCATAATTAATAGTAGTTAATACCTACTAATGTCTAATCATTAACCTATTTTAAAAATAAGAAGAAATTACTAAAATACACGTAAAGATGAAAGAAAATATTATACTATATATTATAAAATATAATCTTGGAGTTAAACAGTCTTTATGAAGAAGTTATTAACTATTTACGACGTATAGTGTTGATATAAAATAACTATAATATTAAATTCAAACCATAAAATTTGCTAAGGTTATTAAATATAGGTTTAAAACCAATTTGATATAATAATTTGTAACTGAAATGAAATCAGTTTAAATAAATTACATAGGTTAAAAATAAAAAAAAATCAATAAAATAATATTGTGAATCAATTAATTCTACTAGATACATCTTGTAGAATGAAAAGGATTCGAGAAAGATCACACTACTTGAACGTATAGAGATAAGACTACGCAAAACAATGGCTTATTAAGTAATAAAATTTGTCAAAATTTGAATTTATATACTAATAAAAGGCCGTAACGGGATGCATCCGAGCGAAGTAAGGCTAAGTCGCTAGTAATGGAATATATAAGCGATTTTTTAGTACGATAACATCAGACATTATCGTAGTGATAAAAACGCAACTACCGTTGACGTGTGGCGTTGGTCGAGTAAACGTCGTTACACAGTGGCTAAATAAATCGTTAGCACCGCGTGAGCCGAGCGCGAGATACGGCACGTAAACTGAGATGTGGGTGAACTGGATGTGGCAAACGCGTGTTTTTATTTTTAAAACGAAATTTCTTTTAAATGCTTACTTAGTAGTATCTAATTGAACTGAATTTAAGTAAAGGTTGTCTGACTATGCTTATATATATTGGCTTTTTTATTTTATTCAGGTAGGGTTTTTTTTTATTTTTAATCATTTATAGATTGCAGATTAGTATAAGTTTTGTTATTGACATATAGAAAGTATATTTTTTAAAAAGGTTTGCATTTTTCACCGGCCCTTAATGATGAAGTTTAGGAGGTAGGTACTCAATTTATTAAAAATATTCATTTTATGTAATTTTAAAGTGAATAAGAAGTGTAGTTTTATAATAGTGTAGTCGCTTCTGGCGCAGCTTTATAGTCGCGTCGCCTAAAGCTGTGGCAGCCGAACAAACTAATACAAAGAATTATTATCAGCGATTTTCGTGGTACTAAATGGGTGTATGAAGCAATTGTGATAACGAAGACTGTGTTAAATGGCGTCAATTTATTTGATAAATAAATAATTTACATTATAACTTACTTTTTGTTGTTAGATAATCGCAAAATTAGTGCAACGACCAAAAAGATATCTTATATGTATACATTTTTGGTGGTTGTAGTTGAATAGTTTTTTATATCTATACTAATATTAAAAAGAGGAAAGGTTTGTATGTAAGTATGTTTGTAACGAATTGGCTCAAAAAGTACTGGACCGATTTTAAAAATTCTTTCACCATTTGAATGATACATTATCACTGATTAATATAAGCTATTTTAATTGCAAGAAAAAAAATAAGGATCCCTACTAAAACTACAATAACAAGAGAGGAGGAGGAGTGCACGCCGCATATAATTTATGTCAGAAGCGGGTCGAAAGTATATTAAAGCTGGATTAATTTTGGAGAATTTTCAACTCAGCGAGTGATCGAATGAAGTTAAGTAGCGATTAAAAACATGAACGCGGGCGAAGCCGCGCGTTTTGCTAGTAGGTAATAAAGTTAAATAAATATAATAAAAATAGTGATGAAAATGATAAAAATAGTGTATGTGATTGTGACATTAACACAAGCTGAGAAACACTTGTGTATTTGATTCTGCTTTAAATATATTAAAGACATACATATAATTAATTTATTACAATAACAAACGTTGAAATTAATCAACTAAGTTTTACTAAAAGCTCCGCTTGCGTAGTTTATTTTATATAGTCGCTTTGCTTCTAAGAAGTTCGTATCATGAAGTCATATATACTGTGTAGCCTTTATTTCTTCTGAATACATATTATATATAAAATATGCGTGTCTGTGTTATGTCATGTCATGATGTTGCTCCGAAACCATTTTCTACCAGATCTTAACGTAATTTTAATTCTACAATGTCGACCCCTAAACTTTACTAGAAAAAATCCTTTAAAATACAATAAAAAGAAAATAGAAAAGTCTCATGCTACGATGTTGGCCCGCGAAGTACTTCGAAACTGTCTTGGTCAGTTATATTAGTGCATTACAAAATTGTAATAATTACATTTAATGTTTAATCATAAAATGTATGAAATTATTTTTTTATGTATTCCACAATTTAACTATATTGTTTATATTTTAAAAACAGCTCGAACGTTATCTCCAAACTAACTACTTCTCCTGTAACTGCTAGTTTTCTTATCTCAGCCAGCAATTGTTTCGCAGCATCAATGTACCCGCGGGATGCTAAAGATCTAGGAAATGCGCGTGAGCCTTTTGTTTTACTTTCTTAAGATAAAAATATGTAAATTTTACTGTACTACTAATTTAGTGGGCGGTTTTGTGTGGACTGCTCTTATACTGTGGATTAGAAAAAACACTCTATGCTTATATTATTATAATATTACACTATTTTCTTTGATTATATTATAAAAAGAAACTTATTTTTCATTTTTTTTATCTCCTACGATTATTATTTCGTCATAGCGTATATATTGGTGATTCATCGTTTGTTAGAAGTCACACGTTCGAGTCTTGGCACATATCGGTATCGTTGTTCCAGCGCGTTAAACAGAATCTAAATCTTACTCATGGCGATTTAATACTGGACTAAAATAAAGACTATATATTTAAACAATCTTTTTTAAGGGAAAAGATGAGAAGCAAACCCTATCTTTTACTCGTGACTACGATTTAATCGATATACATCGTTGCTAAATACAAAAAAACCAGTTCACGTAAAAATCGGATCCATATATTATAATTTAATACAAAACCTATCTTGAATTTTATCTTTCTCGTTCATTTTATTTCGCCTTAAGGCGCTGTACTTAGTAAAAATAGGCTTTTTAAAACAGTTTTTTAACCAAATGTATACATTTTAGAGCAGCAAAAAAAAAATATGTTAATCTTGATCATATTTATGCGTGGACCATTGTGTTCAAAACACGTTTTCGGTAAATTTTCTCGATAAAAAATAATCATTAAATAACCATCTAAATTGAAATTGTAGCAATTGTAACTGTATTATTTATAAACAAATCTTGATAAAATTAATAACAGTGATATAATATACAATAATAAAGGGAACTGTTGTTTTTATTTATCGATTGGAATAAGATATTTGTAAAGATTAATGTATATAATGATAAATAACTCGAACGAGTCGAACGAAACGTCGCGCCATTCACGGCGTCTGTTCGTTTCTCTTTCATTTCTACGCGGAGCGACAGTGACCGCTGAGGCGCGCTGCTGGATTGACCTATGACAGTTTGTTCTGCTCAGAAAATAATCATTTACGTATCTGTTTTTTGATGAATATATCTGTATAATATATTTTATTTTGTCATTAGTTTTTTCTAAGTTGTGTTGTTAGTGTAAATTTTCGATTGATTTCGGTTCTAGTCATAAGTTGTGTAAATAAACAATTAGTTTTTTCTAAGTTGTGCTGTAAGTTTTTGTAAATTTTTGTTCGATTTCGGTTTCATTATAAGTTGTGTAAATAAACAATCAGTGTACCTAAGTATAAAAATGGGCAACAAGAAAAATAAACGGAGGGCAATAAAGAGATCTTATTCGACGAAACAAAAACACATGATGGAAGTTGTAAAGTAAGTACCTACCTTTTTGTGCACACCTTATTTTGTTTGTATAGATGCGTAATTTCGACGTACGTTTTCATAGTTCGTTTGGTCTCGCGGTCTCGTGCATTCGGAAAGTTTATTTCAATAGTCTCTAATGCCCCGGGTTCAAACCCCGCCATTATACATATATGCTTTTTGTTGATTTTCTTATTTGAAATAAATGTCTTTATTATTTTATTTTTTGCCGATTTTCTTGTTTGGTTTTTTTTTTCAGTAATTATTACTTTTGTTGATTTTCTTATTTTTTGTAAGAATTATAATGCAATTCTATTGTTTTTTCTTTATAGTAAAAAGAAACGGTTGGCGAGCAATCCGTCAGCAGATGAACCATCGGAAAAAACTTTTCATGAGTAAGCTTATACATGGTGTTACAGAATATTATACTTATATATTATTATTATTATTATATAGTAACTAGTAATGCAACAGGAAGTCATTGAACTCATCTTTATGAAGAACTTTTGAAAAAGAAAAAGGCCTGCGACAAAAATACCACCAAAATACCTTTTAGTACTAACTAACTTTACTGTGGCGCCAATCAACAAACTATGGTATTTTTGACGCGGGTGACCTTTTTCTTTTTCAAAAGTTCTTCATAAAGAGGAGTTCAATGACCTCCTGTAAGACTTTGTAAATAATTTGTAAGTTATCAACTTTAGTAGGTATTTATAACATAACACCACGGGCTAGGTACATAAGGACCACTTCTCAAAATGACTAAGTGGGCTTAGGCGCAAAATGGCTACAATATAAAGTGAATAAATTGAAATTGGCATACGAATCTCAAAATGGTAAATTCTAAAAATGCCTAATTCTCAAAATTGCAAATTTTCTAAATGCCAATTGCAAATTACTCAAAGTGCAAATTATTGAAATTCCTCATTTTCTCAAAAGAACCACATGATATAAAAATAATCATTTTGTTTCAATTTTAGATTACAAAAGGATTCTGAGCACGAAAATCCTGGGACATCTCTTTCAATTGCAACAGTTTTAAGTCCAGGAGCCGATCCAAAATCAAGTGATAATGAGTAAGTATCAACAGATGGGTGAAGGTCACCACACAGGTCGTCACACAATGGGAGCCGACGGATAGTCGATGACTCCGCGGTCGACTTCTAAAGAGATGGCATGACGAACGTCGCAACTCCTAGCCCAATTTTTCTGAATCACTGTCAACAACTGCCCACCCGTCTGTCTGTCCACGCGTTGTATTCGTATCATCCTCATCATCAGGCTATAGCAGTCCACCGCTGGACATAATTATGCCTCTTGCCTATTGCACGCCATTCAACTTTTCGGCAACTCTATTCGGTACATTCGGTCGGTATTCGTATAAATCGTGTAATCGCTATGATTTGGAATTATTTTGTTTCTATTTGTTTATAATAAAATAAAAAATTACGTGTTTTTTATTACAGAGCAATCACTGACGATGTGCTATTCATTGAACCATCGACCGAATCTCAAGAAGGTAATCCCACCAGCCACCAGCACCAGTACCCACCAGTTCATGGTCGAAGAGTCGTTGATATAATGCATTTTATCCAGCAGCTGCAAACTATATCCGGCCATAGTTCTTTGTTCAATTGCAATTTCTCACAAATGTCAATCATAGGAGAAAAAAGGATCGGCTTGATCTCCAGATTCAAGTTTAGATGCAATATGTGTAAAAATGACTTTACTGTCACAAGCGAAGATTTATCAAGTACACATAATGTCAACGCTAACGTGGGTGCCGTTACAGGAATTACTTCTGCTGGCATCGGTTTTTCACAATTTGAAGAAATAACAGCATGTATGGACGTACCCATATTTACGAAAACAACTTATGCTCAAGTTCAAAACCTAGTTTATGAAAAATGGGAGTCAACATCTGTCGAATCCATGGCAGCAGCAGCTATGCGTGAGCGTGATGCAGCGGTAGCTGAAGGAACATTGAGCAAAGATGGCATACCTCTAATAGACGTATATGCCGACGCCTGTTGGTCATCGCGATCCTACGGCAATAATTATAAGGCATTGTCCGGCGCTGCAGCAATCGTGGGCCGCAGATATGGTGAAGTATTGTTTTTAGGCATTAAAAACAAATACTGCCTTGTATGTGCTCGTGCAGAGAAAAAACAAACTGCTGCACCAGATCACGTTTGCTTTAAAAACTACACTGGTTCATCTAGCGGAATGGAGTCAGAAATAATTTGCCAAGGATTCGAAACATCTGTATTGATGTACAATATTATTTATGGCAGGTTAATTGCTGACGGCGACTCGGCTACCTATGCAAAAATCTTGGCGCGTAATCCTTACCAGAATCATACAGTTCAAAAAGTTGAATGCCGAAACCATGTGCTGCGCAATATGTGCAATAAGTTGAGGGCTGTAGCCAAAGACACAAAATATGCCTTGGTGCACAGAAAAATGTTGACTGAATCAAAAATTCTGAGTATTCGAAAGGTTGTTATTGCATCAATAAAAGAGTATAAGCTAGAAAAAGACAAAACGGAAGCAGTAGCAGGTTTTAGAAACGAAATACAAAATTCTATTCTACATGCTTTCGGTAATCATGAAAATTGTAAGAACTATTACTGTTCCAAAGAAAAAACACAACAGAGTAATATGGAAATAAAAAACACTACATTTTGGTTCAGGATACAGACAATACTCCAGTCATTACTTTCAAAATCAAGAAGCATGCTTGAAGACGTAGATACCAATACAGTAGAGCGCTTCAACAGTGTGATTGCAAAGGTTGTGGGGGGAAAGAGAATTAATTTCTCTCTTCGTGGGGGTTACCGCGCGCGTTGCAATGCTGCAGTTGTCTCTTTTAATAACCCCCACCCGAGGTATCTACTTCATAAAAAATTTTTAGGGAAAAGTCCCAAAAGTATCTTGAAAAAGTTTGAAGAACGAAGACTGATGAAAAGAAAATTAAACAAAGCAAAACCTCATAAAAAAAATCGGATGCTAAAGAAAGACAATGCTGTTCAACATGATTATGGGGCTCAAAGTTCTACTCCAGATTTCACATCGGATGAATTAAATGCCGCTAAAGAATCATTCCTTCAAAATTTAAAGCAACTAACTTCGGACAAAGAAAAAATACTAGTATCTACTATAAATCAGAGAGATAGCGATGACTGGGTAGAACTAAGAAAAAATATGCTAACAGCATCAAATTTCGGATTAGTAGTGAAAAGAAGAGAGAAGACCAGCAAAGCCAAGTTAGTAGAAAATATTCTATATAAATGTAATCTTGGTAATATAGCGGCAGTCGCACATGGCGTCGAAAATGAACATCTCGCTTTACAGCAACTTGCCATGCAAGAAAAAGTGGCCATTGAGCCGTGCGGGTTGTTTGTGGACTACGAATATCCCTTTATTGGAGCAACGCCCGATGGTCTGATAGGCCAAGACACAGTAGTGGAAGTTAAATGTCCTCTAGTGGCTTTCAAAAAGGGTCTAGAAGAATGTATAAGGGAAAACAAGATACAGATATGGAAATATAATAAAAAAAGTAAACTAATTGAAGTGAACAGAAATAGTAATTGGTACTATCAGATTCAGGGGCAGCTCCATGTAACACGTAGAGAAAAGTGCTTGTTTGCTGTGTGGAGTGGTGAAAACAAGCCACTAAAAACAGAAATCATAAAAAAAGATGACGATTTTTGGGAAAAAAAGATGAAGGAAAAGCTAGTATCCTTTTTCATGGACTGGCTTTTGCCTGAAATAGTCGATTCTCGACGAGCTCGGGGGATGCCACTGCGAGAAAAAAAATCGTCATTAGTAGTCCTATCAAGTGACGTCAACAAAGAAACCGTCCCTTGTTGTAGAAGACTAAATTTTGAAGATTTGTGACTTGAGTAGTTTTTTCTTTCTACAATTTATCTTCATCATCTTTTTGACTGACCGACCCTTGACAATTCAAAATTATCTGTAATTGGTTTAGTTGTAAATAATAAATAGTTTGAGTTTGAATTTGAGTTCGAAAAGTGCTGATTCTTAGCCTAATTTGAATAAATGACTTTTGATTTTGATTTTGTTGTATTTCCTATACACCGTAATTAGTGAAAATAAAATCGCGAAAAAAATACTGTTTTATACAAAAAAATTATTCACTCGGGAAAAAATGTATGAAACAGCTGTTTTTTTTGCGATTTTAGGGCTGGCGCCATAGTAAAAGTTGTTCATAATGATGAGTACAATGACCTCCTTTGGTATTACTTACACTCTTTTGTAACACACTGTATATTATTTTTCTTCAGATTCAACCATCAAGCTTGGTGGACATTTTTACTTCATTTTTATTATATCCTTACTCTTGATTCTGAAGAAAAATATATTCGTAGGAATAAAAATTATTGTTTTTAACAAAAAAAAAACAATAATTCAAAAGGCGTTCCTACTGAATTACCTATTGTTATTTCAATAAAAACAATATTTTTTATGAATTATAAAAAAAAAGAAAACAAAATATGCATAATATTTTAAAAATAACAACATAAGAGAAAGAAAAGAAAAAAAAAAAAGAAAATAGAAATGCATCTAATGAGATTCGAACTCGGTTATCACCGCGGAAGTGCGGCGCGAATCCGGACAGTGACGCGCTAGGCTAATCGTACATTTTACTTGAGTTGTGAAATTACGCTCTTAAATGTAATGGAAGTGCCGCATCAATGAAATTCGCGCGGTGCCCCGCAGTAGGCCGGGACTACTTCGTGTCCCACTTCATCTGCTTCACCCCCTCAAATACATAAAAGTCGTCTATTCACCGCGCCTTAAAGCTCATCGATCATAAGCAATATTAGTGCGAACTTCGGCCGCACAATACTAGCGCGAGTTTGCACGTATTTAGTTAGCTCGCTATCGATGGTATTCAGACCTACGGGCCCGTGGAGGCGTTATACCACCCTTAACCTAATAAATAACCTTTTTAAACCAATCCACACTATTTTATACTCTATCACTTGAATAATAAAGCAGAATTTTAATAGCTTGGAACTTGAGATTGCGATTTTTTGAACACTCTATGTACAAACACTTGTTGCGATCAAACTTAAACTTAATTTAGTTAAGTTAAAGTTGTTATTAGAATAACCACGAGGAGAGTAAGTTTTATTCGGACAGATAACATTGTTTTACAATTGAGATGTAAGCGTAGATTCCTGGCGCGGTCATAATAAGCATTTCATGACTTTGCTTCATCGGTGATCTATAAAGTCTGGTTTTTCGTTTTATGTGAACTTTATAATGTCTTGAAGGGAAGTAAACATATATTTAATATATATTTAATATCTAGTTTTCATTGAGCTAGAATTGACCAGCTGTGCGAATCGGTACCAAATATTTTTTCAGAGTTCATAAAGTCGATTTTCGTACAAACCTGTTTATAGCGGACTACATTCGATAACATCTTAGATTTATTATAGTAGAGGAGACCAGCCATGAGCACTTTCAGATAGACAAGTAATTATAGGCATATTTGTTTATAAATTATATTCGATAAAAAATATGTCTCATCTGGTTATCAGATCGGTGAAGGTCGATCTCCCACCGGCTCTTAGACCATTATATTAATACCTATTTATTAAATTTTGACTAAAAATACTTCAAAATTTACCTCAAAACGTTGTAAAAATGCAAAATAAAGCTTGAATTAGGAGAGAAACAGATTAAAACAGCATAAAGTGCATAAATCAAATCCTCAGTGTGATAGTCATGTGATGCTGCGCTGCCGTGATAGCGGGCTGCAACGACGCGGACGGGGTCTTATCTCGCGCGAACACTCGCCTATCGCGCCCCGCCGAATCTCCCGGCGGTCGATAAGCGTCTTTTACGGAACAACGTGTTGTGAACTTTTGTGTTTAGGTGAATATATTTGTGTATATACGCTTTTAATTTTTATTTTTACTATTGCCTTGCTTGTGTTTTTTTACTCGTAATATTATATACAGATTTATTTATTATTAAGTTTTAACGGTTACTTTAGATTATACAGAAACGAGTTATTTTTCTGCAGTAAAAGCAGTATCTTATATTTTGATCCGGACACACTATCATACTACCAAATGTCATCAAAATCTATGCAGAAGTTGATGCGGTCATAGATAGACAAGCAAAAATTCTTTCTAATATAGATTCGGCGTAAGCATTGGATAAATTTAATTTATTAGATGTATCTATTTAGATCTATAATAGAAAATTTCCCCAAAAAAATATAAATAAATTTCAATGTACAGAAGAATGATTCGATTTTATATTATGAAAAGATTTTTTGTATATTCACATTTAATATGTCGTATAGCACTTTTATTTTTTACATATATAGTGACATATTTCTAAAAGCAAGAAATAACCAAATACATCCTAATAGATCTACAAATAAATGATAACAAGAAATGAGCGTTTAAAGCAAAATTCATACAGAAACTTTGAATATCAAAAAACAACAAGATGAAATAGATAGGCGTATATAAAGCGGATTGCGGGAAAAACGCGATATTTTAGCAAACAGCGCCAAAACAAAACTTGCTGCGATAGTGCAACAAAGACAGTGTGTGGGCGTCGAACGAGCGATACTCTACTGGAACTACAAAAATATATGTGTATATTGTATATGCTTGTTTTAGAATAAAATATGAATATGTAATTTAAAAGTTTAGCTAAAAAATATGTATAATTTACGCAAACATTTGACATTAATATAACTATTTTCGGCTTTTTTGGGGATTTATTTTGATGTTTGGTTCCCGATGATTCGAATGCTTTACAGCAATTATGGTCACGAGAAAGACTACGGTTTTACGTGTCTCAAAGGTTTATGACACAAAATGACAAAATGATTTAAAAAAAATGTATAAAAGCCATTGTGCGAAATGGTGGGCCTACCCAATAGAGTAAATTATGAAAATCAACCTATTATTTTTTCTTTTATTTTTAGCTATATAGAATTTATTTAACATTGACTGAAATTTACAAAAAAAACCTATTTTCAAAACCTATAATAAATCTCTACTACAAATACAAGTATTAATAAAGTCTCTAATGATAAACATTAAAAAATTTAACGTTTCCATCCATATTTACTTTCAAATAACCATTTCATTTATAACATAATAAAAAATCAATTAAAATTGATAATAAATCAAAACTAATGTCATAATATAGAGATATCTTTTAAAAGCTCGAAGTGTCCTTGCGAACCTAATATCGGTGTATTTGTTCAAAGCCCGTAAATGGTGTTGGGAGGCGATAGGCGGCTGCTGCGGCGTGATAAGGCTCGCTTGCAGTCTGATTCACTGAGATAAAACGTTGTAAAATGAATCGAGTGGTATATTGATACGTTATTGTTATTTCGAGTGTACTTGTTGTTATTTATTGTAGAGTCATCGAATAAGATTTTAATTGAATAGATTTAATTGAAAGTTTTTGTAGGATAGAGCTGATTTGTTTGGTATTTTTTTTTTAGTATTTAATTTCACATATAATTATATTTATAGTTTTGTTTTAAGGGAAATTGTTTTTTTTATTGTAGGATCTTTTGTTTACGGCTTAGTATTTAAGAATTGTATGTTTGTTAGCTTTAAGGTAAAGAAAGTTTGCGGTTGTACTAAGTGCGTATAATTAGGTATGCGAAGAAGTTACATATATTATATAAGAAAATACAATTAACATTTTGTGTGTCTGTTTGCTTATTCTCGCTAATCTATGAAACTCGTGGATAGATATTGACGGAACTTTCATTGGCAGGTAGCTTTTATCAGAAGCCCTTTAGGTTACTTTTATTTTATAAAAAAATCGATAGATATGACACTTCAAATTAGCTAAAATCGACTTCAAAACAAGTGAAGTTTACAAAAGTATATTAGCAATGATATCACATCTCTAAACTCGGAGCACACGAGGTTGCGTAGTGAAATATAGAAGCTAGCGTTATCAGGGGCGCGCACGCCTCTATCTCCCGCCCGCGATAGCGCTTTGTTGACTAACCCCCTCGACACCTCTGGCAACCACGGTTTAAGCTATGACCTCTTAAGAACCTGTGTTTTATGTACATTATGCCAATATATACTAGTATTTAACGTATTTTAACGTCCCGCTACGAAGTAGATCAGGCTATAGTTAAGGCTAGTCCAATGTCAAATGTGCTTTGCACGTGTGGGTAATAAGAGGTTTGGCAAGTCATTGCGACTTCGAAACTGCTCTAGAAACAAATTTGAGGAGTCGTTTATTACTAGCCTGGCGGATGCGCTGGCTGTATATATATCACCACTACACTGACTAAGTGCAAATTGGCGGACTTCACCTGTCTTTGGAAAACTTGGTAAGTTCTTTCAAATATGCGGGTTTCCTCACGATGTTTTAAGTGAAGTGGTAATCGTGTTATAAATGATTCGTATACATATCTGAGGTGCGACGTACAAGATTAGAACCTATTTTACTCGGTTTCTTATGCTAACTCGCCACTGGGATACTAGAGCTTTATTTATGATAACCCTTTTGTGGTATTATACACATGAGTTAGGATTTTTTCTCTGAATTACGTAATTACGTAATTTTTCACTTCCTATGCATATTAGAGATATAGGTATACATGCGACCGAATGGCCGAAATATTTAATAGACACACAATTACTAGAATAGGTAATTATTTCAAAGAAAAATATTTTTTTTAAGTATTACAAAATATGATTATATAATAAACTCAATATTAAATATCGATACTACGTATAGTTTATTCTAAACTGCATATTCTGGTCTAATGGGACGTATCGCTACACCCGGATGCACTTGCTATCGTACCGCTTTGTTGCGTCATTGATCAACTTCCTATATAATTTAAGTAGATTGACTTTAGATCGCTTAAAATAAACAGTTTATTATTATATTTTTACATAATATTTCTATTAGTTAAATAATGCAATAAAAATGTTTATTTTTAAATTTTAGCAATTTTTTTTTGTAGTGAAAAATGCTTGGGACTCAACTGAACTCATCTATTAAAAAAAACGTTTTTGTTAACTCTTTTCAATGTTAGTCTTATTCATACTAAGCCTTATTAAAATCGGTTAAGCCATGTAACCATGAAAATCAAGATTATGTTGGATAGTTATGATAATTGACGTAAACGTAGTAAATTATTCAGTGAACGCTTAAACAAAGTTAATTAATATGTAGGTCATATCCCGACGGCCAGTATGTAAACAACGCAGTCACGACACAATGTGCACGACGTGAGACATGCGTCACCGCGAAATATCGCTACCATCGGATAGTGGGGGGTCTGGCGGTAGTCATAGAATTTCCCAATTGAAAGCTTGAGATAATATAAAATAAAGTTTTATAATGAATCATTTCATAATCATTAAAACAGCGGTAGCCCAGTGGTAACGCGCTCGCTTGGATACCGAGTGATGCGGGTTCAAATCCGGGTTTCGCACCTCTGATATTTTCATGTGCGAATCATTTCTATCATGATTACCACTTGTCTTACGGTGAAGGAGCGGTAAGGAACTGCTTGTCTGAAAAAACCTTGCAAGTTTTCGAAAGACATGTGAAGTCCGGCACGCACTAGGCCAGCGTGGTGGACAATGACCTGATCCCTCTCGTACTAAGGGACGCCCGTGCCCAGCAGTGGGAAGTTATAAAGCGGTTGAAGAAGATATGAATCATTTGGCGTGCCCATATCATTTTATTGATTTCCACTAAATATATAAATAAATGATGATCTGACAAGTGACCATGTGACATACATTACACTTAATTTTAGTTCAATTTCATTTTCTTGTTAATGCTTCGCCAAAGTCATTTAGAATGTAGAAGACATGAAGGAGATAGGTTATAATATTTTAATTTTGTACGAAAATCGAATCCTAGCCCTCTGTTACACTTGGCATCGATAGTATTACTACCACTGAGCCTACATTAAAATGATTTCTGCAGAGAAAGTTTATTTTTCATATTTGATTTATACTTTATGCAATGGCTAAAGTGAAGACAAGTATTCAAGATATTGTGTTTAGATAATCACAACATTTCTTGCGCACGCATTTACATTATAAATATTAAAAATAAGTAAATCCATATGTCTGGTAGTGATGAATGGTTAGTAGGTTTCAATATGACAATAATAACATTTGTAGATATATCCCGCTGCTTTACTTACTTTTTTAGGACATTAATTATAATAACTTTATAGTTTTTTGTTTTTGTTATTCCTAATTATTTTTTATACCTGTAGACAAAATATTTTTTACGTTTATATGAACACTTATTTTATCTGTCTTAACTGAAATTCATTAACTAAATCGTTTGTCTTTATCCATTATTTGTTATTTGTGTTTGTAAGAAAGAGACAAATTATGTTTAACTATTAGACCTTTCAACATTTTATTGAAACTGATATCTCTAACTTGACCAGTGAGTACTTTGCCTTATCGTCTCGATCAGACATGAAACTTTATATAGATTAGATCATGAGAGAAACAACACTTAAATGTAATTAAAACTTTAATAAAATAAAACATCTACTCTCTTCTAACATAATTTACGTATATTATGAACTTTTTGATTATGAATATATTTATTTGTAGAGATTTTGGACGAACTTGCAAAGGTTTTATAATGATAAAAATCCAGGTAATTAATTACTATAGGTTCGAAATCTCGACGAAATCTCGGCATGTGCGACGACGCGACGATCGCGCGATATCGTATGACATATGAGCGCATGATAGGGTCGCGACGAGTGTGGCCACGGCTTAGGAATTCAATGTTGTACTAGCAATGCCTGGTGACTTTGTTTGCAGTTTTCTTTTTTATATTTTAAAATAATAATATAAAATTGCTGAATTATATTATCTAAGTATGATGGTCATTTTTGAGAAATATAAATTGTAGTATTAAGTTGTTCGATGATTTGCGATATTCGTGTAAATATTAAAATAATTGATTAGCTTTAACAAACACAGTTTTTATGGGATTGGTTTATAATTTTCCTATCGTTTAATATGTTTAGTATATAACTTAGACATAAAATAAAAGCACAATGTTGCCATATACATAAATATTATGTGAACAGCACTATTGCCACACCATGACAACTGCCACATTACACGCAGACGCTAACACAACAATAACAAAAACAAACATGATCTATAAATATTTATAATAGCCTATTATTATTTAAAACGTGGTGTGGATCTATTCACGATCCGCCATGAATTCTTCGGGTCGTCACACCAAAGGTTTTTTCGCGACATTTCTGGCCACCCTATCAAAAATGCAACAATGACGCGCGAGCTGCGCGGTAATATTTTAAAATCGATGTTTTTATGAATCGATAATTTGTTCAGCCTGTTTTGGTGCGACATTTCGCGAGCCAATCGATCTTTATCTCGATGTCACAACGCTTTGTTTCGGCTCGGACCCAGCACCGACCATGTTTCTGTTGAAATGTGTTTCTTGCGACTACAAAAGATGTTATCTTGGACCTTTTCAACTTAAGTTATGCATGTTTTCATTTAAATTATTCAACTTGAAGTCTTAACTACTGGGAATACAGCGGTTGTTGAGGAACCATCTTTCTTTGGAGTGTCACTCTCACACACGTGTGCTTTCAGGTGTGTTCGAGGACTAATATTTGATACTTTCTTGTCGCTCGCCGAATTCGAGATAACAGGAACGTCATTATGCAGGTTGGTGTAGGTCATTCGTAAAATACGCTTTTTTGTTATAGCCTTTTAAAAGTATTTTTATTGATTTTTGATGTGGCGAAATCTTGCGGTGGACGTGATGGACATGCAATAATATTCAAATTTTTCTTTCTTAATGTTTAAAACAACGCTAATTAATTATCTTAGCTACATCTTAACAATGTGTAACTGCATATTTAGTGCTTAAATGGTTTGGACAAAAACTTAAACCTTAACTTTCTTAAGCGATAGAAGGGATTTTAATGACATCTTTTGCGTCTTTGCACCAGTCACTTAATAAAATTTGGTTTTTACATATAAATGGTTGTTAGTAATGTATGTTTATGGTATATATATATAAATACAATAAATTAAATATAAAAGACATTATAAATTTATCAGAAGTGGTTGATTTCTGGGAAACTTCAAGAAACTAGTCATAATAATTTTAATTTCCTTATTGGGGAAAGTAAGAAATATTGGGTTAGTACTATAAAGTATTAAGGTATGTTTGTTGTTCGTTAATTGATCATACGTTTTGTATTTTTTCACACTTTAAGTAATAGAGCGATCTAAGTGATATTCTTTAAAAAATATCATAATATATAAAGGGTTTGTAGAATATATTAGAAAGTGCTTAGAAAACTTATAAATATACACTAAAGTCGCGTAGAAACAAAAAAACAACGTAATTCCAATTATAAAGACACAGAAACCAAAATATGCGAAAGTTATAAGTATATATGTAATATAATCTAACGGTAAGTAAATAAAGCATATCTAATTTCGGTTAAGATAACGAACGATCTCAGTTTTTATTTATTACGTACCGATAACTTGCGTCGTATAAATAATGTGAATCTATAGATTTCTCTATCTGGAGATGTTGCGATATACGATTTATTAACATACACCCACATCTCATATCGCATGCGATAGTCCCGTTAAAGTATGATATTGGTTATTGATAAATTGCATAGTGCTTTAAAAATAAAATGGTATGATATTTTTTTGAATTCTATTTGCAGTAACGACCGTGAAACTAACTTATAATTACAAAGTTAATTTGACTGACCCCTAATAGACTTTTTGTATGGATAAGTAGGATACTATTTTTATCCGACTACGCCGAAAGAGATAACTATTATCCAGATGCATCCAAAAGTATTTCGAAGATTTCAAACATGCTACTGTAGTGGAGGCCACCCAAATACACTACCACTGCGATATAATGAACATCAATGGGAGAATACAATGAGATCTGCGATAAAATTTGAACCGGAAATTGTAAATTAATCATCGCCACATCACTAGGGGCCACGGATGAATGCTTACCCTAGTCTGTTGTTTATAGGTTACTAACTTCGTGAATAAAATTCTCATTTCCGGTGATTTTTAAGCACTATTTTCTAGATTTTTGTTCATATTTTGCATAATTTAATTGTTTTTCAACCAATCTGATCATATATCACTGTTATTGATCATATATATAATAGGTATTAGGTATTTCTAGGTAAAAAATAATAATTGCTTAGCACTTTATAAGTATTTCTATATTTTGTTACTTACTTTATTAAAATTTATCAGAGTTACTCGTAGGTAAACTTTCACTTAACGGGTATTTACTTACTTAATTTGAATTAAAATAACATGACTTGTGTTCTCGTTATTAAAAATACACTTGTTTGTGAAAAAAATACTTTAAACTATTTTGTATTTATATATTACCATCTGATTACTCAATGATAATAATTGAAAATTTGAGAATATTTTGTTAGTTTTGATTTCAAAAATCTAAGCTTACTCAAAAAGAGGCGTGTCCCACCAACACGTTAACTAACGTTTAACGAAGATTAATGTCGCCGATATATCATTTGCGACGGCGAGGTGTGCGAACTTCCACGATAAACTTTTTAAAGACTGAAGTTGGCACAGTTGGGTATATCATGTTGAAAAATTGTGTACCAAGGGTCGCCCGCCCTGCGGCTTGCGATAAAGCGCCGGGCGAAAAAATCAGGACGTATTTGTTAAACTTGACTAGATATTTGTCACAGTGATGCGAGAACTTCGGTAATTGCTCTCTGGGATGATTTTGCCAAGTTAATATTGTAGATAAGCCCGAAGTCAGCTCAACTTTTAATGTGTTCAACGTTTTTGGCATGTATATTGTTAAATCGGTGTCTGTTTTTGAAATTATTAAACGATTCTAAAAATTCTAAATTACCATGAATTTTAATCGTTTTTTTACTAATGTTATATTTTCCATCCTTTAGACAATCTATTTTATTGAAGATTTATCTTTGAAGTTTAATCAAACAAAATTAATTATTGATTTGCAAGAAGTCTTGTAGCTGTCACATTCACGTTCACTCAATAATATGTTAAAACCCACACATAATAACTCTAACAACACACAAAACTAATAATTTGGCCTCGAACTGGAGCCAAACCCGCGACCTTTTGTTCAAGATATACATCAACTGGTTTTAATATCTTTTTACGAAGAAGACACAATCATAATATGAGGAAAATTATACCCTAAAACTAGGTTAGACTGCACCTAATCTACATTCCACTCCATATGTCTGGCGGCGAGATGAATTCAAAGTTTTTACTTGCCCTGATAAATTGTCGGGCGATAAGTTAGAGGTAAACGAGGTTAATACATTAACTAGAGTTTAAGAGGAGTTGTGACTTCGGGCGGTATCAGTCTAAAGTAGGCATGAAGTTTCTCTTATATATATTATGCGGCTTGTCATCCCTGGTTTACTGTATTATGATCCTCTAGTTCTTTCATGATCTTTATTAACACGAAAGTTTTTATTAATAATAATTTAAATAAATAGGCAAAAACAAAACAGCTCAGTACCTTCTTCTCTTCAATTAATTATCAATTGATTTTGTTTTTTTACGCGAATATTTGACATTATAAATGAAACTATATCTTCGGATTTTGTCGCGGATTTATTTGGATTTTTGGTTTCCGACGTTTCGAATGGTGTGAAGCAGTTGAAGTATAAAGATAGTTTTATTTATAATTAGTTATTATTTATATTATGTATATGAAGATACGGTAAATTCTATTCATATAATTCATCTTTAAAGATGTCGAAATATTATACGGAACCGTGTATGACAATAAAACATTAACAATATAATACCAAAATCGAAAATTAAATATTTTATAGCTGATCTCTTAATGTTTATTTCAATATTTCAAATTCTTTCGAATTCACCCTTCTGTAACATATGAGTTAATGTACCCTTAATTCATCATGGACCGATTGCTAATGGCGTAACACATTACTTACTTTTTCGTAGATAAGTATAACATATTGGCACTTACCTGTAAAGAAATAAATTATATTAATACAAATATTTTAATACTTCTATAGACTTATTCATAAATTTAATAATCTAAGCTCATTTGATTTCCATTACGTGGAAAAAGTAAGCGCTGTATACATATGTACATACATACATACATACATACATACATACATAGGTATAATAAAATTGTAACCGAGTTGAATTGGTACATTAAATTTTTTTGGAAAATCATATTGAAATAGTCATTATTAACGATATATATGCTCAATCTATAGTTTTTGAGAAAAAAAATGGGAAGTACCTTTTAAAATACTTCATGTTTCATTACTTTATAATTTTTCTTGTCGTCTAGGATGAAATATAGTTTACGAGAAAAAAACAAAGTATATTTATTATGCAGTGTCGATAGTTAGCATATCTAGCTTTGTACATTGTTAAAAATTGAATTTTATTCAATTATAGACAATATTATTGAAGAAAAGACATTTTGATTTGATTTTTCTTTACTTAGTTTATTTGAATGTTTATAAAAATTAAAAATAAAGCACTATAGCACATGTTTAAAAGCCATTCTACAATTTTTGAAAAAAATATTATATTTAAACTGCATTTAGCGCCAGCAAAGCCGCGGGTTCCGCTTCTTATACATATAAACCTTCCTCTTGAATCACTCTATCTATTAAAAAAACCGCATTAAAATCCGTTGCGTACATTTAAAGATCTAAGCATACATAAGCACAGACAGAAAACAACTTTTTTATACTATGATACAAACGACTAAACAAGAATGTACATTAAATGATGAAGTTTTGTGTTTTAGATAAAATATGATATAAAATAGAATGAAAATATTTTTTGGTATCTTTTTTCTATGCTCACGTGTCGGTACAATGTCCCGGACATACTTTGCTTTAACGATACTTATGTAGAGTGCGCACGCGTCGACTCTCCACAGTTCCTGGCCACCATCGATGACAAAGTAAAATATTATGTATACAAAATATATTAATTTTATATTTTTAAACTATAAGACTAGACTTTTTATAACTATAACATACTTACTTTTATATAATTTAGATTATAAATTTTGCTTATATATTTAACAAATGTCATCTATATTAATATTAAAATATTAATTAATTTGTATTAATGTTTGATATTAAAAATAAAATAAGCTAGCTATGAACTACGGATATAGCTAGCTAGGGCTGTGTGAAATTGTATTTGTTTTTAATAAATTCCTTTTTTTCTGATATCACTGTTAGTTTCTCTTTCGTTCTATTACAACGAAAATTACATAAGGTATATTATAAGGTATATATTATAAATGAAACTATCTTTTCGGATTTTGTCGCGGATTTGTTTGGATTTTTGGTTCCCGACGTTTCAAATGCTTTTGTCTCTCCCGTGACCATCATTGCTGTAAAGCATTCGAAACGTCCGACGAAACGAACGAAAAATCCAAATAAATCCGCGACAAGATCCGAAAAGATAGTTTCATTTATAATGTCAAATATTCGCGTAAACCTAAGAAAGTATTACCACGTATTACATAAGGTAAATTATTTATATGTTCAGAAACGGATTTAGTGATTTTAGGCATACCTTATACTAATGTCAAATGTGTTTGAGGAAATTTGAAAATAGAATATTTTTATATGACAGAAGATCGATACAGATTAAAATAATTAATTAGAAGGCTAACAATTACAGCTATAAAAGATATTATCGACATAAAAAGCGAGGTAATATATTACAGTATGGGTTGTCTTTTTTAAATAACAATCAAAGCATTTCATACGCTTTATCTATTTAAAGTGAATTATGACGGTGGCTTTATTAACAATTAAAATAACGTTGAACAAGAGTAGATTAGTAAGATAAATAAAATATTTTAAAAATCAGTCAAGAGCGAGTTGGATCGATTGTGGTTTTTGAGATAGTAATATAATATCTCAAAAAAGAGTATTTTCGTATTATTTTATTATATTTCGTCGTATCGTCGTCTTGTATGTCAAATTTGCATATTTTTTTGTAAAAATCAAATGAAAACCACATATTGTATTAAAAAAAATTGATGAAATAAACCATTTTTTTTCGTTTCCTGTAAAGTTTGGATTTCGGGACATACGAGGTATTCATTTAAATCTTTTAAAATAATCAATTTATAATAATTATAAAATTTACTTTACGTACTTGATATGTTTCAAGAATCTGGTATTTTGTCCAAAGAACCCTAAAAGTTGAATTCGAATCGATTTGTAAATCGATTACAATTGAATTATGCGTACGTGGCGGCAGGAACAAAACGGTTAGTTTTAGAAAGCGTGTGCATACCTATAGCATTTTAAAACTGATAGAATGATAAAATTACGTAATAATATTTATTTTTGTGTTTGTGTTAATGTGTTGTAGGTATACGACATATATTTTTTATCTGCTCGAATAATTAAATAAAATTTAAGTGTAACATAAAACTTTGTATATGAATAGTTTATTGAATTAAATAATTTTAAAAAAACTATAATAATAAACAAATCGTTGTGATCTCAGTGAAGTTTTGTAGACATTGAAAACCTTTTATAAAGTTATATTATTAAATATATTTTTGAGGCGTAATAAATTTGTATTTAAAGAGTTTTTCTAGTTTCAACGTATATAGTAATAAAACTAACAAAAAGTACTTTTACTTAAAATTTTTGAAGGATAACTTTTAAGCCAATTTCGATTAAGTAATTATATCCATTTATAGTAGAAACAGGCGAAATAAGACATAAATCGTAAAAAAAATATACACGATACTTATTGCATATATACTTATTATTTATTTGCATGACAAACACCTCAGTAACTAGAGCCATCTAGATTAAGATTTCTAATCTAGGTCTAGAAACCTTAAATTAAAAAGATGATATTGTAAAATTATCATGATATCTAATCCTACTAACATAACTAAGCCTAAAAATACGCCATTTTTCTTTTTTTCTTTTTAGTTTTCTATTATTAGCAACAAACAATATGAAAACTAATTTCAACTTAAGCTTCATAAATCATTTGCTAGTACATGTTCCTATTTTCGCTCAGTTGATAAGGATTTATCGCGTTTATCGGCCACGGTTTGTTTTCAATCGTAACGATGCAATAACTGCGCGTAACGTTGCGTAGTAACGCTGTGTACCTATGGTTTTTTATAAGACTATTCTTCACTTTTATTCTTATAGGTTATATTGAGATGCATTCTAAGTTAGAGTGAGTATTTCTAACTTCTAAAACACTAATATTTAAAAAATGGCATCCACGTTTTTGAATTCATCGATAAATCTGTAACAAAGAATGATCGTGTAGAAATCGTGTTCGCGTCTCTAGATCGGAGCAAGCCATACTTGTCATTACAACATATTATGTATGTAAAAATTTAAATTTAAAATTTTCCATACATTTACATACATATTTACAAGAAAACATGACTTTAAAAACTTTATTTATATCTGATTTTACATAGTTACGACTTTAGCATTTCAACTCGAAAGTGACGATCAAATTAACTGATGTAGCTGATAAAACTGTTTTTAAATTAGTTTTATTACTAACTAACCGTTAACTAAAGTATCTATACATGTATAACATATGTTTCCTGGTAAGGAAAAATGTTAATGATAATTTTAATATATATCTAGATCCATTTCGATAAAGTTAAAAATCTAACACATCTGTTAACATTATCTTTGGTGTCGATCACAATTTTTATTATAAGTACACTAGTAATCGAATCCGCTACAATTAGTGGCTTGTAATGTATCGATAAGATATTTGTCTAAGATATGCAATTACAAGAAATGATAAGAAAATTTCATGTTATCAAAATTATGATATATCTCTCTACTCTTTGTTGTACAAAAATATTGTAAATTTAATACATATTGATTTAAAATTTGGACAATAAGCCTTGCCTTAGCTTACCTCAATTGCAACATGTGTTCTTTTTCTTTTGGAGATGTTAATAGTAATTATTATTAAGAAATCATTAAGGAGTGTTTATGGCTACCATAGACACCCTAAACTTCATAACATATGTTACTTTACTTTATGCTTCATAACTTAGCAGCCAAATCGATTTCATCATATCCCAAGTGACAAAAACAATCCTAAAAAAATTAAAATTTCTAGCATTTAATGTATTCACATTTTATCACGCCTTCAACCAATCTATAAACTAAATAAACATTGACTGACAATGTCACATAACATATGCATATGAAGCAATTTAGAATTTGTAAACTAAAACTAAAATGCTTTACCACCTTTATGATGTCTTATATTCAAATTACATATAAAGTTTATCGTTAAATTCGTATCAAGAAATTAGGTGTCAGTGATAAAATCTTGCTGGTCTATTACTATTTTATGGCGCGACATTCGTAGACGTATTAAATTTCCTAACATTTAACATATATGTTGAATAGTAATTCACCAATCATGACTTCGTAAATTTATTTATTTATTGGTTAAATATCGGAAAAACCAGTTTGGAAGAAAACAAAATGGTTTTAAATATAATCTATACGCCCTTACTTATCCTAATGCGTTATTTTGTTCTGATAATATCAAAAAATATTCTAGAAATGATTTTGAACTTTTCTAAATAACGTAAATTTACTACCTTAACTGGATGTGTCAAATCAGAAAATCCATATTACCTTCAATCGTATCAGCATCGATTACACGGTGTAATGATCACAACACTAAAACTAATCTTACTAATATATAAGCCTGAAGATCAATGGAGAAGATATCCATATAATTGTAGTTTTGATCGATTTATTCGTCTTGACGCTTCTCATAACTTAATGAGTGATAACGTGAACGTGAAATAACGTGGTCAAAAACGAGTTATTGTTTATTTTTCAAAACTGTATTAAAAATCGAAAAGATAGTTGTAGGTCAGAAAATATAAAAACGTTCGCTTTGAAATAGTACCGATTTATTGCTTTAAAAGAACTCTGCTTCACTCACTAAATTTATAAATATAATTAATTATCTTAAAAATCTACCGAATAATGAGTCACAAAACCGCCATGCTTATGAGTCAAATGAATATTTATATATTTTTATATTTTGCATTAGATAATAACATAATATTATACTTAGTAAGTTATTTTGATTTCTCAATTATTGTTTATTCTCTTTAATATATATAATAGTCTACAAACTACAAGAAACTATATAAAAATGCATATATCAAGTAAACCATTCTCAGTAAAATACTAACCTACATAAACATACAAAAATGGACCGGAGGTTAAAAAAACCGTCACAGATTTTCGACCTATTTAAAAAGAAATAAATGTCTACTCAATTAGAGTTATCTTCTATACAATTTTTATGATTAGTAGGTACACTGTTTTACAATACATCTGACTTTAGACTCTACTTTCTACATAGACAAGAATATATTTGTATGTACGAATATAGCTATTTTATAATGTACCTAAAATTGTACTCGTTGGGAATTCGATCCATTTACATTTTAAAGTAGAAATATTTATACTATCTTGGTAATCTACGACGAAATATATCCAATTACACTTACACAACGACAGTTTGAAAACGAATCAAAATTCTAATCTAACCTGTTTACATACTAGATTTCTCCCAAACCTAGGTACTTTTAACAGACTCTCTAAGAACTGGAACTGCTACCACTGAGTCACTATAAGAGAAACATCCAAATTCCTTCACCAAATATGCAAAATTAACACAAAGCACGCTAACACTGTTCACTTACTGTTTGAAACTGATAAAATATCGTACAGCGTATAATCAATGCGATTTTACGACATGGCGTTATCAATCGACACGCCGGATTACCCTCGATAACAATCGGATATTACTACAGCAGTTTATTGAAGCTTATCTGCACTTTTTGATTTCTAGAAGTTGTTTGTACTAATACGTGATAGCTAATCGGTGTTCTTGTTGAATAGAACAAGGTCCTGTTAAAACTTGTAAGTACCTACCGTACTTGAATAGTGTATCTTGTATTTTTTTCCTTCGCAATGGATTAGAATTGAGTTAAGAGATGCAATACGTTCTGCCAATGTCGCGTATAGTTGGGAAGAGACGAATGAGTTTAAGCGGTAATTTTGAATTTTAGTATGTACAATAACTACTAAGTTTTTTTACGTCTATCAAGGACATAGAGACAAACTGCAATGATGCTGATTTTAAATAGAGTTTGCATTTTTGTTTTTTAACATGGGTTTATCTGGAATTACCAGGCAGATATATAATGTATACTGATTGGAATCGGACTACTACGGTTATAATAAATGTTTGTTGGGTAGTAGGTATGTGGGTGTGTTCGTTATTCCTAAAACGACTGAAACAGCATGTAGAATTTTTTTTATACAAGTAGATTATGACCTAGAGTAGTACTTTTAGGGTCAAAAGAAATAAGCCACAGTCAGTCGGAAGTTGTACAGTAATAAACTATGCGAGCGAAACCGCGAATGAAAGCTAGTGAAAAGATAAATTCATACAATATTTATAACTAAATGTCATGTTATACGGAACGCAATGGCGCGAGACTTATCTAAACGGACAAAAGAATTTTTGACGATTACACAAACATAATGCGACGGATCTGTCCGATCTAGCCGCGGGCAGGTGATGTGACGATACATCGCAAGCTGTCAATACGTAACATAGTATTTTTATACATAACACTATCATTATAATATATTAAATATTTATCTATTAAGTAGGGTATGGCAAATATTTTTAGTAGCCAAAAAAGTTTAAAATATTTTAAGTAAAACTCTTTCAGATTTTTTTTGGACGCGGATTTATTTTGCGTTTCGTAGCAATCTTCATTACGGGAGAAACTAAGACTTCAGACGTCTTCGGTATAGTTGTTAAAAACCTACCATGGGTACTAACAAAATTATTATACTAATATACCTACCTAATAAGTAAAAAAATACTACAGTAAGGTTTTTTTAAAATATCTTATAAAAAATTGTATAATTGACACGGGCAGATAAAAAAGGATGATAAAAATTGTGCAAAATCATATATGTACAAGAATAGATCCATGCAAAAACCTAAACTCTTTACTTTTCCCACATAAATTGTCGAATGGCGAACGTTGTCAGTTTTTCCAGCATAAAGCTCGAGTAAAGTTCAAATGGCATCACTATCACGCTTCGCAGTCGAAAACTTTTTAACTACGCAAAATAAAACGGCTTAGCCGTGATGAGTGAGCGACAGTCGGGTGAATGTGTATGTATCAGCCTGCCAACCTCAGATACGTCACTCATACGTAACTTTCAAGAGTAATATCGCGAGGAGTTGAAATTGAAATGGCGTTTTTTTCAATAACTGGCACGTTTTTTAAATAGGGCTGTGTTTTTAAATTTTGATATTAGTATTAGTCTCAGTTTTGCTTTATATTTTACTATTCTTAGATAAATTATTAGATATTTACGTATTTTTACGATGTAACAGAATAATTTTGTTTAACTCAAACTAATTAGCACTTTTATACTAGCCATTTATTACACATAAAATTAATAAAACGCTTAGGTAATTAGCAAATGAATAAAAAACAACAATACATTTCGAAATTTTCCAGTTTAAAAGATTTCATTTTCAACGTAACTAACATTATTTAGACAGTCAAATTGCTAAAATCGAAAAGCGTTAAAATAACTTGCGATGCGTAGATAATAACGTCTACTCAATGGGCTTTCATTTCCGCGCGCATGTCGCTCGATAACAAAGAAGTGTTGACATATTTAGAACAAGCCTGAAATCGCGCTAGCAACACTACGCGGCGACAGCCGTCAATACTGCCAACATACCCAACGGGATTTTAATTTTCGAATCCATCCCGCGATTGACGTGTCACTTCCCGCGCTTTTTGTTGCAAACGTTACATCAACCTGATTGCTTCCTTTTATTTTTGTAAGTGCCAAACTTAGGCGATGACTGACGCGAGCTCGGATGGCTTGTCTGAAATTGGAACTTGATTGATTTCTATATTCCCATTATATTTTCAGAAGTTATGACTGACAGCTTTATGTCTATAGAGTATTAGCTTCCGGGGCTGTAAATATTATATTTAAAGAACCTTATAATATAAATATTTGAATTTTATATAGGTAACTGAAATACAAACTAATTATTTTAATTATACAAGGCTATTTTATAACACGCAATCAATTTAAAAAGACGTAAATATCAAAACATTGAAATATTTATTAGTTCCTAACTATAATGAATATTGAACAGCTCGAACATTCAACAGTACAACTGGAAGGCAGATATTTTTTAAATTAGAAATGAATTTTTGAGTTGGCGCGTATCGCTCGAGACCAACGTCCGTCACTATCTTTATTCCACACGGACGCGCTGGATACTTGCTTTCTCGATACACAGAGTCGATTAAAATAAGAATATTTTGAGCGCAACACTATTGTGTGGTGGACTTCCGAGAAAGTGTAAGTTGATATTTGAGTATATATATTGTAGACATGTTTAGATGAAATTTTTAGGGAAAATGCGTTTAGCAATATGTATTTTTTCTGATCCTAAGTAAAATTATATTACTTGCTAATTAGTTATATTAACCTTAACGTATAATATATTAATAATTTTTAATATTATGAAACTTAAAATGGCTAGAAGTACGTTAATAATTTGTATTCTCACCTGTACAGTCTGTGCGCAAGACATGTACGCGCCAACCGAGCGAGGCTATCTTGTAAATAAATTGAAACACTCGACGAGAGAGCCTTAATCGAAATAGAGGCGCTATAATCCAACATGGCGTCTGCAATTCGAGTTGCAATTGTCACGGGCCGGTGCTCGCCGCCGCTTCTTGTTTTTACTCGATTGCTCGATTACTCGATATTTGTTTTTCGTTTGCCCCGCCAGATACCGGCTGCACCAACCTGTCATATCGACTCTTTGTTTGGCGTGTAGAAAAAAGAAAAAAGTTGATAAAGAGTCTCCCGAGCAAATTGGGCGTCTCTGTTATAAACAACGGAGGTGGAACGCCGTGATAGCGAACAATAAATGTCCGATTTGTTTTTTTTTCAAACGAATTTGTTGATTGTTTTCACTCATCCTATCGTTGTGATAGTTTACCGCGTTTTTCCAACTGTCATTCCAATTTGACGTTTAATTTATTCATCTAACCGCTCGTTCTATGAGTTAAAAAAGGAAAAAATACGATGTGGTTGTTTATTCATAGATCTGCCATGTTTAATTAATTTAAAAGAACTTTAACTGAATCTCTTAACGTTTCTGTAAACGTTTATACTACATTGCTCACCCACAGCAAACATAACAGTTACAAATTAATTAAATTGTAGATAAGTGCATGTAGTTTTTAACTCATTTCAATACCACTTCATTGTTCGTGCTAACATTTTGGTCTACGTTATTTATGTTAGCGTTGTGCATCCTTAATAGGTATATCTGGACCGCACTTATCTGAGAAGGTGGGGTAGAGGAGGCCAGGCTTGGGGGTGCCGATATGAATCACTGGGAGTAATGGCTGCAATATCACGTAGTGCACTTTGTCAACTGGTTGTAGCCTTGCAGTCGCATAGATAATACGGAGATTGCAGTATCCAAGATAGTTCGGAATCGAGGCGAGAGTTCTTACGTAAAATTAATGTTATTTCGGTAAAATACTCGCATATATTCATATTATTACCGCGTTTCCTTATATACGTAGTTTTATTGTAGAGTTAGATAACGCTTTTAGTAAAATAATTTGTATTATATAAAACTAAGAATAAGATAAGATTTTAAAGTTCATACTTATTTTATAACGTATAAGTATATTAAATAACCAAACTGTGGTTAAAATTCGAAACATTAGCAATTTTTGTAGATTTATAGCACTCGTATCGTCGTGGCTTGGAAAGGACAGCGATATCATCAAGAAGGGCCATCGTGAAGGGCCAGACGCGGCTAATCTGCCTTGGTCGAGCGATCGCAGCTTATTCGACAATTCGCATCGCGTTAGAGTGCTGTTGATCCTGACAGTCATTTAGCCATTTGACGCGTGACATTTCCGTAGTGCGATTGTGGGACAATTATTTAGATTGGCTTGCACTTTTTTTATTATATTTAGCACTGGGTTAATTTGGGACGCGAGAAACATGGTAGATTTTTTTTAATTAGGTATAACTTATTATCTTTATATATTAATAGAATTTGACTATATTAACCATAATGTAATCTTAATAATCATAAAGGTATAGGTACTTTTGTAATACCACGACCCATAATTTAATCCACTCCATAAATCACAGATTAAATACGTAATGTACAGGAAAGGAGAGAACAGATAATCTAGGTCTACTTCTAAGTCCTAACCGAGTTATAATCGATATGCGATCGATTTATCGCTAGCATCATTGCGTAACTTATATATAAATGCTAAAATATTCCCACGTTTAATTCAACACTGTTACGTGTAAATATTTATTGTTTATGGCCTTAGAAAATATATTGAAGTACAAATCTCAGTTATTCATATTTCCAATAGTAGCAGACTTTGCAGATGTGCCTGTGTAAATAAAATTAACTTTCGATCATATTTTAAGAAAACTAAACCCGTGCAAAAAGCTAACTTGAGCAAGATTGTGAAGAAGCGAAACAGTAATAATTGTATGTGTCTAGTCATTTTTAAGTAAATAAATCGTTAAAAAAAATACTTTTAATATAATTGGACCATCTTCGACCCTTTTGATATCCGGCTGAATATTTTAAGCCAATACCGGAAAAAAAAACTTTAACTATCTGTTAATTCAATCGGAACTTGGTAAGGCTGTATTAGTTTCGACAAAATAGGTATATTGTTAGTACCTGATCTTAATTAGTCAAGTCTTTCAAAAGTTACATGAGTTTGAGAATTTATTACTTACCAGTATTTGTTTTACTAAACTCAAAATTATTCATGTCCTTCCCATTTTTGCTAGGGAAAATTGATTCTAACTAAACTGATTGTGCTGTGAATTGAAAAATCAACATTTTTGTTTTTAACTATTATTTTTCCTTTAAGGCCAGATCTTTAGAAATTACATTAAATTTTACAAAGATTTAATATTAATAAAATAAAAGTGAGGTTAATCATAAACATTATATTTGTTATTTTTCTTAAATTACTTTCTAAATGGCTTCTAAAATATCCTGTAAATCAACCTTTATTCACAAAGGAATGAATGCAGCGTTAATCTATCATCAGCTCTTAGAAGCTTAGCGTTTTAAAGTTAGCCTTTTCATTTTATCTCTTACAAAGCCCCCTTCAAGCCTATGAGTTCCGTGTGTTATCGACTCATAAGAGTGTCCACTTGAAGGGTCGACATTTGCGACAGTTATACGCCAATCCCATTATGTTATACTGACTCTTATAGCTTTATATAAACGTCATAGTGATGTTTTATTTGTAAGCTAGCTTATATATAGATTTAGCGCGAGCAAAGCCGCGGGTTTCGCTGGTAATACATATAAACTTCCCTCTTAAATCACTCTATCTATTAAAAAAAACCACATCAAAATCCGTTGCGTAGTTTTAAAGATCTAAGCATACATAGGGACAGATAGCGGGACGACTTTGTTTTATACTATGTAGTGATTATTTCATAGTTCGATAACATCACTACTTAATAGTAGGTTTATCTATACATGATATAATAATTATATATACATAATTAAAAAAAATTAAGTCGACTATGTACATTAATTTCTCATTATTATTATTGATACAGAATTTTGGCTGTCGTTGCGTCTTCCACCCATTTCTATCATCTGTTATTTTTATTACATTTTAATGGTTTTTACATTGCGTGAGGTAGATTAGGTTTAAAGGTAATATTTTCTTATCGATATTTTGCGTATCACTACATAGTATAAAACAAAGTCGCTTTTTCTGTCCCTATATCCCTTTGTATGCTTAAATCTTTAAGACTACGCAACGGATTTTGATGCGGTTTTTTTAATAGATAAAGTGATTCAAGAGGAAGGTTTATATGCATAACTAGCGGATCCCGCGACTTTGCCTGTGCTAAACCTAGGGAAGACTCCAAGCCAAGCGAGGGCGAGTCGCTAGTATCTTATCAAAAAAAGCTAAGAAATAAAGTAGAAGATAGACACGTTAAATAAAACAGCAATAATGTGAAATACATACTTACCGCTGAAATATTACAGGCAATGCCTTGCAGTGTTAATAGGTAATAACTAATTGACTTACCTGAAAACAAGCAAATAAATATTAATTAAACTTCTAATTAAATCAGGAAAATATAAAATTTACTATTATTTAGCCAATAATAAAAATACATTTGTATTCCACACTCAAGCGATATACAACCTCTTTATTTATTCAGACATTTTATTTTGGAAATGTATTTCTTGTACAATTAATGCGATTTAACTTTTTTGAACTTTTCGTATTTTACAGCCATTGAAGAATTGAAGCCATTTTCATATTTTATAGAATTGAAGACATTATATAGATATTCAAGAACTATATATCTTCCTTCATAAATAGGGTATAAAATTATAATATAAGACAAAAAGATATTCAAGATCAAACTACAACCTTTAAAAAAATCATAAAATTTTACAAAAACGGCTGAGTCTTGGCCAAATATTACTATAAACTCTACTTACTAATACAGCAAACGCATATATTGCGTCTCCGTTCAGTCGCGGGGCAAAATTCTCGTTTTTTTTAATGTCATAATACTTATGTAATACAGGATTCATAAGCATAAAATACCTAACTGGTATCATGACCTATAAAATCATAGAGAATCACACCTAATTAAAAATTTAAAGACGCCCATTAATACAATTTGGTTTTTAAAAGTGATTGAACAGGTTTCTTTATATACTTTATTTATGACAACATCTGTTTGTTGAATGTTTTAAATCGTGCTGATACCAAATTTAAAAACTCATAAAATTATTATTGATGTATAAGTTGTTTTTAATTATGTACGTTTGTAAGTAGGTATGGAATTGAAACATAAGAATGACTTATTGAATAAAAGATTTAATTTTAAATAACATTATCTTTCCAGATTTTTTCGCGGTTCTATTTTATAATTTTACTCTCGACGTTTCGAATACTACAGACTAGATCTTTGAATACAGCAAACATGTTCATGGGAGAAAAAAGTGGTGGGAAGAAAAGTCTAATATTCGCATAAAGCTAAGGTACTAATAAATATTTTCATATTTTATATTCTTATTTTACTTCACCGCCTTGATAGAGTCAGTTAAGTGGTAGGTAGGTTCACCTAGTCGTGAGAAAACCTGCATGTTATGGATGTCTGTGAGAACCTAGCAAGTTTATGTGCAGTCCCGCACTTGACCTGCGTGGTGGACTATGGTCTGATCGTCGTAATTGATGGAGGCTTGCCCAGCATTACGATATATTAAAAAGGACTGTAAAACAGTAACTTGATAGAAGAGTTGATAAAGTTGAAAATGTAAACTAAACTTTAGTTTTAAAAAATATTGGAAAACTCAATGTAAATGCAATACGCGATAAAGCATTTACAGACACCAAGAAATATTATAAATACAAACTTCGAGAATAGAACTGCAATGAATCAAAAACAAAACAATGTGATTATCCCGCGCGTTGCTATTGCGCGAGCGGCTCAAAGTAGAAGATGAAGCGATTTAGCTACTTAGCTATTAAACTACTTAGCAAAGAAATTATAATATTATTGGTATTACATACATATTTACATAATATAATATTTTAATCATAATACATTAATGCAATATTTGTGTTCTTATCAACTCTTTTAAATGAAACGGTCTCTAATGACAGTAAAAAGTAGAGGAAACATAATCATAATATTCATTAAGTAGAAAATAATTAAATATTACCTAAAACATAACTCTTTTGTATTGATGGGGGAGGTTTAACAATAAAAAAGTTGAAAAATACCTAAAAAATTCTGCTGAAAATTGAAATTTAAGAACTGTTCTTTTTGTATGGAGTTTACTAAGGAGAGGGAACCCGAGCGAAGCGAGCGTTAGTTGCTCGTAGTTATAAAATTGTATAAATTAAATAAAATAATAGGTAATATGTGTATACTAATAATAACTAGTCAAAGACAAACATTCCCGAACGTTTTTCTACTAGTTTTTCTTTCTATTATTTTTTTATTTACTGATATCAAAATAAAACATGGTGGAGTTTTGATAACTAGTTGAATACTAGTAGTAATATATAAGTAAACAACTAATAAAGTAGGATAGAGTAAAATCAATGTATATGTTAGTTTGTTTAGTTAACCGTCTATAACTTGGGCCAGTCAAAGAGTTCGACAAGAGGCAAGCGCAGGAAATGAAGCGGGACCCGGTGGAGGCGCGCGATAAATCCACCGCGCACAATGTGCTTTCTTGCAACTTTATTAACAGTGACAAATTATTTAGAATTTCACGCGACTGATTGTTTTATGCTGGGCTTAGACGAGGTGATAATACCTGTTGGTATTAATATCACTGGTAATACTAAATGTAAAAATAAGCTGTTCACAAAAAATAAATCGTTGTTATAACTTATAGTTTACATACATTTTTTCAGGGAATTAGGAACATAATTGGAATAGCTACGCGATATAGAGCAATTTTTTTCGAATATTTCCATTTTATATAATTATATTAGTGAAAATTATAATAATTTCTTCAAGGGTAACATTAATTTGATGATTGAATAATAAGCTCTTAATGTCAATAAAGACTTATTAACGCCCAGACGCTGAGACAATGATAGCTAATATTATGTGAGTAATGATTTAGATTTTAATATTTTCAGAAATTATCAAAAAGAAAATCACTCACTCGATGTATCGGATTTTATGACATCTCATCTAAACCCCCAGGTTCCGTACAAAGTTTTCACCTTTCTGTACTGAGCGATTGAATCTGTGACCCTCGACGTATATGCTTATTCCTTGTGAAATATATAGGGAAAAGCTCAAGTCAAAACCTCAACCTAAGTATAACAGACGGAGAAGTGAACAGACAAATATTATTTATTTAAAAATATTCGTAAAATATCAAAAATCATAATAACTTTCAACATTTACATTAAAATTAATATTTCCATTAATAATTCTAATATGAGGATCCTATTCATACCCGTTATAACATAAATTCAGCTAAACAACGCAATGAACCGCGAGAATTCAATCGTAAATTGAATAAATAGTGATGTCTCCTTATCCTGTTATGAATTTAAACATGTTCGCTAACTATGGAAGCGACTTTTTATATTTTATACTAGTGGAACCCGCGGCTTCGCTCGCGCTAAATCTAGGGACGATCCCGAGCGAAGTGAGGGTGAGTCGCTTGTTAAGATAAACATTTCCATCATACATTACATATGTATAACTCTAGTCGTTTTGGCAGCGCACGCCAGAATAGCTCGCAGATGGTAGATTTTTTACTACTTACTTGATACTTATCGTCATATTTTGGACAATTCACACAATATCTTTATAAATTGTAGCCTATGTGATATTCTGATGTATAAGCTATATTATTGTAAAGTTTCATTAAAATCCATTCAGTAGTTATTACGTGAAAGAGTAACAAACATCCATACATCCATACATCCATACTTACAAACTTTCGCGTTTATAATATTAGTATAGATATAGATTACTAATAATCCCCCAGTGGTCGGACATAATTTACTGCATTGTCTTGTCTTGGTCTACGTATACATACGAAAATAATTAGTTTTCTATATTTTATTTATGGCACTGAAGTTCGTCAATTCATATGAAACAAAAATAAAAATAAAAAAAATCGGTTGGTAAACGAAGGAGTAAATGGTAAGCTGCTATGTCTTTGCCTTTTTTATATAGATGTAAATCCTATGAACGTATATCTTCATCGGTGGGAACATCACTATTTTTTACCTCATAAAAGAATGAACAAACAATCGATATAGTAGGTATTGATCATCAAAGACCAATGTTATCAGTTGTTTAAAAATTAAATATTCATAGCTATTCGAATATATTATGTGCATATATAATGTTATATGATTACACGATATCCTATTTCACTTTATTAATATTTAACTACGATTAAAGCAGCAATACCGTAGATCTCAACAAATTGATATCTCTTGAATAATAAACGGTCTATTAAATATTATTATTCTGCTTAAATAAAGCTGTCAACAACACTATTCAATAAAAAAAACAATAAAATGTTAAAATATAATTTCATCACTTCTCTAATATTTATGGAGTAAACACTCTTCCACCTTTATTACCATTCATTGCAAAGTTTAAAACGAACGGTAGCGTTACGATCTCTTTCAGGAAATTAGCAGAGCTACGGGATTATTGCAAAATAAGATATTGTTTACATCTATCCCACTCATCCGTTCGTTTGACTGATGCGCCTTTGTTCCTGAACACTGAATACTTCAAGCGAAAAGTTGGTAGATTGTTGTAAGTCGATTCCTGCGATTAACGTTTCCTGTTTAAGAATAAAATGGTAACAAATAATTTGATTTCAATGCTTCGTTTGATAATAATTTAGTGAGGTGTTAATGTTTATTTGTCACGCTGTGTATGTATGTGTATAATATGTATGTATGGCTATCATTTAATACGAGAGGGATCAGGACTGTCCGCCACGCTGACCATGTGCGGGTTGGCCTTTAGGACGGAGACGTTTACTTTCGTGAACTTACTAAGTTCTCTCAGGCATGTAGGTTTCCTCACAATATTTTCCTTAATCGTATAATTAGTGTTAATATGTAGAAAATGACTCGCATTCAGAGACTCAACTTTGAAAAAAATCGATTTTTTTAATATTGAAAGCCAATATATTCTGAAAAAAATAAATACAAATAAATATGAGCATAGAAATTGTTATATTTAAATGGGAAAAGTAGGGGCAATCTGGTTTTAATATCGACGTGACGGTTACGTGACGCGGTCCCGCAATTTCCTATCGTGTCCGTCACGGTGTCACGGTGTTTTCGGTTCAGAAATAAATTATGAAATACATAATAGTTGATAAAGTATAAATATTCGAATAAAAATTTAGATTCTTACTTATTCAACAGTTGACCTAAAACTGAATACATATTATTGTATAGGCTATTAAGATAAAAGATAAACGTTTGGTATAAAATAAACAGTCTTTTATGGAGAGTTTTAACCAAGTTAAAAATAAATAATTATTTCTTCTAATCTAGTTTTTTCTGTGGCCATGTTCTCAGCTAAAGCATTCCGAACCAAAACGTAAATTTATGCGAAAAAATACGAAGAAAAATTTCTTTTAAAAGACTGTAGATATTTTTTTTGATGAGCGATGACCTAAGGACGGTGACGGGCGGCGGATAGATGTGAACTACCCAAGACCGAAATAATTGACGCTCATTTGGGGAGGCCTTCGTTCAGCAGACGGCAAAAGGCTGATGTGTATGTTTCTGTGTCCCTTATATAGTGGACTATAAAAATTAGTTCAAAGTGATGATTATTTATTTATTTATTAAATTTCCATTTTCACCCAAAAAACACATAAATGTGATTTTTTAAAATCAGACAAAATAATGAGATTGTTACATTTTTTTTACATAAACCAATAACAAAAGCTAATCTTTCCAACTAAAAGCAAGGCAGAGCCATCAAACCTTCACTACCTATCTCCCCTATAAACGGGGCGTAAGTTTGCCATACATAAGATTTTAATATAGCGATAAGCATGGACGATCTGAGACGCATGCAGCGTCACGGACCAATATCCGATCTTAAATTGAAATATCTGACCTCACCCCATCCCTTCCTATCCGATATATTGAAATTTATTATGAATGTGGGTGTTTGTTGATTTGTTGCATCGATGTGGTTTCCTAGAATGTATCAAAAGTATTATATTATTATGTCAATGAAAAATCGCATATAAATCTACTGTAAACGTAACGTGTACGTAATTTCACTACAATTGTTTTCAAAGAGGCAAGCTTCTTTAAAAAATCTATTTTGATCCAATATTTTTATAACACTTATAAAGCTCGTCAATAAGTACTAAACAAATAAAAGAAAGTTAATTAAGGAAAAAATAGTACTAAATATTCTTGGCCTATTTTAATATATTAATTAAACATATCCAGAGGTAACAGGTTCAAGCCTTGGATTAGGCAAAGTATATTTACCGGTTATTCTATCAAGATATTCCTTTGTTATAGCCCTGAATAAGAAAGTGATTCACTCTACTCTCATTCAATTTAATTTGTAACAACAATGTGATAAAACTTTCAACGATATAAGCGATCTAATCTAACGATGAATTTAGGAGGTGAATGTAAACTTGTTTAATATTTATTAGTAAAAACGTTTGATTTTTTTTTCATATTTAAGCATGTCACATTTTAGTCAGCTAAAAGCGTGGTTTTTTATTTTTTTAGTACATATATCATATACATAAAGAGCGAAGCGAGGGTGAGTCGTTAGTAATAAATATATAAACAAAGACGTCGAAATTTTTCAATGTAAATCAAATTTTACGGTGACTAGACTTGCATAAATTAACAAAGAACGATTGATGAGTCAATCGAGTGAATCATTGATGTATCGATAGCTGTCTTCCTACACGTCCATACATTTTTTATTATTACCGTTATTATATTTGTTATAATAATTTAATTTAAATCAGCTTAAACTTCGAGTAAAACTATATTGTGATATTGAGTGTATTTCAAAGTTGAATGGTAGCTTACTAATAAGGTAACAAGGTAACACGCTTAAAATTCAAGTCAAGGGGGTTCAATCCCAGGTTTAGAAAACATCGTAAATACATTTTAAGAAAATATTGAGTTTTCGAAAACGTACCCAACTACACGTAAGGAGTTTAAAATCTAAATTAATTATTTTAATGTAGGTAACTGAGCGGAACCCACACTCTTTTTCGAAAATAAAACTTTAGCTAAGTTACTCTATATAACATCTATCTGTCAGTTAAAGTCTCGTCAAAATCGATCAAAGTCGTTTTGGAGATAAACCGGCACAAATATGAGAAACGTGTTTTTCTTACGATAGTACCGTATATAATTTCATATGCATTAATTAAAAAGCTGTTATTTTGACATTACAAGCAGACCATTTTAATTATTTATGAATATTAATTTAGAAGGTATGTATATCTTTTTGTTTTAGTTCATTGAAGTTCTATATCAAAACACTGAACTAAAAATATTTCGTCAAAATAGTAAAAAAATAAATTTATTGTCTAAAAAGGTGAAAATATTAGCATAAAAATAAAATCTTTACATATCAAATTAAACACCTATATCTATGTAAATTATCTTTTATTTCTAGGAACAAGATTCAAACTATATAGTTTAATTAAAATTATTTAAAATACAGTTAAAATATTTCCCGACATCTTATACATATGTATGTTTTAATTAGATTTAAAGTTGTACTCTATATTGCATTCCATAAATTTCTATACATAATAATTAAAAGGTGTAAAGAGTTCGAAATTGTTCGACCAATGATGCTCATGGAAGCTCGTAATGTGATTATACTTCTATGTCAGTTTCTCCTTCGAAAACCTCTGATGAACGAATTTGAAAGAACTTTAGAGTTCAGATAAGCTTTTATGCAAAAAGTAACGCTTTTTTAAATAATATTTTGAACTAGCAAACCCGGTATTAAGATAAGTTTAATGGTTTTTATAATTTTCTAATCAAATAAAGTTGTCTAAGTTACTCTTTATAACATTATCTATCTGCCAGTGAAAGTCCCGTCAAAATCGGTCCAGCCGTTTTAGAGATTAGCAGGAATAAACAGACAGACAGACAGAAAAAAATATTGTTTGCTGGTAGTACCGTATACCCTTTCATAATATGAATTTAGTGAAAGGCTATAAATTTGAAATTAAAAAAAAAACAATGTCAAAGTAAGGAAGCAAATATTGAAATTTTTGGTGAAATCTCATAGACTAAATCTTTAGAACACTAAATTTTTCATCACTTTCATTAACACAACCATAAATTCTGCTTTAAATTAAGAATATGACTACTAATTATGTAAATGTTCTCCATGACGTATTTAATTGTTCCATGGCAGCTTGGGCAACGAATGAAGTCGTTTAAATTGGTAGCTGATAAAGTTGAAAGTTATTGACAATATTACGACTTCTTGACTTGTTTCTCGGTTTTATTTTAAGTGAACGATGTATCCGAATTTTAAGTTGTACCCTAATAGCATACTCTTATAACCGTTAAACGTATGCTATTAAAAAGAGCTTTTCTAAATGCAGTAGAATAGTTAATAGTTATTTCTTAAAGGTTATAATAAACTACTGACTTTCCCTTACTTCACTCGATGTCTTTTGTATCAGTAGGTGTAAATAAATAAAATTGAAGTGCTTGTTTTTAATTTTAAATTAACAAGTTTTCTCTAAATGCATATGAATGTATATATACAGTATTTCATCAAAAAATCTTTTTTTTTTTAAATTACCTGTCTGTCTGTTTGTTCCGGCTAATCTTTGAAACAGCTGGACCGATTTTGACGGGGCTTTCACTCGCAGATAGCTAATGTTATATTTATTTTAACTAGTGTAACCCGCCACTTCGCTCGCGCTTAATCTAGAGACGAACTCGAGCGAAGCGAGGGTAAATTCCTAGTATAGAATAGGTAGAGCCAGAACAGTTACAATATGTTTGTTAACGGTTGAACTAAAAGCCAGAGCATGTTGGCTGCGGTTAACATATCCGCTCTCTTTTATTTTTATTGACAAAAAATACCTAAAATAGAAATTCTAACATTTTACTTAATTAACCTATGACATTTTTTACGATCGGTTTCGTTCTATTTTATATGTAAGTTACTTTACATTCGATGCGTCGCCCACATATTAGAATTAGACTAAACTCTCTTTTCCCATATATCTACACTAGCAAACCCGGCCCGCTTCGCTGGGCTTAAGTTAAAATAAATTAAACAGTTTTTATATATATTTTAATAAAATAAAAATACTACTCCTTACAACATCTACCGGATATCTGTGCAACTTAGATGCCAAACCGCCATCTATTAGTATTTTATAGAACTAACCGATTAATATACACTAAAGTCGTATAATAAACATTTAATTTAAAATAAAATAATATTGTGACTATAAATTAAGATGTAAGCTATCCTATCTTTCAAGTTGGATCAAACTGCACACCGTTTGCAAATTTGATTAAATCGATTTAGTAGTTTAGGAGTCCATCGCTAACAAACAACGTGACACGTAAATTATATATATATATATATTAGAAGATATAAGCTATCCTATCTTTCAAGTTGGATCAAACTGCACACGGTGTGCAATTTTGATTAAAATTGGTTAGGTAGTTTAGGAGTCCATCGGGAACAAACAACTTGTCACGTGATTTATGTATATTAGATATATTCAATACCAACATAACCTTTCTTACTTATTTTTTAGTTTTTTGTCAATATTTCAAAAAGAATTTAATTATTTTTTTATATATGGCTATTATGTTTTATATATAGAAAATGAGACGTTAATTTATCTTTTAATATAATAATTTTGTAATTTATGTGATAACAATAGAATTAATAAACTTAAACTTCTCTAAAGTGACATTTTTCAGTTTATTTCTAGTTTTCAATTAAGCTGGGTATATTTATGTAATTTCAGCGAATGTAACATTAAGATGCCATTGAGATGACCTTATCATCATCATCAGCCCTTTTTAATGTCCCACTGCTGGGCATGAGCCTCCTTCAGTATGAGGGGATCAGGCCATAGTCCACCGCGCTGGCCCAGTGCGTGTTGGCGGACTTCACATGTCTTTCGAAAACCTTGACCTTATACCATCTGATATTGGAATTGAGATGTTACTACCAGAATTCCTTGATAGCATATTTAGGCTTGCATATTCTTACTTCTTAGGCCACTTTTTATAATAAAAACTTGTTTTTAAAAATTCTTTTCTAATTTAATTAATTAATTCTGTAAGGCATATAAAATAACGCTTATTATAAATTTCTGTGTGATAACAATCATTTGAAGAAGTGCTTAATTAATACACTTAAGACGAGCTTAATTAATAATTTTATTCGTCAAAATTTAATAACAGCTAGACCTATAAGGAAACGACGGGTAAAACACGAATCCGGTTTGAATTACTTTACCAATCGTCTGTAGACCGTCTAGCCACCCTTTCAGGGCTATCTGCGCATACGCAAGCTGTATTCCAAAATCTGACTTTCAAAAATAAATCTTATTTTCTTTTGATAAAGTATCTTTTGTATTAAACCATTTAAATACAAAGTGGCAAAGAAAATTCCATTCTAAAAGCAACCTAATAAACATTCATATCGAATGCATTTTTGTGACTTACAGTATACAATAAAAAGTAGACTTTGTTTCGTACAAATAAGGTAGGTATTACTTTAAAATATTTGCGAAGCATCAGAATAATGATGCAATTCTTAGGCAATGCAAAAGGCAGTACATTCGTGATATGACTAATAATTGATTGATCGATGCAGATCTAACGGAACTGTGTACGTGTCGGCTTTTTGAATTATACACCGACTAGCGACTCGCCCTCGCTTCGCTCGGGCTCTTCCCTAGATTTAGCACAGGTAAAGCCGCGGGATCTGCTAGTTATGCATATAAACCTTCCTCTTGAATCACTCTATCTATTAAAAAAACCGCATCAAAATCCGTTGCGTAGTTTTAAAGATTTAAGCGCACATAGGGATATAGGGATATAGGGACAGAAAAGGCGACTTTGTTTTATACTATGTAGTGATATAATGTATGGACTTTGGGTAAAGGATGTTTTAAAAAATTCCCTCGACATGGTGAAAATTAATAACTAAATTATATAGACTGGCAAGTAATTCTACAATATTTGGAAATAAAAAAAAATAATAGCAAACTAGCGCTTATATAATACACGAAAACGAAAAATTTTCATCCAGATCCGTTCAGCCGTTCTGACTCTGTAACAAGCATACTTGCAATTTGCAAACATTCGCATGTATATTGGTAAAATTGTTTAAACACACGTTTGGTTGGATGTAATTTGTATTAGAATCGTCAAAGCTAACTAATAAGCTCAAATGTTAAGGTTTTACGTCGTGTCGAAGAATTTTACTCCATCCATCAATAGGATGATTTCGGATTCTACAGTGGGTACTCCAAATTATTAGTATTATATAAAAAAAACCTTTTTTTCAAAAGAAGCTGATAAAAGCTATCTTGTTATTTTTCCAAAACATAAACTTCCTCAACTAAATATCGATATTACGCGTTAATCGATTTTATTTTGTAGGACAATAAAAATCGTAAAATTAATATCTTAATACGGTACATCATAAATGCACATCCCAACGTAACACCTAAACAAATGATAAGTATCATAGTAACCAACCGTTATCGGGCACTATCGCTTATCGCTCTCATTAGCACTGCGGTAGCGAAGCGTTCGTTGTAGTGAATGTAAAAAAAATTTTGTTTTCTAATGAGTTTCTGAGTATTCATTACACGTATATATAAAAATTCAATGAATATTACATTGAATAGAATTAAATTTACATAAAACTCCCTCGGAACCCTCGTCAAACATTATAATTTCTTATTAGAGTACCTACATATTTATATTTTAAGTAGCGCTTACTCAACTAACTGTTGCTCCAGTCGACTTCGTCCTAGTTCGATATCTTCTTGCAAGAAAGCGTTGACCCGAATTACCAGCTGTTATAATATCAAATCTCATCAAAATCTGCTCATTGATTTGGGTTAATAATAAAAAGGGTTCTTAATTCAAATCATACCGTTAATTTATAAACAAAGTTCTCACAATCAATAAGGAAGGAATAATTTTAATTGGCGAATAATGAAATATGTGAGTATGTCCGTCGGTATATATAGTCACCCGGTATCGATTACACTACCAGGGTTGCGACTATATCGATATTTAAAAAAAACTAGTTTATTATACGCTAAATGTTGTTAATTCAAATAATAGTAAATGTATAAGAAAAACTTACTTATTTTAAATATAGAAATTAATTTAATAAATAAATATAATATCCAAAGTAAAATAAATAAATCTACAAAATGCCTACGTTTTTGACTAGGTATCGATATACAGTTTTAGAGACTATTATATACCTATTGGTAATACCTATTGGTAATTTGTATTCCACCATTACTTCTTACCTCCTAATACTTATAAACTTAAATTGACATCTTTAAACTGAAAACCACAGTACCCCATAAAATGCAGTCACCAGAAAAAAAAAACAAAATCCAACCAAAACAAATGAGCATCAGATTTGAATATAAAACCGTAAAGCATATAATTATGGGGCATTATAAATCAATATTCAAATTAAAATGGCGATCAACTATCGATTCAAGAGGCAGCTCTGTGGCGTGAGATCAAGCTCCCGATTGCCCCCGCGCAGGTGCGACGGACCTTCGTGACAATATAATTCCCTCTCCCTTAATTTATACCTAATACTGATATTATCGAATACTTTTTCGCACGTCTCATTTACATTTAAAGCCCTTATCTGCTTTAAACGAAGACAATAATGATATTTGAGATGCTTGCTATTGATAGTTTTGTGTTTCAGTGATGTGCTTGAACGTATCGATTTTATTATCGAATCCTTAATGAGTTAGTAGTTGTAGTAGTACAGTCTTTTAATTAAATGCTCGCACTTCGTAGAGGTTCTTATTCTTTCGAAATAATGATTCTGAAGCTCTATTGTAGTTCCAAAAACGTAAGAAATTAAGAAATTAAGTAAAAGTTGTTTTTGCATTTTATTAAATTTATATTACTTCTTATTTTTAATACAACATTGCTATATATTTATTTAAAACTTAATCAATTCACTTGTTAAATAAAATCGATAATACTGAGTTTGAGTAAGCGCATCCCTAAAACATAACTCAGGCGTGCGCTATCGAGCAGTTGAGCTTAGAACTTGATATTCTCTCAAACGTGAGTCTAGTCTTCACGTATGTACAGACTCGTTGCATTCGCTTAATGGGTACAAGAAGTGAGAAAATAATAGTTCAAGTTTCAAAGAATCTTGAGTTTCTATAGCTGTGTCCTTAAGAAATGTGTGATAAAAACGAAGCAACGATACTGTGCTTTTAATTTATCATTTAAAAATTATACAGATGTCTTCTAAAGATAATATATGATATATACATCACTACATAGTATAAAACAAAGTCACTTTCTCTGTCCCTATATTCCTATATATGCTTAAATCTTTAAAACTACGCAACGGATTTTGATGCGGTTTTTTTTAATAGACAGAGTGATTTAAGAGGAAGGTTTATATGCATAACTAGCGGATTCCGCGGCTTTACCTGTGCTAAATCTAGGGAAGAGCCCGAGCGAAGCGAGGGTAAGTCGCTAGTATCATATAAATAGCCATTTCATGCGTACTATTATTATCGTAATAATATAATATATGTTTGGACATTATTACAACAGCGCCACCTAGTGCTTGCTACGAGGCTTGTATTACGGATACCAGATAGTTGATATACTACACATATAAAAACTTTAAATAAATACATATTATAAATATTAACACCCATGACTGGAGTACAAACATTCGTGCGCAACAAATGCCCCCAGCGGGACTCGAACCCGCGACCGCCGCGCTGGCTCAGACAGTAGGGTCACTACCAACTGAGCCAAACGTGTAGTCGTTATTGGAAAGAATGCGAAAATTTAGTTAGTTTAAATGAGAAAAGCGTTGATCGACTTCTACATAAAACTGAAAGTGACTGACTACTTTTTGAACGACTATAAAAACAAGAAAGTCAAATCGTTTTTTTAACCTCATTTTCACAGTGAGGTACTTCCTACAGGATATAATTCATAAGGCCAGAGCGTGGTGCATGTAGCCACATTAATTACATTTCTATGATCTGTAGAAAATTAAGTTAAGTTTTGAGATATGACAACAATTAAGGACTGAAATAGTTCTGTAAATTGTATAATTTTTAAGTATGCCTCTATATATAAAAAATACTACTCCTGTTGTGTTTTTTAACCGACTTCAAAAAGGAGGAGGTTATTCATTGTCATTATTAATGAATTTGAGGCATTATGTGATTAAATGTATACAGACAGACAGGGCTGAGCATATGCAGGTACCTACTAAAGCTTCTGAAGAAATCATTTATCATACATAATTTTAATGGCAAATTCAACTTACACCTATCATGACAGTTTCGCGCCATACTTTAATTACGAGGTACCCATGTTTTTAATGTGTCGATAATGTCACACAAGGCGATCTCAATGTTTTTAAATATTTTAGAAAGTTGATTTAGAGCTTGAATTTTTAGCGAATTGCCAAATAATTATTTAAGGAAGTGATTAGATAAGATATTTTGGAAATCTTAAATTCACAACAACATTGAACATGATTTTTATTCTAATTTTTTACACCTTACGTGGGAAAGGAGCGAAGGTTTTTGTATGTTTACATTAACCTAGTAGTAACAAATTATAAATTATTCCCACGGTATAGATAGTTTCTTGTCAGACCAGTTGACATATATTTTGACAAAACTGTTAAAACAGAAAACATCGTACATTTTAGATTTCCAGCTAAAAATCGAACTTTTTAGTTACTCTTATTCTAACAAAGTGAGGATAGCTCGTAAAATAAAGCATAACAAATTTATTGATTTTTTTTATATACTAAAAATTAAGTTGCATTGATAAGTGTATCACTTAGGAAGTTTTATAAATAACTTGTATTTCAAAAACGTTTTTTTAGGATCAACAACAAGAAAAAAGCACTTATACTATAGAATCACCTGAAAATTCAGAAATAAAGTAATTTTATAACAAGACATAGTCTCTCAATTACTATAGATAAAAAATATGAAACAAACATATTGTAATAAATTATGAAGTACTTCTAACATTTTTCCTCTTAACATTCCTGTCCCTAGCTCGCGTGGCCAATAAATCCCGCGGACACACTTACAAATTGGCACCGATGGCATCGGACAACGCCTTGTCTGCACCCCGCTTTGCTTGTTAACGCTTTAGATCGGGACGATGTAGGCTTTGTTCACACGTGACAAATTGCTGCGTCTTTTGTTCGCGAAATAAATATATGAAACATAACTTACATTATTTATCTATATCACTACATAGTATAAAACAAAGTCGCCTTTTCTGTCCCTATATCCCTATGTGCGCTTAAATCTTTAAAACTACGCAACGGATTTTGATGCGGTTTTTTTTAATAGATAGAGTGATTCAAGAGGAAGGTTTATATGCATAACTAGCAGATCCCGCGGCTTTACCTGTGCTAAATCTAGGGAAGAGCCCGAGCGAAGCGAGGGCGAGTCGCTAGTTCTATAGATAAAGCAAACCCGTTTCCCTGGGCGTAAGTTAATATAAATTAAACGGTTTCTATAATTTACTAATAAAAGTAGCCTAAGTTATTCCTTATAACATTAATTCATAAGTCAAAATCGGTCCAGCCATTTCAAAGATTAGCCAGAACAAACAGACAGACAGTTCGACAGAAATTAAAAACAGATATTTCAATTTTATTTATATCTATTATGTACTGATATATTTTTTTAATATTCGTCATTTTGAAATATGTCCAATATAATTTCTTTCCCTTTCCCACGAAATCTAGGTAAAAGGTATTTAAAATGATTCTCGAAAAAGAAGTAAATACTGTTCGTGCGTGTCAAAGATTACGAGATTGGTTAAGACATTAAGAGCAAAAACAAACAAAAAAATAGACCATATAAAACTACTTTTTAAAGTACTTAATAATCACGGGAAAAAACATGGTTTTGAAATGTATTCGACATGTAGTAACGTAATTAAAGTTGTTTTTATGTTAAAATAAACATGTTATAAATTTGCGACAAACAAATTTTAGCTTTTATTTTGCAACTAATCAAGAACAGCCTAGCCAATTTATATTTTTTTGTACTAATCTGTTTGTATAACCATTAGTTATATAATGTATAAGATGTATAGAGTATGTATCATGTAAATTACGTTACGCGGGCTATAACTTTATTTTTTTACTAATATTTTGTTATTTTTATAATCGATTTTATAATTAATTTAATTATGAATGTATTAGAATGTGTTTCTTATTTCGAAGAAGTACCTTCATTCTAATTTCATCTCTGACTCATAAATGATCATCACATATAGGTAGGCAAGTTTTTAAATCAAATAATAAAGATTGATTAGTGAATAAAAACAGCGTAGGTTTTACTTAAAGTTACGTATGCAGCCATATTTTTTATTTTTCGAACATTAATTGATTTTTTGTATCTCACTTCACAACTATCTTCTAAAGTTCAGCTCTATAGTTATATATATAATAAATGGACATACAGCTATCCAAAAATTATAAGGTTTTTATGTCTTTGATTCTAAACACGTCAAGTTGTGACATTCACATTTATTAATTTAAAAAGTAAGGATATCGTTTAAAAATAAAAATTAATATAAGCAGCAAAACCCTTTCGACAATAAATCCAATAAATCAAGATAAAATAAAGTTTCAATTTGCCATTCCTGTCCGAGCCTTAGTGTCGCATCGTGACTACGCCTACAAGTAAGTTACGACTAAATCTTTATACTCTACTTTGCTACACTACAGTGTTGTAGGTATTTTAAGTTAAAAAATTATAAAAGTTTTATTTAGTTAAAAAATTATAAAAGTTTTATTATTACTTTTCTTATTAAATGTCAAAAAAAGTTTATTTTTCTAAGATACTAAACTTTAAACCTACAAACTACAACAAAAGACAGCACAAATTCTAATTGTGGTGTCTTTTGTTTAATAAGGATTTACTTCCCTTATACTATCAAAATTTAAATAAACTTATTCACTCTATGTTACCGACCAATCTCCTTCGTGTCTTCTCCGTTCTACGTGACACTGGCGAAATAATCTGTGCTCTACTGGCACGCTTTGAAGCCATAACAAGAGAATTGAATTGAATTGAACTTTGTTGTTTGTGGTATTTTTAAATTTAGTATAGATTATTGTTAGAAATTAGATATTTTACCTAAGTAAAAAGTATCCTATATGTAGATCCGAATAACCAACTATCATCATACTAAATGTCATCAAAATCTGTTCAGTGATTAAAACTATAAATTTGGTCTTCTATAGATTTCACCTACAACTAGATTTTCCAAAAATATTTAATGTACAGATCCGTCTTAGAATTCTATATATGTATAGATTTATTCTATTAATTTATACCAACTCGTATAATACCTAGAATATTTCAATAAACTATGGAAATTAAGCTATATTAATACTAAGGAGATTTCCAAATGAAATGATGGTAATAAAGTATAACCGACTTCAATAATAATATTTTTCCTAAAATAAAACCTAAATTGCAAAAATGTTACAAAATTTTTTTCCTCAACAAAAATCGATTATTTTATCTTCATTGAGTACCGTAAAAACCTTAACTTTAGAAATTCTAGGTGGTATTTTTAGTCTGTATTACTTTTACGCAGAAGTGTGTCAACATTTCTGACATCTTTCACAGAGGTTTTATGGGCAGGGTGGCATTTGAAAGTTCATAATATACTCGTACCTGTGGCATTAAACAATGTATTGTAAAAAATACTACTAAGTGTCACTGGAATAATATTTTTTTCCCTTAGGTACTACACCACCGTCTTGGCACCGTCAGGAATAAACGCCTATGTCAAGACTTCAACTTAATGTATTACTCCATTGCTCATTTTAATTATAACTTAGTTCAGTGATAGAAGATTATAAAAAGACAGAATTACTTTTATTTATAATATTAGTATAAATTTGGTGAAAAATATTAATAAAATCTTTACACATTTATAATAGATAATATTCATTAGAAAATATTTTATATGAAACTAAGCAGACAACAAGGCTAACTTTGAACTAACATTATCTTGGATTAGTGTATATAATATGCAAATAATCAATAAAATAGGTTTTAAATAATGTGAGCATTACCATATAAATATATTTTATAATGTCACTAAGCAATAATTTATTTTTTAAATCGTTTAAAATCGATTTTATCATTCTCGATCAATAATTTATTAGTATTTAATGTGCAGCAATCTTAATCCCAACTCCCAAGCAAATACCAGTATAAATATACGTTATAGCAAACATAAAATGTTTTTGTTAAAATTAAGACAACGAACGGACATTAAATATATTCTAAACGTAATGTATTCAGTTAGGAAGCAGATAAAGCGACGATGGCCGTTTCCTCGACTATATCAAGATATGCTTTATAGTTTTTTGTGATAATGTAACTGCGTTGTATTAAATGACTGTAAATGGTACTTTGGAAATTCGTATTTAAACGTTTTAAGTATTTCTCTGCAATTTTGTAGAAAAGTTGATTTGAAAACAAAATTTGTATTTTATTTAGGATTAGGTTTAGCGGGGAAGCCAAGAATTAGCTAGTAAAATAAATAAAAATTCTAAAATATAACCTCCTTTTTTGAAGTCTGTTAAAAAGTAGCATAAGTTGCGCCTTATAACATTAACTATCTGCCCATATCTGCAAGTGAAAGTCAAAATTGGTACAGCCGTTTGAAAGATTAGCCGAAAGAAACAGATAGATAGACATAAATTTTAAAAATTGCTTTTTGGTCTAGTGCCATATATATACATTCATATGCATTTAGTGAAAAGCTCTTAATTTGAAATTAAAAACAGACACTTCAATTTTATTTATATGTATAGATATTTAATGTGATTAATCCAATATTTTCACATATTTATTTATTTTTAGAGATTAAAATTTATGTCTGACAAGGTTTTATTTGGCTCTCGGCAAATCTGTGATACACAATTTGGGAACCGCTGATCTAAAGTCATTAGCGACCACATAGGTAGGTTGTATCAAATTCAATAACTTATACTAGTTCATATATTTATCATGTTCAATTGAATTATGGTACATCTTGATTTAATCAAGCTTTTAATTTATAATGTGGTCAATTACATGTATATCGATAAGATAATTAATTCAACGTTAAGGATACTTTATTAGCTACAAGATATATTGTAACTGTTTTTACTACATGATAGATAGAGCAGTAGGAATCGAAGATCGAATACATTATATGAATTTGGATGAAACTTGATTTTTATTTTTATTTCTAATACTAGCGACTCACCCTTGCTTCGCCCAAGCAAGAACCAGAGCTTTTCCCTATAAAAGTATATTTGACAACGACGGCTATGCAGGCAGTGGATTTTCATGAAAATAGGTTCAATCGTTTTGAAAATTAACCAGAAAGAGATTTTTTTAAATAGGTAAATATTTTTGTAAGCACTATATAGCTATACTAATATTATAAAGCTGAAGAGTTTGTTTGTATGTTTGTTTGGTTGAACGCGCTAATCCCAGGAGCTACTGGTGTCCGATTTTTTTTGTTGTGTTCGATAGTCCGTTTATCGAGGAAGGCTATATGCTATATTACATCACGCTACGACCAATAGGAGATCATCAATGAAAAATGTTGCAAAAACGGGATGGCGGGCGTTAGTTCTGCGAGGTACCGTACCGCGCAACTCAGAAAGAATGTGGTTACCGATCATTAGAACACGTGCGAAACCGCGGGAAATGCTAGTAAACCTACATGACTTTAGTAGAAAGCTGTTATTTTGACATAACAAAAAGGCACTTAAATTTATTTACCTATATATAATATGATGTACCTATAGTCGACTATATTAAACATAATGAAATGTGTAGAAAAAAGTTATTGCGTATGTAAACGAAGGTTTCTTTTAACGCACAAAAATTACTTCAAGGATTTCTAAATGGTTTTTTTTATTTTACGCCAAAGTCACAAGTTTTTGCTAGATAAAATGAATAATTTAAACCATCTGTATTTATTAGGAATTAATGAATGAATAAAAATAGTGCAAATAACATATTAGCGCAATAAATTAGCATCTTTGAGAGCTTTTACGTGTTTGATAAGATTTTTGATGATTGTTAAAGTTTTATTATTTTTAAACTGGATATAATGTATACTAAAAATGTCTGCAGCATCTCTGCTATAAAAATTTGAATTGATTAAACTTATCTAAGAATCATCGAGAGTTAGTCGATAAAGCTAAAACTAGTATGGTTGGATGACAAGTATTTTTAATTAATTTAATTTTTTCACTAACAGTTGCCTTCAATCATCCTCCATCCATCCATCCATCCATCAATCAAGCTACCTATGTACTAAATTTCCTCATCTTCATCTTCATCCAAATTCGACCAGCCGTTTTAGCGAGAAGAGGTAACAGACACACAGACTTTCACATTTAGTATATACTAGCGACGCACTTTCGCTTTGCTCCGGTTCCTCCCTAGGTTTAGCGTCAGCGAAGCCACGGGTACCGCTAGTTAATATAAATAAAATTTCTACCTCCTCCTGTTTGAAGTCGGTTAAAAAGGCTAAGTTACGCCTTATACGCAAGACCTTTAGTACAATATGTATAGGGTCACTACCAACTGTGCCTAACTTGTCGTATAAAACAGCGGAAAACATTGAGTTTATTATATTTATTTATGAATATTTTATTTAAACTTACAACATAGGGGGCAAAGACAGTTATCGCGCGATACAGCCCGCATGTCGCACATAGATAACATGAGTTATTCAATTATGTAGGTTAGTTGAAATTTTATGTATCACAAAGTTGATTTTCAGCTTTTTATCTTTTAAACTACATCAATTCATTAGCCTCTAAACACTAATTCCAATATAACGTTATAGCATTTAACACAAATAGTTAAATAATAAATAAATCAATAATATGTTGGGTGGTAAGGTTCGAGGCTTGTGTTACGGATACCATATTATAGTTGACAATTGACATACTACACGTATTTAAATTTTAAATACGTACGTTGAGCTCAACAAATGAATGCCCCCTGCGGGACTCGAACTCGCGACTCGTAACTACTAACTACCAACTCAAGCCAAACGTGTCGTCAAATTATATCTCGTCAAGTTATAGCTTATAAAAGCTCTAAGTGAGACATTTATTCATATTAATAATTTTTCTTTGTCAAGATAACAATAACTCCATTTTTTTGGTGAAAATCGAACCTGTATGATTGACACCACATTACTAAACCTGCACTGTCGTCCATCTGCTCTACCTTTAAAGGACTATTAGGAATAATAAAAAATGAAATATGTATCCACATATAGGTGGTTGGTTAATTTTTATAAAGAACTGTAATTACCTATAATATTATAAAAAAAAGTATCTAGTTCAATACATTTTTCTACTCTGATTGTCAACCGATTTATTTTAGCTTTAGTGTTATCAATAAAAAATCTTTCAATAGCATTTTTTACATCTAGAAATTTTAGTATTCAGATATTATACAAAAAAATCATCAGAAATTCATTTTTTTTGGGTTTTTTTGTTGTAAAAACGAGATAACGAGAAACTTGTTGTGATTAGGTTTATGTTCCTGTATGCGGGTTTGTTGAACGAGAAGTGTTCTATTTTTGATCTCTTACGTTTTGATAAGTTCAGAAATAATAAAAATATTAGTGATGTGGATAACATGTACTTAAGTTAAACTATGTAAGTCCACTCGAATACAATGTGGAAATGGAATAAGGAATATGTGTTCCCTGCCTTTAAACCTTGTAGCACACAAAATGAAGGACTTTCATACAAAGTACAAACTCGCAAAACCCCTTAGACCTTCTTAATCCGGTCCTGTCGCAAAATCAGTTCTAAACGGACGTCTACTAACTATAAATTACCTCCCTGTTTTCGATATTTCGCGATGAGTGAGTGAGTGACTTTTCGCTTTTATATACCTATATTTAAATTCAGGGAAGTATCTGTGTCAAGCCTATACCTGCAGATTGAGTAGTTATCTACATCGTAATCTTAGTTAGTAATATTAATAGTATATATATACAGCCTCGTAATTGACGTAAGCTTGGTTTGTTTTTTCGTAAAAGTTATTTTTAGAGTACCTAATTAAGTACTATATCTTACCAACCATGAATATTAATGATGAATTTATTTATACATATATTATGTAAGCATATAACTACGTATACCTAGATTCAGAGTATTTTTGTGGCAAGCATGTTCACTAAGTTGAGTGTACAGGAAGTTAATAATTAAACGTTCAAAATTATATAAGTATGTATAATACATTGACTCTTAAGGTATTTAGAAGTAATACTATTTATATATTTTTAAACAATAGTCAAGTAAACTGGAATTCGTTGCGCGATGCAATTGTTAAGAGCCCAAATTGTGTACGTCACTGCCTTTTCTCACTGTGTTTGCAGGATAGCAATGTTTTCGTGAATGGGGACGGAAGTCGGGGATGCGCGCGATTTTTGATTAGAACATTTAGCGCGCGTAGTGGTAGAAGTGACCTTAATAAATATTTATAAGTGTTAGAAAAAAGTGCAGATCATTGATAAGCAAGTAAGTAATAATGAATATTTTTTTTTATTTGAGGTCCTATCGCTGTTCATTTGATATTGTATAATGTACACATCATATGCGACTGACTCGTTTGTTTATTTTGTTTGCTAAACATGGTTACTTTATTTTTATTTATTCAATAGGAAGCCAACGTTGCATACAATAAATCCTTAATGGTCACAAGAAAAAGAAACAGTACAATAATTCCTCTTAGAAAATATCCTCAGAAATACTCTCTATATTCTTTCCTATAAATATTTTACAATCAAAATAGGTACCTACATCAAATTTAAAATTCTTACATAGGTACGTTTAAAGACGAAAAAGTATATTAAAAGTTCTATTCAAAGGCGTGGGAGGAAAATGGGGCTGCCTTTATCGTAGGGTGATTCGCCGAACGATACGAGATCCAGATATGATAGGATACGTAATGGTTTGTTTCTAATCGCTCGAACAATCTCTTTTGCGTTGATCGGATTTTTAGATGATGGATTTAGTTTTTTGGGCACAAAATGTTATTTGAAATAAATTTCGTTATTAATATTTTTAAATTGAAGTTTTTTATGTTTAAAACTCGTTATGTATATGATGGCTGTTTCGCATCTAAAACAAATTAAGTATTAAGGCTTAAATGTCACTTAGTAATTGTAAAATTTACGATTTTCATATATTTTGTACTTAAAGGATAGTAATTATTATTTTAAAAGATCAGTAAAACGTCCAAAATTTTGTTTGTGTTTTTTCTTATACGTTATATATGTAAGCCTTAAAATAAGTACAATATGTACTTCAATTTTATTTTCCTACTAGCAACTCGCCCTTGCGACTATCCAACACAAAAATAATTTTTCAATTCGGACCCTTAGTTTCTGAGATTAGCGCTCTCATCCACAATCAAACAAACAAACTCTTTAGCTTTATAATATTAAGTATAGGAGTAAGTAAATTAGATAGTATAGATGTAGCTTAATTTATATTACCTATGTGTTATATTCATAGTAAGTTATTTCCTTGTTCTATAAAAAATGCTAAGTAAATAAAAAATACTATCTCTTTTTATAAGTCCTTGTATTATTTAATATGCTGTTTATTAAAATTCAATGTACTCGTAACTGGTTGTATGTATTAAATTAATATAATACTATATAATACATAAGTAGTACATGATCAGGACCTACCAATAAAAGTACTGAACCCGTTTCTACTTATGTACATTGTACATGTTGATAAATTATTATTGTCACTTAAGATAAAGAATGCGCAAATATACCTACTCATAAGTACATCGAGATACGCTGGACAGTTAATTAGTGTTTATTACGACACGTTTGGCGCAGTTTGTAGTGATCCTACTTTCTAGCGCCAGCGGTCGCGGGTTCGAGTCCCGCTGGGGACATTCATTTGTTAAACTCGGATGTTTGTGCTCCAGTCATGGATGTTTTTATTTATAATATGTATGTATTTAAATTTATATATGTAGTATATCAACTATCTGGTATCCGTAACACAAGCTTCCTTCGTAGCTTACCACGGAACTAGATGGCGCTGTGTGTAGGTAATAATGTCTCAATGTACCAACATATTACTTGGTTATTGGTAGAGTTTCTTTATTAAACTAATAAAGAATTAAAGTTTCTTTGTAAATCACTACATATTTTATAAACAAAGTCCTCCGCCGTGTCTGTCTGTTCGCGATAAACTCAAAAACTACTGCACCGATTTTCATGCTGTTTTCATCAATGGATAGAGTGGTTCTCGAGGAAGGTTTTAATATACAACTAGTGGAACCCGCGGCTTCGCTCGCGCTAAATCTAGGCTCGTCCCTTCTTTAATGACTTATATTTTACGCTAGCATTTACTATAAAACTTATAAAGTTTGCCATTTTATAGAAAAAAGCTACAAAACATCCTGTATATTCGACTCGCACTTGACTGATTTCTATTCTTAATCAAATTTTTCACCACGTGGTTACAGTGACGACGACAGGCACTGAACCGAAGACCTTTCTGCCCCGCCTCGATGCAAATCAATTAGGTACCGCATGATCTGCCCGGCCCACTGCGCATAATTTATAGCAACGAGATGCGGACGTACAATGAACGTTGGTGCAATCTTTTATTTTATCAAAGGTTACAATATCTTCACTTATTATGAATGTACCTTTCACCATTATTTTGAACTAGTTATTCACCCTGGCTTCTTTCTTTTTCATCCCTTGATATGCACTTTATAACGGTGAGTAATTCCTGTACATATTAAACAGTTCTGAACTTTTCGACTTCGCAGCTGTTTTTAGGGATTTCCCCCTTTTCCTAAATTTAAACCACTCCTGACATACCTCCAACAAAACAAAAATGAATTAATGAATCCGGCCATTGAGTTTTAGACTAAGGATTTTTTTGATCTTATTAAATTGATTTTGATCTTATTAAATCGTTTTTCTTATGGATGCACCTGCAAATATCGATTAGTTGGGTAAGTAGGTACCACGTGAGACACATCGGGCAATATCGAGTAGTAAACGCTTGTAACCTTGGCATAATATGTAGGATATAAAGAGTTTTCAATATTTATTTTACTCAATATTCAATATTTATTAATGATATATTATTTCATATCATTAATACATTTTTTATAGAAACAGAACTCTAGCTTCAATGAATATATTTAAATAAATAAATTGCACTTAAAGGTAAAATAGTAAAATATACAATCGTTTTCATCATTTTGATTATCAAAAGTACAATAAAATACAGTCTAATCAGTCATCTTTTACCACACAAAAAACACAAGATGTTTATGATAAAGTTAAAGTATGGAGCTGGCGATATGAACTAGAGATAGCGCGTTCGATTACGCCGCGATGTTTCCTCTAGATAACCACGTGTTTTGGGAAAAATTCAACTTTTACGAACAATAGAATTTGAAATAGCACCATTAGAACTTTCTGGAAACTACAATGTCTTCATAATTTTAGAAGAATTTGAGTTGTCTTTTTTTTTAATTTCCTAGTAGGCAGGCCTTACGAATAGATACGAGATAAAATCAGAATATTTTGGCTATTTGCTATGGTGAAAAAAAAAGTTTAATGATTGTTTTGAAAGCTATCAATCAATAACCCGTTTTGTACAGAACCTAAAATTAAATAACATACCTACTGTGATTTTAATTAAATTTTAAATTTACTTTTGACAAATTTATGCATAGACGAATGTACATTTAAAGTTAAGAAGTCATAAACAACTAATTAGATTTACGTTGACATTTGGCTTAATAATACATAGCGCTGTTAGAACCGACATATTAGCAAAATTTTTATCTCTCCGTTTATCTTGCGATAACATCAATATAGAGCTTAGGCAGTCTTAAGAAATAGTTTTTTTTGTAATAAGAAGCTTTTTATTATATTTAAAATGCTATTTTTCTAATAATATCAATAATTCAATGTAAAATCCATCAAAACAAGTGAACGACATTTTATCCAATTGTCAGCATCAAGTACCCAACACGCTTTACAATTTTGACATTTAGCGACACCAAATTATCACCGAACATGAACACGCATCTTAAAGTTTCGATCCAACAATGGAACCCTCGATCTGTGACAACATTGATAATGAACGTGAAATCTCTGCGAGAGATAACGCCCCCACCATTACCCCCCCTCTTATCAGCCCATCTCGAGCCCCATTCACAGCGCACACGTCATTTTTTATCACGTACAGTCAACAGTTTATATGATAAAATAACTTTTGTTTTGATATACAAATGTTTTTTTTTAAATTACAACGATATTGCGTTTAGTTCCGACAATATTTATACGTAACGCACTTTTTATCGCTTGATGTACTAATAATTGTATAATTTATTATTTATTTTTTCTAATCTTATCTAAAAAAATTACGCATAAGAATATTACAAAACGATTGTTTAATTTCATTTATCTGTGCGTTATTAAATAGTTACTGCAATTTATTAGGTAATGTATTAGTTTATCTTTGATTACACTCTCGTTTGATTGTTATGTCAATTTTCTAATATGTTAGTCAAAGATAAGAGTTAAAATAGAAATATTACTAAAATAAGAGAACAGTAATATAATAACTACTAATACGAAATCTGCAAAAAGTAGTATTTATAAACTAACAAATTTCAATTCGATTTGTTATGACCATCTCAAGAGTCAGATAAAAAATATGTTAACAAGTAAACCGCAAGCAGCCGGCCATAAATGCACCTGTCATTAACTTTTAAAAAGTTCGAACATGTTTGACATTGACAGCTATAAAAATGACAACACAGTATGACGATGTTGCAATTCAAATTTATCAGTCAGCTAAGTGTCAAATAATATTAAAATAAAAGTTTAGAACTAAATAACTGAACCACAAATAAAAAAAGGTTTTTTATCATATAGCTAATTTAGTACCTACATTAATTGCCTCTCCAAATGATGATCAACAGGAGATTTTTTTAAATAGGTATTATAGAAAAAAAATCAATTGTTGAAACAAAAAAAACTAGGTACTTTATAAGTAGGTACAAATAATACGAAAAATGTTAAGCATCAAGTAATATCAACTTTTTTTAAATGGTCACAATACAAACAAAGAAAAATACCTCAGTATGTTGGAATTCCGTTATCATTAAATTAGAAGAATAACTTATTTACTTATTTGCTTTAAGCATAATCCTTATTGCAATACAGTAAGGTTCAAATTAACTAACGTCAGCTAAATACAAAGAACTGAAAAAAATTCAGCATTTTTGTTAAAAGATAAACATTTCCTGTAACTAATTTAACTGCATATATACGTTTATGTATAAAGTATATTTAAAGCAATATAAGCATTAGCATATAAAAATGGAGCTGCAAAAATTGGTTTTCTATATATTTTCTAAAATTAAACGTAGGTATATAATTTTAACTCAAAACTGACAGATTCGTCTATTTACATCAACTGTTTAAACAATCAGGAAGGCAACGCAGATAAAAAACTTTGAATCATTACTGTTATCGCGATTCCTTCGAATGTCGGGTCGTTAACATAAATAACGTTGTTTATCGCAAGTGGATGGTAAACTAAATGGCAAATTGAAATATTTTTGCAAACACAAGGGGGTTATTGAGTAGTTAATAAGTAAACAACTTATCGTACACATTGTTTTGACGGGTACAGCGCCGCCTGGCGGTCCTCCCGCGGCGGCGCAAGCGAGTTCCAACTGCCTCAAATAACTGAGCCACAATAACATCACAAACGTCAAGCACTTTACTTTCGAGGCACACTTTTCGATCTCGACGTCATTCTTTTGCCGCGTAATTTTAGTGACTGGCTGGCGAACGGCGCCCCTCTCCGCACACAGCGACGCGCGGCCATGTACGTACGCACACACACTACCCCACCCGATCCCTTATCAGGTTGGTTTAACTAGCAATGGCCCGAGATCCTATCGCCTCGGAGCTCGCGGTAACGTTGCATTGAAAGATAACGTCAGCGATCCTATCGCTGTGTTTGAATAAACTTGTATAAAATGTCAAATAAAAAAGCTGCCCGCCATAAAAGTCGTATCTACGTTGGGCGATATTTCGATAAAGGCACGCATAATTCTTTTGATATGGAACGGAATTTCAGTAAGAAATTCATACATTGTTTTATTAGTTGATAAGCCGTATATAATTGCGATTTATAATGTACGCTCCTCCATCGTAAAATTAAAAAAATGCTGTCAACAAGTATTGTTACTTTAAATTGTAGTGAATCCAAAATCCTTTACAATTGTCTAAACAAGAGTGTAAACGCCAATAAAACAACGCAATAAAGATAATTTTATATGAAACCCAGATGATAGAGATCTAGCACACTTCGAGCCATCCCGCGTTTATCTCGTCAAGCGATCGACAAATACTCGATTATGAATCGATTGGGCCGCGGGAAACCCACAATCATTCGAACAGCATCTAATCGATTTTGTTCTTGACACTTCGATCATTTATTTTCGCGATCGTTTTGTCAATGTTCAATTCTCTGGTCAATCGATATGTCAAAAATAGGACACTACCTACGTCCTTACATATTATATCGAATTAACCGAACGAACAATAAATTATTAATAATGTGGTAAAATGTTTATCATCCTTAATAAAATCTTGCGATAAACGAAAAATGTTAATGGATTTTGTAATATACTCCATACTCAACTACTTGGAATATGTTAATAAATAAATACCTTAACGGCTTGTACACAATGTAAGCAAACCTTTAGTAGAGCAAACTATGCCAAAGAGTCAAAGACTAACAAAATTATAATTACAACTTGTTCCCATATAAATTAAGGCAAAGTATTTTAATTGCGATAGAGATATCCGCATCATGTTACGAATGAGGCAAGGGCGAAGGCAATTTTCTTATCTCATCTTAATTTCAAGCACACAACATTTCTAAGCAAATGCATATTTTGGCCAGTATAAAATTAAATTATAGTTCGTCTATGTAAGATAGCTACGAGATGTAGTGATAGTTGCCAACGTTATGATTACCAGATATGAGACAGGTGTGCGATGTGCGCTTGCGATAGCCTATCAGACTCTATCATACCGCATCGTTGCATGCGAGGCTCATTCCGTTTTTGTATACCATCTCCCTTTAACTTTCCAAAGGCATGGTCAGACGTGTATTATTAATTAGTACTCATTATACTATGGAGTAGTAGTACTCGTATGTCTGATATTTTCGTGTGCGAATTATTTCTAATATGATTCGTGAAACCTGCATGTCTGAAAGTACCTAGCAAGTTTTCGAAAGTCCGCCAACCCGTACTTCGCCAGCTTGATGGTTATATGTGTATTACATGTATATGTTTTTGAAGTGAAACTTCTATAGAATCGTTGTGATTTCAAACTCGATGAAACGAAAAAATAAGTCCATAGTACCAGGCACTCAGAGACGGGGAAGAGTTAGCCTTAGTTAGATCTCGCCCACCGCGAGTCAGTGACATTTCTAACTCTGTCTAACTCGTGGTATACTCTCTGTGTACCTCGCGCCATATCCCTCTCTCAACGAGCTTAGACGGGGTTATTTAGTAAAGATATAAACGATATTTAGAAATTAGTTTGCCAAAGAAGTTTTACTTCTGACATGTGTAATTTGTACACACGCACTTTTTTTTTCTTTTATTTGTATCTTCCTCAAACTTTCCTATATAAAATATTCTTAACTTCTTATAAATCGATTGCTAATGGCGTAATACATTACTTACTTTTGTGTAGATAAGTATAACATATGAAGACTTACCTGCAAGGAAACAAATAATTTATGAGTACAAACATTTCAATACAATGGTGATTAAAATAATTATAGTTTATAAAATTTTAATAAGATATTATATGTTTGATCACCAGAGGTTATTGTCAAAAATATAGTTAGATGACCCTAAACTTAGAGAATACAACAGTGGGACCAAAATCAGCAGAATACATAGACGTTTACTTATATTTAATGTATTTATTATTGATCTGAAACAGCCATTTTTAAATTTATTAAAGGTTTATATAATTTCATCATTTTTAATATTATAATATACTAGCGACTCGCCCTCGCTTCACTTGGGCTTTTTCCTAGATTTAGCACAGACACAGCCGCGGGATCCGCTAGTTATGCATATAAACCTTCCTCTTGAATCACTCTATCTATTAAAAAAACAGCATCAAAATCCGTTGCGTAGTTTTAAAGATTTAAGCGTACAAAGGGATATAGGGACAGAGAAAGCGACTTTGTTTTATACTATGTAATGATTTGTCAAAATAAAGAAAATATTTATAAAGATTAAAAAATGACAATGTGTTTTAACAGAATGACTTATCAGGTACAAATTTTGCATAACGCAGACTTGCTTACTCCATGCTGTGCGATTCTAGTGAGAGATGTAGAGATAGTGCGACATTATTACCAAATATGGGACACGCTCGCGATCTATTCGATAGACTATCGCGACTGGATCACAATCCATCATTAGAGTACGAAAAACTCATTTGGTTTACCTATTTGCTTACCTTTATTACTTAAATATTTTAATTTACTTTTATTACTTCTTTCTAATAAATCTGTATAATATTTGAAAATTTGGTGTCTTGGTTTATTTAATAATTTCACAATTAGCTCTACATTTGTATCTAAAAAGAAAATATTTTAAAAATTTCTGTTATTAAATTTTTTCGACGTGTAAAAATGAAATTTGGCAGGGACGTAATTTTAAATATATTAATAGACGTCCGCTAAGAACGCTTTGGCGACAGGGCCGGACTAAGAAGGTCTAAGGGTTCTCGCAAGTTTGTTTGAAAGTCCTTCATTTTTGTGCTACAAACTTTTAATTTGGCAGGGAGGATACTCTAAACATTCGACGATCTTGATTTGACAAAATTTGAGAACATAAATCTGGCTAAGATTAACTGGTTAAAACAAAGTGTAACTGACAGTGTAATGACTAAAATGAATTGTGGCTCGATTGTAATATTATGTAAGCAAAGCACTGCGCTACAAGACTCTATTATTATATCAAACTCTACCTCACACTTTTATCTGTCAAGATCATCTCGTATAATCTATAAGTATTATAATAAATAGTAAAGGTCATGAACGTGCAAAAATATATTTTTGAAGTGAAACTTCTTTAGAATCGTTGTGATTTCAAACTCGTTGAAACGAAAAAATAAGTCCATAGTACCAGGCACTCAGAGACGGGGAAGAGTTAGCCTTAATTTAAATTCAAGTTTTACTTCTGACATGTGTACTTTGTACACACGCACTTTTTTTACTTTATATTAATTGTTTTTTGTGTTTTGTTTGTCTTAAATACGAAGTCAAATCGAAGTTGCCCTTTGCCCTGCAGAACTACTGAACAAAAAAAGTTAATTCTCCTTCGAGCCATTTAATCCAAAGTTACTTAAGCTAACTGTCCTTTGCACTTGTATAGAAGTAGGTAGTGCACTTTTTTATGATAACATAAATTATATGTATTACAAAAATTAATTATGAGTTGTCGTCGCCTTAGTATCTAACTGTTGGGCATACCATATAGCTTTCTTTAGTGCGAGCAGGATGAAGCCATTAGCCATAGCCTACGCCTAACAAGTTCAAGTACTTTTGAATACTAGTTGGATTCTCTCGAACAAGGGTTATTGTTTACTCACCGTGATGTCCTTAATCATTTTATGTATCTATATTTTAAAAATATTATATAAATTATTGTATTGTGTATAATCTATTGCTCATTTTTTTCTGTAAATAAAAAAGTAGATCGAATTGTAATGATGGATAGAGTTAGATATAATCAGTTTTATTACTGATCGCCGTAGCGGGTCCACCCTTATCGACGTATCTTATCCTATACAAATCTACATTAATAGTACATTAAATATGCTACGTTCATAGAATTCAAGGGCAAAATGCAAATTAGAAAGGTAGTGTTGAAAAATTCTTGACAATGAAAAGTAAAAAAATATTATTATTATTCATGTACTTTATATTAACCAAAATTTTAAACTTATGTATAGATTTCAAAGTGACGACTAACGACCTTGTAAGCTCTTATAGTTTATATTTTATTGCTTCTGTGAAGAGTTGAAAAAATTCGAAAATAAAGAAACTTGGACCGAACGGAGGCTACTTCTTGTCCTGTCATGTTAATGCAATTCCAGTGTATGACAGTTCAGGCAATTCCAGTGTAGTATTATAACGAATATATAAATTAAATTTTATGTACATAAACACATAAATATTTCCATAAAGTCATATACCTAATGTAGTGGTTATATGTATATAATATCGATACAGAGCTTCAATTAATTTTTATCTCATAAAGGATATATGACGAATGCAGTAAGAATGCCGGACCGACGACGGCGCTAAGTTTATTGTGACATTAAATAAAATAGACGTATTTTTTTACGAAACTTAACCTTATTACTTAGTCAGTTTTACTTAGTCACTATATATCTATACTAATATTATAAAGCTGAAGAGTATCTTTGTTTGCTTGTTTGTTTGGATGAACACGCTAATCTCAGGAACTACTGGTCCGAATTGAAAAATTCTTTTTGTGTTGGCTAGTCCGTTTATCGAGAAAGGCTATATTACACCACGCTACGCGGAAAAAGCTAGTTTAGTATAAAATAACTAGCGACTCACCCTTCCTCCACTCGGATTCGTCCCTAGATACATTTTAACTTTAAGTACTTATAGTTTTCTCATAAACTCAAACACAACTGCGCCATAAACTTTTAAGGCTATCACATACCAAACTTTATCAAAATCAGTTCAGAGGTCTCGTGATACTGTCACAGAAAGACAGACGGAAAAACTCTAAAAACTATAGATTTGGCTACTTTATAGTTAATAATGACTATTTCATTTATTATAATAATATTCATAAGATTTTTCAAAAAATATTCAATGTGTAAATTCGACTCTGGTAGAATATCAATATATAATATAGAAAAAAGGTGTTTTGTTATTAGATATCTTTGAGGAGTTCTGTTTGTTTGTTTGTGCGCCTAACTTGTTTTATGTTATATATTATTTACTGGTTTAGAACTATTGCTAATCAGGGCCGTACGGTGCTGTTGCAAAAATGCGGTCGCATCAGGTGGCTCTAAATAGGGGCGGCATTTTAAGCCTACTGACACATAGTACTGACCTTCTACTTACTGCCTTTTAGCTTCGGACCTCTGGTGAATATACCTAAGTTCTATTTTAATCAAGGCTATTTATTGTTTTAATCTAATGTGTAGTTCTGTTAATAGATATAGATTTAGATCCGAAATGAAATATTCAGAAAAATTACAGTGATTACTTAAATTTTAATAGCTTACTTTGTAAATGAAAATAAATACGTGGAAAATATTATAGATCTATGGTAAATTCAAAATTAAAATATTATTTTCGGTATTCAATTATTACAATTCTTTACTGACATCAGAAATCTACCACCAGTTCGGCAAGAGCAGCCTCAAACCTGAGGAGAAGTGGTTAAAGAAAACGAAAAATAACAGACTATATGAGACAATTTATAAAAATTTTTGTTCGAAAATACGAAACAAAACAATACCTTTTTATCCATACATTTTAGAAGCCGATATTTTGTTTATATCTATACATATAATAAAACTGTAGAAAAGTCGTTTTTGTACATCAAAAAAAATTACAAAAAAAAATAGCCAGGGTGTTAAAGGATAACCAATAGAACCCATTTCCAGCATTTTTAGAATTTTTGTCTGTTTGTCTGTTTGTCGGTTTGTCTGTTTATTTATCCGGGCATCACGTAAAATGTACGAAAGCAATGTAGATAACTTTTATACACAACGATTGAACGTAACTTGAAGTAACATTTAGTTTTTGTTTCATTGCAATCGGTTCAGTCTATCAAAAGATATTTGAGTTTAAAGTGAAGAAGTAGAGAAATTCCAGAAGTAAAATTAGGGTTATGTGCATTTGGTCTCACAACTTCACGTAACTTTTATACACAACAATATGTGCGTAAATTGAAGTAACATTAAGGGTTTTTTCATCGTAATCAGTTCACCACTTATAAAAAATGTAAATTAATAAAAAAAAAAAGTGTTTCCGAAGTAAAATATTAAAACAGTGCCATCTACGAGTATTCGAACTTAGACGGGACTATAACTAGAGATCAACTGCGTGCAGTATTGTTCGATAGATAAGAAGATAAGCGCTTCGCACTAAAAAATACTAATTAAGTTCTGACATCCACGCGAACGAAGTTGCGGGCACAGCTAGTTACAAATAAAATCGTACACACTTTTATTGGATATCGATTAAACGATAAGAAAATCGATTTAATGTTACCCAAACATCAATGTTACCACACTCAACGTATGTAAACTCGGAGTTGAATGTAAATACACTTGTTCAACCTTACGAAGCAACGATAGATATAGACTTACTATTTTATTAGTTTACATACTTGATAGCTAACAAGCTATTTGTTCTCACCATAGTTTACATATCGATACATAACTTTTTGAATTAACAAACACAAACTGTAGTTTAAAAGGATAGTAATAAAAATCTAATAAAAAATCCATGCATTAGGGTCCATTAGGAGGGGTCTTATTAATCGTTATCAGAAGTGCATTATCAGTTGAGTAGTTCTTGATTTATACCGTCTGTTATCTTCGGAGATGCGGTCGGCGCCATCGCTATCTTACAGATTTGAAGCATGAGAATTGACTTCTGCTTTTAAATGTTTGTGACTATGTAATGATTGTGACGTCAAGACTGTATGTCGGTATGTACAAAGGTGGTGTCATTGATCATACAAGACTTTAAAACTGATATTTTATGATAGCGTTTTTATGACTAGCTAACTACAGTTTGGCTCAGTTAGTCTTACAGCGGTCGCGGGTTTGAGTCCCGCTGGGGGCATTCTTTTGTTGAGCACGAATGTACTCCAGTCATGGGTGTTTTTGTTATAATATGTATGTGTTAAAAAAATATATATGTGTTGTGCATCAGCTATCTGGTATCCGTAACACAAGCCTCTTAGCTTACTTCGGAACTAGATAGCGCTGTTGTAACAATGCCCAAACTTATTATATTTATTATTTATTTTATTTTACTATAATAAAATGGACTGTTTGTATGTGGGTTTATATTGTTACATGTTACGCTGTAAAGGCTGGTGCGATTTGGATGAAACTTAGTAAAGACAGACAATTATTTGGAATAGCGAGCGAAGCAAGGGGAAGTCGACAGTGATCAAATCAAATAATATATATGTTATGTATACATATATGTCGCGACGACACGTTTGGCTCAGTTGGCAGTGACCCTACTTTCTGCGCCAGCGGTCGCGGGTTCGAGTGCCGCTGGGGGCATTCATTTGTTGAATACGAATGTTTGTTCTCCAATCATGGGTGTTAATATTTATAATATCTATGTATTTAAGATTTATATGTGTAGTATATCAACTATCTGGTATCCGTAATACAAGCCTCGTAGCTTACCGCGGAACTAGATGGCGTAAAAATGTCCCAACATATTTTATACATAATATATAACATTGTATTTGTATACATAATATAATGAGATAGTGATGGATATGAATACTTTTTCATACGATTTAAACACTTACGTTACGACATGAAGTATGTGTCCCATTAAGATTTTAATTTGTTTATAAGATAAAAAATTGAAATTTAACAACTCTAAAAGTATGTCCTTTAAAATGGCCGCTCGATTGTTGTGTTTTATGTTAATATTATCACCGACTTGTGGGATTGTGATTGCAATGAAATGATAATATATAATAAAATTAATTAATAATATTGCAATGATATGATAAATGATAATATATGCAAGGCAAAAAATAAAAAAAAATAAAAAAATAGCATTTGTAATTATGGGGGTAAATTTTTTCAAAATCTGTCTAGTAGTTGGTTTCCTCGTGGTTCGGTCAGAGAGAGAGAGAGAAAGCAAGAGAGAGAGAGAGAGAGACATGCTGGGACATGTTGGGACATCATTATATCAAATTTCATCACAATCTAATGTTCTCTTCCCAGTAATGTTCAGTGATGCGGTCAAAAAACAGACAGACAAAGTTCACAAAATAACTAATGTACGGATTCAAATCAGAATCTATACTCAATATTATAAAGCTGAAGAGTTTGTTTGTTTGTTTAGCTGAACGCCTAATCTCAGAAACTACTGGTTCTTTTTGAAAAAATCTTTTTGTGTTGGATAGGCCGTTCATCGAGGAAGGCTATTTATATCACGCTATGACCAAGAGCTGAGCATTAATGAAAAATGTTGCAAAAACGGGAAGGACGGGCGTTAGATCTGCGGTACCATACCGCGCGACTTAAAAAATTTGGTATCCGGTCTTTAGAACGCGTGCGAAGCCGCGGGAAATGCTAGTGTTATTATATGAATATTGTATATAAATTAATGGTTTTAAGTTTCAAACATTTTTAAGGGTAACACTTCCCAAACTACAGAGGAATCGTAAACCGCACGTCATAACCGAGACGGCCCATATTGCATTGTCAGGCTAATTGGATTGAGATCGTTATCACGCCCGATAAAATGGAATAGATAACATTCTGTAGTGACTTATTAAGGCCGTTCTCAGAATAATATTAGATTGTATGATACGGTTCGGGTGTGGAGGGCTAGCAAAAAAATGTACCCCTGACTGTATTTTTCTATGGCTTTGTTGTGTCTTTGAGTGTTTGGGGTCATAACCCGAAATCCATGGGCCCCATAGTCATGGGTTAAAAATCATAATACAGACGGATTTGACCTATGTCTCTGAATTTTGAATAAATCCTATAACAATACTTTATTTACTAAATTTACATATATTTAAAAAAATAAAAAGGTATTCAAGCGAATTGTTAAAAGTTTTAGTAGCACATAATAGTTTTAATAGTTACTTATTGTCATTATATTATTACAAAATAAAATTACTCTTATACAAAGCAGTTTGGATGTATGTTACATAATATTTTAAAACATATAGCATACTTGGTATACTCAAATTAAAATTGTAAGTTTGGAGAATTATGCTTAAAACTATAATAGTAATAACAATAAAAATTCGCGACATTTACAATTCCAAAGCAATTTTAATCTATATATAGATATAAGGTATGCAATATGAACCGAGGCATTCATGTCGGATTAAACAGAAGGCGTATCTATGCGTATATTAAAATAACAAGCATGTAAACATGTTTTTGAGAGAATATTTTTTGCTATCCATACATCCAGCCTATCAGCGATCAGAACAACGTATCGCGTTGTGTAGTTTTTGCGAAATTGGTCCCGATCGAGTCTTACAAGTAGATTCCTTGAACCTTCTCTGATAGCCCCAGACTTGGCAACGGAGACACATATTGTATTAAATAGGTAAAATATACAATAATTGCTCATCTATACTAATATTATAAAGCTGAAGAGTTTTTTTGTTTGTTTGTTTGTTTGTTTGTTTGGTCGGTTGAACGCGCTAATCTCAGGAAAAAAAAATTTGTGTTGGATAGTCCGTTTATCGAGGAAGGCTATAGGCTATATTACATCATGCTACGACTAATAGGAGCGGAGCATCAATGAAAAATGTTACAAAATCAGGAAGGGCGGGCGTTAGTTCTGCTAAGAATTTCGTCTCCGGTTATTTAGAACGCGTGCGAAGCCGCGGGAAATGCTAGTAACGTATCAAATTGGGAGTTTAATTAAATATGATTACGTGATTATGAAAGTGCTTATACTACTTAAAGAAAATAATAAAAAAAAACATTTTTTTAGTATTTTTAGGAATTATGAAACAAAACGACTGACATTTGTCTGTTTGTATTATTAGAGCCTACTTTGAAACCAAAAAAAACTGTTATCCAAAAATTGTAATTGTCATTATTATCTATGAAAAGGTTGACTCTTTAGTTTTAAGAATTTTTGTATGTCTGTCTGTGATATTATCACAAGAAAATTACTAAGAAAACTACTATTTTGATGAAAGATTTTGATGAAAGGTAGGATGATAGTTGGTCATCACATACGATACTTTTTACTTCGAGAAAATTTTACATTGGGAACGTAGGCTGACCGGAGCGAGGATGAATTGGTATAAAATAAATAATAATTGTTTTTTTAGTAGGCTTCTGCAAAGCAATGGTACGTCATAGTAGCACGTATAGTCAAGTATAAATAAAAAAAATTGTGTTAAGGTAGCACCTTGAAGTGCCCATATTTTTTAGTAGTTAAATTATCTTCGAGCATTTATGGTAACTAGTTTTAAGCGCATTTCTTTCTTGAAGCATACTCAGGTTTTTATGGCGACGATCGATAAAGTTGAACTACTTTTGAAATTATTGACCATCGTAATTAATTCGAAGTACATTAATTCAGCAGTAAACAAGAAATCGAAATATTTTATGTTATTATTTTACGTATCATATAGTCATGTTGCTTTTAGTACTAACTAAAATAGATATTATTTATATATATAATTATTACTATATTATTTTTTTTACTGTTTTAGTAACATTTATTTATTTACAATAAAGGAAATTACAAGTAAGCTTAACTAGATTATGTATATTATTTAGTTTTGTTAGAACTAAAAGCAAAGTGACTATTTTGAAAAAAGTATAACATTAACCGTAGGTATGACAAGGTTAAAAAATTAATAACCATTTAAAACCCGGAACCCAAAATTTAAGTTTCTTATATATAAATAAAATTGAAGTACCTATCTGTTTTTAATTCCAAATTATAATGCATATTATGAATGTATATCACATCAAAAAATCAATTTTTAAATTTTTAGTATCTCTGTTTGTTTGTTGAAGCTAATCTCTAAAATGGCTGGACTGATTTTGACGAGACTCATTCGCAGAGAGCTAATGTTATAAGGATTAACAAAAGCTACTTTTATTTTGTTAGAAAATTATAAAAACTGTTTTATTTATTTTGACTTACGCCACTTAGCGGGTTTGGTTTGCTACTTGAAAATGTAACAGGCGCATCATACTTTAAGTTCCCTAAAATATTCATAGGTATTAAAAGCAGACCACATACCTATTATTCATAGAAAAGGCATAGGATCTACTTAACTGGTTTAACGATTAATCGGTACGTATGATAATTCGTTTAATTTACGATGCATAACAACACTGATGAAAGATTAATCATTGATGGTAACAATTAATAAAATTGTTATTAGATACGTGAAGTGATAACGATCTCTTGCCTAGAGCTGTTAGGTGTGGTACAAGAAATATAAACGATGTTATCAATAACTTATATATTTTATAGCTTGTTGTATTATTATGGTCATTTATATTAAGTATCGATTTCATTATTTTATTTTAGTACACCCCCTACTGACTTCACACTATTAATATGTAAAACTAAAAAGTTTTTAATAATTTGTATTCTTAAAATCTGCACTCATATACAAGAAATATTGATAGAGACGATTTATTGTTTTTTATGTAAGTCAAAAGAAGCTTTAAGCTTAGTTTTGGGAAAAGCTCTTAAAAGATATTGAGGACGTAATGTAAAAAACACATTTCAAGACATTTCAATGCAAATCCTATAGCTTTATGTTATTTACTAGTTTATTTTACATCATATTTACTCGTTCTTATTTACGCAGTAAGTCACATGGCAAAGGTGAGCCAGTCTTAGTACAACTGAGATGTTATTTCCTTGTGTATATTTATACACTTGTTTTGGTTTTTACCCGGATTTTGTCCTCTTAATATTAAGAAATTGTAATGTATTTTTAAATTATTCTATTCAGGCCCTTTTTTAATGTTCCACTGGGTCTGGGCCTCCCTTTACTACAAAATGGATCAAGCCATAGTCTACCCCGCTGGGCAAGTATTGTGAAAACTTGCTGGGTTTCTAAAGATAAGTTTCTCTCGCATCTCGATGTTTTTATTTGCTGTAAGACTAATTAATGATAATTATGATGGAAATGATTCGCTGTGTAAAATATTAATAGGTACCCGAGATTTCAACCCACTTAACTCAGTGTCCCAAGCCAGCGCGATACCACTGGGTTACAACTGCGTTTAATATACATATGCCATATTATTTAATGATAGTATCACAAAAATGCAGCGTATTTCCGGTGTATCCGGATAAAATTAATATATCAGCGTTCACCTCGCTTCTATTAAACTTACTTTAATTTCTGACAACGAACACATTTTTTGAGAACAACTAATAACTTAAAGCTCTCAATTAAAATATGACAGATAAGCGAAATTAATTTCTTAGAATTTCAATGTAAATGATGTCAAAATTTATATGTACTTATTAATATCATAGATATTATTTAATGTAGCATTTTTAAATGAGGTAAAATGAACACGAAAGTGATCTGGCCATCACACTGAATGTCAATGTTTCCCCTCTGACTGTGACTTGTGGTTTTCCTGTTATAATATCATCATACTTATTTTTGATGAATTATCTAATGCTTGTATTGTCCTTATAGTCTATACCTACAGCCAACGTTTTGTTAATCTACACCTACTAATATTATAAAGCTAAAGAGTTTGTTTATTTGTTTGGTTAAACGCGCTAATTTCAGCAACGACCGGTCTGAATTGAAAAATTATTTTTGTGTTGGATAGTCCGTTTATCGAGGAAGGCTATATGCTAATTAAATCACGCTACGGGACGGCTAAGCGGGAGGTATTTAGTTTCCACTTTCCAGCCTTTAGAACGCGCAAAAAGCCTGTGATTAATAACAAACTAAATCTTAACGTTGATTTGTTTTGACGAGACGCTGAACTTTTTATTTCTAGGAAAGTATGTCAGTGGTAGAAAACTTCAATGGATGAAAGTTATATGTCGCATATTCGAATAATCGCTGTTTTATCCCTAACAGTTTTAAATCTTAAAACTGTCACCACTTTTTAGCTATGTTATTTACATACTTCGTACATTACACAAACTTTGAACTCAATATTACCTTCATCCATTTATATCTTTAATTGTGAATTGATACGCAACTTGTCGAAATAGTGATTGTATAACATTTACCAACAAAAAGCCACGAAAAATGTTCTCCTACAGTTCTAATGGCTTGAATCAAATCGTCCCTCTCTCTAAACTTGTTCAATTAATATAAAACTTATTAGGTAATATCTAAGCAGTTGATTTTGATAGTATTATTAAAATATCTCAGTCCTACGCTTTTTTAGCATTTCCACATGATCGGTGATTGAAATTCCGTTTTCATGAACTAATTTAATAGATAATAATAAAATTGTAACCAAAAAATATATATGGGATTCATACTACTTTAGGTTCATTTTTTAGCCTAGTCATTACACATGTTTGTGGCTTTGACTGTTTCCTCCTGCCTTACGTTAGGCTAAAATATGTAACTAATTAATTCGGTAATTAATCAAAACTACAATTTGCGGTTTATTAGGATATAATTTTAGAACTAAATTTGAATATTATAGGTAGCTATAAGTTGAGCGACTGAAAATCAATTTCTTTCAAAATAAATCATATTTTTTGTTAGCAGATTCAAAACAAATAGCGTTACGTCTTACGTGTCGTATAATACCCAGCAACTAGAGCGATCTAGCTCATTATAGATTATCTTGTTAGACAACAAAATCACAGTTTGGTATACGGTGTCGGAAGTTAAAGGTAGTGCAAATATGCACTCGTATATTAAGACACTTAAAATACCACTATTCTTATCTTGACAGACAGACTATGAATATATCTCTGCCTACCAATGTAGTGCCCTACAATCCTACTGATCTAAACCAAACGTCATCAAAAAGGCGAATAAATATCGTGACAGTAAACCAAATAGGTGTTTTAATCTGGATTACATCTTTTTTCATTTTCATCACACCTAATAAACTAAGCTTAACAAGGCAAGTTAGTGTTAAAAGTTAGCAAGTTAGTAAGTTAGTGTACTCTATTTGCTGGGCCAGCGATCGCGGGTTTATGACCAGCTGGGGGCATTCATTTGTGTGATCAGCAAAAATGTTTTTACTCCAGTCATAGATATTTATATTTATGTAAGGATTTAAAGTAAGATATTATGTGTCATCGACTATCCGGTTACACCGAGAGGTCCTGGATTAGTCCCGGGTCGGGCCAAGTTTACTTATTGAGTCTTTCTGTTTAGTAAGCTTCAGTAACCGCCCGCAGTTGGGAAGCTGGCGGTGAGTTACCCCCGTGCCTCAGAAAGCACGTAAAGCCGTCGGTCCTGAGCCTTAATTCTTACTGGTAGTGTCGAACAGTCGTCCCACCAAAGTATGAGAATGATAAGGAACAAAGAGTGCACTTGTGTCTGCGTGTACACTTGTGCACTAACACCTGTGTATTATAGCTCCTGCGCAGTTGGCCAGTCTCAATGAGAATGGCCGCCGTGGCCGGAATCGTTCGGAGAACATTATTATTTATCCATAACACAAGCCTCATAGCTTAACATGAAACTAGATGGTGTAGAGTATTAATATAACATCATATTTTTAATTTAAAATAGACATAAATGATTTTAATACCGCTTTAGAGCATCAAATCCGCGACCTCCAACGTAGTGCCCTACAATCTTACGTGCTTAACCCATATACAAGCATACAGTCTGTAAGTCCATCTGTACATCGCAATCTATTAACTCCAGTAACGTGATACCCAGTATCATAGTGCAGGGTGCTCGCTGGGTGGGCGGCTTGCGCGACTCATTTGTCAAACGCGCCCGCTACCACGATACGCCCTTTGTGTGGCGCGATTGTATCGTAACAATGCACTGCTTATACATTTAAACTTACTTATTTGTTAGGTCAAGTCTTAATTTTGTTATTATAGTGTACAATTTTGAGGGATTTAAAAAACTGGATATGTTATATTCACTTCTAGATGTTTATGGGTGTGTTTTGAAGGAAATCTTCAGTCATCATAGGATCATTTTTTTTAAAGTTATACTTTCAATTTTTCCGACGTCCGCATTTTATATTTCTAGTTAAAAAATCTTCCCCGTTGCTCAACCGTTATTGATTTAATTTGTCTAATATTGATTTCGATATATTTCCTCCAACATACAATATATAGTGTCCAGTTAAAATATACCTATCTTTCAGAGTTAAGGCCATTTTGATTGGAATAAAATTAAAATTAGTGCAGCTAAAGCATTGACGTTTTATAACGAAGTTAATATCATCATATCAAGAACATAATATATTCTTCAAGATTCAATACTTGTCAATATTTGTTCACTTATACTATACCCAAAAACTAACAAGTTACAAAAATCTCACATTAAAATATTTTAACAAATTAAGCTTTATACTTAAAATACCCTTCAGTTGTAAACAAGTATACAATATACATACAATAGAGTAGAATTCCAGTTGATTTCCATCCAATGCTTGTTTGACACTACGAATGAGCTATGACCATGAACTTAAACATCATTGTATAACCAACTGAGATTGTAATCTCGGAACATAGGTGGCCCTTTTTTACATTTTTTATCTTTGTCACACCCATTTGTTTAGCCATTGTGGCCGCGTCGGTGGTTTTTGTTACATTGTTTTTTGTTCAGACGATAATATTGTTCCCGGATCAAAATGATTAGAATCAGATGGTATTACAAATGAAACCAAGTACGTCGTGTAAAGAATGTCACGTCAGTTTTGTAAGTGTAACGATATTTTAATATTATCTTTTTAATATAATTCGCGGAAATAAACTATAGTGATGTTATCACTTGCATTGTCAAAATTTGCGTTTTAAATTGTAGTATGTAAATTGATCTTTTTATAAGTGTATAGGAAATTATATTAGTATATAATATACGTACTTGTAGATATTAGTAATATAATAATATAAAACACATTACCTTCCTTTGGGATCTAGCACAGTCGAGTAAATGGCCTCTACCATATTAAAAAAGTCATATTGTATTAGTTAGTAATATAAAATAAAAACGCTAAGTTATCTAACCTTCAAAAGTTTCTCAGCTTTAATTATACTGAACGCTTCTTATTGAAGTTTTAATCGATGTTTTACGAAATAAACCTACAATCATGCATTATACAAAAAATGCGTCTTAACTTATTCTTTTGTTACGTACTTTATGGAATTTAATTACCTAATATATAATCTTTCTAGGGCCGCATATCATGCAACCGGAAGAGATACAGAAGCTCTCCGCTCAGAAAATCTGGAAGTTCCTGGAAGCAACAGGACTAAGCGGAGAACTCTAAACTCATTTTAAGGGAGCTACAATGGACCAACACTGGTCGACGTAGCAAGGGCCGACCCCGGCACCAATCCCAAAATATAAATAATAATAATACCTAATATAATTATTCTTGATTTCACACAAAAATAGAGAACTGACAGATATGATTTTCTGATAGATGTAGCTTTTAGATCAGAAAGCTTCTTTTTATTCAGTTAGTATCTTGAAGTAAGTAGTAAAGCGAGTCAAAGGAGTTTTTAATAAAATATTTAAAAATACGATAAAACGGCTGGTCCGATTTGAATAATTTTTTTGTGTTTTGTTGGGGGTGTGTCAGGGGTGATTTAAATATAAAAAATACTGAAAGCCCATCAAAAAAAGAACTGAAAAAATTGAAAAGTTCCGAACCGATTTTATATAGGAACCACTAATTTAAACATACTGAGGGATAATTCTGAGCGAAGCGTGGGCGAGTCACTAGTATTTAATATTTACTTCAGCCATTTGGCTCTGGCATAAAAAGCAGCAGTTAAACAGTAACTAACAGCACAAAAACATTATCCTTGGCGTTATCGAGCTTCGATCTTATCACAATCTGCTTAACGACCCAAACTTATCAACTTTAGTTTTTGTGCCCAAAATAAAACACACAATAGTAATATCAGGATACGTTTTTATGGAAAGAATTTATCATATTTATATTTTAATATATATCTTAGAAAAAGATGATATCGAGCTCTCTATTTATTATTAACTAGCATTTCCCGCGGCTTCGCACGCGTTTAAAGACCGGAAACCAAATTTTTTCTGAGTCGCGCGGTATGGTACCTCGCAGAATTAACGCCCATCCTGCCCGTTTTTGCAACATTTTTGCCTTCCTGGGTAAACGGACTATCCAACATAAATATATTTATTCAATTAGGACCAGTAGTTTCTGATATTAGCGCGCTCTACCAAACAAACAAACAAACTCTTCAGCTTTATAGTATAGAAAACTGTAATTAAGTTTTAAATGTTTTTTCTAGTAGGTAAATACTGTATGTACCAACATACTTTTGAAAGTTCTGTTTTTTGCTTCAAATACCCCATAAATTATCTTTTTCTTAAATCTTATTTATAAGTTAGAAATAAATTAGGCAATTGCCTTCGCTAAGAAACATCATGTAAATAGCCGAAAATGTGCCAATACTGTGATTGTACAAAATTGGCAAGTTTCGACACGTTTGGCACAGAACAATACGCGTAAGTTAAACGGCGCGATGTTTACTACGCGGACCTCGGCGTACAGCCCTAAATCTGTACAAGAAAAACCAAAAAATACAAAGTTTAGAATAGAAACGCGAGATAAAACTATACACATGACTTGTGTAAAAAAAAACATTCAAATTTCTTTCTTTTCATTTAAAAGTTTTGTATTTTTTAAATATATAAAAAAATAAATTGTGGTCCATGAGGGAATCGAACCGGCGACCTTCGCGTTATTAGTACGACGCTCTAAGCAACTGAGGTTCTTGACGCTCGGCAAATGGGCCGTTGGATTTTTAAAGGGATACCTATTTAATATTAATGTTTTATTATGTGTGATGGATGTAACGATTTAAATGTATATTTAAAACATATTAGAAACCTCATGTGCTAAACTTATTAGTACCAACTGATTAGTACCAACAGAAATTACAATAATTTTAATGATTTTAAGTATAATTGTATTTCTTTTTATAGGTGACCACAGCATGCATTAAAATTTTATAAGTTGAGGGATAAAAAGATTTCAAAATTGAATTTAATTACGCAATATTAGAAAATTGCTAAGTAATAGATAAATTTTAAAGAAATAAAATTATTTAACAATATTGTTAATATTTTCATTTTCATTTTGGTTATGTTAGTAGTTGGTGGTTAAATATTTCATATTGGAAATACAAAATCGATCACACTGATTTTTATTATTTAAGTAGTTCGTTGATTAGAAGACTCCAAAAACTACATTAGTTAGAATACAGAATTATTGACTTTATAACATGCACATTTAACCTTAAAAATACGAAAAGATTTTAAAAATTAAACCTTTGCCTTCAACGTAGAGGAAAAGCTACTGTAAAACGAATATTGATACTTCGAGCCATGAAGCACTAAGAAGATGATAGAGATGTAGTTAAAAGTTGGTAAGATCGTATGTTTTGACGACACGTTTGGCTCAGTTTCTATGGACCCTACTTGCTACGTCAGCGGTCGCGGGTTAGAGTTGGCTGGTGGCGTTCATTTGTTGAGAGCGAATGTTTGTACTCCAGTCATAGGTGTTTATATTTATAATATATACTTATTTAAAGTTATAAATGTAGCACAGTACACAAGTCTCGTAGCTTAACACGAAAGTAGGTAGCGCTGTGTGTAATAATGTTACAACATATTTATTTATTTATTTATACATTGCATTTATAGGCTGAAGGTGAATTAAAGATATGCAATAGCTTAAAGCACACCATGCGTTGATACGAGTAGCACATCAAACTCCACAGTGCAAACTAGTAATCGAGGCACAATTTCGTTCGACCAACGCCTTCATTTACATGTCCCATTTCCTAAACGGCTGTTTTCAAGAATACTACATCGGCTGGACAGTGGCGCTATTACACGAGCTGCCAGCGGAACGAGTTTTTGTTATTTTCAAAATTAAAATATATAAGATTCGACGTATGTATGTATGTATGTCTAAACTTCAAAACGATAGATATAATTAGCCATATTACATCACCTTAGCCTAGACTGAAGACTTTTCTTTCGATTCCATTACGTTAATCAAGTTAAATACAATATAAAGGTGCCATACCTCGCATTTAAAATTGGTTAACTTTATTTTCAAATGGCTCCTACCTGTTGTAAAGTTAGACATACAAAATACCTATATTAATATTTAAATTATTATTTATATTATAATGATAAGCTTTTAAAACTTTCAAACATTTTCAAGTAGAATTAGATGAATTAGCATAAAACTTAATTATATTTTATATAGTAATAAAAAATGTAAATTATTAAAACGCTAAAGCTCATGAATTGAGAGGGTATTATAGCACATTTTTCGTTTTTAAAAGTGGCAAATTACAGAATAAGCAATGTGCAGTTATGTTACAGTATTAACATTTTTATGGGCCCATATATCTGGCGGGCTGCCTCGCACAATTGATGACCGTTTTCGATGCGATTTTAATTCATCCGCATTACTTTTTGAAAGCTTCTGTAATTTAAGATTGTTTAAATGTAGAGCCAAAGTTTTTAAATTATTAACAATAGTTCGATGCTTGAATCGGCATGTTTTACATTATTGCACCTACAGCTTGGTTAAGTCACTGTGCCATTAATATGACATAATTCGGCCCTTCCTACCCTTTTAGCTATTTGCTTAGGTATCTTGTAGTCCAACAATACATGTGACTGAAAAATCTGTATTTTTTATATTATTTGGACTAGAACTCGGTCTTGATTGGGGTTTCCCTGTAGTATAAACCGTCCAGGGCAGGGGACTGTGTGAATGTTTCTTTCTAATACATACATTGAAAGCCTATCGCTGTGTACAAAGGGAGGTTGCAAGTGTTGAAAACTTGACAAAATTATTAACAAATAAAGAAATCTATTATATCGCCAATTGTTAAAATAACAGTCTTATCTTACAATAACTATGAATATAAATTAGTCAACGTTATCATCACATATACATATTAATGTTGTGGCGTTTTACGAATAAATAGAATTTTATCGAAATAGAAAGTCAATGAATTATATCATGTAAACAGACCATAGAATATTTTGCATCTATTTTTTTTGTCATGTATAGTACATAAAAAATATGAGCTTCTATAATCTAATTTATGATATATGTAAAAAAAAGATACTAAATATTTAATTCTTAATTTTTCTTATTTGATTCTCAATTATTCTATCCTTAGTTGTGTATTTTTTGTGGTTTTTGTAGAATTCTAGAAGTTCGTATTCTTATTCAATACAAATGATTTATTTAATTTGCCACATTTGATTATTATATTTAAAAAAAATATAATTGAATTGTTTATAATTAAAATGAATAATTTTGTAAGCCACTTTGGTACGATTTTTTTTGTAAATAGTGGGTAGGCACTGTCTGTAACAAGTATATAAACCTCTGAGACGTCAAATATCTTAGTCTCTCCCGTGACCATGATTGCTGTAAAGCATTCGAAACGTCGGCAACCAGAAAAGAAAATAAATCCGCGACAATAGCCGAAAAGATAGTTTCATTTACAACGTCAAATATTTGCGTAAACCAAGGGAAGTATTGTTCATAAAAATCTCAAATAATATACTTTATTAGAAGCAAATAAATAGAGGTTTGACACAAATATTAGAACATATAACTTTCTACACAAACTTATCTTAACTTATGTTTCAGACAATTTTTTTAATTATTTTCCCGATAAAATTCAAAAACAACTCTGTTACTTATTTTTATCAAAATTTAACAAACAAAATTCAATGTGACAGAGTGATAGATTACTGTAATATACACGAAGATAACACTTCATTTATACTACTTAGAATATCGCGTATACATATCAATTACCCCTTATCATAGTTTATATTATTCAGTATAGGCATTGGTATTTAAAATTTAAATATGCACATTTTTTTGTGTTATTTGTAGTTTTCTTATCTATGCAAAAAGCGAATGACTTGTTTTTCTATGGGTTTTGTTTTACTTTGTTTATGAGAGGGATACAAGGTTTAGGTACCCCTTAGTATGGTCGTCGAACTTATGTACTTATGTACCCCCTGGTGGTATTATAAAAAAAGAGGGAGACAAACTACTTTTCATCCCTTTGCGTAAGTTTGCATTGACAGATGCGCGAAAATTTTGTCTATCTAAGCATATCCACAATAAAAATACTATATTCTACTAATAATAATAATGTTCTCCGACCGATTCCAGTCATGGCGGCCAATCTCATTGAGACTAGGCAACTACGCAGGAGATATTACATTTCACAAGTGTACTCGCAGAGACAAGTATATAACATACATAATGTTGTTTCTTTCACGCAGAAACTTCTAAATTGATTTTAATAAAACTTTACAATAACCTCATAGATCAGTATAACACATGATATAAAAAAGTCGCTTCCTGTCGTATGTATATTTATCATTTAGACCTTTTAAACTACGCAATGGATTTTAATGCGGTTTTCATCAATATACATAATGATTTACAAGGAAGATTTATATGTATACTATCTATACATGTATATTGTAGTAGAAAAATGCCGAGAAAATATCTAATTTCTGAGTAATTGATACTAATCGTTAAGGCGAATCTAGGGACCAAGCGGAACGAGGGTGAATCACTAGTAGTCTATAATTTATAAGGATATTGTTTTACACAAGGATGCAATCCGAAGTGAAATGACGACGAATCGCTAGTCTATACTATCTATACTAACATTATAAAGAGGAAAGATTTGTATGTAAGTATGTTTGTAACGAATTGACTCAAAAAGTAATGGACTGAAAAAAATTCTTTCACCATTTAAATGCTACATTATCACTGATTGATGTAGGCTATTAATAAATTAATTACAGAAATTTTATTTGCAAGAAAAAATAAGGATCACTACTAAAACTACAATAACAAGAGAGGAGGAGGAGTGCACGCCGCACATAGTATATGAAATAGGTAGCCGCGCGGCTCAGTATAGTAAAGCTGGAGTATTTTTGGAGAATTTTCAACCCAGCGAGTGATAATGAAGTTTAATAGCGATTAAAAAAATGAACGCGGGCGAAGCCGCGCGTATTGCTAGTCTAGAATAAAAAGCAAATTTAAAGAGTAAGGTACAACTTACATATTGTTATTTAATTAGTCCATAAAGAGTTTTATCAAGAGCCCTATCCGCACCGACCATGTGTCCTTAAAACAATGGCGCGCCGATAAGGCTCGCTTATAAATAATTGGTCTAAGATAACTTTAATTAGCTACGCGATGTAATCGGCCGTATCTCACGCCAGCACAGGAAGGCGATAATACAAGTAATTAATTTTTGTTAATGAACGCTCGATGTTCGCAAGACATGTGTGTCACTATTTTGTTGTGTTTTGAGAATTTTTCTTTGATAAGTTGAGAATAAAGCGTTTAACCCACCCATGTATAGGGGTAGGTTAAGCTATAAATGTGTTCTTTGGAAGCATTGACTACCATGGAGTATTAGATGATTGTACTGACCAAGTTCCTTCCGTTCTACGTGACATTGGTGAAGTAAACTGTGATCAACTGGCACGCTTTGAAGCCATAAACAAAATAATTGAGTGAATTGTGATAAAAGCTAATATTAGATCTTTAAATCAAAAAGATGTATATCGGGTTCTGGAGTTTTTTACCAGTATTAATTAATAGTGTATAGCTTAAATACACAGGATTATTATAACAATATTTTTTAAGAATAATAATAATAATGTTCTCCGACCAATTCCGGCTACGGCGGCAATTTAGACTGGCTAACTGCGCAGGAGATATTATAGTGCAGACACAAGTGCACTCTCTATTCCTATCACTCTCATACTCCGGTGGGACGACTGTTCGACACAACCAGAGAGAGATAAGGCGCAGGACCGACGGCTTTATGTGCTCTCCGAGGATAACTTTAATATCATACTAATTAAAGTATCAAAAATAATATAACAAACTAACAATATGTCGCGCAACAATACACGGTATCGATATTATTATTTCAGTAAATATTCTAATCAAGACAATTATTAATATCCATATAATGGAGTTTCCAACTACGTACATAATAACAAAATATTTGATAATATTAAAGGTAAAACCGGCACCCGAAATTATTATATTTATAATGAAATAACATCACTTTCGGTAAATTATAATAGTAGCCATTCATCATTATTAAAAATATAATCTATACTTAATATTATAAAGAAGTAAAGTTTGTTTGTTTGTTAAATTGTAAGGGGTAATCTCGGGATCTACTGAACCGATTAATATTAATAAATCACCAATAGAAAGCCACATTATTGCTGAGTGTTATAGGCTATATAAAAAACCGAAAAATAAAAAGGCTTTTACGTGGTAGTCCGTTTTGCAAAGTGAATCGGAGAAAAAACGGTCGAATGAAAGCGTTTCTTACGAACGCTGCCTTAACTATGAAAGATATATTTTTGAGTTCTAGAGAAAAGATGTGGAGCTTGAAAATGCCTACAAAAAAGTCAACGACAGCATATGTCTAACTTAAACACTCTGTACTAAAAAGGGATTATTAAAATTATGCCCAACGTAGTGGGCACGGGTCAGCTAGTAATAAGTATTTTGCCAATTCATAAAATAAATAAAAAATAAAAATTTATTCTAAAATAAAAAAATCTGAGGCCTCCCTTATCACCTAGGAAAATAAAAAATAGCCGACGACCTATTCTCAGACCTACCACAAAAAAATCATCAATATCGGTCAAGCCGTTTCGGAAGAGTTCGATAACAAACACGAGATTTTATATTATAAGATAATATAGGACTACATCATCATCATCATCATCAGCCCTTACTAACGTCTCACTGCTGGGCACGGGCCTCCCTCAGTACGAGGGGGATCAGGTCATAGTCCACCGCGCTGGCCTAGTGCGAGTTAGCGGACTTCACATGTCTTTCGAAAACTTGTTAGGTTTTCTCAGACATGCAGGTTTCCTCACGAAGTTTTCCTTCACCGTAAGACAAGTGGTAATCATGATATAAATGCTTCGCACATGAAAATATCAGAGGTGCGAGATCCGGACCAGATTCAGGAACCTTTTTCTCATTGTTTGTTAACCGATTTTTCAGTAGGTATTGTCAAGATTTAGTTTTTATTTTATTTTGCATATAGTTGTAAATATGTTAGGACATTAACGCACAACACATTCTAGTTCTATGGTAAGCTACGAGGCTTGTGTTATGGTTATCAAATAGTTGATACCTACACATATATTACTTTTTATCTATACTATAATATTATAAAGAAGTAAAGTTTGTTTATTTGTTAAATTGTAAGGGGTAATCTCGGGATCTACTGAACCGATTTTAAAAATTCTTTCACCAATAGAAAGCCACATTATTGCTGAGTGTCATAGGTTATATAAAAAACCGAAAAATATTTTTTTTTTTTTACGTGGTAGTCCGTTTTGCAAAGTGAATCGGAGAAAAAACGGTCGAATGAAAGCGTTTCTTACGAACGCTGCCATAACTATGAAAGATATATTTTTGAGTTCTAGAGAAAAGATGTGGAGATTAACACTCTGTACTAAAAAAGAATTATTAACATTATGCCCAACGAAGTGGGCACGGGTCAGCTAGTATAATATATATTGTAAACATTAATAATATATTATGTTATAATGTCTTAACAAAATTGCAAACACCTATTTTTTATTTAGATACTGATTATACTTATACCTATAATTATTAATATAATGTGTCCTTCAAATTTATAACAATTATGGTCAAATTTTAACCATTTTTTTTTACTTCAGTATGAATATATTCTATAAAACTATACAGTATTTATAAAAAGAAAGTTTACTTTACTAGTTTAAACTTTCCTATAAAGTGTTATTTGCTCAGATCCCCGCAGAAACGATAAGGTATCTATAAGTGCGATTGAGTTTTATAGCTGCGGGTGAACGCGCAAACAGACAAATAATGTTGTAAACAAACCGGTTTATTTATTGGTGCAGTATACTTATCCATCAATTTTTTATTATTTTAAACAATATATTTAATATTATTGAAACATCTTATTGAAATAGCAATAGTTATTATTATCGATACATATAGAATTCTTGTAAGTCTGTGACCATATTACTACTGGGTAACTAACTAAAAACTATTGGACAGGTTTTGATGTAGTATGATGATAGCTGGTTATCCGGCTTAACATTTTATACTACTTTTTTCATCAGTAAAATGAATAATTTCTGATAAATCTATATTAACCATCTAAACGTATATATAGATGAACCCAAGGGTTAATAGCTATTTATATTATTTATTTATTATATTACTAGCAAGTCACCATTACCTCTCTCGGGATTCGAACTTTGCTACCTTTCACCAATAAGTATATCTCTCAGCGATGTGCTATTTTACCGCAGTAAAGAGTATTGCCAGCAATCATTATAGCTCGTCAAAACATATTAAGTCACTATTCATTCATTCTTAATAAGAAATTATCTTTTTAAAAATAATATAAAGTTTAACTCAATATTTCTAGTTAAGTTTTATATTTCACGTCGCTATCTTCCCTATTACCGCTTATCAACGCAAAGCCTTGAGTCGCACTGGCGATACCATCTACTCTGAAATACGGGACCGATAAGGAGAGGGAAGATACTGAATATATTGCATGTAAGTTTAGAAGTTAATGTTATGGTAATTATAAGTTACGTATACGTTTCTACGTTTATAACATCTTTAAATGGCGTATGAAAAATAATTTTCCTGTAAAGAATGGTATATTATATGTAGATATATAAAAATTAAACTTAGTTCTCGTGATGTGGTCACACACATACAGACAAGAATTTTCAAAATTATAGATTCAGTCTTTGTATTGATAATAATGACCATTTCAATAAGATTTTACAAAAAAAATACGTACAGATTTGACTCAGCCATAAATTTTTCATTTGAATGTAAATAATGTAAATAATTTCAAAAATTAAAATAATACCATAAGTAAATTCCAAACATCAACCAACCAATATTTTTTTATAAATATTAAATGTAGTTTTCACTTCAGTGTTTCCGTTTTCCTTTCATATCGTTAAATTTACCATACAAATACATTCTGGCTTCACGCAGGAATCGAACCAGCATCATTCGTTTTATAAAAACTAAAGTTACAAAAATGAAATTACCATAATATTTACGTTATAAACACGAATAATTCTTTAAAAATAGGCACGGCACCTTGATAGCGATCTGTGAATTTATTGCTGATAAGGCCACGATAGCGCCCGCCCGCCCGAGATGCGATGTGATTAAATACCAAGCTTTATCACCACCTTGGCTTGAAGGAGAAGTAGGTTATGAGTCACTATAGTTTGTACATAACACATGAAAAAAGATTTTAACTAAGCTTTAGAAACTAAGTCGATGCGAAAAGGGACATCAATTCGTTTTATTTTAATAAAATGTATGAAGATTTTGATTCTGATTCAACGTAAGAAGCTGTAATGTACAAATAATAATGGTTAGCTCTTATGAAAATTCGACTTAGCCTCCCTCTTTTGGGATGCATCCCTAGGTATCGAACTGCCGCTGAGTTAGTTGAGGTGATCTATAATCAAAATCCATTTTGACAATATATGAAAGAGTGACAAACAAACGTAATTATAAATTTTCGAAAACAAAATAATTACTATATTTATACCTCTATTTAAATACGTACATAAGAAAATTTTAAATACAAATCAAAATTTAAATAGTTATTGTATTAAATAATATTCGTATGAAAACAACAGAATTTATATATATAAGATAAGGCGGGCGGCGATAAGATAGCGTCCGCCCGCCCAAGATGAAATCTGATTAAATAGCGCGCCTTATCAAAGCCCCGGAGCTTGTGAACAGAGTAATGAACTGAAGCAGTGTTTGTACATATATTTTTGCAATAAACATAACTTTTGTCATTAATAGCTATATATATTTTACTTTATTTTAATGGGTGTAATTCAATTTTTATTAGTTTTTCCACTTTTAATTTTCCTTTTAGCTCTGTTATATTCTACACTGTATTTTATGCAAAACACACTATTTCAGTACATTTGGATAAAAGTAATGAATGAAATTATAGGTTATTTTGTCAAAGAAACCCTTGTGGCCAATGGAGCTTTAATTTTAGTTTTATTGATAAGGTTTTTTTGAAATAAGCTTTTCGGAGTGTGCTTTACATAATCTTTATTCTAATATTATGTATTTGCCGTCGTAACTACTTTAATTGATTGGATTGATGATTACTCGTAATGATGTCTTTCACCGTATGTCAAGCATTAGTCATGTCAAACATAACCTCCTCCTTTTTTGAAGTCGGTTAAAACTGATTCACGCATGAACATTTTAACCTAACCTTTAATTTGGTCTTAATACGTCGTTAAAAGCGCTCATAATATCGAAAAGAGCTTAAAAAGTTTTACACATTATAGTGTTGTAAGTATATATCATTGATTAGGCGGAAGATAAACTGATAAAATCTGCCCAACACTAATGAATAAGATAATGTTGACGGCTTATCAGCTAGAAATTTTAAAAAGATAGCTCTTAAGTATTTGGTTTTAAACCAATGAATTAATTTAAAAATAAATGTCAACAAACGACAGGAAAGAAAAACAATCTAGTTTTAAATATTTTGTTTCTAAGTAATTATTATCGGTGACATTAGAATGTATTTTACAATCGATATTGCTAACATTAAATTAGAGTATTATAATGTAGATTATTGAAAACTAAACAAATACCTGGATAACAGGTTATCACTACATAGTATAAAACAAAGTCGCTTTCTCTGTCCCTATATCCCTATGTATGCTTAAATCTTTAAAACTACGCAACGGATTTTGATGCGGTTTTTTAAATAGATAAAGTGATTGAAGAGGAAGGTTTATATGCATAACTAGCGGATCCCGCGGCTTTGCCTGTGCTAAATCTAGGTAAGAGCCCGAGCGAAGCGAGGGCGAGTCGCTATTTATGTTATATAATATAATTTAATTTATAAAATCGCTACGTCAATCCTATAAAGCGTATATTTTGGATTAAACTCGAAATACGATATCCAAAAAAGGGATGTAGCATTTTTATTACTTACGTGTTACATATTCAACTCATGATAAAAAAACCCTTCAGAAAATAATATATTTCTAAAGAAAAGTCTCGGTTCCATAGTCTCATTAAAGATAATAATTATTTTTGCTATAATATATTATACTGAGAAAAGTTTTAAATAATTTAGCCTCTATATTTAGTTTATCTACACCGAATATGAATACGTAGGGTAGTAATCCGTCAAGTAGATGAGATAAAACTTGAACTTTTGCTGTTTATGCCTCCACATAACCCCGCCTTACATAAGTTACTACTTCTATTATATATTTAAATGCAATAATTATATATGTAACCAATAAAATAAGTATATGACTAAGTCTACAATAAAAGAAAAGCCGTAAAGTTAATTTATTTCGTTAGGCAGTTTTAATATATATCATAAAATACAAACAGAAAAGGCTCAATTCATCAATCCTCAAATAATCTACTACGATTTGAAGTAACAAACCCTTTTAGTATAGAAAAATTTATAACTAACTAGCGACTCGCGATTTAGCGCGAGCGATGCCGCGGGTACCGCTAGTTATTCTTATAAACTTTCCTCTTGAATCACTCTATCTATTAAAAAATCGCATCACAATCCGTTGCGTAGTTTTAAAGATCTAAGCATACATAGGGACAGACAGCGGGAAGCGTTTGTTTTATAATATGTAGTGATGGAAGTCGAACTTATAAAGTAGAAAGCGATATGCTTTTCCTGAAGGAAAGCTTAAAGTTCAAAAGTTAACGAAGACTATTACTTCATTCCTTACTATTGTTTAAAGATAAGAAAATATCGAGATAATTGGATAACTAATATCACACAAACACAATAGTATACTGTCACTATAAAACTCGTTATAGTAGGTTTGATTCTTGTGCAAGGTATATCTTTTTTGCTCAAATAAGGTAATAATAATAATACTCATTAACTGATAATTGCGAATAACAACTTTGTAGTTTTGCATTATTGTTTTTAGCATTCAGTATTATAGCAATTTTGAATTTTGCTATTAAATAGATAGAGAAATCAATGCTGAGTATTGAATACTGTAATAATGTGATAAAAGCGAGTTAGTGAATACCGCACTGCAGGAAAAATTAATTCCATATATAAAAATGAGGAAAAATGACTGCATAATACTAAAAATATAAATAATAAATATTTAACATGTATTAACAATAATCAAAAATAATATAAAAGTTAAGTAAAGCTGTCATAGCTAGAAACAGGTAGTTCTGCGTGTAGGTTCACTTTACCTTTAACTATTAAACAACATTACCTTTTGAAATATCACCATATCTATGGGTGCCGGTAGAAATATTTCCAGGGTGGTACACCTTCTTTTTCACATTAAACTACTAACTAATCTTTAAATGAATAACTGTATAATTTTTCTTAAGATCTTATCTAACGTATTTCTGAAGATATCTTAATATAAATGACTTTGTATCATTTTATTTGTTAAAATTTTTCTATATATTTTTCTTCGTGGCAGGGGGTTGCAAGTGCACCCTCGCACCCCCCACCCATGCTACGAGTATATCTAAATATGAAGTCCTATAAGGTATCCAACAAGCAACTCACTCCACTGATAACCTACTTACCTGCAAAGAAAAAAAGGTAAAATTAAATAACATTAAAATATCATTACCCGCAAGGAGTCACGACCCCGAATGACTGCAATTGACCTATAAATTTATTACCACAATATATAAGCGTAGAGCGACTAAGTAGGTAATATTTATGTACCTACTAGTAGTAAAAAGTCAAAATTTCTAATAATTATATAATAAACTGTTTATTGGATAAAATGGACCTACCACTGAGATGATTTAGTCTTTGCCCATTTCTGGGTAAACCTACATAAGGTATTATTAGTACTTAGTGAAAAGTACAGGGAAATTACAAATTCACTTAATTATATTCATATATGTACGAGTAAGTTATGATGGAAAGAACTCAGGATGAATCATTCTTCAACCTTTTTCCTGAATATAGCAATGGAACAGTATGCCAGACCTGTATCTGTAGTAGCTTTATAACTTAGTTAAAAATGAGAGTATTAGCATTAATAAGTTAATTTTAAGAAATTAATACGTCAATTATTCTATCGAACTACTATACTTTCTTTAATTTTATTTATATTATAATTAAATTCTTAATAATTATTTCTTAAAGCTGAAATAGTTGAATTGATTTGGCGAAAATTTTGTACATAGCCAAGGTAGGTTTGTTAGGCACCCACCCCAAAGTGCGTTCATCTTATCGTGATGGAGGGCTCAATAGCGTCCGGCAAGCCAGCCAGGCGCAAAGCTAAGAAACGCACATTAAGGTCGCAAACTTCGGCTCTGTGGTCTGCTTCAGCAGACCTGCGGTCGGGGCGTCGTCGTTAAAGGCGATTCCGCATATTATATGCGATATGTGATGCCCCATACAGTGGTAGCCCAGCGGTAGCGCGGATAACCGAGTGATGCGGGTTCAAATCCCGATCTTGCACATCTGATATTTTCATGTGCGAATCATTTCTATCATGATTACCACTTGTCTTACGGTGAAGGAAAACATCGAGAGGAAACCTGCATGTCTGAGAAAGCCTAGCAAGTTGTCGAAGGACCTGTGAAGTCCGCCAACTCGCACTAGGCCATCGCGATGGACTATGGCCTGATCCCCCTCGTAATGAGGGAGGCCCGTGCCCAGCAGTGGGACGTTAAAAAGGGCTGATGATGATGATGATGATGATGCCCCATAAAGACGGTGGAAGTCTTGTTGATTTTTAACAGGTAGTACTGGCTTTTCGAGCTAGTAAGCCCCTCATAACCTGTTAACTACAGGTGGTATGCGTAAATGCATTTTCCAATAATAAAAAAAAACAAAGTAAGGTACAATGCTCTTAGGCACCTAGCATATTAAAGCGAAGCGAAGTTATTATAATTTCTACTCAATGAATTTGGTGTTCGCTCTTAGCTCACACCACACCCGTGCATTAGTATATTAGGCTTGTATATGTTATTTCTTGAAAAAATCTGCAGTAATATGCAAATTAGATGCTATCTTGATCAAGACACACGCGCTCTAGCATGTGCAGGAAATGTTTTGTTATGGCACACTAGTTGTCGCTTTCGACTTCACTTGGAACTCATAAGTTTTTTAAAATAACTTATAAAATAAGGCCGATTGTGTGTAATTTGTGTGGCCGATCATGAAGTAATTTGGCAGTGTATCTAATTTTAGTGAAAACTAAGCTTAAAAAAATTCTATTTTTAATCCATACTCATAAATACTAGTACTTGTATTTGATTAGTCATAGTCGTTGGTATATAAACTTACAGAAGTGTAAAAATTTTTATAAAATAACCCATTTGATTAAGTTAGTAACTATATGTATCGAGAAGAAGGTAATAAGTAAAATCAAAGTATTCATAGTATTTTCTTCTAATATTCAAGGCTACCAGTTCGACTCCCATTTGATACAAAACCGAATGTACTCAAAAACCAATACTTTTATAGCCAAATGATGTATATTTCTTTAAATGAACATTTTTTCATATTGTCTACCAAACAGTCACCATAGGTTCTCATTAGTGTTATTGTAGTGTGTGTAGTATGTAAGTATATTATGTTAAGTCCTTATTCAGCATTAAATCGATGTATTGAGCATTGGCCGTTTTCATATTATTAAAGTGGGGAAACTCGAGTATAACGGACGTGTTTATTTTACCTGTCATGACTACTACTTAACTGACTAACACCCCACAACACATGGCGACCCTGCCATAGAACTGGCGGAATCATCATTTTTTTTTTTTTTCTTCAATATCTCTCTTCATTCGATACCCTTATTTGAACATGGGGAAAGGTCAAAGTAAAGAGGATGTTAAAGAACAAGTTATCATCGCGCAAACATCGTCTGGTGGCGACAATCACGGAGAAGCAACCCTGGCGCACATGAAGTCTAATAATATTCTTCTATCAATTATCTGCGGTTTCATTATTGTGGGGGTGCTGATTGGAGTCTACTATTTATACAAGAGGTGCCATAAACAGTGGATCCAGAAGGAGCTGAGGAGTGCGGCCTTGGAGCGTATCCTGTCGCGCGTAAGCTACCGCCGCCGTGGCCGAGATGCCCGTGACCGCTGCGACGACATCGAGCCGCAAGTATAAAGTGTTATAGTCCTAAAGTGCGTGAGTGCGTAGTTATACGGTATGTTATTGACAATATCAAACTATTATGGACTTTAAAAATAACATAAGTTTTCTTTAAATTTGTTAATTCTTTAAAATTAATTTCTTTAAAATATTGTTATTAGCTTTTAATCACTAAGTTTTTCTGATTATGTCAATAGAATTAGAGTTAACTACTATATTTGAACAGTTGAAATATCTTAAGGAAAATATAATTAAATTAGGTCCTAGTAGGAGAGTAGGTAGTAATTTTGAAAAAAAGGTTTCTGAGGCAAAGGCAATTTATAAAAAATTTAAAGATATATTGAAGTGCTTACCGACTGACGTTTCTAAGAAATGCATTTTATTATGCGCTTCTATTGACGAGACTTATTATAAAATAATATCATTTGAGGAGAAATTTGATTCGTGTAGTAGTGGTCAGTCAGAGATAGAAAACATGTCTGGAGAAAAGTTTAGTTTAAAAACGGCAGTTAGCCTCTTGCCTAAAATGACCGATGACGAACAAATTACGAATGATCTTATTGACTCAATAGAGTTGTATGATTCGATGCTCTTAGATGAGGATAAAAAACTGTTAATAAATTTTGTTTTAAAAAGTAGATTATCCAGCGGAGCAAAAATGCGTTTAGAAAGTTCTTATAGTTCTATTAATTTACTTTTAAAAGATATGCGTACACATTTGCTCACTCGAAAATCGGATACAGCCTTGCAATCGAAGTTACAAAAAGTAAAGCAGGGTGATAAGTCTGTTCAGGAATATGGAGATGAAGTAGAAAAGTTGTTTGTGGATTTAACAATTTCCCAGGCTAACGGGGATCAAACTAAGTATAAGGTGTTGCAGCCTCTAAATGAGAAAAATGCCATTAAGTGTTTTTCGGATGGATTAAAAAAGCCAACGAGTAAGTACCATAATTGCGTCGCGTAATTTAACTTCTTTAAAAGATGCCATCAGAGTCGCGGAGGATGAGTGTGGCTCATCTTTGAACCACAAGGATCAGATTTTCTCGTATAATAATAATCGTAGGAATAGGCGTAGTAATAATTTTAACTACAGCTATCGTGGATATCGTGGTCGAAATTTTTCGACATATTATTCAAATCGACCGATGTCGCAATACCGACAGCAAAGCACGTGGCGCGGAAGCGGTTCACGCGGAGCGTCGAGTTACGGTGCAGCGGGACGCGCTTACTCTGCAAATCGCGGTGCATCGAGGTATGTCCATAATTATCGCGGTAAACGTAATAATAATGTGAATAATTCTAATGATAGAACTTTAAATCATTTTACTTCGAATGACCAAGGTGAGGAAAACGATAATTTAAGTCAGTTTTTTCGTGCCTAATCAGATTTTAGCTTGTGACAGCATTAATTGGGTTAATTTTAAAATAAATAATTTAGAATTAGAATTATTAGTAGATACAGGGGCCTCTTTATCAGCGATTAAATATGAATTATTATTAAGCTTAACTAACGTAACTTTACATAAGAGTGAATTAAGTATAAATGGCGTAGGTGGTAGTTTGAAATCCGAAGGTTTTGTCTATTTGACATTAGAATGGGAAGGATTTAATTTTAGTCATAAGTTCTACGTATTTAGGAATTTACCATGTAAAGCTATAGGTATATTAGGTCAAGATTTTTTAAAAATAAATAAAGGTGTCATAGATTATAATACAGATGTACTATCTTTAAGAGTAGGTCGGAATAAGGTATCCTTACCAATGCATTACTATAATCATAATTTAACAATCGGACCGCGATGTGAGGTAATAAAATATTTACCTACACACGTTAATTATGATTGTGTCATATATCCAAAAGAGATAAGGCAAGGAATTTTTCTAGCAAGTGTAATAGCTAGGCCAAGAAACGGTAAAATACCCATAAGACTTTTGAATACGACGGATGAGGAAGTAACATTGAGTATAAATGAGCTAGAAATAGATTCATTACAAAACTACGACTTTTGTAAGTTTGAAAGACCGAATGTAAGTGTGGAACGAGTGCGAAAGTTATTTTCTATGCTTAATTTACATTCATACCTCGGAAAAGACGAACAAATGTCAATTGAACAGATATGTGCAAAATATTCTGATATTTTTCATTTACCAGGTGACAAACTCACAGTAACAAATATTTATGAGCAATCTATACATTTAAAGGATAATGTAACGCCTGTTTATAAAAAACAATATAGAATACCATTTTCACAAAAAGACGAACTTAATAAACAAATTAATGAGATGTTAGAAAATGAGATAATAGAAAAAACGAGTAGTGAGTGGTCCAGTCCGTTGTTGTTAGTACCTAAAAAGGAAGATAAAAACGGGAAACGTCAGTGGAGAGTAGTAGTCGATTATAGGCAATTAAATGAAAGGATACAGGATGATAAGTTTCCACTGCCTAATATAACAGATATATTAGATTCCTTATCGGGAGCTTTTTATTTTAGCCATTGCGATTTAAGCCAAAGTTATTATCAATGTAGTTTAAAAGATGAGTCAAGAAAATACACAGCTTTCACTACCGGCATGGGACAGTTTCAAATGTGTAGGTTACCTATGGGGTTAAAAATCAGCCCTTCAGCTTTCAGTAGATTAATGACTATAGCAATGTCAGGCCTTAACTATGAAAAATGTATTGTTTATATGGACGATTTAATAATTTTCGGTAGAAATCTAATCGAACATAATAAAAACTTAATGACTGTATTTTCAAGATTACGAAAAGTAAATTTAAAATTAAATCCATTAAAATGTGAATTCTTAAAAAGACAAATACTTTACTTAGGACATGTGATATCCGCGGAAGGCATGTTACCGGACCCTGAAAAGATTCGCGTAATTGAACGCTACCCGACACCGGAATGTGCGGATGACGTCAAGCGCTTTGTTGCATTTAGTAATTATTACCGTAAATTTATTCGTAACTTTGTTGAAATAGTTTTACCATTGAATAAATTATGTCGAAAAAATGTTAAATTCGAATGGACACCGGAATGTAACAACGCGTTTGAGCGCCTTAAAAAATTACTTTCTAATCCACCTGTATTGGATTATCCAGATTTTTCATCAAAAAACGAGTTTATTTTACAAACTGATAGTTCAGGTTTTGCTATAGGGAGCGTACTATGTAATGGTAACGAGAAACCGATTGCATTCGCGAGTCGAGGTTTGAATAAAGCTGAATTGAATTATGCGACAATTGAAAAGGAGCTATTAGCCATTGTATGGTCGATTAAATATTTTAGACCTTATTTATATGGCAAAAGATTTGTTATTAGAACAGATCATAAACCGTTGTTATATTTATTTAATATGACTAATCCATCGAGTCGTTTGACAAAGTTTAGACTTTTATTAGAGGAGTATGACTTTAAAGTAGAGTATGTTAGGGGTAGAGATAATGTGGTGGCAGATGCCTTGTCTAGGATAATTATAACATCAGATGAGTTAAAACAAATGAATAGTAAGATGGTGTGTGTGTTAACTCGAGCGCAAGCGAGAAAGAATGAGAGCAAGATTAGTAATTCTTCTACTTCTAGTGATTGTAGGACTGATCAACCTAAAATTGCTGAAGTACTTAAGAAATGCGATTCAGATGTAGAGTTTATTATTTTACCTGACCAGAAACTGCGCAGTATATTAAAAAATCGAGATGAAAGCATGCTTATTTCAAGTAAAAAAAATTTATGTTATTGTAAGAGTAAGAATACTATATTTGCAAGCCAATCTTCTTTATCAGTATACTCGCGAGACGATTTATTGAAAGAACTGGCAATTTTGTGCAAGGACTTAGAAATAAAAGAAATAATATTAATGAAAACGCGTAAAAATAAAGAATTTATTGAATGGTTAGCTAAATATATTTCTAGAAATAAAGAAAAGAATTTACCTAGAATATGTATTGTAAAAGACGTACAAAGAATATTCACAGGTGACGAAAAGAAAGTGATAATGAATGATTTTCATTTATTACCTAGTAGTGGTCATGTAGGTGTGAGAAGAATGCTAAATAATATTAAAAAATATTATTACTGGCCTTCATTAGAAAAAGACGTAAAGATTTATGTAGGTAAATGTACTCAGTGTCAAAAACAGAAATACACAAAAATTCATAAAGAACCATTGTCTATCACAACAACAGCATCATCATCATTTGAAAAACTTTTTTTGGATATAGTTGGTCCTATTGATAGGGACGATAGTGGTTTTTGCTATATCTTAACACTACAATGCGAGTTGAGTAAATATGTCGAAGCTTACCCTTTAAAAACCAAAACAACTACAGAAGTAGCTAAAATTTTTGCTGAAAATTTTACTTTACGGTACGGAATTCCAACAGAAATAGCTAGTGATAGAGGTACGGAATTTGTTTCTAAAGTAATTTCAGAGTTGTGTAACCTTTTGAATATAAAACAAACAATAGCATCAGCCTATCATCATCAAAGTATCGGAGCTTTAGAGAGTACACATAAAGTACTAGGTTCTTATTTACGAATACAAACAAATAATCACCCATCGTCTTGGAGTTCATGGTTACCATATTGGAGTTTTTCATATAATACTACTGTTCATTGCGAAACGAAATATACTCCATACGAGTTAGTTTTTGGACATTTATGTAGAATACCAAGTAATTTATGTCAAAAAGTAGAACCATTGTATAATTTCGATAATTATGTATCTGAATTTAAGTATCGATTGCAAAAAGCTCAAAATGATGCGAGAAATAATTTAATTAAAAGTAAAGAGACTAGAAAAAATAATTACGATAAGTCAATTAATCCAATTGTTTACAAGCCAGGTGATTTCTTGCTATTGAAAAATGAAACCGGCAGTAAATTAGATACTTTGTACTTAGGACCGTATGTTGTAATTGAAGATTTGCGTCCTAATGTAAAAATAAATATGAATGGAAAAACTGTAACTGTTCATAAAAATAGAACAAAACTGTATAAGGAATAAATAGTTTTTAATTTTAATTTGTATTCTTATAAGATAAACTATTTAGTTTGATTGAGTAACTATAAGTATATATATATAAAAAAAAAAAAAATGTATATGATAATTTTTTTTTTTTTACCCTTTGGGGGATGATGTAGTGTGTGTAGTATGTAAGTATATTATGTTAAGTCCTTATTCAGCATTAAATCGATGTATTGAGCATTGGCCGTTTTCATATTATTAAAGTGGGGAAACTCGAGTATAACGGACGTGTTTATTTTACCTGTCATGACTACTACTTAACTGACTAACACCCCACAACACATTATCGCCTCCATTGCTGTTGAATAGCTATCGGCTAATGAGGCGATATAGCGGGTTCGAAACCTGTGATAGTAGTTATCTACACCTGCCTTATGCTAACCTTGGCGTGACCTTCGCTCAAAACTAAGAATTGTTAGGAATTGGAAAAAACGAATTGTAAGCTACATACATATATCATTAAACTACTACGCCGATAGCGATATTTATTTAAAATAAGTTATAAATTAAATCTAACCATGAAAAACTTGAAGATTTTAAAGTAAAAAATCGAATTATATTAGTTTTTACTACTTCTAATAGTCTAATAGCCCGAGTAAGGTCTTGGAAAGTATGAAAAATGAATTTGATTAGTTGAATAATAGGAAAATTAAATGTGTTTTGTATTTGTATAATTCTTGTAACAATCTCATAGATCATAAATATTTTTCATAGTAGACCCATTAGTAGGAACTGTCAAAATAATCGAACGGGTATTCGAATAGTTATTAAAAATCGATTTCAAAACACATCTAAATATAGCTTCTAAATTTTTTCTTTAAAACCATACGAGTAGTCCGCCGAGTGTGAACTTGCATATGAAATATATTCAATCTGTGAGCGGGAGATAAGGCTACCCTGCGAGGCGCTAAGCCGTCACTTTTGACCCTCACTTGCCTCTTGACTTTACTTATTATTATTAAATTTACATCATTTATCTTATTAATTATATAAAAAAGCTAAATACACCATAAATTATGCGGTAAAAAATACATTGTAACTGATATTTGTCTTGTATTTTTTTTATATTTTGTTTTTAATTTTAATATAACCACAGATCACACAATATTATAATCAAAAAACTAATATCAAATTGAAGTTTGACTTTAAACCAACAAGAAAAATAAAGAAATATAGTTTTATAAGGTCATTATTTATTAGTTATTTATTTTTTCTTAGACAATTAAAGTACTCATATAATGTTATTTCCATACATATTTTAATATATACATATGTACATACATAACATATCAAAAACTTCAAGTATAATCTCCCAAGTGTACAAACCCGTCGCGAACCCTAGATCGTGATAATAAAATTATTATTATTCCTGCTATCAGGGCCGCCACCCAGCGATGGTATCGCGCTATCTCACCGCGCCAAGCGTCGCTTCACCCCCTTCGTAGGGGTAGGAAAATAATATCGATATCTTACTAACTTTTAATCGTTTACTTTATTTATGAATATATAAAGTAACAATCTGGTAATATAAATGCTGTAATATTTAAGATAGTGCAACAAAAATTCTTAAAGATAATTATATATAGTTAAATATAAGGAAAAGTTGATTAAATATTTGTAAGAACTTAAACTTACTCGTATAATATCCAAAAAATAAGTTACTTATTTAGTAAGTATATCTTTAAAATTTTTAATTATTTAGTCCAGAGCAATCACAAGAATGTGATATAATTAATAATGATGTCGAATATTATCATTTATTGTAATTATCTAATCGAATAACTTTATCGATATCAAACCATCACTGGGGGTGTAACCTGTGGCTGTACCACGAGTTTGTGTTGTTAACGTGAATTATTTAACTGTAGTAGTCAAAGTATGAATTAACTAGCGATTTACCCTTGTTTTACTTGTGTGAACCTCTAGGACTAACAGCCTATTAGCCATAGGTCATAATCTATTTTTGTATTAAACTGCATCAAAATCTGCCCAGATAGTTTAGCTTGAACAAGTGATAAATATATATGCACAATATTTTCATAAATGTCAGTAGAAACAAAGCGATCGCTAGCGAGTATCGAGCATATCGATAGTAGGAGACGTTACTGCGGATAAGAATAAATACAGTGGCGTTGGGCGGAATGTTCTAATACATCCTTATCGCAGCACACACTCGCACGCCATCACTACTCATTACACAGCAAATCTCTGGAGGTTTGCAAACATTTATCAAATGGATTTTTTGGAATGGAACGCTGGATTGAAGTTTATCTCCAACTTTGTTTCGATAGAATTTTTAACTGGATTCCATATTGAGTTTACTGACTTTTGTATATGATGTTGCGATTGAAAAATACTTTACTGTTTCATTTGTTTCGCTTAAAAGTTTTTGTATTATTATTTCTTTTGTTTGATCCTACGAATATTATAAATGTGAATGTTGGAAAAAATTCAAAGAATAGATGTTTGTAACTCTAATGATAATAGCTTTCAATTAATGAAAGAGTTAATAGAAACTCTACAATCATTTAAAGATTTTTTGGCTATACATATTTAAAAAAGAAATATTTTTAAATTTTCATAATCATAGTGGGAACAAGAAACCATGTTAAGTCCATTGCAGTTTATCGCCTAACGTAATGGCGTCGCAGAAGTTATATACGAGAACGTATATAAACTTTATTTTATACTATACTATAATAGCGACTTAACATTCGTTTTCAGTCTATATACTAAACAATATCCAAATAAGTCCAGCTATTTTAACATGAAGTAACAAACATACATACAAACTATCACATTTACAATACGTATTGCGATAAAGATGTGTTAAACAATGACTAACTTCTCAACGAACTAACTGAAAATACTTTGCAAGGACACTCTACGCGGAACAACGCTATCATGGTGGAATAAAGGCCGCTCCACTTCCTTACATTACTGATACCCTTATTCCAATGATAATTAACTTTCAGATAAACCTGTACGTGTGACACGTCTTTTCAATGAATTTGTTATCTAAAGTTGCAAAAAAATACGTATATTTTTAATTTAATAGTTTAGTAAGTAGGCCTGAACCCACTCGTATTATTGAGACTCGATACATGTTATAAATAATTTAAAATACTGCTATTAGCAAAGGAAAATCACTGATTCATATACCACTATAGAGTGTCATAACTCATAAGTAGTCTTATTTCATATATGTTTCCTGCGTCCATAACATCCCCCTGCTGGACGTAGGTCGTTAACACTGGGAAGATCAGGTCATAGTAAGGGGCCTGCATATATCTTGTAAAAAATTTCTTCTCTTAGACATGCAGGTTTCCTCACGATGATTCCTTTCAGCATAAGACAAGTGGTAAACATGGTGTAATTCGCACATGTAACTGTCATATATGAGATAGGTACTAGCAATACGCGCGGCTTCGCCCGCGTTTATTTTTTTAATCGCTACTAAACTTCATCCGATCACTCGCTGGGTTGTAAATTCTCCAAAATTACTCTAGCTTTAATATACTCCTGAGCCGCGCGGCTACCTATTTCATATATTATGTGCGACGTGCACTCCTCCTCCTCTCCTGTTATTGTAGTTTTAGTAGGGATCCATATTTTTTCTTGCAATTAAAGTTGCCTATATTAATCAGTGATAATGTAGCTTTCAGATGATGAAAGAATTTTTAAAATTGGTCCAGTACTTTTTGAGCCAATTCGTTACAAACATACTTACATACAAACGTTTCCTCTTTATAATATTAGTATAGATATAGGCAAGCCCTGGGTTTTCAACTTACCTTACTCGTTTTCCCAAGCGATCGCGTTACCCCTATCCTACCACTGACTGTAAACTACCTGAATACCTACCTACTAAACTTATACAGTACTTACGCTTTCTATACATAATATTAACATTGCCTATGCGATATAATCAAACGGAAACACAATCTGTATTTGTGTAATTATGCTTCCGTTTCTTAATTGAAAAGACTTAAAATAAGCTTCTCTTAAGGAGGAAGCTTTTACGTAAATCGATATAAATTTATCATTTGAACATGCTACGTAATAATAGTTTGATTAATTTAAATTAATAAAATATGTCCTCTTAATAAATATAAATATATATAAATATATGTTGGGACATTTACACACAGCACTATCTAGTTCCACTATAAGGTACGAGCCTTGTGTTATGGATACTAGAACGTTGATATACTACACATATAAGTTTAAATACATATATATTATAAATATAAACATCCATGACTGGAGTACAAATATTCGTGCTCAACAAATGTATGCCCCCAGCGGGACTCGAACCCGCGGCCGCTGGCGCAGAAAGCAGGATCACTACCCACTGAGCCAAACGTGTCGTCAAACTCTTGGAACGATAGTGCATATTCGAATAGTATCTTAGAGGAAACACCTCCCTGTACTTATATTCTGGAATGTATAAAAACTGATATGTTTATTTTTCAAATATAACATTTTTAGGTGTGAGTTGTGGTAAGAGTTAAAAGAGAGTCAAATTTATGATTATCATTAACTAGTGACTCACCCTCGCTCTGGTCGGGTTAAATCCCTAGGTACATTTTAACGTTTAGTATATATCTCACAGAGATTATATATATTTATGGCAGTAAAAAGTATCCTAAATGCTAATACAAACCATCTATCATCACACTAAATGATACTACATTATACTCGGTAACGCACTGAATAATCTTTAAAGTTTTTAATTAAACGTTAGAATTTCTTTACTTTTGCCACTAAAGAAAATATATAGTACTTATTCAATTATGCATAATAAATTGTTACAAAATTATTAATTCTGTTAGAACATATTCTAAGTTATCCTAAAACATAAAATTCGATATAAAAATATCGAGATATAAGAATATGCAAATTTCATCCCATTTCTTCTCCAAACGTGTAATTTTCAAATGTAAACACCAATGTAAAGATTGAAAATTATCCAATACATATACATATATTTAAAAGTACCTAGGGACCTCCATAATATTAGTATACTGTAATACGAGCTTATTAATTACTGTGACACGGGCGTGACGAAGGAAAGACAGTTTTTTATGGAAATTAATTAAAAAGATGTTATCAGTGAAGGTGCGCCTGGGAGCCCCGATACTGATAACGTGCCCACCTTATTCACTGTTCACTGTACAGTATACAATGGTGTTTATTTATGCTTTACGTGTAAAATGAAAATTTTACCAACGAAAATGATTAGTCGTCGTATTTTAATGAGGCCTGTAAATGTTTTTGTTCGACTAAAAATGGGGGTAATGAGTTCGAGTGTATGTTTGTTTGTGTATAAAAATGTCTTTATTGAAAAACACAATACATTGGTACAAATTAACACAGCCCTAGCTCCTGAACTACCTGTGTTTCAGGAGCTATTATGTATGTTACATAATTGCTTTTTTTATCTTTTTTTTCTTGTATTTGTACCACTAAGGTAACTAGTATAGTAAAAATCAATCATCAAATCCATAGAAAATTCGTACAGATGTAATAGTGATAAAAAAAATAGATTTGGAAAGAATATTGTAGACTTACGAATGGATGTACGGTTAGTTTTAAGTTTTCAAACAATTATTTTTGGCTTTTTCTAGTTATTCTTATACTTAAATCATCACATTTTATACATCAACATAAAAAAATCCGAAGAAGAATTATTTGCATCGGTCTATAGCTTTTTTTAAAGTGAAACTTCTTTAGAATCTTTGTGATTTCAAAATCGATAAAACAAAAAAATAAGTCTATAGTACCAGGCGCTCAGAGACGGGGAAGAGTCAGCCTTAGTTAGATCTCGCCCACCGCGAGTCAGTGACATTTCTAACTCTGTCTAAGTCTAACTCGTGGGTGTGACCTTGGCGCCATCTCCCTCTCTCAACGAGCTTAGACGGGGTTATTAAGTATAATTATAAACGAGATTTAAATATTAGTTTGCCAAAGAAGTTTTACTTCTGACATGTGTACTTTGTACACACACACTTTTTTTATTATGAATTAGTCCTTGACTAAGTTCCACCTGATGGTAAGTGGTAACGCAATCGTCGCACTTATTCAGCTGTCACCTATTCACTCTTGCCTTGAAGACACACATATTGCTTTTGAGTTTAACAAGACTAATGGTAATTGATTCCCACAAATATTATTAGATAAAGATTTATTAATTACCGGAACCATAAACGATTTACGATAAACGGTACTACGTTTTTACGGTAACGGTAAAAGTAAACGTCAGTACAAATATGTTTAACTAGCAAACCCGACTTCGTTAGTCAAATATATAAAACGTGTTTTAACATTTTCTAATATAATAAAAGTAGCCTAAGTTAATCCTTATAACATTAGCTATCTGCGAGTGAAGTCACGTCAAAATCGGTCCAGTCCAATCAGACCAGCCGGCAGCCAGACAAAAAATTGATTTTTTGTACCGTCTCTATATCCAGACAAAAAAATCATTTTTTATGTAAGTACAGTTTATACTTTCATATGCATTTAGTGTAACGCTGTTAATTTGAAAATAAAAACAGACATTTTAATATTATTTATATGTACTGACGCTATAAACAAATATATGTATTAAAAATCTCAAATTTATTCATAATAATACCTGTCCAACAAAGTTACATTTATAAAACGTAAAAAAGCATTTTGTTGGTGCAAAATGTTTTAATTACGGAGATCTCGGTGTAATTTGGCGAATTACAAGCGATTCGAGCAGAGGGCGCTTCGAGGCAATTTCCGGCGCAACAGGCGTGTGAGGAGTGACACGGTAAATTTAACCCTATCTCTTAAACGTTAGAGTATATTTTTAGTTGGAAAGATATACGATAAAGTAAAGGAAGCTGTAAGACAGGACAACGTTGTCTGATGAACAGTTCATATCAATATAGATAATTTACAATATCTTTGTAGTTTCAAATAGTGCTAGCAATACATTGCTCTGTCATATAAAATGGGGGGTGGGAGTAGGCGGTTAATACTTGACGACCTCATACCTACCACTTTATAACAAAATTATTAAAATCAGTTGAGCCACCACAAAAATAATGACACGAATTATTTACGAGTATACATATTAAAATAATAATTGTGACTTTGTCAACACAACTGTCAAGTTAATGCCTTTCATAAATTAAAAAAAATATGCACTCACTTCGGCTTAGTATGCTCAAGATTTTAACTTTATACAAAAAAAAACACAAAACGCACAAGAGAAGAAAAGGCTTTCCTTTGTCTGGAATTAAAAAAGTTACACCTACCACTTTTGATAAAATATTCAACACAATACATAGCAAAATTTTCTCGATTTTCCGTTAGCTTGTCCATTATCGCAAAACAACACTTTTTCTTTATTAAGTACTTAAAAGGTATTGATTCTTTAAGACACACGAACAGATAGAAATTGCAAATAAAATAAAAAATAAAATTAGTAATAATATTAGTATTATTATATCCTTTTAATCAAGTTTTCAAAAGGAAACCATACATTTCAATTATGATGGAACTTTTTCAGGATTGGAGAGTTTCAGGAAGATCATCTTTTACCCAAGCACTAAAAAAACTGCCATAGGATAAAATAATAATTACTTTAAAATCGCTATTAAACCTTTTTATTGCAAAAAAGCTTTATAGGTACGTATTAAGTAATGACTAAGCCGCATAGAAATTTTCATAGAGATTAAATAAATAAATAAATAAATATGTTGGGATATTTACACACATCACTATCTAGTTCCACGGTAAGGTACGAGCCTTGTGTTATGGATACTAGATGGTTGATATACTACACATCTATAAGTTAAAATACATACATATCATAAATATAAACATCCATGACTGGAGTACAAACATTCGTGCTCAACAATTGTATGCCCCCAGCGGGACTCGAACCCGCGATCGCTGGCGCAGCAAGTAGGGTCACTACAAACTGCGCCACGCGTGTTAAAGCGAGGCTTAGCGGTAGAGTGTAATACGCTTACGTGTACATTATGGGGTGGATGGGCATGATTTAGCTGTATTCAAGCACTGTGGTTCTGCCATTGATGAATGTGAAGGCAACACAGCGAGAACTAAAACGGGATATATTGATGACCCCAGTGGTCATTGAAGCTTAAATTGGGCAAGTTGTATGAGATATTTAATTTACAACTTCAAAAAGGAGGGTTAAAATTTGATTCGTATGGTTTTTGTATGTTTGTTACGTTGTGTTCCGCCAATTATGAATATATTTTGATTATTCTTTTTTTTTGGTAAGTCATGCTCACTCACTCACACAGAGGTTCTATATGAATTATTATCGCATTTGCAGCGCTTTTTGAGAAAATCAGCAAAAAGCAAGAAAATACACTTACTAAAACTTGAAAAATTATTAAAAATAAACAAAACTGATTTTACACTATACATATACGAAGGAACTAAAACAAAAGGAAAAAAATATTTTATTTACTTCTAAGTAGGTACACTAACGAGTAACTCGACAGGAGCGATGAGAAATCAGGTGCACTTAAATCAGGTAGACTTTCGCAGGCTCTCCGAAGCCGGGAGGCCCATCAACTTCCCGACTCTGAGCGGTTATTGGGGTTTTTTAACGAAAAAAACTCATAGCTCGATCCGGGATTCAAACCTGTAACCCATGAATTTACATGCTAGCCACTAGACCTCGAAGGCAATTTCAAAATATATGTATACTAAAAATGAACAATGTCTTAATTCATCGTCTATACTCAGTCCAGTGGTTTTTAAAATGCCCCATTGAGAAGGCGTTGATAACGTTATCGTCACGCGCAATTTGGCGCGATCGATCGAACTAACGACATCTACGAAGATACGGGGGTTAGGTATAGAGTGACGGATAAATGGAAGGAAAAGGAAAATTTTGACCTTATTATTTAACTCACTGCTAACAACGTTGTTTCGGTTAAACATGTGGTAAAAACTACATAACTGTTTAAAAGTGAATTATTAAAAATATCCCTCTTCGCTATATAAAACAAAGTCCTCCGCGCCTGTCTGCTGTTCCATTCTGTTTTCTCTAATGGATAGAGTCATTCTCGAGGTTTTTCTCTGATTTGTCATTTATTTGTATACTTTTACTAGTGGAACCCGCGGCTTCGTTCGTGCTATATCTAGGGACGATCTTGAGCAAAGCTAGGGTGCGTCGCTAGTATTAAATATACCTTCCCTGTTTATATTTTAATTTTTTCTCTGTTATCTCATGAACGATGGTAAATTAATTACAAACCCAGTAAACAATTTAATGTTTAGAAATAAATACCTGTTATCTCATGAGCGATGGTAAATTAATTACAAACCCAGTAAACAATTTAATGTTTAGAAATAAATAAATTTAAAGTGTTTTATTAAATACATATTCAGTTAGTACTCAATATACTATACGGAACTTATAATAAATTAAATATTTAAAAAACAAGTCACCCTTTTCTATAACATTTGAAAATGTTGTTATATTTTAATCATATTTTTAAAGAATTTTAATTATATGTAGGTACATGAATAAAAAACACGAATTTAAAAATTTTCATATCTACTATTTAAAAGTATCCCATTCTGCAAGCGCTGATAAGGTTATCGTCACGCGCAATTTGGCTTGGATCGAACTAACGACATCTACATAGTATAGTGTATACGCTGTAGTACTGGAACACTAGGTAAAAACCGGAATTTACTTGTGAATTATTTTTTAAAATACAAGAAACTAATTTCTATTTAAATTATGTTTAGGCCCTATGAACTTCCGCATTCACAATGTATCATACATACTAATTCTATACGAGAGACGAAGGTGGAAAGGAAGGAGATTAAGTTCTTGATAGCTTTGCTGAAAACTTAAAAATCTTGGAAACACATTGTAGTTGAATTAATTCTCACTTTTGGGTTTAAAAAAAACTTGGAACAGTGAATGAAAATATAGTAATAAGTACTATAAATCCAAGAAAATGTAACGTTTTTGAAAATCACTAGGTAATGTTGAAAGAAAGCTCATGCTCAATAATTGGAAGGAATAAATATTCAATTCTTATGTATTAAGTCCAGAATGTTTGTTTTACTGCTGGGCCTTCTTGCAATGCAAGACACTATGGTCCAACACACCAATACTAGTTGGCGCACTACCATATTTTTTAAAATCCTAGGTTTATTTTCAACATTTTCAACATTTTCAACAATAATTTCTTTTTCTGTAATACAGTAGTATCATGTTGGAAATGATTAACACACGAAAGTATCAGAGAAACACCTGGGATTAGAACTCGTTTTACTTATATTTTCAAGCGGGCTCGTTACCTAGGCTACATAGCCTAATTATTATTATCAAACCCTACGAAATTCCTTTACTATATTAGCTTCTAAGATTTGACGCAAAACTCACCTCGTGGGAAATATAGATCTGCTATCAAATATTATATTAAAAATAATAAGTACCTAGGAAGGATTTATAGCGCTTTGCTATCGGCCAGGTGAAACGCGAAACATTTTATATGAGATTAGAGTGAGTAGGACCAGATTGATCATGTGGGCCGACGTTATCGCGCTCTTGACGGGCTACGATCGCCTATTCCTATAGGCAATGCGAAAATCGGCCTACGCGTTGTCCAAATCTAAAGAGATAGTTATGGGAAAATAATATTTTGTATTTCAGGCTTTGTCTATAATTTATTGTATTTTACATACAAAATTATTAAGATCTTTTATCATTCTATTTTTTTCGTTAAAGTAATTATGCATAAAATAATAATTTATCTTTTGCAATTTTTAGTATAACAATTAACAATAACAATCAGAAGTAATACACCTAGTTTTTTGGGAGTTAGTACATATACGTCTATTTAATACTCAAAAGTGAATAATAATATTTTCCGACCTAAAAGTTAAAGGTATAAAATTATAGCATATTTAAGACACGTCAAGTCAAAAACTCGGCCTATATCGTTTCATCTCATAGACTGTCAGTTCACCTGTTTCAATTACTACTCTACGTGGAGTGGCTGTATCGGGTTAATGGCGCGCGAACTGATAAGCCCCACCCTCCCCCACATAGTATATCAGAAACTTGCAGATCCCATCGGGGTAATTGTGTGGTAATAGATAACACTTTGTCTTCTTTGCCTTGGAACTTTGTGTATTATATTACTGTATTGTTTTATGTATTATGAATGATTGTTCAGTTTTCTTGGCTTTTTGACGACACGTTTGGCGCAGTTTGTAGTGACCCTTCTTTCGCGGTCGCGGGTTCGAGTCCTGCTGGGGGCATTCATTTGTTAAACTCGAATGTCTGTACTCTAGTCGTGGGTGTTTATATTTATAATATGTTTGTATTTAAACTTATATATGTAGTATATCAACTATCTGGTATCCGTAACACAAGCTTCCTTCGTAGCTTACCACGGAACTAGATGGCGCTGTGTAATTATGTCCTAACAAATTTATTTATTTACTTGAGTTTAGGTAATGTATGTAACTCGAAAATGCTCATTTACTTATAATTTAATATGTTTGTATATATGTGAAGTCTAAATGAAAGTAATAAATGTAACTATTTCTAGCTGATCTGAAGATGGAACCAGGTGGTGGACAGAGGAATTCTTTAATGGCTACCAATAAACTTTATGAGATAAAAAATCAATTAATATCAATATTATTAATAGATACCCTCATTCATTATAAGAATATTTTAAATTAAAGATAATTTATTTTAGCTGACCCAAAATGTTAACGGATACATAAAAAATTATGTGCTTGAATTCGGTACTCATAACTTGTGACTAACATGAATAAGCGATATAAGATACGATAAATATAGGTATACTTTGAATCTTAGACACGATGACATTTTTAAATCGCTTACGCTTTTCGAAAACTAATAAATATATTAGGCTAGTAAAAATAGAATTTAACCTTTTTATTTATTTTAATACTTTATTGATTTATCCAACATTTTGGGAGTTGTCGGCTGAGAAAGAAAAATCGGTTCATTAAATCATAAATGGTAAGTTTTACAATAAAGTTTCAATAACTTTTGCTCTAAAATGCATGGTTTCTGAGATATAGGCCAAAAACTTTGTTTCAATATTGCGCTTGAAGCTCCACCTGGATCTGTCAGCATTTTGGATCGGCAATTTAGTGCGATGTTGACCAAAAAACAACTATTTTTACTTAAGTATATGGGCAATAAATAAGTCTATCATTCAGCATTCTAGTACAATTTGTGATTTTTTGTTTCCATTAGTCCTATTCTTAAAATCGATCGACAGCTGTACTTTATACATCACTGGTGTGTCAATTTATTAGGTAAGACTTATTTCGCGAGAAAATTTTGAATATTATCTACATATAGATAATATCATTTTAGAGACATCTAAATATATAAAAGCGAAAGGCCTCGAACGGCGAACTCACTCACTCACTCACTCACTTACTCATCACGAAATATGAAAAACCGCTTGACGTAGAAAGATGTTTGACCTGCCTCCCTACTCCAATTTTAATACATAGTAAATAGACGTCCGCTAAGAACAAATTTTACGCGAGGGCCGAATTGAGGAGGTCTAAGGGTACTCGCATGTTTGTTCGAAAGTCTTTCGTTTCTTGTGATACAAACATTAAATTCGGCACTGCACCCAGGGACGAAACCGAGCAAAGCGAAGGATGAATCGCTAGTAATTATGTAATTTATACTAGAAAATACATATTTTTAACATCAACATATTGTGTAAATAAACACGTTATCTATACTTTGTATCAACGATTTGCAATTGATATTGATAAATGCTAATGTGGCTAGTGGACGCCCTTCACTACACCCACAGTAGCTACCGGTAGAAAATATTAAACGTTGGAATCACTGAGTAAATGAAAATATTATTGTGTATATAATTTTTAGTAACAAAAATATTTAATTTAAATATTGTTTTGTTTACATGATGAAATATATTGGATTCAAAGTAATTTTATACTATTTCAAAAATTTCGCGTGATAATGCTTGGAAAAATATCTAAACCCAATTAAAAGTGTCTTAGTACACTTTGTTACTTTAATCGTAATTTTTTACTAAATTAAGTTATATTTAAATTAAGTGTCAGTATGTATGTATGTATGTGAGAATTCTATCACCGGCTCGGAAGGAATTTCAGCTGAAGGCAAGCCAGAGAGTAGTCTAAGAACTCAATAGTTGCCTTTAAAATAACATATTATGTTTACAATATTATATTATACTAGCTGACCCGTGCCCACTTCGTTGGGCATAATGTTAATAATCCTTTTTTAGTACAGAGTGTTTAAATAATTTAAATTATTTATACTAATATTAAAAAACTACTTTTTGTAACTTAAATATAAAAGTTAGACATATGCTGTCGATGACTTTTTTGTAGGCATTTTCAAGCTCCACATCTTTTTTCTAGAATTCAAAAATATATCTTTCATAGTTAAGGCAGCGTTCGTAAGAAACGCTTTCATTCGACCGTTTTTTCTCCGATTCACTTTGCAAAACGGACTACCACGTAAAAGCATTTTTATTTTTCGGTTTTTTATATAACCTATGACACTCAGCAATAATGTGGCTTTCTATTGGTGAAAGATTTTTTTAAATAGATCCCGAGATTACCCCTTACAATTTAACAAACACATAAACTTTACTTCTTTATAATATTAGTATAGATTAATTATCTACTTATCCTACATAAGACCTAACTTTACTACTACTACCTAATTGCTTAGTCCACATATTAACATCTGAAAAATTATGATAGTATTATAAGCTTAACTTAATAATATATCTTCAATTTTTACTTAAAATAGAAAGATTCAATAACTAAACTTGACCTAACTCGGGACTCGAACCCAGGACCTTCGAATATGCAGCTGTATATTCGACATAGATTAAACCTGGGTATATCACTAGCTATTTACAAACTACATAGCTAATTATTAGCATGAAAAACATATGGTAGCGCAACTCGTTTTCAAAGTCGATAAGAAGCATATCTTGTTTAAACAATTTGAAAGCAGTGACACACGTGCCGTATCGTTCTAGCATCGCTGTCGATCAGCTAACGACTGTTGATTTGTAACACCTGTATATTATGAAATGTAACTTAAAACATTTAATTATCGGTACTAAGTAACTTGATATTGCCTAAATGTTAAAATAATATGAACGTTAGTTGGTTCATATCTTAAGAGATTATAAGTATGTAATAAAGGTAGGTGCTTTCGTAGATGTTGTATGGAAAATGCATACCATAGTATAGTTTTGAGCTCTACAGGTTATGAATTACTTAGTTAAAGTATTTTATTTTCAAGTAAAACTTAAATTCACTTTTGTAATAAACAAAGTTAAAAGATAAATATGTTGGGGCATTAAAACACAACACCATCTAGTTTCATGATTAGCATCGAGGCTTGTGTTATGGATATCAGATTCGATACACTACACATATGCTTTTTAAATATTTATACATATATTATAAATGTAAGCACCATGGCTGTAGTGCAAACATTCGTGTTCAACAAATGAATGCCGCCAGCGGGACTCGAACCCGAGCTGAGCCATATGTGTCGTCAAAATGGAGAGAAAGATTATGTAATAACCGAACTGATTTTGAAGTTGTTTTTTTAAATACTTTTAGAAAATGGGCTAAAGCAAAATGAACGAAGTCGTAGACAAATGCTAATGCGAAACATAATTACAAATGAAAATACTGACGTGCCTTATCTCGTAAACAGTGAACATTAGCATATGATACATTGTTGATAAGTTAGCTGGATAGAATGTTGTGTAACGAGAGACGAAGAAACAGATGTAAATATTAAAATTAGTTTACGCTAAAATTAGTATGTTGTTTATTATATACACCTACGAGTACTAGTACTGTCATAAACTAAAACAAAACAACGGTATTTTTAAAGTAAAATTTATTTAAAGAATGAAAATTTATTACTAAATTAATTTACTGCTCTTTACATTGCAGAAAATATGTAAGATACAAAACATTTTCATTTAAAAAGGTTTCTAATTGAAGCATTTATCACATCACATACTTAGAACATACTAGTACGTACTTTATATTTAAAAACCGATCAACACGACTACTTATCTTTTGATTACTCAACCTTCACAAAACAAATTTTAACAAAAAACTTTAGAAGTTGTTAAATATTTATAACTAGAAGTCCAAATAATCGAAATTTTACTTAATTATTCCGTCGATAGTTAATGAAACGAAATCCGTTATCGCAAAATTTGTCGCAAACGGGAATCGAACGGATAACAAAAGCTCTATCTGACACCTCCGCCCTTATATTTATTGCAAATTATGGCCGCTATCCACCCCATCTCCAGCTCTCGATAATCGACTTCATATGGACGTGAGAATAATGTGGCGATGACTATTTATTTAATATTTGAATTATAATGTTTTTAACTACTAGTTCTATTTTTTCAATACCTGTTACCTTACCTTCATTTATAAACATAAATAATATTAATACAATTTGTGTGTTTTCTTTGCATTTAAATACCAGCATTTCCCGCAGCTCCACTCGCGTTCTACGGACCAAAAATAAAATTCTTTGACTTTACATATTATTATACCATTTAACGTTATAAAGCCTAGAGCCTTCCTTGATAAATGGGCTAACTAACACTATAAGATTTCTAATTTAAACCAATAGTTCCTTAGAGTATCACGTTCTTCAGCTTTATAATATTAGTATAGATATACTCGTACTTTATGCATAGTGTTCAAACTAGGCATACATTTGTAGTATACCTTCAAACTGTTTACCTGACAGACCTATCTACGGTTCGAAGAGTGATATAGATACTTTTTGATTTATATGTAGTTTTTCTAGAATATTGATAGATTACAAATAATTGCTTCAGGACATCTCGTTAGGTACTCACGAGACAAGCGAGGTTAATCAGTCGTATATAAGATACAAACATTAATAATAGTAAGAAATATGTATAACATAATAATGTTTTGTAACTGTCACAAAACTCGCAATCATCTAAAAGTAACAACAGACAAAAAACCAAAGATAGGTGGCTATTGCCAAACAATACTTGAGTATTATTAGGCAGTGGTCATCTATTTTTGTTTATTAAAATGACTAATGAACTTAAATATTATTATTAAGCGCATCCATACTAGTCTCTCGGACAAGCCTGCTTCTGACACAGGCGGTATAACATTGATACGGACTGATTTATAAGCCATTACACTTATTCCCGGCCTTAACTGATCAAGCCGATATTGAAATTTTAAATCTCGTGAAACCTAAACGTTATAATGCGATCGTCTGTGAGGAGAACTAAGAAATAATATTGGGAAGTGAAAAATTAGGGAATACTAAAATAATTATGTAACTTAGTTACTAATTTGAGTCTTAACAAGCTTTTGTAAAAATATATTTTATTTTATATAATTTTTTTAATTTCTAGACTAAAGTTAGTATTTAAAACTCAGAAATGCGATATCATCGTACAAAATTTCATCAAAATAACAAAAAACAGACAAAATTTCTAAAAACTGTCTGAATTCGGCCTCCGCATATAAGATTTTCTAAAAAAGTTTTAAATCATAATTTCTATATTTTCAAAAGTAAATGAATATTTCTCTTAATTAACTAATATTTAATTGTTTGAGCTTAACTTGTGTGAAGCAAAATGACAGAAGAGAAGAAGCTATAAATATCTTCTAAGTGCGAATTTAACCTAAAGCGACCTCCGCCAAAGAACAAACAAAAGATAGAGAAAGATATTATTAGATTGTTAGTTATTTATATTTAGTAGTAGTACAGGAACATTCTTAAATGAGGCAGGCAGTGTCGGCATGCCGTCGTCGTGGTGTCGTAGCGATAGCGAGACGATCACGTTACGTTATCGTCTGTGTCACATTGTTCGATATCGAGACGTGCACTTTCGTTTTGATATACAGGGTTGCTACTTTTTTAACTATCGTGAAACTGATAACTTTGTTACATTATATAGTTTCGGGTTCAAAAAGTGTTAATAAATAATTAAAAACTCAATAATCAAAAAAGAAACGTCTCTCTCAACTAAAAAGTTTTTCATATATATGTGCAAGCAAATTTTTGAAGAATTACATAGAAGTTACAACGGTTTCTTTCAGTGAACTAGCAGTTAGTGTATTAAACGCCAGTTAACTCGTAACTAACCATCTCCAACCCTACATAGTCGATAATTATACCCGATAGTGCATTGTCCTGATAAAGTTGTTATTTGTTGATAAAGAGAAAGTACTTATCACTATTTGTAAATACGCTCACGTTAATTAGCAACGCGGGGTGACTCGACCGACACTTTATCAAAATGTCATCGTTTCGATATACATTCGTTTTTCTTTTATTAATTTAAAACGGTGTTAAAATGATTTCAATTAACTATTAATTACATGGGATTTTTTTTAGTTTTAAAAATGTATGTTATTTCCTTCCTATCTGGTGATATGTAAGTAAAAGTAATAAAAACCGTAAATTCTCTAATACATTAAAAAAACAAATGTAATGTAGTTACATACATATGAAAAAAATGTAACTGGTGTAGGTACATTAAATATTTATTGAAAAAACTTATTTAAATAATAATTATTATCGAAACAAAGGCTAAATCTATGATTTTTAGACATTTTGTCTGTCTGTCTAGTCGTCAAGAAAACCGTTGTACATATATGGATGAGATTTAGTAACTTAGTTATTCGGGCAACGTAGGTATACTACGAGTAAGTCACTAATGATGCAATGAAATCAACCTACATTGCATTTTATTATTAATTTAATTATTGCAATTGCCTTTATTTATTTCTAAATGAACAGTATTAACTTTTTATGTAGTATTATTATTTCATTGGAAAATTCCAACAAAATTTTATTGGTTTAGTATTTTTAAAGCATATAATGAATTGTGAAGCATAATAGAAAGTTACGTCATATTTTCTTTTTAAATTAAAAAATATATATTTATAACAATACACTTGTATACTAGTAGTACTTGTTATAAAAAACTTGTTACTATCAACAATTTTTATCACAAATAAGCGTTCATTAAAAGTAATCGAAATGACATAAATACCTACAACAACATTTTGAATAAGTGAATATATTCATCCTAATAACATTGTGTTTTAAGGGAAGGTAAGCTTCATTTTCGGTTTAACGATTGATAAGATAATCATCATCATCAGCCCTTTTTAACGTCTCACTGCTATGCACGGGCCTCCCTCAGAACGAGGGAAATCAGGCTATAGTCCACCGCGCTGACCTAGTGCGTGTTGTCGGACTTCACATGTCTTTAAAAAACTTGCTAGGTTTTCTGAGACATGCAGGTTTCCTCACGATGTTTTCCTTCACCGTAAGACAAGTGGTAATCATGATAGAAAATGATTCGCACATGACAATATCAGAGGTGCAAGACCCGGATTTGAACCCGCACTCGGTTATCCAAGCGAGCGCGTTACCACTGGTCTACAAAATTTTAGTCGTCAGAATACCATAATAATGTAATCATTGCTTTACCTTTTAACTATCTATCGTTGATTGCACAATATAACAGATGATGGCAGATAGAGTTGCGTGTGGTCTCGCGTCTTCCGTAATAAAACTGATATGATAAGCATGTAAATGAAATGTTTGTATCGAAATTTATCCACCAAACTATCGCGACCCCCGCTTTTAATGGGAGCGAGTTACAAATTGAAATAATTAGTAACTTTGAATTTAAATAAAAATAAGATATGTATGAAAATTAGGTTTGTTTATTTCATGTTACACCATTATATGTAATTCTAGAATATTTTGTAATTAAACTAGGATTAACTTGTTTTTTCCAATGATACTGCTACTGATATGCGAGTAAAATTGCGGGTTACAGATAGTATTATGTTAATATTATAAAACGGAAGAGTTTGTTTGGTTGAGCGCGCTAATCTCAGAAAGTCCTGGTTCGATTTGAAAAATTCTTTTTCTGTTGGACAGTCCGTTTATCGAGAAAGGCTATAGGCTATATTACATCATGATACTACCAATAGGAGCGGAGCATCAATGAAAAATGTTGCAAAAACGGGAAGAGCGTTAGTTTTGCGAAGTACCATACCGCGTGACTCAGAAAGGATTTGGTTTCCGGTCTTTAGAACGCGTGCGAAGCCGCGGGAAATGCTAGTATTTTTTTATGTATGTACATAAACTTAAATTCTGAGTTGAATCTGTACATTTAATATTTTTTGGAAAATCTTATCGATACCGACGCCAAGTCTATAGTTTTCAGAATTTTTTCGTAACCGCAGCACAAAAAAGCAGTGGAGAGATTTTGATGAGATCTACTTATCCGGGTCAACATATTAACTTTTTAAAACCATGGTAACCGTTTAAACGAAGCTACGGACGAAGCCGAGTAGAGTGAAGGTGATTCGCTAGTATCTAACATAGCAAGAAATATTTATTAAATCGATTTTCTTTGCTATTGGATATTGGTAGGATAACAAATAATTATCCATATAAACTATATTATGATGACAGGTTGTAACTTTTAATGTGTCAAAATAGTATGAAAGTAACTACCAGTCATCGGTAGATAGAGTTAATGAAACTGGCAGTAAAACGAATAGAAAAAAAAATGACAAAACAAAAGGTAGGTGCGTGTAAGTGGGGGACAAAGGACTGAATACTAAAGAACCTATTTCACAACGCAGTATCTTATTAGAACTTAAAATCTTTTAAAGTGTAATAAGACAAGCTCGCTATTACACCGCCCGAAATACCGCATGCATACTCATTTGCAAGGCGTACATAGTAGTGACGGTTGTCAGCCGTCGCGGTGTCATGGGAAGACTTTCGAAGCATCGAAAATCATAGAAACAGAAAGAATTTACTTTCGTCAGCCCTCAAAGAGCGATATAACAAGACAAAGTCTCCTGCATCAACTCTCTGTTCAATCAATAGATGAATTTCTTCTTCGTTGCCAGTTTTTATTTTTTAGCAGCAATAACTAATACACTCCGCATTTTGGTGTTTGTCTGTACAGTAAGGCGGTCAGTATGATACTAAAACGAGCCACGCTGAGCCTCGGCCCTGACGAACTACCCGCTGAGCTATGAGCGTGACTCTAAAATCAGCCTTACTTGCTTACTCTTATTACACTACGCTAAATCTTAATAAGACTGTCTTAATACTTGGAAGTGTAATAAGAAGTCTTAAAGAAAGAAAGAAGTCTCTTAAGAACTAATTGAAGAGCTTTTCCAGGTATTTTCAAGCCTCATCATCGTGTCAGTTCAACTGTACAAATAATTATATTATTATTTTAATGCTATCTTGCAATAGGTATCATAATAGTTGTTTAAGAAATATATGAAAATGGATTCAATTATATTTATAATTAAAATATATATTAGTGAGATATATCATATTTTCATTGAGATAAAAAAGTTATTATTAAGTTTTCATTGTAGCCATAACAACATTGACTCATTAATTACCTATACTCGTAGTACTTATATTTTTTACGATATTGTTATTAGCTTACATGTAGTTATGGGGTAATTGAATAATTAATTTTCAAAAATGACATCTGTCAAAAAGAGCAAAGCAATGAAACAATAATATTACAACCAATCTCTTCGTGTCTTCGCAATTCTACGACACTGGCGAAGTAACCTATTCTAAATTTATTACTTTTAAAAAAGCTCGCGACCTCGCATGCATTCTAAAGACCAGAAACCCAATCTTTTCTGAGGCACGCGGTATGGTACCTCGCAGAACTAACGCTCTTCCCGTTTTTGCAACATTTTTCATTGATGCTCCGCTCCTATTAATCGTACCGTAACGTAATATAGCCTAAACCTTCCTCGATAAACGAACTATTCAATAGAAAAAGATTTTTTTAAATCGAACCAGCGCACAACTGGTACGCTTTGAAGCCATTAACAAGAGAATTGAATTGAAGCATATTACAATAATCCAAGTTTGTCATTGAATAAAAAAAATACATCATACTTTGCAGACAAGTTGTACAAGTTTTTGCTGCAAACATTTCTTCGAAGTACAATACACCTTTATTGTTTATCTCACCTTGTGTTATTGAACGATCAGTATTTATATAACCGTTCTTCGTAGAATCTATATATGGATTATGAAATATTTTATCTCCTTTTGAGATAAATGGACGCAGTCGCTATGTAGAAAAAAAACTAATTACTATGACATTGAATAATTATTTTTTTTTATATAAATACGATATAATTACAGTTGATTATAGTTTCTTAGAACGTTGCTATAAATTTATTAAGATCGTTTAAACTCCTTTCTATATAGAATACATTAAAAAATATACCGATTTTATAAAATAAGGACATAAAGACAGAAATTTAAAAGCTTTTATGTTTACCAATAATATTTAATGTTTCACACTTTTAAGTTTATTCTTAAAGTTGGTTCTTACAGAATATTTGTATGACTTTAAGATAACAAAACAAATTTCTTAAATGTGACACTATCTAGCAGCAACGAGAAAAATAAAATCAAAAAGAAAAATACAAGCACAGGAGTATTTTTTTCATGACAAAAGAGGCTCAATTTAAAAAAAAAACGTACAAATTAAATTAAACAGTTTGGATCATCAACTATTTTTCACTCTCCCTATAATTTCTACTTTCAAAATAGCATTATTTTCCGACTTATAACTTATTTTAAAAATCTACCACTAGCCTATTTGAAGCTTATTCAGCCTTGCAAATCAATAAGCAGCAAAAAGCTACGGATGTACTAACTTTTAATCTTCAATGGAACACCGTATTATGTGAGTTTCGAGTTAACACAATGAGTCTGTTTAAACACACCAAGTGGAGTATCTATGAACTTTCATTAAAGTTGGGAATAATGTTGCTTTTTTAAAAAAACTATTAAACCAGCTTCTACTTTTGTATTGTGATTTTATTATACAGGCTATTTATATCAAACAAGACATAACAAGATAGTAAAAAAATAAACAGAAGGTCGCAGCTTCAACTTTCGTGAGACAATTAATTCTTATTTCAAGTGAAAGCATGATATTCAAAACCGAAAATTAAGTAAAAATTTAGATTTTTAAAATTACATTTGTACAAGTTACTGTATCATTCAAAATATGTTTCTCATTTATTCCACAATATTGTACGAGAAGGCTTACAATTTATTACTTTTAAAATTATGTTGAGTAAGGATATTTAGTAGTTACGAATATTAATACTATTAGTTTTCGCCTACAAAAGGTAAACAGATCGTTTATGGGGCAAGGTGTACGCATGTATAATAAAATTCCACAGTCCATATTGAACTTGCCTTTGAGGCAGTTTAAATCAAAAATTAAAAATATGTTATTGAATAAAGCTTATTACACTATAGCGGAATACCTGGTGGATGTAAATGTGTGGGATTAGTGACTGGTTGTGTCTCACGTAGGATAAAAAGATAAATTGTAATACAATATTGTTACCAAATATTTTTTTGAAAAGAGCAACTGTTGAGTTTCTCGCCGGTTCTTCTCAGCAGAACAGCTTTCCGAGCCGGTGGTAGTTTACTCACAGACTTACAGACTGACTTTTAATTTTGATAATGTAAAAATGACGATTCAAAAGAGCTTGTAAAAGTCTATTTGAATAAAGAATATTTTGATTTGATTTGATTAATTAAATTAAACAGTTTGGATCATAAACTATTTTTAACTCTTCCTATAATTTCTTCTTCAAATATATCGTCATTTTCTGACTTATGACTTTTTTTAAAATCTAACTCTAGCCTATTTGAAGCTTATTCAGCCTTCAAATCAATAAGCACAATTTATTACTTTTATAAATATGTATAGTAAGGATATACGACTGCCATTCAAACCATACCGCTGACTTACCTGAAAAAAAGAAATAAATATTTTTAGTATGCATGCGTAACGCATATAATATTACTATAAGTAAAATAAAATTCAAAAAAAATTAGCTACTGTCGACATTTAAAGTTTTAAAGAATACACTTATATTGTTTACATTATTCTTTTATCTGAGACAGAAGAATACATACATCAGAAGTCCAGGTGACAGTGCCTATAAAGGGGAATTAGTCAATAAATAAATATACATATATGAACTTGGAACATTAAATTTAAATACAAACATTTGTGCTCAACTAATAAAGACCTGTCCCCAGCGAGACTCGAACCCGTGACCGCTGGCACTACAAATTCAGCCAAACGTGTTCATCATATTTTATCGTTAACCTTTGTAATAAATATTAACAACAAATAACAGTCAGTTCCATAATGAGTCATGGTAGTATTAACCTTTATTATTATGTCGTTTAAAAAGTTCTGAACGTTCATACTTTTTGCATTTATTTTTTAAAAAGCTAAAACTATGACTTAATAGAAAAAATACTAATTACCACATTTACGTTAAATGTAAGACATTAACAAAATTGCGAAGACGATTAAGAGATGAATTATTTGTTAGCGCGACATTTTTTCAATTTTCTTAATTATAATTTTTTTGCTTTCTACTTGGTATATTTCAAATGATTACGACACAATTTTCATTAAGACTGGAAAGTTTGTTATATTTTTATTCGTATAATATATAAACGTAGCCGCAGTGTTGTTTGATATTCAGACATTTTTTTATACTGAAGTCTGAATGAAAAATTGATTTTGGAATTTTTCATAAAGGAACAAACATAAAAAGCATGAAATATTTAATATGTTCTTAAAATAACTAGTGTTGACTTAGTTATATAACCAGAATCACATAAATGAACGTCCCTTGTAGAATGCCCAATAGAGTTCACATTTAATGTATAGGCTGAAAACCAAATTTTAACAACTCTACGTCAAGCATATCACTTCGTCGTAGGGTGAAAAAAAAACATCGTGAAGAAATCTGCATATTTGGATTTGGTCAGCGTGCACTATTTATTTATTTATTTAATTTTTGGGAAACAAACAGTGTATAAATACTTATAAGTGAATGCACTATGGTTTGATCCCCTCGTATTGAAGGGAGACCTATGCCCAGCGAGACGTTAAAAAGGGCTCAGTACTAATGGCAAATATTCTCAAATATACCATAGATCAAATAATTTACGAGGTTTCGCGTTTAGTTAATAAGTGAATTTATTTAATTTATTATATTTAAACTGCCGATATTAAAATTGGTGTATCTAATTAATTACGCACAACCTTCTCTAATCTCTAGGTACTACCCCATACATTAGTCTTATTAATAGATGTTTCCTAGAAAATCTACTGATTATAATATAAAGCGTGTTTCAAATAAAATATTATTTATCCCTTGTATTTCATTTTTAAATATCACTCTATTTAAGTCCTTTTTCCAGCATCTGCTTAAAATTCGCTATGACGTTTCCCGCGCGATTTGTAAACATGGCGGTGTTTCCGGTAAGGCCGCGGCGGAAATTCGATGCCCGTCTTCGTGAAGGGCTAGGATTATATACGATGGAAAACAACAAGTTATTTGATGAGATCTCGTAAATAATGATGGAACGAAAATAATGTCCGTTTTGTTTACTTTAAGATTTACTATCTACTTGCTTTATTTACAAAAGCAGTTGATTTCCGAATATTTCAAAATGAACAAATCGTTTAAATGTCAAATGACATTGACAGCTATAAAATGGAGAAATGAAAACATTTTTAGGCCATTAACAAGAGAATTGAATTGAATTGAACATTTTTAGATTATACATAATTTAATTTCTTTTTTTTATAATAAAATGTTATAATACTTGCATTATATTATATTGTATATTGTCAAGGAATTCTTTAATCTAATGATTGGTAGAAAATCTCATACAAATCGAACCTGTCACCACCAACATAACAGACAGTGACAACGAAGCATTAAACTGATAAGCATTTTGTACATAAACATTTTGCTATTAAATTAAAATTTTAATATGATTTTTGTACCAACTGTCAATATCTCGGCGTCATCCGGCTAGCGTGAAAGAGTGAAAAATGAAAGATTGTGTGTAAATCTGTAATTTATATGCGTTGCCGCAGGCGGTGTAGGGCTGCCAGCAAAACTGGTTAATAAATATTAAATATAAAATTGAATTTACATAAGTTAAGTTAGAGTTAAATGTAGTAGTTAGCAAGTATTTATCATACAATTAACTACTGCTTAATCTTCATTTAGTTTTTTTAGGTGAAACAAAATTTATTTGCAGGGTATATTTTTTTCAAAATGTTTATTTTCGTTTAGATTTATTTGATTTTTTATACTTCTTGTCCTATATTATCTTTAATATTTATTAATAATTAATACCTATTATTAATTTTACTTATAATATTTTAATATAGTGTGATTTTACATGTTAATTTTTAAAAATTCTTCTTTAAACTGTAAAGAAATATTTTTATTTGTATCTATAGAGATAAAAATTGAGCGTGAATGTTTATAATTATAAAAAAAATTTTTTTTTTTTTGTCGGCCTGTTTGTTGCGGCTATTCTCAGAAACAGCTGGAATGATTTTGACGGGACTTTCCCTGGCACATAGCTGATGTTATAAGGAAGGACTTAGGCTACTTTTAATTTTAGAGAAAGAATAAGTGTTCCAAAAAAATATACCTAGAACGAGAGTGACAAATAAATAAATAAATTCTAAACTAAATGTTTTATAATATTCTATTAAAATTATTAAAAAGACAAATATTTTCCCCACAACCCTGGCAAACGTCTAATTTATTTCTTAATAGAATCCCTCGTTCTTTTCGTTGTATTAATTTGTTTGATCAACAAGAAGACGCATCTTTTGATAAGCTGCGATCAATTACCTATCGATAGTTAAAATTACTTAACTTTTAAAGTTAAAATTGGAGTTTCAATTAATTATGTTACAGCGCGACCCACCCACGCTTTTCTCATGCCCTAATTACACCAGCGTCTTTGTAACTTCTATCTACGAGTATATTTAACTGATATTGCTTATAAAGTTGTTAAGTTATTGAAGCAATCTAGTGTCACTCTCTTACCAATAAGTTGTCAATAGATATAGATAAAGTAAGAAACACAACTTATTAAATAAATTCTTATAAAAATCTTAAGTTTTTCAATTTCAAAATTACTTCAAAAATATTTTTGAACCCTTCATGCCACGTGATTGTTTTTAAATATGGTATCACTATGGTGATATTTGTTTATTAAATAAAAGCGCATGACATACAAAGATCGCATTTTCTGAAGACTAATAATTTTATTAAATTTTATTTATTTACATATTTCTAAATAAACAGCTTAGGTTACTTAAAATATTGATGTAAAATTATTTAATTTATATTATAATTGTTATAAATTAATATGTTGTTTCAATAATAATAAACGAAGGCACATATTTAAAACCTAACACTACTTATAATATTTTTTAATAGAGAACTTATGCATAATAATTAATTAAATGTTGTTACTCGTTTGTTTTACAAATTAAAACAATTTGTTTGTATGACAATGGAATTAATTACAAGCGTCAAAACAGATTTGGTTTAATGTGAGATGCGTCGGATAAGCATCGGCTCTTAATGTTACCTAAAACAGTGTTGAATTTTAAAGGAACGTTTCGGATCAAGGAACCGAAATTTAGATTTTTATGTATTATGATTGTAAAGCTTGAACAAATTACACAAAATACTTTGACACTTTGTATTAAATTGTATTTCTTCAATTTTTTTCGCAGCTTACTTACGTAAGCTTCCGAATAAATTAACTTAAAAATTGTATGACACGACTGCACAGATTCAAATGATATTTGATAATAATAAAAAAGTAAAATATTTATGAATATTATTTCTTTTTTTTACCTATTTATAATTATTATCGTATCTAGAATCACTTAAAGGAAATAATTAAATCATATATAAATTCATTTGCCATAGTAACGGCAAATACTTTTATACATGAGCATGACATTTTCAACAAGATTTCTTTTTGAAAATACTAATATAATAGTTTGACTTCGCCTAAGTACTAATGTCTGTCAGTCTGTAGTAGGCGAGAGGCGTTTCGCCCCGCCCCCGCTGACGCCGCCGACTGGTTCTAAGATCGGCGTCCATATTGTAGCGGTTTGCTCACTTTGAGAAGACATTTTTGACGTACAAAAGTTTTTATTGTCACTTGTCGTAGAGCTTTCGCATGGTTAGAGCTTTGTTGAAACAACTTAATAATTTAAAACTTAATAGACATTTTTGAAGTGAAAACTTCTTTAGTTTCCGCTGTGATTTGGAAGTCGATGAAACTAAAAAGCGACAGTAAAAAGAGAGACATAAATTCATAAGATTTAACATGGGAGAAAATGAGATGGAAAGATTACTGAAACCTACAATTAATTATTATCCTCTTCCCGAAATTGTACATACGTCTTATTATCTTGAAGCCAAAATTTTTAAAGGCTTCACTTCTACCACTTGTGAATGGCACACATGCTTTTTTAAATATATATATAGAGTTGCTAGCTTTTGCATATGACTCTGCTTAGACACTAAAATAAGTTTTTCATTTTTAAGAAGAGTAGTGATATAAGATATCCAACAAGTTTTTTTTATTATTCAATATTTTATTTATGGTATATAATAATTCTAGAAATAAGTTTATTCATACGAAACTAAAATTTCTATACTACACAAGTATTTGTATTAAATATATAAAAATTAATATATGTAAATATAGAATAATAAAGTAAATGAACTGTATGTACATTTTAATTAGTGAGAAATAGTACAGTTAAAATATATCATTATATATATTATTACCATGTTAATCAAAGTCAAAAAACCACAATCATACAAACAATGCTCAATTTTCCTTAGAACAGAGGCTTATTAGAAAGGGCATCAAAAAGGTACTTGATTTATTACGCCTTCAATGTATGTAATCTATACTAATATTATAAAGCTGTAGACTGGTTGTTTGTTTGGTTGAAAGTGAATCATATATATAATAATCTCAGGAACTACTGGTCCGAATTGAAAAATTCTTTTTTTGTTGGATAGTCCGTTTATCGAGGAAGGCTATAGGCTATATTACATAACGTTATGACCAATTGGAGCGGAGCATCGATGAAAAATGTTGCAAAAACGGGAGAAAGATATTTCTTTTGATTTTCAGCCTTTAGAACGAGAATGGAGCCGCGGGAAAGGCTAGATATCATTAAACAGTCAAAATTTTGCTAATATTTGAGTTGGATTTTTTTTTACCTAAAACTGAAATGGGTGGTACATACATATCCATGTATATTTATGTAGAAATACAGATCTTTTCGTACTAAAAATTGTTAAATTTTTTTAAATAATCATGTATTGTTATTGTTTTGTGTTGATTATATGTATGCAGTACTATATAGTATATATGTGATATGTAGTCCCTTCTATAACAATCTATGCCACATTTACTGATATTTCATAAGGAAAATCTATTTTAATATTATTAAGGAAACAATAACTGTTAGCAATCCGGAAAATTCCCATTAATATCGATTATTTCGAAACAAGTAAATATTATTCCTCGAGATTAAATAAATAAACGCCCTAATGTGTTACAAAGGAGGAAAGAAGTGATACATAAACGTATATTTCTATGTTTTGTTTAAAATGGCCCTTTATCGAATCAATATACTACTTTACCAACTTAATTACTTTCATAACTAAATTTTAAATATGTATAGTTGTGTATGTGTAGTGTATCAACTATCTGGTATCCGTAACACAAGCCTCGTAGCTTACCACGATGTGTTAATGTTCCAACATATTTATATTTAATTGTCAGTGTATACTTATAAAATATATAATAACTTCTTGTTAATAATACTTCCCACTTTACTGCAATGACTCTTTTTAACTCCCTGAGATTTGCATAATGAGGACTATCGTTTTTTGGCTCACCAGGTGGCGCTACTATAGAGTGAGGTCCTAAAGTATGGCTGTTAAAATTAGTTTTTACGAGCGCTAAAAGAATAATTTACATTTAAATCATATTTAATACAAAAGAACCGTAGAGTAAACGTATAGTCCATGCTACAGTATAGCGCAGTCCCGCTTTGCTCGGAAAAAAAGCGAACATAAGTTTCCGAAAGCTAAAACTGTCTCAAAGCAGTGGTAAGTAGCGATTCGCAACTTCTATTTGCCATAATTAATGTAACGTATTGCTAAATATTCGTAACAGTAATCTTAATAGAAATAAACCGCGTAGCCAACCGGCAAACAGTGACATTTCACATTTCGGAGACCTCACGCTACACAAGCGCCCCTAGCGGCAAATTCATACGCGATAGCCCTCATTGCACGAATCTTGCCAATCTCTTCAAGACAATCCAGACAAACTGAATTCGATTGACCTTGGACTTCGAACTGTTCAACCTAAACGAAGGATTCTAACTTTTTGCCTATACACTTTCACGTCGCCTGTACGGCGAGAGCGATACCGGTATACATTCATTGTTTAATTTTCTATGAAACCTAATTCCTTCCGTACGCTCGTCGAATTAATTTTTCCCAAATCATAATAAAGCCTCCATTGTAGGAAGTTATCTATTACGAACCTTACGTATATATTGCAAAAAAATCTAAGTTTCCCTTTTTTGCAAAACTGTTTATCATGTTATCATACTTCTTTTAATATTAAACGTTAAAGCTTTTGACAACTATAACTAACTACCTAACTAACTAACTTTGGATAGATAGGAAAATAATATCTCTATAAATGAGTTTTACTGTTTCACATAAAAATACTGAACATTTTCTGATGGCCAGTAATATAAATCAGAATACTTTTGAAGATATTTAATCTTAATAGGTACGTCTTAACATCCTAGTATTCTTAATAAATTAAAAATAATAAAAAGTTTTTGTATAATCAATTACAATAAGATCATTCAATATTACCTATTCGTTCTTTTTTAATAAATAATTTTAACCCGTTGATGCTATTTCTCTTACTTTATCTAAAGTCCAAGATCCACTTTTTGTTATATTCAATAGGACTTATTATATGCATAATAAAATTATTACTGAGTCGAATCTGTACGTTAAAAATGTATTGGAAATTCTTTGGAAATAGCCGAAAAAAGTTTTTAGATTTTTTTTCAATGTGTGTCTTCACTGACTATTCTTGACAGACAGACACCCTTGATCGAATCACAAAAAAATCACTAAAGAGATTTTGATGAAATTTGGTATGTTGTTAGCTGTTTGTCCGGGTCAACATATACTTTTTACTGTGGTTAGCTTTATATAATGACAACTGTAAACTAAAAGTTCTATGGGAAAAGTTAGTTGCTAATAAACTTGAAATTAAAACTGGTAGAGCTTGATTAATATCTTCATAAAAACATAATATATTGTACTCTTATTTTGATACGAGCATTCTTTCAATAACTGAATATAATTGCAATAAATGTGCGTTACATTTCTTACTATGAATTAATTTTCGTTTATACACAGAAACATTTTATATTTTAAAAAGAAAGTAGGTATAAGTATTTTCAAAAAATCTTTATTTTAAACTTTTTTACAATGTACAAATTAAAATTATGTACGATAAGGGCTACAGTACACACTGTGTCGTATCCATTAACGCCCACTTCCGGATTATTTATAATTTTTTCCAAAACAAAGATATTAAAGAAGACTTAAAATATAAATTAGGATTTAAATAACGGTTTATTTTATTTTTTTCTAAAAGTGCAAATAAAGTTTCAAAATGATTTTATGGAAAAAACACGTAACCTCAATTCTTATTACACCTATCTTAATCCCAAACTTCCCACATTATCTATACCTTGTTAATATTCACCGCCTTTTGTTTGAAACCATTCCATCACGAGCTCAAAATAAACCCCGCATCGACATCATTCTCACTGATAAATCTCATTCGTTATTTAGTTAACAGATCACCCATTGTTACTTAGAGCCACGAAAAAAGCATGGGCGGGGCGGCAATCGGGCCTTGCATCTCTCGCGATGAAACAGCGTCCCTATCGAGATACATGCCTTCGACGAAACGCGCGGCTCCAACGTATTCTCACTCGTGCACCGCCAGAATAAAGCCAACTTTACACTAAATCAAACATAACCAGCTTATTAAAGAAAATTAAATTTCCAGCCACGCGAAATCGACTCGAAATCGCAAACGCAGAAGACCAACGTTTGTATTGACCATGGTAAATTTAGCCTTAACGTCGTATACACAGTTACATCAAGAGTCGAACTTGTACAGTATCCTGTTCTACCTAGCTCGCAATCTCGCACTGAGTTGCCACGCTTCGGTTTTGCGCGAGCAATGTTTATATAGTAAGGATATACTTGTGTATATAATAGATTAAAGATAAGAACCGAGTTTATTTTCATTTTATTACCAAATTACCGATGGGCTGATTGCGCGCTGAAAGGCGATTGTAGCGGCCGGTATCGGGAACATTTGCCAACAGGTAATTGTCTTATTTCGCTCCAGACATTGCAACACTTATGAGGCGGTTCGAAATTTCATTTCGATCCTTATTTGCTTTACCCCTTAATAGCGTAGATCGGAAAGTTTTGGGGAGATAAAAATTGTGGAATCACGTTTTTGGGTAAATAATAACTTACTTTATTCATTATCGATTTATCAGATTATAATATCTTTTTAATATTCTGCTCTATATTTAAGAAATTGCAGTTTATTGAACGCTAACGAGATTGGATTTACCTCACGTCAAACTCTTAATATAAGTACTATCTTGTCAATCTCTTCAAATATACATGTACCTACACATTTATGAAAACTAGAAAATATTTGATTTAAATCAACAAGATTGAGAAATTAAATATGGTTATATCATTTTGTATGTATGTCCATAACATATTTGCAAACAATGAAGACCTTCAAGAGTAGACATGTCTAAATAATTATGTTTAAGTGACTTTTTTGACTAATATGTTCATTTAATAATTATCACTTAATTACTACATCATATCTCAGAAACACTTCCACTTAAGGAAATCACAAAACGTAGAATGTATCACCATTCGCAACTTGAAACCCCAAAACCAATAAATCCAAGTGTATTCCCAGAGGTCACGACTGCAAAACAAACTGCAGAATGGAATTAATTACGACGCGTCTATCTGAACGCGCATCGACACGACCTTTTCGCAGCAAATCATAGGAAAGTAAAACCGCACTAACAACACAATTTACTTAGTATTGTCTCACAAAAATTCTAAAATCTTTGTGTTATATATAAATTTTTTTGTTATCGAAGTCCTTTGAAACAGCTTGACCAATTTTTATGAATTTTTTTATGTATTCGGTAGGTCTGAAAATAGATAAGGGTGGGGCTCTCCAGAGGACACTCTTATAACCCAAAAAAATTTCATCCTTCTACCACCAATTCCTTTTTTTTAATAATGTTGAAAACTCGGGCGGAGCCGCGGGAAATGCTAGTTAACTTATAGAATCAAAAGAATAGACTTTGATGTTAAATGCATTAGGATTTACATAAAATACTTGCTATAGCCTACGGTTTCACTCGCGCTGGACACGGTCTTTTTTCAATACGAAGGGTTCAGACCAAAGTTAACCATGGTGGTCCGGTGTGAGTAGCCTTGATATGTCTTTCAAAAACTTGCTACTTTCTTTAGACATTGAAGTTTCTTTGCTTTCTTCATGTTAAGAGAAATGGCAACCATGTTGTAAATGATTCGCACATGAAAACATCAGACGTACGAGACCCGATGTTTGACCCCGTTTCACTCGGTTACGGTTTTCGGTCGGCTATTTACTCATCATTCGTTACTTGTTACTATCCGCGATATAAGTTATCTCGGCTCCAAATATCACTTAAATCTGTTAAGATATTACAGCGTGCCGAAGTTACACCCACTCACAATACTTTTACATTTTTAATATTATTAATTATTATGAAGATCGTCAATCAATATGATGATGATAATGAAAAAAAAATGTTTTATTTGAGTAAAAATAAACTTTAAATTAGTGAGTGAGAAGAGTAGAGCGAGAGTCGACTAAGAATCTGTATAATGCCCTCAAAAACTCAAAGTAAATCTTTTTGACTAACTTGTGAAAATATTTATTTTGTCAATTTTGTTTTTAAAAAGTATACACGTACCCTTCTACTATATTATAAATAAATAAATACATAAATATGTTGGGATATTACTACATAAAGCCACCATCTAGTTCCGTGGTAAGCTACGAAACTTGTGTTACGGATACCAGATAGTTGATACACACGTATAACGATAAATACATACATATTATAAATTTAAACACCCAAGACTGGAGTGCAAACTTTCGTGCTCAACAAATTAATACCACCAGCGAGACTCGAACTCGCGACCGCTGGCACAGCAAGTAGAGTCACAAGCTAAGCAATGAGTCTTAATTTATAATTAATTAATAACACTAAAATGCTTAATAATAAAAATTCATACCATAACTAAACATTTCTACACAAAATCCAAGCATTAATATACAAAAACTCTATATTATATACCAAACAGTATCAAAACGATAACATTTCACATATTTTAATTACCCCGATGTAGATAAGGAGCTAACGGCCAAGATATTCAAAAGAGATAAGCTAAAAATTCTCGCCTGACGTTTGTTACTAAAAAAATAATGTGTTATTAAAATAACATAAATCTCTCTATCACAACTCACTATCTATGTTACATCGGACACACATTTAGACTTTGGTTTTCATCTTGTTCATATTGAAAATATCTAGTTTTGCTGTTGGTTCTGCACATTTTAAATCGACTCTAATGGTTTATGATTTTAGAATTGCTATAGACATTTTTTTTGGATGTGGCTAATAGAAAACTAGGCACAATAATTATACGATAATGCATTATATACTCCATTTAGATTTTTATACATTTTTTTATTATAAGCGAATGTCGATTTGATATTGTCTTAGTCCATGTTTTAGTCTATGTGTCCTGATTTTTTTATGTTTTTAAAAAGTGTAATATTTATTAAATATGATCTCATAAATAATATCGACATAAAAATAACTAATACTATATACCCATAACCTCCCTTTTTTAAAGTCGGTTAAATATGTTTGATGGTGAACTATTTTATTCTATATCTCCTCAATTATAACTTCCTTTTTTGAGCAACTGATTAAAAAAATGGGTTTTGATATAAACCAACGAATCTCTAAGCTTGTGACACTATTACAGGCTACTGTTATTATAAACATACAAAATTATAACAGGTTATTACATCAATTATATATAACTTATACTTTAATTCCTAAGCAATAGGGTTCAATTTATGAAAGTCAACGGTAAAAAATAGTGAATTTAAAACATTAGTTTGACATCCGGCGCGCGCGCACCGTAACGTCGATTACTCGATAATTTCCCAAGATTGTATCAGTTTTTGACAACTAACAAACATTCATAATGGCTTTCGAAATGTTACAAAATAGTTTTGATGAGAACTAAAGTTGTGAACGCATTTTTAAAGTGAAGTTAAAGTATAATAATTAATTTATGTAAAATTTGTTTTTTTTTTAAATCAAAAGTGTTATAAATTACGATAATTATATAATTAAAATATTATTTTATTAATTTTAATGTCCCACTGTGCGCAACGCGACTTGTTGAAGAAAGAATATCCCTATTATCCCTCTGGCTGAACGCGAGTTAGCTGGTTTCACTCGTCAGTTAACCGCCAATTTATACATGCGACTATTAAGCACGTGGTGCATATTTTTAAAATTATCTGCGCATGAAACGTCAGAGCTATGCCAAACTTATCTTTTAAGCCATTATAAATTGTCTTTTCAGAAGCACTTCACCTATTAACCAGTACTTATTACTTTAAATAATTAAAAAAATATAAAATATCTTTACTTATACTTAAATAACCCAATTTAGTGCGTACAATAAAGTCCAACAAGACAATAATTTACAGAGACTGTAGCATTTATACTATAGTTTTCATATACCATGACTGTGATGATATCTCACACAATGAGAGTTAAACAATAGTGCGTAGGATTAGCTGTATATATTACGGCTATCTTGCCATCGATCCACTGCAAAAACTGTTTGAATACAATCTGTTTAGCGTATTACTTATTACTTTGGTCATGATCCTTCTAGGTCTACAACCTAGCAAATCTTAATTGAGAAGAAACTTTATTTAACCTTTTTTAACCGTCTGGTAAGAAGTTGAGGCTCTAGATTAGATAATGAAGTTGATGCATAAATCAATAATTTTACAAGCTTTTACTTTATAAATGAAACTATCTCTTCGGACTTTGGACCCAGGGGGACCATTATTGCTGTAAAGCATTTGAAACGTCGGGAACCAAAAATCAAAATAAAGCCTCAACAAAATCCGAAACGATAGTTTCATTTATAATGTCAAATATTCGCGTAAACCTAAGAAATTATTATTATTACTTGTAATATTTATTCGTTCATGTCAAATGTAACTGAGTTTTAAAGGAAGTCATTCTAAACCGATTGATAATATATGAATGACAATGATGGCTTGACAAGTGACGTCATTTTAAATCTAATATGGCGAATTCCCAAAGATGGCGCACTATGGTTCTTAACCCCATGATATGGTTTTCTAGAAGAATACAAATAAAAAAACACTAAAAAATAATTAATATTTTTCAAATTTATTGATTTATATACGGATTTAATTTTGAGTATAGGGATATCGAATTGGTATAAAGTTAGAGTTAGTATTGTACTAGAAGTGATGTATAGGCTTTCATATCTCAAAGGCAAATATAGCCTACTCGCTAGCTTTTGCATGCGATAGTATCGGAGTGGTGGGTGACTTTATACGGTGAGGGCAATCTTAGATATTCCAAATTAGTGAATTATGGTTTGTATAAGTAGAAATACGATAGTGCTAGTCAGATAGCATCGTAAAAAAAGAAACAAATTTTATGTTATTGAATTTTAGTATATTATATTCTATATAAAGTATAAAATATAATATTATAAAATAATATAAAAATATACAATTTTGTACCATAAATAGCTTATTGATAAGGGCTCAAAAATAATAATTTGTAAGAAGAAGTGTCAAAGGTCTTCTTTCAAAGAGACGGGAATTAAGCCGGCAAACTTGTTTATCAAAACGTCTTTACCAAATTGTCTTTCACAGTAAGATAAGTGGTTATAATATTAAAAATAATTCGCACACGACAATATCAGTAGTGCGAGGGTCTGAACCCGCATTACGCTTTCCTAAGCATGCTACCACTGAGCTACCACTGGGGTACCACTGTTTTTTATCATAATTATTATCTTTACCATGGTATGACTATGGGCAAAGACATAAATGTAGAAAGTGTATATTACACACACGTGTAATTAAACCGAAACAGCTTGTAGTCACAATCTAATCTCTTCATCAGACCATTAACAGGCCATACAAAAAACATACAGTCAGACGTTATAAGACAAATAAAATAACGCTATTTAATTCTAGTGACACGCCGATCAAAATATTAAATTTTGATTTTTAAATATCTATTTAGGCTATTTAGAAATAGTATGTATTGACAGATGTAAAGATTTTTTCAATTGCATTCTCTTAAAGATTGTTGGTTGGAAATGGTAGCAAAAAAGACCATTTGTAAATTTTTTAAGTTACTCTCCATTGAAATTACTATCCAAAAGGCTTATTAATATTGTCAACGCGACGACGAGTATACCTCAGCTTGTAATGAATACTTGCCAGCTTTCGTGGCTTCGAGTCTCGCTAGGAGCATACCATGTGAGTGAGGAGTTCACAAATGTTTGTACTCCAATCATGTTTATATTTATAATATGTATATTGTAATATGCAAGTTATATATGTACTGTATCAACTACCTGGTATCCGTAACACAAGCCTCGTAGCTTACCATGGAACTTCATAAACATTTTTTTAACTAGTTACTATTATTTTTTGCTGATTTGCCCTTTCACGTGAATCCATATTATATAATTCAAAAACCAAGAGATTTTAAAGCAATTACTCAGTAACAATACCATAAAATATCTCTATTCATCTATTAGACCACACATACAATGTCATTCGATAATATTACATTTCAAATAATTCAAAAACACTATTCAAATAAACAATCGAGTCAATACAAATAAAATAACTTGGATAGATTCGGCTCCCGTAATACCAAGACCGTGTGTCAGTCCGTCTCTATCTAACGATCTAAAACGCTGTACAATCGCACCATCTCAGTCACCGTGGCCATACACAGACTGTCAAAACAAATGAGTGTCCTACACAATACTCATACAAAAAATAACATGTGATCTCTCAATTAAAATGCAAACGTATCCCCCAGAAATAAAGCATAATTTGATTTTATAACATTTGTAGATGAACCGATTGAAGTGTCAAAATCATAACCACGAAACTGATCTCAACACATAGACAATTAGAGGGTAGAGTCCAATACAAGCATCGTATTTGACATATATGCCTTGGGCGTAATGTATCTAGCTTTACAATCGAGTTTAGTGCGAGAAAATAAACGAAATCGATGGTATCGCTTCACGAGAATCGAGAGTTGTTAAACTTGTTAACAATTGACGCCTGTTCTGCAGTTTATGTTCGGATGAAATGGATCGCGAGGCCGTAGGTCGAGAGTGAATGATTTCTCAAAGGAAAATGAATCGTTGGAAATTATAATTAGGGTTGATTTTGATATAGCAAGTACCAACAATGCGCTAACAGAGATGAGACAGGTGATTAGGTTACGTACATCGTACCTTAGACAGAGGTTGCACTGCATTAAATCAAAAGTGTACTTTACAAAGTTGGATGTACATTGTAGAGTCTCTTCACGCGATTTTCGTTTAGATAATAGTCGGGAAGCAATGTATTTTACGCGTTAGAAGTGTGAAATATTTACTGTACATTGAGCAAATAATTTATTTGCCAGGTTTATTTACGATAATTAAAATTATTACTGTTTATAATCAATAAATTAAGTTACAAACTGTATTTTGACTTACAGTTGTGATTTATTGAACTAATTATTTTATAATTTAAAAGAATTTTAACTTAATGGTAAAGTTGTGATGGTTTTAATTCATCAATTTCCTATATCGTACTCTACATTTTGTAAAGTTTGGGTTTTTTAGATCACTATATAGTTATATTATTATATAAATAGTAGTAATATAGATCATATTTATTTATTTATACTTCGTTTAAGGTTTTCTATGTAATATTTTAAGTACATATATAGTTATTATTAAAAAGAAAAATTTTAAGATATACAAAATAATATTAATTTCAACTCGCACTTTACTGCAAAATGTATAAAGGCAAAATACAAAAGAAAAAAGCTGTACGTCATTAGTGACATGGCTTTAAAAATACACTAACATATCAAATGCCACGTTTTAATGGAATCGTTACCAAAATTCACCTTTCCCTTCCATTCACCATTGTTCCGTTCGAGATGGAGGAGATAATTAAAATAAATATACCTAATAACTTTAGAATTACAATTAAGTAAGCAATCTTATGGACAAATTGATTGTACAGCCGATGAGAAAAATATTTACATAAATGTTAATTTTCTTACGGAAGCAAAGACTAACGTGTGATAGAGTGTATTGAATTAAAAAGAGAGTTAATCTAACTGGTGTAATAGATTATATTGTATCTTTTATTCAATTATAAAAATACAACAATGTTTAGTTCAATAATAAGCTACAAAATTTGTGTTATTATACATATTGTAAATTTTTTTTTTTTATTTAACGCCTATCTTTGGAAACTATAGGCAGAATGAGGCTTAATTTAATTTCTACATATTATAATAAAACAAGCTTCCAACGATTCAATAATTAATAGCTACTAACAAAAAGCTGAGCTTTATCAGGGCTCGCGAATTTTTTGTTGTTAGCTCTTTGGTTTTCTAATACATGGTGTTAGTACTACAATAACATTCTATCCAATGAACAAAAATTGTTAATGTTATTTTTTAATGCTTATAAAATTATATTTTTTGACTGATAAATTATCTAAATATGAAGTTAAATTCACATATCTACAAGCGTGATAGTTTTTCAGTCAAGTGTACCACAAAACGCTTAGGTTGTGGGATAGTGTAAGGGCTCACTCTATTTAATTTAAAAGTAAAGCTTTCAAAAATAGCTTTTAACATTAAACTTATTTTATCTGAACAATTTATATCCCGAATGTACGTACGTCAGACGTAACCGAGCGTATATATACGTATTATTTTTTCGATTACAGCCCCATTGTTTAATCACGGCCGCTAATAGGCGATGCTATCAACCTATCTAACGGCTAATATGTTTGTGTTACGTAACGACGCTCTAGAATTCTGAGAATAACAAAGTTTTTTTAATTTATTTTCTTAAATTATCGATTGAAATCTCATCATCATTTTCATCATATAAATAAAATTTAAGTGACTGTTATTAATTTCAAATTAACAGCTTTTCACTAAATGCATACGAAAGTATATACGGTACTTACTTCAAAAAATCTATTTTTTAAAATTTGTGTCTAGCTGTCTGTCTGTCGGTTTGTTACGGGTAATCTCTGAAACGGCTGGACCGATTTTGACGGAACTTTCACTCTCAGATAGCTAATGTTATATAAAGTAACTTAGGCAACTTTTATTTTAATAGAAAAATAAAAAAGCGGGTTCGAGTCCCGCTGGGGGATTCATTTGTTGAGCACGAATGTTTGTACTCCAGTCATGGGTGTTTATATTTATAATATGTATGTATTTAAAATTTATATATGTGTAGTATATCAAGTATCTGGTGTCCGTAACACTAGCCTCTTAGCTTACCACGAAACTAGATGGCGCTGTTATAATAATGTCTCGTATTATTAACGTATAATAACGTATAACGTATTTATACATGAAAATAAGAATATTAATTTTAATCATTTCTATTATTCTTAAGTAAGCTATGACATTTTAATTTTAAATAAACAAACATTAATGTTAAAATTTAAGTAGAGCAAGTGAAATATAGTAATACATATTTTCTTCTCTTCCCAAATATAAAAGCTATTTTATAACAAATTCCCTCAAAAACAACCAATAACCGTAAAAGTTATTCAACAACAGAAAAATATCTATCAATAAACAGATAATTTTAAAACAGAGATTCATTAACTATCTTATCAAAACGAGCTCCATTAGGCGTACTATCGCGTTATCGCGCCTTATCACTGGAAGATGAGCGAGAATAATTCCATTTGGTGCTGTATCATATTTAATAAAACCGTTGTATTATTTTCATTTCATGGTATAGCATGAACCTAGCTAAAGGTCATGTTCTTATTACTTATCAAAATCAAACTACTTATCAAAATCAAACTACTTGTCAAAATAGGCTTTGAACAATGTAGAGTCGATTTCCTTGCTTGTTTCTTCCTATTGGTATAAACAGTGAAGATGATAATCATTAAAAATCGTACGATATTTAAAGCTATATAATTGACTATATTAGTAAATAAAAATGACATTTAAAATTAAATAAAATTAATATTTTAAAAATCATTTTGGTATTACGTTTGTACCTCTCCGGATTTTTTTGCCCAAAGGTCTCTCTATATATCTATCTATCTATATACGCGGGACACAGACCTAATACTTACACTTCAATAATTTTATTATTATATATATAAACATATTATTGTTTTGTAATGGAAAATTATGTAAATATCCATTGCTACACGGATGTTGTTGAGAGAAAAATTGTCTTAAAAAATATGTAATATGAATGAAATAAAAATGAAAATTTAATAATCAGACCCTTATAAATGAAACTATCTTTTCGGATTTGTCGCGGATTTATTTGGATTTTTCAGACTGAGTCTCTCCCGTGACCATGATTGCTGCAAAGCATTCGAAACGTCGGCATTTGGAATGTCAAATATTCGCGTAAACCTAAAAAAGTATTAATCAGACTTTTATTAAAACTTAAACTAGGCAAACTTACTAATCTATGGAATGAAAAAATAATAAATATCCCTGTCTCTTTCTCACGAATCTGACTCACGCTTGACCAATTTTTTATTGCTTATGTGTATATTGTTATCAGAGATACTTTAGATTTCTTCATTTGTTTACTGAGTATGCAGATTAATACTTGGAATAAGTTATAACGGCTGACATTAATCATGAGAGTAATGCACGTGGGCGTTGGAACTCGTGTAGATACTAACTACAGTGATTATTATTAAATACATTAAGTAATACAATACATATTATGGTTATTTTGTTTATATTAAATAATACAGTTTCTCAGGAATTCGAATAGAAAATTTAAATGAATATAAAATTTTATCACAAAGTATAGATAATACGATTTTTTCAATACTGACTGGCAAGAAACTACTCGTATGACACAAATAAATCCTTAAAATAACACACAATCTTTATATATGAGTATTATATAGTAATTGCTTACTTAGGCTTATAGAAAAAGATGGTCAAAAAATCCAGGTCAAATCTAGGGAGTGATTCAAACTCATCGAGGGTAAGCCGAGTACCAAAAATAGCAAAATTATGACAAATATTTTAGATAGCTACAAATACAAGTAAAAAATTTTATATTACATTACTTTTTAACAAAAATAAAAACCGACTTCAAAACGTTACTAATCGAAACTAAAAAAAAATGTAATTAATTAGTTATTGTTGGAGCTTGAACACTTTTAGAAAATGTATCAAAAACATAATAGATGCCTATAAATTTTGAGAGGTGCCCTCGATTTCCCTGGGATCCCATCATCAGATCCTGACTTGGTGACAATGGGAACTATACCCTACCGAACAAAACAATTTTTTTTGAAATCGGCCCACAGTTGGCAGAGAAATTGGTGAATATACATAAAAATATATATATACAGTGGAACATATGACCTCCTCCTTTTTTGAAGTCAGTTAAAAAAGATGGCAATCAAAAATCAAATCTTAATTAGTATAAAAAGAGCCATATCGTTGATAAAAATCATGTATACATATAGTGCGCGTGATTAAAATAATTTTCGATAGTTCTGTTTCTTGGTAGATCCAAGATATAAACCTGAACGAATTTCTATATGCTGCGTGTATCGATAACCTTTACTCTTTGATGCTGATAATAATCTGATATCTAGTTGATTTGTATGAAGAATACATATTTATATATTTAATGTTAAGCAACTGGTCTGGCGGCCTACTGGTTTCTGGATGAGACTCTTGTTTTAGCCGACTTCTAAAAAGGAGGTTTTATATTCAGTTGCATGTTTTTTTAACAGAATAATGAAATGACAAAGTTACCTTTAAAAATTTAATAAGAGAAAGTAATGTGAGTGATTATATCAAATACCTGGCATATAATTGGTATGGGTTTTACATCTATCAGCCCTTTTCACCGTCATTTCTATGGACGTGCTCTTCATTATGAGGGGGATCAGGCCATAGTCCGCTACTACTACTTTGCTTTTTTGTTCTCTCAGATATGCAGGTTTCCTCGCGATGTTTTCCATCACCGTAAATTGGTAATCATGTTAGGAATGATTCGCACATAAAATATCAGAGGTGTAAGACTCAGGACAGGATTTAAACCCGCTTTACTCGGTTATCCATGTCTGGGCGTCACGACTGGGCTACCACTGCTATATTTAATTGCTATGGAAAAATAAAACATTTTTATCTATTTAAAGCGTTAATTAGATACAAACAAAATCAGGTAAGGTCTTTAGGTATTTAAATAAAACATCTCCACAACGTCTACCGTTATCTGCAATAATATAAGTTTAATGAGTTCAAACATTAATCACAAGATATAAACGGCTATGACGAATATTTCTAATCTTTAGAATGTCACTTTTTCTACGACTCTACAAGTAGGTACTGATTTAAATTTCAAAATTAAATGATGTATTAGTATTTTATTCTTGTATCGATTCAAATATGGAGTGATTAAAAAAATTAGTATCAGCGTCATATTAGACATTTCATCGTGTAATTTTTGAAACGATATAAGTGTATGTTTTATCGACATCGCCATGTTGTTTTTTTCATTGACATTTCTTTTTTATAGAGCACATACGATGATTTTTAAGAAACATCCAATACATTATTTGCATATCGAAGGACTTCTATACTAAGAATTTTTAATTATTATATATATTATAATTACTTTTTCTATAAATCTTAAATATATTTTAGACAATCAATTGAACACAGATAACTTAAATAGATGTAAAAATATTGCCTATTTTTTTTAAATACAAACAACAATGCAATTTGCTATGCATGCAACGTAACGTCTTAGTGATGGGACATCACTGGCACTATGGATGGTCGATAATTATTATTAAGAGTACTTTTTTAGTGTTTTTTTTTTATTTTTAGTACGAAGTAACTCATACAGTCAAATTATGTATTTTGGCTTTTTTGTTACATTTGGATTTCCTGAGAGCGCATACATGTAATGTGATCATTTTTATAGATTTATAGACATTATTATAAAATATGATGATAGAAGCGATATTTTATAAAATTAATTGAATATTTTCACTTCCCGATTTAATCAATTCAATTTAATTCTCTTGTTAGTGACATTTAACGTTCTAAAACGTGCGAGCTGAGAACATATTTTTTTCGCCAATGTCACATTAATTTTAGAAGAAACTGCAAAATTCATAACATCTTATAATAAATTTAGTTCATAAAGTATCTATGACTTATAATATAGATACAGAAAAAGGTTAATATTTATATTTATATTAGTACTTAAGCTAGCTATTTAATATCTACGTATGCGCATACGCATGCATATTTGCCTTATAAAGTAATCAAACCCAGGTCTACTCAGGTCAAATAAAGTCACAAAAAATTAATTAAAATTTCATTTGAAATGAATATATTAATATCAGATCAACACTACGAAAAGCTGGTGCGTGTCTTATCTCAGGCTGTGACAAAGAAGTTCGTTTAAACATAATATCTGCTAAGGTATGTAAGTCGATTTGTACTTAACATTGTACGAAATCATTTACATACTAACAACTTACCCATGCTTCGTCTGGTTTGTCTCTAGATGCCTAATAGCTAATTTGTTACTTCAAATTTAGTCTATCTTTATTCTAAATTTCATCCAAATTGGACCAGTCCCAAACCGTGAATAACGGTATTACATATTACTTATTATTTAATATATGGCAACTTAAAGATAAATAAATAAAAAAAATATTGTTGACATTATTACAACAGGACCAGTTACGTGGTAAACTACAAGGCGTGTGTTACGGATACCAGATATTTGATACACTACACATATATAAATTTTAAATACATACATATTATAAATATAAACACCCATGACTGGAGTATAAACATTCGTGCTCCACAAATGAATGCCCTCAGCTTGAATCGAACCCGCGACCGATCGCGCAGAAAGTAGGGTCCAACTGAGCCAAAAGTGTCTTCGGAATAGTAAATTAAAACATATGTAGATCTAAGGTTTAAAGGTAAATCTTTCTTTAACAACGTACTGTATCCTAAAAGAAATTATTGCGTTTGAGCATTATCTACGCAAAACCGATAGCTATACTAAAAACTTCAATTATATTAATCTAATGTAATTCAAATCGAGCGTTGACAGATGTACTCTTATCAGTGGTGATAACATAGCGGATGCTGTGCGATAGCGATATCTCATTAGTTTATTTTTTTAACTAGTCAGAGCGGGAAAGAATGATAAATTGCAACGTGAAGGAGTGAAACGGGTATGGCGTGATGGACGCATGCCGTTATCGGCCCGCGATTGGCGATAGTGCAGAGCAGTTCGGTTAATGTTTTGTATTATATCTTTCATTATTTGGAAATTTTTAATTAAGTTTCATTTTTATGAGTTTATAAATAAATAGAGTAAATGAATGTTTATCCGATATTCGTCATAAAGTTGACATTAGATATAACAATAATGATAAATACTATTCTTGCAAATAGCTACAAGGACTTTAAGTCCCCCAAGTGACTTTAAGTTCAATTCTTTTGTGTCTTCAAAATTTGCCAGTATCAAAGCATATCAAATTAGATAATATTTTTACACACAGCGCCATCTAGTTCCGTGGTAAGCTACGAAGGAAGCTTGTATTACGGATACCAGATAGTTGATATACTACATATATAAGTTTAAATTTATACATATTATAAATATAAACACCCATGACTGGATTACAAACATTACAGTATAACAAATAAATGCCCCCAGTGGGACTCAAACCCGCGACCGTTGACGCAAGAAAGTAGGACCCCGTACCAACAGGCTACCATTGTCTAATACTAATATTAACTATAACATAAAAAAATATTTGTACTGTGTTGATTTGATTCTATTATTACAAATCAAAACCTAATTAAAAAAAACATTAGATTTATTTAATGGACACGGATTACGATTATTGAATATTGACTTATTATATGTATTTACATGGCGGACCAGAAACACTTCAGCTTCCCTTTCTATGCCCTTCCCTATAAAGCAGAGACCTTGTAAAATAGTCTTGTGCTAAATAAATATCTACACACACAACTTAATAAATTATATTATTATATATTAATAAAGGCCTATTTAAAAAAGATGGTCTATTGACCATCGTATCTTTTTTAAATTCGATTTTTTGCTTTTGTATTGATTATATTTTTTCGTTTAGGTAAGTTACCTTTGTTTCAAAAAAAATCAAAATCAAATTTTTATCTTAATCTCTCTCTTATTCAAATGAAATTGCAAATTAACAATAATTATGTTGAAATAGCCTGGCGGCGATCACATCACTCTTTTATTTATTAAATTAAGAGTTTTAGTAGTTTATTAAATAAAGAGAACCTATTTTCCCGATTCTCTATTATGTTGTACATTTTCTAGAAAAATGAAATTTTACGTACCTAACTACCAACTTTCAGTACTTGCAAAGTAAAGTAAAAAGTTTGTACTTTATTTATTCGGAATTAAGCATAGAAATAGCATTTAACTATGCTTTGCTATATTATGTGGAGATAACAGGTAATAATATAATATTTACATCAAGTAGAAATCGAATCTTGAACTTATCTCATACACTACAAACAATTAAAAAAAATATTATTAATATTTTGCATAGCTATGTTTTTAGTTGTTATTTTATCGATTTTCCAAATCAGTATTTTCTATTAAATTCTGAAATATCATAAGTATGTGATAACAGTTATCAGTCGTGTAAATCGTTATCAAGTTGTCGTATCAGTGGCACGGTAGCAATAGATACTGATCGCCCGTATCGCACATGTAATAATTATTTGTAACACTTTGTTAATGATTGTTCAAACACATTTTTATACTAAGTATTATTGTCGACTTCAAATAAAACCCAGCGTTATAATTCAAGCTACATATATAAGCATTTAGCAGAAACTAGTTAAGCAATTTAGTGTTTATCATTTGTCAATTACTTCGTACAATAAAATTTTTCATATTCATGTTCTTTATTCTGTGGCTTCTAGGCGTGCCATTTGGGCAATATAATTTTTACATCAACTCCCAATAATTCTCTCGTGTTCAATCTGTCAACACTAAAATCCCTCCGTCTTTTCCCGCCTTTTGTCTTTTGACCATAGACTTCTCAAGTCTATAGTCAAACTAAAATCCACATTTTGTTTATAAAACAATTATTTAATTTTTAACGTGAAGACACAATTAAAATATTTACGCGATATAGTTCTATGACTTATTACAACATTGCAAGTTTCTTTATTAAATATTAACAATTTCTAAGGGCGGTAACAGTATGTACTGGGAGCTGGGACATTTTTATTATCCTTAACATCGTTAATGCAGTACAAAAATGTATACAGTAAAGTTACCGCACTATAGGAGAGGCATGTGCTTAATGATTTTAATATGGTCATTGTACATAGCTATACAGATAAATAAAATTGAAGTGTCCGTTTGTAACGCCTAAATGTATATTTAAGTATATATATATAGAATTTTTTTTGTCTCTCTGTCTGTCTATTTGTTCTGGCTAATCTTCAGAAGGCTAGATCTTTTCTGACGGGATTTACATTAGTATAGATAGATAGATAACGTTATACGGATAAATTTGGTTTATTTTACTTCAAACATATTTATATTGTCATTATTTTATATGCTTCAATGCAATTGCTCGATTAAAGAAGAATTCAGTTTGTTTGTTTTTTTTCTACTAGAAAAAATTAAAAATGTTAATTTCATCTTATACCTCAGTAATAAAGTTATAAGAATACTATTTTTTTTGTATATATATATGAAAGACATGGACAATTTATATCGATATTCAACAAGTAAAGCCGTGTGCTAGCTATATAAAGAAAAAATACATTGCGTGACAATCCAGCCATCATAAGACCTAAAAAACAAATTCTTTTTAAGAACAAAATCAGTACATCTCCATCCCGGGCATAAATCCGCCCCCGCTGATAGCATCAAGCCGTTTATCAATCAGTTATCAGATCATCTAAACATGAGTGCTTTAATTGGTGTTGCATGATCATTGCAACTAAATTTTGTTAGGGTGCTCTTAAGAACCGTTTAAACGGTCAATATTTTTCTGCAATGTATGACTGCAATAATGACAACTAATTGCAGGGCACAAAATATTGAAACAATGTCCGAGCAATATGTGTTGCAATTATATTATTGTCAAGGTAACGTAGCAACTGACAAAGCAACAATAGCACAGAATATAGCAATTAATCACGGCGTCACTCACAGCAAACTTCAGTCGCGTAGAAAAGAACACACTATGCCAAAACAATAGAGAGCGACCGAAACAACAATAGGACTGGTCGGACAATATTGCAAAAAATCGGTTGCTCAGCGATCGTTCGGCAATATCGGCTATACGCGGCTATACCATACGTGATTGCCAATATGGCCGAGAAAGTACTTCAATATTGCTGGTATTGCTTGCATGTTGCCGGCCACTCTATTGCAGCCACAGTTTGCAGAAAAATATTGCCCGTTTAGAAGCATCTTTAAGAAAAATTTGATTAAAAAATTCCTTAAAAGAGAAAACGAAAAAGAGAAATGGATTAGTTTGAAATTGATAAGAACCCATATCGCCAAAGATATTGCATAATACACCCAAAAATTACAGATGGATTAAGTCAGTTTTCCACGTTTTTGAAGTCGGTCAAAAGTTAAGTAGTCCTTCAAAAGCCAAGATCGCAGGTTCAATGCCTGGTTAAAGGTTTTTACTGTATAAATAATATCAGCCCTTTTTATCATACGTAGGTAGGCATATACCTATTAAGGATCGGTTTTATGAAACAAAATATGTGTCATATTATGGATTTAATAAATCATTTTTCCAAGGTTTAAATGAATCAATCGGTCATCGACTCGGTGGTAACAAAATTATCCTTATTCGTATGAGAAATTATATAAAAATACCAGTTTTAGTGTTGTCTCTTATTAATTAGATTGTCGTTCTCGATTAAATATTACATTTTTGGCGTTTTTCCGCGACTTGTTCGTAGCAATAGTTGATTGTTTGTATAATAATTAAGTAATAGTAAACGTTTATCAAAATCTCTTCAATAGTTTTTGAATGAAAGAGTAACAAATAGGTAAACTTCTATACATCTTCATAGACTTTCACGTTTATGTTTTACTAGCGACTCGCCCTCGCTTCGCTCGGGCTCTTCCCTAGATTTAGCACAGGTAAAGCCGCGGGATCTGCTAGTTATGCATATAAACCTTCCTCTTGAATCACTCTAACTATTAAAAAAAACCGCATCAAAATCCGTTGCGTAGTTTTAAAGATTTAAGCGCACATAGGGATATAGGGATATAGGGACAGAAAAGGCGACTTTGTTTTATACTATGTAGTGATAAGGGTAGTGCAGAGCACTAGCTTGTACATGTGGCTTGTAGAGAAAATTAAAAAAATAGTATAATATTATGTTAATAACAATACATACATAAACTTTATACTTAAAAACTTATTACTAAATTCAGGCTAAAAAATAAAGCTCAATTTTTAAAATCATCTTGTATGTACTCCAAATTTTATTATGTACTTACTCGTAATAATAACATGATTTATGTATATTATATACTTACTAATCTTGTATGTATACACAAGTATGTAAGATACAATTCTCCAAAATTGTTGAATTACAAAGAAGTCGGTTAACAAACAAACATGTAAAAATTTTAACTCTCTTCTATATGAAAAGTTTCTCATTACATAATATCATCATCATTTTCATCAGCCCTTTTTAACGTCCCATTGCTGGGCACGGGCCTCCCTCAGTACGAAGGGGATCAGGCCTATAATAATTAAACTTTATATAATGTATTTGTCATGAATTCCATACAAAAGACTAGCTAACAGCAATATATAATTGTCATATAAACAAAGTTACCCGCAGGAACAAATTAATCACATACCAAGTAACTTAGAATCAAGAATGTGAAACATTCTAATAAATTAAGATCATAAAAATAGTTTCAACTTAGCATTTGCCTTATCAACCATAGATCTATTAAATTATTAATACCACGCAATATCTGATTATATCTTTTAGACATAATCGCTTATGGACGTCACCCAAATCCTTTTGCCTCGAATGCACAGTAATCTTTCCAAAATTAATCTTTCCAAAACTAATCTTTCAAAGATAATCTATCTTAACAGATATCGAAAGCATCGATCACGTGTGCTATCAAAAAATCCTTTCTGGCGCAATTTTAGGAGTGGAGAGTCACGAAATTAGAAGTTTTTACGGTGTTTTTCTTATATTACACAGTGTACACCTACAGGCCGTTGTGGAAATTCTATTTTATTATTATTAATACACTAAATTAATTCTTTAAATTATTTTTTTCATTTTTATAAGTTTATATCTTACATAACTGTCATAGAGCCAGCTTTACTAAACCTTTTATGTAATTTAACTTAAAGTAATAATAATATTTATTGACGCAATAAAATATTTTTTCTAAATTTTATATGAAATTTGTGTAATTAGTTCTTAAATAATAGATTAAATTGTTATCTTAAGGAAACTTTAATCTTAATACCTTTACCTGTACCTATATTAAATCAGGCTTTGACTATCAATACGAGTTTATCAGATCGTTATCACGTATATCCGAGCGATTTTAATCCATACGATATTGTTATCAGTTTGTTATCGGATGAAAATTTCGTTTTTTTATATTTACATAAATAAATTATAATGTAATATTAAATAAAAATATTATTTTAATTAAAGAGGAGTAACTTTTTGCACTAAGTTTTTAACTTAAATTTCTTCGAAAAACCTAATAGATTTATAGTAAACTACTATAAATGTGTGATAACTTAGAATACGTATTACTAATCATATGAAATTCTTTTTAAAACTATTTGGTTAAATAACTAATCTCTCGAAAGCTGTTAGAAAGCACGCAAACGTTTATTTAGATAAAGATAAAAATATAAAACATTTTTCCATTAATTAGGTACGATGGCAATGCCTACTTATATCAACATTTTATAACATTAGGTCAGAAAATATCTACTTGAAATAGAAATTTATATAAATTAAAAATACCAACATATATTATCTATACTAATATTATAAAGCTGAAGAGTTTGTTTGTTTTTTGGTTGAACGCGCTCAGGAACTAGCTACCTACTGGTTGAAAATTTCTTTTTGTGTTAGATAGTCCGTTTATCGAAGAAGACTATAGGCTATATTACATCACGCTACGACCAATAGGAGCGGAGCATCAATGAAAAATGTTGCAAAATTATATAAGTATTTCTTTTGATTTTTAGCCTTTAGAACGCGAGGAAAGCCGCGGGAAAGGCTAGTAATATATATTCTAACTAATCACAATAATCAAAGAAATTGTTGCCATCTCTACACTCTCGTACTCGTTAAACTTCTATCAAATCGTAGTGTAGTGGATGGATTAGAGTAATAAATAATAATAAATTTAAAAATAGAGCGGAAAAAACCAGTTTTAATGCATTGTTGTTTATGGAAGAGCAGTTGTTCCGTTGTTCTCGGTATTTGCGTATCAATTATTTATTGAGAAATAAAATGGCTCGAGTTCATCCTCTTTACTCATCGATCTATCGATAAAATTAATTAATTTATTAGTCATACCTCAGACACGGGCGAGACTTGAGTAGTACATTTTACATTGTTATAATTTAAATATATTTATATTAGGTATACTAGCAAATCCCACGGCTCCGCCCGCGTTCTAATTACTATTAGAAATAGGGATTGGTAGTAGAAATCATATAATAATAAAAACTTTGTCAATGAAAAAAAATAAAAAATCTGGAGAGTACCATCGTAATCACCTAGCGGACTTATAAATAGCCTACGACTTATTGTCAGACCTACCAAATATACACAAAAACATAAAAATCGGTCAAGCCGTTTCGGAAGAGTTCGATAATAAACACTGTGACACGAGATTTTTATATATTAGATATAAATGATAACAATGTAAAATGTCACTACACATAATATACATATAACGTTAAATTTCCTATGTATATACTTAAAGTTGTATATATAGTACATATAATATGATATATGAACTATCTGGTATCCGTAACACAAGCCTCGTAACTTACCATTGGACTATAATATGGCGCTGTTTGTAATAATATCCCAACATATTCATTTATTTATCCTCCTCGCCACGCATACTCTATGTATAGATTTATTTCATCCAACACTATTCAGCCGTTTCAGCATGAAGTATTCTAAAGCAATGAAATCTTTCTTGACCTATTTAATATGTATTTAAATAAATTAAATTACGTTATTTAACTAAATTTTAAACTAAACTAAAGCATACTTTTACTAAAATATCTACAGCTATGTACATATCATTGCTAAATAATCAAATCCATCTTCACGCTTTAATCTGTTAACTGTCTGGTCATTGCGACCATATTGTAGGGTGACACCCTTATGCGTCCCCGTTCCCACGACTAGCACGTGACATGTATTCAAATATTTAGAGGGTGGAATTTTTGAGTTATACTATGTGGGTTTAAAAAGATTGTTCCGAAGACCTTAAATACTTGTATATCAAACGGACTATTCATCTTACTCTAAAATAACTGGTCGATTTGATAAAATTTATTAGGTAATACGACAGTGGTAGCCCAGTAACCCGCTCGCTTGGATAACCGAATGCGGGTTCAAATCCGGGTCTTTCACCTCTGACATTTTCATGTGCGATTAATTTCTATCATGATTACCAATTGTCCCACGGTGAAGGAAAACATCGTGAGGAAATCTGCATGTCTGAGAAAAACTAGCAAGTTTTCGAAAGACATGTGAAGTCCGCCAACACGTACTAGGCCAGCGCGGTGGACTATGGCCTAATCCCCTTCGTACTAAGGGAGGCCTGTGACCAGCAGTGGGACGTTAAAAAGGGCTGACGATGATGACGTACCTGGAAAGCACCACCTAGGGGCGCTTACCTGAGCGAAGCAGGGGTAAACAACTAGTACAATACATTTAAAAAAATTGAAAGTTTAGTACATTATTGTATTAATAAATAGAAATTAATTTTGTATGTAATTAAAATACAAGTCAATTTCGAATTGGTTACATCAATCAAACGCTGATAAGCTATCTATCTTACAGCATTACAGTGGTATTCTCGATAGTATTGCGAAATACTTTATCACTATTCCTCAACAAATATCTATTTCTTAATTAAATTATGGAAAACTTGAAAAATATCGTTTTATTTTCTATTTCGTTTTGTGATTTTTTAAGAGCAAATTTCCTAAGTTACCTACTACTTATAATACTTGTTAGCTATTTGTCAGCGAAAGTTATGTCAAAATCGGTTCAGCCGTTTCGGAGATTAATTGTAACACACATAGACAGACAGACAAACATTTAAAAAGTTGTGTTCTTACTTCTTCAAAAAGCACATAAGCTTCAATAACCTAATAGAACTTTATATGAAATAAGTAAAAGCTTTTACATTACAAAAAGGTAGTTTCATTTATAACGTCAAATATTCGCGTAAACCTAAGAAAGTATTACCACAGATCACATAAAAAAGTATTACACTACACGCAAATTTTGAAGATTTTTGACCCTTCCTCCCCCCGATGTAACACGCCGTAACCTGTACTGTTTCCTGTACCCCCCCCCCCCCCAAACGTTACGTAACATCCAACTGAAAATTTTTACCCAAATGTCACAACTATGTTGCACAAACTACCGAAAAGTCGCTAAATTACTTTTGTTATTGTTTTAATATAATTCAATAAGCATTTGCTTAAGTTTCAAATATATTGAATGGGCTCAATGTCCTAATAAACATTTTCGTAAGATTAGACCTTTTTTTAAAATAAAAAAACAATGTTACGTAACGCGTTGTTCGAAGCCCCCTCCCGCCCTTGTAACGCATCGTAACGTTTTACAAGACGAGCCGGCCCCCCCTCCCCCCAAATTGCGTTACGTAATACTTGAACGCCCCCTTACATCGCAGGTAGAGCTGCGTAACTTGCTAGTATCTGTTCTCTTAAATATTACAATAATTTATTAGTACCAAAGCTCGGTAAAATAATACGTACCTAGTCTATATTTATTAATAAATTGACTTTATAGTAATAATAAGTTGCATCACTTTGTGATAAAAACATCAATACAGTTGTTTTTGTAAGAAAGAAGAAAATGCAATCATCACAACATGTCAATAAACACATTTGGAAAGCAATATCTTGACGTTATCAATAACTTTTCCACTAGACTCTTTGCAGAATATAACATTAAAAGTAATTCCTACTTGCGCCAGCGGTCGGGGTTCGAGTCCCGCTGGGGACATTCATTTGTTAAACTGTTTGTACTCCAGTCATGGGTGTTTATATTTATAATATACTAGCTGACCAGTGCCCACTTCATTGGGCATAATGTTAATAATCCTTTTTTAGTACAGAGTGTTTAAATAATTTTCATTATTTTATTAATATTAAAAATTAAAAATTAAATTATCTATACTATATAATATTAAAAAAACTACTTTTGTAACTTAAATTTAAAAGTTACACATATGCTGCCGTTGACTTTTTTGTAGGCATTTTTAAGCTCCACGTCTTTTCTCTAGAACTCAAAAATATATCTTTCATAGTTAGGGCAGCGTTCGTAAGAAACGCTTTCATTCGACCGTTTTTTCTCCGATTCACTTTGCAAAACGGACTACCACGTAAAAGCCTTTTTATTTTTCGGTTTTTTATATAGCCTATGACACTCAGCAATAATGTGGCTTTCTATTGGTGAAAGAATTTTTAAAATCGGTTCAGTAGATCCCGAGATTACCCCTTACAATTTAACAAATAAACAAACTTTACCTCTTTATAATATTAGTGTAGATATGTATTTTAACTTATTATATGTAGTATATCAACTATCTGGTATCCGTAATACAAGCTTCCTTCGTAGCTTACCACGGAACTAGATGGTGCTGTGTGTAATAATGTCCCAACGTATTTATTATTATTTATTATAATTACTTCTACCTATTTCATCATTATGCGACTATACTATATCATAATCTCGCTATGTTCAAAAGCTCACATCAATTTACAGTTTCTATGCTGCGAGACAGGAGTATAAACTAATTAAGTAAATTAACACATATTCATATTTATAGATACTAATATTATAAAGCTGAAAAGATAGTTTGTTTGGTTAAACGCTTTAACCTCAGGAACTACTGGTTCGAATTGAAAAAAATCTATATTATTCTAGTACTGGATAGCCGACGAAGGCTTTGGGCTAATAAACATCATATGGTACAATAATATGTAAAATCTAAAAATGTCCTTTCAGGTATTTAAAACGCGAGCGAAGCCGGGGGAGATGCTATTGTACAATATTAGGAATAATGCGACTATTGAGAGTTGACTTACATTATGATCAAAGTCTCATGACACAGTCAAAAGTCTCAAGACACTTAAAAGGCCTTTATATCTAGACACTCGCGTAAATCCTGACACCTGGCGACATCTGCGTATTGGTAGCGGCGACTTCAAAGCATTGTGCGTCCAAGAAATAACGACGACAACCCCACTATTGTGTACAAAATTATGTTTCCCGGACAGTTCCTGGTCATTTTGTTACTCCTTAAAGAGCATAATTATTAGTAAATCCTTCTCAACTGCTTTATGATCTGGTGATAACTTATCTTCATCTTGAACTAACTTATTAACGCGGCTACGGCCATAGGCAATTTGGTATTACAATATGCTAGTTTTGTTCTCAGCTCCCATGTTATCATGGGATAGCGGATACCATATTTCCAACTCCATGAGGGAATCTGTTTGTCTATACCTTTATTTGAGCATGAAAATGAAACAACTACAAAATTATTTTCAAATAATATAAAAGAGCTTGTGAGTGGCTCAGATCATGAAGTCTTAAATCGAGTCTTGGGTCAAAGAATTCCTGTCAAAGAATCGGTAGAACCCATAGTTACAAAGTTGGTAAACCCCATGTTTCAAAACTCATGAAACCGTCCATCTCAAATATCAACCCCCTCTCTACTGTATCGTCTTGACATCCCACCGAACTACGAAAGTGACGGATTAGAGCCATAAGCATACTAAATCAAATCAAAATATACTAAATACTTTTCACAAAATACTTAGTCATATTGAAATATCTATAAAAATAAATAAGTTAGTTTAGTTAGTTAAAATTAGTTTAAATAAAAAAAATGTCCGTCCGTCTGTCAGTCCCTAAGGTACCTTACTATAACCCATAATAACAATAGTCAATATCTCAAAAATGTGGGAACTAATAGCCAGTGAAAAACACCCAAAAACCAATAAGAGAAAAGAGCCAATAAGAGAAAAGAGTATAATGCTCTATTCTTTTAAGGAAGAGAATTAATTAACATCTTAAAGTTCTTAAAAAACAAAAATGATGAGTCAGTACTAAATAGACCGTGGAGTGTGCATGGGAACGCTGTTATCAACAGTATTACAGTCAAGTGGCTCGCTATCGCACTAAACAAAATTGCTTATACACCAATTACCTATTTATCTCATCGTATTGAAGAATTTATAAGATCTTTATACAGATTTATATACGACTAGCATTTCTCGCAGCTCCGCTCGCGTTCTTAGGCTGAAAATCAAAAGAAATATTTTTTCCTGTTTTTGCACAAACGGACTATCCAATACAAAAACAATTTTTGAATTCGGCCCAGTAGCTCCTGAGATTATCGCGTACAACCAAACAAACAAACAAAGAAACGAAATCTTCAGCTTTATAATATTAGTATAGATAATTAGAAATCAAATTATTTACCTTAACTTAAATATAAATATATATATACAAAACATACATAAGTACATTGTAAATGGCAATGTTAATTATTGGGCGAAAAATTAAGCAGATCTCCTATAATTACTAGTTAACACAAAGTGTTATGGCTTTTAAGAAGGGTATGGCACTTTAATTCCATGGGCCAAGGGTTTCTTCAGCAAATGGTATTGTAGTTACCTAATGGTATGGTACTGACAAGAATTTTGCCTATGGTAATGTTTTTAAAAAAGTTATGTAATTAAGAAAAATATGAATATCAGGCTCGCTTGCATAACCGAGTGATGCGGGTCAAATCCGGGTCTCGCACCTCTGATATCATGTGTAAATCATTTCTATCATGATTACCACTTATCTTACGGTGAAGGAAAACATCGTGAGGAAACCTTCATGTCTGATAAAACCTAGCAAGTTTTCGAAAGACATGTGAAGTCCGCCAACACGGACTAGACCAGCGCGGTGGACTATGGCCTGATCCCCCTTGTACTGAGGGAGGCCCGTGCCCAGCAGTGGGACGTTAAAAAAAGCTGAAGTAATCATCATCATCACTACATAGTATAAAACAAAGTCGCCTTTTCTGTCCCTATATCCCTATATCCCTATGTGCGCTTAAAACTTTAAAACTACGCAACGGATTTTGATGCGGTTTTTTCCAATAGATAGAGTGATTCAAGAGGAAGGTTTATATGCATAGCTAGCGGATCCCGCGGCTTTGCCTGTGCTAAATCTAGGGAAGAGCCCGAGCGAAGCGAGGGCGAGTCGCTAGTTAAGAATAAGTTAAAAAAATTAGAGCGGTTATCCTACATGTAAGTTTCCACGTGACACGACGACTATCACTCCACAGATAAATAAACAATCAGAATACATTAATAGGAAGATAAGCGAGTAATGAACTCGCCCGCACTTTGAATCGTTTATACAAACAAAAAATCATAAAAATATCTCTCGTACAGTCCAGTCACCTTGACATTACTAAAAGTATTATCTAGTCAACTTTCACAGACTTTTTAATACCATTTACGTTATCTGCACTTGTCTAAAGTTATTAAGTTGTCAGTGGGCGATTTGGAATTTTCAAAATATGTGAAAAAAAAACATATGTTGGGACATTATTACATACAGCGCCATCTAGTTCCGTGGTAAGCTACGAAGGAAGCTTGTGTTACGGATACCAGATGATTGATATACTACATAATATTATATAAGTTTTTATATTATAAATATAAACACCCATGACTGGAGTAGAAACGTCGAGCTTAACAAATGTATGCCCCCAGCGGGACTCGAACCCGCGACCGCTGATGCAAGAAAGTAGGGTCGCTACAAACTGCGCCAAACGTGTCGTTGAGTTTAGTTTTAGTAATTAAATATTTTTTAGTGGAAAGTCATTATTATTAATACAGAGACTAAATCTGTATCTTTTAGAATTATATTTATCTGTTCGTCTGAGAACCATAACGAGAAAACCACTGGACTAATTTTGATGAAATTTTGTATAATTAAAAAGCTTAATCCGGGTCAGCTTTTTACAGCGGATACATAATATAATGTCTGAGACATCTTTACTACTGATAAAACAAACCTATTACTGCGAATAGTGTTCGTGTGATAGTGAATTACAGAAAGGTTTAAAGCATTGAATAGAGTATTTATTGGTAACTAGCGACTTACCCTAGCTCCGCTCGGGTACGTCCCCACGGTTCGTAATGATTTCTCTTTTTTTTAATATATTTCAATAAGTTTTTCAAAAAAATATTCAATGAATAGATTGGAATTATTTAGAATTTTATTATATGTATAGATATTTCACACATGAGTGATAAATGCTACCAGCTGTTTATTTATTGATGATGAACTAGAGGTATAGATGATTTTATTTTATTCCGCGGTGTCTTGAAGCGAAGCGAAGCGTTTGACTTTTGAGTCATAAAGAGATACAAGATTTACATAATAAACTTTTTACACAAAATGCACTAAGTAGTTTAGTTTAAACATTTTTTTCTAATTAATGTGCTTGTGCAAGAAAGAAAAAAGGTAATATATTTTATAAATATAGCGCGAGCGAAGCCAAGGATTCCGCAAGTAAATGTATACAAAAACTTCACAAATTATATACTTAAACCTTCCCCGAAATCCACTCTATCCACTGGTGAAAACAGCGTGAAAATCGGTGCAGTAGTTTTTTAAGTTTATCGCGAACAGTCGACGAATCGAAGGACTTTGTTTTATAAAATGTAGTGATAAAAGTAATTGATCGTTACAATTGTTAACCTCCTTGACGATTTGGCAATAATAAAAACACCTTTACTTGCACTTCTATACATTTATTAACAATACAACACTTTTTCATAGTATTTATCCTTTAAACTTTACTCTTCAAAATTTGAATTACCACTGAACTGCCGTAATACAGTATCACCTATTTTATAATCTCGTCGAGACACTCAATTGACTTAGATCTTATAATATACAGCCAACAAATCTTACAACTTAATAATTTAGATATTTATAAAAGCAAGTTTGCAATAATTATTTAATTACATAAAATAGTTATAATATAATAATTTATATTATAATATAATTAAGTGCACATTTTATATTCATATTTTATAACCAACACAATTGACCAAGATCATTCACAAACAGTCAACGAAACATTTAACTTAATTAATTAACTCTTTTAAGAGATATGTTTGCAATAATTATTAACTTATATGAAATAATTGTAATATAATAATTTACTGTATATAATTAAGTGTACATCTTATATTCATATTTTATAAGCTAACACAATTCAGGTGCATTTACTAGGCTTAATATTATCAAGGAAAAATTTCTTTAGCAATATTTTAAAATATTAACAATATTAATATTTGGTATTTTTAATCATTAATTTCAAACACAGTTTTTTTTTTAAACCTTGCATTAATTTCTAGAAATTTTAGTAATTTGAGTAAAGCGGATGAGACATATGGTACGAAGGTTGGGAATTCGATTCTCGCTTGTGAAAAATATTGTATTTAATTAAGTTACATTGTTATTATGTTAACACATTGCGATAATCGGTCTGTAAGTAAATTAACGTTTTCCCTAAGCCTATGTATGAGTCAAAGTATTATCGAAATATAGGTTAACAATGACTCGTCTATTATTTTGAATAACAAAATCCTCAGATTCATTAAAATCCAGACAAACCGGAAAATGGGAAACCAAAATACTGTATCAAGTTGGAAGATATCCTGGGCTTCAATACGCTTTTAGAATTAAGATAATTTAGAAGGTTGAAATCAAGCACTTGAAAGTCTAATTACTCACAGCATATTATGTCAAATACCTGTATTAGTACATTCATTTTTATCATCAGCTTTTTTAAAGTCCCACTGTTGGGTACGGGCCTCCCTCAGTACAAGGGGGATCAGGCCCCACTACTATGTATTTATAATCTTATAAAATAAACAACTTGTTCTTGTGCTACTTTAAATCGATAGATGTTATAAACAAACGAATTAATCCATTGTAATCGATAATAAGTTTAGATCATTAATGAAGTTTTAATATCTTGGTTTGATATCATTACACCATCTTTTGTTCTTACTAAACTAATTTTAGTATGAAAAATAAAATATTAGTTAATTAGTACTATTATTACATGTGTCATGTATTGAAGTTACAGTTAAAAATCAATGAAGTTCAAATTCTATTATTCATATTTACCTACTTCAAAAATATGAATAATAGCTAACAATACAATTATAGAAGAATTTGTTTTTTTTAACTTAACCGCCTAAAGTATAAACCATGTGGCTACTTAGAAAAAACCGTCTCTATCGACAGCTAGATACGGTAGAGTTTTGTGGAGTACACGCGTTATCTTAAACATTGTAGAGATTAAAGAATTGTTATTTTGTTTACTCATAATAATATACATGCATATCTTATAAACACGTCGATAGCACGATTCAATACACCAAGTTTACTTAGTTAGTAAAATAATGAACCACCTATCTATCACCTTAAAAACAAATGTTATATGTGAAATATACGAAAACACTGCGAACAAATAATACATAAATAAGTTTCAGGCCTTACATACTACTTTAAAGTACTTATAACAAACTTTTCCAAAAAAAGTCTTATCAGAACTTTTTGGTCATTAGCTTTTAAACTTATAACTTACGTTTCAAAGGTTTAGGGTTGCTCTGTTTCCTTCGCGACATGTCCTAAACACCCGACTCTCCCAACATGTCACACACAACACACGAAACTGTCAAACTTAGCACAGTCTTACACACGTCGAACGCGGTCGGCGGTCGACACCACACTGACTGACTAGAGGCGGATACGCTTCGCCTTTGGTACAAGCTCGCAAAGTAGAGGGCTGGCCTGGCCACGCCCACTTTACATCCCCCTCCGCCCCTCTCGTAGCGCGTAGACCCGTAGCGTCGTAGACTTAGGTCTCAAAAAGGGTTAAAAATGCTAAATTTTTCTAATATCCATCCACTTCTATCTATTTTTTATGTATACTATATCATAATATTTCATTAAAGTTTTTTTGTATTTTTAATAATGGTTTTAAACTTTTTGTGAAGTCAAGAAATTTCAGAAAAAAGTTTTTGAAGCTAATTTTTTATTTTACCCAGCGTGTTAATTTTTAATAATCTGGAATGATGTATTTTGCAAAACAAATCAGTTATTAATCTATACATATAATAAAATTGAAGTGTCTGTTCTTAATTTCAAATTAACAGCTTTTCACCAAATGCTTATGTACTAACACCAGAAAATCAATTTTAATTTTTTTTAGTCAGTTTGTCTGTCTCTCTGTCTGTTTGTTCCGGCTAATCTATGAAACGGCTGGACCTATTCTGACGGTACTTTTACTCGCAAATAGCTAATTTTATAAGGAGTAGGTACCTTAGGATACTTTTGTTTTAGAAATTTTATTTATTTTAACTAGCAGAACCGGCTGCTGCTGCTGCGTTCGCGCTAGTTGTGAATAATATTCATAATTATTTTTGACTTAATCGAACTATCACGACATCTCGAAAATTCACATAAATTTTCATGTGTGATTTTTTTAACATGTTTATCACTTGTCTGACGGTAAAGGAAAATATTGTTAGACTTACATATCTGAGAGAAACTGGCAAATCGAAAGACTTTTCAAGTCCGCACCTGTCCAGCATGATAGACTATAATGGCCCAATACCCCTTGTATTGAATGTCCGAGCCCAGCATTGGGCTGATAACACGGCTGTATACTTGCTAACTCTATTATTTCTTAGACTAATTTGTTACCTTTTATCGTTACTTTATGTACATTATAGTTATTTAAAATGTAGTACCAAAGTTTTATTCAAAAGCTTGACTTGCAAAAGATTTTATTAAGAATTTATCTAACAGATATAGGTAATATCAGTAGGTACCTACATGTAAATAAAGGATACACAATAAACAATAACCATTGTTATATTATTCAAAATGTCTCAACTGTGACGATAATAAAATAAGTATACCTAGGGACGAAGCCGAACGGATCAAGTCACTAGTGGTTAATAGAATTAACGCCATACCTGTTATATTTTCATCAAAATCTGTCCAGTAGTTTTCTTCGTGTCCTCACAGGCACATAGATCAATTTTTTGAAAACTATTTATTCAGACTATATCGATAATAATGACCATTTCAATAAAATTTTCCAAAAGATAATTGAAATTTAACGAACTTACCTTGTGATGCTTTATTTTTATTATTCTCCTCCTAATTCTTGCTATTTTTTTACCTTTCAATGTTTTCTTCACTATCACTATCGTCCTCATCCGATTTAATTTTGGTTTTTAAGATTCGGACTTTGAAAAATTTGTTTATTCAATAAGCTTGTGAGTCGGGCACAAAATAGCGCGGGACGACGCTATTCGCTAAAGTAGTTATTTAAATTTATTTAAAAAAAATATATTTAAAAAAGGGATAGCTTAAACAACTTTGTTTCAAGAGTAAGACCTTTTGATTAAAGATTTAATAGCTTTAAAGGTGTGTCGGACAGCATCGATCTGGCTTGCTGCAGCATGGAAACCTAATCATGTTCGGAAGAGATACGAATTACGAAGTATAATCAATGTACAAATTCAGTTCAATTAGATGTTATACCTACTTCTTTCTACTACAGTCTACATCCCAACCAAAACCGCTATTTATACCATTTCAAAGACGAGTAAGACCTTGTTAAAGTATGCTTTACTCCTTTCTTTAACACCAACTTCTTACAGAATTATATTTTCAATTACTTGATTTTATAAATGAAAACTGTTAGAAATATGAATGTTATGAAGTCAAATTAAATAAAACAACTAACTAATTAACTATTTTTTTTTATTATTGTTAATGAAATAGGTAAATCATAATAAAATTAAGTAAAAATGTAAGTAGGCTATGTTGGGGCTACTTATTTGTAAAGTTTTACAATACAACGACATACCTACAGACAATTTTTTGTGTAAAAAATCACTTTCGTTTTATTAGTCGTTTCACACCAAATTAGTGAAATATTATTAGATTTTTCCCCATTTATTTTAGCTTAAACATTAAAATTTAAGAAAAGTATCGTAATAGTTATTTAACTTCAAACTTTAACTAGTTTTCAACCGACTTCAAAAAAGGAGGAGCGACTCCAAAATTAACTAAGTAATTAAAAGTATAATTTTTACTTGTTAGTTTAGGTTTTGTTGACTTTTGAAGTCCGTTTTCATATTTTTTTGTTAAACATAATAAATAATATAGGTAGGTATTTCCAGTTTATATGTATGGATGGTTTTTTTTAATATATATACCTATCTGTTATTTTTCATGTACACACGCAATGTTCGTATAAATTACAATAATATACCTACGGCTAAAGTTCAGCTTATTTAGTTTTATTGAAAAGGACGTCTACTGAAGTTAGTCGCTTCGAGTTACATACTAAATCATGGCGGTAGATAGGAAACATCACCTCCGTAATGTTTACCAAATTATTTCTAATTTTAATTATATTTTCAGTGTTTTTCTAACATATAAGTGCTTAAGAAGGTGAACAAGTTTTATATCAGCTTGAACAATAATCTAAAGTTCTACCTCTCAAGCTCGCATCGTTCTAGCTTTGACATAGTACCTACCTACCAGATCAAGTGTAACTACCCTTTATTAATATTTAAGTACATATTTTCTATATTTATCGTCACTTTTTGACACATAAGAGATGCCTTTCTAATAAACTATTTAAATTTTATTATTGACTTCTAGAAAAGTGGTTTGAAAAGCTCTATATGAAAACTTTTTGACCTAGCTAAAAGAAAATTATTTTAATTTTGAAAAATACATTACCTCTCAGAATCTTAAAGTTAATTGTGATCGGATAAAATAGCTGTAATGTATTACTGTAATTTGTAAAGGAGTATTGTTAGGCCCTTACAGAGACCTATCGACCAGCAAAGCAAGGAAATGATAAGTCACTAATCTATACTAATATTATAAAGCTGAAGAGTTTGTTTGGTTGATTGAACGCGCTAATCTCAGGAACTACAGGTCTGAAATAAAAAAAAATGTTTGTGTTATATAGTTTATTTTGTGTTACATACTTTGTGTTACCGTTTATCGAAAAAGTCTATAGTGGCGGAGCATCACTGAAAAATGTTGCATAAACGGGAGAAAAATATTTCTTTTGATTTACAGCCTTTAGAACGAAGCCGCGGAAAAGGCTATTTTATATTAAAAAAATACTAACTTACATAAGATTATATTATTTAGAAGATATTATAAACATTAAATTTTATAAATAATGAACCAATTCATTTTTTTATTAGTGAAAGTAATCATAACTAAAATAAAGTAAAAATATGTTGTGGCTATTTGAAAGTTTTAAAATACAACGACATACAATCAAACTTAAAAAAACTATTGTGTAAAATTGTTTTTATTATCTATTCTGACAAAAAATGTCTTAAAAATCGCACCACAGTAAAGCTAAATTTTTTTCACAAGAAAGTTTTGTTTGTTCAATAAATTGTGTTCACAGTCGTCAGTGTCAGCTCGTGCGTTTATAATTCTCTCAATAAGCTTGATAGGCCAGTCATTATAGGGATTGACCTAGGAAAATCGACATACCCAGTATATTTCAACGTAAAAACTTGTATTTTGGCATCCTAAAACTATTCTCAAAGTTCACATATTATAATTAGATGGTCGCAAGTTTTAAAATCAGGGGTCATGATAATTATATGTTTAGCAATAAATTATAACCTTAATATTAAGAGTTTTTGATCGGGACTACCAGTTAACCTCAGATAATTCTCTGACCGCGCGCTCTACGCCCTTTATTTTTTTTATTTTATTTTATTAGACCACCAACAAAGTACTTACAAAACACATGAAAAAAAAATTGTACATGGAAAACAAAACATAAAAAGTAGTACCTTAATTATAGGTGATAACGACATGAGAAAACAAATTAATATTTAACATTAAATATACCTAATAGGTAAAATAACAATATTTCAACATAATACATTTAAAACCAAATATTTTACTAATATTATAACATATAACATAGGACTGTATCTCTATAAATATTTACTTATAGTTATTCGCTATAGAGACAACGATCTTTTTTTAAAACTAAATAAATTATCATTAAATATATCTATGTCATTATTCCTGCTAATTAAACTGTATGATCTCATAATTCTATTAAGAGGGGAGTTGTATCCTAAATTAGAGTTGGCAGCATTCTCTATCTCGAAAACAGTTCAAGGTATTAAAAAAATGTTAAATAGAAAAATTGTAGAGAATTTAATGTTCTACAATATTGATAATAAATACAAATAGCGTTAAACCCATAGAAAACTAGATATTTGGAAAAAAATTAAATAAAAACAAATTTTTTTCTTAGGTTTACGCGAATGTTTGACAAATGAAACTATCTAACTACTAAAAGATAGTTTCATTTATAAAAATCTATTTTATGACCTTTGACCCCTGATTTTAAAACTTGCGACCATCCAATTATATGTGAACTTTGAGAATAGTTTTAACATGCCAAATAACAAGTTTTGACGTTGTAATATACTGGGTATGTCGATTTTCACCTAATTTGGCCTAAAATGACTGGACTATCATAGCCTCTCCAGGTCGCCTCGCGCCACCACTATGAGTGCCCTTTCATATTCGTTTATCATTTTTTTATTAAACGTGACAGCTAAAGTTTTTAATTCACAGCATGTTAAAATTGACGGAAAGAAAGCTTGAATGTAGCTTCAGACGAGCCCAAGCAAAGCGAGGGCGATTCGCTAGTACTATTAAAACTATTATTGAAACTTAAAACTACTATTACTATATAAAACGAAGTCCTCTACCGCGTCTGTCTGTCTTTGCTCGATAAACTCAAAAACTACTGCACTGATTTTCATGTTGTTTTCATCAATCGTTAGAATGGTTCTCGAGAAAGGTTTTAGTATATAACTTGTCAAGTTTTCCCGCGGCTTCGCTTGCGCTAAATGTAGTGACGAGCCCTAATTTTTGTCGCGTTTGTCGTGCATTCTTTGCCCACGCCAGTTTACCTTCACTGGGCTGGAAGTGGACGTCAAACTGACTGATACTGATTGTATGTGATTGTATGAGGTTCTTATGAGATTTAACTTACTAACGTCTTCACTGATCTTGGCTTAGCCTACATAGTAAAAAGTATTATTTAGAAATAACGGTTAAAAGTGTTTTTTTTTATATTTTCAAAACTATTATATAACTTATTGCTTTATTTTATACTTTGTCTAAATATAATATTTTAGTCTTAAATTAGTTCTTATCTAAGTCTTAAATTAGGTCCTGTGGAAGGTTAAACGTACGCGACACAGGGTAACCTCAACACTCCATTTGACGACACGTTTGGCTCAGTTGGTAGTGACCCTACCTTCTGCGCCAGCGGTCGCGGGTTCGAGTCCCGCTGGGGGCATTCATTTGTTGAGCACGAATGTTTGTTCTCCAGTCATGGGTGTTATTATTTATATTATGTATGTATTTAAAAATTTATATGTGTAGTATATCAACTATCTGGTATCCGTAACGCAAGCCTTGTAGCTTACCATGGAACCAGATGGCGCTGTTGTAAAAATGTCCCAACATATTTATTTATTTATTTACTGTCCTGTTTTTTTATGTTACGTTAAAATTGTCATTACTTATTGAGATTATGTTTGTATCTTTACGAGAGTATTAATCAAATAAAATAAATAAAAATAAAAAATATATTTGTTGAATTTTTTGTTATATATTTTGTACTAGCGACTCGCCCTCGCTTCGCTCGGGCTCTTCCCTAGATTTAGCACAGGAAAAGCCGCGGGATCTGCTAGTTATGCATATAAACCTTCCTCTTGAATCACTCTATCTATTACAAAAAACCGCATCAAAATCCGTTGCGTAGTTTTAAAGATTTAAGCGCACATAGGGATATAGGGATATAGGGACAGAAAAGGCGACTTTGTTTTATACTATGTAGTGATGTTCTGTATATTTTGTAGTCTGCAAACTAAAGTCTCGACAGGAGCATCGTTCAGTGATTAGTGCGTGATAACTGATAAGGTAGTTAACGAAAGTTAAAAAGAGCTCATGGGATTTACCATTTAATTACAAAAATATTAAACATATTGTCAATAAAATAACTGCATTTTTTTAAATTATTGAATTAATCAACAACTACAACTTTTCTGTGTCAACAATCTCCCCGACTTCAACAAATCAACTGATGAAACTGAAACATAGTTTTAAATTATCATTACATCTATACTAATATTATAAATCTGAAGAGTTTGTTTGTTTAGTTTGAAATTATTGAAAAAATCTTTTTGTGTTGGATAGTCCGTTTATCGAGGAAGGCTATAGGCTATATTACAACCAAAAAGCTACGACCAATAGGAGTGGAGCATCAATGAAAAATGTTGCAAAACCCTGAGAAAAATATTTCTTTTGATTTTCAGCCTTTAGAACGTGAGCGGAGCCGCGGGAAAGGCTAGTTATAATTAAATTGGTAGTGTTTAGTTTCAATTTAACAGCTCTTCAGTCTTCACTAAATACATATGAAAGTGTATGCGGTAGGTACTTATATCAAAAAATCTGTCTGTTTGTTTTGGATAATCCTGAAACGGCTGGACCGATTTTGACGAGAGTTTCACTCGCAGACAGCTTATGTTATAAGCAGTAACTTAGGATACTTTTATTTTATTAGTAAATTATAAAAAAAAATTGTCTAACTTACGCCCAGCGAAGCTGACTTACTTTTATGTCTTCCTGACCGATTACGGCCACGGCTGACGGCGGCCAATCTCATTGAGACTAGCCATCTGCGTGGGAGATATTATTGTGCACAAGTGTATGCGCAGACACAAGTGCACTCTCTATTCATTATCACTCTCATATTCCGGGACGACTGCTCGACACGACCAGTGAGAGCTAAGGCGCAGGACCGACGGCTTTACGTGCTCTTTGAGGCACGGAAGTGAAACACCGCCAACTTCCCAACTTCGGGCTATTACTGAGGCTTACGAAACAGAAAGACTCAATAACTAACTTGGCCCGACCCTGGACTCGAACTCAGGCCCTCTAGTTGTGCGACTGTACATGCTAGCCATAATATAAGCCACACATAATAAATAGATGATATTCAATCAGATGATTTTAATTTTCTTGAAATTTGTAAATTTCCGTGATTTTGAATAGTTATTGCCCTAGCGCCTGAATTTATTAGAACAATCTCATTTTAGTGATTTTGCCTACTAAAATTGCCTGAGCCTACTAACCATAAAATTTTGAGAAATAGAAAACGTGTTGAAAAATTTGTGCGTATATATTATTTATTAATTATTCTGTATGTTTCCCTTAAAAATTTAAATACATAAATAAATAAATAAATATATTTATAGGGCCGTGTTCTGTTGTGGACATGCAATTATTGCAATGGTTATCCATTATTTGTACATATAAGAAAATTCTAACTTATTCGAATCTGTTAAATCTGCAGTACATTGAACATTTTTTGGTTCAAATCGTAATATTGAAATAGCCATTATTATTTATTAAAATCGACACAAAGGCCGAATCTTTTTTTAGGTTTTTAGATTTTTTTCTGTCTGTCTGTGACCACATCACGAGAACACCACTGGAAAGATTTTGATGAAATTATGTATGAAGATAGTTGGTTATCAGGGTCAACACACTCAATACTTTTTACTGCTGGAATACATCGCATTTGAGAGAAATTTCAACTAACCGTTACAAACCAGCTATAAAATACCACACAGTATAATAACATGTGAAATTTAAAAACGAGTGGAGGCGCGGGAAATGCTACTACAATTATACAATATTTAAACTTGTTACTAGCGCCATCTAGCATAACCTCTTGATGGTAATAACGCCACACTAACGTTAGTTGCCTTAATTCAATACGCTCTCTATAGATGGCGTTACTACCAATACCAATGTATTAAAATAATAAATTAATGTTGTACCTATATTTTATTCTAAGAAAACTCGTTAATGAAAACAGAAACTGTAAAAGTTATACAAAAAATCTAATATATAATATAAATTATTATAAAAATAAAGTTCAAGAAGTAGGTATTATCAATAAGGGATAAATATTAGGAAGACTTGGCAGTGTGCCTCATGGGTAACGCGCTCTTATGGGAAACTAAGTGAAGCGGGTTCAAATCTCGGGTCGCACACATCTAAAATTTTCATGTGCAAATCATTTCTAAATAATTACCACTTACGTTACGGTGAATGAAAACAACGTGAGGAAACTGCATGTCTGACGTAAAGTAAGGATCTTCCGACGACGGGTACAGTCTTCCAGCAAGCACTTAGTGGACTATAGCTTTATCCTCATATTGAGGGCATATCCGTGTCCAGGAATGAGGCGTTAAAAAGGGCTGAATAATGAAAATCATTTTAATTGTTTAAGCTTTATATTTATAAAATTATAATATTGTAGTATATAACGATATAGGATAATACCACAGATATATAATAATTATTTAACCCTTTTCATCAGCGGCTCATGTTATTAATGCGAATTACTAATAATAAAGTGTCAACACTCTGTACTAGTTTTCTGAATTAGTTAAGTATGCATAACATAGATGGCGTTGCTATTTTTTTCTCTAAAGGGACATTGTAGTATAAATAATAATATGAAATAACTAAATACTGATTCAAATGTATAGACATAAAATATTTATTGAAAAATGTCATAAAATACAATTAAAATTAAAAAACAGGTCTCTATTGGATACAGAATCTAAAGTTTTTTAGAATTTTATGTCTGTCGATCTGTCTATCTGTTACTGCATCACTGGAAAACCAGTAAACAGGTTTTAATGAAATAATTTGGTATGAATTTAGAATCTGTACAATAAATTGTTTTTTTTGGAAAAGATTATCATTCACTATCAGTTGAATATATAATATTTTTTCACTGCAGGGAAATATCAAATTTCTGAGAAATATATACTATACCGTTAAAATGTACCTACGTAGGGAACGAACGCGAGCAGAACGAGGATGATTCACTAGTTTAAAATTAATACAAGTCGTATTAAAGACTAGCTTTTCCCGCGGCTCTGCTCGCGTTCTAAAGGCTGAAAATCAAAAGAAATATTTTTCTCCCGTTTTTGCAACATTTTCCATTGATGCTCCTCGCCTATTTGGTCGTAGCGTGATGTAATATAGCCTTCCTCGATAAACGGACTATCCAACACAAAAATATTTTTTCAATTCAGACTAGTAGTTCTTGAGATTAGCGCGTTCAACCAATTCACCAAACAAACAAACAAACAAACAAACAAACAAACAAACAAACAAACAAACAAACAAACAAACAAACTCTCCAGCTTCATAATATTAGTATATTTATATTTATATTACATATTTATATATTTTATAGATAACTAATTATTAGGTATACGACAGCAGATGGTATAGATAAAATAGTTCAATTGCTTCACTTTGTTAACCCTGGCTCTGGGAACGGATGAATCTCAAATAGGTATTTCCTGACCAAATCACATCTTGTTCTGTTAGTGATTACAACCTTCAGTTTATTGTATAATAGCGTCTATAGTATCTCAGTTATTATTCTCATTCTCGCTTCGCTCGAGTGCGCGGAGTTTCTTCACATAATGGATTTTATTGAAGTGAAACTTCTTTAGAATCGTTGTGATTTCAAACTCGATGAAACGAAAAATAAGTCCATAGTACCACGCGCTCAAAGACGGGGAAGAGTTAGCCTTAATTTAAATTCAAGTTTTACTTCTGACATGTATACTTTGTACATACGCACTTTTTTATTTTTCTTATGCGGAACTTCTTTTTCTAAATTTCACACTATCGGATATAAACCGAACCTACACAATTTAAAGCAGGCTCGGTGATACAGGACTACACATGCGGGATCTGTGGGATTCGCGGTACTGAAATAAAAATGGGGTCAAAAGATAATTTTTTCGATCCGATTCCAAATTCATTTACAGGTGAAATCCATCCATTTTATTAATAAAACTAAAGATTTTGTCTTCCTTTAGAGTAGGTATTACTTAGCTGATAAGATTGTGGTCTTATATGGATGGATAGTTTTTTTTAAATTTTCGCCATGAGCTAGAAATACTTTCTTAGGTTTTTGCGAATATTTGACATTATAAATGAAACCATCTTTTCGGATCTATTATGATCGATCTTCGCGGATTTATTATGATTTTTGGTTCCTGACGTTTCGAATGCTTTACAGCAATCATGGTCAAAATCTGAAAAGATAGATTCATTTATAATAACTTTGTTGTTTGTTAGAATCACCTGTTTAAGTAAAATGTGTTTAGTACCTAGAATTGACATTCCATTATTGAATATTGACTTAATAATTCTGCAAAAACCTATTGTTTGGACATGATAATAAGCAGTAAAATGACGTAATACATTCTAGCATAGCTGCGGAGTGAATGAATAATGCCATTACTGTAATGTGATTCGAGTGTACACAAGCTGTTAAAATTTATACCTATAATAAGTATTTTTGTTCGTAAACCGTTATTGACTTAACTCAATAAAACATTTATATTGCGATACAAAACTATAGATAAAAAACAAAGTTGTTATTATTATTATAATCTTATTATGAAGTATTCGTATCTCTATGGTAATAAATCATTTTATTTCAAGTAGCGATGATTCAAAACATCGATAAACAGTTGTTTTCGTTGTCACTCCCCCAATTGTATCATTTTGCGTATGTTTTAATGTATAAAGTCCCACGCATTTACGTTAGTTATCAATATTATCTGTCATTTAAACGTCAATAGTCAATGCGTCTTATAGTAGGGGCAGGCCCGCCGCGCCGCTAGCTGTTCTGCAAGTCTGCTATTTTACATAAATTATCATTATAGAACAATGCAATTTTAATTCAATTACCATTAGTCAAAAATTTCGTAGTCTACTAAATTTACAATGGTCGATCAATGGTCTTGTCATTTTGACAATTTTGCCAATTGTAAAAGCGTTCGTAAAACGTTTATTTAGGCTAAGTTCGATTATATATGGTATCAATATATGTTTTAAAGACTAAGCATTATGAAAAATGATCATACAAAGCCAAAAAGATAGATTAACAAACTACGCAATACGTTTGATCATTGACTTGTCATTACGTACGGGACTACCAATTATTTGCAAAGTGTCATTGAAGTGTCATTGAAGACCATTGAATTAGTAGACTACCAAAATTGCAAAAAGTAGCAATTACGATGTCATTGATAGACTATTGTAACACCATTGCAATAGCAGACTTGAGGCCGTTTGAGTGCCCTTGTGCAATACCGATTATGCCGCCCAAGTCATCATCGCAGTAATTAAATAAGTAAAGCCGAATATGTCAGTATTCAGTAAACGTTTTTAACTCATCGAATCTGTCCTTTAATTTTTAGTTATTAAAAAAAATATTAAGCATGCAAAAAATGAAAATGTTTCGTTTTCATTTCGATATCTGTTTTTGCCGCCCCCTTGAAAATGCCGCTCTTGTGCGGTGCACACTTTGCACCTTAGCACGCGGCGGGCCTGAATAGGGGAGCCCAAGAGGGGATTTTGCGAGTTACTCGAGCGCGTCAGAAAATCTTATGGGGAGAAACCTTGCACCCTGTAATGTACCCTTACCTATATGAACCCTTAATGTAGTCGGGTACGTTGAGGGCAACCCGTCAGATTAGTAAAAAAAATCGATCCTCAGAAAAACAAGAGCGCGTCAGATTAAGAGAAGATAAGTTAATTATACATCCAGAAAAGTATGTGTAGAAAAGTAGTGTATATTTCGATCATCTGACAATTTGAGCCTGACATAAGGAAATAGGCGAGTCACAAAGATGTAAAAAAAACGACACCTTGAAATACTCGAGCGCGATTGATTGACCACAACTGCCGCAAGTGACACTTTGTGCTATCCGTATAATATTTTTGTCACGAGTCGTGTGAAGAAACGACAAAAAATTATTACTTTAAAATTGTCAGATTATCATCCTGGAGGACGAAGACATCAAGTTGATCCCTCTGCATAAAAATCTGACGCGCTCAAGGTCACATTTTTTTTACATTTTTAAAAATCAGCCATGACTTTTGGTCACGTTTAAATCGTCATTCATTTAAATAGGACACTTTTTTGAGTTCACTTTACATTAACCTTGAATATCTGACACGCTCGAATAACTTTATTTTTTTTTGTTTTTCCACCTCTCTATACGCACACCCCCCTTTAGTTAAACGTCAGATTTATATCTATCGGTTATCAGAAAGACAAAGCGCGTATACTTTATGAATGTCTGACGCGCTCGAGTATATTTTTATGTGACTGTTATTTTTTACATTTTTGAAAATTCTTACACGCTCTTTCCCCCACTAAAATGGAAAACTTGACATAAACATTTTTCGTTTTAGAACGTAAACTTCACAATCCAATAAGTTATAAGTCCCCATGACGCTTTAGTAACTGCAAATTTAGCATCCCGGGCTCCCCTACTATTAAATTTGTATAGGTCTACCAGAATCTCATGGCAAATGGGGAAATAAAAATTTGTTGTGTGCAATATTAAAAAAAATGGATTAAACGATTTTGATACTGTTTAGTTTTATATATGTCTTTAGTATTAATGAACATGAAATTCCTATACTAGGCATGTGTATGAATTATTATTTATAATATATATAATATATAATATAATTAATAAACGTGTATGAAGGATGTTGTTATAGATCGGGTTCGTAACTTATGTCATGAAAAATAAATCAATCATATATTACTTTATGAACTAATCATTACATAGTATAAAACAAAGTCGCCTTTTCTGTCCCTATATCCCTATATCCCTATGTGCGCTTAAATCTTTAAAACTACGCAACGGATTTTGATGCGGTTTTTTTAATAGATAGAGTGATTCAAGAGGAAGGTTTATATGCATAACTAGCAGATCCCGCGGCTTTACCTGTGCTAAATCTAGGGAAGAGCCCGAGCGAAGCGAGGGCGAGTCGCTAGTTTATTATATTTAACACCTTATCAGAACTAGAAAATGATTCTTCCAGCATTTCAAGTTTTCTATCTTGCTTGATGAAATCGTTTTAAATTTTATTTATATGTTCACAATATATGTATTTGCCAAAATGATCCTTTTTAATTGGCATTTAACGTAGGTATTCAAAATCAATCTATTTAAGTATAAGTTTGTAAAAAATAAAGTTCCTGTAAAAAAAATCTTGTTAATCAAACGATAGCTTAGTCATTAATCAGTAATCACCATAATCATCAGTCTATTTACGAGTGAGAGTGAGAGGGATTATTACTTAAATTTTTTCTTATCTCAAAGATTATATCTCTCCGTTGTAATCAATATGTATCTTGTCGAATAATTTGTAACAGTTTTATTACTGTTGAAATTTCCTTTCGATTTGTTTATAATTCTTTTACATTATTCCTAATTCATTCTTCTTCCCCCTCTCCTCATTTTACCACGCGTGGAAAATACACTATAATTTGATGTGCCCTCCTTTGATAATAGTACTGGAAATCCCTATAAAGAAGCTACAATTAGGTAAGAAAAATATAAAATAAACTAAAAGTATCAAAACAACTCAGTCCGACTTACCGGTCAACTCTACGATGCGCTTTAAAATCATAAATTGAGTTTTATTTACGCCTTCTTCTTCCTTAATTTTACAATACACATTAAAAACAATATTTCTCGCTTGAGATCGAAGTGGCTATTTCGACATTTTCACAAAAACAACAAATTATCAGGGAGATATCACTAAATCTCAGCTGCGATTGAAGTCTCGTAATTTGATTTGAGAGATAAGAGATAACAATTGATATTGCCATATGAAAATCACAATTTTTTATTATTTTTGTGTGCCATTAGATTCTGGTAGACCTATAGACGTATTTTTATAATTTTATTTATTGACTCTACTTTACCGATCAATCTCCTTCTCCATTCTACGTGACATTGGCGAAGTAATTTGTGTTCAACTGTCACGCTTTGAAGCCATTAACAAGAGAATTGAATTGAATTGAAATTTTATACTTTGTTAAAAAGCTCTCTTAGAGAAATGTATTATGTTTAATAGAATGTCTATTTTCATTTTCCCTCACTTCATTTTAGTTATAAGACTTGCTCTTACATAGTAGGTGCAGAACAGCTGTTAATTGTATCTTTATTAAACCAAAATACGTATTCACATTTTCATTTATAATAGATTTTTTTAAATAAAACACGTTAATATCATAGAAACTTTATTAAAAGTTATTATAAAAATAAAATAAATTTTAGACAATTTTAACCAAATCCTATCAATTAATTTATATATTTAAGACCTAAATATTTCAAAGCTTAGTCCCAATTAAGCCTTACTATATAAAATAGATGGCACTCTTATACTAAAAAGACAGAAAAAATAAACACGTGTAAAGAAACTTATACTGATTAAAAATAAAAAACCTATTTATAAATGTCAGGTTATTCAGTACATTGGCCTCGTTCTATCGATGTAAGTTGTTATATAAATATAAAGGAAACTATTATTTATATTATTCATCGAGATAAAACGACAACGGTTATTGATACACAAGAACGAATGCATTATTTAATTATCATATATATGTAAACAGAAGTTATCGTTTTCACGCCAATTCCTCTGGCACCGGAGTGTACTTCAAGCCGCTATCATTGAGTAAGGTCACGACCCAAGAGTCTTTAGGAATTTTACCAGACTGTAGCAGCTTGACCGCGGCTGCGACGTTTGCCCCACTAGTGTACCCAACGTATAACCCTTCCTTCTCCCCAATCATTTTTTTATAATATTGGGATTCCTCATCAGTTACACTAAGGGTACCATCCATAGTGTCATAACTAAAAAGATTGGGAACGCAACCGTACCCCGATCCTTGTAGTAAATGTAAGGGTTTCGTAATTGGACATCCCTTTATTGGTTCAGAACCGGATGGCTCAACGACATAACACTTGATGTTAGGATCTTTTTCTTTCAAATATTTTGATGTACCAACAAACGTACCAGCAGTGCCAACTGTAGCGACGAAAGCATCGACGCGTTCACCGGTCTGCCTCCAAATTTCGGGTCCAGTGGTATAGTAGTGGGAGTCTGCGTTCATTTTATTATTGAATTGATTTACATAATATGCACCGGTTTCTTCAACTAGCCGCAAGCCTTCGGCCTCGGCCGCCTTTACGTCCGCCAAGGTCACGTTGCCATACGTACCTTCAACTTGCGGGACTCTGATACACTTTGCCCCAAGTGCCTCCATATGAATGGCTCTCTGTGCGCTATTACCTTGAGACATGGTAACGGTCAAGGGATGTTCTAACACAGAACACACAACAGCGAGGCCGCAGCCCTGATTTCCAGAAGTAACTTCTAAAACAGGTGCGCCAGGTTTTAACTCTCCACTTTCGCGAGCCTTCTGTATCATATGAAGAGAAGATCTGCACTTAATTGATGCTCCGGGATTCATAAACTCACATTTTGCTAGGATACGTCCCGGTCCCGGCCAGAGCCTGTCGAATGCGACGATGGGCGTATTCCCGATGAGTTCTAAAGCAGACGCCTTGATCTCATTAGGTTCTCCGGTTACGTTAGACATTTTGTGGACTTTACTTATGTTATGAGTTATTATCGCAGTGTCACAATCGGTACTGGCGCAAAGCGTCGGATGTTGGTCTCTATAAACCATTCGCATATGTTTGCGTACAAGTACATTCACACTACACCCGTGTGGTGCGCAATAAAGTGAGAAGCGCAAATTCTTAATATCATTCAATATTTTTCATGAAATTATATTCTACGTAATAATAATCACCATTTACGTCATGGATAAATAAAAATATATAAAATAATATTTATAATCCGAACTTTATATCTACAGATATAATGTTTTTAACCTTACATAATATTATGTTAATGCGTAATTTAATAACTAAATCTTTATTTATTTATTTAACATAATAAACAATCGAATAATTTATAAGATTTTTATTTAAAAAATCTTAATTAATCTTTTAGATTCGCCATTTTAATTTTTAGCAACATATATACCTACATATTATAATTCAATGACACTCGCGTTATCAAGACGAATCCAACAATGTAGGAGTCATCAATCGCTAGAACCGTTTACTAATTACTTCGAACAAAAGCTTAGACATACATATATACACAGACACATAACCCTCCTTTGAGTTTTACCGCAGTCGGTTGAAATTTAAAGAATGTCAATTTGCAAAAAATAAAACATCTGATACAACATTTTTAATATTCAAATACACGTGTACACTTATGAATTATAAATAGTTGGCAATTTGAATTTTTTACTATATGACATTGTTAGATATTGTAATAAATTATATTTTATTTATTTATTTTATTTTATTTATTTATCTTTGGGAAACACACAGCGTTATTTTATTAAACATACATTATCACTTAAAATAAAATAAAAAATTAAGCCAGCAAAGTTTCCACTAAAAACATAAAGATGTGAACTTAAAATAACAATCAAAAATAACTTAAAATATCAATCAATTATAACAGTTTTAATTTTTAACTTCTCTTATTCTATTAGATTTACCTTAGAATATAATCAAAGAGATTTACATTCTATTCTAATAATAGTAATTTATTAATTTTTAAGGTACCTATTAGGTTTGCATAAGAGGTGTATTAAATTAAATCTTTATTAAGTTATTTTAAACTTTTTAGTTTTGGAAGTTGGTTTTTTAAAACGAAGTTTACTTATTTTATAAACAACATCAGCTATCTGCGGTCTGTCAGTGAAAGTCAAAATAAGCTTGACCACTTCGATGATTAGTCGGTACAAACAGACAGACAGACAAAAATAGTACTTTTCTTACAAGTAATGTATACCTATAACATCATTTGCATTTAGTAAATAAGTGTTATTTTGTCTAATTAGGCACTTCAATTGTATTTATGTTATAGGTAGGTCAACACTATTAAAATTTTATACACCATTACTATAATAACAAATATCTTAATAGTAGGGCAAATAGATGTCTAAGTAAACATTAATAATAATAGCTGTCGTAATTAGGAATCGTTTGTCAGAAAAAGATATTAACGAAAAACTGATCTAAACTAGTTTATATGTATACCTATACGTTTGTTTATTGCATAGTATTTGGAACATTTTCTATGCATCATTCACTAATAAAAACGGCAAAACTTTCTTTTTCCAGTTGGACTGATTTGGTACTTCTTGATAGAAATTGTTTCTCGTAGTTCAGTCTATCACCATTAGATGGCGTTCAGTTCTTAATATTTACGACTTTACTTAAACATTACTAGTACATATACTAGATGGCGCTACAATACTCAAACAACTTGGTGAAAGAGCAATGAGGTATAAAATTTATGGAAAGCATGCAAACTAAGTGCAAAATATAAGAATCTCCCGTGACCATGATTGCTGTAAAGCATTCGACAAAATCCAAAAAGATAGATTCTTTTATAATAGGTACTTATATGTGTATTTAATATCTGAGATTATAATATGTATGTAGTCTACGGCAGGTTTAAAGCATTAAAATTCCAATTAAGTAAAAAAATACAACTAGGTACTCTACGAGCGGCTTAAAAGACCGTATAAAAAAGAAAATTTGACCTATTTCTCTTGCCACTATTGGCCATTCAAGATAAAATATAAGAGGCAAATGCAGGAAAGGTCATCCTCATCCCCATCTTTTTATCTCATATCTCATAATCATCACGTTGAAAACGTTCAAAAGATCGTGTCGGGAACAAAATATCACGAATAAAAAAACGAAAACGTCAAAACAAAGATTTGTTTCGAATATAAAGTAGTAACAATCTAAGAAATTACTATTATAGTTATTAATTATTATTATAGGGGAAACCCGATGATGAGAGTACGCGATGGAGAAACCTGTGCGCAACAAAATTTCATCTATGACTACACCAATTTTTGGGGCCAGCTAGTGAGAGGCGAATTTGCAATTATTGTTGTAAGAGAAACGTCCGGTAATCATTTAATTTAATGCCTTTAAACAATATTTTATAACCTTCGTTTCATTTCGCGTTCTTAAATATGCTTATTTTTTATTTATATGAATAGTATTTTTTAAATAAAACTAACCTATGTTACTCCTCACAACATCATCTATCTGCGTGTATATAAATACCCATGGCAGGAATACAAACATTTGAGTTTACAAATGAATGCCCCCAGCGGGACTCGAACCCGCGACCGCTGGCGCAAGTAAATAGGGTACACACTGTGCCAACTGTGCCAACGCCAAATATAAAAAAAAAACATTATTACAAAGATCCATGAAATAAATATATCAATACCATTTGTATATAATCTAGAAGGGTCTCAACTTTCAAGTCACTCTTACTAAGCTGATTCAGTTTAATTCAATTCAATTCTCTTGTTAATGGCTTCAAAGCGTGCCAGTTGAGCACAAATTATTTCGCCAGTGTCACGTAGAATGGAGAAGACACGAAGGAGATTGGTCGGTAACGAGTTTAATAAAGTAGAGTAGTATTCATTTTAATATAGCGCCTGAAAAAAAATTAAAGCAAACACAATATTTAGCAAGAGTGTTTTGATTACAGGCGAAGTTATACAAAATTTTTGTTAAATAGTTACATACCTACAGATACCTACCCTTTTCAAAATCATATTTTTATAATAAATTCAAGAAGTTAAGTAAATTTAATAAAAAGCTTTTATTTTAATATTACAAATATATTACTTTTTATAGATAAAGTGATTCAAGAGGAAGGTTTATATGTATAACTAACGGAACCCGCGGCTTCGCTCGCGCTAAATTTAGAAAATAAAATAAAATTTATGATCGTCTTTGGGGAATTTCCAGCAACACTTGTTATAAATGTAAGTTTAAATAACCTGTTTTTGTTACAGTATAAAATATATATAAAAAAGCTATTAAAGCAACTTCGGTTCTTGAATTTGAAATAGAAATTTTTTGTGTACCTAATGAGAAACGTAGACGTAGGTATGTTATACCACAGAATACTTAGGTTTTTTCCAGAGTGAAATCGTAAAATAGTCTTATAGGTAACAGCTTTCAATTTAAGTTCACCAATTAATAAATACTGATTTGTGAATGACTTTTAAGGCTGAGTCAATTATGAAAACACGGTAAAACTAAAATATTTTTTACTTTACGGCTTTACACATAAATAAGAACTCAAGGCCCGAGATTCACATACATGCATAATATGTCGGGACGTTATTACACACAGCGCCATCTATTTCCGTGGTTAGCTACGAAGGAATAATGTAGTAAAATAAAGGAATGTGCTACGGATACCAGATAATTTATATACTACATATATAAGTTTAAATACATACATATTATAAATATAACTACCCATGACTGGAGTACAAACATCCGAGATTAATAAATCAATGTTCCCAACGGGACCCGAACCCGCGACCGCTGGCGCAAGAAAGTAGGATCACTACAAACTGCGCCAAACGTGTCGTCAAACATAAATATATACCTAAATAACAATTGAAATGTTCTATTTAAAAGATGGACTAAACTGCATTTTTATTACCTTATAAGGTGCATTTATAAATTCCTGTAACTCAGTCAGTAATTACATACTAATTAGTAATTAATGACGATACTGAGCTAGGACACGTTACATCACGCTCACGACAATGATTCATCGATCACGAGAGCGTCACAACCGTAGTTTTATTTCATCACACTCATAGCTAGTATACCTACGTATGGGTGTGTGGTACAAGTGAATTGCATGAAGCGATATACAAGTAAATATTAACGTTTCAATATAATGTTGTTTGATGTTTATATCTGTACATATAAATAAAATTGAATTTCAAATTAACAGCTATTTACTAAAACCATATGAATATTATATATACGGTACTAACATCAAAAAATCAATTTTTTAAATGTTTATTTGTCTGCCTGTCTGTTTGTTCCGGCTAATCTCTGAAACGGCTGAACTTATTTTGATTGGACTTTCATTTGCAGATAGCTAATGTAACTTAGGCTACTTTTAAGCGACTTCAAATTTTATTTTTATTTTAACTAGCGGAACCCGTGGCTGGAACCTAGGGACGAACCCGAGCAAGGCGAAGGTGAGTTGCTAGTTTAGTAATATAGTTTTTATGTGTGATAGATTAGCTTTATTATTCATTTTTCACCGGTTGAAAGTTTGCTATTATTAGTCCTAATACGTTGTAGCTTTAAAGTTTAAAGTAACATTCAAAGAAAATACTTATTAATACTTTCTTAGGTTTACGCCAATATTTGAAATTTGCTTTTCGGATTTTGTCGCGGATTTATTTTGATTTTTGATCAAAATAAATCAAAATATACCCGAAAAGAAACTTTCATTTAGAACTCTTATTGTTAAAAATAGTATTAGAAAAATGAAAAAAATAATATTATGTATTGTGTAAGTATAATTAATGCTAATTTACTTAACAGTGATATGTAAAGAATAGCTCAGATCATAAGATTTACTCAATAATATTATAACACTGCTCATCTATACTAATATTATAAAGAAGTAAAGTTTGTTTATTTGTTAAATTGTAAGGGGTAATCTCGGGATCTACTGAACCGATTTTAAAAATTCTTTCACCAATAGAAAGCCACATTATTGCTGAGTGTCATAGGTTATATAAAAAACCGAAAAATAAAAAGGCTTTTACGTGGTAGTCCGTTTTGCAAAGTGAATCGGAGAAAAAACAGTCGAATGAAAGCGTTTCTTACGAACGCTGCCATAACTATGAAAGATATATTTTTGAGTTCTAGAGAAAAGATGTGGAGCTTAAAAATGCCTACAAAAAAGTCAACAACAGCATATGTCTAACTTTTATATTTAAGTGACAAAAAGTAGTTTTTTTAATATTAGTATAGATAATTTAATTTTTAATATTAATAAAATAATTTTAATTATTTATAAATTAATTATTTAAACACTCTGTACTAAAAAAGGATTATTAACATTATGCCCAACGAAGTGGGCACGGGTCAGCTAGTTAATAATAAAGTAAACTAGTATACTTAAACTTGCAATAAATACATTTTCACACAATCACTTTTCATACTCATAATAACCCATGGAATTCCTCTGTGTAACGAGTTTACATTTCTAGACATTCACATAGATTACAAAAAAAACATTTCGCATAGATTTAAGTTTAGGTTTGTATACAAGCTCGTCTATTATATTTAGTTAAAATTAGGATATTGCCAAAAAATAGTTATGGTTTATATTATAAAAAATAAAAATAATCAGTTTTTATAATAACATAAATTATCAGTAAACAATTAATACTATGTGTAAATAATAAAATTAAATAAACCTTAGCTCGTAACTTGCACCAATCTTATCACTCAGCGGACGCGTGCTACACTTTCACGTAGCCGCGCCGTCACTGCTTCTTAAACCGCTACAAGGAATTTGTTGTATCCAAACTATTATTGATCGATGTATCCAAATATAAAAATAAATATTGTAGAAAAATGAAAATTACGGTTATTTCATAGAAATAGAAGTGGAAATTACCGATGTTGTGTGTCACGCTTTGTCATGACACCTTGGTAAATACCAGTGTAGTTGAAAGATTTTTTACTTATACATCTCTATACTAATATTATAATAACATATAAAAATTAACCATTTAACTAAAATGCAACTTGATATTTATAACTTTTTAATTATAACATATTTTAACTTATTTTTTTATTTATAACGGTATTTTTTTATTTATTATTTTCTACCTGAAATGTATTATTTAATAAAATAATCAGATTATCAGCCCGAACGATTCATACTGGAATGTTTGCCAATAGATAGTCACGTGCGGGAATTGAACCTACGACCTTCAGTATAATAAATAGTCCAAATCATGTATATGTTATTCATATCTAATCCCTATACGTACAATACTAGCAGCTTCCTTCGATTTTACCAGTTTGCTCTTTTTAAAAAAATTATTTTTTTTGATAACCATACAACTTGACCATTTTCACTTATACAGGAACGATTTTGTTAAAATATATGGATAATATAGAGTCAATAAGATTGTCAATAAAATTTTCTTTATTCAGCATGTCTGGATGATGGTACCTTATTCATTCAGGACTAGTATATATCATTATATCACTACATATAATATTAATATTGTAGTGTAAAAGAAAGTCGCTTCCCGCTGTGTGTCTGTCCCTATATCTTTAAAACTACGCAACGGATTTTGATGTGGTTTTTTTAATACATAGAGTGATTCAAGAGAAATGTTTATGTTTATGTATACAAGCTAGACCCGCGGCTTCGCTCGTGCTAAATAGTTAGTTATGTATAATATGGACGTACTAAATTTCTTTCATAATAACTTAAACTACGTTATTACTTTAATTCCCGATAATTTTTCCTACATATTTCTTTTTTTTTTAAAAAAAGATTGAGCAATGACATACCTACTTGTTTTTTTATATCACCTCAGTTATTTCAATGTAATAGGAAACTTGTTTTATTTAAATTATTCCGGGCTTAAACTTTATTTCGTCTTATTATTTTAACTTACAATTTAAAACGCAAAAATATTTTTATAACAATTTAATAAAATAAAATTCTAACTAAGTCGAGTCTGTGTATTAAATATTGAATTGGAGCTTCATTTATAGCTTTCATAATTTTTGTCGGGTTCACAAGAAAACGGCTATGCAGATTTTGATTAAATTTGGTATGATGATAGCTAGTTATGCATGTCAACATATGACATACTTTTTATTGCAAGAAAGTACTTCCTTTCTAAGGAATTCATACTAAATATATCGAGGGAAAAACCCGAGCGGACCGAGGTAGAGTCGCTAGTTGAATATAATATATTAATATCATTAGGCTTCACGATATTTTATTATTTATTTACATCAAAAATTATTTAATATATTTTTAATTAAATTGCAGAAGTTTACTTTTCCATCGCAATGTACTATTTTGCCTTATCACATGCCCGACCTCTTGATAAGATAGATCGTGGGAAAGACAATCTTTTGTCAATATTTATATCTTTACCCCTTAAATACATGTTATTAAGTCATATTTTATAATTTTTATATTATTATTGTGTGTATAACGTACAGTTTACACACATGTACTCTACACACATACATTTTTAGCAGTGTTTTCGGATACTATTTTTTTACTTTGAAATGCTATAGGACATACCTGCCACCTTCATACATACATACAGGTGATTTTGTGGAACTTATCGTCAAAGCAGTACTGCCCACTAAACTTTCCCCGTCTTAATTGAGAGGTCGCAGGTTCGATATCCTGCAACATGATACAATAACTATGATACTTATTGACTAGTATTCTCTAGAAAACTAAATTTTTATATTCAAAACCCGCATTCAGATAACGCTATACCCGCTCATAAAACGCATAAATATGTCTAGCGAGTTTCTCTTTGCATAAATCAAATGTCAATGACCGCCGAAACTGCAGAGGTGCTAAATGCAGTGGACGGTGGAGAAAAGCATTGGTGCTTGCGACTGGCGACCTTGTCGTGCCCGCGCCCCTGCGAGCGCGACGTCATGCGGGGGCGCGTCGGTGACGTCACGATACGACCTCGCCGCCGTCACTCGGCTAGCACGTGAACAACACGCGCCTTCACGCGCTAGCTGCGTGATAGCCCCCCTGCCATTGGTCCGCCAAGCCGCGCCGACCGCTCTCATTGGTCCACAACACCCCCCCTACCCCACACACCCCACAACAACTCGCGCCTCGTACCTCGAGCGCTCGCGAAGCGGTTTATTCGTCTGCGGATCGCCGACGAAAATACTCGGCTCTCTCAGCCACAATAAGCCCGCGAGTTTTGTGAATTAAAAACTTTCTCACCGTTGAATGACACTCTAGTCACAATGTCCACTCTACTCGATGTTTGCGGACCCCTCTCCCCGCCCTCAACGCCGCCGTTGATGGACGTAAAAGTGAGTTGATGATTTTTAATGCAACTATTTGTTTTGTTTCCCCCAAAAAATAATATTGAATTTTAAAGTATGTCTCGAGTATCGTACCTTGTGCAATCGAAAGTATGGCAGGAGTGCGACGCACGACCACGCACCGTGCGCGTGCTCTGCTACCGACCTAGTGAACGATCACTTACCTATGAATGTTTTTGTCTCGCAGGTGGAGTTACCTTTAAAGAAAGCTGCAGTGAAACGCGCCCGGGAGTCTTCTCCGCCAGCTGGCCTCGTCACCCCGCAACCCTCGGATTCGGAAGGCGAAGATGAATGCAGTAAGCGATCTAGGTGCGAACTAGCACGATTGCTACTGACCACACCCCCACCAGAGCCCTGCGCGCGCCCTTCAGTCATCATGCGAGCGCACAAAGACGGAACCTGCAGTCCTGAACCACTGCCACCCCAACCCGAAAAAATGAACATACTCAAGACCCTTAAATTCAAAATGAATCGGGGTCATAGCTACTCACAAACCAAATATATCGCGAGTCAGGCGCAGTCTCCGCCCGCCGCGCCTCTTAGCCCACCTGCGAAGGTTGAAGACGCACGCGTTCCCTCACCACACCCAGAACTTCAAACTAAACAGGCAGACGAACAAAGAGTGCCCCAGATGCCACCAACTGCCTCGACACCTGGCTGGGTTCCCCTCGCACCTAGACCCGCTTCAGCTGTGATAGTGCCTAGTGCTCTCCTGCCCACCACAGCGCTGTGGCTGGTTGCCCCCGCGCCGGCCGCCCGTCGTCGTCTATACGAGTGCTCATACCCTGGTTGTGGGAAAAATTACTTCAAATCCTCACATTTAAAAGCTCACGCCCGCACACATACGGGAGAGCGTCCCTTCCGCTGTGGATGGCCAGGCTGCGAGCGACGCTTCTCGCGCTCCGACGAACTGTCCCGACATAAGAGGACGCACACTGGGGAGAAGAAATTCGGCTGTCGTGTGTGCAATCGCCGTTTCATGCGCTCAGACCACCTCGCAAAGCACGTCAAGAGACACGCCAAAGAAAGAGCCCCCACCGCACCCGTTCTACGGCTGCTACCTTCGGCCCCTCTCGCCATTCCCGTCCCCACCGTTGCGCAATAAGCGACACAGACTGTGATCCAGATCTCATGATCGTTACCTAGTTTTAGTACTCAATTAAGACTGTCCTATCTAAACTACTTAAGTAGTTGCTAGCTGTAAGTCTATATTATTGTATGTAGATGGTAAGATTAAAAAATATAAGAGATTGAAATATAAAGCTTTTTTTGATTTTCACCGCACTCGCACTAAAACTTCACTACACAAACACTAAACCCGTTAGTTACCAAAATTAGCAAAATTAATTGTTAATATCCTATGTAATTTAACTTATTGGTTCTAAAATTCGAGAATAGTGAGAGTATATGGTATAGTCGAGACCGGCCGCGAGCCTGGCGGACGACTGGCGTGAAGTCGCTTCCCGCGCCAGGCCGCGATAAGGCTGTGACATCTCTTATCGCACCACGATATCTTACAAAATACCAAGAATACAAGTTTATCTAATACAAAATTTATTAAGCAACCCACCATTTAAGCTAGAACTTGTGCAATTAAGTTTCACCATTCATTTTTTGCAATGTTTATCGTAAAAGCTATTAATTCGAACCATAAATCTTAGAATCACAAATTCAAACTAAGCAATTTTGAACACATAATTTATTTGATTTGAATTTAAAAATAAAATAAGCCCTATTTATTCTACTTCTTACTAATATTATAACTGTCATAAGTTAAGAAGTTTGTTATTCAATATTAAGCCGGATCGTCTGAACGGATTTACATGAAATTTAGCACAGAAATAGACTACAGTCTGGAACAAAAAAGCACAAATGTTACTTGTTCCTGAAACAGATTTTTTTGTTGGCACATTATTACCCATCTAGCTCCGTGGTAAGCTATAAAGGAAGCTTGTGTTACGGATACCAGATAATTGATATACTACTTAAATAAGTTTTAAATACATGCAAATTAAATGTATACATATTATAAATATAAACACCCATGACTGGAGTACAAACATCCGAGTTTAATGCCCCCAGAAGGACTCGAACCCGCAACCGCTGGCGCAAGAAAGAGGGGTCACTACAAACTGCCAAACGTGTTTTTGATTTGTTTTTGTTTTTTACTAGACGCGAACCCTTGAAAACTTTATAAGTAGTTATAAATGAAACTATCTTTTCGGATTTTGTCGCGGTTTTATTATGATTTTTGGTTCCCGACGTTTCGAATGCTTTACAGCAATCATAGTCAAGGGGGAGACCTTCATTTATAATGTCAAATATTCGCGTAAACCTAAGAAAGTATTTATAAGTAGTTGTTAAGCAAATGTCAAAAGAAAGACTGATTAATTAGATAACTGGCGTCATGACAACAGTCCAAGCATGTCTCTACCAACGTCATTTCCACATGAGAGACTAAGCATGACCTTTTATGAGTATATTCATACAAATCGTTATTACGTGAATGATCACTTGCCTTGCATGTGACAACGATTAACATCACTGTACAGTGTCATATCTAAACTTGCCAAAATGGAATAGGTAATTGACAGTGGTAAATTACACAGTAAGTGTTGCTTTTAGAAGTGAAACTTATTTAGAAGCTTACTAAAATGTAAAATAGATTTTAGTCATTAAAATAAATAGAAGTAAAGTTTCGCTCTCAAAAATATTTCTTTACATTACATTATACAAACTGTCGATTGACGAAACAGGATTTTTACTTTTTATTTTAGCTCTTGATTGAAATTGTATGATAGAGCAGTAGTTATACAATACTTTGGCGCTTCGATTTAGCGCGAGCGAAGCTGTGGGTTCCGCTAGTTATACATATAAACCTTCCTCTTGAATCACTCTATCTTTTACAAAAACCGCATCAAAATCTGTTGCGTAGTTTTGAAGATTTAAGCATACATAGGGACAGACAAAGAGCGAGATGACTTTGTTTTATACTATGTAGTGATTATACAAAAAAATATGCTTGGAATAAAAATGGCTTTAAAACGATACAAGAAAATTAATTAAATTCGAATTTAGTATGTGTAACTAATCCAGCTTAGGTAAAAAGGTAAAATAGTGTCTATGAAAAGAAAAACAATTTACTAGTTCCGTAAAATACAATTAAAGAATAAAAGAAGACGTATTTAGTAAGTCTATTTACATCAAAATATTAAGTCACGGTACAATGTGAGGTTCGTGTAAATAATTACAAATCGAGTATCTTATTGATTTAAATTTCAAACATGATAATAGAAACCAGATATTGCAGAAAAATTGTTATGATACGAATAGTGTATGCAAATATTTATATATGAAATGTACATTGTTCATACTAACTAGATGAAGCAAGTTATCAATAAATATTAAAGAAAATAAGCTTTTATTGGTATCAACTAGAACTAGCATAAAGTTTATAATAATAAAAATAAATATAAGTATAATCATGTATAATATTCATCTGTAGACAATCTCTATTTTTTACGATAAAAGCAAATTTTCAGCGATAATACAATAAAAATTGAGATAAATTTCGATAATTCGATCATCACGATAACCTGAATCCGTATATTCATATAGTTAAATATTGTTTTAGTATATTCTAGTTGAAATGTTGAAAATAATAATTTTGCCGTCGCACGGGCTGCGCACGCGCACGCCATGACTGGGAGACGTGATGTGACGTCAAAATGAAAATTATACGATAAGCTAAGACCTGATAACGGTATTTTTGCAAGTTTGCATCTATCTTAACACAGTGTTCTATATTTACCATAGTTTCTTTTTAATTAAACTATCACTATTCACCTTATAAGTTCAAAAGAATAAATAATATAAATATTTCATATTAATCTATTGTGACCACTTTCTTTTTCTTCAAACAAAACATTTAAAATACATACGATTAGCATTCTTGTTTTGCAGATTCCTGATCATAGAAATTCGTCACATATGATCGCTGATCTACAGATATGACTCATTCGTTCAAGTTTCATTTAAAACATTTTAAACATATTAAAAAGTAATAGCTATAGTGATTTAAAAAATCAAAAACTAATACTATAGTGACCATGATTGCTGTAAAGCATTGGAAACGTCGGGAACCAAAAATCAAAATAAATCCGCGACAAAATCCGAGAAGGTAGTTTCATTTATAATGTCAAATATTCGCGTAAACCTAAGAAAGTACTAATAGTTATATTCAATAAAGGTATTTTTAAAGATGTTCAAGACTATTATAATGGTCGATGCGACCATCCGGTCATATTTATATTGGGCTAGCAGGCACCGATCTGTCGGGTCATTACTTTGTTTATAATAGGTGCTTCATTCATATACTACTCTTTACATTGGATGATTGTTAGTTTATTCATTATTCTTTCTTATATATTTACATAGACTATAAGTAAAATTATAGTATTTATTGAGACCATTATCTGGTATAAGAGCACTGAAGCTTTAAGAAAAGTGAATGCTATTTATACTTAACTTTAGCACCGGGTACCTCTTAATTGGCCGTCGCGGTCGGCCGAAAACTACCTAATCCTATTTATTTGGTTAATGAGAAAATAAGAATTAATAAATATAGTATTTAATAAATAAATAAATAAAATAAATTTTCTGCACTCCCATAATATGAATATCAAATGAAAGGGCTGAAAAAGTACGAACAAAATTGCGTTAAAACATACATCATCCTCAGACCTTTTTAACGTCCCACTGCTGGGCACGGGCCTAAACATACATACGAGCGATAAAAAAATATTTTCAAAATCAAACTTTATCTAATTGCCAAGAAAAAAAAACTTGATAAAATGAAACAATTAATACAAAAGCTGCTGTAAACAACATCTGTGTATCCAATATATATGTCGATGAAAAACCTATGTTGCCCAATAACATAAAGTCTGTCTGACTGAAAGATCAAGATCTGGCTGTAAGTGTAAGGGAATGCGTGCAGTAAAGTGAAGTTTCAGTTGTGTTCATTGTTTAAGTTTAGTTGTGGTGAATTTTTCTTATATTTGTATGTCAAGATTTTTAAATATTCAGATTGATTTACTAATATATTCTTTTCTCTACAAGAATTGACGATATCTTCGCTATTTTTCTTTCCAGAAAGTGATTAAATTCGGCAAGGTTTCGCTTAATCCATTGCATATGCCCATGTGTAGAGTTGCAACACATGACACTCTTGACGTCATATTAGTATGACTCTACACTGAGAAGTTCATTTTCAAACCCCCATGTTTACGTCATTGGTTTAACATCGTCAAATTAACATCTGCGCTTATAAAACATTTTTATATAATCACTAGCAACTCCCGTGGCTTCGCCCGCGTTTTAATCACTATTAAAAATAAGAATTGGTGGCCGAAGTTTGAAAATTTAGGGTTATTAGTATTTTTGATGCCAAATCATAAAACAATAAAAAATAAAAATTTAGACTAAAATAAAAAATAAATAATCCGAAGAAAACCACCCTTATCACATAACGGAATAAAAAATAGCCTACGTCCATTCTCAGACGAACCAAATGTACACAAAAAGAAAATCGGAGCAGTTCGATATCGTGCCCACTTAAAAAATAATCTTACACTTAAGAAGATTCATTAGAGAAATTATGATGTTCAACCTACTTAAGAAAACTTAAAAAAGACGAGGGTGAAATTTGGTTGTATTTTATTTATACGATGCCTCAGCTATGATCCGATTTGGATAATTCTCGTTTGTTTGAAAGCGTATACTTCAAATTTGCTCCCAATCAGAAAATAAATCCATCTAAGTGGAGTAACCCTTATTTTTCGATTTCGATGATTATTTTTAGGGTTCCGTACCTCAAAAGGTAAAAACGGAACCCTTATAGGATCACTTTGTTGTCTGTCTGTCTGTCTGTCTGTCTGTCTGTCTGTCAAGACCTTTTTTCTCAGGAACGCGTGGAGGTATCAAGCTGAAATTCATATCAAATACTCAAGTCTATGGTCTCTTGGAGCTGTGAAAAAATCAAACTTCTAAGTCAACGCGATCAAAAGATACTCCCGTTTATGCCGCAAATTTTCGACACTCGCAAGGGAATCAAAACCTACAGGGTACTTCCCGTGAACTCAGAATCTTGAAATTTGGTACGAAGCAACGTCTTATAACACAGATAAAGGAAAAATTGCGAAAAGCATAAATTTTTAGTTACATCATATAATAAAAATATTTTTAATAATTTTAAACTTATTACCCCTTTACTCATACACCGTTCCGTAAAGGTTTGTACGGAACCCTCGGTGCGCGAGTCTGACTCGCACTTGGCCGAATTTTTTAATGGGTAGGGAAAAAATATAAACATGAATTAGGTAAAACAAAGGAATTAATAGAAAACTTACAATCAGTATACATATTTGTACTTTTTTTAATAAAAATATTATTTTCAGTGTTAAAGAGCAAAAAGTACTCTATTCATTACTTTGTTAGTGAAAATGTTATATTACTATTTTTTTCCTAAAAAAGCTTTTTCGTTTTAAGTAGATTTATTTTAGTGATGTTAAAAATAGACAAATATTTTTTTATGGGACAAAGGGGACAAACGGGCTGAAGACTCATCTGGTGGAAAGTGATCACCACCGCCCAAGGACATCTGCAACACCACAGGACTTGAAAATGCCGGCCTAATTTTTCAACATTCGTATATTTACTTACATAACTTATTAATCCATATATTAATATTAATTTTAGTTTTAAGTACACATTGCTTATATCATCACTTAAAATGTATTTATCATCCATAAGATATTATTGAAACGATATCACTTATTCAAATATTAATATATAAAATTACCACTTGGTAAAGTTCCAAATCTCCCAACTGCAAATATCAAAAATCAGCCAAGTGCGAGTCAGACTCGGGCAAGAAGGGTTACGTACCATTATCTATAAAAACAGCAAAAATCATGTTTTTTGTAAATAAAATATATTTTTTATATATCTTTAGCCTGTTCTTTAAATAAATACATCATCTGTGAAAATTTCAACTGTCTAATTATCACGGTTCATAAGATAGAGCTTCGTGACAGACGGACAGCGGAATCTTAATAATAGGGTTTACCCTTTGGCTACGGAACCCTAAAAACATGGTAAATGAATTAAAGTGCAAATAAAGTTAAGTTTAAATTTCATATTTACATCAGAAATCAGAATATGCGCAGACGAACGTTTTGAGTTCGTACTAGACACATTTATAATTTTCTTTTGATAAGTAACAAAAATTTTTGTTGGATTAGGAAAAGTTCAGTACCATTTTCGAGAAGAAATTTTATTGTGTTAGACACCCGATTTTTCTTGTTTTATAAGCGTTATCTTTTATAAAAAAATTGAAACAGATTCTTAAATATAAAATATTATACTACTCGTATATATTTTTAATATAACTACTAATCTAATACAATAGCTTTTTTTAAATCATGCTTACAAAATAAACAACTGAAATTTTAATTGCCATAGCTATCTTAAAAGTAAATCAAACTCTATATTTTTTTAATATAATAAATCCTTGAATACAGGTATTTTTAACCGACTTCGAAAAAGGAGGAGGTTATATTTAAGGCAATTTTGTCCAATGTCTACACTTATAGTTTACTATGCTGTGTCTCAGTAAACATGCTTAGTGCTAACCACTATGCCAATACCATAGAGCACGATCTAAATCCTGATCCACTTATGGCTAGCTTTTGCCGATTCATAATATTACCGATTTCCGCCTATCTAACTAGATTGTTTTTTATTAAACTTTAAATATTTGTATCTACGTATGCTGTTCGATTCAAGTCTTGTAACTGAATTTTTAAGCAGTTATCCTCAACACCTAGGCAATAGAAGCAAAAGGTGAGGCGGATCTAAGAAAAACACCCGCACGAAGTGAGGGCGAGTCATTAATTACATCTATCATACATATAAATAAAATTGGAATGTCTGTTTTTAATTTCAAATTAACAGCTTTTCACTAAATGCATATGAAAGTATATACGATACTAGCAACAAAAAACAATTTTTAAAATTTTTTGTCTGTTTGTTTGTTCCGGCTAATCTGTGAAACGGCTGGACCGATTTTACGAGACTTTTACTCGCAGATAGCTTATGTTGTAAGGCGTAACTCAGGCTACTTTTTAACCGACTTCAAAAAAGGAGGAAGTAGAAATTTTATTTATTTTAACTATCGAAATCCGTGGCTGCGCTGAAGCTAAACCTAAAGCTTATAATATAAAGTAGGTAGGACCTTTTTAAAGCAAAACAATACAAGGTATGAACAAGACTGACAAAAATTCTAAAAACTATATTTTCTGTTTATATAATAATAACTATTTCCATAAGATTTTCCAAAAAAAATAATGTACAAGTTGGACTCAGAATTTTATTAATGCCTACCTAGTTAATAAAAAAATACAGACGAATTGAGAACCTCCTCCTTTTTGAAGTCGGTTGAAAATAAAAGGCCTGTTTAGTATATTGTATATTTAGACGTGAAGTATTTTCAACATGGAATTTGGACTTGCAACCGCGGAACCAACCCAACGAGGTCATGGAATCTGTCGATTTCGTTAAACATTACGTTGGTCATCCAATAGAAGCGTGACAGAAACTTGGTTAATTTAAAATAGAATTAAACTAGTGTAATACCCTGGCTTTGCATAGACTCTTTATTAATTTCTTGCAAAACCAATATCTATGAGTAACTCGAGCAAAAATTTGTTTTAACTAAAACTGTACAACGACGAAGTCGCTTAAGAAGTGAAGTGAAGAAGTGTTAGTAGAAATATTTTCTTAAATGTACGCATTTGTAATCGTCTCCGAGTAACCTATTGGCTATTGGTATATACATTTATGTTACTGTTAAAACTCATTTTTAGATAGATCGCGTAATCCTTAGTTAAAACTAGTTTTTAATAAAACGGGTTTTAACCGTAACATAATAATAATATAATAAATACTTTCTTAGGTTTACGCGAATATTTGACATTATAAATGAAACTATCTTTTCGGATTTGGTCGCGGATATATTATGATTTTTGGTGTTGTTTTTTTTGGCATTCGAAATGTCGGTAACCAAAAATCATAATAAATCCGCGACAAAATCCGAAAAGATAATTTCATTTATAATGTAACATATAATATATAAAAAATATTATATTATGTCAACTGAGTGGTTTTTAAAATTAGTAATAAGTATCTCACCAACTGATAAACAGTTTTTCTACGAGAATGTAAAAAAAATTCCAGAAAAAGAAACAAATATCGAACATGCACTAATTTTCTGTTTTTCAATAAGAACTCTAACGACGGATGAATCAATTTGATAATAGACAAATTATTGTATTTTGAAGCCAATATAAATACATTTAGGTAAATTTGAATAAACATAACATCCTCATTAAATTATAATAACGTCTATGACCATCCCAAGGTAGTTTTCCGATGTAAACATCACCCTTTTATAGCTATTTACTAGCTTCTGGCTCTATTACCACTAATGATACATTTAATTTTAATAGGTTATCGACTAATACGTTGCGTTCTTATAAGTTTTTAGAAAGTTTTTTATAGATTCAAAAAAATATTAGTTCGTAGCAACAAATTAATAAAAAATGTTGAGCGCCTACTTAGAATATTTATTTTGTTCATGCAATAGTAGCGCAAATATAAAAAATCAAATAAATAAATAAATATGTTGGGGCGCCTACACACAGCACTATCTAGTTCCATGGTAAGGTCGAGCCTTGTGTTATGGATACCAGATGGCACCATATATTATAAATAAAAAATCCATGACTGGAGTACAAACATTCGTGCTCAATAAATGAATGCCCCCAGCGGGACTCGAACCCGCGACCGTTACCGCAGCAAGTAGAGTCACCTCAAAGTGTGCCACACGTATCGTCATCTTCGCCTAATATTATAAATGGGAAAGTTTGGATGGATGGATATTTGTGACTTAATCACGCCAGAACGGCAAAATGGATCTGGATGTGAAGTACTCTTTTTATTTATGGTATGGTATGGTACTTTATACTATGGTATTTGGTATAAATAAAAATATTCAAGAGATAGTGTCTATATAGTAAATGTTGAAACTATAGTGAAGGATTTCACTCTCATACATTTCTCTAAAGGTACCTACTGTAGGGCGGTCTAAGTAAGTCATGGGCAGATTACTAGTTAGTAGACCTTTTTTCAATATTTTTATACTTATTGTTTGAAGTATTTTCCTCTAACGATGTTATACTGGATCCACATATTTGCCATTGGCCACCAAACTTCAAATCTCTACTACTTAGCAATTATCGTAAATAAACTTTAATTTGTGCACAAAAATTGACACTATCGAGCACTCATTTCTTGAAAACCTACAACCATTTGTAATAGCTTTCTGAAATTCAGTAAGCGTAGATTCAGCATTATAATTGTAATATAACGTAGTCGGTAGTTCATACAGTCCTCGCATCTGAAATAGCCGTACAAAGTCCGCACCACGCTTACTATGCGTATTTATACCCTGCGGCTGTTTACATTTGGGCTTCCCCAAAGAAGATACTGAGTAACAGGGATTTTTAAGCCAATTTTAATAGAGACTAAGAATTTCTAAAAATTACTCTCAGATGTAGTTTGGGCTTTCCTAATTGTGTTTTTGTTTTGACTACCTTATATACTATTTTAAACCGACTTCAAAAAGGAGGAGGTTAATTATTTTTATTTTTTAAATACTAAAGGTCTCCTTGTAATTAAAATATATTCATTATTATCATTATGTGTCTGCTTTTGGCTCTATCCTTTAGCGTGCCACAAATCTCGTCATTTCATTCATCGTTCGTCATTAACAGCTCTACGCACCCAGCCGCTGCCAGCCTATACGAGTATCTTACGTACATACGAGCTCTACCTAGCTGGAGGGCGCTCTAACTACGTTTTTACAATATAATATATGTTAAATCAAACCATAGTTAAGTACACAATATATTTCATTAGTAGTTCTACGAACAGTACGACCGAGCATGAATATTTTGCTACTAAATTTATGTAAAATGGGATATTTTTAAGACTTTTGTTTTGATGAAAAGGTGGGCCCAGTCGACCAGTGTCAATCCCTACCTAGTAATTAAAGTACGAACGTATCGAAACATACGAATCGATCAGACAAAGTATTTAATGGCATAATTAAATTAGAACTTAATTAGGAAAGTGACCTCGAAATCCTTGATTAGACGTACCTACTTGATTGCTAAGTATAGCGTGGGAGAGCTAAATTGGTCCCGAGACACAATTAAAACTAAATATAGTCAGACAAAGGCCCGCTGTTACGTAAGGCTACTCGTAATAGCCTTATAATGATTGTTGGGACTTTTGACCTGCGAAATTAGATTTGATTTTGCACGTCAATTAATTGAATAAAATAGAAAATGGTCGAGTCCGGTTTCATGTGACGAATAGTTCAGTATGTAATATTATTGACATGACTAAGTTACAAAGATAAAATAAAATTTATATCGAACTAATAATGACCCAGCTCTGTAATATAAATAAATAATAATGTCTTTTTTTATTGGTCAAAGGGGGCAAACGGGCAGGAGGCTCACCTGATGGAAAGTAATCACCACCGCCCATAGACATCTGCAACACCGCAGGGCTTGCAATGCGTTGCCGGCCTTTCAGGTTCTCCTCTTGAAGGTTACCAGGTTGTAACGGTTTGTAAAGACCACCGGCGACAAGCTAGTTCCTTAAAGTGGTTGTGCGGGGCAGAAATTGTCTTAGAAATCGTACTATTGTGAAATTCAGCGGCCGGGGTCAGTCCAAGCAATTCCTCCGAACATTCCCCGTAATGCAGAGGGACTCAACATCTCTTACGTAGATAGTTCTCTATTTTATTCTAAATTCTTACCTTCTATTCAATTCGCTTGGCTTGGCTTCAAAGCGTGCCAGTTGAACGCAGATTACTTCGCCAATGTACGTGACAGAATGGAGAAGACACGAAGAACATTGATTGGTATTTTTTTCCTTTCTTTACTGTCAAAGTAAGGCAGGACAATTGCTACAGGAACTCTAATAAAAGTCCGAAAACTATCTATATCTATAAAGAAAGATTATTTCACTCAACAATCTAACTTTATCAAATTTATTTATTATGTAAATAAACTATTAATATACCTATATGTATGTAAATTTGAGATTTTTTTTGACTTCTAAGAAATCATCATGTTACCTATCAGAATATATACAGTCGCAGTTCGCAAAGTTAAGGAAAGTTTTAGAGTAAATTAATATTTTGTTTTACACTATTTCTAGGAAGTACAAATTGTAGTAGGGGTACCCTGTGCTACAATTTGTACTCATTACCTTAGTATTTGTTACATTTTATATTTATAATATAAATTGAACAGAGGCAGTGCTTTTTTGCCACTTCTCAAAATGCGGGGGTCTTTAGTAAATTACATCAAAATTCATCCCGACATTTCAGCATGAATGTAACCATACACACATACAAACAAAATAGTACATGTAGTATAACTAAGAAAGTCATCAAAGTTGATTAGCTTATAGTACTCCTAGACTTAAACAAATATTTGATCTTTCATCAGGATGACAAACTAGATCCTTAGTTCATTTTGTATAGCTTTATCCTTAATACGGTTGCCATAACAACGGAAGTTTTGTCCCTACTAAATCTTATTACTGATGAATATACAAGAAATATTCTAGGTTAAATATTCTGTAATTAATTAAATAAATATTTATTAATTAATTAAATATTCTGTCTGAGACACTGGCCTCAGCAGCATCAGCTGAGTTATTACCCTTTGCCATTGATTTATTTAAACCAACTTGTATATATTAACTTTTTTTATGTTCTTTATGTTCTTTCTTCATGGCAATAAGCGATTTTTATTATTATTATTATTATTAAAACAAAATTATTCTGGAATATAAATATATAATTATAATTCTAATTTCTGAAGTACCATTTCTTCATTACTTTAACATACTAATAATAATATTAAAATGTGAAAGTGGTATATTTGTGTGTATGTTTGTTCCGAGATCCCGCAGAAAGTTTTCCCCATTTGGATGAAAATTAGTGTACAGAAAAACCTAGCGCAAAAAATACTATTGTCTTGTCACCCAACCGACCAGAGTGACTAGAAGTCATTAGTTAGTATATAGGTAAAGTACGTGAATAAAAGCGTGAATCAAAACAACGTGCAAAGTGCAATTCATGTGCACGTTCAAGAAGCGTGTTCGTGACGACACAAGTTATTCTTGCCTGCATAAGCGCAATGGGGCGGGTTTCCCCATACCATATGCACGAATGTTTGTACTCCAGTCATGGATGTTTATACTTATAATGTGTATGTATTTAAACTTATATATGTGTAGTATATCAACCATCTAGTATCCATAACACAAGGCTCGTACCTTACCGTGGAACTAGATAGTGCTGTGTGTAAAATGTCCCAACATATATATATGTGTACGTAATATACATAAAACTTACATACAAATTGTGCTAAAAATATTCCCTATGTACAAACTGCATATCTTTAATTTGATAACATCGTTTGCTCTTTTTTCATATTTATTTGTCTTAATTAAAAAATATCGCTTGAGTAAATATTATTATAAATATATAAGCGATGCGTTATATACATAGTTATTAGCGCTTGTTCGTGGCTCTACCTGCGGTGCCTGTAAATAAGTAGGGAAGTAAAGCTTTGTTAGACATAACAGATAAAGAGTTTAATTTAAAGTTTTGCTATTTTAATGTATTATAAAATAGTTATTAATTTATTATACTGATAACACTAAAGATCTGAACGCACGAATTATGATAACATTATAAATCAGGCAGTAACGATTACTATAATGGTCAGACGAATATAATATATGTATAATGGTCAGAGAAATGGAATTGGTCGTTGGGGAGTTGAAGGAGGCTGTCTTTATTGATTCATGATTAATTGTAATTAAAAGTAATTATACATAATATTAAAAGTTTTAGCAAGTTGATGCTAGCTTAATTAAGATACCCTAATTAATACTTTTAATGAGTAATGAATAATGAATAATATACAGAATATTTTTTTAAAATCGGAAGAGTAGGCAGGTTCTTAGGTACTTCGTTAGGTTGGTAGGTACTTCCAGATATTAAAAAATCACTGCACCATGATCCCTACGATGTCTTTCTCTTCTCGTAGTGTAGGGCTCATTTGCAAGTCATTTAAAAGCCTTAGTCTCGTTATCATGTTTGTAGCATCATCATCATCAGCATAAACAACGAGGAAAAAACCAACTAAAAATCAAATTATATGTATTCAAAAACAAAGTTTACGGAATAAATTCTTTTCTTGAAAATATTTAACTTATAAATTAACTTTTAGATTAAAAAACCTGTCCTGAATCATACAAATGAGTGATGGTCTGTGATGAGTGTAGCATAGAGTATTTAATAATTTATCGTAAGAACAAAGAAGGCCTCGAAGACGTTAGTACTAAGTGCTTCATAAATATACTGCGTGATTGTCTGACAAAGCCACGGTTCGACATTTTAGGTCTTGAACGCTATACATATTGTTAGTACAATATTATATACATATCTATGTATATAAAATTCTAGAGGATTCCATTGAAGATGGAAAAGCAACTGTCTCTATAGTTTCTCAGAATCGGAAAAAACATGAAGATTTATGTAACAATTAGCCTAAAACCCTAATTCGATCTGGTTTTGTCGTGTAAAGGTATATTATATGTCTCATAGATAAGGTACTTTTTCGCAGTAAAAAGTATATTTTGTCATGGATTACCAGCTATGGTCATAGGTACCGAATCTCATCAAAATCTGTTCAATCGTTTTCTCGTATTGCGTTCTCAGATAGACATGCCGTTAAAAATAAAAACTATAGATGGGTTTTCTGTGTTAATAATAATGACTATTTCAGTAAGACTTTTCATAAAATATTTAAGGTACATACAAATTCAGTTACATTTTATAAGTTTTTAATTTATATGGCCTTCCTTCTTGGAAATAAAAGAAGGAAATGTAACAACAGATTCGACTCAAAACTTTATTATATCTATACCCATATTATAAAGAGGAAAGGTTTGTATGTAAGTATGTTTATAACAAATTGGCTCAAAAAGTACTGGACCGATTTTAAAAATTCTTTCACCATTTGAATGCTACATTATCACTGATATATAGGCTATTTTATAGGCTATTTTAATTGCTAGAAAAAAAACTGGAGTAATTTTGGAGAATTTTTAACCCAGCGAGTGATCGAATGAAGTTTAATAGCGATTAAAAAAATGAACGCGTGCGAAGCCGCGCGTATTGCTAGTGTATAGATAAATTCAACACTACCTACACTGTAGTAAAACAAAATACATAACTCAAGGTGACGACTAATTTTATTTCGCTGCTCATTCGTAACTACGCAATATCAGGGCATCTTTAAATTCAACAAACGTCCTTTGATCACATAATTAAAAACAGTCTCTTATAAAAACTTGATGTGTAAACAGAAGTATGTACTAATACCGATATGATAAATTATAATTAGAATAATATACAAAATTCAAAGCCCTACTTTTTATTTAAAAAATCTTTCATTCGTACTGAGGGAGGCCTGTGCCCAGCAGTGGGACGTTAAAAAGGGCTGATGATGATAATATTTATTTAGTTGTATGGATATCTCATGTTATAAATTTCTAATGGTGATTAATAAATAGAAACGGAGTAGAAAGAGAAAAACAAAGGAGTATTAGACTAATAATATGATTTTCAAATAATTTAAGAAAATATTTCTTCAAAAAAAGTTACATACTCAAATCATACCATTGCTTATACAATCACTACATAGTATAAAACAAAGTCGCTTTCTCTGTTCCTATATCCCTTTGTACGCTTAAATCTTTAAAACTACACAACGGATTTTGATGCGGTTTTTTTATAGATAGAATGATTCAAGACGAAGGTTTATATACATAACTAGCGGATCCCGCGGCTTTGCCTGTGCTAAATCTAGGAAAAAGCCCAAGCGAAGCGAGGGCGAGTCGCTAGTTGTAGTATATAAGTTATATACTGGTCAAAATTAGCATATTTCTAATAATAACTTTTGTCTCGTGAATCTTTCGAACTGTAATATATATAATATATACGTACAGATGCAACTTTAGAGGAAAACTAACGCTAAAAGCATGAAGTCATCTCTGCACCCGTTTTTGAATGCAACGTTAATTTTATAGAAGTAATTCAAAATATAGTGTAGATTAAAGGATATCAAATGAATATTAAATAAAAACATTTTTTAAAACAAGGTTTTCTATTTTTATATAAATTATGTAATGTAGTAAATGGGTTCGATTTAATATTAAGTTTAGTTTTTAAGATTTTTCGTTTAAAATAAATTTATTCATAATTTTGGTAAATATTATGGTATCATATTCTTTTATCCAAATCCTTTTCTTTGATATCCATATTCCCCAATAATTAATTAGAAAACCTGTAGTCCGTCAACTTATAGTACTCGCAATATTGTATTTGGAATGACTTCACTTAGCTAACCATCAATGATGTTATAACCTTATTGCTAACCATGCATTGTGTTCCAAAGTCCAAACTTGGTAGGCAAATTATTAAATCAGTCGAGTAAACACTACTAACTTATTAAAATTTCAGACGCATTGATCCGAGCAACATACAAAAATACGAGTATTTAATAAAACTTTAACAAACTATAGAAGACATTTATATCTATACTAATATTATAAAGCTGAAGAGTTTGTTTGTTTTAACGCGCTAATCTTAGAAACTACAGAATTGAAAAATTATTTTGTGGTGAATAGTCTGTTTATCGAGGAAGGAAGGGCTATAGGCTATATTACACTGCGATTTCGCGATTTATTTATTTATTTACTTAGTAATACAAATCTGTCCTGAGCAGGGCTCGAATCCATGAACTCTCGCAGAGATGATTCTTAGTATGATACTACACTGCGCCAGTCGGTCGTCAACAAGTAATTTTGTGAGTTAACACTTGTAGTTAATAAACGTTTCCATTGTTTTTTTATACAATTTACCCACGGAATAGGCATCTTTTCTGTGAATTTACCCGTGTACAAACCTTATGATTAACACAATAACATATTCAATATCGCACTTAAAGTGTACACTTATTCATCACTTACAATCGTTGAAGGGCGAGAACTTTGTTCGAATGTGACATAATACACCTTAACTTCCGCTTTTTTTGTCAGTTTGCGAATATAATAATCACTGCCTCGTGGTCTCGTGGCATGTACAGCTACAGAGCGGGGAGTCCCGTGTTCGATTCCGAGTCGGGCCTAGTTCAAATAATAAGTATTTCTGTCAACAAATTCTCAGTAACAGCCAGGAGTTGAGATCTTAAGCAAAACCTTGATCGAAATCGGACGGGACTGTCAAAAACAAAACTTAGTTAATTCTCTATCAAAACTCTACCAAACTTATATATATAACGAAGGTTCTTTCAACAATTTTAACTATATAAAGGGCGTTACAATGACTAAATTGTCTTCAAGTTTGAACCTTGAAAGTCACACGCGGTGCGCGTGAAACAAAAAGCGATTCATTCGATGCGTCGGCGCGTAACCAGTTCCATTGGGAAAACAGCCGTCAGGCGGAGAGGAATGTACTGCAGCTCGGATTACGTCAGGGAAACTTCACCATAAAATGTATGAAAATATTTGTTTTACAAAATTACACATTCATTTTATAGGTTTTTAAAGTGCAACTTCTTTAGAATCGATGTGATTTCAAACGAAAAAATAAGTATATATAGTACCAGGCGCTCAGAGACGGGGAAGAGTTAGCCTTATTTTAAATTCAAGTTTTACTCCTGACATGTGTACTTTGTACACACGCACTTTTTTTTAATTTTTATTTATTTCAGTACATATGAAACAAAAACATTTACAACGATGATAATTACAGAAGTTAAAAATTGTATCGCAATTATCAACGCCCTCCAAAGCCACAAGCACCAGCAAAGTAACAGATAAACAATATGTACGTCCATCAAACCAAAAATAAAAACATTGAAGAGAAAAAAAAACAAACAAAAAAAACAATCAATTTTTAGTAGTAGGTATTTTTAAATAACTAAAAATGAAATATACAGTATATTCATGAAATTAGTCAAAGTCATATGAAACCGCATATTAGGAAGCTAATCTAATAATGCCAATAATGCATCCAATATTATTCTATCCACCCATACTAAATACTGATTTGGAAAGTAACCTTATCACGCTTTACCCACTACACAGATTTCGACGAAATTTCTCAAGGTCATAGAGTGCATCTTAAAAACTGACGTAAACTGTCAGCAATCAAAGTAGTGAACAAAAACTTCTTTTTTTTAACAGCGCCATCTAGTTCCGTGGTAAGCTACGAGGCTTGTATTACGGATACCAGATAGTTGATATACAACACATATAAATTTTTAAATACATACATAATATAAATATTAACACCCATGACTAGAGAACAAACATTCGCATTCAACAAATGAATGCCCCCAGCGGGACTCGAACCCGCGACCGCTGGTGCAGAAAGTAGGGTTACTGCCAACTGAGCCAAACGTGTCGTCGATAGTGTTGCCCAAATGCAAGAACAAGACGAGACTTAGCCAGTCTTGGTCTTGGTCTTGCGCCAACACATCTGGTCTTGGTCTTGGTCTTGGTCTTGCACTCCCAGTCTTGGTCTTGGTCTTGGTCTTGCAGCAAGAGTCTTGCAAGTCTCGCAATTACCTATTAGCCTATTGCTATTTATTAAACGTTACTTTAGGTCTTAGAACAACGTAATGGAGTAAGTACATTTTGAGATTGAATTAATATAGCCATAGTAAAGTGCAAACAAATTAATAAATGTCTAAACATTTAATGAGAAATTCGAAATTTGAAATTGAATTTATAGGTACTTCTTTAGGCGCGTTATGAAAAAATGATGAGAGTGAAATTTTAAGAATCACTGTACCACAAAAGTAACAAGTTGAAATTGCCTGCTAAACCGCTCATAGCAAGTTGAAGTTGCCTCTGCTCACTGTTTTCATATTATTTATAATTATTTTAATATTATACAGACAGGGTGGTGACGCTTGATCAACGTTCCTTCAAACCACATATAGTATAAAAAATTACGATTTGAATACAAAAAAAACTAATTGAAAATATTCAAAAATGAAGCCACAGGAATTTTTTTCGTTTTAAAATTTAAAACCATCATCGTACCCTTTGATTATATCGTACCTATGTACGCGCAAGCGTAGTTCGCCGCGAAACTCAATAGTCATGTGATTTGATGTAATTTTGATCATAGTAATAACATTATCAATTACTATAGTTAGTTAAAATGCTTACGTTTATCAAAAAAGTATCTGTATAGTAATTTATTTCCAAAAAAAAACTAATAAATTATTTTCAATTTGTCTTTCAGAGAGAAATAAAAAGATTTTTTTAGCGACTACTTTATTACTAATTATTATAAACATCACATCATTAAATTATTTTAAAAACCCCATCACTTTCGACATACGAATAATTACAAATTTTTAAAATAACATTTTTACCTCAAACTACCACCTCATTTTATAACCACTTTTGTGTGACAACATTACCTACTAACTTAGGTAATAGTGAACCGCATTGATAGGCACACAAAATTATTGACTGTCATAATTACAATAATATGGACTATAAGTAGGTAGGTACATAAATTATTATCATAACATCATCAATATCAAAATTAAAGCTTAGTACTCGCTACGCATTAAGAGGTAGGTATGGATGTATAGGACCTGCATGCCTAGATAATCAATGACTTTATTGTATTTTTTAAATTTTTAATAAAGCAATTTCAACATCTACTACTTAACCACTTTTTAATAGGCCAATTAGGTACCTACCTACATGTTATTAATTCACACAACATAAGTTCGTTAAAACTTAGTAAATGTCTTTACTTCAGATAGGTAGGTACCTACCATAATATACACCACGACGATGATATTAGTCAGTACCTATCTAATTACCTCTACTTAATTATTTTTTTTAAAGATGAAAAGGCATATTATTATGTATGTGAATTTCAAAATACATCTACGCTTGAGTCCTGTACCTACTAATTTAAGAACACCAGTTTTTTGCGACGTAAGTAGACTATAACAATAGATTTGTATCAGGTCCGGGTTGTTAACAGTTGCAGAACTAGTCTTCTACAACCAATCAGTACTTAACTGAAAACAAAGCATTAGGTACATGCGATAGGTAAGTAGGTAATTGGTAGATACTAGATGTATACCTACTCCCAGATATGCAGAGGCAGAGCTACTTGTACTAGAACACTGCCTCGTAAGTCGTAACAAGCGTTGACACCGAACCCCTAAATGTTTTTTTGTTCCATCCACCTTGGCAATTATGCACCTAGTAGGTATAATATTTTCATAGCACAGATGTAGTCAGTAGATAGTCACTAACTTTTGTACTTCAGATAATTTATTACGAAGTCTTTAAGGTAGTCCTAGTCTATACTAATCTATACTTCTATAGGTACTAATATTATAAAGAAGTAAAGTTTGTTTATTTGTTAAATTGTAAGGGGTAATCTCGGGATCTACTGAACCGATTTTAAAAATTCTTTCACCAATAGAAAGCCACATTATTGCTGAGTGTCATAGGCTATATAAAAAACCGAAAATTAAAAAGGCTTTTACGTGGTAGTCCGTTTTGCAAAGTGAATTGGAGAAAAAACGGTCGAATGAAAGCGTTTCTTACGAACGCTGCCTTAATTATGAAAGATATATTTTTGAGTTCTAGAGAAAAGATGTGGAGCTTAAAAATGCCTACAAAAAAGTCAACGACAGCATATATCTAACTTTTATATTTAAGTTACAAAAAGTAGTTTTTTTAATATTAGTATAGATAATTTAATTATTAATTTTTAATATAAATAAAATAATTTAAATTATTTAAACACTGTACTAAAAAAGGATTATTAACATTATGCCCAACGAAGTGGGCACGGGTCAGCTAGTCATTAATAAAAGCAACTTATCATTACGACATTAAACTTGACTAAACTAAAATCAAAATAACTTAAAAGCAAAACAAACACAAACCACCTTTTCAATCAAATTCCGACGTTTAGAGTGCGGCCGTAGCGATTTCGAAAAAGTATTGAAGAATTCGTTTTATTATTATTAAAACTACCTAAATATTAGATGAACATAAAACTCTTAGTAAATCTATTTTTATTTATAGTTAATACTTAACATCAATTTTTAACTAAATTAAGAGCAACAATAAATTAGAAACATGTAATCGAACCGGGATTCGAACCCACAACCTCTATCTGTGGGCCAATAAGCCCACAAGGGCGGCAATTTTTTCTGCGTCGTGCTTCACAAACACGGTTTTACAAGCTACTCTTTCAATATTCAAAAAATCTATTTAGGTACCAATAACCTGCGATTTATTTATCAAAATGCCTATGAATTTATCTATTCGATTTATCATTTTACGAGAGACAAGAAAATATGCGTGCAAGAAAGAAGTTAAAGGTTCTGTTAGTGGTATCAATACTTAACATTAACTTAAATAAAATAACAGCAAAATTAAAAAAGTAAAATGTAATCTAACCGGGATTCGAACTTGTGACCCTGGGAGGTCAATTAACCTATAAGGGCGGCAAATTCACAACGGAATAATATGAAATTTGTTTAATAAAATAGGTAGGTAGGTACTAACTTTTCTATTTAGTGTAACTTTATGCGACAGGATAAATTAAACTAAATAATATTATTAGTTACTACTTTATTACAAATTATAAGACATTCGTGTAGCAGTGAAAAGATTTTAAACCTCCATCAATTCACACAAATATTGATTAAAATAATACACAAAGTTATAATATAAAATTGTTAAACTGAATGATGCAATAATGAATAATGCAATATTGAAAAACGTTCACTAGAAATTACAATCTATCACAATATCTCGTTACATACTTTAAACAAAACACTGTTTAATTTACTTTCGTAAAAATTCTTAAGTGTACTTAAAAATAACAATAATTGCAAAATTATTAGGCAAAGGCACTCGCTAAAATATTCGTAATACCTATCAACCATAATAATTATAATAAAATACATTCAAACTGTTATGTATCTAGAATGTATTCACAAGTTTTTAATTCGAAACGAATGTCGGCGATCCATTTAATACTTAAACAACATAAATAATTATTCTGATAAAATTACAAGGACATTTACGATACCTACGAACATATTTCAAATATTGTAGGTATGACACAGTCCACAGAAAAAAAATAAATAGGTATTGTACATTGGCACTCGAGTTATGACTCTTGATTTCAATTAATTTTATCTGTATCACATAACTACACACACTAAACAATCGAAGCAAGTCTTGCTCGGGGTAAGAGTAGGCGAAGGGACTGGGCATTGGCCTTCCTCTACCAACCAAACAGTTCCTCAAAACCAAGTACCAGGTACGCGCAGCGGTAGATAGCCGTTGATACCGCCTTGTACGTACGCAGAGCTCTGTGGTCATCTCACATTCCTTCTTCCGCCGCCCACGACTATGAGCGCGTCACTAGGAGGGTACTATCTGGGACCCTTGAGGCTTCGATCGAGTAGGTAGCCGCCCGGGCGATCAGCCCAGCCGTGTGAGACTCTATTCAGGGAGGCCCAGCCAGGCGATCAGCGACCGATCGGCGGCTACTCTGGCGTCTCAGGTGAATCTGCCGAATTTCTTGCAGAGCTCCTGATGTTGCCGTTTTATATCATCTTCCGTTAATGAAACAGTTGACACCTTGGCAATGGCAACCACTGCACCACTTGGCGATGGTACCAAATACCATCGCCATGACGGGGCTTCATTATTTTAGAACCCCAAAAGAGCGTTAAAAACTTATACAGTATTACACTTTCACTATTAGGTACATCGATTCATTATAATCAGTTTTTTGCTTATGTGCGTACTGCGTGCTCCCACTTCAACATTTTAAAGTCAACTAAAGAAATAGAAAAATACTAAATAGGTAGTTAAAAGCATAAGTCGCCTTGTCAAAGAAATGCCGACATTGGGGTGCTAGTGTAAGCGTAGTTGAGGCGGTAATTTCATTGCTTTATTTAATATTATTATTGGTATTTTTAGGCCTATTATTATTATTAAAAAATATTCTAGATAAAAATAATTTAAATAATTATTTTATAAATGTTTTCCTATAGGAAATGTTTTAAGAAAAATAAATTAATTCAATTACCTATTCCGAATTCGCTATAATCCCCGCTATCGCCTATGACACCTCACCACACCTCACAATTCTGTCGGTACATATTCAAAGGGCGGCGATGCTTACACGTGTCTTTAAATTTCTTTGAATTTTACCGATTTGACAAAATGGCGCGACTCTCAAGGATTTTTGCGTCATAGACTAAAAAATACACGGTAAAACCTACTTTTAATTAGTATTTAATAATATTGCAAAATGATAATTTATAGTATGAAAATAGTAAAAGCATTTCCTGTTTTTATTACATATTAGATTATTTTTTTAAATACCTGGTGATAAATTGACATCAATGATTTTTTATAACCATCTTAAAAGTGTAACCACAATAGCTAGTAAAAATAAAATCGAATTTTTGTTTTTTATAAGATTTAGGGTCACTTGATGGGCATAAAAAAAACAAAATGCTGACCAATCTAGGTGGAGTTTCAAGAAAAAAAGTTTTGGGCGATATCTCAGAAACTATGCACTTCAGAGCAAAAGTTATTGAAACCATTATTGTAGAGAATAAAATTTCGCATTTTTTATTTCTTGTAAACTTTTTTATAAAACTTATCGTTTACGATTTAAGGCTTTTAATGAACCGGATTTTCTGTCTCGGTCGACAAATCTCACCGACAGTGATTAATCAATAAAATGCGTGTTCAATGAACCGTATTATGCTCATAATAATGTGATTATTTTCATGTATTTTATTTACCTACTTTACAAGATATTTTACTCAACTCTAAGACATAATATGCTATGCCACTCCTGCGAATTCTTATTAATTATTCTATGCAAACGTCGCTAGGGCTAGTAGTACCTACGGCTGCTCGGGGACAGTGTGATGTTGCCGCCTTTAGCTGGGGTCAACAAACTCTGATCTAGTATTGTTTATTTTTATGACCATTTTTATTGTATTTATTTTGAGTGAAAAATTCACTTTTATATTTGAAGGTATTTTTCAAATTGTCAATTTTTATCGACTTATATCATCTCACCCTACATGCAGTTTAAAGGAATGTTGATTAAGCGTCACCACCCTATATATAGTATCTAAAAATATGATAGCAAAATACAATTGACATTTACTAAAATTAAATACCTAATAAAAATATTAAAAACGCCATCTATGAGAAATAATTATAGGTCATTTGATAAGTGAAAGTACGGAATTATGAGTTAAGACCACATTATTATATTATTCTTTTTTAAAAGTATATTTTACAAACGAAGTATATTTTTTTAGGAATTAAATATTCTGTATCTGTTTGAACGACTTCATCTTTCTTACTGCACAGATTGATTTACAACTAGAAAAGAAGTCTAACTACTCACGCGCATACATAATGTACACGCACCCATATTTTTTTTTTATTTTTTACCTACAAAAATCGGTCGCCCAAGTACTATAACTTTAAATACATACATATTATAAATATAAACACCCATGATTGGAGTTCAAAACAAACATTTGTGTTCAACGAATGAATGCCCTCAGCGGGACTTGAAACCGCGACCGCTGGCGCAGAAAGTAGGGTCACTACAAACTGAGCCAAACAAAACTCAGGTCGTGACTTAGGATACTTTTTATTGCAGAAAAATAATTCATTTCCATAGGAAAACAAAATAGGTAATTGGTTTTATTGATTCGTCTTTAGAAAGCTAGCGGTGGCTAAATCTTAAGAGATACATCATACATCAAAACTATGTAGTAGGAAAATGTTGGTAATAAAAAGCCAATTATAGAAAAGTCTATTACATCAAATATCTTTCTCCTTAGCGGATCGATGTGCACGTTTCGAGTAAAAAGTACTTGTACCTACCGATTTAAACTAATTTAGATATAAAAATATATCTGTACTTTACGTCTTCCTATTTTCTCCCTATTTTCTTCTTCAAAATTCTATGTACTGGTACTTTCTTTTGTTTTGTTTTCTAAGTGTCAATTTTTTGTATTATAAATTAAGCCTGTCCGCTTCCTGAAACGACACTCAGTCCTAATTGCAAGACGCAAGAGTCTCGCAGACTTAGTCTTGTTCTTGCTCAAATCTTGCATGGTCAGTCTTGGTCTTGGTCTTGCTGAAATTAGGCGGTCTTGTTCTTGGTCTTGGTCTTGCAAAAATGCAAGACCAAGACCAAGACTGCAAGACCAAGACCGATTTTGGGCAACACTAGTCGTCGACTAGTCGACTAGTCTTAAGAATACAGAAAAGATTATAAGAAATTATAGTATTTGTGAGGCGCAATGAATTCAGGTTGGCACGTCGTCGGTCGGTGGGTGTGTACACGCGGGCGATGCGTGCGCGTGACGTCACTGCCGCGCCTGTTCAACATTGACATACAAAGTACAAACGCACACCCTTTATTTTATTACTAGTACTTACCATCGCTTCGCTCGCGTGAATATAGTTATAACAGTAGTCTAAAAACTACTCCAGGTCATAACCTATTTCTATGCCAAGTTTCATCCAAATCGGTCCATCCCTTTAAGTTACAAGGACGAACAAACATACACACAATTTTCTCAATTGATTTAAAACCAATATGAATAAATAAGCGAAAAAAATAAAGTTTATATTTAGGAAAATAAATAATAATGATTATATTTGTATATATTATTAGTTACAAGTGTTAAAGTTGTTATCAAATGACTTTATTTATATATTAACCAGCTTTGTATATATTTAAAATATTTAAGTATAGATTATTTTAATAATATACATATTCACTTCTTGTGGGAACCAACTAATTGACTCCAGCGCAATAAGCAGCATTAGTCACATATGTGTGTACATTACATATGTACATATAAAGAGTACATTTATGTATCACTGCGTTTAAACTACAATAATAATACATATAAACTAACATTTTTTGTTTAATCAATTTTGTTTATTTCTGGTGAAATAACTCTTAAAGTTTTGTTAGTTATTAATATTATTTTTTTATTGAAGTAATATAATGCAAAAGATTTATGTATATAATTTACTAGCCTTACCCGCGACTCCGCTTGAAAGTTTGAAAATCAAAAGAAATATTTTTTCCCGTTTTTGTAACATTTTTCATTGATGGCCCGCTCCTTCTGGTCGTAGCGTGGTGTAATATAGCCAATAGCCTATAACACAAAAAGAATTTTTCAAATCAGACCAGTAGTTCCTGAGATTTAAACACGTTCAACCAAACAAAGAAACAAACTCTTCAGCTTTATAATATTAGTATAGTATATACGTATATGGGTTGTGCTTTGGTTATCTGTCGCAAATATATACGTTTAAAAAGACCATGTGAAAATACACCTTATCTCCAAAATACAGAGGTGGTTTTAGAATAATATTATTTTGTTTGCGTTACCAGCTGTTTTGTGTCATTTCACAAGAGTCATAGATTAAGTATTAGGCGATGGTAGAGTTTGAGCTACATTTCTTCTGCTCGATAACGATAAAGTATACATTTAAAGTTAATTTGACTATTAAAAGCCAAATGTTATTACTTTATTGAGGAATATAATAAAAAAAATCTATATAAATATAATTTTAAACTTCTAAATCGAATCTGTACATCAAATATTTTTTGGAAAATCTTATTAAAAATAATTATTATTATTGATACATTTTTGAGGAGGTCAAATCTATATTTTTTAATTTTTATGTCTATCTGGGAACCCAACACGAGATAAAGACTAGATGGAATTTAATGAAATTTTACTTACTTTTTACTGCCGAAAATAACCCATCTCAAAACGTTCCTAGAGACAAGGGGAGTGAGTAGTGACTCACCATCACTCCCCTTGTCTCTTGAGTTTTAAAAGTAATAAAAAAATATTTATTTATTTAATTTTCATATTTTCCAACTAAATATAAATATATATTACCTTTCATCTTATTTATTGAACGGATAAATAAAAATCCTGATAACTAAACAAACATAATACGCTACAGACTATCGGAACGATATTTCGTCTCGCGATCACGTGATGATCACGTACCTATTCTTTTTACAGTTATCTTATTATTATAAACTAACAATCTGGGCACGCGTTGCTGTGGCACGCTTATTTTTTTTTTATCTTAAGGGTAATTTTTAACGTAGAGTAGCTGTTTTAAGGGTCTCTATCCGAAATCCTTATTTTAATTTAAAAAAACAAATAAGTAAGAAAAAACTTATCTTTAAAGTTAAATATCACACATATAAATAAAACGTTAATACCAGATAAGTAGTCACGAAGTTCATTGCGGCAGAACATCTTAATGGTATCGGTCACACAAAACAATAATGTAACCTTCCTTTTTATCCGTTTTGTAACCTTCGTTTTAATCTAGTTTTTTTTAAAACCTACATCTTAGAGATTATTTCTGCATATTATGGTCTGTCTAGTGTCGACTCTTATACTATGTAAATTTTTTATTGGTGGATAAATTTTTGTTTTTATGTCTGTTTGTATTTTGTAACACCGATTTTTCTCTAATTATACATTAAATACTCTACAGTAAACGTAAATCAGCAACAAATTATATCTTCAATTGTATCTTGAATAGTATAAAAATTTAAGAATTTTGTAGAGATGCTCTATAAGTATCAGGCAGTGGTAGCCTATATCCATAGTATAAAGAGAGTTATACTATGCTATATCATTACTGAGTAATGCGCACGTTCGGAAAACTAAGAGTCTGCCGCCCTGCACTCTGGTAGAGTGATGGACAATGACCTGGTCCCCTGAAGGAAAGCCTGTGAAAAATGGCTAATTATTTTTGACATCCCACTCAAGAGTGTCAACAATAATGACAACAAACAATAATTACAACTCAAATAATTATGAAAAAATATATGTATACAGTAAACTTTACATAAGTAGAAAACAATTGCATTCCAAAAGTACCTATCACTTGTTTTATCATGTAAAATAACAAAAAAAATCATTAATTGAAATAAAATTTTGAAGAGTTGATATAAAATTTTAAACGATGACAAACATAACGTAAGAAACCAGAGTATACTAATGTCAGTGACTCTTGAAGAGTACTACTTTTAAACCAGTAAATGCAAATAATATGTAATCTTAATATAACTACTTGATCTTAAAGACCTTTGGAAAAGGCAACCAGAATGTGGTGTACGTTTTATTATGACATTATAACAGTGTACCAGTTTTGTAGAAACGGTCTGCTGTAGCTCTATCGATGGGTCGATCCATGACCTACATTTGTACTACCTGTTCTACGTTTTTTTCTAGACGTTCTACCATTATTGTTTCAAGGTTGGGATATTTTAATGACTAATTACATTAAAATTATGCAATATTATTATTATACTCTTTATTTACATGTTTATCTGAAGTTCCCTATTTATCAAAACATTCTTGAGGGCATTCCTTCCTTAGATGATTCATAGGTCGATGGCATTTGTGTTTTCTTAATAGAAGGTGACTATTACGTTTAATTACCAATAAGGATGTAGTACTAGTAATGAAATGAATAATGTGAAAATGGCGTGCCATTGTATTAAGTAAATTACAGAAATTAAATAAACAAGCTGCTAGTGAGTCAGTCAGTCATAAGTCAGTTTTGCTTATCAGTTGTTTTTAGTGTGCCCGTGCGATCCGCACTGGGCGCGGAGGCCGCGCGGCGTTCACTTATATAGACTCGGTCGGTCTCTCGATATATTTACATTATGATAAAGCCACGACATTTGCACTCGCTTTTCGTTCCTGTAGCAGATAAACAAAACGTGCTTTCCAATTATAATATGGTTTGAAAATGGCTATGTAGAGCATGTTTTTTTTATTTTAAAGATGTCTAAGAGACTGCATTTACGCAAAGTGAATGGAAAAGTACGGTGCGTTGCACAATGAATTAATGTAGAGCCAGTGGTACTCTGACGTCACTCGCCACGCGGGCTCAGCGTGATCGACGCGCCCACTGTTATTCATACATCCGCTCGGTTCTTAGTAACCATGTAATTTGTTTGGAGAGTTTCGTATGTAGTGGGTTATATCGTTTATAGTTTACTGTTTTTACGTTGTTTTTGATATTGAAAATTTACATATTATAGTTTCTTGTAAAGAGTTCAGAATTCTTTATAATCGATTAGCTTATGATTTTCTCAAAACACTTACTTACCTACAAATTGATTTTATTCTTAGTAATAAAGTAATAATGTAGTGTGGTACAAATGTTTGATTCTGAAGCAATTATCGTAATTATTCTAATGACATCACTATTGTTATTAAAAGTTTTTATATTAATTTTAATTCCATCTTTGTAATAGCAACTACTAGAATAATTATTATGAATATCGAAACATTACATCATGTAATTTGATATCAATTATTACCTAAAAATGAATGTCTACAAAAAAAATTGTATAAATCCGTAAATCCAGGTATATTATAATTCTTATATATGCTTATACGAGTAGTATTTTCCATTATAACTAAACTCAAATATTACCTAGAATGCCTAAGTGGCTTCCTAAGCTATACAAAGACCAGCTCTACAAAGGATCTTTCTACAAAGGATCGTTCTACAAAGAAGGTTGGTCAATGTGAGGCAGACTATATAAATATTAAGAACATAACTTTTAAAAATTGGATATAATTTATAATAAAGATAATATCTTTAAGAGCCTTATTTAAAAAAAAATAGAATTGATGTGTTAATTTTAGTTTTGTTTAGAAATTTATATTTAAAAGTTATTACTCTTTAGATACTACTCATTAGAGATACATAGTCTTTGCCTGAATAGATTCCTTAAAAATATACGTATCGTCAAAAAATTACCTATACTTTGAAAAAGCGCGGGCAACCGAGCAAAAGGGTACCTTTAAAATTACAAATAAACGTTTCAAAAAGTGGTTACTTTGAAAAATAAACATTAAAATAAACCAAAAGTGTATTAATTTTTTCTTTTAGACTCTTACGTAATAAATATTGAACAGGGGGGAGGGGGTCGGCCTATTCTTATTTTTTCTTATAATAAACGGGGGCAAAAACTAGCGAAAATAGTCTTACGTAATAAATAAATGGCCCCTTTAAATTGAAAATCAAATTGTATACATAAAGATTCGTCAGGTTGGGCAATGCCGAAGAACGGTCTTGTGTTATTTTTATTAAATCTCCATGTAAGAGTATAATAATGTTATGAAATCGTTTTCATACCACGCATATGATGCAAACTAGACCTTTTTTGATTTAGATTTAACGAAGCAGAAGAAAAAAATAATGTTAATGTAGTAACAAAGAATGTTAATGTAAAGTCAATTGTCATTAATTAATACTATGACATGTTTTGTTTTTCTCTATCAGTCTGTCTAGAGCTAAAAGTGGCTTAAAGTTTATGACATCATGTACACAAATATAAACCGTGCACTAAAATAAAATTTTCCATATAGTAATTTTCCATGCTAAGAATGTCTATTAAAATAATATTCCTTCATACATTAAACTGAGACTTTAATTTATAACTAAACTTAAATGTTTCATCGTTGTATGTTTTCAGAACGCGGTTATATTTAACCAGTACTGAATCACTGCGCTCAAATATCAATAGCCCTTGAGTTATACGAGGGGGAGCGGACGATTGTACAATAAAACAATTGGTTGACATCAGCTATGTAATTGTGCTATTTATTTTAAAACAGGTCATAAATTCGATTCCCGGATAAGACAATATTCAACTCTAATGTGTTCATTTTATAATTATATCGATGGATCTTTCTCACAGTAAATGTATATTATTTTTATATAAGTAAAAAAGTATAATTTAGCTTCTAACCATCCATCTACATTAAATATGACTGCAATAGCTAACTTGGCCCGACCCGGGACTCGAACCCAGGACCTCTCGATGTATGACCGTACATGCTGGCCACTACACCACCGAGGCATATATTATCAGTATTCGCGATAGTAACAGAAAGAATAGTGTATATAAATTGATTATGAACACTATGACTAACCGAATGTTAATGCGTAGTTACATATACAGTGAAACAAAAGAAATAAATGTTAAATAAAATTTGTATTTTAATATGTACTAGCGACTCGCCCTCGCTTCGCTCGGGCTCTTCCCTAGATTTAGCACAGGTAAAGCCGCGGGATCTGCTAGTTATGCATATAAACCTTCCTCTTGAATCACTCTATCTATTAAAAAAAACCGCATCAAAATCCGTTGCGTAGTTTTAAAGATTTAAGCGCACATAGGGATATAGGGATATAGGGACAGAAAAGGCGACTTTGTTTTATACTATGTAGTGATAGTGATAGTGATGATAGTGATTTTCGTGTATAGTATTGAAGTCATTAAATAAATATATTCTAGTAATTAATAGTATTTATAATTAATCGAGCTTTTTATTTTTATTCTTAAGAGTATAAATTATTTAGATATTTTTATACGTTGTTTACTTAAAGTACAGCTTCTTGTTAATAAATGTAGATGATAAAATTAAGGTTACAAAGAATTTTAAAACAAAAATGATGTAAATCGTTATTAATAAATATAAGTAAATAATAAAAATAAATAGTACACTTATAATATATAAATCAGAAAATTATATTTTTTAACTTCATGTATATTAATTTTCTACTATTACTTTTTATCATATACCTACTAAACTATTCCATTTCTTCTGAACCTATAGTCTGTCCAAAGATTAGAAAGGAAACGCCTCACTTTGAAAGAAACTTGTGAAAGAATGTCAGTGTTGCTATTTTTTTTAATAAACTAATAAAATACATAATTTCCCTTCCTGTGATTTTTACTAAGTCTAGAGGCAACACTTCATTCCCGTACCTATTTCGTTTTCTATAGAATATTATGTACAATATTCTTTCGTACGTTTTAAATAATTTAAGATTTAAGGTCAAATGAGTGAAATAAGAGTATTCTAATATAGTAATTCTAGTATAATAAGAGAATTCTTTACCCTTGTCTGTATAGTTTGTCGCTGTTAACGCGTATACCTACAGTTATAACAAGATAAAAATTATTAATTTACTTACTAAGTAATTTAATTAATTTATTCTCCGTTAAGAATATTAATCGACTCTACTAATCTATACAATGAAGCGGTTGGCAACTATAAAAAAAGTAAATACCCAAAACACTGCCAAATATTTTGAAATGTAGAACGCGAGACGCATTGAAAACAGCAGGGCGTGGTTCTAACCAAAACCAGTAGCCTTGACCCATGCTCTAGCACACTTGCACTCCGCGTGGTTACGATTTTTATATGAAGGAGGAGGGATGGGAGGTCAGTTAATCTGGTCACGTCTATTTTTACACCCGAGTACACGCGGAGATCGCGTGCCTTTGTTTTGCTCACACGCATGCATCGTGGACGTTTCATATTAGCTTATCGCGTATTTATCTTGGTATAGCTGTTCTTAACCGGTTATCTTTGAACGTTAATTAGAGTCAATCTGATAGGTACATAATATTTTTTTGGAACTGCTTATGTTGTTGATTATATATAGTGAATGTGACTCTACATTAATATGATTTTTGTTTCTTAAAGATAATATTATTTATTAAAATAAATATCAATTAGTGTTATAATAATTATTTAAATGTATTTTGGACTTTAACGTTGTTATACATACCTAATTTTAAACTTTCATACATATTTTTTTATAATAGTAACCTGAAATATTTTAAATAAATTTGGCAAAATCGCGCAAAACTCTCCTCAGAGGTGTTGAGCCGACGACGATCTGCCGCCGACTGAAGCTCACCGTACTACCGAGCCCCCACTACGGCTACTACGTTGATAACACTGACCAGCAATCTTGATCCTCATTATCTCCCCACGATTCATACAAAACGTAACCTAATTATATTAGACGTGAGACAGTGTAGAGACCAACTTACACTGGCGCCAGATTAGCTTTGCGCTTACGCAAATGGCTCATGGCATACAGATTGGCAAGTGTCAACAATAGATAAGTCTCGGGTCAGGCTACTAGTTGTTTTGTTTATACATGAATATAATATCAATTTCAATTACATTATAGACGTTTACATAGTAGTTTTAAGTATATTTTTATCGGACGTATCCATTTTATAAAATACTAGCGACTTAGACTCACTTCACTCGAGTATGTCCTAGAAAAATGTTGACGATTGCTATGGAAATATTATTAAACAAACTCCTCTACCGCGTCTGTCTGTCTGTTCGCGATTAACTCAAAAACTACTGTACCGATTTTCATGTTGTTTTCACCAACGCATAAAGTAGTTATCGGGGAAGGTTTAAGTATATAAATAGCGGAACCCGCAGCTTCGCTCGCCCTAGATCTAAGGATGATCCCGAGCGAAGCGAGGTTGAGTTGCTAGTGGTATTTATAATAAACTTTATTACTCTTTTCATCCAGTTAAGGGCTGGTTTCCGGAAACTATTCTATATTTGTCTTAAACTATCTTTATACCAAATTTTATCTATATAGATTCTGCGAATTTTATGTTTATCCATTACAAAAAAACACAAAAATTAAAAGTTTCTCTCTTTATAATAGTAATTATAGATGGTACAATATTTGCTCTATCTTAATTATGTTATGACTAAAATAATCTTTCATTTATTTTTAAGTTTTGAGGCACTAACATATACCTACTTATGTTTAAATGTTTAAATATTATACGAAGTTCTTACTTTATAGGTTTTGCTGATTATTTATGTATATTTCTTTTATAATATTCTTATTTCCTGGTATGGTAAGGGAATCTTGTAACTGAAAATTGCAATAGGTAGGAAAGTTCAGCATATTGTAATTGTGAAACAATAATATCTCAGCATTTGCATCATATTTTGTATAATTAAAAAATAAGATAAGACTTTATTGGTATTTTAATTGACGTGTAACAATAAATAACCATCATATTTTTCTGAATACTACGATTTAATTATAATACCTATTTTTATTACAACTGTTTTGATTTCACTTTGAACTCTCTCTGTTTTCTTGTTAATAACTTAAAAACTAAGTTTTTACAAGCCTCATGTAGAAAGAAGGAAAATATAGCACATCACAATGAATGTCTGTATATAGTCTAGAAACATTCAAAAAATACATGCATGAGAACTACTACCAATTACTATTACCACGTAATATTTTATGTTAAGTAGATACGATATAATGCATAGGTTATCCTGATTACTGATGATCATGGCATCAACTATGGTGCCATTAAAATCTAAATATAAATATGCAAATTGCAAGTATACCTTTGACGACTACGTAGTGACTCTACTTTCTTGCGACATTTTCGAGTCCCGCTGGGGGCATTCATTTGTTAAACTCGGATGTTTCTATTCAAGTAATGGGTATATTTGTAATATGTATGTATTTAAGCTTATATATGTAATGTATCAACTATCTGGTATCCGTAACACAAGCCTCGAAACTAGATGGCGCTGTGTGTAATAATGTCCCAACATATTAAAGTACTCCTATTTACTTATTTTATTTATAATATTAGAAATATTAATTTTATATAAATCTCGTATACTAATGTGAGAAACATTTTTAGGATTACCACTTTCTTACGGTGAAAGAAAACATCGTGAGGAAACCTGCATGTCTGAGAGAACCTAGCTCGCCCGACGCCAACCTGCCGAAATATGATCTCTCGTTAATCCAACTCGCATTAAAGACCTATGCCCAGCAGTGGGAGTTAAAAAGGACCGAATACATACTTAAATGAAGTTAGTAATTCAATTCATCATCAGCCCTTTTTTAACGTCCCACTGCTGGGCACGAGCCTCCCTCAGTAGAAGGGGGATCAGGCCATAGTCCACCGCGCTGGCCTAGTGCATGTTGGCGGACTTCACATGCCTTTCGTAAACTTGCTAGGTTTTCTCAGACATGCAGGTTTCCTCACGATGTTTTCCTTCACCGTAAGACAAGTGGTAATCATGATATAAATGTAATTCAATTATATTCTAAATATTCATTTATAGCTCAATAAAAATGGATTAATTATTTATATATGACCTGTAAAATATGTTATAATATATTACGCATGAAACAAGTACAATAGTGATATAAGTAGGTACCTATGTTTGCACCATGATAAGCATAATATAAATAGCAATTGACTAGTTATCGTGCCCGATAGAGTCAATGTAATAAAAATACGAAGTCGTTTCGTGGATTCACATAACTACTGCTAGACAAAATCTAAGATTCGATTCCCATGTATCAATGAAGTTTTGCACTACCACTGGTACCTATTACTATAGGCTATATTACGTCACGCTACGAACAATAGGAGCAGAGCATCAATGAAAAATGTTGCAAAAACGGGAGAAAAATATTTCTTCTGATTTTCAGCCTTCAGAACGCGAGTGAAGCCGCGGGATAGGCTAGTAATAAATAAATATGTTGGGACATTATTACACACAGCGCTATCTAGTTCTGTGGTAAGCTACGAACCTTACGACCAGCCAGCCAGGTAGTTCATACACTACAAATATTAACTTTAGATATATACATATACTAAATATAAACATCACTCAATAAATGAATGCCCTCAGCGGGACTCGAACCTGCGACTGCTGGCAGAGCAAGAAGCAAACTGAGCAAAACGTGTCGTCAAATGTATGTAGAGCAAAAATTTCATTGATATTAGACATATTATGTATGTCCAATAAAACTCGGTTCTCAAATAATGCGTAGTTAAAGTTAATAACAGATAAAAGTTACAATAAATAATTACAATGTTTTAATAATAATATAAAATTACACCGATTTTTTAACTGTCTGATAATTATCAATTACTATAATAGTTATAATTTTTCATTAAAATTTTCGTTGCATAGCCTTTTCATAACCCAACCACCTACTATATTATAAAAATATTTATTAAATTTCTTTTTGTTTTGCTGAAAATCGCGAAAACCCCGTTTTTGTGAATTTTAACCCCGAGTGAATTTTTTTGCACGTGCCGGATCGATGAGAACTTTTCATATTTCCTTTATAATAGTGTATTGAACAATCCTACCAATTTTCAGCCATGTCGGAATTTTTGTAACCTCACCCCTATTTTTTAGTCTAATTTGACCGGACTATAGCGATATCGCGAATCATACACTCATTGAACATTTCCTCTACATAACAATTCCTTTTCTTCTCTTTTGAAACTGTTAAAATGTGTAAACTTGACTTCTTGAAAACTACGCAACGGATTTTGATGCGGTTTTTTAAATAGATAAAATGATTCAATGGGAAGGTTTATATGTATAACTAGCGGAACCCGCGACTTCGCTAATTTATTTATAAAACAATCTCTAAACATTTCAACACTATTTATAAAGTGGTTTTACCTCGTTTTAAAGTACATGTAAATATAAAGTACTTATTTTCATTAGTATCTAACAGATCTAACCTTCGATTTACATTTTATGAAACCTAACCTTTGAAAGTAAATACGGCTTTAAAATCCGACGCAAATTGACCTAGTGAAAAATGTAAACAGACAGTTTTATTGATAAGTTATCGTGTTCCTTTTTAAACCATTTCTGAGATAGTAAAAGTTTATACAATAATAATTAAACAAAATTAATGCAAATTTGAAACAAATAATTTCAGATATACCTAATATCCCTAGATTTTGCCTAAAGCTTCACTTACTATTGATGAAATTGTCAAACTTGAAAATGTTTAGCGGCTTATGCGTGAAAAGGTTATACAGACAGATAGAGTCACCTTCACACTTATTATATAACGATGGAAATTGGAATATAATCAAATAATTACCAAAATATGTTAGTCAGTTATATAAATAAATAAATAAATAAATATGTTAGGACATTATAACACACAGCACCATGTAGTTCTAAAGTAAGCTACAAGGCTTGTGTAATGGATATATACATAGTTGAAACACTACTGACACGGTTCACGTAATAACTTTAAATATACATATTATAAATACTCATGATTGGAGTACAAACATTAGTGCTTATCACACAAATGCACCCAGCGGGACTCGAATACGCGACAGCTGGCACAAGAAGTAAGGTCACTAAATCTAAACCAAACATGTCGCCTATAAATAGAAGAATTAGATAGCCAATGAAAGATCATGTAAATAAATTAGCATGCTTAAATATGCATTAACATTAATTCCTTTGCAGAATGTGTACTTTTACTATTTCTTCATTCCTTCCTCGTGATAGTCGTCGTGTCATGTGAAAACTTACATGTAGGATAACCGCTCTAATTTTTTTAACTTATTCTTAATTGCTTCAGCCCTTTTTAACGTCCCACTGCTGGGCACCGGCCTCCGTCAATACGAGAGAATAAGGCCATAGTCCACCGCGCTGGCCTAGTTGTTGGCGGACTTCACATGTCTTTCGAAAACTTGCTATGTTTTCTCAGACATGCAGGTTTCCTCACGATGTTTTCTTTCACCGTAAGACAAATGGTAATCATGATAGAAATGATTCGCACTTGAGGTGTGAGACCCGGATTTGAACCCGCATCACTCGGTTATTCAAGTGCATTACCGCTGGGCTACCACAAGCTATTACTATTTACTCAAACAATGTACAAAACTACTCTAATTATTGGATTGAGAATCCTGTTTCAATAAATAAATTGTAATAATCAGCAATGAATATATTGACATTATTATATTGTTACAATTCTTGCAAAATTATTTTCTTAAGCTTATGTATTATTTTTTATTCTTAAAGAATGACAGTTAGTTTATCTTATTTTTCATCATTGCACCAACGGCCCATTAGCTCAGTTGGTTAGAGCGTCGTGCTAATAACGCGAAGGTCGCGGGTTCGATCCCCTCATGGGCCACTAATAATTATTTTGTACATTTATGTATGTAAAGAAAGGTGATTTTTTATAGCATTGATGAAGCTTGAATTCTTCTTTAAATATTATTTACAATGACATACATTTTAAAGCTTAAACCGTTTAAATTAAATTTTTAACAATTTAAAACTAAAAGATAATTACTATAAGTAATACAACAGTATAATATTTTCTTACATTTACGCGAATATTTGATACAAACTATCTTTTGGTAATTTATCATGGGCTCTCCCTTAGCCATGATTGCTGTAAAGCATTCAAAACGTCGGTAACCAAAAATCAAAATCCGCGAAAAAATACGAAAACAGTGCTGTTGAAAATGCAAAAATATAAAAATAATTAGTACGGCTTATATAAGAGACATTGGATAAGATACTACCTTACATCGTCATGGAGCGATAACATAATATTTGTAGGTAAAGCCGATAGAGCTTCCAAAAACATATTTGATATGAATGATAAGCTGGTTATTATGACGCAGTAATGAGACTGACTGAAAATGTATGATAGAAATCATGTGTTATTTTTTTAATAATGATAATAACAACATTGTCTGAAGATTATCAAGAGATATTAAAATAAACAACCCATATGTTTTCTTTTATAAGAAAAGTGGTAATAATCTGAGAAATGATTCGCACATGAAAATATCACTTCTAGTTAATTTAAAAAAATAATATAGGTACCTACATTTAGGTACATATTTCTGATGTAAGTCCCGTCATAAGTCATAAACAATAGATTAAGTTATTTAGGTTTGTATTTGTAAATAACCGTTCGTGAACCGTCTTGTTTATAATGCGCTTGTCTTTGTAAGATCCTTGTCTAAATTTGATAATTGTTGCTTTATTAATAAATAAACTTATTGTTGTTGTTATATTAATTTGTTGCTATATTAATAAACTAGCGACTCGCCCTCGCTTCGCTCGGGTTCTTCCCTAGTTTAGCACAGGCAAAGCCGCGGGATCCGCTAGTTATATATATAAACCTTCCTCTTGAATAACTCTATCTATTAAAAAATACCGCATCAAAATCAGTTGCGTAGTTTTAAAGATTTAAGCCTACATAGGGATATAGGGACAGAGAAAGCGACTTTGTTTTTAATATACTATGTAGTAATAAATAATAGTTAACTTAATTAGTAATTAAAATAGGCATTATAGATATGTCTATAACCTACACTCTACAGTATTTAACGACATAGCAAAATAGTATATAATTTGTCAAGTTTTTGTATAGATTTACTAGCGAAACCCGCGGCTTCGCTCGTGCAAAATCGCTAATATACTATATTTTGATAAAAATTACATCATCGGTCTATAATGTAGAATATTCTTAAATTGTTTGTTGAATACTAACTACAAACGTAGCAATCCAGTACGAACTGGATACTTATCTAATGTGAAATGTCACGACCTAAGCCTACGTACCACCACAAGTGGTAATCAACACAATAATTGACACAATATATTATATGCAATATTTACCTTTAAAATAATCATATATTACAAATCAATCTTCTTCGTGTCTATCCATTTTACGTGACGGATAAACTTTTCTGTCTCACTATAATATAAAAAAAATATTAACATAATAGTATAAGAAAATTCTGAAAGGTCCAATTTGTACCTTAAATATTATACAGAGGCTAAATATATTGTTTTAATAATTTTTGTCAGTCTGCCTATTTATCAAACTTGGAACGCGTAACGAGAAAATCACTTTACAGATTTTGATGAAAATTAGCATGATGATAGTTGGTTAACTCGGTCAACTTTTACTGAGGTAAAATATTTCATCTTTCAAATCAAATCAAATCAAATCAAAATATTTTATTCAGCATAAAAATTGTTACAATTTCTTACTGAACGTCATGAGTCTACCACCAGTTCGGAAAGAAGAAACCTCTGACCTGAGAAGAACTGGCGAAAGAAACTCAGCGGGACTAATGTTTTTTTTAATCTTAATCTCATTCTTTTTTTTTTTTAAATTAAATTGCATATTTACAATAATTCTATATGTTGAAATAGCCTGGCGGCGATCACATCATTCCCAAGGCGTACTGTCTTAGTACACAAACGTTCCTTCACAATTTTTTTAAATTTGGCAATAGAAGCTTTTTGAACGTTTTCTGGGATCCTGTTGTATAGGCGTATACATAGTCCATAAAAAGAATTACTAACTCGGCGTAAGCGAGTTACAGGCATTACAAGTTTATGTTTGCTCCTAGTATTAATGCTATGCATGTCGCAATTCTTGGGAAATTCGTGTATATTTTTATGAAAATACATAACATTTTCGTACACGTATTGAGAAGCAACAGTCAATATTTTAATTTCTTTAAACTTTTCTCTTAATGATATTCTAGGGCCTAAACTATAAATAGCACGAATAGCTCTTTTCTGCAGGACAAAAATAGTATTAACAGTAGAAGCATTTCCCCATAATAAGATTCCATAGGACATAACACTATGAAAATAACTAAAATATACTATACGAGCTGTATCTACGTCTGTAATAAGTCTAATTTTTTTTACCGCGAACGCTGCAGAGCTGAGCCTTTTTGCTAGCCCCTCAATATGGAGATTCCACTGCAATTTCGAATCTATGATAATGCCTAGGAATTTAGTTGATGTTATTGGTTTTAACATTTCCCCTCCCAATACTACACCATTATCAACAAGTTTAACATTAGGTGTTGTAAATTTAATTATTTAGTTTTTTGGTTATTTAATAATAAATTATTCGAATCAAACCAATAGACAACCTTTGAGAGAGCATCGCTTACATCGTCGTACATTAGTAAATTACGTTTCACCTTAAAAATAAGTGAAGTGTTTCATCATAATCATCAGCCCTCTTTACGTCCCACTGCTGGGCACGGGCCTCAGTACGAGGGGGATCAGGCCATAGTCCACCGAGCTGGCCTAGTGCGAGTTGGCGGACTTCACATGTCTTTTCTAAACTTGTTAGGTTTTCTCAGACATGCAGGTTTCCTCACGATGTTTTCCTTCACCGTAAGACAAGTGGTAATCATGATATAAATGATTCGCACATGAAAATATCAGAGGTGCGAGACCCGGATTTGAACCCGCATCACTCGGTTATCCAATCTAAACTAACCCATGAAATGTGGGGCCGAACCCAATCGGAGAGTGGGCGAGAAGCTAGTCTACAGTAATATTATAAAGCTGAAGAGTTTGTTTGTTTGTTGAAGGCTATAGGCTATATTACATCACGCTACGGCCAATAGGAGCGGATCATCAATAAAAAATGTTGCAAAAACAGGAGAAAAATATTTCTTTTGATTTTCAGCCTTTAGAGCGCGAGCGGAACCGCGGGAAAGGCTAGTTATGTTATAAAATCGAATAAATTTTTAAGTGAAAATATTCATTTTCAAGTAATGGAAAAGGTGTATAGTAAGAATTGCTAAGAACAGCTAATGCAATAATCCAGTGGGAACGAGTTAGTTATCTCAGGTCAAATGGCGTGACCTCCGCCCGCATTACTTGTGGTCACTGATAAATTTGCAATTCATTTAAAATGTATCATGTTAAAGTGTCTACGAAAAAATATTAGAGGTCATTACATCAACCATTTTATCGACTTCCTACCGATTTCACTAACAACACATCCGAATGATAATTCTTGCGCAAAATAATCAAAAAACAAATTGTAGGTAGGATACCGTTGAAATGTTACGAAAACCAAATCTGTTGTAGAATTCTTGTAGAATGGTTTTTCTCGAGGAATTAATAGATATATTTCAAAAGATATTTTTCAGGTCAAAAATCTCATTTTTCTGTAACTTGCTTCCTAGCACGCACTATCTTAGAAATATTTAAAACTTATGCGAAGAAGAAAACAGTACACAATTTCTTCTCTATTAACTCCATTCTTAGTAAGAGAGAAGGGAGATTAGAAAATGGAGATTTTCAAATATTCATTCACAACACAATATAAGTTGAGCGGCATGATATCAATACGCAAGCGAGTTATGTAAATCCATGCCTTGTATCGTCACTGATAATCGCGAGGTCAGCGTGCACTGAACTAGATAATATTGCACAGCCTACTATTAACTATTCTACTAATTATCTTCTGTTTCTACGTATTCTGTGAGCTAGGATTTTGGCAAATTTCAACAGTTGGAAATAGTGGGTTCGAGCCTCGTTTAATGCAAATGTTTTAAATTTTAATAGATCACATATATATTGCCGTTTTAATAATGTTTGTTCATTTTAAAAACATCACGCTTAATCTGCACGAATAATTCAGATCAATAAATAAAATATTAGGAAGAAAAATAGCCTAAGTAAGTTTGTACCTAACAAAGCCTTGCATTAACCACTCCTGTATCGACAAACTGTTAATTAAACGTTATTATAACTAAAATAACACCAAAGTACCAAGACATTCAAAGAGAATTACCAGTTCCTTTCAAGATTTACTCAATGCTTTCAAGTGTATATTGTACAACTGCGTAATATTCGCATTAAATGTAAAGAAGTTGTTAATTTTTCCTTATTGCAGCTGGTTTAACTATCCTTAATATTTCTCAATAAAAGTAATAACACTCAACACGCACAATTAATTATGTACCGGTTATATATAGATTTTGTTTGAATAAAATAGACGAAATCTTTTAATAATAAATAAACACCAAACAGTGTCCCCCTTAACGAGTAATACTTGTATTTGTCACGGCCAATAATCTCACTAGCCTGGCTAGCTGCGCAAACTACATTATAGCGTTCATTTATGTACCCAAGCGGGTGTACTTTATTCCTTGTTATATAAACACTAGCATATCCCTTCGGCTCCGCTCGCATATTACTAGTATTTTCTCAGAAATGGGATATTTTCCTGAAATAAATATTGACCCAGACAACCAGTAAGCATTATATATAGCAAGTTTCATCAAAATTTCTCTACTTGTTTTCTCGTGTACAGGCAGACTGACAAAAATTCTAAAAATTATAAATTAAGTTAATCATGAACTTTTCAAAAAAATTTTCCAAACGATATTCAATGTACAGACTCAACTAAGGTAGATTTTTATTATATGTATAGATCAGCAGAATTAATACGTTATTGACAGTAAACTTTATTGCCCCAAATATACCGATAAGCGATTCGGGAAGCAATTAAAGGAAAATCTAAGCGTGGGAACAAAAATATTGACAATAATATAAGAATGTTGTGTAAAGAAGAGTAAAGCATCATTAAATGGGTTTATTGAATGTCGACAAAGGGTCGTTGCCTTCAGCTCTATTTACGACCATCCATCAAAGATCAGTCTAATTTTTCTGTTTACAACGCTCTCTCGGTGTCATTCATTTTAAAGTGGAGTTGGCGTTCTGAAAGAAGGTCTATGAAAAGGTTTGCTTTAGAGAACACTTAGTGTTGAAAAGGCAAGGTATTACTTTCGGTGGTCACTTTAAAAAGTATGTTTCGTAGTCATATGACACTTTCTTTATATGTGAGTGAAACAAATAAGCCATCAGTTTTTATGTGGTGTATTATTTTAATACAAAATCAATCAAGGAAGTGGTAGCACAGGGTAACGTTCTCGCTTGGGAAACCAAGGGAAGTGGGTTTGAATCTGGATCTCGAACCTCTAATATCATCATGTTTGAATCAGTTCTAATATGATTACCACTTGTCTAACACTGACGGAAGTGTTCTTTCTTATCCGACGTGGTGGGCCTGATCCCTCCGTATTCAAGGGAAGCCCTTGCCCAGCAATGGGAGGTCAAATCAATCTTTCATTTGAATATACATATCACACAAAATTTCATCCATCTTTTTATTTTAAAATAATATAGAAATACTTACTATTTAAAGAAATGAATCATTGTTCATGAAAATCTTATTTGAACATGCGTCGATAACCGACAAAAGCATAATATTTGTAAAAATAACATTTAATATTAACATAAAAAACTACGGTACACTTTCTTAAATATGAATTGAAATTCTACTCAACCTATATTCAACATTCTTCTAGGTCCAACATTGATTTTGGTGATTCGTGAATTCACCTTCATGTAATAGTAAAAGCTTGGTTTTAAATAAATAATGAAAATATAAAATAAGTGGCATTTCATTATTTCATTTGATAAATTTTACTAAAATTTTCTAAAATCTATCTTTATACTTTAAAAAGAAGATAAATACGTCAGATAACTTCTTATGTACTTATTGAAGAATCACTTTAAAAATAATGACTCATGTTATACCTTCCCAAGGTGGTCTGATAAGTATTTTATGATAAAAAGTTACTACTTACTAAGTTACTTACTATATATACAATTTTAAAACAAAACTAAAATAAGCTAATTTCCAAAAAAACATAATTATTCAAAAGTGAATCAATTCAAAAAATTCAAAAGTGAAGTATCTCTTAAAAAGATGCCCATAACATTGTGATTACTATCATTTTCTAAACAGGTGTATATGTTATCTCATACAGTAACACAATCACTATTATTAAGAATCTTATCAGTTATCACGATGTACCTATTGACAAATTAATCAACATGACATGCGAGACCTGCGTGATGGAAAACTACTATATCAACACACCTGTTTTGGTTACTGAAAAGCTCTTTAAGCATATTTTATTAAAACAACGTAATACGAAAGCTCTTATGAAAATACTAAATATGACTAACCTTTTATTTATTACGAAGCTAGACTTAAATTTAAAATATATTTTTACTCGATTTATAATTGTTTGGCACGCTCTACGCCTGAACGGCTTGATGGATTTTAGCTTCAAAGGTGTCGTTAGATTCGGAATAATTGTGAAAGTACAGTAGTAGAACACAGCATATTTTAGGATTTTTTAATTTCCAAATTACATAGAAATGCAGTCTCAGCGAAAGTCGGATTTTTAAGTTTTTTAATTACAAGTTTTCTTCATCACTCAGTATTTTATATAACAATTAAGTTAAATATATAACGAACACAGAATATGGTATAAAAAATAAGAAGCTTAGCTTGAAAACACGAAACTTTGCAGTTTTTTTTACAATTCACGACATATTTAGTTTTGACAAAAGATCGGTTAAAGCATACATTTTACGCAATTTTTATACTTTAGAAGCAAAATTAATTAATGTGCATACATTCTAAATTTATTCAGCACCACAATGTACTGACAATATGTATTTATATTGTAAAAGAAAGAAACGCGAAGAAGAGAGTAAAGAAAAACTTTTCAGTTAGTTAGTTTTGTTTTATAAATGTAATTCATAACTTACAAAACATAACTAAACTAAACTGAAATGAACAACACCTACACTCTACAGTTTACTGATAAGTTATCTTAACTTGATATCTCCTATGCTGAATTTATCCCACTTCAGATGCCTATGTAAGACGTTGCTATGCGTATATTATAATTATGATTATATTTTTAAGTAAGCTTAAACCGAAACTCCTTTTACATTGTAAGTAGGGGTTAACCGTTTTTTTTATTTTATTTATTTTTGCTTAAATCGCAGCAAACGAAGTTTTTTTTAAAGAAAGCCGATTCGTCACTATGATGTTATCATCATAATATGTATAGTCCTTGCCAAAATCAACAAACATACACACAGATTTTTACAAATTAAATGTTAATAATTATTGCCATTAGATAAACACGAATAATATCAGGAGTCACCTGTCGATATTTACAACCATTTGATAAAAGTTTATTTACGATACAATAATATTGGGTAAAAATAAACAAAATTACTAATATAATAAAGCAGAAGAGTTTATTTGTTTGGTTAAACGCGCTAATCTTAGGAACTACTGGTCCGAATTGAAAAATTCTTTTTGTGTTGGATAGTCCGTTTATCGAGAAAGGCTTATAGGCTACGACTAATAGGAGCGGAGCATCAATGAAAAATGTTGCAGAAACGGAAAGGGCGGGCGTTAGTTCTGCGAGGTACGCGTGACTCAGAAAGAAGTTGGTTTCCGGTCTTTAGAACGCGTGCGAAGCCGCGGGGAATGCTAGTCTATAAATAAAATTGAAGTATCTGTTCTTAATTTCAATTTAACAACTTTCACTAGATGCATATGAAAGTATATACGGTACTAACATAGAAAAATCTTTTTTTTGCCTGTCTGTTTGTTCCGGCTAATCTCTGAAATGGCTGGACAGATTTTGACGGGACTTTCACTCGCAGATAACTTTTGTTATAAGGAGCAACTTAGGATACTTTTGTTTTATTAGATAATTATAAAATCTGTTAATTTATTTTAACTTACGCCCAATGAAGCGGATAGGGTTTGCTCGTAAGTAAATATGATAAACTTATGCAGAACAATAATTAAATATAATATCTAAATGAAAACAACGTTGCCATATTTGTCGCTTGACTCATGTTTTATAAATACCATATAGTAGTAAAAAATGTTATAAGTTCATATCTTATTACGACAACTGCGTCCTGGAACCATTGATACTACTGTTGTATATAAATAAGGTTTGTTATGAATATTATTACTTAGTAACTGGCTCGTAGAATTGGTCTCTACGGCAGAGGTCGCGGGTTTAAGACAATGAATAGGTAGGATAAATATATGACGAAGACATATGGATATTGCTGTCATCAAGACTCGAAAGAAACATTGTTTTTTAAAATAATAACATCTTTAAATGATAAAAAAAATGCAGATGCCTCTGGCATTTCCTTTTCCTATTCCTGTCTTTTTCTTACAAAAGTCAATCACAAAAAGAATATTTTACAAATATTAAGAGCTTATTTGGCTCTACATTATATTTGAAGAGCACTACTAATCTTATCAGTCCTCATTTATCTCGTGTTGAATTTGCGAGGTATACAGTACCTTATGCAAGTAATGTAAAATATTTAAAATAAGATCAAGCAGTCTAGAGAATAACACACTTAGAAACAGATATGGACTTAGGGATAGATAATAATTTCTTCACACTTTTTAAATTTTATATTAAAAATGAGTATTGGGGGGAAATGTAGAGGTATTTTCACTTTTTCATTAGTAGAATTTTTTGAAAAGCCATAAATATTTTGCTTTAATAACGATATTAAATAAATATATTGGATTTGATACTTTCTTAGGTTTACGCGAATATTTGATATTATAAATGAAACAATTTTTTCGGGTGTTGTCGTGGTTTTATTTAGATTTTTGGTTCCCGACGTTTCGAATGCTTAAAGGTCAAACAATCGTGGTCACGGGAGAGACTAACTAAATTTACAAAAATCCAAAATGGCACCAAAGTACCTTTGTGTGGCGTGGAGAACCAAAAACCAAAATAAATCCGCGACGAAATCCGAAAAGATAGTATCATTTATAATATTCGATATAAATATAAACAAAAAAGATAACTACAGACATTTTTTTATTATTAGGGAGGATTATTGATAAAGATAGCATTCCTTTCAATATAAATCGCAATCGCATTACATTGTATGATTCGACAATCAACAATTAATATTTGTACATAATTATTCTTATACTTAGCTTGAAATTAATGAATTATTGTATTGTGAACGTTGTTTACGTTTTATCGAAGGTCATTTTTTATGGTATATCTACTTAGATAATAATAGGTGTGCACGACGCGCGTCACGTACACCGCCCTACGGCCCTGTAGACTGCCTCCCACGAATACAGTGTTGATTGACTTACATAATAATATATATAAACTAGCTGTACCCGCGGCTTCGCCCGCGTTCATTTTTTTAATTGCTAATCAACCTCATTGGGTTGATCTGTAGGAAAAAAAAATGTCTAAAAAATAAAAAATAAAAATTTAGGGGTGGACTACCCTTAACATTTAGGGGGATGAAAAATAGATGTTTGCCGATTCTCAGACCTACTCAATATGCCCACAAAATTTCATGAGAATCGGTCAAGCCGTTTCGGAGGAGTTCAAGTTCGAACCCCGTGACACGAGAATTTTATATTTTAGAATATATTGTTTTTATGCTGTAATTTTTTCATTTTATTTTTTATAACTGTCTGTTTGGCATATTTTCTAGGGTAAATTCATTTCTAATTGAAGTTTCTTAAACAAACTATACATTAATAAAGTCTAATTCCTGCATTTTATTTAATTCTTCCAGACTAAGGGTTAAGGTGACTCACCCTCGCTTCACTCGAGCTCGTCCTTAAGCGCTCCCTGCCAAATTTAAAATTTGTAGCACAAAAAATGAAGGACTTTCATACAATTGCGAGGGTCCTTAGACCTCTTTAATCCGGCCCTATCGCAAAATCCGTTCTTAGCGAACGTCTACTAACTATGAACTTGTCTTTCATCTTTATACGTCAAGCGGTTTTCGATATTTCGTGATGAGTGAGTGAGAGACCTTTCGCTTTTATATTTTAAGATATGTATAAGGTAATAATCTGTCTATTACGAACGAGAAGTTCACTAGCGTTTTATTCTTATTTCAATTATCTCATAGAAAATCCTTTCTTTTCATTTATGAATGAAGAACCAACTTGAAAGTATAATATTTTTACTATAAATAATTTAAGTTACGAGAAAAATTCTAGACCGGTTTTGATGAAATAAAGTATAATGATAGTTGGGTTTTCGAATTCATTTATTTACTGCGGCAAAATATTACATACCTGAGAATCGTAGACTTATGTAGAGACAAACCTGAGCGGCTCGTCAGTAGATAGGAAGCAAAATAAAGAAATTTTTGTGTATATTATTTCCCGGATCCTTGACAAATTAACCTTATAGATTTTGTTACATCATCAATATTTACCCATTGTACTACCTCGGTGGTGTAGTGGATAGCATGTACGGTCATACATCGAGAGGTCCTGGGTTCGAGTCCCAGGTCGGGCCAAGTTTAATTATTGAGTCTTTATGTTTAGTAAGCCTCAGTAATAGCCCGGAGTTGGGAAGTTGGCGGTGAGTCACCCCCGTGCCTCGGAGAGCACGTAAAGCCTTCGGTCCTCTCACTGTTCGTGTCGAACAGTCGTCCCACCGCAGTATGAGAGTGATAGGAATAGAGAGTGCACTTGTGTCTGCGCACACACTTGTGCACTATATAATATCTCAATGAGATTGGCCGCCATGGCCGGAATCGGTCGGAGAACATTATTATTATTATTATCATTATTTACACATTAATTAAACAAATTGTAATTAAGCAAAGGTACGTATATGTTATCGTAAAGATAGTCCAAAGTACCTCAAAGTGTACGTTGTAAGTTGTATTATCATATCTTCGACGACGTAAATCGTCGCTTCTAACGTCTGCATTACGTCACATACCACTGACTTATGATTTTGAAAATATTAGCGAGTTACCATCGCTTCGCTTGGGTGCGGTCCAACTACTCCCTAAAGCATGGTTTCACTGTACGGAGGTATCGAACTTCATACCAGCTTATGTGTTATTTCATATCTGTGAACTAAGTTTCATCTAATTCGGTCAAGCCATTTTAATGGGAAGGTGTAATACCCGTAATAATTTTCACGATTAGTCAAACAAAAGCCTAAAAATGACTTCAAAAACTACTTTTTATTCATAAATAACTTCATTGTACCGAACTCATTTGGATATTTTTACGATACCAAAACGTAAACAAATATTTTTTTTCTTTCCGTTCGTCTGTTGAATTGTCTATGTATCAGTCTAGTTATGATTTTATTTATCAATTTGAATGCCTTTATATCAATGTATTTATGTATATTGACTTACAAGTGTTTGTTAGCAACCAGTCAATGTATCTGATAATTAATCTTTCATAAAATCTACTTATCCGTATCTATGTATAATATATATATTTCTATCTGGATATCTATCGATTTTTTTATTTAGTACTAGCTCTCTTACTGTACATTCATCAGTCGCACATAAGTATTTATATTATAATAGTATTTAATTTGGCTGTCTACGAATAAGTCTGTCCGTCTGACTGACTAACTGGCTGGCTGACTGACTGACTAATTTGTTTATTAATTTAAGACTTTTCTTCCAAGCGATATAAAATGTATTTTCAAACAAAGTTTTGTTGCGCAAAAATTGGACATATGAATAAAAGAAGTTTAATGTCGTACAGGTCATGTAATCATCATCATCAGCGCTTTTTAACGTCCCGCTGCTGGGCACCTTTACTTCAAGGGGGTTCAGGCCATAGTCCTATCATTTCTTTATCATAAGATTATCGGACAAACAGCAATAGGCTTAGAATTAATGATGGAATTTACTAAAAATCCCATACAAATATTAAATAACTTCAAAAAAATCCGGTGTTCTCTACTATAAATATACATTGCAAAACAAAGCGGTTCACAAGCGCATAGCACAATTCAAGTGCAAGATCAGGATCGATCAAGTTCAAGGTTATTGCGCGCGCACCCCGTGACGTCAACCATTCATACCATCTCCCACCCCCGCTCGATAGCGGCCTCGCCCTTGCCACTTGTATCCAAATGTCGAATATGTAAGCTAACTAGCGGCCCGCTCCGGCTTCGCACGGAAACCTCAAAAATAACAGTATTTCTCCACTATTTAATGGATGTTTTATACATATAAACCTTCCTCTTCAATCACTCTATCTATTAAAAACCGCATCAAAATCCGTTGCGTAGTTTTAAAGATATAGGGACAGAAAAAGCGACTTTGTTTTATACTGTGTAGTAATATAGCTAAGCTATAAGCTAGCTATAGCTAAGCTATAAATAAATTGTTGTATATAAATAAAGAAATATAATTATGAATTCTACTTTATTATACAGGTGTTATAATGTTCTTGACTCTATTATACAGGTGTTATAATGTTTTTAAGAAAATTATCGTTTATATTTGTTTATACACTTGAACTTTAAGACTAGTTAGACCTATTTTAATAAAACTAGCACTAGCACATTTTAATGAAACTAATAAAAAGGTTCATTTTAACGTCACGGGACGTCAACCATTCATACCCTCCCCCACCCCCGCTCGATAGCGGCCTCGCCCTTGCTACTTGTGTCCCAATGTCGAATATAAGATATTAACTTATGGCGTATTATTCCATGTAATTTTTTTTATTTAATTAATTTATAGTTCCTTTAATTGAGGCAGAAGTTAGCGGGTTCTGCGTCCTCTGTTTCTACTAAAGTCGAATGTCTAAGGTATTCACTCATGGCGTATTTCCCCATGATATTTGTTAATTTAATTAAATTAGGGGTTCCTTAACTTCAGTTTATCGAATTTGGATTGTTTGAAAATATATTTATTATATTAATTGGAAAATTATTAGTCAGTCATCGTGTTCTGTCTACCTTTGTTTAATTAATTGTTGTTATTATTAGCATTTAAACTTCAAAGCAGTCTATGCTAATAACTTGGGTTGAAACTTGAAAGTAAAAATAACACTAGTGAGATGCGAATAAACTGAACAAAATGGAAGCTTCGTTTTCGTTGAGACCGTAATCTCATACTTTTAGATCACCTCTTTAAATATAACATATCTAATATTACTAATAATAGTAACCTTAGCACTACACGTTTTATACATAAATATTATTATTACTTTGCCTATTTAACTGTAGATGTTTATTTAATTATATCCTTTTGACCGAATTTTCGACGCTGTTAGCCAATCTCATTGAGACTAGCCAAAGCCACACGCAAAAGTTATTATGGTAATCAAGTGGGTACGCAAATACAGCTACATTCTCTACTCACTTAACCTAATTAAAATTGATGTGAAAAATTAAATAATTGTTAGCTTTCGAAGCTAAGGGCATGACACCATCAGGCCAACTCTTGTCTGCTACTAAAAATAACTTTGATGAAAAAAAATTAAAAGTGCGTGTGTACAAAGTACACATGTCTGAAGTAAAACTTCTTTGCAAACTAATTTTTAAATCTCGTTTATATTTATACTTAATAACCCTGTCAAAGCTCGTTGAGAGAGGGAGATAGCGCGAAGGTCACACCCACGAGTTAGACAGAGTTAGAAATGTCACTGACTCGCGGTGGGCGAGATCTAACTAAGGCTAACTCTTCCCCGTCTCTGAGTGCCTGGTATATTTTTTCGTTTCATCGATTTTGAAATCACAACGATTCTAAAGAAGTTTCACTTCAAAAACTTTGAATCGAATCAAAATATACTTGCGAGCAAGGTAATAATTACAATTACTTAAATTATAAATTAAAGTTGGTGCAAATTTGTTAGGAACCATCGTCTCGGAAAGTAGTTCTCTTGAGAAGAAAAATAATTCTTACTATGTTCCAAGGCATGTGAGTCATTGTGACCCACCCTGGCTACACTCGCAATAAAAGAATCTCGGGATGAATGTAAAGTTAAGTATCGTTTTATTTTATTTCAGTAATGTTACATGAGAATATCGAAATAATAAAAAGACTTCTTTTAAAGCGTTTTATTATTATCTCAATTTATGTTATTTCCAATGCGGAATTATTATCAATTATGAAAGAAATCATCAGAAACTTGAACCGATTACATTATCATATAATTTCATAATACTTAAAAATAGATGTCGATACAAAAATAAACTGTTAACTTATAAAAAGAAAAAGAGAAATTACAAAATTACAATGAAATTAAGCAAATCGTCCCGCCCAAGCCTCGAGCCTCCCTCGTCGTGGGAAGTTAACTGTTGACGTCAGACGCTACTGTGTTGTAGCTCTATCGATCCCGAAACTCAATGGACCTTCGCATTGATACAGTCTAATGCTGAATGTTATTCATAAAATCATTTAACCTATAAATAGATTGTTGTATATAAATAAATTGAAATATAATTATGAATTCCACATACATACTTTTTACCTCATATTTTGCTGACTCTAATATGTCGTTCGACAAATATATGTCATAATTTTTAAAAAAAATGTTCGTTTATAGTTTATACGCTTTAACTTTAAGACCAGTTAGACCTAATATAATAAAACTAGCACTGATAGATAAAAGATTTGAGGAACAGTGACTTATGGTAGACTTTATCTTCAAAAGAAAAAAGATTTATAGTTAAACGAATAAGAAGGCTTTACTTGAGTCGCCGCCATTTGAAATTTTTACTTTATTGATCCTAGAGCTCAATGGACGGTCGTCGCTTTGATTCGCTCGCAAATACTACTGATTATATAAATAAGTTCGCTGAACTGAATATATGTTATTGATTATGTACAATATGGTAATTTGAAATCGTTTCCAAAAAAAATACTTTTACTGTAGTAGATTTAACGATTGCATTAACTTATAAATGTTGAGACATTACTACAACAGCTCTATCTAGTTCCGTGGTAAGCTACGAGGCTTGTCTTACAGATACCAGATAGTCGATATATAGTACATATATATAAACTTAAAAAAAATACATACTATAAATATAAACACCCATGACTGAAGTGCAAACATTCATGTTCAACAAATGAATGCCCCCAGCGGGACTCGAAACCGCGACCGCTGGCGCAGAAAGTAGGGTCACTATAAACTGCGCCAAACGTGTCGTCAAAATGTATTTATGTAATGTATTATGGTGATTATAAGTTTATAAAGTCAAAGTATTGTTATAAATACCTTTTTTGTCTGTTTGTCACCACACATCCAAAAGACCGATAAAAATGTTTACCACTGTGTTGGTCTGTATGAACCAGTTTAACTAATCCTTCTACGTTACTCACATATTAATTATGTTATATGAGGATTATTCTATATTTATTCGGATTTATTATACCCCCGGCATAGCAAATAGGGTATATAATATATATATGTACATATAAACACTATAAACTAATTCAACTTTTGGTCGACTGTAATAATAAATTAAAATTAAAAATACACGATATACCAACACATAATATTCTTAAAATAAAATACGAAAATAAAGCAAATAACTATTAAGAAACAGTTTGATTTTAGTTCCTCCATCGACAGCTGCTTGGATTTCGAACGCATAAAATATAATATTTACAATCTACAGCCATGTTTATTTTCTTAATGTAATAAAATCATTTTTATGAAATCACTACATACTAGTATAAAACAAAGTCGCTTTCTCTGTCCCTATATCCCTTTATACGCTTAAATGTTTAAAACTACGCAACGGATTTTGATGCGGTTTTTTTTAATAGATAGAGTGATTCAAGAGGAAAGTTTATATGCATAACTAGATCCCGCGGCTTTGACTGTGCTGTAAATCTAGGAAAAAGCCCAAGCGAAGCGAGGGCGAGTCGCTAGTATTCTAATATAATAAAAACATTTTGACGTAATAATGGTAGATATTTAAGTAAAAATGAGAGATAAGGGTATACAAGGGTGAACAGTAAACACCCTTGAACGGTATCAAACACAGCGGGATTTCGCACACCCACGCCATTACGCCAGGTCACACCTACTTTTTCACATTTAGATTTACATAACTTCATTACGACGACGCCAGGCTATGAGAAGGTGAATGCTCTCTTAAATTGCTAACTTTTTTATTTGTATATTAATATCTTAGTAGTTAGTCTAGACTCGTCTTCTCTCTTTAATCGCCAGATAGAAAAAAACGATAGTTTTTTTATCTTGTTCCTTTTTGTTGATGATTTTTTTATTTGCTATTTAATTGCACTCAACCCGCACTTGGGTAATGGCGTGGTGCACTCGTATTGGAATCGTCACCAGCTGTGGGACATTAAAATTGCTAAATGCCATATGATTTTTTTCAATCAAAACTACCTGTTATCGCCGACCGTAATCACTCTACCTAGAACTACAAAATTTCCAGGCCTTTTCTAAATTAAAATTGGGTTCGTCTTTCTCTATATACTACTGTAGAGTCGACGTTCTAGTAAATCGTAGAGCTTACGCTATCTTTGCAATATGTAATTACTTAAAAGCAGCTTTGATATTTGCCCTATATATTTTGACAAAGAGGATATACTGCCAGTTTATATAACCTATAGACTACCGATAGACCGGTAGTTACTTTCATACTATTTTGACACATTAAAAGTTACAACCTGTCAAAATCGTATGAAAGTATCTACCGGTCTATCGGTAGATATATACTCTATGGTAGATAGGTTATAAAAACTGGCAGATAATCATTAGAACGCGACGCAAGTCCCTTGTACGACTTTAGGATATTTATACATTCATATTATACTGAAATGTGGGTTCAAAATGTATCAACCGCTTTGCTCCAAGGTCCCTTTCATACTCCTTTAAATATAGCATATCCTTTAATAATAACATATTATAAAGTTTATTCTATTATTAACTGTTATTTTTAACTAAGGTTTAAACCAAACAAAGACTTAAACGTGGGACGTAGTAACCTTTATCGTGACCTTATGCGACCTCGACATCTCCTGTGACGTCAGAGCGTTGAGCGCAGGCTTACTGCGGCTGGCGGTATACTAGCTATATAGAAACCATTCGTGTATGAAACGACCTTCAACTGAATATAAAAGTTAAATAATGTTAAATAAATAGTTATTTAGTATAAGGTCTTGACTGACTTTTAAAAGAAGGAGGTGTTTAATTTGAACGTATCTATATTTTATTACTAGCAAAACAGCCCGCTTCGCTGGGCGTAAGTTAAAATAAATTAAACGGCTTTTATAATCTATACTAATATTATAAAGCTGAAAAGTTTGCTTGGTTGAACGTGCTAATCTCAAGAAGTACCTACTAGTCCGAATTGAAAGATTCTTTTTGTGTTGGATAGTTCGTTTAGTGAGGAAGGCTATCACTACATAGTATAAAACAAAGTCGCTCTCTCTGCCCCTATATCCCCTATACGCTTAAATCTTTAAAACTACGCAACGGATTTTGATGCGGTTTTTTTTAATAGATAGAGTGATTCAAGAGGAAGGTTTATATGCATAACTAGAAGGAGCCCAAGCGAAGCGAGGGCGAGTCGCTAATATTACTATAAATAATGATCACCGCGTGCAAGACGGGTGGTGAGGGGGGAGAGACGCCGGTAGCTCTGCGAGGTACCATACCGCGCGACTCAGAAAAAAAATGTTTTCCAGGCAACGCGAGCGATGCCGCGGGAAAGGCTAGTTTTCTAATAAAATAAAAGTTCTGATAAATTGGCTTCGACAATTGTGAATCAAGTTGATTAAATCTTTAATGTATAGTTTAATAAGTTTTAATTGTAAACTGAAACAAATATTACTTTTACACAAAAAATAATAGTATTGGAGTTAAATAGTAGGATGTACTGAAAAATCACCGCAAGTACCAACCTTTATTATGTTACTGTGCTTTATGTACACCATCTTTAGATTTGTTTGTTTGTATACATTGTTTATAACGAGAACTGTGTAGTCAAAATAGTTACCTTAAACAATTAGATAGTAAACAAACCCTTTGTATTACGCGCTACGAAAGATGAAACTTGACGACCGTCAGTACCGGGGCTGCTTTTACAAGTAAAGTCGTGTTAGTAAGAGTTATGTATAATTTCAATATCTATTTAGGGATGTTTCGATAGTCAGGGGTTCGAATTCTCACAAAAAGCGACTCGTATTGGTATAACACCGATACATACAATTTTTGAAAGAAATATTTAAATTGAAAACTTTTATTTGTTTTTATTGTTTAAATTAAGGACATTAAAAGTTATTTAACTCATATTTTACTAACTGCCGGCTTAAACTCATGAAGTAAAACGTAGAATGTGACCTCCACCGTGACCTTCACCGACCTCGCCTTCTCCTGTGACGTCATTGCAGAGAGGCTTCTATACATAATACTGCGCATGAAATAATATGAAACGCTAACTGTATATTTGTATACTTACATATATGTATATTTAAGTTTGAGTTATTAATATAATTAAGGCTAAATGTACGATAAGTTTTCCTAATGCATATTTATTTATTATTAATAATATCTATAAAAATGATATAACTATAAAACAGGCTGTAAAAATAGAATTTATGACTCATCCTCGCCCCACTTACGTTCTTATCCTGTTACCTATGTGATATTTTCCCGCAGTATAGAGTATCCTTTATATTCGCAAGACTCTCATCCTTTATGATAACCCGCAATTAAATTTCATCAAAATATGTCCAGTGGTATTCTCGTGTTAGAGATGGACGGATAGATAAAAATTATAAATCGATACCTTAATTCGCAAATCGGCTAACTCCGTTAACGTGAACTTTTTAAGGGGCCACTAAAATCGTTATTATTTCAATAATAAGTGTTAAAAACTCGTACAACATGAGTTTTTTTAGATTAATTGAGAATATTACGTTAATTATGAACAAAATATTGTTCCGAATTTATAATAAGTATTATTGTATTTCTTGATTTTGGTAGCCTTTGAAAAAAATATTGAAAAGTTAACCGATTTGCGAACTTGAAGGTATTTAATACGATTCGGCCATAACGATTATTTCAATAAGATTTTTCAAAAAATATTTTATGTATGGATTCAAATAATTTAATTCATAATAATTTAAATAATTAACTTATATGCATGTATACAATTTGTATGTAGACGATATAACGAAAATGAACACCATTTATAATAAAAATGTTTGAGGAAAAGAAAGTCCTGGAAAAATGGCCAAACAGCCCACTGGGATTACAAGATTTTAATTACTTATACATACATATATCCTTTTTACATAAACTTCGCTTGCTTATCCAAGTTATAGCAATAACAGCCTTTGTCCAAAATGTAATTTTCGTAACCAAAAAATATTGCGAAAAATTACTAAAGCATGCGCATTGCGCAGGGTGTAGTCGATGACGAGAAAAAATCACATGTCGCGGATGTGTGTTTCTCATCCCTTCAAGGTAATTACGGTATTTATGTGAAATTTAGTACCTACACAAAAAACCTGTGTTATGTTGTACCTGTTCTATGATGTAAAAATGTGGCGGAAAATAATTTTTAGCCATGTCGTACTAATCTTGTACATAGTGCCTTTAGTTACGGAACTCTATTAAAAAAGGTGGTTAAATTTTAAAATTTGCATCATACTACGAATATCTACTGCACGGCTCTGACCGTAAGCAATATAAAGTACCTAAAACACAGTCTACAGTTAATTAAGATGGATTACAGTTAGGCTAGAAACTCATCGGGGCGAAACGTCGGGAACCAAAAATCTAAATAATTCAGAGACAAAATACGAAAATATAGATTCGTTTATAATCCCTACTAATATATAAATATGAATGTAACTTTGTTTGTTACGCTTTCACGCAAAAACTACTCAACCGATCATCATGAATCTTTGTACACATATTCTTGGAGGTATTAGAAGTAACATAGGATACTTTTTATTAAAAAAAATATTTTTTACGAAAAATTTAAGAACTGTTTGTATTAACAATGGGTTCTGAAATAGCTAGAGTAATTTTGAAGAAACTTTCAGGCATCCTACAGATCAACCCAATGAGGTTGATTAGCAATTAAAAAAATGAACGCGGGCGAAGCCGCGGTTAGAGCTAGTTATTAATATTTTTTTTAAATAACCTTTAACGAAGTTATTTATACAACTGTACAAAACGCTTAAAGTAAGTAGGTAATTGATGCAAATATTAGCATTGATATCTAAGTCAGTAACATTAAATATACCTAAGTAAGACTAATAAAATGGCGTCCACTTAGAATTGCAAATACATTACTAAATGAAGGTGGGCATCTCGCCAACAGACCGGTTAGAGGCGGTTGTTCGCAGCATATCTAGAATATACTTACTACGATTTGTGGGCAAGCCAAGTTCCTTAACCCTGGGACGTCATCGGCGTCATTGTTGCTGTTATGGCGACTGCCTTTGTATTTATTGTTCTTAGTCTTAGTTTGTATTTAAATTATTATATGCTATATAAATAATTACATAGGTACTTATGTATATTAATAAATGTATATATGTTTATTTGTTAGATATTAAGTAGTTAATATTGTATCAAAAGCAAAATCTAATAGGTAACTTTCCTTTTTTACACGCTTTTTATTAGCTTCACCTGTATGTATGTTTGTATGTTTGTTTGTAACCGACTTCTTTGGGCGCGATTTTGACCCACTTTAAACGGCCAGATTTCGTTCAAACTTTGTAGATTTATTGAGGACCGATGACAATACACTAATTTGATAAAATTATTCCATTTTCCAATTTGCAAAATATGATTTTTGCTAGAAAAAGTAGAAAATAAATAATAGTTTAAAAAAACTAAAAAACACGCTTTTTATAGAAAACCGAACTAAAAAATAGAAAATAAAATTTTATTTTAAAAAAAGCGTGGGGTGCTTTTTAAGATATTATCGAAATGATAATGACACCATGCACCTCACGCTTTTTTTAAAATAAATTTTTTTTATACTCGTCCTAAATTACTACGATATAGTTATAATGATCTGAAAAGATCATCTTCAGCTGAAGCGTTTTAAATGGTGATGACATAGAGACTTAAAAGTATTATCTCCTTCTAATCTCGAGCCTTCTTTTTCCTTATTTCCTGTTTTTACTTTATGCTGTAGGTACTTATTTTTATCGTTTAAGACTTCTGTATAAAAACATAGAAATTTCTTTTAGGTAAAATCCCACGTTGCCTCTATTTTTAAAAGAGATTGTAATATTAATACATATTATTATAAGGATATCCTAAATGTTATTATGCGCAATTTCCGGACAGATTTAAATATGTTAATTTGCTCCCGATTGGGGCAGGAACTTTAGAAAGTAGTTCGTTTTTTGGGTTACTTCATCGAACATAAATACCCCATTAGATAAGTAGACTTTCTACTGACGATATCGCCAAATGACATAATGCTTAATACATCATTCCTATTCTTAGTTTTCTATTAACGATTTTATGTTTTGTGCACTTGTATTGTGCATCTTATTAATAAACTCAGTAAAAACAGAGACAGTAGGCTAAAAAACTACGAGGCTTGTGTTACGGATACCAGGCAATTGATTCACTACATATATACATATAACTTTTACATACCTATCATACATAAATAATAAAAAAACTTGAACTTCAATTTAACAGTTTTTCATTAAATAAAAATTAAATTAAAAAATGCATGACCGACTTTGATGGGACTTTCTCTCGCAGATAGCTAATATTATAAGGAGTAACTTAGGCTACTTTCATTTTATTATTCTCTCTTCTAAATATTTACTATTCACTTAATTCTCTAAGTGGCCAAGGCAGGAAATCGTATAATGATCTACGAACCACTCCTGCTTCATCACTTCCGTCATACATGCTACATCACATGTAGAGAGCGTGACACTTTTCCTCGTCACTGAACCTTGTGACGCTAACATTTTTCTAACCTTTATTTATTTCTGGATATATTTTCTTGGCAAGTATCGACTTAAGTATTTAAATGCGGTACGAAAAACGCGTATATTTTGTCGCCGTGTGTCACTTGTGAACTCTGGCAACCGTTGTTATAGTATTGCGACACAGTTTTTTACCGTACGACTTGAATTTACTGTTTTGTTTACTGAAATAACAAATACCAATACAAATAGGTTTAAATTACCCGCATTTGAATATAATATACTTATTATCATTAAATAATTTAACAAAAATGAAATAAGTGTGAATGATTACAAAATTCAAGTTACAATAAGTAAAAAAGCTCAAATTCTAGCAAAGACATTAATAAGTATTTCAAATAAAAAAATATTTAATGGTATATTATTATTATTGTTGTCGGTCTAAATAAGTCCAAAACGTGAGATATGTCACCCACAGTCGTCCCGTGGCCGTGTCGTCGCGTGACAATGACGTCAAGACACCCCGCCGCGCTTGACAATTAGAATGCTGTTCATAATTACTCAATTATACCTGCTATTTAAGACAAATGCGAGCTTTTCAAGCCATTTCGCTTATATAAATACTTTACCTAATAATATTAAAATGTGAAAATGTGTCATAGGTACAGTTCTCGAGGGATAAGCTCAACTTTGCATTTGTGTGAGTTCAGTATACGGATAGGCACGACTGAAGGCGTAGCGCGTTGCGAGTGGTTTAAACCCGTTTTAACTGGTTTATGATGCGCGGCTATTGGCTTTTAGCTATCACTCAACAAATGCAAAGCTGAGCTTACGCCTCGAGAACTGTAGTCCTCCTGTCACGCACAGGTTCTTGCAATGTCAGAGCCAGAACTTAAGATCTACATCTTAAATTCTGGCTTCATATACTTATAATTTTTTAAATATTTTAATACAATGACATACAACACCATCAAGTTCCATTGTAAGCTATGAGGCTTGTGTTATTGATGCCAGATATATGATAGGTATACTACACATATATAACTTTCAACACATACAAATTACACCCACATTATAAATACAAGCAAGTAGCAACCATACCTGAAGAACAAACATTCGCTCATCATATATATTTATTTGTTGCGGGATAAGAACCCGCGACCGCTGGCTTAGCAAACACTGCAAACTGAGCCAAACGTATCGTCAAAGATAATACACATTAAATATTGCAAAAAAATTAACGAAATTTTCGCTTACCTTTTATATTTCACGAAATGTGCAGAACCAAAAAAATTGAACATTTGTTCTTCCAGAAATCTAAGTAATGTTTTATACGTACATCTAATTTAGGAATTGTAATATGGAAAATACCATTAATTAATAAGCTATTTTTTCTGTATATGATAGCGAGAAGTAGTTCCTGTTGCAAAAAAGGCTTTGATTTTATAATTGCTATACAATTATGGCTTCCATACCTACTTTGAGTTACGTGAACAATTCTTGGTAAACAGGTCTCAGTAAATGCTTACTAAATAATATTAACCACGGCGCACGTGCACGTCACTCACAGACCCCAGTCGTCTCGTGTCCGGGTCGTCGCGTGACCGTTATGATATCACGCCTCACGTATTTGTCAAAAACATATCTATTGCAATAATTTATGTTACATAAGACCTAACTTCAATCTTCTAGATTTATCCACTATCAGACGAGTTCTTCAGCTAAGGCTTCGCACAAAAAATGCTTCAATGTCCATATAATTGAATAATGAATTGCCTATTTCATGGTTTGTATTCAGCCCTTTTAACGCCTTTCATTTAAAGCCCTTTAATACGAAGGGGATCAGGCCATAGGCCAAGTATGGATTTTAAATGTCTTATGAAAACTTGCTAGTTTCTCTCAGACATGCAGGTTTCCTAACGATGTTTTCCTTTACCGTAAGGCAGTTAGTGAAGGTGATAATGTTAGAAATGATTCGCGCATGAAAAAATAGAGGAACGAGACTCGGATTCAAACCCGCATCACTCGGTTATCCGGGCGTGCGCGTTATTGGGCTACCACTGTCTCTTTTGATTTAAATTGAAACAGTCAAGCTTACTTTTTCCCTGTAAAAATTTATGAGCAATGATGTAAACATTCAGTTATAAAATGAATAATTTCATTTATTACTAAAAATTACTAAAAAGCAACCATATAACAGTTTCTTGCGCCATAACAGTTTCTTGCGCCATTTTGAGAACAACTATCTAAAAATTAATTTGTGCGTTCGTGCTTGCTAATATCCAGAACGGTTGAGTTTTTAATACTAATAAGTATTATTATTTATTAGACAATACAGAATTCCCGGGAAAATAACATAAGGTAAGAAAATGAATACGCAGAGCCAAAGTATCGGGGCGAACTGAGGCCCACAGCAGTCTAAGCAGTCTTGCCCGCCCATGACCGTTTGGTTCTTTCATTATATATGAAATTATTTAACCGTTGCTTGGATGTATTCGGTCTGATATGTTTAATTTCTCAGTTTTAAACGTATCCTTACTAAATTATAAATATAATTATAATATTGTGCAAAATTTTATAGAGCGTTTACGAGATATTGCGCAAAATGACCACTCTTAATATCTAGCTCAAGGCCTAGGCTAGACAGCCTTTAGACAAGTTTGCCACAGGAAATCAAGTATCTTCGTCCTTTCCAATAAAAACATTAAATCGTTAAAATCGATTACGATTTACGGCAGAAAACAAAACGTGTATAAGTTATCTAGTTACATAATAGTTTAGTTTAGTAGTTCTCTGAATTAATAAATACTTACTTAGGTACCTTGAGTGAACTAAAGTAACTGCACTTATTCATGTTATATATTATAAAATTCTCGTGTCACAATTTTCGTTCCCATACTCCTCGGAAACGGCTTGACCGATTCTCATGAAATTTTGTGAGCATATTGAGTAGGTCTGAGAATCGGCCAACATCTATATTTCATCCCCCTAAATGTTAAGGGTAGTCCACCCCTAAATTTTTATTTTTATTTTTTAGACAATTTTTTTTTCCTACAGGTCAACCCAATGAGGTTGATTAGCAATTAAAAAAATGAACGCGGGCGAAGCCGCGGGTACAGCTAGTATTATTATAATATTATGCACCATAATATACTTCACTATGTATAATGAACTGTGTAAAGTAGTTGTTCATTATTTTTAACACGAGAGACAACTGGCCCATTAGCTCAGTTGGTTAGAGCGTCGTGCTAATAACGCGAAGGTCGCGGGTTCGATCCCCTCATGGGCCACGATCTCTTTTGTTTTTTATTCTATTAAAAAAAATACATATTTTTTTATATATTAATATTACAATATTTATAATTCACACTTAAATGTTTATTATCTATGTCTAAAGACAAATTTGTCTTTTGCTTTTTTTTAACTCAGAACGATTGCAACGAATAATAAATTAATATGCTTTTAGTACATTATCTAGGCGCCTCTTTTCCTTACTAATAATATAAAGAAATATACGTGTGTCAATTAATTGTTATTTTTTATTTAAGTTTATCAACAGAGTAAAATTCTTACCTAATTTTTACTAAGGATGGTTCTTCTTGAAACTAATCACAGACTAAACTTTCATGCCAGATATTATTAGATAAAGTAACTTTAGGGGAATACATACCACGTTATATTATAAAGAGAAGTGAGACCTTCAAATGAAACGCAAAACGACCTATACTAATATTAAGGAAGTATATTTTTATAATTCAAGAAGAATTCCTTGATATTCATACGCTAATTTTGTTACCGGCTTTATGTGTGTCAAAGTCAAGGCGGTCGAGTCTATTTGCCTTATAGCCAAAGATTACTTTGTTGTACGACATATTATTCTTAAAGTTTAGAATATTTTAATTAAGTTATAATTTTAATAAATCATCTATAGATGTAGTGGTTTAGTGCGTCAGCGTTGTTGCGTACCTTACTATAATAATAGGGGATCGGACAGTAATCAGATAAATATCTAAAATATACTTAGATAAAATAAGTACACTGTTAAACGATTATTTAACTAATAATAATGAAATATTTTTAAATGAAGAAATAAAATTTAGTTATCTACAATATTTTAAGTCTGTACTGAAACACCAACCACAGTGCGTGAATACTATAAGAATTGTATTTGTAGTGGGTAGTACTGACTTTTATAGTAGGTGAGTAACGAGAGTTCCTCCGTAAGTTTTACATACTCTTTGATGAGTTCCATATAACCAGAATATGTTGAATGTACGCGTAAATACAATACCAAAAATAAAAATAAAATCATGTATGTTTGAGAAAGTAAACGTTTTGAAAATTAATAATATATTTTATAATTGTTATAATACATACATCACTACATCACTACATAGTATAAAACAAAGTTGCCTTTTCTGTCCCTATATCCCTATATCCCTATGTGCGCTTAAATCTTTAAAACTACACAACGGATTTTGATGCGGTTTTTTTTAATAAATAGAGTGATTCAAGAGGAAGGTTTATATGTATAACTAGTAGATCCCGCGGCTTTGCCTGTGCTAAAGCTAGGGAAGAGCCCGAGCAAAGCAAGGGCGAGTCGCTAGTATAGGTATATGAATAGCTTCGTATAAATAAAACTTTATTCCGTTCCATATATTTATTAAATATTTGGTAAAGAAATGAATAATATCTACAATTTACAATCACAATAACAAACCAAACACTAGAAATAATCGTTGCCTTTTTTTTCTTACGTCATAATAATAAGTTACTTTAAATCGAATTACAATATACTTTGAGTTTAATTATTAATAATTATGTATACTTTAGCAATTCTCATGTCAAGTCAAGGTCGTGTTAGGAGACAAAGGTCCTTTGCATCACGAAATCATAGATATTAAAACCATTTAAGCCATGCAGTATGTTGTATTATTTTACAAAGAGAAATAGCACCACAGTATTAAAAAAATACTATTTATCTTATCAGGGTTGCTACATTTATACAATTAAAAAAAATCAAGGTTGCCATAATAATGTAACTTTATGGGGTACCATTTACCATACTAATTTTAGACACGAATAAGCCTATTTGGATAACGCTCTTAAGATTTACAATAAGTATTATCTGAGTTAAACATTAAAATATTTCGGAAACTTGATTTTGAACTTTCTAACTTATTTTTATGACGTAATAAACAAATCAAATCGAGAAATAAATGAATTATCAGGCACTTATAAAGCTTAAGCTATAATATGGTGACCCATGTAACATGTTTACATATTTACATGATTTATACAAAAATACTTTTTTTTTCAAATTTATTTTACAATTTGTTACATTTTTATTTCTGTTTTATTTTCTTATTATTTTTACACATAGCCATCTTTTTATAAGTACGATACTAAAGGAGTTCACATTTGTTAAGCTGACTGATATAGCTGATGTCAAATTTTAAAAAAAACGTTTATCAAAACAAATATTTAATAATCTTAAAAACTAAAAATATATATTTCTTTAGTATTACGCATTACTTTCATTCCTACTTGTACCTTGTCTTTATTTTATAAAAATATTAAAATATAATTACATTTGCAATCATTTTTTAACAAAAAAAAGCAACGTATATTTATTTTTTAATCTTTAGATACTCCCCATACTTAGACAATACGAAAGAAAGTCCAAACTAAAATGAGGTCTAAATTAATATCTATACAGTTTCAATAAATGTTTTAATAATAATAATTTAAGCAATTAAGACTTTAGTGACGAATGTGTACAATTCTCAGTACAGAGTAAGCAGGACACACTATCATTGAGACTTAATTTTATACGTTGCCATGGCAACATATAAACGAAGAGTGAAATCGCGATACAATTTGAACGTTTCAGAGCTAACTTTTATTAACAGATCTGTATATTATAACAAACAAAATACTTTATTACCATTATACTTTTAACCGAATTCAAAAAGTATGTATTTGAAATTAATTTTATTTGTAAGAAATCAAAATATTATGCTATACTACATTATAACGATAGGTTAGAAAGAGTGTACAATTCTCAGTACGGAGTAAGCAGGACGTAGACGTAGTACGGTAGTAGGGTGTCTTTGATACTCAATTTAATATGTTACCATGGCAACGGATAGACAAAGAGTAACTTAATTATAAACAGATCTTTATAAATAACATAAAAATGCTCATTAAAGTTACACATTTTTAACCGACTTCAAAAAAGGCGGAGGTTCCACTGTATATTTTTTACACATTATATATTATACATATTATAAAATAATTAGTCTCCGCGTCTTCTCTATTCCATCATCTATGTGACAGCGGCAAAACAAACCGCGCTCTACTGACACGCTTTGAAGTTTTTAATAAGAAAATTGAATTAAAATTCATTTAATAATAAGCAAAATTATAAGAAGCGATACAAAAATTAATCAAATTATTAAAAAAAACAGATAATGCCCAACAATATATATTAATTATATTTATTGCTTATTAAATAGCTATTTTATAGCTGCTGCTCTTTAGTTTTGCATCAACCCATTCAACCAAGACATTATAAATCCGGCATTTGAACATTCTTCCATTGCCCCTGCAATAGAGACTAAAATCTGAGACTAAGAAATAATATAAATAATAAATAAATGTGTTAGGACATCATTTATCATTTAAAATAATAACACAGTTAGCGCGTTACTTGTAAGCACTGAAGTTGCAAAAACCATTTAAATATTCAATTAAAATTAGTTTATTAGCACTCAAACCATGTTAAAAAAATGAAGCATTTTATAATTCGCGTCATGTAAAAAGAACGCTGGCTGTCAAGTTGCGCAGAGGCGATTTATCGGCCAATTTGGTGGTAAGACGCGGGGCGCGGGACGTCAAGGCACGCGCCGCATGTTTTCCGGCTCGCTATTGGTTTGTCAGTTCAAAATACCATCGTGCACATAAAAGTTATTAATTACGAAATGGTTTTATATAAAAAATATAGAAAAATATTGTTGACGTATATTGTTTTATGAAGAGAGAGTCTGTTAATAATGCAGTTAAAATATATATTAACCGAATTAATTTATTTTTTTAATTAGATTAAACATTCTACATTGAATCTAACATATTTTATGAATTAATAGAATTCTATTTAATAACGTTCTATCTAATATATTTTTCAATGTACCTAACAATTATCAATATACGTCGCGAGCGAAAGGCTAGTTCAAAACTAAAAGAATAGGCTTAGTAATTTTGTGTGCGAATGTACCCATGCGCAAACACACCCCCCACCACTTTCCTCCAGCGTTCTTTTTACGTGACGCGAACTGTAGTCAAAAATATTTAAATAATCATTAATTTTTAAAAAATGTTCAACAATATTATATAATATAAGTATAACAGTCTACTTATACCTTCAACATTTCCTCCCTCATCGGATAAAAAAAAGTGCGTGTGTACAAAGTACACATGTCAGAAGTAAAACTTCTTTGGAAAACTAATTTTTAAATCTCGTTTATATTTATACTAAATAACCCCGTCTAAGCTCGTTGAGAGAGGGAGATGGCGGTCACACCCACGAGTTAGACAGAGTTAGAAATGTCACTGACTCGCGGTTTGCGAGATCTAACTAAGGCTAACTCTTCTCCGTCTCTGAGCGCCTGGTACTATGGACTTATTTTTTCGTTTCATCGAGTTTGAAAACACAACGATTCTAAAGAAGTTTCATTTCAAAAAAAGATACTTTAGAGCATATAGTTTATACTCTATGGTCATCATGTAAAAATATATATATTCTATATTCTTACGTTAACTGTAGACAAGTTTAATTGTCTATGACGAGCCAACGGTGTGTTGTGTTTTCTATTTGCTGTTGTAGTAGAGGCGTACGGACGCGTAGTTTTACTTCTAAAGAGCCACCTGCGGGTCTACGACCGTCCATAACCTGGAATAAAATATAATATTTTTGTTTAAATCAGATATAACAATATTTTATTTTTATATTCAAAATAAATTATAATGAGTATAAAATTTTCAGAATCAATTGTAAATGGCAAAGAAAATAGTTTTGGAATCAATTTAAAATTTAATTTACCAAGAAAATTAAGTGTCTGTTAGTAAAATTAATCGATAATTGACATTCATTATGCTAATCAACATATGAAATTTATTTAAGGCAGAATTTAGCAACAAAGGCAATCATCAACATACCAACTCAAGAGCTATTACTGAGAAATTCAAACAGAAAACCTCCAAACTAAGGCCTGACTCGGGTCTCGAACCCAGGACCTCACATAGTGTTACTGACTTTAGAAATTGTTCATATTTAATAAAGAAACTTGCAATATTTTATTAAGTCATATAACTTTATCGCGTTAATATTTTAATTGTATCTTCACGTTAAAAACTAAATATTGTTTTATAAACAAATGTGGATTTTAGTTTGACCATAGACTAGAGAAGTCTATGGTCAAACTAAAACGAGACAAAAGACAAAAGACAAAAGGCGGGAAAAGAAGGAGGGATGTTAAATGTTGACAGATTAATTACAAGAGAGAATTGGGAGTGGATGTAAAAATTATATGGTACGAAGTAATTAACACTAAATTTTTTAACTAGTTTCTGCTAAATGCTAATATATGTAAGTTGAATTGTAATGCTGGGTATTATTTGAAGTCGACAATAATAGCAACTCACCGGGAAGGCCTCGTGTACAGTGACCTGCGTCTCCAGCGGGCCCAGCTTCACGCTGGCGGTGCCCAGTAGCGTGTCTCGCGAGAACCACCCGCTGCAACACAACGCACTACAGCCACACCTGTCACCCCACATCCGACACCCACTTGTACTTTATGTATGCAATATGGTATATACACGTGCTATGATAGATGATGTGATATGTTATGTGGGGAATGGGGATGTTAACAAAAAGGTGTTGTTTCCATTTTATTTTTAGATGTGATTGAAAATACTACTTAAATATAGCTGTAAATATGTCTTTGCTTGATTTCAGAAATTAGTTAAATAATAAATATATAGATTTCAAACTACGACTTTTGTAAGGTTACATTTTTTTGTTAAAAGATTACTCTTAAAAAAGTTCACAGTAGTAGAAATATTTTTTTTAAAATATATGTTTAAATAAATGTCCTGTAAAAATTTTTAACAACGCCATTTTGTTTAAAAGCTGTTGTCAAGTATGATAAGTATTTTATACATATAATACATAAAACACTCTCACACTATTACAATGATGTAAAGCAAACACATACCAAATGATACAATACATATTAATAATGTATGTACTATGTACAAACATATGAACACCCAATAACATGAATATAACATTCCTTTTTAAAAGTATGACTCTAAAACTAAACATTAAAAAACTAAACTAAAACTAAACATCAAAAAAAAATCATTATTTTATCATGTACTAAAAATTATAATTAATGCAGAGAAGTCTTGAAATCCCATAAAAAACCTAGAGCGGGGCCTAATTTAAGGAGTTTACTGTTTAATGGGAATTGAAATTGGTAGAGTTCCACAACCGACCTGAGGTCGAACATAAAATTAACCAGATATTGATGAGTTTTATATTATCTACTCTAAAGGCAGACGCTACTACAGTTCTCGAGGCATAAGCTCAGCTTTGCATTTGTGTGAGTGCAGTGTACGGATAGGCACAACCAAAGGCGTAGCGCGTTGCGAGTCGTTTAAACCTGTTTTAATTGGTTTTTGATGCGCATCTATTGGCTTTTAGCTATCACTCACAAAAATGCAAAGCTGAGCTAACGCCTCGAGAATTGTAAGAGGCTAGAGGCTACTAAGAACCGGAAAGTTGCAGTATCATCAATAAGTAATAACCACGGTCTAGAAAGACAGGTCTAGCTACAACAGAAGTAGGGGTACGTCGTATAATGAATGCACTAGTTTCAATTTACGGCCGCCAGAGGCGTGACGATAGATGAGTGTGCTGTGCGTAATTTTACCAGATTGTGAACGTTTACTCCGAACTGAACAGTTAAATAACAAAACAAAAATACAGCGGCGTTAGCGAAGCTTGAAGTTATGACACAATCGTACTAATCTCTCACTACTGAAATTGGGCTTGTTGCTAGACCTGTCTTAATAGACTGTGATAATAATCTACTGAACGGAAAGAGTTGACCGAATGTTACTTTGCCGGTTGTCAGCTAAATATGACGGAAAAGTGACAGAGACAAAATGAATGTACGCCAAGAAGTATTCTATATAAATTAAAGTATAATAAATAAAAAACAAATATTAAGCGCATGTTCGCGTTCTTTTTCTAGAAAATGGCCAATTTCATGGCTGTATAGCTTAGCCCAGTGTCCATGAATATGAAGGCAATATATAAACCAGCCAGCGGTAACGCGCTCGCTTGAATATCCGAGTGATGCGGGTTCAAATCCGGGTCTCTCACCTCTGATATTTTTATGTGCGAATCTTTTCTATCGTGATTACCACTTGTCTTACGGTGAAGGAAAACATCGTGAGTAAACCTGCGTGTCTTAGAAATCCTAGCAAGTTTTTCGAAAGACATGTGAAGTCCGCCAACACGCACTAGGCCAGCGGTGGACTATGGCCTGATCCCCTCGTACTGAGGGAGGCCCGAGCCCAGCGTCAGTGGGACGTTAAAAAGGGCTGATGATGATGATGATGATAAAAACCATAAACTTACCCTCTAGAATATATCTCGAACTTAATGGCGTGTCGTTTGAACACTCGGAGGCAAGCGCGAGCGTTGCGTTGTATCGGGAGCTGGAACACCGCCGAGTACTGCGGACTGTTCGTGTCTTTTACACACTGGGTCTTGTCTGAGACTGGGGCATCCTGAAAGAATTCAAATTCAAAATAGTTTATTCAGCATTAAATTTTTAGTTTTTTACTGAACGCCATGAGTCTAGTACCATTTCGGAAAGAAATAGACTTAGATCTGTGTCTGTGACATGTCTTCCAAAAAATCGTTAATTGAACAACATCTTTTAGGACAAAAAGAAAACAAAGATAGAAAGTTATAGTCTCCCTTACTTGGGAAATTATTGATTCTCCATACAAATTCTAATTTAGTAACATTATTAATAAAATATTTATTACAAAATAAAAGAAACTTCTTATTTTTTTTAAATAAAAAATTAAAAACTTACTTGAGGATATGGAAACTCGAACTTCACATATGTATCGACTTCCTTAGGATTGGGCACGTTGTAGGCGATGCCGCGTTCGATTGTCAGCTCTAATTCGTTCTCGTTAAGGTCCGTATTGCATTGGACGATGGAGAACTTGCGACTTTCGTAATGGAACTTTGGCGGGTCATTGCCTAAACTGAAAATTGTTTCGAAAAAATTACTTGTCTGTCATAAAAAATAACAACAAAAATCGTTGAAACTGCCAGAAACACAAAAATTGATAGATTTTGATGTAAATTGATATTATAATGTGGGTCATCACAATAATGGGTTTCTGAATAAAAATCGTCAGGAAAATAGTAGGTCTAAGTTCTATATCTCGGGCCTCTGATATTGTTCTGCCAATCTCGCAGTGACGATTACTACATGTGTTACATAGAAATATTTACGAAATATCGTCAAAAAACGTGTACTTATGAAAAAACTTTGCAAACAAACGACATTGGAAGTTCTCAGTGTTTCATTCAAGCCTCGTAGGCTACAATCGAACAAGAAGACACTGTAATAATGTCTCAACATATTTATACTTATAATGTAGAAGACTTTGGCCTGACCTTAATAAAAGGCTCCCATGCTTAGTTAGAAATTAGAAAGTGCTGAAAACATACATTTATAAGACTTTTTAAACTTTCGCGTTTCATAACTATATCATATATCGTATAACGGGACTTAACGCGTGTCTTAGTTAAAGATACCTTATTCCCGGCGTTTCGGCCGGCCGAAGTTAGTAAGTAAGTAAGTCCCGTTATACGATATATGATACATTTGTAAATCCAAGAAAGTACTCACGCCTTGGCCACAGCCACCACATCCAAATCCTGTTTAATTCTAAGTGCGAGGTGATCGAACCGGTTACCCTCGGGCACGTTGCCCATCGCCCGGCAGTGCTCCCTATTGGCGAGGCACAACCGAAGCTGGTTGGACAGCTGCTGGTGGAGACGCGTCATCACGTCCAGGTCTGGGAGGCTGGAGGACACGTCCTCTGGGGGGACGCTTTCCTCTGATGATATTACTTCAAAACTGGAAATTATTTAAAGTTTTAGTGGACTAAACTTTAGGCGGATATGGCGTCAATACTGGGATTTTTTAACAAATTGAACAGATCTTTCTTTCTTTATCTTTTTCTTACAAATTAACAATTCAGAATATATTTTAAACTTTAAATAACTGAGATATGTACCCAAGAAGTAGTTCTTGTCCAATTTCCTCTGATGATATTAAATCGAAACTGGAAATTATTTAAACGATCTGACGTGTATTCTAGTGGACTATACTCTTAGGCGGATATTACGTCAAAACTGGATAACAACAAATTCCCAACTGTAAGTAATATAATTTCGTATCCATTTTCTCGCACAATTTCTCTTTCTTTGTCTTATTCTTAAAAATTAACAATTCAAAACATTTGAGCTTTAATTAACACAGAAATATACCCAGAAACTAGATCTTGTAAAATTTCGACCAATTCCTGGAAATATAAACAAATCTATCTATTTGAGAATTTATTTATATTTTATTCCAACATTTCGATACGAGTCATTTTTAAAGTGGTAGTGCCATGCTTGTTACCTTCGGGTAGCAACCGAATGGGCCGGCACGCCCCGTATAGTTCATTAGTACCACTCTCTCACAGAAGACTGGCGTGAAGTGGCAGCTATGCTGTCGCGTTTCGTCCGGTGAGTGAGAGTCCGGGAGGCCCACTCTCCTTCCCCCCTCCCTTCATCCTCCGCCTTCGTTCCCCCTTCCCTCCCACTTCCCTCCCTCCTCCTTCCCTCCCTCCTCCATCCCTCCTCCATCCCTCCTCCATCCCTCCCTTTCCTGAAAGGCCGGCAACGCATCTGCAAGCCTGGCTTGCAGATGTCCATTGGCGGAGGTGATGACTTCCCATCAGGTGAGCCTCCTGCCCGTTTGCCCCCTTTTTACCATAAAAAAAAAAAACAATGTCAAATATCCGCATTTATCTATTAGAGACATTATTGTGCTGAATTTTGAAAATTATAATATGTAGAGGTAATACATATCAGCCATATAGATGAGTAAATCTGCCACAACAAAAGAGAGCAATAAATTATTCAATAACTCACGTGTCATTAATCAGTTTCGTGGCCGATGGCAGAAGTGGTATGGACTTCAAGTCCACCAAGAGTCCTCCTCGCGCCGCCTCTATCATCGAGTCGAAGCCCTTCGCCGCTCGGAGGTATTCCTTTGCTTTTTCTATGTCACCTTTATTAAAGAGTTAGTTACTTATGAATCTTATTTGACTAATTTGGTCTAGCTAGTCAATAGTGTAGTCCTGGGTACGAGTTCTGGGCATGTAAGTAGCTGGGTTTTTTGTTAAGATATTCTTAGAAATCGGAGTCAACAAACTGGCGAGGTTTCGACCTTCGGACAGTACTAACGACTGTCAGAAGCATCAGCATCAAAGTTATATAGACACTTTAAAATAGTCCTTGAAGCTTAATTTTTTAAAGAGATATTTAAAAATACGTCACTGGACATAAACAAACGAAACTGAAAATTTGAGACATGACATTAACATAACTTACCATCCTTCTTGGCGGTTATAGCTGCCTCTTTAAACTGCTTTTGTTTGTGCAAAAGCAACGCCAGCTGCTTCTCGTACCGCGTCGCGGTGGGGGAGGGGGCGGTGGAGGTGGAGGGGGAGGGGGAGGGCTGCGGGGGGGAGCGCGGCTTGCTGGGGGACGGCTGCGGGGCGGGGGCGGGCTTGCTGGGGGAGGGGTGGGACTGGAAGAGATATTATTAATGTTTAATGTAGGGTACTTATAAATAAAAGCGGTATAAGTTAAGAGTGCCCTTGAAATGTTGGCACAAACAAATAGTTTCTGGTAGCTTTACAGCAATCATAGTCACATCACAGATAATAGGTAGAGAGTACAGACAGTACCTACCCACAAAAGTTGACAGTAACTTCAAAAAACCAAAAATGTCACCAATATTATTAGTATTTATTATTAATCATTTTTTTATCATTTTAGCTAATTTTATTATAGGTTAATATTAAATATTATTTACATTATTTAATTATTTATTTATTCTCTCGATTGAATTTTCGGAATAGAATTATATAATTATAGATAGACCTATTAACCCCTAAATATTGTACTAACCCCACTCGGTAAGGGCGCATAACCATTGGGCGTCGGCAGCTCGTCCACTGGTATAGGTTTCCCTGCGGTGTTCATCTTTATAGCATCCTGGTACTGCTTTACTATCCTGCCCATGCGACGTGCTTTTGATGTATTTCCTTGCTCTTTCGCTTTGGATTCTTGCTCCTAATTTAAATAGTAATAACGATTATTCTAATAGTTGATTGATGGTGTCAACTAGCCACTTGACTACATTTTATTGAAATAGTCAAATCAATTTAAATCAAAATATTTTATTCCGCATAAAAATTGATATAATTTCTTACTGAACGTCATGAGTCTACTACAGGTTCGGAAAGAAGAAACCTCTGACCTGAGAAGAACTGGCGAAAGAAACTCAGCAGTATTTAATCACTATTGACAACAATTTTTTAGATGATGTATGTATAATATATATTGTATATGTTTATATATTGTTTATACCTGAAAATGAGCAAGCCTTTGTCTTAAAGCCTCGTCCATTGAAGATGCTGTTATCAATCCTGCTGGCTCAGGAGTAGGTTCTGGCGTAGGCTCTATAACAAAAAATGAACGAACATAACCAAAAAATATTCCAAGGCATTGACACGCTGCTAGACTAATAGAACAATGGTTGGCAGGTGCCAGGCTGTAGCCTTAGATATCCTGCTTTATACCATCTGGCCAAACATAAGTCTAGGCTGTACGGTATTGGTCAACTCTCCGAAAAAAGACACTGAACGAAAGCTCAAGAATGGCACATGCGCCCATGATTTGCCTAAAAATATCTGGCTAAATATAAATCTGAGTTCTTTTTTAAAGCCTGGCAACCCTAGATTGAAACTAATAAACAGCCATACAAATAGAACACGATATAACATTGCATTAGATCTTAAAGCTTTAACTTGTCCCTAAATATTTACAAAATATTAATACCATACCAGTAGATTTCTGAACTTGGTCCTGTTCTTTCTGTTGATTTTTTAACGCTGCAGCAATGTCTTGAGGAGTGGGAAGTTCATTCAAATCCATCTCTTGTCCAGATTTATATGCATCTATTACAATATCCAATTGCTTTGCTACCTTCAAATATTCTAATGCCATAGCCTTATCCCCTGCATGCTTACTTGCTAAAGCCGCGGCTTTAAACTCTTCCTTTCGTTCTAGAAATTGCCAGGTAAATTAGTATGGTAGCTCAGTTAGTAATAAACTAAACAATAATTATTTGCAAATATATATTGTAAAAATATACATGAAGGCACAATTCATCTTATAAAAACAAACACATTACAACCAGTGTTTTTAATTATTAATGTTAGTAAAACAACATAATTTGAAATAAGAATATCAATTTAATTATGAAATACATTATTGTTAACACGTAATCACTACTTAATCTCAATTACTTAATATAATCTGTACTCCTTCTGCCTTAGCGGGATCCACATTTTCAGTTGCAGGGGGTGGTGGGGGTGGTTCTTTTGGCTCGGGGGGTGTTGGGGGTCGCTCGCGTTTTGGGGGAGTTGGAGGTGTTGGCTGTTCTTCAGGAACTGTTACAGAAGTCGATCGAGGAGGGGGAACTGGAGCAACATCAGACACAGGTTGCACATCAGGCTTTCCAAGACTGACTGCTGGGGGTATATCTTCATCTTTTATTGGTTTTCCAGCTTTTGCTTGTTTGAGCAAATCATTTAGAGTTTTCAGCCCACGGCCAAATCTAAAAAATAACAATTGCAACTATTACTTTTTTAACAAACTTTCTTTGGATTGTTTGTTTACTTATAAATGTTTTAATTACTTTATGTTATATGTATGAATATAATATAAAAATTAACATGTATTTCTATAAACATCTTTTACCAATAGAATATTATAAAAGACCTTTAATAAATATCATTTATTACAAAAACTAGATGACTTGAGTACAATTACCTTCTAGCTCTACTGCTCTCACCATTTTCTTTGGCTGTTTTCTCAGCTATAGTATAGTTAGATATTCTCTCATTTAATAAATTAATTGTGCTATTATCACTGCTGGACGGAGGTGGCGGTGCTGTACGCGTTGTGCGGGGGCGCTCTTGCAGTGGTTCATCATCTATTGCTAATTCTCGTAATTCATTTAGCAGTTCTGGATCATCTTCATCACCTATTATTTTAAAGAATACATTGAAAATTAATAGTATAATGAATGATATTTTACTAGCTTAGAATTAGTACCAACTAAAAAAGAAATAAAAATACTAGTTATTTCCCACAGCTCAACTGATATGATTTTTGTATGTATAATTTACACACTCATCAATACACCTATATTAGTTTTTTTTAATTATTTTTTATAATGAAACTAGAACTTTCAGCATATTAAACATACAAATGAATAGATAAAATATTAAGCCTTATAACATTAACATTTTGTAGCAATTAATTATACATCGTAAATTATCAGAAGAATAAAAAATTAAGAAACTCATATAAAGTATCTATGCCAAAATGACCAAAAATATAGTATGTGATTAGCAATTTCTTAACATTACATAAATGAATACCTGAAAATTCTTCATCTGATGGAACATCTTTTAAGCTAGCAGCAATCATAGCATCTAGGTCCGCAACAGCAGTTGGGATAGGTTTCTTGGGTCTTGGTTTACGGCCACCACTAATAGCAGCCAACTCTGCTTCCACATCAATATCATCATCAGAGAGATCCATTGGTTCATCTATATCCACATCTGGGATATCTATCAGTCCATACTGTAATTTTTTTAGTTTGTGTACAATATAATTAATTTTAAAATATAATTAAAATAAGTTTTAACATAATCATATCAATAACGTTCACCACCTACCAGAAAGATATAAATAGAACGTTAGTAAATAAACCGGAACAAAGATTAACTCTTTATGTAAAGACCAATGTTATGACTCACCTGAGACAAATTACCTCTATGAGGTTTCTTAGACATATTTTTAAATAGCTTTACTAAGTTGTGTAATAATAATCAATTACTTATATGTTACAAACTATGGTTTATACTAAATAAACATTAAATAGATTCATAAAATTCAATTTGACACAAAATAATCTCAAAAACACATAAGCTTGTTTGCAAACTTTGTTATCAACACAATTAGATAACGTATCAGCTATCACATTTATTTAGATTTATATTATATGTAAATTTAATATTGATTGAATTTGTTAATCTAACTACATAAATAGTACAAAAAATATTTTTAGGAAAAAATAGAACGCACAAATATTAGATGGATAAGAATCAAACAGTCAGCTGTCAACGCCAATGTCAATTGTCAATATCATATGGAAATTATTATTTAATAATATTAGTCATCTACGATTATTATAGTGATGAAGCAAAATAACGATTTCGTAGATAGACAACGTATACTCTGTCGACCAAAATGCGAAGTATTATGTGTGCTTTCCAATTATACAGCTACACAATTTTAGCACCCCATCGAAGGATTTTTGAAATCAAAATGACCTTAATCGATAGGTCTACGTTTGGTCTGTATAGGTCCACTATCATTTTTGTTAGGTCACTTGTAGTTTTTTAATAAATATTTTTTTAAATTTAACTATTATTTTAAAATAAATCTTAGCACCTCATTTAAACGAAAACTGAATAATCAATAATCTTTATATTTCTACATTCTTTATCGTTAGGTCCGTATTGGTCTCTATAGTTTTTGCTTTTATATTATCCATTTTTTTTTTTTATTAACAATTATAAATAATTGACATTGACACCTAGTCAAGGCGCGTCGAGCGCATGCGCCAGTGATGAATTAATAATAATAACTTATGACATTGTCAATGTCAATTATTTATAATTGTTAATAAAAAAAATTAAATGGGTAATATAAAAGCAAAAACTATAGAGACCAATACGGACCTAACGATAAAGAATGTAGAAATATTAAGATTATTGATTAATCAGTTTTCGTTTAAATGAGGTGCTAAGATTTACTTTAAAATAATAGTTAAATTTAAAAAAATATTTATTAAAAAACTACAGGTGACCTAACAAAAATGATAGTGGACCTATACAGACCAAACGTAGAACTATCGATTAAGGTCATTGTGATTTCAAAAATCCTTCGATGGGGTGCTAAAATTGTGTAGCTCAATTATACTTTGTCCATTTTGTTAATGGTTTTTTGACAGCCCACGCCCACGAAGTTTCGTATTTAATGGTTAGCCATTAAAGTTAAAATGTCATACACATTAATATTGTACTTCATGGACGGGCACCTTCCCCTTATTGCTGTGCCACACATAACGATTACTACGATTGTGCCACAGATTACAAATAATCGATAGAAATCAATGCTAATATGTAAATAAGGTGTAATATGTTATTTAATAAGGAAGGCAAAAAAAATTTAAGATTTAAACCAATAAATTAAAATATTAAAGTTAATAGTAAAGTTTTACTTTCTTCTTAGTATATGGCATACAAATAAAACAACTAAAACAGTTTAATACGTTTTATTAACATGATTCGTCAGAATCATCATTTATATTAGATTTATCCGATGAGGAGTCTTCAGTTATATTAATTATTAACTCTTGTGTGCATAAATTATCAAAATATGCAATGTCACGGCCCGAATCACATTATGATTCTCTTAGTTCTCTCCACCACACTTGATTTTTACGATAATAATATTTATGTTCATATTAATAAATATAAAAATAAATATTATTTTATACTTAAAAAAATAAGAGAAATCGATTATTACGTCCTTTTGTCATCACTATAGCTTGTCAGTCGGCGAGCTGTCAAAAAACCATTAACAAAATGGACAAACTATAATACAAAAAGTGACGCAGTGTAACGCAGTGCTCGATAAAGCGCTTTCCATCAACGACACTGTTGAACACAGCCGTACACTGTTTGACACTCGAAAAAGTGGTGTAATGTCAAAGATTTTATAGTACCGTAAGAACTACTGACTGATGATATTTTATATTATCTACACTAATATTATAAAGAGGAAAACTTTGTTTGTTTGTTTGTTTGTTTGTTTGTTTGTAATGAATAGGCTCAAAAACTACTGGACCGATTTTAAAAATTCTTTCACCATTCGAAAGCTACATTATCCACGAGTAACATAGGCTATATTTTATTTTGGAAAAAAATAGGGTTCCGTAAGATATTTGGGTTTTTCGGACACAAGGTGTAATCTATATCTATATTAATAATTTCGTCAAGGGGTACGGTAGACTCGATCGAAACCTTACCTGATTAATAAAACATAAAAAAATAAAGATTTCGAGTCGACAACATATATCCGCAAAATTCGGATTGTCGAGTATTTTGTTAAATTCTAATGATGCTGAAAGACAAATCGATTATCGAAATCGCCATATTGGCCACTCTAGCGAAGCGATACTGACATCGGATGACACGTCAATATTGAAGCAAAGGAACTCATTCATACAGCCATAAAGATTTACCTCTGTATTAGTGTAAATAAATAAAAAAAAAATAAATAAAATAAATCCTTTCATTTCTTGCGTTTACAAAAAAAATAATATCCTATTAACAATAAATCACAACAATTTTAAAAGTATGTTTTAATAAAATCATCTCACATCCAGTTAAAACAAAAATATAAATTCTAATGTTATACGTATTAAAATATAAGAATTTATAATTCATATAAAATTAAATATATAGTATAATTAAATAAAATATAATATATTTACTACATAAAAAAAGAATATTTAATTCCTAAAATACTGCTAAAAAAGAATAAAATAATAATAATATGTTCTAAGTTTTAACTTATCAAATGATGCGTAAAGATTACTCATAGATGGCGTTATTAATCTATATATACACTATATATAACTCATCACGAAATCTCAAAAACTGCTGGACGTATAAATATGAAAATTTGCAGGGAGGTACTTTATAAATAGTATAGGTGCACTAAGAACGGATTTTGCGATTGGGCCGGATTAAGGTGGTCTAAGAGCTCTCGCAAGTTTGTATGAAAGTCCTTCATCTTTTGTGCTACAGACTTTAAATTTGGCAGGGAGGTAGTTAATATTTAGTATGGGTCTGCTAAGAACGAATTTGGCGACAGGGTCGCATTAAGGAGGTCTAAGGACTCTCACAAGTTTTTTTTTAATTTCTTCATTTTTTGTCCTAGAAACTTTAAATTTCCCAGGGAGGTAGTTTAAAGTTATTAGATGTTTGTTTAAGAAAGGATTTTGCGATTGGGCCGGATTGAGATGGTCTAAGGGCTATGGAAAGTTTGTATGAAAATCCTTCATTTTTTGTGCTAAAAACTTTAAATTTGATAGGGAGGTAATTAATAGTTTGTAATCGTTCGCTACGCGTATAAACATATTTTGCATCAGGGCCGGATTAAGGAGGTCTAAGGGCTCTCGCAAGTTTGTATGAAAGTCTTTAATTTTTTTATGCCACAAACTTAAAATTTAGCTGGAAGGTATTTAATAATCAGTAGACATCCGCAAAGAACGATTTTGCGACAGGGCCAGATTGAAAAGTGCAAGGGCTGTCGCAAGTTAGTATGAATGAAAGTCCTTCACCTTATGTACAACAAACTTAAAATTTTGTAGAGAGGTAGTTATTGTCAGTAGAAGACTTTTAAGAATGGGTTTTGAACAGGGCCTGATTAAGGTGGTTTAGGGACTCTCACAAGTTTGTATGCTGTTCCTCTATCTTTTCTGCTACAAACTTTAAAATTGGCAGGGAGGTAGTTAATTGTTAGTAAACGTCCGCTTAGAACAAATTTTGCGACGGGTCGAATCGAGGAGGTCTTAGGGCCATAGCAAGTTTGTGTGAAAGTCTTCATCTTTTGTGCTATGAACTTTAAATTTGGTACGAAGGTGGTTAATTGTTGATAAAAGTACGCTAAAAACGTTTTTTTTTTCTATAGGGCCGGTTTAAGGTGGTGTAAGGGTCTCATAAGTTTTTCGAAATACCTTCATTTTTTGTGCTAAAAGTTTCAAATTTCGCACTGAGTTAGATAACTTTTACGATACTACAAATCGGACACTCCATTCAAAGGATATTACGAATTTAAAAATAATAATAATAAAATAACGCGCAGCACAGCGGGCAATGGGGAGAGGGAGTGGGAGCCAAGAGCGGGGAGAGGTAGCCGCGCCGCTCAGGAGTATATCAACGATGGGTTCTGAAATAGCTGGAGTAATTTTTGTAAATTTTCAGGCAATCTACAGATCAACCGATTGCCAGTGATCGAATAAAGATTAGTAGCGATTAAAAAAATTAGCGCGGGCGAAGCCGCGGGTACTGCTAGTTAATTATAAGCATCCTAGTATTATTGAAATATTTTTTACTTTTGTTTCGACTATAATTTTATTGAAATACGTACAAATTATAATAAAAATATAAGTGAATTACAGTGATTGTTTTATTTTTATAGCCAAAAATTATTTTCAATTTTTGAGTTGGTTTTTTAAACATTATATTTAATTACAACTGAATAGCCAACTTTCTTCATTTTCATAACATTAATTGATGAATTAAAAAAAAAGGTAATTATTAACGTTACTTACTTTTAAATTATAGTTGGTTCAAATAATTATTATTAAACAAAAGTAGTATTATTACAAAACAATTATTTATTTGCCCGCAAATTGTCAAAGTTCTTTAACTTATTGGAAGGTTATGTTTATAAATTATTGAGCCAAGACTTTGTCAAGGAACTTGCATTTAGGTATACAACGCCCATAATTTTGCGATATTGATGCGCTCTAGTGTTATTTCGAGACAACTAGCTGTTTCATTTAAACTTTTACACAGTGTTTGGCAGTGTTTCACAATGTAACGCAGAGTCCCTCTGTGTTAAGTAAATGGAAAGCAAGCAATATCAGTGCTCTAATGGCCTGCTTTAAATAACAATAATTACTTAAAAATAAGTTTGAAGAGTCTTATCACAATAAAGAAGAGTTCCTTACAATAATATCTGATAATTATAATTATATCCTCTGATACTCATATTATCGTTCATGTTCATTTTAAATATATTGATATACAGTTCAAAGTAGTAATTATGTAGTAAGTTTCGAGCTAATATATGATATAAAACTTGTTAGGTCTGTTATAGTTTTATATAGCAACTTTAATTAAACACGAGTTTTTTTAGTCTGTACTCTGTCTGTGAGAGTGACGTATGAACAGCCGAAACGAAAACGAAAGAAAAGCCTCTTGTGCCGTTGTTATCTTCTATCATTTCTGAAGAATGGAGACAAACGGCCAGGCTAATGGGCTTAAATCTAGAAAGAAAGACAACGGTGATGGAAAAGATAATTTGTGGTAATTGTTCAATGTTCATTTACGGGTTACATGCAGCATCCATATAGGGTATCCAATGTGTCACACCTACGTGATGTCAAAGAATTGTACCTGAGAAATATGTGACCTAGCTGCAACGTCTTACCTTTGTTTGCGGAAAAGTCTTAGAATGTACCTTACACGAACTTTTATGTTGAACTTGTGTGAGAGTTAACTGTTACATTTTTTATGCGTAATATTTTCTCAAAACTAAGTGATGCGTTTGCAGGTCATCTATTCTAGAGGAAGTTCAAAACCAAGGTAATACAAAACTTCCTTCCAACAAGAATGTCTTAGTATTGGGCGATAATGAGACTGGTAAAACTACACTTATAGCTAAATTACAAGGAGTTGAAGATCCTAAGAAAGGATCTGCACTCGAATATGCTTACATAGATGTTAGAGACGAATATCGTGATGGTAAGTGCCATTCAATATCCACAACATATGTAAAAATATGAAACATTGAATTTTACAACAAAAATGACAAATGTGTGTATGTAAAACATAAACATGCAACTGAATAAACTTAATATGTAGTTAAATATTGAAAATGCATTATTCTTTTTTCTTGATTTATGCAGTGTTTACATTTCTGAAATTTAAATGAAATTTGTTAGAGCACACTATTATTGTTTTTGATCCATTTCTCTATGATTTCTTTTCATTTATTTTGTTTTAATAGTTTATATGTAATCAAAGTTATAGTCTTACTATGCATATTTAATAAAATTCAATAATACATTGCAAAAAGTATATAAATTTTCATAGGTATATTAATATTCATAATATAGTAGATATATTTATATAAATTTATTCTTGCAGACCATACTAGACTCAGTGTATGGGTATTAGATGGGGATCCAGGGCACACAAATCTCCTTAAGTTTGCTCTAAACGAGGAAACATTCCCACACACATTGGTCCTTCTCACTGTGGCTATGACAACGCCATGGGGTGTATTAGATCAGTTGCAAAGTTGGGCATCTGTGCTTGGCGATCATATAGATAAATTGGATCTCACACCTGGTAAGTTTTATTATTTTTTCAAGCTGTTATCAATAAGTTTTTAGTATGGTATGGTATGGACAGGCTGGTTTCCGCAACTGGATGACTATGCACCTATTTTGGGTGTGCGTTTAAGTATATAATTTGTGAAGTTTTTGTTTACATATACTAGTGGAATTACTATAATATGTATATTAACAATTCATGTACCGTGGCTACCTGATTTGCACCTAGGCCCACGTCTATAGACGGGGTATGGTATACGATGGGTTAATTACTGTTTTTTATAATATAGAATCTTAAAAAAAATTAAAGTAATATTTTTCTAATGAAATACAAAAATATAAAGTAGCCTATGTAAATTTTATAAAATATTTGAAATTGTATGAATTAATGAAAAGATTTCTTGCTCCTGGTATGCTATTTTATTTTTCTGCACTCCTTTTAGGTTAAAGTACCGGGGTTAGACCTGGAATTAAAACCTGTTTTACTTAGTTTCCTAATCAAGTTATCTTTAATCTACTATTTGGCCATACTAATACTGACCTTTTATTATTTTGTTTAACTAATGTTACTTTAATTTTTAGTAAAAGGAAACATTTTCCATTTATCACTTTTTGTGCTGTATTTGAAATTAACTTATTTTTACTTATTGCTATTTAAAAAAGTCCTATATGGGAAATTCTCAAAATTACGAAAGAATGCAGAATGCATACTTAATTATATCAGTATCAGCAATCTCATATTGATAACAATGAATAGAATGACTAATCAATACAAATTAACTTGAAATCATTAACATCCAATTTAATGACAGTTATTAATAGAAAAAAATTACGTAAATTTTGAATTACATACTACATACTATAATATATTTTTGTTGAATTTATTTGAAGCACATAAAAAATGTTTAATATGGAAACAAAACTTGCTGCAACGAAATTGGTATCATGGATAATGGTGATAAACTATTGATACAAAAATTAAACTCTCTTTAAATTATTTGTAAAATATCACTTTATCAAGAAAATCCCTTTAGACCTAAAAAACAAACAAACTAATGAGAAGACGGATTTACAAATTAAAAAATTTGTCCCACGCGTGAATCGAATCCGCGACCATAAATAATAAATATAATAATACCATTTACTATTGGTGTCATACAACATTTTCTCTTACAATAAAATGTTATTAAAGAGATGTGCATTCTATTATTATAGAAACGTTATCACAACAGTGTCAGGCATTGGCAGTGCATAAAGGTATCATTAATGCATCGCATGACTCAATGTCGCATCCTAATTGGATTCTAGTTTGATATTCTAGGGATATTTATTTCGAATTAAGTGTTTCATTTACTATAATGGCAACGCTAATGAAAATTTAATGACTTTAATGGATATTATCATTAATATCTGACCCGGATTAAGTAAATAACGATGTTAAAAGCAATGTAACCAAATATAAAGATAAAGATATCGTTTTTGTTTAGATTACGGCGAAATAAGAAATTATAAATGACGTTTTATTAAAAAAGAGAGCCTCGGTTATATTAGCGAGCGGTTCTTTATTTCCGGACCGAAGCGAGGGTAAATAGCTAGTTATATGAAATACTAGCTGTGCCCGCAACTTCATTCGCGTGGATGTCGAAACTTAATTAGTATTTTTTAGTGCGAAGCGCTGTTGGAGGATACCGATACAAATCATTTTTTTTATTTATGCTAGTGCTTCTTTATAAACAACATTAGCTAAGACTCCTATAAAACTCAAATATGGCTGGCAGGCATGGGCGAAGGTCATTCTTTCAAAGAAAATCTTGACACCGCGATTCAGAAAATGACGTTACACGCACAACACCATCTATCGAACAATACTGCACGCAGTTGATCTCTAGTTATAGTCCCGACTCCCGTCTAAGTTCGAATAGGTACTCGTAGATGACACTGTTTTAATATTTTACTTCGGAAACACTATTTTTTTTTATTAATTTACATTTTTTATAAGTGGTGAACTGATTACGATGAAACAAAAACCTTAATGTTACTTCAATTTACGCACATATTGTTGTATATAAAAGTTACGTGAAGTTGTGAGACCAAATGCACATAACCCTAATTTTACTTCTGGAATTTCTCTACTTCTTCTCTTTAAACTCAAATATCTTTTGATAGACTGAACCGATTGCAATGAAACAAAAACTAAATGTTACTTCAAGTTACGTTCAATGGTTGTGTATAAAAGTTATCTACATTGTTTTCGTACATTTTACGTGATGCCCGGATAAATAAACAGACAAACAGACAAAAATTCTAAAAATGCTGGAAATGGGTTCTATCGGTTATCCTTTAACACCCTGGCTATCTTTTTTGTAATTTTTTTTTATGTACAAAAACGACTTTTCTACAGTTTTATTATATGTATAGATGTAAAGAAGTAATTTTTAACAATACTACCAGTCGGGAAAATTGATGCCTCAGTATTATGATTGGACAAGTGTCATGTCTAATAAGAATGACATTAAAGCCCTATAATAATATAGCTAGTAAGTGTCTAAGAAATCGAATATTATATTGATCGAATCGAATATAATCGAAGAATAGAAAATCGAAACAAACGGAATAAGGCCAAACTAAAAGTTTTACTACGGGTCTTTGATGAGTTTCAACGTCCGCCTTCTGCCTACAAATCAGCTTGATTACACCAAATTATTGTATTGTCTTCAATTACATTTACTCGAAATCGATACGAGAATTAAAACTAGGTTAAAATGAACTTTCTACAGTTTACATACTAATTTATTTTGTTACTTATTTACAAGTAGAGTAAAAATGTGTGGTAAAATGAAAATCAGCATATTGAAAACATCATGAAACATGACACTGTTAGCGGATGCTTAAAGCTTATGCATAGAATTTTAAGTTCACTGCTAATGTTTATTTACTCTCGTGACTCACGTGTTACGTCAGTGTCGCGTAATATACTATAGTGGTCAGGTCACATGAACAGGTTTATGCGGATTCACACGATTGGTTTATCATTTTATAGTCAAGGTGTGCTTTGGAATTTGAATATATATTTATTTACGAGGTCATCTCTTAAATCGATTTATGTTTATTATAAACATAACAGAAATCTTAAATGCATTTTTTCATGTACTACATTCTTTTTTTTTCGTGAAGCAAACACAAAAGTTTTGCGTATACGTAGGATGAGAATTAAGGATTCATTTTTCGATAATTAGGATCCTTAAAAACCTCAATAAAAGACTAAATTTTGTATGGAAGCTTATTGTTTTTAAACTGATCGATCATATATTTTTGTGGAATCGTAATTCTTCCAGTCTACTGAAAGTCCAGTCAAAATCTGTCCAGCTGTTTCTTAGATTAGCCAGAACGAAAAGACAACAAAAAATTTGGTTTTCAATAGTTATATAGGGAAGCACGATTTGTGTACTGATGCGATTTAGAAATTTCATTCCACTTATAAGAAGCAATATCACCTAATTCAATTCAATTCGTTGCTAGGATTGCCGCGTGGCCACAATTTTTCCACATTGGCAAAGTAAACAAAGCTCATTAAATAAAGTACAAATCCCACTGCTTTATCCATTAATTATATCTTTACTAGCGACTCGCCCTCGCTCCCTACCAAATTTGAAGTTTGTAGCACAAAAAATGTAAAACTTTCATACAAACTTGCAAGAACCTCCTTAATGCAGCCCTGTCGCTACACCTATAACATAATCTAATAATACTAAAATCGGAAATGCTAATATTTTCTACCTGCGCTTCACGTGAAATGCCTGTAATATCGCCTTACGATGCTACAGTGAACATAGTCTGCTAATATCCTTTTACATAGCATTAATTCCGTAGTCTGTGAGATTTTAGTAAATTGCAAAGACTAAAAGTGGAATTAGGGCCTGAGGCTTGAGAGGGTCGCTATTTATAAATAAGTGACTATACTTGCTTTCGAAATAAGTGAATGTTTATCTACTAATCTATACTAATATTATAAAGCTGAAGAGTTTGTTTGTTTGGTTGAACGCGCTAATCTCAGGAATGACCGGTCCGATTTGAAAAATTATTTTTGTGTTGGATAGTCCGTTTATCGAGAAAGGCTATTGGTTATATTACATCATGCAACGACCAATAGGAGCGTAGCATCAATGAAAAAAAATTGAGAAAAACGGGAGTTATTTGGTTTCCAGCTTTTAGAACGCGCGCGAAGCCGCGGGAAAGGCTTGTAAATATATAAACGCGACACAAGATCGTATGAAACAGTTTTTTTTAATTTTACCCAATCAATGAACTATTGTCGTAGGAAATGTGATAGAAGGGCCGTCGAGGGTACAAAGCGCGGAAAGGAAAGTAATATTAAATAAGGGAAAATAATATTAGGGTGACTTTGTTATCACAAAAGTGAAATAAAAAGGGAAAACCTATAAACGTTTAAATTTAAAAGCTATAACAGTAACATTCTACAATTTATTGTTTTTTTAGTGATTCTACTTCACGGGAATTAAAATCTGCCCAGGAAATTTCTAGTGATACGGTCAAAGATTGTAAAAACTATATATTTGGTCTCGGTATCTATAATAATAATCATTTCAATGCAATTTCACGAAAAAATAATGATGTAAAGACTCAACGTGAAAAAAGTGAGAATCCTATTATATTATGTACTTATACATTTTTCTTATACCGCTACGAATATTTTATTTAACATTGGCTGACCCAAAAAAAAACTTATAAATTGTTTATTATCTTTAAGTTAATCCATCTAAATTATAAAAAACTTATTAGGACTTAGGAGTAATAAATGCGGGTATATTTTGAAAATTGCTCCATCCGTTTCTACATAAGCAATGCAATTATAAATTCTGTCATATTATTCTAAAGAGGCTTCAATTTGGCAGTGGTTTTCTTATAATCATCGAAAAATCGATATGCGTCTTCTTCACTTGAGCGTTTTCCAACCCAGCTACTACGCAGGTCACAGAATTATGAATGGAATGGAATAAACTACAATATAAGTTTTTTTTTTTTGAATAACTTAATTACTCGTAATTTTTTATTTTGCTTAATTTTCCATCGAAGAATATGGTAATATGATATTTGAACAGCAACGCTACACCAAAATGTTCCGCTACCGTTTTTTTTTTTTGCGATAGAATAGTTGTTAAATATTTTTTCTTAACAATTTTTTCATTGTATATCATTCAGCAAAATTTAAGTTTATTAGACCAAGACGAACACATAAAAGTGTATAAGAACATAGGTACATCTCTTTAGTCATAATTTTTTAAATTTAATAGATTTTTTTATTAATTTTGACTAATTTCAAGATTGTACAAGTCGTATAGTTATTAAAATACTGCATATTTGCTGCCATTTTAAGTGACTCGTGTAATATATTCGTGAAAGCAACAGACTGTAAAAATTCTTACATCTAAAATTTAAGTGTGTCAAATCCAGTTATCGTGTGCCGAAGCCGTACTTATTTAATCATTACTAAGACAGTTCTATAAATTCGAATACACGTCTTCCAAATAATTTTATTTAGATACGCACAGAAATTACACAACCATGTCGCAAATTAAAACTCAATCAACTTTTAATAATATTCATACTATAAAATATATATATGTTACTGTAAAAGCCCGAATATTGGTAAAACTTAGGTTCTACCAGTAAATCTTAAGGTTTACCAACACGAGTCGGTAAATGTAAGAATATGTAAAGAAGAAACGATTTGATCGGACTTTTACCATTATAATTTAGTACATGCTAGGTTTTACCAGTAACGGTTGGTAAATGTTGGTTTTGGAAATAAAACAATGCATACTTCTTAATTCTTTGCCACGATTTCGTCCATTAATTCATAAAATCTATGGTTTACACTTATTTTCATTAAAAATTACTTCCAGACACTAAAAATGCAAACATAAAACAATTCAAACTCGCTTTTTGTTTATAAATTACTTTTAGACTTAGAAAACACAAACAGGAATTGAATTAAAGTTTTAACGTGTCAAACGATTGAGTAAGGCGAGCGTAGACGGTAGAGGGAGATGGAACGAGTAGCGAAAGGCTGCAGAATGCCACGAGTACAAGGCCATACGCCGAACACGTATTGTTTATCTCAACATTTACCGTGTCTTTGAGGTAAATCTTAAGATTTACTATGTGAATAGTGGTAAAAGTCCGAAATAAACGTTGATCATAGAACGGTTCGGACTTTTACCATTAAGGGGTTGTACATCTTAAGATTTACTTGAAAATCTTAGGATTTACCGTCGTTCGGGCTTTTACAGTAACATATATATGTAAATAAAAGATGAAATATTTCTATCACGTAAATTATTTCTACCAAGTATAAAAATGGAATTTATTATCTGTACATATAATAAAATTGCGAGTTGAATCTGTGTATTCATTATTTTCGGAATATCTTATTGAAATGATCAATATCATCGCCTTTTATTGCGGGAATATATTTCGTCTTTGACGAATGTATATGAACATACGTATCCTATATCTAATAACAAATAGTATACATATAAAGTTAGCACTCAATCCACTGCGAAGCAAGTAGAAAAAGGGCATTATACGAGTAACGAGAGCTGAGTAGCCGTTAATAGGTTTTATTAGAACTGATGAGTCAATTCCCTAATGACGTGTACCACAGAGTACGAAAACACATGTTTATTCCATTTTCGTGTCGTATGTTTGTCAACATATATAATAAAATGGGCAAAAAACGCTTATGCGACGTGACTGCATTTTAAATTCCGTATCTTCAAGTCGCCCACGAAACTTAAGGGTGTGCTTTACACTATTTGACTATGGAACCCCATAAAAATTAAAATAATCAAAATAGGTATTTTTTTTATCATTTTACATATTACTCGTGTTGGTAATAAAAGAGGTAAACTGTTGCCAAATTCAATTCGAAATTCCAGTCACGGTTCGTTCCTTCGTTTTCTAGTACGTTTTAGTGCGGGGGCGTTTCTAAGGCGTAGGTATTACTTTTCCTTACGATATGGATTTTTCCGTCGAAGCTCTACGCGCGATGCGACATTAAAGTTTGATTCAGATATTTTATTCGAGTTACACAAACTTTATTGCAAAACCAGATGGAAGCAATGATTTATATTCGATTAAGTTTAATAATGCAAACGATTTTGTTTTTTATGAGATTGTTATTATAAAGATGAACTAAGTAGTGTCAGTCTGAGCTTCTATTACCTTCAGATATTGTATACTATTAAACGAACGATATTTGTAATCCACTTTCTTAAAAACGGCTCTAACGATCTTGAAGAAACTTGAAATGTAGCAGTCTAATATCTGGGAAAATTTGTTTTCTGTTTTTTTTTTGCAAGATTCTCTTAGTTCAGGTCACAGACTTGATTTGGAGAGAATCTCGGTCACACAATTACTTTAATTGAAATTAGTATACCTACCTGGCGTAATATCCTAAAAAATTACTAAGAAATTCATTTATTCATAAGTTCTTTCTTTTTTATATTTTTTCACAGAACAAAGGCTACAAAGCGAAAAGCAGCAAGTTCAAAAATGGCAAAGGTATACAGAACCAGGCGACGAATTGGAGCCGACGGCCTCGTCGCCCATGAAGCGTTCGTCGAGGAATCTCTCCGACGAATTAGATAGCGACGACGAAGACAATGCCCTACCAGAGGCCGTTCTCACAACCAATCTAGGATTGGACATAGTTGTTGTTGCTACAAAGGTTTGTGTTTGTGCTATAACGTTTAGTATGGGTTTTCTGAGATAAGATATTTTCGTTTAACTGTGTTCCTATATCGATACCTTAATTCGCAATTCGGCTAACTCCGTTAACGTGAACTTTTTAAGGGGCCACTAAAATTGTCATTATTTCAATAATAGATAAGTGTATCAAACTCGTACAACATGATTTTTTTAGATTAATTAAGAATATTAATTATAAACAAAATATTGTTCCGAATTTATAATAAGTATTATTGTATTTCTTGATTTTGGTAGCCTTTGAAAAAAATATTGAAAAGGAGTTAACCGATTTCCGAAATAAGGTATCGATATGTTGACTTGGATAACCAGCTATCATCATACCAAATATCAATTAAATCTGTTCAGTAGTTTTCTTCGGTAGTAGGATTTCTAAAAACAATAGCTTCGGCCTGTGTAGCGATAATAAAAAGTAATGATTTTCGAAAAAATATTCAATGTACAGATTTGACTCTGTTAGTATTATATTATATACTAGCGACCCACCCTCGCTTCGCTCTGGTTCGTCCCGTGAAAGTGAAAGTGGCAGTCCTGTCAAAATCGGTCCAGCCGCTTCAGTGATTAGCCGGAATAAACAGACTGACAGACAAAATTTTGAAAATTGGTTTTTTGTTGTTAGTTGTTATATATATTTAGTGAAACGCTGTCAATTTGAAGTTAAAAGAAGACACTTCAATTTTATTTATATGTATAGATACGTATAACACTCGTTTGATAAGTCCGATTTTTACCAACACTTTAGTGCACTTTCGTCTTAATAAAATTATTTTGTATGATGTATGATATTGATTTCTCTGAGTATTTGATCCACTTTCCTATAGGAAGGGAAAACTATTTTATATATTACTAGCTGTACCCGCGGCTTCGCTCGCGTTCATTTTTTTAATTGCTAATCAACCTCATTGGGTTGATCTGTAGGAAAAAAAAATTGTCTAAAAAATAAAAAATAAAAATTTAGGGGTGGACTACCCTTAACATTTAGGGGGATGAAAAATAGATGTTGGCCGATTCTCAGACCTACTCAATATGCTCACAAAATTTCATGAGAATCGGTCAAGCCGTTTCGGAGGAGTTCAAGTTCGAACCCCGTGACACGAGAATTTTATATATAAGATATATAATAGATAGGCGAGTGTGATTGTATAAAATATTTTTGTCCGGCCAATTTAGAATAGCTTCTACATTTGCCAAAGTTTGTTTCAAATTCAAAACTTTAGCCTCCAAAAGGTACATAGCTATAATTTATCTTTCTGTCATAAAATATAATTTTATTTAAAAACCTATAAAAACATTATTTTTTTAATATTTCATTGAAATTTAGTATAAAACACGATAATTCCGCAGACTGACTACATGAGCACGTTAGAAAAGGAGCACGATTACCGCGATGAGCATTTCGACTTCATGCAGCAGTGGATCAGACGCTTCTGCCTCAGATACGGGGCGGCTCTCTTCTACACCAGCGCGAAGGAGGACAAAAACTGTGACCTCCTGTACAAGTACCTCACGCACCGGATATACGGCCTGCCCTTCAGGACTCCGGCACTCATTGTGGAGAAAGATGCAGTCCTTATGTAAGTAAGGTTTAAATGAAACTGCGACTACCCTCGTTTCGCGTGCCCTTGTGCCTGGATACGTTTTAACGATTAGTATAGATTTCAATTTATCGACTTTTTACCTGTCATCTATTGATAAAAACTGCATTAAAATCGTACGATTTTAAAGATCTAAGCGTACCAACGCTGGAAGCGACTTTGTTTTATACTATATATAGAATTTCAGATTTATTTATTGCTGACTACAAAAATTATTAATTTTTAAAGATCTAAGCGTACCAACGCTGGAAGCGACTTTGTTTTATACTATATATAGAATTTCAGATTTATTTATTGCTGACTACAAAAATTATTAATCTCTGAGATTAACCACTTGTAACTTATAATGTTAAGATCTCATTTGCTCTATACAGTAAAGATACGTAATAAAATAACCAAAATAAAAAGTTTATATCACTTATATTATTCTTACAGACCTGCTGGTTGGGATAGCATGAAGAAAATTAGTATATTATATGAAAATATGCAGACTTGCAAACCCGATGATTACTACAGAGACGTCATCGTGCAGCCGGCGACGAGGAAGGTATGGACTGCTTACTACTAGTAATACTAATATATTTTTAATAATAGTTTTAGTTTTTACAAGACAGTGGTAGCCCAGCGGCAACGCGCTCGCTTGGACAACCGAGTGATGCGGGTTCAAATCCGGGTTTCGCGCCTCTGATATTTTCATCTGCGAATCATTTCTATCAATATCGTGAGGAAACCTGTATGTCTGAGAAAACCTAGCAAGTTTTCGAAAGACATGTGAAGTCCGCCAAAACGCACTAGGCCAGCGCGGTGGACTATGCTGATGATGATAAATATTTTTGTATAAAGTTCTCAAAAATTAAATTAAAAAAAGTAAAATTTGAATTTAAAATAAGGCTAACTCTTCCCCGTCTCTGAGCGGCTGGTACTATGGACTTATTTTTTTCGTTTCATCGAGTTTGAAATCACAACGATTCTAAAGAAGTTTCACTTCAATAACAATATCTAAACCCGCCTCCATAACAACAGAGCGGCGGTCACCGTGAAGCGGAGGTGTCAGCGGAGGACGAGCAAGCGTTCTTACAGCGGCAGCTGGCAGCCCTGCAGGCGGGCACGCCCGCGCCCCGCGCGGATTCGCCCCTACGCACTGCACAGCGGACTACTGCACAGGTACTGATACTGGTAGCTGCACAGGTGTTACTGGGTGTTGCACAGGTGTTACTGGTTGCTGCACAAGTGTCACTGGGTGTTGCACAGGTGTCACTGGGTGTTGCACAGGTGTAACATGTTGCTGCACAGGTGTCACTGGGTGTTACACAGGTGTTCCTTGTTGCTGCACAAGTCTTACTATTTAGTGCATCGCTCAGGTGTTACTGGCTACAGTTCTCGAGACGTAAGCTCAGCTTTGCATTTGTGTGAGAGATAGCTAAAAGCCAATAGCCGCGCATCAAAAAACAGTTAAAACGGGTTTAAACCAAGCTCGCAACGCGCTTCACCTTCAGCCGTACCCATCCGTACATTGCACGCACACAAATGCAAAGCTGAGCTTATGGCGCGAGGACGGTACTATAGTTAATTGAAGACTTGAATGGATGAAGGTGATATGTCCCATTTTCAAATGTTCGCTGTTTTATGCATAGATGCCTATGTTATGGGATGTATAAACTCAAACAGATTTAAATCTTAAAACAGTTATATTTTTATGACTAGTATATTTCAATTCATGCGACATACCACTTTCACCCATTCATGTCTTCAATTACCTGAAGGTAAAAGGCGTTAATTGTGATAAATATTGCTCATATAAACTATCGCTAGGTGTCTTGTATGTTTGTTTATAATGTATTGGTTTTTAAACGCTCAAAATCTAGTAACTGGATAATTCTATCTAAAAATCTCATAATTGATAGTACAATTAATTTTTTAAACAATTCCATTCCAGCTGGACGGCGCGAAGATCGGCATGGGTCCCAACACGCCCGGCAACGAGGGCGTGCTAGCGAACTTCTTCAACTCGCTGCTGTACAAGAAGACGGGGTCCCCCGGTCGCGTCGACCCGCCCGCCGCCGCCGCCCGGTCGGATGCCGCCGCCGAGCTGGACCGCCTCACGCGCGCTAAGCGCCCCCCGCTAGATCTCAACTCCTCAGAGTGCTAGCGCACAGGTGATTTACTCTTGTATAGCTATGCCGCCCTGGTACTTATTGATACTGTGAGTTTGTTTAGTTTTGTTATGGCGCCCTTGTATTTAGCGTTGAAGTTACACTATACTTTGTCCATTTTGTTAATGGTTTTTTGACAGCTCTCATGCCCACGAAGTTTCGTATTTAATGGTTAGCCATTAAAGTTAAAATGTCATACCCATTAATATTGTACTTCATGGACGGGCACCTCCCCCTTATTGCTGTGCCACACATAACGATTACTACGATTGTGCCACAGATTACAAATAATCGATAGAAATCAATGCTAATATGTAAATAAAGTGTAATATGTTATTTAATTAGGAAGACAAAAAAATTTTAAGATTTAAAACAATAAATTAAAATATTAAAGTTAATAGTAAAGTTTTACTTTCTTCTTAGTATAAGGCATACATACAAATGAAACAACTAAAATAGTTTAATTAACCTTTTATTAACATGATTCGTCAAAATCATCATTTATATTAGATTTGTCCGATGAGGAGTCTTCAGTTATATTAATTATTAACTCTTGTGTGCATAAATTATCAAAATATGCAATGTCACGGCCCGAATCTCATTATGATTCTCTTGATTTTTACGATAATAATATTTATATTCATATCAATAAATATAAAAATAAATATTATTTTATACTTAAAAAAATAAGAGAAATCGATTATTACGTCCTTTTGTCATCACTATAACTTGTCAGTCAGCGAGCTGTCAAAAAACCATTAACAAAATGGACAAACTATAAACGGTCTGAACTCCTCCGAGTGTTAGCACACAGGTGATTAGCTCTTGTCTAGATATGGCGCCCTGGTACTTTTCGATACTGTGACTTTGTTTAGTTTGGATTAGGCGCCCTGGTACCAAGCGCCCCCCGCTCGACATCAACTCCTCCGAGTGCTAGCGCACAGGTGATTAGCTCTTGTCCAGATATGGCGCCCTGGTACTTATCGTTGAATTGACACTAACGATCTTAACTTCTCCGAGTGCTTAGTGCACTGGAGACTTGCTCTTATATACCTATGCCGCCCTGGTACTTGTTGAGAGCGTTATACTAGCGATCCTATCTTGTCTGAGTGTTAATTTGTTTGTTTATTTGGTTGAACGCGCTAATCTAAGGAACTACTGGTTCGATTTGAAAAATTATTTTTGTGTTGGATAGTCCGTTTAGCGAGAAAGGCTATAGGCTATATTACATCACGCTACGACCAATAGGAGTGGAGCGTCAATGGAAAATGTTGCAAAAACGGCGGGCGTTAGTTCTGCGCGGTAGCGTACCGCGCAACTCAGAATGAATTTGGTTTCCGGTCTTTAGAACGAGTGCGAAGCCGCGGGAAATGCTAGCTAACAATAAATAGGCTGATAATATCTATTTAACAAATCAAATTTTATCATTCCAGGTACATAATTAGTATATCGAGCGCGGGGTCGCACGTCTCACGTAACACCGCTGGCTTGTACTTGTTGCTGTTGCAACGGACATTTATTTATTAATCGTCGCTTTACCCGAAACATTCGAAACGGAGATCTAGAACATTCGAGCACCCACCATATTCCAAAACTGTTGGGCTCCAAGTTTCTAGAAATTTCGAGAACGTTAGAGATTAATTCGGGACGTCGCTTCAGAATGGCTAAGTGTGAGTCGCGGTTCTTAGGTATTCCGGCAAACGTACGGTAAGGCTAACAGCAGTGTGATGTACTTTGTAAAGAATTAATGTATTGTACTAAAGTAACGGAGAGTGACATTTTTTTCATATAAAAATAATAGTTAAATACGTTTACACCAGTTTGTCTATAACGTGGCAGCCTTTTAGTGGGAAAAATGTCGCTATCACGAGCTATAGTACATTTCCAGTATGCTACAGTGAAACGGAACGAGTTGTAATCATTTCCTAAATAATAATTTTTTACTGGTTTTATGATATTAAGTATTTATTTAGTTAGCTTATGTTTGAACTTCGTGATTAATTAAAATGGCGGCCTGCTGCAGTGCGGCCGTTTGGTTTCATGTTTTATATCATAAGTTGGTGAATATTCGAATTCGTCTTGAGATTACTACACATGTTTATATAGAATTGAGACTGTAATGAATTTAAAATTGTTTTTGTCTGTAAAGGGGCCATTAATTTATTACGTAAGACTATTTTCGCTAGTTTTAACCCCCTCCCCCTATTATAAGAAAAAATAAGAATAGATCGACCCCCTCCTAAGAGTCTAAAAGAAAAAACGAATACACGTTTGGTTTATTTTAATGTTTATTTTTCAAAGTAACAATTTTTTGAAATGTTTATTTGTAATTTTAAAGGTACACTACCTTTCGCTCGGTTGCCCGCGCTTTTTCAAAGTATATTATTAACTTTGCGCATTTTTTGATCTTACGTAAGAACTATCAAGACTCCCTCCCACCCCCTCGTAAGAAAACATAAGACATGGTCAACCCCCCTACCCCCCTTAATTGTCTTACGTAATAAATGAATGGCCCCAAAGAGGTTTGTAAGTGTGCCCGATTCTATATAAGGTGTTTGTCAAATTTGTGATCTTCTATGAAGACTGGCAGTCATAGGGGAGGTAAAGCACAATATTAATATTGTACAAATCATTGTCATCTATAATAGTTAGCAATTATGACATTGATACTTCATTCTGGAAACCGTTTAAACTAATAGTATGGAGATTTTGTTGAATTTACTTGCTACTGTTTAGTTTTTTTTTATTTTATTAATAATATGCAGGGATTGAAAGTGATTTTTTGTTAAAATTAATGGATTGTAACATTATAGAGAAAAGCAATGGCAGGTAAAAAATTGTAATATAAATATATATAATATCAACATTTGCTCACAATTTCCATAAAATGTAACTCACATTGTCCACTCTATGCATCTTCATTGATACATAAGCATTAAAAAAACTCTTTAAACTTCATTTTTGACATAACTCAATTTCTACACTAAAAAAAATAAAAAGCTTATGATATCTTTAAGGTTATATTAGAGTGGATAAGACTTAATAATTTTTTAATGGTGACCTTTATGTTTTGTAACAAAATTAATTTATTATCAACATATTCCCTGTGAGATGATGTATTTATATGAAGCGTGTAATATTTAATTGGTTTATGTTCACTTTTGGTGCAATACAGAACATTCCAAACGTGGTTTGGTGCTTATTATTATAGTAAATTATCAAAAAAAATACATGAAGTTTCATTTACTCTTGCCCAAAGCTCTCTCCGGTGAACTAAAGGTCACTATTATCAAATCATTCGAAGTACTTAACTTCTAATACTAAACGCGAAATATACAAGGGCATAGCTAGTTCGCATCATTTAGTACGTACAATACAGTGATTTGTATAACTTATTAACTTAGTCTAATTTTATTTTATTGGCCTTCTTAGTTCAGGCACAATTTATGCTGTTTATTCTCTAGGCAGCTATCTTCACGTTGTTTAAATTTCTACCTAGTAATCAAAATTGTAAGTTTAATATTAGATATCACATGATTAATAAAAAATATTGTATACTTAATAAAAATGATAAATCATTTGTTTGTATGAAATGAGGATTTGGTGAAGAGAAGTATATTTTTATAAAGAGGGATAAATGTTAAGTGGCTAAAGTGCATAATTAAAATTTTACTTTTAATCTATCATTCATTTAAAATGACAATCTTTTTGTATAAATGGCCAAAACTAAGGCTGTATATATTATGTATGTATCTTTATATTGTTTTAAAGTATGACAACGTAACGAAATAGACTAGAGTTAATGTTGTAAAAATATGGATATGTTTCAGTAATTAAACAGATTGTTAAGAGATTGATAAATTGAATTTACTAACTATCCATATTTTTACATTTTCAATATATGTGTATGAATATTTCTATGTACCTTATTTGTCGAATATTACAGTAAGCCGGGATATATTGCATAAATAAGACAACTTCGTATAATAACAAATATTTACCCTACACTAAGTTACTAATATTGATTTTATAAAATTATTTTGCTCATTTAGATTATCGCTTCATTATATGAACTAGTCAATGATACATTGATTATTTATAAATATTTCATATATTTTTTTTGTGTCCTGTGATATCATTTTTATAGAACAAAATAGTATTTTTTTTATTTGCACGTTCGTGTTAGCCACGTAACATCCTCATATCGTATTTCGATTATAATCAAACATGTAAATTCGCTCTATTTAATTATAATGTATGAGTTGGTATTCTTATTCCATTAAGAAAAAAAATGACATCTACAGATAACAGTATTTCTTAATATTTATTAATCTATTCTAACATTTTATTATTCACACCGGCATCAAAAAGCTATCCACAGCGGCACAAAGGCTTCCACTATCTTTTTATTATTTTATTACATAATATTATTTATTGATAAAGGCATAGTGATTTACTATTAGATTCTCATTCGATAGTTATACGCTTTCAATAGTATAGATTATATGGAGCAACCCTTTTTGTTTTTTACGCGATAATTTTAATTAAATTTTAGTGAAATATGAAGACATAATAAAATTATTAAATTGTATGTATTGAGTGTGTAAATTATATGTAGAAATACGCGGAAATACCTACAATAGATACCAATAAGTCGCCAACTTATAAAGGCCTTAGTATTCAAAAGCAAACCTATACGAATATTACATAAATATAGATAATTAATTGACTAATAAATACTAATTAATTTTAATATTTACATTAAAATATAACTAAAATAAAGATAATCCATTCCGTACTGGTGACATTTTTATATGTTTTCCATCTTACAATTTGGGTTTTGATTTTGTAAGTCTAACATACCACACACTCAACTCTGTACGTAATTTTACAGATGTTACGAAGTGTTAATTTAAAGCCTATAGTTACTATTTCTAAGCTTATTGGCGACTGTTGTACAAGTTATAATTATAAATATTTTAAATAAAGAAAATAGCACGGAATCTGTTCAACTATGTGTTTTATTGATTAGTTATAATAACCTTTAGGTTAGGTAATAGTTATAAAGCTGATGTTTAATTTATTAATATTCAGATCAAAATTGAACAGCGCGGTACAGAGTAGGTACTTGTATTTTAAAATTGATTTTTTTCTATGATCTTATTACTGTATTTATTTTCACTATACCTACAAAACCCTAAACAGCTGCTAATTTTTATAGACGTAGTCTTCTCAAACTAATGTCTTTCTAAATATATTTTTTTATAAATAAAGTAGCTAACTACTTTCAAACTGGACTGAGATTGGTAAAGTATAAAGCTATAATATAATATATGCTCGAGGGAAGTACCTAAAGATAAACTACTCACTTTCTTTCTATCCAAAAAACAGTGGGACGCAAGACATGGAAGCTATATAAAAAGTATTATTTTTTGTTTAATCAGTTGTTTCCTTTTTTTGTGAAACACCTTTATAATGTTTAAAAAAAAAAAAGCATTTAAGATTGGCGCCAAATTTATTAACTGTGGTGACCGTACAATAGCAATCATATTAATATTGTATATCGAACATTATTATATTAAATAGTTAAAAATTAAAACACCATAAATATAATGTATTTTATCATAATCGAATAAATCTCTAATTTGATAGAATTTATTATTGATTGAAATCTTTTGTGTTTGCGGACATAACTATAACACGTCATTTTTTTATTTTGTTGTTGTCAAAATCAAATTGTCATTAGTTTTCATTGTAGTGATTTGGCCAGAGGAGTGAAGTGCTATAAAACAATGTGACGGTGATATATTATAGTAAGAACAGAATTAATCCTTTAAAATTGGCCTTTTTACTGTAACGTTGAGATTATAATGTGATAAGTGAAAACAAAAGTAACTAGTGAAATTCTAATACGTGATATTCTAATCTAATATTAGTAAAAAAAAGTGAACACTTATTTTCTTTTGTGGTGTTATGATAGTTTTGTGTTAAAAGTGGCGGGTGAAAATATGGGGCAAACTTCTAGCTCTCTTCGGAGTAAAGGAAGCCGGAGATCCTTTAGAAGTTTTGTCAGGCGATCAAAATTGAATAAATCCAACTTAAGCCATACATTCAGTTTGCCGCCATCAGAAGAATATCCTGAATTAATGAATGTGAATACAGCAACCGAGGAGCAGCTTATGACTCTACCAGGGGTGTCAAGGCAGCTGGCTCAAGAAATCGTACGACATCGGCAAATGATTGGAAGGTTTAAACGCGTTGACGACCTTGCTTTAGTCTCAGGTAACAATTTTTTCTTCGTTTTTCTACAAAAACGTAAAAAGTATATGCAAATACAGTAAAAAAAAATTAAAGTATTATGCAATAGCTTTTTTGTGTCGATATTACATATAAGTAGTTATAGTTATTTATAAGAATACTTCCATAACTTCAATCCTTCACTAACAACAATCTTGTAATCTTTTTTAATTTCGTAGGTATTGGTGCTGAGAAATTAGAGTTGCTTAGACCAGAGATATGTACAAACTCAAAAAGAGGGATATCTAGAGCTAGCTCTTGTACATATTCATTAGATAGTATTAGATCTTCATCAGAAAACAAATTATGTTCAGTGAATTCATCTAGTGTGTTCCAATTACAATGTGTACCTGGCTTAAACCAAGAAATAGCTGCAAATATTGTAGATTACAGAAATAAGAAGGGTCCATTCAAATCTCTTGATGATTTAATAAAAGTAAGAGGTATGGATATTATTAGACTTGGTACTATTAAGCCACATTTAAGCTTAGAGCTACGGAAGAGTGAGAGTGTTCAACATTTGACAAATGGTCATGTCAATGGATGGAGGGATCCTTCAATAAATGAATCTATGATAAGTGAACCAAAAACACCTAAAAGTCCACATAGAAAGTCTATATCTATGCCTGGCAAGTTTCCTATAACTTTACCAAATGGTTTCGCAGCTGCACCAGTTAATGATATTTTAGATCTACTTTCTGCTTACTCTCATAGACCTATAGTTGAAGAAGTATTCACATATGAGCGAAATGGAGTGAGATGTTGTCGTCTAGCTTCATGGAACCTTCATCAACTTAGTATAGATAAGATAACAAATCCGGGAGTAAGGGAAGTCATATGCCGGACTATTTTGGAATATAAGTAAGTCTTATCATATAATTGCTTCTCACAGTAATCTCGGATTTCTTAGTTACTAAGTAAGATATTGAAAATAATCACAGTAATTATGATAATTCAGGCAAGAGGCACAATAGATTTTTTAATCAAACAAATTAGAAAAAATATTTTTTGTGTTTAGAAACAAAAAATGTCATTGTTCTTGTCTCTATTAAAAACTAATTTATAAATTATTTTTTGATTAAATACATATTATATATATATATATATATATATATATATATATATATGTAATGTCACAAACTGTTGTAAGCTGTGAAGTAGGAAGTGATTTTAATCTATACTAATATTATAAAGTTGACAAGTTTGTTTGCTTGTTTGGTTGACTGCGCTAATCTCAAGAACTACTGGACCGAATAGAAAAATTCTTTTTGTGTTGGATAGTCCTTAACGAGGAAGGCTATAGGTTATATTACATCACTCTACGACCAATAGGAGCGGAGCATCAATGAAAAATGTTTGCAAAAGGGAGAAAAACATTTCTTTTGATTTTCAGCCTTTAGAACGTGATTCATATTTAAAAAATGTATGTATTTAAAGTTATATATGTGTAGTATATCAACTAACATAACACAAGCCTCATAGCTTACCATGGAACTAGATGGTGTTTTGTATCAATTTCCCCACATAAATATTTATTTGTGCTTATGTTGACTTTTTAATACAGGTTATCAATAATAGCCATTCAAGATGTCATAGAAGCGAGAGCTTTGCAGATGATATGTGATGAGTTGAATTCTCCTGCATTAAGAAGAGTTAGAGAGTGGAGGTGTAACAGTCACACTTGGCACTGTTGCTATCTGGGAAATGGCAAAGAGTAAGTGGACTATTTTTGTTTTTTTTTTGTACACTTAAGTTTTCATATATTCAAGTTTACTAAGTTTTGTGCACTAGTGATACAGCCTTGCTTGACTTTAGACTTAATTAATTGTTTGTTCTTTACTTATTTGTGTGTACTACCTACATAGTTTAATGTGTCAATTGTACAGTGTCAGTTGTATCTGTGGGAGAAAATAAATAAATTATTATTATTATATATTATTGTATAACGAAACTGATACATATTAGGATGCTTTATCTGCCGAAGAAATTGCATAACTGATTTAGATTAGAATGTATTAGTTAGTACTGTATTAGTTAAATATAAAAGTTTATTGTTTATCGTTTTAAAACGTCGTTTTATATGAAACGTGGAAAACATAGAAAATGAATGAGTTGTTCTCTCAATTTGACATTGCAAATTCTTCCTCGTGCCCTTTCACGTGTTCTACGAAGGAAAACAATATCGATGTAACAACGCGGAATCCGCTTAAAACGTAACTCGCCTTTACGGCTTAATTCTCGAACAGTTATGACGAGCTTGACATCAAAGTACCAATGTAGTCATAAAAATATAATATATCCAAGTAAATTACAACCTTATTTAAAGTAGTAATCAGTTTTCTAGTATACTAGAGATTTACACTGGTTTCGCTCCCTTGCGTCCCCAAGTACAAGTTACGGGATAAATATATGTATATAGAAAATATGAATTAGATTGCTTTAACCATGTAGATTTTAATTTTATTATTAGTGATGTTTGTCGACTTTATATATATTATTAAATAAATAATAAATAAATATGTTGGGACATTTACACACAGCACTATCTTGTTCCACGATAAGGTACGAGCCTTGTGTTATGGATACTAGATGGTTGATATACTACACATATGTAAGTTTAAATACATACATATTATAAATATAAACATCCATGACTGGAGTACAAACATTCGTGCTCAACAAATGTATGCCCCCAGCGGAACTCGAACCCGCGACCGCTGGCGCAGAAAGCAGAGTCACTACCCACTGAGCCAAACGTGTCGTATTTACATATATTATATATAATATATGATATATTATGTATATTGTTTATATATACTAAGGACTTATACTCACTTTGTTCCAGTGCGTCCCTATGTACATTTTAAATAGGTATACATAATATCAAATATGTGAATACTTTAATTAACTAACTATGTAATTTTTACGATGTTTTCAGTTTTCAGTTATTCTGTTATTCGAGGCTGAGATAAATCCAACAAATCAAAGGTGAAAAATCGGTCCAGCTCTTTAGTTATAAATGGCGTAACTAATCCGTTTTCCGCTACTTTGTTTTAATATACGTACTACGCGTATAATATATAGATAGGATTCTAGTTAGATATTTTTATGAGAGTCAAATAACTGGAATGTAGTACCTAGTAATTGTTTTTGACAAACTCTAAAAAGACTTTACCTTACGTTATATCTTCTCCAATTATAGAGGACTAATTTTTTAATGGATTTCGTTGGGTAGTACATTGTATCTATACTAATATTATAAAGAAGTAAAGTTTGTTTATTTGTTAAATTGTAAGGGGTAATCTCGGGATCTTCTGAACCGATTTTAAAAATTCTTTCACCAATAGAAAGCCACATTATTGCTGAGTGTCATAGGTTATATAAAATACCGAAAAATAAAATTTTAATTTTTAATATTATAAATACTAATATTATAAAGAAGTAAAGTTTGTTTATTTGTTAAATTGTAAGGGGTAATCTCGGGATCTACTGAAACGATTTTAAAAATTCTTTCACCAACAGAAAGCCACATTATTGCTGAGTGTCATAGGTTATATAAAAAACCGAAAAATAAAATTTTAATTTTTAATATTAATAAAATAATTTAAATTATTTAAACACTCTGTACTAAAAAAGGATTATTAACATTATGCCCAACGAAGTGGGCACGGGTCAGCTAGTGTGGATATATACATGTGTAAATCTAAGTTATTTTAAATAGTTAATTTTAAATTTTATCATCAATCCACTGATAAAACCATAATTTTTCATTTTCTCTTGAAGCGTACATTATTAAGTCAATTAAAGCCATGCCTTTTTTTTCTATTTTAAGTAGTAAAAGATAAGTTTACTAATTATATTTAAGCTTAATACCAGTATTGGCCAGTGTTGTGGACTTTGACCTGATCATATAAAATATAAATTATAAACCGGCTAAATAGGTACATAAATATTATAATATAAATCTTGCCCATCGTAAAGATTGAGAAATTTTCTATACTCATCTATACTATAATAATATTATAAAGCTGAAGAGTTTGTTTGTTTGTTTGGTTGAACGCGCTAATCTTAGGAACTACAGGTCTGAATTGAAAAATTATTTTTGTGTTGGATAGTTCGTTTATTGAGGAAGGCTATAGGCTGTATTGCATCACGCTATGGCCAATAGGAGAGGAGCATCAATGAAAAATGTTGCAAAAACGTGAAGAGCGGGAGTTAGTTCTGCAAGGTACCATACCGCGCGACTCAGAAAGAATTTGGTTTCCGGTCTTTAGAACGCGTGCGAAGCCGCGGGAAATGCTAGTATGTTATATTATGTATATCGTTTGAATGTGACATGACATAAACGGCTTAGCTCCCCTTCTACAAAAATACAATAGCAGCTCTAGAAAGATCTAAATGGCCATAGCTTCGAGCTAAATATCGTTTTGAATGCTTTGCGATTTGATTCAGTCACAGTTTGGCTCGGACTGTTGGCATTGACACGGACCAAGGTTACTAGGTTGAAACGAGTGGATATATTAGATGTAAATGTTTTTTTTTTTTACTATAGCAATGTATTTATAATAATTTTATAATACTTAATGTAATTAATTTTCAATGTCATTTTTTTATATGTCGTTATCGGGCGTACGTTGATTCCGTTGCGTTAGGAACACGTCATTTGAGATAATAAATATTTTTTTATGAATAAAGCAATTCAGTAACAATTTCTACATAACACGAGGTAGTCGTTTCAAGTCCCGTCGATGATGTAAAAAAACGTTTATGAGATATTTTTATATACTTAATACTTATATATTAAAACAAATAGGTATAAAAAAATTAACAAATTTAAAACTATACATTTTTAATTTACATGTATTCGAATAAAGTGTAAGATGTTCACGTTTTTCATTTATATTGAAAACTAGCGACTCGCCGTCGCTTCGCTCGGGCTCTTCCCTAGATTTAGCACAGGAAAAGCCGCGGGTTCCACTAGTTATGCATATAAACCTTCCTCTTGAATCACTCTATCTATTAAAAAAACCGCATCAAAATCCGTTGCGTAGTTTTAAAGATTTAAGCATACATAGGGATATAGGGACAGAGAAAGCGACTTTGTTTTATACTATACCTATGTAGTGATATTATAAAATTGCAAAAGACAGAATAACATGCAAATCATACCTTTCTTACTCACTTGATGAGCACTTACTGATACGATAGCGAATCCTCGAGACAATCTGATAAGGAAGCTGTCAGGGGCTTTAATACTACGGGAGGTAGCGCTATAGTTGAACAAGTCATTTCATACCGGCTGAAAATCACAACACTAATAGTTTTCCCCTTACCCATAACAACTCCGAACGTCAGCTGCTCAGGTAGCGGTGGAGGTAAGAGAGGCAGCATGAGAAAGTCATTGGAAAAAAATCTGCTCCGATGAATTTTATACCGCGTAAAAATGAATTATATGATTGTTTCCATCACATTTTTGTAGAAAATCATCGTCAGCTGTATTGACGGTGGGGGGTTATATGTCAGTCGCGTGCATGAACCTCATAGAAATTTTCACAAAAAAAGTCATTTTATACCTTATGAAATTTATACATCTTAATTTTTATACTTTTAAAATAACAAAGACAATCGTCAGCTGCATTTATGATGGGGGAAAGACCGTCAGTCAGCGTGATAAACATTTCGCGAGGTCAATGCATTTGAGAGTTGCATAGTCTCTTTGAAAAATAAACTGACGATCTTTACATCCACAAACAATTAGCTGACGACGACTTATGTTTCTTGAACAATCTAGTTATCTTACGCTTAGAAATCAATAAGTATAGCACATATTAATCTATAATCTAATGGCTCTCGCAAGTTTGTATGACAGTTTTTCATTTTTGGGGCTAAAGACTTTAAATTTCGTAGGGAGGTAGTTAATTGTTAGTAAAAATCCACTAAGATCTAATTTTGTGACAGGGCCGGCTTAAGGAGGTCCAAGGGCTCTCGCAAGTTTTTACGAAATTCTTTCATTTTTTGTGTTACAAATTTAAATTTTGGCAGGGAGTTAGTTTATAGTCAGCAGATAGCTTTTAAAATTATACAAATCAGACACTCTTCCATCACACAGTAAATATATTAAGAAAGTATAGCACAGCGAGCAATGAGGAGAGGAAGGGAGACGTCCACATATTACTTATATGAAATAGAAAGCCGCGCGGCGCAGGAGTTACATATTAATTATGGGTTCTGAAATAGCTGGAGTAATTTTGAAGAAACTTTCAGTCAATCTACAGATCAACCCAGCGAGTGTTCGAATGAAGATTATTAGCGAATAAGAAAATGAACGTGGAAGCCGCGGGTATAGCTAGTTTCTTATAAATAACACCGCATTATAATTATTTATTTTGTGTCGGTTTAAAACTATATTATAATACTAGCAATTCCTGTTGGAATCCACACTCCGCCCGCGTTCTAATTACTATTAAAAATAGGGATTGTTGGATGAAAATTTAGGGCTATGATTATTTATGGGTATAACATATTTGGTCTAAAAATAAAAAATAGCCTATCTAATCTCAGATCTACCAAATAAACACAAAAAAATTCGTAAAAATCGGTTAAGCCGTTTCGGCGGAGGTCAATTACAAACACTGTGGCATGAAATTTTTATATATTAGAATTTAGATGTTTTTTAACAAACGAGTATTGAGTATATCTCTCGCACATTTCCGATATTGACAGAGTCAGATAGGTCATTGTTAGGGGTGAGACCCACGCCTCTGTTGTTGTTTTGAAGTTGTAAAACTTACCTATACAAATAAATAAAATTGTTTATTAAGTCTATTTGTAATACCAAAATAAAAACTATGTACTAAATTCAAATGAAATTTTATAAGATTTTATATTTAACTAGCTGTCCCGTGCCCACTTCGTTGGGCAAAATGTTAATAATCCTTTTTAGTACAGAGTGTTTAAATAATTTAAATTATTTTATTAATATTAAAAATTAAATTACCTATACTAATATTAAAAAACTACTTTTTGTAACTTAACTATAAAAGTTAGACATATGTTGTCGTTGACTTTTTTGTAGGCATTTTCAAGCTCCACATCTTTTCTCTAGAACTCAAAAATATATCTTTCATAGTTAAAGCAGCGTTCGTAAGAAACGCTTTCATTCGACCGTTTTTTCTCCGATTCACTTTGCAAAACGGACACCCCGTTAAAGCCTTTTTATTATTTGGTTTTTTATATAACCTATGACACTTAGCAATAATGTGGCTTTCTATTGGTGAAAGAATTTTTAAAATCGGTTCAGTAGATCCCGAGATTACCCCTTACAATTTAACAAATATACAAACACACAAACTTTACTTCTTTATAATATTAGTATAGATGAAATTAATGTGTACAATTTTATTTCTGTCTGCCACTCTGTTTTTTCGGCTTATCCCCAAAACAGCTGGACCAATTTTTACGGAATTTTCAATGTCCGATCATCTGCAGAATAGTTAAAATTCCTATACCTATATAGTTATCAGAACAATACGTAGTACATAGAGACGGACCCGAGCGAAGCTAGAGTAAGAGAGAGTATTATGCACAAGAAATTATAAATAAAGTTATTATTATATAATTCTTGTAATCTTAAAAACTATCAATCTAAAAATGGCAACGCGCAAGCAGTCGCTGAGTCAATCGAGTGTGCATGTAACTACAGCGTTTGTGCGTAATTCCAAGCCTAAGATAACTAGAATGTTAAAGAAACATGAGTCGTCGCCAGCTGATTGTTTGTGGATGTAAAGATCGTGAGTTTATTTTCTAAAGAGACTATGCAACGCTCAAATGCATCGACCTCGCGAAATGTTTATCACGCTGACTGACGGTCTTTCCCCCATCAAAAATGCAGCTGACGATTGTCTTTGTTATTTTAAAAGTATAAAAATTAAGATGTATAAATTTCATAAGGTATAAAATTACTTTTTTTGTGAAAATTTCTATGAGGTTCATGCACGCGACTGACATATAACCCCCCACCGTCAATACAGCTGACGATGATTTTCTTTAAAAATGTGATGGAAACTATCATATAATTCATTTTGGCTCGGTATAAAATTCATCGGAGCACTTTTTTTTCCAATGACTTCTTCATGCTATCCCTCTTAGTTCCACCGCTGGTGCGGCGACTGACGCTCACTTTACTGATCTCTGAACTCTAAACAACTGTTTGAAATAAAATTCATTCGGGATGAAATTCCTAGAAAAAATACAGCGCTACCTCCCGTAGTATAAGGGGCATACCAGGAATAATCGGTCAAGTGCGAGTGGTCCAATAAGATGTGTTAGAATGTTTGTATAAATATTTACATGCTTTTGAAGAAACCATTATTTCATAACACAGTAAAAATATGGAAACAATTTTTAGATGTCTTGAAAAATTGAGTGAAAATAAGTAAAAAAATTATTCGGGCATTAAAACAGTACTATCTAATTCCATGGTATGAGGTTTGTGTTCAGGTAATCAACATATATACATTCGGTGTGCTCATAACACAAATCAATGCTCCCAGCGGAAGTCGAACCCGTGATCTGTCTGGCACAGCAATTAATGTCAATACATACAGAGCCAAACGAGAAATGACAACAGTCAATTACAGCAAATAGCAATTTGTGCTATTTTTCCATATTTTATAAATCTATTCCGGGTTTTAAAAGACCGTATTTAATTGAAAGGCATAGGAACCGTATTATTTTATTTTTAAATGGGTGAATTGAAAAGTAGAAATTAAATTAAACATTTTTTACATATATTTTTTAAATACATAAATATAATACAAACGACTCACCCTCGCTCCGCTCTGGCCCTATACACAAATGACAAATTTCTCACAAACACGATGTCTTCGTGAAGTTATAAGTATCCTATATTATGGGGATCCGGATATCGAATTATCTTCATCAAAATCAGGTCCAGTGGTTCTCTCGTGATGTGGTCGAAGACAGACGGACAAAAATTCTAAAAAAATCGATTTGGCTTCTGTATATAGAATACAGTACAAATTTGACTTAGTTAGAATTTTATTAGGTATATGTTTAGATTTGGATCACGGAAAAGGCTCTAACGGTTTTAATCGATTTTTGTATGTAGATCAGGATTTGCTTTTTATGTTTACATAGTCTTTCCCGGAAAGTATCGCTCGCGGTCGCTCAGGTACTATTTATACTTGAAAGGTCATCGAATGGAACTTGTTTTTGTTTAAAATAACAATTATATATTCGTCGTTGTTGCTAATATTATAAAAGTGAAAGTATATTTCTCGGAATGCACATTTACCTGAGTTTTTACAAAAAGCTATCCTCTTTGATTGGAAAGGGATATAGACTCTTAATCTAAATCTTATAGATTTTAAATTTAAAGTACGACTGTGAAGAAATTTCGGCGGAGAATTTGGATTTTTTTAGTAGTTTTTGCGCGTACTACCTGCTCTCTTTCCGCCAATGTGAATTATTATGATATAGGATATATCTTAAAGTGTAAGTGCCATGCTTGTTACCTTCGGGTAGCAACCGAATGGGCCGGCACGCCCCGTATAGTTCGTTAGTACCACTCTCTCACAGAAGACCGGCGTGAAGTGGCAGCTATGCTGTCGCGTTTCGTCCGGTGAGTGAGAGTCCGGGAGGCCCACTCTCTTTCCCCCCTCCCTCTTCCCTTCATCCTCTGCCTGCGTTGCCCCCCTCCCTCCCACTTCCCTCCCTCCTCCATCCCTCCCTATCCTGAAAGGCCGGCAACGCATCTGCAATGGTGATCACTTCCCATCAGGTAAGCCTCCTGCCCGTTTTCCCCCTTTTTACCATAAAAAAAAAATAGGACAAACCGGACCTATATACCTATTACCTACTATACCGTCATAGCGGGAATAACCTCCCGAACCTTCGTACCGTCATCCTTACGTTATAGCTTAACAAATTCGTAATGCTAGAAGCAAAGCAATTCTAGATTACTAGCCTGAAATAGATATTACAGGCACATTAAAAGTTTGTAGTGACTCTACTTTCTTGCGCCAGCGGTCGCGGGTTTGAGTCCCGCTGGGGGCATTCGTTTGTTAAACTCGGATGTTTTTACTACAGTCATGGGTGTTTATATTTATAATATGTAGGTATGTATTTAAAAACTTATACATATAGTATATCAACTATCTGGTATCTGTAACACAAGCTTCGTAGCTTACCACGGAACTGGATGGCGCTGTGTGTATTAATGTCCCAACATATTTATTTATTTATTAAAACGCTACAAAGATCCACTTATTTGAGATGTTAAGAAAGTGTATCGAAACTTGCATTAAAATAGTTGTTTTATTTTCTTGTACAATGACGTAATACTGCAGTGTTATCAATAACAGAAATAAAATGTAAGCGCAGGCTTTGAGAAAACGGCTTTAGGTTGCTGATACAAAAATCTTCCGATGCCTCATGCCACATAATATGGTACATAGGTACTTATTATGTATTCATCGGAAGATTTTTGTATCTAAATATAATAATAAATGTAGTATAGTTCATTTGAAACACTATAGGATAATTTATTTATAGGTAATAAAACATGCCCACTCATATTTTGCCATATATCTCATTAATATAGTATGTGACTAACAATGTACGTTGTAACTTGTACCGTCTGAATAAAAAAATAAATAAAAACATATATTTTTGTTTCTGTAATAACCAAATTGCAGTTGATAAAGCCTTTTGCTCTTGGATTTTTATTAGTAGGTACCTACTGTATTTCATTTATTAAAAATATGTTTTTTTACATTTTAGTCTACTGTTTACGTTTACGAATTAGCTTTTGTCCATGAATATAATGTGATGTGAATCTATACTTAACATTATAAAGCTAAAGAGTTTGTTTGTTTGGTTGAACGCGCTAATCTCAGAAAGTACTGGTCCAAATTGAAAAATTCTTTTTGTGTTGAATAATCTGTTTGTCTAGAAAGGCTAAAGGCCAATAGGAGCGTAGCTTTAATGAAAAATGTTGCAAAAACGAGAAGGGCGGGCGTTAGTTCTGCGAGGTACCATACCGCGCAACTCAGAAAAAATTTGGTTTCCGGTCTTTAGAACGCGTGTGAAGCCGCGGGAAATGCTAGTATGTTATAAAGTTGTACATAAAATATTTTGAGTTAACAATTTTAATAATATACCTACATTAGTTTTACCTATTGCGAAATAGGTACTTTGCTGTGCGGGCGAATTTTCTAACGACCGCTTTTATTGTTGATTTCATCAATAGTAGATTAGTAGCCAAGGGCTGTAAGGCATCAATTGCAGCCCGAGATATTTAGTAGTTCGAGGGTGTAATTGATGTTTACACCCGAGCTAACTATTCTGCTTTACATCTTGATTGTGAGGTAAGTAGAAAAAAACCGGCATTACAAGAATACATTTTTTGAAGTGAAACTTCTTTAGAATCGTTGTGATTTCAACTCGATGAAACTAAAAATAAGTCCATAGTACCAGGCGCTCAGAGACGGGGAAGAGTTAGCCTTAGTTAGATCTCGCCCACCGCGATTTAGTGACATTTCTAACTCTGTCTAACTCGTGGGTATGACCATCTCCCTCTCTCATCGGGGTTATTTAGTATAAATATGAACGAGATTTAAAAATTAGTTTGCCAAAGAAGATTTACTTCTGACATGTGTACTACTTTGTATACACGCACTTTTTTTTCAAGATCGAAATTGAGCTTCGCCGTTCGATATTTAAAATTGATGACTATTATACTCACACGAAGACAAGGCTGAATAGCAAAGCGACCTCTTTGGTCATTGGGCTGAATGCATGATGTCTATTGCCAGTATGATGGTTAGATGTACGCGAACTTTTTGAAAGAAGTGTTTTTTTTAATTACTTACCGCCCTAGGGCTTTTTTAGCTACATTATTACCCTAGAGCGCTAATCAGTCACCTACAAGCCCCATTTGGAGGTAATAAGAATCTACTTACCGAACATGAGAGATGTAAAATTATTTATAGCATACAAAACTACTCAACATAATATGTGACCTACGTTCGTACATCATATACTATCTGCCTACATAGAGATGTAATAACGATATTAGTTTCGAAAGTTTCTGTTTCTTAGAGAAATGCATACTAATGATTATAAAAACATGGGCAGATATATGAAAGGTATTTTTAGTTATATACTAGGAATAGGTTATAGCTAGGCGAGGTACTAGGTAGTAGTGATTATGTAGTACTAGCAACTCGCCCTCGCTTCGCTCGGGCTCTTCCCTAGATTTAACACAGGCAAAGCCGCGGGATCCGCTAGTTATGCATATAAACCTTCCTCTTGAATCACTATCTATTAAAAAAAACCGCAATAAAATCCGTTGCGTAGTTTTAAAGATTTAAGCATACATAGGGATTAGGGATATAGGGACAGAGAAAGCGACTTTGTTTTATACTATGTAGTGATGCTTCGACGACACGTTTGACTCAGTTTGTAGTTTTGTACTTTCTGCGCCAGCGGTTGCGGGTTCGAGTCCCATTGGGGGCATTCATTTCTTGAATGTTTGTACTTCAGTCACGGGTGTTTACATTTATAATATGTATTTAAAAGTTATATAATATGTGTAGTGTATCAACTATCTGGTCTCCGTAACACAAGCCTCGTAGCTGACCACGAAGCTAGATCGCTGTTCTAATAATGCCCTAACATATTAAAAAAAATTAGGTATGTATATTTAATTTATTCATAGTATCCATTGTTACAGCAAAAGCCTAGGCTTTTTATATGAGCGGTCGAACAAGCACATTATAGTAGAAGAGCTCGCGCTCGACCAGCTGTTACCCAGTGAAGGAAGCGAAAAGCGGATAGTCGAGGAGTTGGCGTCATTTCGAAGCGACAATTTAGTTATCTCTTCACAAGGTCAGTCTCTTAATTATAATTAAATTGCATATAACATACTCGGTGTAACATTTAAATCGGTCAGTATGGGGAAGTTTGAAACTATAAGATATACGAAGATCTGTTCTTAGGTATGATGTCATCGATTTTAGTAACAAGAAAATTGCATTCATACATTAAAAAAAAATGTACTCAGCTCGGGAATCGAAGCCGGGACGCTTTGAAGTATAAAACAAACATTATTTCTATTTCAATATCGATTGTGTATAAGCAGTGAATGTTACTATGAAACATGATGTCTAAAAATTATTATAGACACTTTAATTTATTTTAGTAGGTATTCGAATCGATGACATGGCACCTAAGAACAGATCTTCATATGTCTCATATTTTTTTTTTATGGTAAAAAGGGGCAAACGGGCAGGAGGCTCACCTGATGGGAAGTGATCACCTCCGCCCATGGACATCTGCAAGCCAGGTTTGCAGATGCGTTGCCGGCCTTTCAGGAAAGGGAGGGATGGAGGAGGGAGGAAAGTGGGAGGGAGGGGGGAACGAAAGCGGAGGATGAAGGGAAGAGGGAGGGGGGAAGGAGAGTGGGCCTCCCGGACTCTCACTCACCGGACGAAACGCGACAGCATAGCTGCCACTTCACGCCGGTCTTCTGTGAGAGAGTGGTACTAATGAACTATACGGGGCGTGCCGGCCCATTCGGTTGCTACCCGAAGGTAACAAGCATGGCACTGGCACTACCATTTTAATAATCATAGTTTCAGACCTTTCCATACTGACCCATTTGAATGTTACACCCGGTATATTTTAAAACCGCTGTATTTAATTTGGGTATAAATTTTCTATTTATTGAATAGCTAAAACCCTAACTACATGGTAGAATCAAGTGTGTTTTTTTGTTCTCGTACATACGTATATCATTAGAACATTAATTAGTGTTAAGAAAAAGTGCAATTAAGAGTGAATATAAAATATATATTTCTTTAATTAATTCGGTGTATGTCTTACACTTGTATTAAAGATATTTATGTTCTTCACTTTTTTTACAAAACAATTTAATTTAATCACTTTAGTATCATAAATGTTATATCATAATAAAATAATAATAATCATAAATAATATATGTAATAACATTCTAACTAAGGTGTCTGAATTTTTTTGAAAATCTTATTGAAGTAGTTATATTTTCGATACTGAAGCCTACATCTACAGTTTTGAGTCTTTGTCTTTCTGTCTATCATTAAAAAATATAATTTGACATATTTTGATTCAGTTTTAATTTTAATATAATGAATGAATAATTGGTGATTAGGTAAAGGTACTAAGTGTACGTAGTACCTTTGTTTAGTTTAGTTACACAATATAATATTACGAAAAGCTAAATGATAAAAGCACAGAGACTCTACAGCCCACAGAGAATGTAGTATTAGCTCGCATGAGTATTGAATTATTAAAATAAAAGCTTCAGTAAGTGGACTCTCACTGAGTATAGCACGTATCACTATTGAATTATTAAAAAGACTGACGACTGTACACGTATTCAAATTATTTTATGAATTGTAAGGACGGGACTAAATAATAACGATGTTTACAGTTCGAAGATACATTTAATACTACTAGCTTCTAATACATTGCATCTGAACTTATACTAATAATCATGAATATAGATATAAGACGTTGGTACGCCACATGCCCCACCAAAACAAAAAAAAATGTAATATAAAGAAACATTTTTTTTTTATTATATAATATGAGTACACATTACAAGATTAAACATGAAATTCAAAATGTTAAACGAAGTTAAAATAAAGTGCATTAAAAAAAAAATTTTTTTTTAATATTCTTAAAATAAAAATACAATAATGTTACATAATAGCAATATCTTATCAAATATCAAATAAAATATAAGTAAATATAAGTATCTAACATAAGTATCTAAACATAGGTGTAGTAATACAATATCGGAATTTAATAAACATCATCTGTACATTTGGTACAGTCAGTATCACAAGTTATACTAAAATCAATATAATAATTATTATTTAACATAAAGTCTTGTTCGATTTTTATGAATAGTTTTTTCTTTACCATTCACTAAAATTACTACATTCGGCGATAAATCTTTAACAACTGAATATGGACCTATATATAAAGGATCAAGTTTGTTGCTATTTTCATTTTTTACCAATACTAAATCTCCATTTTTATATGTTATTGGGTTTATACTATTGTCATATTTAACTTTTCTTAAAACTTTACAAACTGCAAGGTTATTTTTAGCGTCATTTTGTGACTTTTGTAATCGGTATTTCAGTTCCATTGCATAATTGTCAAAATTATAAATTGGATCTATTGTTGATGTGATGTTACTTGGTAAGTTGCATTGTTTGCCAAATACTAATTCGTACGGTGTAAATTTTGTACTTGAATGTACTGAAGTGTTATACGAAAAACACCAGTAAGGAATCCATGAGCTCCATTCCTGACTATGACTGTTAACTTGCATTCTTAAATAAAATGTTAAATGTTTATGACTATTTTCTAGTGATCCTAATGTTTGATGATGAAAAGCTGTAGACTGTAATTGACTTATATTTAAAATTTTACATACCTCTTCCATTGTAGAATTAATAAATTCTGTTCCTCTATCGGTCACGATCTGCCGAGGGATGCCGTATCTAAGTATAAAATTATTTACTAGTGCTGTAGCGACTGTACACGCATCCTTACCTGCAATCGGATATGCCTCAACGTATTTGGTTAGGTCGCACTGTAGCGTTAAAATATAATTATAATTATTATCTTTTGTTAATGGACCTACCAAGTCTAAATAAATCTTATCGAAAGCAGAATTTCCGCAATCCGTTATAGTCATAGGTTCTTTTATGGTATTTAAATATTTATAACGTTTACATTTTTCACATTTATTAACAAAAAGTTTAACATCGTGTTCTAAACCTGACCAAAAATATTTTTTACGAATGTTATTTAACATACGTCTTATTCCTGCGTGTCCGCTAGTGGGCAAAATATGATAATCGTTTAAAATTACTCTTTTCGTATCGTCGTCTATTATCTTTGTAACACCTTTAATTACGCATAAACGGGGTCCGGACCACTTACGCATTTTATTTATAATCTGAGCTAGCTCTTTTATTACTTTTATATTATTATCATCTCTTATTACATATAAAGTATTTATTTTTAAATCGATACAAAATGATTCCATTTCCCTCACAGAGACAGCTCGTGTACGCTGCGATTGGGTAAACAGTTTCACAAAAATTGTACGATTTGACGACGAGTATGCATAATCACCACGCTCGAATGATACGCATTTTTTAATCTTATCCCACTCTTCTTCATTCACAAACACTAACTCCGTGTAATCTTTCGGCAGTTTTAACATTTCTACTACTCTTGGGTGATCAGACCAATCGTTGATAGGAACATTTACCACCGAATTAGAATTACAAGGATTTTCCTCAAGCTTCTTCTTTTGTGCCCTTGTAAGTACTGATAAAATATGTTCATTCATCGCCTTCAATTCATCACTACTCATTTCAATGCGTGATAATGCATCTGCAGCTACATTATCGCGACCTTTCACATACACAACCTTAAAATCATACTCTTCTAGAATTAAACGAAACTTTATCAGTCTACTGGAGGGATCTGTCATATTATATAAATATACCAACGGTCTATGATCCGTTTCTATAATAAATTTCCTTCCATAAAGATATGGTCTAAAATATTTAACAGACCAAACTATCGCTAATAATTCCTTCTCGATCGTTGGATACCTACGCTCGGCCTTATTTAAGCTACGGCTGGCGTAAGCTATTGGCCTACGATCAGCATTACACAGAATCGAACCTATTGCATACCCTGAGGCATCAGTCTGTAATATGAATATGTTATTATTATCGAAAATAGGATACTGCAATATTGGGGGGTTTACTAAGATTTCCTTTAAAGTGCTAAATGATTTTTGACATTTTTCATCCCAATTAAACGTTATATTTTTACGACACAGATTATTTAATGGAATACATATTTCCGCAAAATCTGGAATATATTTTCGATAGTAGTTTGAAAAAGCTACAAATCGTTTGACCTCGTCTACGTTTTTAGGAACCAGATAATTAATTAATGCTTTAATTTTTTCTGGGTCTGGTTTAATTCCATCGGCTGATACTACATGTCCTAGGTATAAGATTTCTTTCCGAAGAAAATCGCATTTGTCAGGATTTAATTTTAAATTAACTTGTCTGAGTCTTTCCAAAATATCAAGTAAATTTTTATTGTGAATATCTAAATTTCTCCCGAAACAAATTAAATTATCTAGATATACAAAACACTTGTCGTAATTAAGTCCCGACATTGCTACTGTCATTAAACGTGAAAACGAACTAGGACTGGTTTTTAAACCCATAGGCATACGTGTCATTTGATACTGGCCGGACGGTGTCGTAAATGCAGTATATTTCCTACTGTCAGCATTTAATTTCGATTGATAATAAGCTTGTGTTAAATCTAATTGAGAAAAATAAATAGCTCCTGAAAGCGAATCCAATATATCACTTATATTTGGGAGGGGAAATTTATCATGCATTATACAATTATTTAATTTTCGAAAATCTATGACTAAACGCCAGCTTTTATTACTATCTGTTTTCTTAGGTACTAATAGCACTGGACTAGACCATTCGCTGTTCGCGGGTTCAATAATATCATTAGCTAGCATTTTCTGAACTTGATTTTCTATTTCATTACGCTGTGAAAAAGGTAATCTGTATTGTTTAGTATAAACTGGATTCGAATTCGGTTTTAATTGGATATTTTGTTCATAAAGATTACATGTACCTAGCTTGTCTCCTGGCAAGAAAAACACGTCAGCATATTTCGCACAAATATTTTGTATACTAATGCTTTCTTCTTTGTTCAAATGTTTTAATTTTATTAAAGATAATAATTTTCGAACTCTTTCTCCGTTCAAATTTTGTTTTTCAAACGAACAAATATTGTAATTAGATAAAATATCAATATCAGGTCTAAAATAACTAAGATTAACTTCCGTCTCGCGGGTATTTAAAATTTGTATCAATATTTTTCCTTTCTTTGGTTGACAGATACTTCCAGCAATAAACACACCCTCACATAACTCTCTTGGAAATATAACACACGATTCATCCGAATACGAATTAACTTGAAAAATTTTTTCACACCTTGGTGGTACCGTAGTATAAGTATTCTTACCTAACTTTCCTAGTCCTAAGGATATGGTTATTGGTCTTTCTAAGCTATTAAGAGTAAAAGTGTTATTTTCATAATTTATTACACAATTATAATTGGATAAAAAATCTTGCCCTATTAGGCCATCTTGAACACATGGTAAATTCTTTAAAATGTAAAACTTATGTTTGAATACTATTCCACATAAGGTAAACGGAATGTAAACATAGCCTTCGGTGTATGATGTGCCACCAATACCATTTATGGTTACGCGTTCTGGATGTATTTGAATATTCCTATCTCTTATTACATCGTATTTAATAACCGACATCGAGGCGCCTGTGTCAACTAACAGTCTATATTTGGTACCTAATATTGTTAATTCTACGAAATTATTATATGCATTGCACGATAGAATAAAGTTAGGATCGAAAAAACTCTAAATTTTTATTATTTTCTGAAGAAGAATTACCTTGTGCAACGCTTTGGGGTTGATTTAAAACATAGCCATGCTGTCTTTTACTACTATTATAATTACCTCGATACACAAAACGCCCAGAAGTACGTCCGCGTCCTCGAGAATTATTAGTGAATCCTCTATTATTTTCTCGGTTAAATGACTTAGCTACTTGATTCGGCATCGGTTTATATGTGCGATTTTGCGTATAAGTGTTGTTAATAGCTCGACTTCTGCTATACCGTTTATAAGATGGTTTGTACTTACCTCTATGTTGACTCGCGAAAATTGTCTCTGATGATGAGCCTTGACGGGAAAGTTCCTCATCTTTGGCTGCTCTTATGACATCTTTTATTTCTGAATAATTACGGGCTGCTAGAATAGTGCTTATTCGACTATTTCTCAAGCCTTCGGTGAATCGCTGTATTGCTAATTTTTCATTAACAGGTCTTAATATTTTAAATGCATTATCGTCACCGTTCGCTTGGGAAATGGTCAATTCAACAAACAAATCCTCAAGTTTCTTACCAAACTCCTCAATACTCTGCGAACCTTGTCTAGACTTTAACATCTCTAGCTGTAGCGCCGTGGCTGATTGCTTAGTCAACAGGTTATTTCTCATGTCGGAAACAAGATCTGTGAAAGATTCATATTTAGATGCCAAACGTAACTTGGCATTCTTAGATAAACGAGTTTTAAGGACAAATGAAATTAGTAACTGTTCATGATCCTTTTTAAGACTTTGACTATAAAATTCGATACAATCAATTAATTTCTTTGTAAATTCTTCATCCCCTGTCATAACAGGTAGAAGAGAGGAAGCAGTTTTCATATCAAATTCGGTCATGATGCTTAAATTTTGTTCACTTTCTAAACATACAGTTAATAAGTTATTTATCTGGTCCTGTTTGACATACCCTTTAGAAACATTAAATTTTAAATTGTCGCGGTATTTAATATATTCATTATATAAACATGTTGCCTCTAAATATTTCTGTTCTAACAACTTTTTAGTTCTTTTAGTTTTATTTAGTTTCGTTAAATTAATTTTTATGCTCTCAATTTGCTTTTTTAGCTCTAATATATCATCCATTTAACTTCTTACAAAAATGTATACTTACTTATATTACAGTACAAAACAAAGTACACTACAAAAAAAAAACATTTATAATATTAAGTACATAAAACACAGTATATAATTTATATTAGGTATATAAAGATATTATAAAATATAAATATGTCTATAAATACCTACACCTTGTTCACGACACATTTCACTTTTTATTTATACCGCACTTTTCACACATTTTTTCACCACTCACTTATGCTTAGCCGAATCTAATCAGACTCAAGGCTAAACGATAGAGTCCTGATTTTTCTCTTCTTGTCTTGGTTCACACCTGGTGGTCGAACGTCTGAAAGCGTTCCTGGCCATCTCCTGCCGCATCCAATTTATGTGACAACGTTTATATAGTTTATAAAGTATGACTTTAGCTCCCAAAATGACAATAAGAAGAAAAATCGCCAAAATAATATTAGTCACTTTTTGGTTATAGTGAAGTTGTTCCACATCTGCTGAATTTACGCCACCTGCAGCATTTTGAGCAATCACTATTTGCTCTTTACTTTGCTGCTTTCCCATTTTTTAAATCCATATGTAACTTGCGAATTAAAATAAGAATGTTCATAATCATGTTTCACATTTCACTTCGCAACCCGAAACCGAACCTTAAATGGCAGGGTCGCCATGTAAGGACGGGACTAAATAATAACGATGTTTACAGTTCGAAGATACATTTAATACTACTAGCTTCTAATACATTGCATCTGAACTTATACTAATAATCATGAATATAGATATAAGACGTTGGTACGCCACAGAATTGTTATCGATATTTCATATACAAAATCGATACTACAGACAGAGACGAATTTTAAGAGTTTGTTACACAACTAGCATTAACGGTTTTAACTATTATAAATGAAACTATCTTTTCGGATTTTGTCGCGGATTTATTTTCTTTTTTGATTAGACCAAACAAAAGAAATCCGCGATAAAATCCGATTTGGTTTGTTTTACCAAAATATCTTTAATTTTTAAAATAAGGTACTTTGGTGCTATTTTGGATTTTTTGTAAATTGTGGGTAGGCACTGTCTGTAACAAGGTTAATATAGGTGTTTCAGAGATATGATATTTTCTTACTAATAAAAAGCATCTTATATTTTGACTCAGATTACCAGCTATCTCGGTACCAAATTTCATTAAAATCTAGTGGTTTGCTCGTGATATGGTGACAGACAGACAGGTTAAAATTCTTATAGCTATAGATACGTCCTCTGTGTTGATAATAATTTTATTATATGTATGGATCAGTAGCAACTTGCCAGAAAATCTTATATAAATGTAAAAATATTGAATAACTAAAATAAAATAGAATGGGTCTTTAGAAAGCAATCTGAAACGGACTTAGTTATCCAACCGATGTGGATACTTCATGCTGGATACGCATAATGCCGATTTCATAATGTTAACAATCAACTATCAGTAGCATTTAAAGTAATAATAGATGCAAGTTGATATAACGATTAAGTCATATCTATACTTTTGTTATCAAGTTATTTTCATACAATCTCTTACCTTTGTAGCGTTTACACCCACTTATGTACATATACGTATTTCTTTTATAATATTTAATAAGCGATACTTGTACATCTAATGTATATATTTTGGCTTAGATGACATGTTTGAATCAGTTTGTAGTGGCCCTTGCTGTACCAGCGGTCGCAGGTTCGAAACCAGCTGGGGTTCATTCATTTGTGTGAAAACGAATGTTGGTTCTCCAATCATGGGTGTTTATAAACTACGCTAGTTATAAATAAACAACCACACTACATATATAAAGTTATATATGTGTAGTATATCAACTATCTGGTTTCCATGACACAAGCCTCGTAGGTACCATTGAGCGAGATGGCACTGTGTGTTAATATCTTAATATATTTACTTATTTTAACACATTTACTTTGTTTACGTCAAACAGCTCTAACGATTTGTATCACTCTTGGTGATTAAGGCTTTTAAACAAATAGGTAAGTAATTAAATAAAATAAAAACATATTTAGCAATATAAAAAGTATCATAAATATCGATTATATCAAAATACATTGAATACATAAATTATATTTAACACTTGTATATTTTATATTATAGACAGCTTTTGGTAGAACGAAAGGCTGTAACCATCATCTTCAAACGTCCATACAAATTCTTACGAAGTAACGTCTTGTAGCATTCGTTTGATCTCCATTCCTAAACAAACCACGAATCTAAATGTTACGTAATGAAAAACTCTTCTGAAAAAAACCTTTTTGCTTGCCACATTGTTGTTTGAAAAAAACATAAATCAATTCACGCCAATTAATCATAGATGACTATTATACATGAAAACACTTTTCACGTACTACTTACTTTACTTTACTTCATTCAACACGAGGGGAATCAAGCTGGGATCATTGCTGGGATCAGACGCTAGGACGAAAACTGGCAAGATTGCAAGATTCTCCAAAAAAAACGTGTAGGTTTGTTCACGATGTTTTCATCAGAAATGCGAGATCTCGGATTTGAATTCGTTTCTCTCGGTTTCCCAACCGAATGCGTTATCACTGGACTACCAATGTCTCGTTAGTTCACATATCCAAATTCATACTACAATTCTGAAATTAGCCTATATTGTTAAGGTTAACTGTCTTTTTAGCCTCATGACTGTCGTATGTGGGTGCAGATCTGAAGAACTTGGGTTCGAGTCTCGACTTGGTTAAGTAGCCACCTACTTAATATTTATAGTGTAAATTTTTCTTTCAAGAATTTCTCAAAAAGAACTAAAAATGTGAAACTTATCTGTGATTTTTCACCGATCGTATCGACCGTGTCCTCCAACTAAAATTTGAGAGGGAAAGGAGAACAAAGATCGCATTATGTGTACGCGCGTTTTTGCAATAAAATATCTCATAGCGAGTCATTTTATCCTTTTAAATTATTTTTAAATTACGTTACTTACGAAATATTTTATATGTGTAATTATTATTAATATTTTTTCAGTTTCAGTTTAGGGTAATCGATACACACCTACGCTTTGTATGGCATTGTTGATAATCTGCATAATAAATCACGACGATAAGATTTATGGCTTATGCTGTTATGACCCTCGATTCATGTGTAAATGTTTATGTACCAATGTAAACATACGATTAAATGTCATGACTCCGAGTAGTTCTTGCGTACAATGATATAGTTTTTGAAGTGAAAACTTCTTTAGCATCGTTATGATTTGAAAGTCGATGAAACGAAAAAGCGACAGTAAAAAGAGACAGACATATAAATTCATAAGATTTAACGTCGGAGAAAATGAGATAGGAAGATCATTACTAAAACCTACAATTATCCCTCTCCTCTTCCCGAAATTTTACATTCGTCTCGTTATCTTGAAGCCAAAGTTTTTGAAGGTTTCACTTCTATCACTTTACAATTACACACATGCTTTTTTTAATACATGTGTCATTCTTTTAACCCGACTGCGGTTATTTGTTTGTATATAGTATGTTCGATCTTATGTTCCCTCGTAATTATTAAACAGATTTTGATTATTATTGTCACAGTGTATATATACTCATAGATTGATGCAGTGAATCCTAGACGCACGAATAAGCTGATTTGTCTTGAAACAAAAATTCATACTAAACAACTCAAAATGTTTAATTACCAAAACTAAAAGTCAGTACACAAATTGATCTATAGTTTAACTTAATATTTCCGTAAACAAAACGGAACGTATTGATAGGGGTACAATTACTTAATAATAGCTTCTAAATGGTGGACCGGTATTAAAAATTTAAAACTAAAAAGCCACCGTTTATTAAACGTCTGTGTATTTCGACTATCGGATCGGTAATTTAAACTATAATTGTAAGTGTATTATTGACTGTGGGTCGAAATTCCAAATGTCACAAAGTCTTCATTACCAGATAATTACAGTCAATATAAATTCTCATCCTATAACGGAATCGATCCAGTGACCTCAGACACGCAACGCTAGGCGTGTCGTCGAAAGAATAAAATAAAAAATAGGATAGTACTACTATAGTAGTACTAAATCTAAGAATGCAATACGCGCGGCTTCACCCGCGTTCATTTTTTTAATCTACTAATACTACTTCATTCGATCACTCGCTGGGTTGAAAATTCTCCAAAATTACTCTAGGTTTAATATTCTCCTGAGCCGCTCGGCTACCTATTTCATATATTATGTGCACTCCTCCTCCTCTCTTGTTATTGTAGTTTTAGTAGGGATCCCTTTTTTTCTTACAATTAAAATAGCCTATATTAATCAGTGATAATGGAGCATTCAAATGGTGAAAGAATTTTAAAAATCGGTTCAGTACTTTTTGAGCCAATTCGTTACAATCATACTTACATACAAATCTTTCCTCTTTATAATATTAATATAGATAACCATAGAAAAGCATTTAAGTATCAAAATATTTGAGTGAGTGTTTGAGAAATCGTGAACATGTTCATGCGTGAAAGAGTCTAGGGAAAGCGAGCAGCATCTAACAATAATGTCTGTATACACACGAACTCGCGTAGTTTGTAAACACACGAATTCACATAACACCACGGAAGTACGACACTTCCTCGCTTATTCGGGTTTACAAATTTACTTATTCACTAAAATATAACGTAAATGTATGTACATTGTACATATAGTACTTTTAGGTACATAATCTGCACTATACTTATAAAAAAGTCCGTCTGTCTGTTCGCGATAAGCTCAAAAACTGCTGCACCGATTTTCATGCTGTTTTCACCAATGGTTCGAAGAGTGGTTCTCGAGGAAGGTTTTAGTATATAATTGCTTGAGTTTTTGTATACATTTACTAGCGGATCCCTCTAATCGAAGCGAGGGTGAGTAGCTAGTTTAAATAATATATTTTTGAATAAAACTATCGATTTCTTCAATTCGACTTTAAGCTAACTTTACCAAAAATTCTAAATTTTTACTTTTTACTGAGTTTTTTTGCGCGTTCTCTAGACAGGATTTTTTTTGACCTAAACGAAATAAAATAATGTTAAAATTTGGTAGATTACATCTTTATTTCGTATGTGTCAAGACTACTCAGATTAATAAGACTTATTGTGTTGTTTTTGGCATTTGTTGTTAGGGATCACATTTTAAAAGTTAATTTCAACCTGTATTTTTAATTAGAAATGAAATTTTACGTGACTTTATCAGTCTCCAAGTCCTGAATACATAATTTGGTACCATCATTCTTCATCAGGTAGGTCCGATAAGATCAAAATTTGCGAAGTGGAAGTCTCAATGGACACTAGTAAAACCTTGTAATTTCATACATCTTCAGGTTCAGGTTCATTTCGTACATCTTGAAATATCCCATACATTACAGTTTCTTCACACTATATGGTAAAAAACCATAATAAAAGACGGGCTTATAAAGCAAAAGTTAACTTAATAATCTATTCTACGCGTTAATAAAAACGTAGGCGAAGATTCTAGCTTGTGGGTACTGGTGGTACCTAATTGTAAATAAATTATTATCTGAACCACACGCACTATCAAATATAACACAGTTACAGGCTATTGGTTTTTACTCGTACCTTTAACGATTTCTTAACAGTATTTTGATGATATAGTTTTTGCCTGAAACAATAACTATTTTTAGCTAGATTTTTCATCAGTATTGAAAAAAAGGTATATTAGAAACAAAATGATCAAAAATGCTTTTTAATTTACACGTATATATATGTACATACAATAAAACAGTAACTACTAAAAGTAAAATATCTTTTAAAAACAAAATGTATAAAGTTTTATGTCATCATCATATTTTTTATATATTATAGTATTATTAATCTTAAAAAGATTTTCCTCTTGCATTGTAGCAACGCTGTGTGCACGAAGGTACATATAACATAAGGGTGCAACCGAGCGAAGCGAATGTAATTTTACTAGTATTAATACTACAAAACTAGGTTTTTGGATATTTGCACGATGTAGTTTGATTTTCAGTATTTGTCGGTTTGAAAGCTTTTCAACAATGATGGTGATTCCTTTCCCGTAAATGTCATGGTTGTCGAAATCAAAAATTAAAAGAAATCTGCGGAAACATCAAAATTATGCAAATAGTAAATGCAATTTTTTGCTTAACAGTACGTCGAGTCTTTTAGATTCAAAAAGGGGTTTAAATAAAAAACTAACTCACGTCTGCCATTTGCGGCATATGTGTCATATTATTGACCCACCGTGACTGCATAGGGAATAAAGATACAAATAAAACTGCACTTTATTACCGAAGGCTAGAGTGTATTATATGTTCACTCATAACTGAACACTGGGCATTGTGTTCTCGCCGAAGTGCATTCAAGACTCCATAAATAAAAACTATCGGTTGCGAAGCGATGACTTACATTTGCTAGAATATTTTATCTTCGGCAACGGTCTTCTTTTTTTATTTGTTATTTCTGTTTATTTTGGGTTAAATTGAATTTTAAGTACACAAAAAGACGACCATAGTCACCTCACTGACCAAATGCGGGTTAGCCGTCATAATATCGAAGTTCTTTCAGATATGCAACCTTCATCTTTACGATGATATACTTCATCGATCCACAAGGGGTAATGACTAATAATGTTAGAAATCATTCGCTCATGAAATTATCAGAGTTGCGATGCCCGGGATTTGAACCCGCATTACACTGTTTCCAAGTGAGCGTGTTACTAGTTACTACTAGGCTACCACTTACACTTTCTAAAGATACATTAATGAAACTATAAACCAAAGTACGTGTTTGAAATTATAGTATTTGTATTAATTCGAATTCTCTTATAATTTTCAATCTTTGATTTTTTTGTGTTCGTTTTTAACAAATGAATATCGTGTTCAGTTCTAAAAAAGTGGATTTCATACTGTTAAAATAAATCGTTAATTAAAAGGCAACGGCAATTTAATTTTAATAAAACAAATTGTGTAAGAAATGTACCTAAAATACGTGTAAGTATTTTGTAAATAGAAAATACTTTGTTTCATTAACTTGTCAAGTTCAATTTTTATTCTAATTTTAAAGATCAATGACATTGACTGTCGTTTCGTATATATAATTCACGGGTCACCGACTGACTACAAGCGACTTTATCAATCCATTAGGTACTTACACTTATCAGACACAGTAATAGAATCAGTTTTAATTGGCCGACCGATTGAGACCTGCTTAATGTGTTCTTAACTGATGTATTCAAATTGTATTTTGTTACGTTTTAATGCTCGTCTTAGATTTACGCCAATATTTGGTGTTTTAATTAAACGAATTTTTATGCGATCTCGCCGGAGATTGTCAACCTGTCGGGACCAAGGAAATTCTGAATAAACATTTTTATATATACGAATATACAGTATACACTTAGTATTGTAACGATGTATTAGATTTTTCTTTTCTCAGTTACCTTATTTATATTATAATATGTACTATAATTATAAATATTACTCGCATACCTGCCTTATTTACTCCAAATGTCATTCAGCTCCTTTAAACATCCCAATGCCAGGCAAACCTTCAACGCGAGGATGATCAGGTCATAGCTCGCCACGGACTTTCAAGGTCTTTCAAGGACTAGTTAGTTTCCCTACCCAAATAATAGACCCTCTAAAGGCTACCATTGTAATAGTGTCACAATAGTCTATCATTTTAATCGTAATTGTTGATATCGATATTATTGGCAAACTACTAATTTAAAATTCAAAGGCGTCAATGGTTTTCCAATAAATCATCACTGGCACTTCGTTAAAGCCACAGAGAGTGAGGTATGTGTGTACTTGCAATTTTGCATAAATATGTCGAAAGTGGGTACTGTTAGCATACCCTTTATAATCTGTACATTTTTTAAATTTAAATATCAATGTTTAATATAATCTGTACTAATAAGAAAGAAATAATTTATGAATTAATAATTATTTATTAATTTTATTAATATGTGTAAGCATAGTCTTCACAGTTTTTACATTTCTTTAATAATATTATTTGAATTTACAGAGCAATAATAAAAGTTAACATCGATGCAACACAGCTAATGGAAACATTGACAGCTGTCACTTTTGATTACTATAAATATAGGAGAGGTGTCAATCAGAGGGCAGTACGTTAACGACCACGGTGATAGCATGAGCTATGCCCCGGTGTGATATTTCGATTATTGTGTATTATTTGTAAAAGTATAATCATTTATGTGTGTTAATAAACAAAAAGTGATAAGTGAGTCTTTTATTCTGAGTGGTATTCCAACAAATCAGAAGTGGTGGATCAGCTCACATTGGTATGTACTCTTTGTTATTTTAAAAAATTTTACAAAAACGAAGTCGGACAAAGTAAAATATTTATCAGTTTATGTTCACTTTGAAATAACAATTATTAATCTACATAATGTTACTGTCCTTACTCAACATCATTTGTCAATCTACCCTCATTTTATATTTTTTTTCTTAATTATATTATCGGTTTAAAATATCATTATCATGATATTAATGATCATAAATATATTAAACAAAATAAATTGAGAATATTAGCATTACTGTTGTTTTTTTCATTTATTTGAAGGATTTAAACGTGTCTTATATCCTAAGTAAAATAATTATAAATTTTCTTTAGACATTCATGACTAAATTAAATGTTATTATTATTATCAATTGGATTTTTCAAAGTAATAGTATTTATATTGAATAGATTGCACTATAATGAATTTACTACTATAATATATTTTATGATATTGTGCTTAATGTTTTTCTTTATAGTTGTAATATTTGTTTTATGATAATTTAACTTAATAAATTATTTCTTATAAAAAAAAAAATCACATTCAAAGAAAATTGGAATCGGATAAGAATAATAATGTTATATAATCAACTTTTATAATCAATCGAATGTGGATTGAGCATAGTTAGATTTGTTTAATATTATATTTTCAATTTAAAAAAAAAAAAAAAAAAAAAAAAAAAAAAAAAAAAAAAAAAAAAAAAAAATGATTTAGTTTGCAGTGGTGTTGCTTAATATTTAACTTAAAATAATCAAAACACAAGTTGTTTTTAAACTATTAATCTTTAAATTATAATATATGAAAGTTTAATATTGCTTTAATAATTTATATTTTAATATAACACATTATACATATTTTAATAATAGCAACACTACTTAATATTATTTTAACAAATGTTAGAAAATTATAATAATTATAATTATAGTAGTTAAAAATAAGTTAATGATATTGCCATATTTATAATGTAATTTAGATTTTAAAATCTTGAATGTTTAGAATTGAAATGTATAATTTTATAGTCTATCATTTTGAATATTTGTAAAAATTGTGGGTAGGCACTGTCTGTAACAAGTATGTAACCACCTGAGACGTCTAATACCCTAGTCTCTCCCGTGACCATGATTGCTGTAAAGCATTCGAAACGTCGGGAACCAAAAATCATAATAAATCCGCGACAAAATCCGAAAAGATAGTTTCAAAGTCATTGAAATTCAAAGAAATTCAAATAATTAATACCCATATACTGATAAATGACAATATCTACCAGTAAAACTTTGGGCTCTTAGCAAAGCGGCTATACGCCGTAAGTGACGCATGATAAACACAAGAGAAAGAAAGTAAGAAAAAAACTACAAGCCCACGTAGCATATGTTACATACATAATACGTTGGGAATCACGCGTCCGTTCATCGGAGATGGATAAGAAATATTATACAAAGAAGAAGTGAAGTAGCTCATAATAATGCGAAGATAGAAGCCATTCATCACATCGAAAACTCAGAGAGAATGCCAAGGCATAAAGAGTTACCCGTTCCAGTTAAGTGTTGAGATTCAGTTAACGAGATTGAGCTCAACGTGCAGTACCATTGCCAAAAAAAAAGAGAAAAGTGAAAATCGAAACGAAATCCAGTTAGACGCATTCAGGTAGCGCTATCGTCCAAATTCACAAGTTCGAATCTAGGACCGTATAACTTGATGGATAGATTCATCGATACACCCAGTAGTCATACACAGAACACGATTGGTGGTTCAAGTAAATGATACCTACGAGTAGTTTCAACCATAGCCATGAAACTCGATACATTAAATAGATCAAAAGGTTAAGGAGACGGCCGTTACGTTTAAATAGAGTGGCGGTTTTCTATGCCCTGCTCAAGATGTCTGGATTGGCACGAAGTTGATATGAAGGTTTATCCTCATTTGAATGCCTACAGAAAGCGTGGCAGAGAAAAAATATTACTAAATTTACTTTAGTAAAGATCTTAATTAGTTGACAGATTGAAATTTTGGCAATAGGGAGCCGTAGTGAGGATACACTTGGAGACTACTTTTGTGAGAAATCCAGTCTAGTCAACTCGTGTAATGTAAGCGGAAAGGAAATATTACAACAAGGAATTTACACTAAAATTTCAAGTGAGGCAAAAAAAAAAAAAAGAGCATTAGATTAAGGCACTTGGCTCATTATATTGCAAACGCACTGAAATGACTGACACTCTTAAACGTTAAAAAAAAGTGACAATAATGCAGTTAACAAGGTTCTGCGTATCACGACCCAAGATGATGGTTTATAAGATACATACACAATATTATACTGGTAATCAGTGCACTATTAAAAAAAAATTGGTTATTCTGAGCAATTGACTCTCACAGTAGAACAGACGGATGAATGCACTTATCAAAGGGTTTGCCTCTGGGAGTTTACGTCGCTTAGGAATGGTCGAGAATCGAGCTCAATATTTCTCTGGATTTTATATAGGTTTAAAATTGAGGCCGTTTAGTATTACCGAATGCATTTTTAAATAAATTTGCTATTTAGATAAGAAACATCACGAATGAAAATAGATATACAAATATTAGTTTAATTTTGTCCTCCGATGAGGCAGAAATGGATAGAATAAATATAATGCACACTTCATCGCCGTGAGACACATACCGGTAAAGATAGTGATGAAAACTACACTAGATATGTTTATTTACTGGAAAATACATAATTTAAAGAGAGAAAACATACTAATTACTACTTGGCGTACTTTTCGTTAAAGAAAGGAAAACTTTTAGCTTGTGATCATATGTTATGTACAAGAATATTATATTTTAAAAAGGCTTTCAACTGAATTGACGATGAGACTAATGAATCTCGATAAGAATCCTGACAAGCCTACGAGTATAAACGGAAAAGTTACATATTGAAGAAAGTCTAACGAAATATCAAGAACAAAGGTGAACGCCGATTATGTTCTGATTATCAGGGGTTGAACAAGAGAACATTAAAAGACGATTGTTAGCTAGTTTATCTCAGTGGTGAGGTTTATATTACCAGTCTAGATCCTAATCCGGTTATTATCAAATATGCAAGTCAGAAGAGCACTTAACAGCACTTGTGACGCCAGAAGAGCACTATGAATTTATGCTGATGTTTGTTATGCACCAGCTGTGTATATAATAAATGAACTCCTCGGAAAAGATAGGTATGATTTGGCAATTCGATAGATGGGTAGCCTTCTATCTCCTGCTTCTGCCACTGATAAAGAAACAGCCCGACCACTTGGTATATGAAGGAAGTATTACGACTGGGTAGTAAGAAGGCGAATGCTGTATCCTAAATTGCTACACCTATGAATTAGTTTTACCAATTGAGGTAGTTTGTATAGTTAGTACATTTTCTTGGAGATTTATCTCTGGATTGCTAGCATAGCAAAACTATTTACGAATCTTATGAAGACTTATTAGTCTTCAAATCCATCTTCGAAATTGGGATGACATTCATCGCAGCGCTGCATTATCCGAAGTACATTGCAGAAGCGCAATGTTACGCAAGTAAAACTATGTGTGGGTGATATTTTCATGCAGAGACCCGATGGGAAAACCCTATTAAAACCTGTTGCATACTACAGCAAAAAGACAACCAAGGAAGTTCTCTCAGTAAGGAAGTTTCGTACATATTTTGTTGTTGATGCGCAGTCTGCATGGCATTACATGTGTATGCTTTGGGCTGCCGAACGAATGCCTTCAAGTCACAAACTGTGAACATTCCGAAGATACACGTATAATGAGTTACAAATACCGAATAGTTACAAGCGGTGCAAATACTTACAGTTATCTTATTATAATAAATAAATATCATAAAGGATAAAAGAATAAATATATGAATAAATTGAAATAGGTTTTCTTTACTATAGCCACAATGAATCAGGACATCGCGATAGGATTGATATAACTTTAGGTAAAGTTTTCTGTCCTAAAATGAGTATATTTGTACAAGAATACTATGTATCCGCATGCTTCAGTTGCACATACAACAAATCGTCTACAATGGAAAATATTTTTGCATCCAAACATAAAGCTAACACAGTTCCGTTTCTCACTTTACAATGGACCATGTAGAACAATTTCTTATAGATGAAAGTGGAAATATGTATATTTTGAGAATAATTGATGGACTTAGCGTATTTATATTCATTAAAACTCTTCGGAATCTTAAAGCAAGACAACTTAAACATTTTTGAAAGATATACAATTAGAAGAGAGGATACTTAGAAAGAGGAATTAGTCTTACGTTGTCAATACTTAAAAATATATATGTAAAAGAAATTGAAACCAAACATGTTGTGAACGCTGTCGCAACCCCCTGAACAAATAGATAAATAGAGAGATATAACTGAACTTCTCGTATATTGGAATCACAAGCGGCATCCCAGTAATCCAATCAAAGTTTGGACGAAAAGGTTTGAGACAATCACCCAAACAAAGTGCAGTGGAGTTTTAATAACACTAACGGAGATTACTAAATAGTACATCCAAAATAGTTTTCGACCGTAAAATCGTGAGTCTGGAAGAGGCACCTATCCTAAACATCACTCAAGATTGTTCAGAAAATTCCAAAACAACAACAGGACAGATTGTTGTTACGAACACTGAGAAAAGTCAGACTGCTTTAAAAGAATGAACATGTAATCAACAATAACATGAAAAAATATTTGCTCTCAATGATCGTTCTGATTACAAATCATTGTTGTTGAAATAAAAATTATTAGTACTGACGGGGTTACAAAACCTAAATACAAAAGTTTATAACAAAAATATAAAATATAATACAAAAGTTTACTACGCGAATGCGTTCAAAAGATATCATTTACTTTATCATTCAAAAGTGATAATAGAAAGATAGATCAAAAACGAGAGACGATATTGATATCGAAAACTAAGGGTTCCCTGAATTTATATATATTTTAACGAAATCAAAAAAAAAAGGGACTTTGAACCCTTTATAATATCGTAAAGGGTCATGTTATGTTAGCGGAAGAAAAAAGGTCCTCCCTATCGACTAGTGGTATCATAACCAACCGATGCCCTGATGATGCTGCCATGCGTATGGAATAACGCAGATGGGAATAATTATGTGTAAATGGTATATTATACTTAACTACACAGATACGATGCTTTTTATGTCTATCATATATATATGTAATTATAAGTGAAATATGCCGCTGTATGCAGTGATTACTAGGAATAATTGTGTGAAATTTGCCCATAAATGGGGTGATCAGTTGTTTAAACTCTAGGTCATATGAAGTGAGACATTCTGCTGAATGCAGTGATCACTAATTATAAGTGAGACATTCTGCTATATGCAGTGATCACGAAAGATTTAAGTGAGACATTCTGCTAAATGCAGTTATCACGAAAGATTTAAGTGAGACATTCTGCTATATGCAGTGATCACGAAAGATTTAAGTGAGACATTCTGCTATATGCAGTGATCACGAAAGATTTAAGTGAGACATTCTGCTGAATGCAGTGATCACGAAAGATTTAAGTGAGACATTCTGCTGAATGCAGTGATCCCGAAAGATTTAAGTGAGACATGCTGCTATATGCAGTGATCACGAAAGATTTAAGTAAGACATGCTGCTATATGCAGTGATCACGAAAGATTTAAGTGAGACATTCTGCTATATGCAGTGATCACGAAAGATTTAAGTGAGACATTCTGCTATACGCAGTGATCACGAAAGATTTAAGTGAAACATTCTGCTGAATGCAGTGATCACTAATTATAAGTATTGTGGATGAAGAACGATGATGGCCGAGCGTGCACGACGGCACGCGAGAGCGAGACAGCAGCGACGACACCCGACGGCGAGGCAGCGACGACAGCTACTGAAGAAGCAACAATAAAGAAAACAAGCGAATACAAGTGAAATTAGTGTTTCATTGAAGAACCCCCATACAGTCCATGACAATAAGTGAGACATTCTGCTGAATGCAGTGATCACGAAAGATTTAAGTGAGACATTCTGCTGAATGCAGTGATCACGAAAGATTTAAGTGAGACATTCTGCTGAATGCAGTGATCACGAAAGATTTAAGTGAGACATTCTGCTATATGCAGTGATCACGAAAGATTTAAGTGAGACATTCTGCTGAATGCAGTGATCACTAATTATAAGTGAGACATGCTCTCTGTGAGCTCTCAATGAGGTGTGCTGCTTAACCGATAATGATTATTAAAATCAATAAGTGAAATATGCCGCTGTATGCGGCGATCACTAGAAATAACTAAGTAAAACTTTCCTATGTCTATATGGGGTGATAATCGTTTAAGTTATAAGAAGTGAGACATTCCGCCGAATAAATTGTTAAATACTGACAAGTGAATTATGCTGTCATACATTGCAACGACATCTTTTTAATATATCACTATATGTATCACTGAATATTACGGTGTCCCAGTAAAATTCCAGCTGCGTCAATCATCTGAGAGTGCACAGTACATCAAAATCAAAATTCTATATCATGATTTAAATCTACTAATGAGAAAGCAGGAATTGTTATATAATTCTTATTGTTTATATTACTTCTCTTGTTGAGTTATATTATGTTATTCTGTTTTATTATGTTTGATTTATCTTACATTATTATGTTTCATTTTTTTTTTTGCTTTCTTTTCGGATGGCCGAGCCGGAATGGGGACATTCCGTTCACAGGACGGCCGTCTGTTAGCATACCCTTTATAATCTGTACATTTTTTAAATTTAAATATCAATGTTTAATATAATCTGTACTAATAAGAAAGAAATAATTTATGAATTAATAATTATTTATTAATTTTATTAATATGTGTAAGCATAGTCTTCACAGTTTTTACATTTCTTTAATAATATTATTTGAATTTACAGAGCAATAATAAAAGTTAACATCGATGCAACACAGCTAATGGAAACATTGACAGCTGTCACTTTTGATTACTATAAATATAGGAGAGGTGTCAATCAGAGGGCAGTACGTTAACGACCACGGTGATAGCATGAGCTATGCCCCGGTGTGATATTTCGATTATTGTGTATTATTTGTAAAAGTATAATCATTTATGTGTGTTAATAAACAAAAAGTGATAAGTGAGTCTTTTATTCTGAGTGGTATTCCAACAGTACTCTAAATATTTTTAGCATATTATTGATGAATTGGTGTTAGCCGAGTCTTTTTCAGGCCATTCCCTCATAAATCTATCAAAAAACCATTTTAATTTAGTAGCATTTTGGCAGAGTTGTATAAAAATTGTAGTTGACTGACAAATCACTTGAAATATCAGATTTGAGCCACTCGACTCTACGATTTTATGGACCTAGTATATTATATATAGTCTTTTCCAGTTCTACTAGTCCATAGACTATACATAAATAGATCGATTTTGCGTAAATTTTTTAGATATCACACATACAACATACATATATCTTCGTCTTAAAGAATGTAACAATGATTCTCAGGAACAACTTGAAGCATCGATATACAATGAACAGTTCAAAATCATTGAGAATTGTTATTAGCATAATTGGCTCAATTCGTGCTCTATTGGCAACTGATTATTGCCGATCGCATTCGTTTTACGTGCAATTTGCGTGGGTTAAATTCGTTTACAAAGAATGTAAAAATGTTCAGATACTATAAGACCAGTAGTGACTCAACCTTTGGGTTCCATTCCTAGGTTTAAAATTTAATGTAGGTTTTTCAGAGATGTAATATTTTCCCATACCAAAAAGTATCCTATATTTTGACAGGATATCATCAGGACATCAAACCAAATTTCATCATAATCTATCTAGTGGTTTTCTCATAATGAAGTCACAAACAAATAGATAGACAAAAATTCTAATAACTATATTATATTCGGACTGTATCGATAATAATGACTCTTTAAATAAGATTTCCAATATAAAATGTATAATATTTAATTTACAAACTCCACTCAAAATTTGATTAGGTTTACTATATGGGTAATGGGTCAGTATGGAGAAGTCTGAATATATACGAAGATCTGTTCTTAGGTACCATGTCATCAATTTTAGTAACAAGAAAAACTGCAGTCATAAATCTATAAAAAAAACTTGTACTCACCTTGGGAATCGAACCCGGAAAATAAAAAAAAATTAAAAATACAACTAATTTTATTTCTATTTAAATATTGACTTCGTATGTCTTATATTTTCAGACTTCCCCATACTGACCCATTTGAATGTTACACCCGGTATAGATAGATAGAGATATATTACTTCAATTCATCATGAACTTCGCCCTGATGCAAACACACAAAGTTATGTGAAGTAACTAGTAAGTGATAAAGTATTTCAAAACGAAATCGTCCAATTAATTCGTCTGGACATCTTTGAAATAATCAACCGTTATGTTAATACATTGTCTTCAGACGGCTGCATCCTTGCGGCTACATTTGCGCTATTACTTAAGACATAAAGGTTAAATTCGATAGAATCAGTTGTTTTAAAAATGGGAACGACGCGACGTCTATTTAAGGCGATCTGCATTCGTACCAAGGTGCATATTAATAGTAAGTAGTATAATAGAAGCGTCAAGAACTGTGTCGAATAAGGGCTAAGAATATTTTACTCATTATTATAACGAATATTTTGACGACACGTTTGGCTCAGTTGGTAGTTACCTTACTTTCTGCGCCAGCGGTCGCGGGTTCGAGTCCCGCTGGGGGCATTAATTTGTTGCGCACGAATGTTTGTTCTCATGGGTGTTATTATTTATATTATGTATGTATTTAAAATTTATATGTGTAGTATATTAATTATCTGGTATCCGTAAAACAAGCCAAGTAGCTTACCACGGAACTAGATGGTGCTGTTGTAAAAAAATATCCGAATATATTTATTATTTATTTTATAAACATCCTGGTGTAATGGATAAATAATCCATCTGTTTGTTGTTGTGAATTATTTTTTTCATTAAAATACTAGGCAATTGTTATTATGTTTTTACGAGTAGGTATTTTATATTCACTGATGATAATACGAATGAAGATTAATGTGAATGTAGATTCTCACATTTAATTTAAAATATAATGTCTGATTATGCTTAGGTATCTACTGGTTAAGGTAAATGTTACAAAATTTATGAAAACAAGTATTTTTTTGAATTTAAACACTGTTTAACGTAAGGTCAGATAAAAAATAACTTTTTCGTATAAGAACATAAAGAGTGAAGACCCAAAAGTCAATGAAAAGACCTTCATCGAGAGGTCTACTATGTAAACGATTTATTTCTATATTTCTGTCTCTCTGTTTATAATGTATCATATTATAATCAAGGCTCAATAAAAATTGTGAACATTTTTCTCTAACAAATACAAGAGTCATAGTTTCCTTTTCGTGTTTGTACGCTGGGGTGTGGTATTCGTGTTGTTTGCATCAAATTTTATTAAATATTAACTGTAACTAACGAAACGTTGTGAAATCGATATTTGACCTATTTAATAAATACTTACATATTCGTTTTATTGTTACACATGTTTCGTGGGTCTCTAATCACTATTAATATTAGGTATACCGCATACGATAGTGTAAGCAACGTTTAACGATACTTTCAATGGAACATTGAATGCTCTTACACTTACTCTTTCTAAGTAAAAGAAGAAGGGTAAAAAGTAAGAGATAAATAAATATGTTGGGATATTATTACACACAGCGCTATCTAGTTCCGTGGTAAGCTACGAGGCTTGTGTTACAGATACCAAATAGTTGATGATTGATTGATGAATACATATTATAAATATCGTTGGCGTAGGTGGAGAACTAAATAACTCAAATTTTGTAGTTTGGAGAAAATCGCGATTTACTGATTCTTTTTCCAATTTTTTTTTCCAAGATAAATTAAACAACTTATTTTATTTAAGTCATTAAACATTCAACTGATCATAAATCATAGTTATCAATTTATTTATTCAGTTGATTCTTTTTCCTTCTACTGTTTAGTGCTAGTTTCAGCATATTTACTTTAGCATTTGGAATACAAAAATGGCTATATTTCTGAAACGGGACAAGATATGAAAATGTTTGTTAGAGTAAAATATGCGGTATTTTTTGGGTGTTATGAAAATAATTAAACGTCAATTTGGCCAAATTCGCAGTTATTTAGTTTTCCACCTACGCCGACGATATAAACAACCATGACTGGAGTACTAACATTCGTACTCAACAAATGTTCCTTCACTCAAACCCGCGACCGCTGGAGCAGCAAGTAGGGTCACTACAAACTGCTTAGATTTTAGAAAAAGGCTACACCACGCTACAAGATTGCCCGTGTAATATTGCCTGTAACATTGCGTTTTTAAGTTAGAGCGCGTAGTCACTGATTCAGCTCTACATCTGTTCGTTCAGACTTACCACTTAAGTTTAATTAAGCGTGTCCAATCACATAAATAGGTACACCGATTAGGTGTCACCGTCCGATTTTAATATAACACCTGTAGCAAATTTACAATTCGCAACTGGCTACATTATCGGCCCTAAATCAAGTTTTCACCAGTTCCTGCATACTTATCACATGAAAATTACATGTGCTTTCTTACTTACTATTTGATCAGCACTCGGAACCCACCGTTGTATCGTAAGGTCGAAATTTAAATGTTATATATCGTAATACTGTACTGGTTGGCATAATTACTGAAGAATATTTAAAGTAATTTTATGCAAAAATAAGCATAATTATCCTCAAACATGATTAATGAAGTGTCATGCAGTATTTTCGCGAAATATCTATTTTACGACTAAGGTAGGTCCGCGAGTTAATTATAATATTATGAACCCACACCGCAAAGTTACACACATATAATGTGTGCAATGTTTGAAAGCCATATGTAAGGATATTTTTTCAACATTTTCTCTAATTGTATTATCATCGTGAGTAGGAAAAAGTATAATAATCCACTTCCTTTCGCAGTACCGGAAATATTACGACGACATTGGAATAAATATATCTTGAAAGTAAGTTTAAAAACAAGTTTAAAAGAATTTTTGAATACATTTGGTTGCAATATAGTTCTGAACTGATAATGACGTAAGAAAGTATTTAAAAAACTTGCTTTCAGATGTTCAAATTTGCCTAACATAAAGTCAAAACTAAGTAAATTTTTACCCACATCGCAGTTCTAGTATCCACTTAACAAACGAATTCATTAAAAATACTCTTAAATGGTATTATTACATAAAGTTCATGAACTTCTCTGCATGGGAGAAAAATATGCGGTCAAACTGATATTTGTTCTGACCTTGATGTAAATTACCATTGAACATGTCAGAGAATGTGTAAATGTGTACAATGTACATCACTAGTCTATATTATGTAACATTATCATACATTTTTATAATATTAATCAGTAGGAGAATTCATTTATTCTTAACGAATAATTGAAAAAACTGATCTTTATAATTTCATCATCATCATCAGCCCTTCTTTAACGTCCCACTGCTGGGCACAGACCTCCCTCAGTACGAGGGGGATCAGGCCTTAGTCCACTGCGCTGGCCTAGTGCGTGTTGACGGACTTCACATGTCTTTCGAAAAGCTAGGTTTTCTCAGACATGCAGGTTTCCTCACGGTGTTTTCCTTCACCGTAAGACAAGTGGTAATCATGATATAAATGATTCGCACATGAAAATATCAGATGTGCGAGACCCGGATTTGAACCCGCATCACTCGGTTATCCAAGCGAGCGCGTTACCGCTGGGTTACGACTTTATAATATAGAAAACATTAATCTTTTAATTTAAAATCCAGACGACCAGAGCCCTTATAAGTCATATATCTTTTATTTAATTAGTTATGTTGTTAAATTGTAAACATTGTATGTAAGTATACTGTTTAAAATTATGTACAAGTGACGGTGACTTCTACCACGTGTATCCGTCATTAGTCACGAGTAATTAAATTGTGTCTAATAAGCTGTTAATTTTGTTACATAGTAATATTTGGCATATGTTTCATATTATCCGTATTTCAGTAAAAAATAATATTAAATTAATCATTTCAATGTACGAGAATGTACTTAGTCCATGTTTAACATATTCTCCTTCAAATACGAGGGGGTCAGAGCTTATTAGCTATTATTTATTTTTGTATTACAAATTGTGATATTGTCATTATCTATTCACTATAGATATAACAAAATAGCGTACTAGTGTAAAGGGCTAATACTATTTCTATTAAGTACTTGTGAATAGAAACCTTATAGTTCTTTTCAGTTCCAGGATTTAGTGGGTTAGTCTAGTCCAAAACGTGGCGATATTGCAAACAATAGACCAGATATGATGGACTCAGCTATAGAATAGGATAAAAAATAAATCAAAATCTGCTAAATCTTAATTTGTCAAATATTTTTTTAATTATAAAGGCGAGTGCGGTATATGCTCAATATAATACATATATGGTACCTAGTACATGGTACCTAAAATCTAATAATTAGTGCGCTAATGATATAAATTTTATATATCAGGCTCTTACGTTCTTCACTAGCCAGTACTAGATAATATCTTCTAGATAAAGATCGTGTGATGATAATTGTTTCAAACGTAACCGTGTATGTAACCTTAGATGATAACTTATTATTTACATAATATTTGGCAGGTTAATATACGGACTTTAGCTACAAGTAAATAACAAAAATACTCTACAAACTTAATTTTAAATTTTTTTGTCATATAACGTATACGTTCATATGGTATATACTACTATTTATTACATAAGAATATCGCTTAAGGAAAGAATTAAACAAGATAAAAATTAGCAGCCAGTAAATACTGGCTAAAGCGGTACTAAAGCTGCAACCATACATGTAGTACGATTATAAAATTAAAAAAAATGCGTGTGTACAAAGTACACATGTCAGAAGTAAAACTTCTTTGGCAAACTAATTTTTAAATCTAGTTTATATTTATACTAAATAACCCCGTCTATTCTCGTTGAGAGAGGGAGATGGCGCGAGGGTCACACCCACGAGTTAGATAGAGTTAGAAATGTCACTGACTCGCGGTGGGCGAGATCTAACTAAGGCTAACTCTTCACCGTCTGAGTGCCTGGTACTATGGACTTATTTTTTTAGTTTCATCGAGTTTGAAATCACAACGATTCTAAAGAAGTTTCACTTCAATAATATGTAGGGACATTTTTACACACGTTCCGTGGTAGGCTATAACGCTTGTGTTACGGATACCAGAATCCAGATAGTTGATACACTACCCTATATATAATTTTAAATACATACATATTATAAATATAAGAACTCTTGAATGAAGTACAAACATTCGTCCCTTGACTTGACCCCGTGATAAATGGCGCAGAAAGTAGAGTCACTTTTTACTGTCATTTAGACCGACTTCGAAAAAGAGGAACTTCTTAATTTCTCTATATTTTTTGTTCTTGCCAATAGTGGATTGATTCATTCTTTAAAGTTAAACCTAAACGTCTGTCCAAAACTAATTGATCCTGAGAGTTGTAAGTGATTTTAAAGTACGCTTATTATGTATAATGTAACGTAACTGACGAAGCAAAAGCAAAAATAAGGGTTATTGTGCGGGGGTACATTTGTGCATCACACGTGAGAGATACACAATCTATCTTTGGTATATAGCGTTATGGAAACCTTGACCTGATTCTGCAGTGTCACCTGATATCTGCAAGATACCATTTAGATTTTAGACTCTAATTTTCACTAAAATATAGAGATATCGTGTTTAGGATTATTCGAATTGTTTTATTTTAAGTTAAGTTGTTGTGACGCTTTTTTTTTAATTTAAAAAATAATTTTGCTTTTAACGACATCTTTGGCGCAGTTTGTAGTGAAACAGCAGTCGCGAGTTCGAATCCCGTTGGGACTTATTGAACAATAATGTTTGAACTCCAGTCATGGGTTTATATTCGTAATATGTATGTATTTAAAGTTACATATTATTTGTAGTGTGTGATCTATCTGGTATCCCAGTAATCTAGTAACACAAGCCTCGCAGCTTAGGTACTACGGAACTGGATGAAATACGGAGCTGTGTGTAATAGTGTTCCAACATATTTATTTATTTATATGTATATAATAATCAATCTATTTATTTAATAATATTATTTCCAGCGTTCCTAATATGTGATAAACCAGTGCTATTGGTGAACGTGCAATGCAAGGAACTTCTTTGTGAAGACGATGCAAGCAAACTACGGGAGATCGCGGAAATGCCGCTGGCTCGGAAACACCAGGTGGCGTATTTCGGAGAATTCGTCAAGTGGGAGAATGTTTTATGTAAGTTTAGTTAAATCCTTACTATTTATACAAACTTTTATTGCAATGTTTGTTTAATTCGGTATTTTTGTATGGGTCTATTCAATCATCATAGTCCATTCTGTAGTCAAGTATTGGCTCCAAATGAGAGATATCGGTTTTGACCGAAATTTGATCACCCATTCTATGGACTGTTTAACTTGTAAACTAAAAGACATAAATTAATAATAATAATTAAAAAAAAACACTTTTGCGGGCAGGTTTAGAAACCTTAGAGTATAGAATTCATTATAAATATGGAAAAGTACTAAGCATTTTCTTGGGACTTATTATTTATTTATTTTTTTGATTCTAGAAACTAACGAACTGAATCTAATTTGAATTTTATTCTATATTTAGAGAAAACGCATCAAAACAAGAATATATAATTTTATCACGTCCACATTTCACTAGATTTCCTGTCAACAACGTACGCTTACAAAAATTTTCCTTTCTTATAAAATTTAACTTCATCTTTATACTACGTCATATTCAGTTTGTGTAAAAAAGCTTAAATTAGTAAAACAAATAATTGCAGACGCATCAAACGTAATGCTTTGAGTCACACTGGTGTTAGTTTGTTACCTTTGTTATAATGATAATAATATGATAATTACTTCTACAGTAGCTGTTAATTATATGTAATTATAAAATAAGTATTAGAATAGAAGATATTAGAAATAAAATAAGATTTGACATTACTTAATATCGATATCTTTTTAAATTATTAAACAGTATTAGCAACTTAGCCTTTGTTTGGATTCGTCACTAGTGAAAAAAAATGATGTTACAATATTATATACTAAGTCTGTCCGATTTGTTGACATTTATGATTCGTTCGTCTCTATAGGTGTTGGCATACACGATGGCAAATAACCTAAGGCTTTCTTTAATAAACGAACTATCTAATGCTTTGATAATTTTCGAAGTGGTTCTAATTGGTCCTGAAATCGTATTTTATCGATAAAAACTGGTCAAAAATGCTGGGATATGTTGTTGGGGCATATACATACATATTATAAATATAAACACCCGTGACTGGAGAACAAACATTCGTGCTTAACAAATGAATGCCCCCAGCGGGACTCGAACCCGCGATCTCTGGCGCAAAAGCAGGGTCACTACCAACTGAGCCAAACGAGTCGTCAAAAATCGTCGTTAGACCGTAAATACGTTTTTTAAAACACTTAGATATAATAGATTCACAGAAATGAAATGTTTTTCCACAGTAAAAAGTATCCTATAATATGTTGACCCGTATAACCTGTTGTCATCACATCAAACAGTCAAACAGACAAAAAAGCTATAGAAAAACCTATAGATTTTGACTAAATGTTAATGAGTAGTTCTATAAAATTTTCCAAAATAATGTTAATTAATGTACATATTCGAATCAGTTGGAATTTAATTACATACCTATATGAATATATTGAAATGTGTAACCATATGTGGTATGAGTTCGTAAGCCTGGATGATAATTAAAGCGTAGTTTAATATTGCAATTGTTTGTATTTAAACTTATACTCAACTATTTGTTTTTGTTTTACATTATTTCAACTTATAATCTAAATGCCCATTTGTATAATGCACGAACATCACGCGATATTATCTGCGCAGAATATAATGAATGCGCTTTATATTGTTTTACAGATATTTCTTTTGTTAATTAAAATCATTTTTGCTTATTACCATATTAATATCATTACCGACGGATCTTAATATCTAGGTACCTGTAGTTTTCTTTATAATAGAGAGTTTTATCTATACTTCTATACTTACTAATATTATAAAGAAGTAAAGTTTGTTTATTTGTTAAATTGTAAGGGGTAATCTCGGGATCTACTGAACCGATTTTAAAAATTCTTTCACCAATAGAAAGCCACATTATTGCTGAGTGTCATAGGCTATATAAAACACCGAAAAATAAAAAGGCTTTTACGTCGTAGTCCGTTTTGTAAAGTGAATCGGAGAAAAAACGGTCGAATGAAAGCGTTTCTTACGAACGCTGCCTTAACTATGAAAGATATATTTTTGAGTTTTAGAGAAAAGATGTGGAGCTTAAAAATGCCTACAAAAAAGTCAACGACAGCATATGTCTAACTTAAACACTCTGTACTAAAAAGGATTATTAACATTATGCCCAACGAAGTGGGCACGGGTCAGCTAGTAAGTTATAAAAATAACAGTCTAGTTGGAAGTTTAACGTAACACCTCGGTTCGGAATCACATGCCGCATTACTCCTTCAAACACCTTTTCCTTCATAAATGAAACTATCTCAACGGGTCAGTCTCTCCCGTCACCATGATTGCTGTAAAGCATACGAAACGTCGGGAACCAAAAATCTATATAAATCCGCGACAAAATCCGAAAAGATTCATTTTTAAGTTAAAATTTTCGCGTAAAACTAAAAAAGTATTACCGTCTCCTTTGAAAATTCGGTTAAAAATGATCAGTGCTTTAAATTGTTTAGTTGTATTGAGCCCATTTTAAGGTCCCACTACTGGGCACGGGTCTCACTTCAGTACAAGGGGGATCAAGCCATCCACCATGCTGGCCTCGTACGGATTGGCGGACTTCACATATCTTTCGAAATCTTGCTAGGTTCTATCAGACATGTCGTAAGACAAGTGGTAATCATGATAGGAAATTCGCATATAAAAATATCAGAGGTGCGAGACCTGGATTTGAACCCGCAACACTCGGTTATCCAAATGAGCGCGTTTCCACTAGACTACCAGTTAGTGAATTATTAGTTATTCAGTATGATAATAACGGTTGCTTTGTTTGCGTTCAAACGGCCTTTGAACATTACTCATAGTCATGTGTGGTGAATCTTAGATTGTGAGGCTAATTAATTGATTTGACCTCGGAGTTTCGTACTTTGTCGCGTGGTGAGATTAATTATGTGTAAAGTGATTAAATTGTTATTGCAGATAAATGTAGGTTAATTCTTTCGATTATTAGAAACTATCGACTCGCCCTCGCTTCGCTCAGTTCGCTCGTCTCTAGATTTAGCGCGAGCAAAGCCGCGGGTTTCGCTAGTCTCTACATAGTATAAAAAAATGTCGCTTTCTCTGTCCCTATATCCCTATGTACGCTTAAATCTTTAAAACTACGCAACGGATTTTTATGAGGTTTTTTTTAATAGATAGAGTGATTCAAGAGGAAGGTTTATATGCATAGCTAGCGGATGCCGCGGCTTTGCCTGTGCTAAATCTAAGGAAGGAAGGGCGAGTCGCTAGTTATACATATAAACCTTCTTCTTGAATCACTATCTATTAAAAAAATCCGCATCAAAATCCGTTGCGTAGTTTTAAAGACCTAAGCATACATAGAGAAAGACAGATAGCGGGAAGCGATTTTGTTTTATACTTTGTAGTGATATAGCGGTTGTATTATTTACATGATATGTTATTCACATAATAATAATTTTACTCATACTGATTTTATGGAAGTAGTTCATGGAATGATAAAAGCTATCCGCTGCAAATACGAGTAACAGCGGATGAATGAAAAATAACAAATATTTTATACATGTCCCATAAAGATTAGAACAACAAACAAAAAATATATTCTTGTCAAAAACTATTTTGAAGATACTCGTACATTACTACAATCAAGTTATCGTTACTCGATTATAATTTACACCCGTAATACGGGTTTTTTTAACAATTTAATGAATGCTAATAAGTTTTAGAGTTTTACTTATTCCATTTGTGTTAACGAGTTCATGTATTATTTTTGATAAATTCTTTAAATTATAAATACTAGCCTACTTATTTATACTTCCTATTTTTTTTTTTTTTTTTTAGGACATTATTGCACACATCGCCATCTAGTTCCGTGGTAAGCTACGAAGGAAGCTTGTGTTACGGATACCAGATAGTTGATATACTACATATATAAGTTTAAATACATACATGTTATAAATATAAACACCCATGACTGGAGTACAAACATCCGAGTTTAACAAATGAATGCCCCCAGCGGGACTCGAACCCGCGACCTCTGGCGCAAGAAAGTAGGGCCACTACCAACTGCGCCAAATGTGTCTTATTTTAATAATAAATTCATAAATATTTTTCGTTGGCATCTTGCGCTTCCGCCCGCATAGTTCAATTAAGTATAATTTACATATTACTAGTGACTTATCCTCAGTTCGCTCATGTGCTTTCTTTGCTACGATTTAAATAGATATGCGTAGTTATTGAGAGTGTACTTTAAAAGAAATCTCTCAAGGTTTAGCCAGCGTTAGCCATGGCCCATGTACATTTCTAAGAACGCCTCTATATAAGATTTCCTGTAGATGTAGAACTGTAGTTTTTCCTGTTGCAAAAGGATTCCTGAATATTGACCTAATCACTTCAATAAATTTAGTCAAAATCGGTTTAGTACACGTGAAACTCACAAGTTTTACTAAATAACTTTTATTATATCTTTCTTACCATCTTTACGTTACTTTGTTTTGTAATCTATATTACTCTTGAGTTTCATAAAAAATCGTTTAGTATTTTTTGGGAAACATACATGTAACATAAAACTTTACGTTCGACTTACGTTTATATATACATATTATATACGTACATGACTTTACGTTAGTAGGATTTGCCATCCAGACGAAGTTTTGTGTTGTGCGATTAGCTTCTGTTATTTATATTGGTGTTGAAATATATATGATTGAAATAAATGAAATAAATCCCGCACATTGAGAAATACATGCAGTATTTTCATTTAAACTTTATTTAAAATGTAATGGATTAACCAATATCACTATCAGTTCTTTTTTTTAGTTCGTTCAGTTCAATTACTAGTTTTGAGTTTTAAATTAAAATATTTTGTATATTTAAAAGCTATTTTTGGTATATAAGATAATCTTATATTCTCACATAATAATAATTATTCAAAGGATTAGGTACGTTGCAACATAGTTGTATTTAAATTTTTAGACTATCTTAGGCTTCTAACTTCGCACTGTTATTTTTAATTTAAATTTTGTCTACAAACAGCCGTAGGTGAATAATGCAATTATTTATTGTTTAACTTGGAAATGGTAATAAAATTATAAGGAATATAAAAGAAAAATATAAAGAAATTCGATTGTGTTGACAGTATAAACAGACGGAAAAATAACCTCGTCTATTATACATAAAAAAAATAAACCGCTTTATATTATAACATATTAACCAACCTGTGAACTTTTTGCTTATACGCTTTACTTTGCTAAAAAAATAGTTTTTACATGCATAATATGTTATTATAAATATTTTTGCAAATAGTCCAGTTTTATAGTAATTCGTAGTAACATTATAAAATTAATGTTATTTGTTAGCTTCTTCTTTATACGACGCGATTTAACCGCTAGGGTTATATTGATAATAGGAAGTAAGATAGTTTGCAATTTGCATCCTAGTATAGAACATAGATTACCCTTATCCCTATCCCGCTCTTACCACACGAGTGAAGCCGCGGACAGAAAATAAAAACATACAAACGTAACCTTAAAAAAATGACCTATTTAGTAACAAAATCCAGTAAATCTAAAAAGATTATCGACCTTTGACATTCCATATAAAAGATCTAAAAATACAGCAGCGTACATTCAATACGGATTTGTATACATAAGCTTATTTGATCAATGGAGTTCATTAGAACTAACATTTCGCTCAAACGTGATCTAATTTGCAGATTTAGTCTGAAATAGAATTATTACATGGTTTTACTCATATGCATAAGTAATTTTTATATGACTTTTAAAAATCCATATATTTTGGGCAGAATCAGTAACTTAATTTAATTTAAAAGATTTTAAAGTCGACAGATACCACTTTATTATTTTGATTAATAAGTGTTCGTATGCAGTAAAAATATATTTAAAAATTATCATAACTGTTAAAAACCTCTTCCTTTTGAAAATCGGTCATAAATAATACCTCACACAAATTAAATACATAGAGACAGAATGATTTTGATTCTTTGTCTAGATTATTGAAGGATTATTTTTTTTTATAGATAATAAAACATTGTAAATCATACATTTACGCAATATCGCTTATAGATAATTAAAATGTCGTATTTAAATTATTAATTACATGATAAGTTTTGTTTGTACTTTGTAACGTACGCGATGTGTATGCGTGAGATCTCATACATAGTATACAACAAAGTCACTTCCCGCCTACGCTTAGATTTTTTAAACTACGCAACGGATTTTAATGCGGTTTTCATTAAAAAACAGATTCATTCAGAAAAAAATTAAAAGTGCGTGCGTACAAAGTACACATGTCAGAAGTAAAACTTCTTTGGCAAACTAATTTTTATATCTCGTTTATATTTCGAGCGGGCGAGGTCTAATTAAGGCTAACTCTTCCCCGTCTCTGAGCGTCTGGTACTATGGTCTTATTTTTTCATTTCATCGAGTTTGAAATCACAACGATTCTAAAGAAGTTTCACTTCAAAAAAAAAAGCAGACAGTGAAAGCTCAGTTACAGTGTAAGCTCGCGGTAATGTACTTTGCTTGGATAACCGAGTAATGCGGGTTTCGCACCTCTGATATTTTCATACGCGAATCATTTCTAACAAGATCAACGCTTATCTTACGGTGAAGGAAAAATTTCTTTCTGAGTCGCGCGGTATGATACCTCGCATAACTAACGCACACTCTTCCCGTTTTTGCAATATTTTTCATTGATGCTCCGCTCCTATAGGTCGTAGCGTGATGTAATATAGCCTATAGCCTTCCTCGATAAACGGACAATTCAACACAAAAAGAACTTTTCAAATCGAACTAAGTAGTAGTTCCTGAAATTAGCGCGTTCAACCAAGCAAACAATTCTGCGCGTTTAACAAAACAAACAAACTCTTCTTAGAATATTAGTATAGATAGTTAAAGGTATAAGAGATGCGGCTGTACAATCTAAAAATATTGTAAAATTTAAACGGCATTATAAACGTGTGTGTGGCTGGAATGTACATGTGAGGGAAGCGCATCGGGAGGCCAGGCTAAAATACCTAAACTGGATGGTTCTGGGTAGACCAAGTACTGGTCCGGCTTACGAGCAGATGTGTGAGACCCGTAACATATTTAAAGGCCGGCTAAAATGGTGTCAGAAACACCAGGACCAAATTAAAATGGACGTAATAGCTAAGCAAAGAGCCGAGAAAGATTTCAAAAAATTTTGGAAGTCCACTAGTAAGCTTGATGTGAAGCCTGGTCTCCCTGCGAACGTTGATGGCCGAAATAATCCAGAAGATATAGCTAATTTGTTCATGGAACACTTTAAAGTACGCTCTCCTCTGGGTTCTTCGACCACTATGCCAGATGGTGGGCCCATCGTGGCAGGCGAGAAACATTTACTTAATTTTACAGTGAGTCAAATTGATAAGGTGATAAACAGTATGCGTAAAGGTAAATCTCCGGGCCACGATGGGCTCAGTATCGAGCACTTGAAATATGCTGGCGAACAAGTGCCGAGGTTTCTGTCCATGTTCTTCAATATGTGCATTAGTCATTCTTACTTACCGGATGATTTGATGAAAACGATAGTGGTGCCCATAGTGAAGAACAAGACAGGAGACATTTCGGACAAGGGAAATTATCGCCCAATATCTCTTGCGACTATTGTAGCAAAAGTATTGGATAGTGTGCTTGAGTCTTGTCTGGATAAGTACATAAATATACATGACGCACAGTTCGGGTTTAAATCAGGACTGTCAACTGAAAGCGCGATTCTGGTCCTTAAGCACACTGTTCAATACTACACCGAACGGAAGACTCCGGTATATGCCTGTTTTTTGGATCTGTCCAAAGCCTTCGATCTCGTTTCGTATGAAGTACTTTGGAGAAAGATGGAGGACAGGGGAATGCCGGTAGAACTGTTGAAAATATTTCAATACTGGTACTCGAATCAGACTAATTGTGTTAGGTGGTCAAACTGCCTCTCGGATACATACAGGTTGGAGTGCGGAGTGAGACAGGGAGGGTTGTCCTCTCCAAAGCTGTTTAACTTGTATGTAAATGATCTCATAGTCGAGCTCAGCGGCATGCGTGTCGGCTGTCGGGTGGGGGGTGTTTGTGTAAACAACATCAGCTATGCGGACGATATGGTGCTGATGGGCCCGACTGCGAGGTCAATCCGGGAGATGCTGAAGGTCTGTGAAAAATATGCTGCATCACATGGTCTTATCTATAATGTAAAGAAAACCGAGTTCATGGTCTTCAAGGCCGCCTGCAAGTACCCAGACACCATTCCTTCAATTACTCTGAATGGCGCTAATATAAAACAGGTGACCAAGTTTAAATATCTGGGACATATACTTGTCGACGACCTTAAAGACGATGATGACGTGGAGAGGGAGCGCAGGGCGTTGGCGGTCCGCGGGAACATGCTGGCACGCAGATTTTATCGTTGTACCGATGAGGTCAAAATAACCTTGTTTAAAGCGTACTGTCAAGGCCTGTACACGGGAAGTTTGTGGTTCAGCTGTTCACGGGGGTCGCTAAATGCACTGCGCGTCCAATACAATAATATTTTCAGGATGATGTTGAAACTCCCTCGTTTCTGTAGTGCCTCTGGGATGTTTACCCAATCCCGCACAGATGGTTTCCATACCATCATCAGGAAAAAGGTGGCTTCGCTTGTGTCAAGGATTCGGGGGAGTAGAAACAGCATCCTGAGAATTGTGGCTGAGGACCCGAGAGCGCCTGTGCTGAGGCATCTCAGGCGGAATCACTGTCCGCATGAAATGCCTCGTAAGTACATGACGCACTAAATTATTTTTGTTTTGTTTTTGTTATGTTCTGTTTGTACTTATTACTAACCCTAGTGTATAAGTTATAGTATGTAAGGTTTACTAACAGAATATGGTTCCAATGTAGTTCCGAAATAAAAAACAATTATTATTATTATTATTATTATTATTAAAGGGATATCGTGCCCTTATTTGAAACGGAAGCTCTGTGGCCTTTACGTAACATAGCGTAAATAACGGTTCGGTGGTTTTCGTTACGTACCTATATATTTTTAGCATATTGTTTATGATGATATAACATGAATTGTATTGTAGATATAAGTAATCTCAATTTATTGAGAAATATGTGCCTACCTGTTGTTATAACTTATAATATAACTAAATCAAATATAAATATTATTTACATTAAAATCTCTTATTTTTTTTTATTTCACACATACTTTTCAAAAATAGTTTAACATTTTTGACTTAATTTAACGTTTTTATATTGTATATTTTACAAATCCTTCGAATCATTTTATTATCGTTAAAAAGGAATTAATATGTAATTACTCTGTTTCAGCGCTAAAAAACTGTGAATCGTTATTGGACCAAGCCATAGTGACCTCAGTAGACGCAAACACAACCGGCCAAAGTGTTATCTTGTGCCCCGGGACCATAGACAAGAGCAATTTTAATGGCCACTCAGGTGTTATCAAATCTGGTCTCTGCCATCTCGCGATACCTCGCGGATGGTCGTGGGGAGGCCCAGCATCCCCCTTCTGTCCCATCTGGACCGAACTAAATGTCCCCGATTGACAAAAACACCAAAAATACCATCCGTTAACTTATTATGCGTCCACAGGACTACTCTTCTTGTTGCATATCCTTCTTTTTCTATTCCATCTGTTGTCTTAGCGGCCGCCATTTTTACCAAACGTCATTTTTTGGCGCCATTTTCAACATTTCGCTATCGCCGTAAGTATAGATTAAAATATATTTTTAATAATCGATGCCATGTTTACAATAAAAATCCTAATAATAAAATAGAAAGCTTATCAATTTCATTATAAAGTGTATATATTTTTTGTAACATTTAGTTGTTTTAATATTATTATTTTTGTGAAGTAATATATCTGTATATAAATGTATTTTAAACAATGGAGTTTTTGTAAAATATTGTTTTATAGTTAAAATTTTATTTAGTGATACATATTTGCGTCCTTCATTTTCTAAATTATTTAATATTTTAGATACTTTTAAAACTAATTTAAGAATTAAGGTGAATTTTCAATATTACTCAAAAAATTCATACTTGAGAGTACCAGTTCAGTAATATTTCAAGACTATACAAAATAGAGGCCAAATTTTAATAATTTTGAAGCTTAACAATTCAAGTAGCTTTTTTCAATTTCATATCTCTTTAATAACATATAAGGAAAATTCAAAAGTTGAAACAGCGTACCTGATATGCTTTCCTCATGTCGTTAGAAAACAATAATCAAATTTTTACATATATTAGTAAGGCTCTTACAATCGAGTGAAAATAACTATATAGTGAAAGAGTTCTACTTAATATTTTTGTATTATTGTATCTAAAATGATCTCGTATTTATTGTTAAATCGGTATTACATAGCTTAATGGTCTAAGAGCCGGTGGTAGATCGACCTTCACCGACCTGATAACCAGATGAGACATATTTTTTATCGAATATAATTTATAAACAAATATGCCTATAATTACTTGCCTATCTGAAAGTGCTCATGGCTATTTTTATTAAATTAACTTTAATAGATTTTTTTTTCATCACTTTGATAACCAAATGAATTTTATTTCACTGTTGTTTTTAACACACAGAATGTGCCTCAGTAAGCTTGCCTACTCATTTTTGTGTATAGCTACCTGGCAAGCCGATGTGAACAGGTAAGTCAATATTGGTGATTCCATCGTTCTGCTAACTTATCGAAAGTTATATCAAATTTTAGATCATTTTATTACAAAATCAGTCATATAGACTTGCCTGCAAAAAATCATACTTAAAGCACTGTTGCCTAGCTAAAAATAGCCATGAGCACTTTCAGATAGGCAAGTAATTATAGGCATATTTGTTTATAAATTATATTCGATAAAAAATATGTCTCATTTGGTTATCAGATCGGTGAAGGTCGATCTACCACGGTCTCCTCTACCATAAATAGTGAATAACGTTCCTTGCAATGATTTTCCTCTACAATCTAAGGTTTTGGACACTTTGTTTCTTAAATATAAGGAAAATAATTTTATTTTGTGGACTGCAGACATTTTTATTATATTTTTGTAATATTTTTATAATTTGGTCTTCACAGAGAATAGTTTTTCAAGCCAACTTAGTCTTCATAAGAAACTTTTAGGTTTTTGTATAATAGCTACATTAACTTTGAACTTGGGCAATATTAATTAATCGCATTACTTTTTTGTGATATAATATGAAATGTAATTTATTTTGTATGTTCATTTATATTTTAAGTGTTATGTGTTACCGTGGTGTAAGTTATTTGGTGGATTTGAATAAAATTATAAGATATACGATTATGTTTTATTTTTTATCTTACCTTTTATCACAGTAATATAGTACCTACTTGTTAAACTTTTTGCATCTGTTTCTTCGTCACGGCTTAATAGAGTTGAGTGTTTGAAAGGATATTAAAAAGGTATAATATTAGATATAATATTAAACATTACTCTATGATATTAAAGCTTATAATATACTGCATTGCTGTAGCAATAGGTTCAATTTTGTTGGCGTACCCGTTAAGGAACTCGAACGAAAGCAAGCTTTAAGTAATGATAATTTAATAATATAACAATAGGCTGAATTTGAGCTATTAAAATTAACTTATTTTCTGGCTACTTATAAATTTATTTTTTAAACCAATTTTGCTTTCTTGACTCTTGTGGCTTTAAAACGTTACTTACATTACACTGTACATAAGTTACTTCGCCAATGTCAATCACATCACAATCTTCACAATCACATCTTCTCTAGATGTGGTCGAGAAATATTTTAACATAAACTGTTATATTGTACCTCACCTACTTAGTACTTCATTTATTGACATGTTACTTGAATTTGGCATTTTGTTTTTGTAATCTTCCTCAACTTTTATACTTTCATTTATATTTTCTTTAACAATCATAGAAAATCATCTTGATATAATGTTATTTTAGATTGATATTTAATTTCGAGTGTAGTGTAGTTTCGAGTCAATACGAAATAAATAGGTAGTAGATTTTTTCAAGAATCAAAAATGCTTAAAAAATCTTGTAATCTATCAAAGTGCTGTCATTAAATGTCTTGCTTTATTACTCAATATATTTACTTTTGATTATTAAACACGTAAACAATTTAAATAAAACTAATAAGTAAAAGTTACCTTTTAAGCAATGCAAGAGATCGAAGTGAAGCGAATTGAATCCATGCTATTTAATTATGAAACTACGTACAGAAATGACTATCGCTTCGGTGAGATTCATGAGTATCCAAAAACGGTGTATAAGGAGAAACCTTCGCGATACAAACGAGGAGAACCAGACTATAGAAACATTCATACTTTGACCAAGTGGAACGGGAAAATGCCATCGTTCAGTCTTCTACATAAGCCTAAAGATATTTTAAGGACTAATCCAAATGATGTACAGCCGTATTGTGTAAGTATGATATGAAAATCGATTTTTACCATATTTAATCCATCTGGTAAAAATCGATAAAATTATGCTATGATTTAATACTCGATTGTTGCCTTAAATATATTATAGTCAATTATCATAGAAAAGAGATTTTCTCTATTAGCGACAGTTTTTATATTATATTTATCACTACATAGTATAAAACAAAGTCGCCTTTTCTGTCCCTATATCCCTATATCCCTATGTGCGCTTAAATCTTTATAACTACGCAACGGATTTTGATGCGGTTTTTTCCAATAGATAGAGTGATTCAAGAGGAAGGTTTATATGTATAACTAGCGGATCCCGCGGCTTTGCCTGTGCTAAATCTAGGGAAGAGCCCGAGCGAAGCGAGGGCGAGTCGCTAGTACTTATTAAAATAAGAGCAAACATTCTCAAATTCCTGTGGGACATTTCGAGACGACCTATGAAGTTACAATATCGACAAATTTCAATGCTTTTTGGGGCCCGAAAGTGGAAGATTGTTAAACATCATGTTTATTCCGGGCTAGTAATAGGTATTTTTAATAGGAATATCCAATTACTGTTGTTGACCCGATCTGGGTTTCGAACTCAGGACCCCCGAATCTACGACGGTACATCGTAAAATTAATAGTAAATACTTGGCTCGAACATAGGACATGGTGAATGGTGAAATGCAACCATACATACCAACCACTAGACTTATTTAAGGTCCGCGCACACTAGGCGTAACTGCACTGCAGCGAAGCTACGCGGCACTGCGCTGCAAAATATTCTTTGTGTGAAAGGGGCCATTCATTTATTACGTAAGACTATTTTCGCTAGTTTTTGACCCCCTTCCCCCTATTATAAGAAAAAATAAGAATAGGCTGACACCCTCCCCCCCCCCTGTTTAATATTTATTACGTAGGAGGATAAAGGAAAAAATGAATACACGTTTGGTTTATTTTAATGCTTATTTTTCAAAGTAACAATTTTTTGAAATGTTTATTTGTAATTTTAATGGTACAGTACCTTTCGCTCGGTTGCCCGCGCTTTTTCAAAATGTTATTTTAACTTTGAGCATTTTTCTACCTAGTGCGCGCGAACCATTAAATTAAAATATAACATCTGTAGGAGAAACCTGTAGACATAGATCGTGTACAAGTGCAAAAGACCCGCCCCCGTCTCATAATGACGCCGGCCGTGAGTATGGACGACATAAAAGACGAAGAAGCCCGCAACATTCTATGCACAGACATGTACACTAGCAGCATGACTCGAGCTACGAGAGAAGCGATCACACCCTGTACTAGCTTGAAAGCGCCTTTACCCGGAAGACTGGCACCTGCGAATCCTGTTAGTGATGTAGATTATAATTTTTCACTATATTACATACGATTGACCTGAAATTTTATTGTAATTTTTAACTAGAAAGTAACCCTTGTTTCGCTCAGATGCGAACTTAGATGTTTTATGACTGTTTTGTACATAACAGTCATAAAACATAATAACTGCCTCGGTGGTGTAGTGGCTAGCATGTACGGTCATACATCGAGAGGTCCTGGGTTCGAATCCCAGGTCGGGCAAAGTTTAATTATTGAGTCTTTCTGTTTAGTAAGCCTCAGTAATAGCCCGGAGTTGGGAGGTTGGCGGTGAGTCACCCCCGTGCCTCGGAGAGCAAGTAAAGCCGTCGGTCCTGCGCCTTAGCTCTCACTGGTCGTGTCGAGTAGTCGTCCCACCGGAGTATGAGAGTGATAGGAATAGAGAGTGCACTTGTGTCTGCGCATACACTTGTGCACTATAATATCTCCTGCGCAGTTGGCCAGTCTCAATGAGATTGGCCGCCATGGCCGGAATCGGTCGGAGAACATTATTATTACATGATAAATAATAATAAATTACTAATTTATGTTGGGACATTATTACACACATCGCTATCTAGTTTCGTGGTAAGCTACAAGACTTGTGTTACGGATACCAGATAGTTGATATCTGACACATATATTTTTTTAAATACATACATAATATAAATATTAGCACCCATGACTGAAGAACAAACATTCGTGCTCAACAAATGAATGCCCACAGCGCTGGCGCAGAAGGTAGGGTCAGTACCAACTGAGCCAAACGTGTCGTCACATTACACATAAATTATGTACATATTACCTTTTTTCAAAATTTTATCTACGTAGGTACTAAATTCGTCTGACCGATTCGTCATACCGAAATAGTGTAATTCTTAAACAGAACACAATGCAAACTAAAGTTTATTTTGTAAGCATTTTATTTTTATTTATATTTGTTTGCGCACGAAAAATTCTCTTTCGTGATCTTTCGTATTGTATTTCAGATAACATTGCCAAAACTACAACCAGCCTACGTATCTCCAGAATGGCGGATAGACTCCATCACGTGGGATGGAAAGCAATTGCGGGGTTATTGTGATCCCACGAAGGAGTTTTGGATCTCCCGAGAACCTATGAAGTACATCTCAAATTATATTATTAAACTAATATTATTATATAATATATTAATTTTAATCGATAAGTTTATTAAAACAGTAATTGATGTTTTCAGATGTAACGCTTGTGAGCAAACATCAATGGTCCATGAACATAGAAAAATGTTTATTCATAGAAATAAATAATTATAATTTTATACCAATATAGGTAAATTCAAATGTATTTAATTTGCAAATTATTCGACTTAGATTTAAATTCTTCATTTTCGACCGACTTCGAAATGGAAGTTAAGAATTGTTTTTATATTATTTATTGAAAAAAATACATTCCAAGGTGTAAAAAATAGGGGATAAATTATTTTTCTACTACTGATTTTTTGTCGTCTTAAAGGTACTTCTACATTTTACAGCTTAGATTTCGATGATTATTTTTTTTTATTGAATAGAGTCTAGGTTATTCAATAAAAAAATATCCAGCTCTAGTAAAATAACTAAAAATTACCCTCTAGAAAAAAGATATGATTAAATTTTTACCTACTTAATACCTACTTGAAATACTTTCTTCTTACTTTGCTTTTACTATGTCTACACAAAAAAAGAATACTTTTTATTTTCGAGAAATCCTAATTTTATATTTTGTAGTCGAGTTATACTTTTTTTAATAAAGATTTTAGTATATTATATTTTTAGAAAAATATCTTGAGTTTATTTTGTAGAAATATCCGGTTTATTTCTAATAATTTTCCTATTAAATTAAAAATATTTTTATTTACGAAATAAAATATTTTAATCTATATGCGTATAACTTTTTTCTTGTTTTATTATGTGGAAAAAAACGCGAACGTGCGACCACAGGCGCAGAAAGCAAGTTCACTACCAACTGAGTTAAAAGTGTCGTCAATTTTTTGGATGGTCTTTTTTCAGGGTCGCGCTCGGAAATAGTGATCTCATGACATTTTAATTTTATATATATAATACTATATTGCACTAAAAATACATTAAAAAAAGTTTTAGTAAGTACCGAGAGTTTTTTTTATATACATCTATATTTCTTCATTATTTTCATATGTTTTGAAAATATTAAGGCCAACAAAACTGGAATGTTACAGATGCAGACGTATGACGTTACAGCATCTATCGTAGCGCAAAAAAGGCACGCAAAACAAATAAAACACACTAAACCTTTAAGTAACTTTATTGCGAACAACTTTCATAACATACTTAGCGTCACATAATAATGAGATACAATATTTATATTTCTTAATTCAACGTTAGTTATAAAATGACCTTCAAAATCAATTCAAAGTGTAAAATTAGATAGTAAAATTAGATAGTAAAAAATAAAAATAAAAATTTTGGAATTATTTTACATCACAGAAACATTATTGCAATAATTTATGATTTTAAAAATAATTTTAATAAGAACTTTCTCAATGGTAAAATTTAAATTACATCAGTTTTCCAACACATCTTTGAATAAGAGATATAATAAATAATTACAAAGATCTATGAAGCGAGATGCTAGTGCCTATTTTCTTTTGAATCTATGAATTTAAGAAAAAAATATTAGTAAGTACATTGAGAATATTTTTTTAAATAAACCAAGCAGTAGTATTTATATATATTTAAGGCAAATTAAAAAGAAATCTAATACTAATGCTCTGGTCCTATGATCCTAGTAATATCGAAAAAAACTTTTATGATCTTAAATTACTTAACTTACAATAAACAACTACAAACAAAAAAAAATCTTGAAATATAGTTCTTTTCTTAATCGACATTTTATACCATAGACTATATATTTTATAGAATATAATAAGGGTGCTCCTAAACGGGAAATATTTTTCTGCAATGTGTGGATGCAATATTGGTAACTAATGGCAGGGCCATCAATTGACAATTATATTATTGTCAGGGTAACATAGCAACTGATATAACTACAATAGCACAGAATATAGCAATTAATCACGGCGTCACTCACAGCAAACTTCAGACGCGTAGCAAAGGACATACTATGCCATAACAATATAGAGCGACCGAAATAAAAATAGGAGTGACCAGTCCAGGGCAATATCGCAGAAAATCGATAGCTCAGAGATATTCCGGCAATATCGGCGATACGTGGCCATACCAAACATGATTGCCGATATGGCCGGGACAGTACTGCAATATTGCCGGTATTGCTTGCAATGTTTTTTGCAGCCACATATTGCAGAAAAATATTTCCCGTGTAGAAGCACCTTAATGCGTAATTTTATAATAAAAGGCATCACATGAGTTACTGGATACGTATTCGAATCATAACGACATACAGTAGTGGTATTGTAATAATATTATTTACTTCAAAAAAGGGCAGCTGCGGACATTAAAAAGAGCTAAAGGTTTAAGAGGTTCGACTCTCACTATAATGTGGTTTACAGTTCGTTCTCGGTACCATCTCGGTCTGGTAAAATATTATCAAATATAAAATATATAACAGTAGTTTTGTCAGTAGTAAGTTTTGCTTCATCCCACTCCAGTCACGACTCGCGATCAATCTCGAAGAAATTTTACTCTAATCCATTCGACAGTACCTACCATAAGATTTTTTCTTCATCATTAATGAATGAATCGATTCGAATCAAATTGAACTGAGTAAGATTGTATAATATGAATATAATATTACTTTACCAGACCGAGAGCGAACTGTGAATGGTATTACAGTGAAGATCGGCCCTAATAGCTGGGGTCTACTTTATGGTGAATGCAAATACAATATATTCTAATCTAATATAGTAATAATAATAATTTTATCAACAATCTCATTATACATTCCTATACATACAACTCTCTTTTGTATTTCAGTCTCCTTTTTAAACATTTTATTCTAAATATTTATTTAGATGCAAAATTTAACTCAAATAATTGTATTTAAGATTATATAAAAATATTTTTTCATTACATCATAATGACATTAAATATGTCCACTTGTAACAAACAAATTTGTCACTTAGTATTAAGATAATTTAAAAGATGAAAATCAATTTACTTACATCTATACAGTTCGCGTCACGTAAAAAGAACGCTGGAGGAAAGTGGTGGGGGGTGTGTTTGCGCATGGGTATATTCGCACACGAAATTACTAAGTCTATTCTTTTATTTTTGAACTAGCCTTTCGCTCGCGACGTATATTGGTCATTGTTAGGTACATTGAAACATATTAGATAGAACGTTATTAAATAGAATTCTATTAATTCATAAAATATGTTAGATTCAATGAAGAATGTTTAATCTAATTACAAAAAAAAAATTATTCGGTTAAAATATATTTTAACTGCATTATTATCAGACTCTTTCTTTATAAAACAATATACGTCATAAATATGTTTTCTCTATTTTTGATCTAAAATCATTTCGTAGTTAATAAGTTTTGTGTGCGCGATGGTATTTTGAACTGACGAACCAATAGCGAGCCGGAAAGCATGCGGCGCGTGCCTCGACGTCCCGCGCCCCGCGTCTTACCACCAAATTGGCCGATAAATCGTCTCTGCGCAACTTGACAGCCAGCGTTCTTTTTACATGACGCGAATTATACTAATATTATAAAGCTGCAGAGTTTGTTTGTTTGTTTGGTTGAACGAATGGTCCGAATTGAAAAATTCTTTTTGTGATAGATAGTCCGTTTATTGAGGAAGGCTATAGGCTATATAACATCACGCTACGACCAATGGGAGCGGAGCGTCAATGAAAAGTTTTGCAAAAACGGGAAGGGCGGGCGTTAGTTCTGCGAGGTGCCATACCGCGTTACTCAAAGAATTCGGTTTCCGGTATTTCGAACGCGTGCGAAGCCGCGGGAAATGCTAGTATTTCATATAATACTAAGTTACAATGTTGTTCTTAGCAGGTGTTGATAATATATTAAAATGAGCAGTAAAAGCTAAAGAATTACTATCGAAAGATTACTTCATCATCTTAGACCAAAGAACTGTGTAGACGGTGCCCGCCAATAAAATATCTAAGTCAAAAATAGTAGCTTAATTTTCTGTTTATGCTACTATTCTAGATTTTATCACAAAATAATCTTTGAAAAGAAAATAAGTAAAATAAAAAAGCATTAGGTATATTATTTTGCATTTTTTCGTTAGTTCTTATCTCTTAACCCTTTGAAAGAAAGTTACGATTTTTGAAAGTTTTTTTTTTAATACTAAAGTCAGTCACTCATTTTTATTTTTTAACATTTTATACTTATCAAAGTAATGAATATTCTCTCAATATTTGTATTGTGTTTAAAACCATTGTTCACTTTCTCATTTAATTCCATGACATTGTCTATATTATTCCATATTCTGTATTATCTACTGAACTAAATAAAAATTATAGTCCAAGAGACCGTCAGTTAAATAGTAAATGAATGACTGTATTATTGTAGTCCAATTCAATGTAAATAATAAGAACACCGTGTTTAGTTTTAAAAAGATTTAGACAGTCAACTTTTTAATAACAATTTATAATAATTTACAATTCAAATAATTTATTAACTTTTTAATGGATACAAGCATATATCAAAGACGGTTTCTAAACTTACTTTGTTTAACGATAACACTTCATTTCTTATAACTAAATATAATAATTATAATTAATAATAATTTTTATTCATATATAACTTTATTACTTTATATAAAACGATAATTACCTATAAAAAACTAACACTTTTAAACAAATGTAATAAATAATTTGGTGCATATTTATTATTTATGTATTTAAATTATGAATAAAATTCAATAAAAAAGCACTCTAAAATCCTTTTCACTTTCTGAACACCATTAAAGTGAATTTTATTCCAACAAAGCAAGCAATTTTTAGTAATCATGTCTTTTTCTCAATATCACATAAACATCTAATACCTATGTCAAAAACAAAACTTTAATATCTTTATTTTAAAACATATTTATATGAAAAAAGGAAAAAAATGTTAAGTGTTATGGGGGGCACCGGTAAGAACTAAATTCCTTTGTTTGACGTCCTTGGCTCATACATTATTCATGTTATTTCATTCAACCAAGTGCAGATTGAATGATAAACTTCGTTAAAAAAAATTGTATACAAAATGGCCAAGTATTTTATTTTAATAGATTTTGCAACTTTTTAGCCAAGTTTAGATAATCTAGCTCCTAAAACTGACTTCACCATTGTACTGCTTATTCTTTACAGTACACAATTACATCGACTAAATAGTGGCACATAGTATTGAACTGTTTTCACGACTTCTACTACAAAAAAAAAAGTTATACTTAACACGTAAAATGAATACGAATGACTTGTGTACTATAAAAATGAACTAAGTATAAGGCGTATTGAAAATAATGTCATTAACCGTTAACATTTTGAATAAACATGCATCGAGAGAATGTCTCGCTGTTTGAACCTTTGCAATTGTATACTGTAAAGAAGTACAGTAAGTATGTTACCTTTAGAAATCACGTCTCAAACGTATTTATTATTTTTTCTTTAAAGCCACTGGATATATCTATAACCCAAGCTGATTAGATATTTTGGTTAAGCATAAAGGATTTATTTAGCAAACGTTTTAAGAAATTAAATTTATCAAAATTGAATTCATAAGATGAATAATTACTTAAAGTTATAATTTTGTTCAATCAATTAACTTTGACAAAGTCCTATTTAATCAAGTGGAGCAAGAAAACCTGAAATTGTTAGCTTACGAATATAAATTAATACTAAAACAATAGCTTAAAACACTTAAAACTTAAAAGAACTATACGTATGTAAGTACATTAATATTATTCATACCATTTTTTTCCAAGCGGATAATTTTGGCCAAGTTTTCATATATATCAAAAATTTAAAAGAACTATATTATATGTTATTTTAAAACAATTACCTTTAATTTCAATACTCATTTAATTATTTATAACGTAATTTTCTCAAGCGATTTATTTTGGCCAAGTCCCGTTTTCGCATGTGTACTAAAAAGCTGCCTTTGTGAAGCTCGATCATTCGATTGATTTTCAAGAAATCGGGTCAAAGTGTTGATACTAGGCATATGTTTGCGAGGGCCATGGCGGAATTCTGTCGAACTTGGCTATTTGGGTCTTTTATGAGGGTTAGTAGACGAGTTCTAGCATTACGAGTAATTTCAGGGTCCAATTCTGTTTCGTCGGGATACTTCTCTTTTATACGGTATAGTTCTGAGTAGAGAAGACCTGTAAATGTTTACATGGATTTTTATGGTTACAATTTACACGTAGATATCAATATTATGTTATTATAAACATTTAGCTTTATTCATAAAACTAATATCTCCACTGAAATATGTGAAGCGCTTGTCAATCTGTTATTTTTTACATCTTTACGCTAATTCCAATAAACAAAATTTGATGAAAGTTGGTTACAAAAACCAAATCATTAATCCGCACACATATTTGAGACAAAGGCCATCAAAGGATATCTAGTCAGTAGATAATAAAATATATCAAAAACTTACCTAACAACAATGGTGGATGGGGTTTAAACTCCTCTCTCGCACAGTGGAGATAGTTCACAGCCGTCTGAAGGCACTTGGTCACACAACTTGGCATCTCATCTGTTAACTGCCTCAGCAACGCTGAGAGAAATTCGTCTAAATATAACCTTCCTTCGTCTAACAGGTGAGTTTGGACTAAGTCGTTGGCTTTTTTCACGTTGAACGTTTTGAAAACTTGGCGCAGTGTGTATTTGCTGGCCTGGAAAAGATTTTTTTTACTAAATAAGTTTTCCAGAAACCTATTGAGAGTACGACATCACTATTTCTTTTTAATACTTTCTCTTGGGATTAGTCTATAGTATAAATATACACAATATTAAAAAAAAGTAGTTTCCTAATAAAAAAAATAAAAAAATGTACCTACCCTCACAACAGCTAAATTATTATCGCACAAGTGCAACAAAAAGCAAGGCAATGACGTCACAGATTGCTCCACTAAAGCCTCAGACTTTACCCTTCCCGCTATAATACCAAATAATCGTATGGAGTTCTCTCTCAGCAAAGGGCATTCTGTGTTCATAAAAGGTCTTATTTTCTGAGAGATTGATAACAATTCTCTATCGTATTCGTTTTCTAGTTTTTCCGTATCGGTGAGTAGACGACTTAGTCCTTGTATGGCTGCAAGCGGCACGTTGTCGAGTGGAGATCTGTAGGTAAATCTTGGTTATTAAAAAATGGCATGCTAAGGAGAGAAAAAGGAATTAAAAACAAAATTAATAATTATGTTAAAGAGTCATTGTTGTACTCGCTAGATTGAATCTAACGAGTACAACAATGCATGTCTGTATACCCCATAGGTCTCGAGTTCAAGTTCAGGGTTCGGCTAATTGTAAGTCGTTGCGTTAGTTGATTTGTGTTGATGAGTTTTTTCGTCAAGATAATCTCACTAAAGAGCGAAAATCTGTCGATATGTCTAGTGTATTGTTTTCTTTTTTTTTTTATTTATTCAATATAAAACGTGTCATCTCCATTGCGACAGGCAGGTAAACAAATACTATTGAATTATACTATGTGTAAAAATGTCAACTGTCAATGTCAGAGGGGTACATGTCATAGCGCGGTGTTATATAATCTGTTTCAACTTCAACTGTCATCGTCAGAGTCTTACACAATATATCGCGGTACATTGAATAATAAGTTAGATAGGATGTCATTAAATAGATTTTTATTAATTAATAAATATGTTTGATTCAGTGTAGAATGATTAATCTACTTACAAAAAATTAAATTAATTCGTTTAATATTTTTTTAAAATTATTAGCTGCATTATTATCACTCTCTTTTCAAAACAATATAGTACGACAAAAATATTTTTAACCGACTTCAAAAAAAGGAGGAGGTTCTCAATTCGTCGGGGACTTTTTTTTTCTTTTATCTTATATATAAAACCATTTCGTAATTAATAACTTTTATGTGCACGATGGTATTTTGAACTGACAAACCTATAGCGAGCCGGAAAGCATGCGACGCGTGCTCCGAGGCACCGACCCCTCCCCCTTCTCTTACCACCAAATTGGCCGGTAAATGGCCTCTGCGCAACTTGACAGCCTGCGTTCATTTTACATGAGGCGAATTATACCATATTATAATCTGTGTACGGTTCAACCGTACATATTGCAACTCATAATTTTTCACGACACGCGCTTTCATTACTTTATTTAATTCATAAAAATCAAGTCAGTTCGCGTATCACTAGCAAGTAAACCGCGCGTGCTCACCATTACCTATCAAGTAGTAATTTTAGCATTTATTAAGTATCTATCAAATGTTCATGTTCATGTTCTTTATTCTGTGGCTTCTAGGCGTGCCATCTGGGCACAAATGATTCGCCAATGTCGTGTAGAATTGAAAAGACACGGTGAAAATTGAGAATTGCTCGGTTTAGAAATAGATATTCACACTGAGGACTGACAACTTATTTGGTATATCAATCAAATTGTATTAGTTGTTTTTAAAATTTATCCCCAATAGGGAAAGGCAAAGGACAGAAGGAAGAAGGAAAGCTCATACAGCCTAGTAGTGTATTAGGTTAGCAATTAAGACTAGGCTGTATGGACTATAGTCCTTTGCCTTTCCTTATTGGGAATAAATTTTAAAAACAACAAAGTATTAGGTTAGCAAGAACCGGTACAATCTGTGTCAACTGTCAACGTTATCTGTCGATAAAGCGGTACATACGCGGTGCTTTGCGCGTCCACACCCTGGCTGAGCGCGGCGAGCGCGGCGGGCAGCGCGGCGCCGCGCTGCGCCGGCTTCAGTCGCGCGACGTGCGCCGCGCCGCGCAGACACGCCGCGCGGACCCGCGGGTGCGCGTCCTTCCACCCCGTGCTTAGTGATGACAGCACGGACTCTATTAGCACTGGGTTGTCGTTGCACCTGGTTGAGAGAAATTGGTTTCAGTATATTTGAGTTGTACAGAATTTGTATCAGACTAATATTTGTAAATGAAATTGTATATTTATTACTCCTTAATTCTAAAATAATTGCACTTTGAGTGTAATTTAGTAATAAAATATAATATGGTGTTAATATGCAGCCTATTATTATATGCCCAAAAGGTATTGTAAATATCAGAAATTATATAAAAATCAACCAACACGTATAATATAGTCAGCGTACTAGATTAAAATTTAAAACCATTTTAATCTAACCGGTTTTTACTTTTTACCCAAAAATGACACGTTCAAAAAACAAAAAAATATAAGCGCTGCAGTACTGCACTCACTCCAATCGGGCAACAACGCGAGTGCTGCAAAGCGCTGAAAAAAACAATCAAAAGACAATAAGCGCTGCACAGCGCTGCACCCACCTGTAGTGCAGCGAGTCAGCTAGCAGCACAAGCGCTGCACACCGCTGCGGGGGCAGCGCTGACCGGGCGTAGTGCGCGGCGCGGGCGAGTAGGCGGGGCAGCTGCGCGGGCTGCGCGCGACTCACTGCCCCACCGAGGATGGGCGCTAGCTCGAGCAGAGTTCGCGAGCTGTCGCCGTGCTCGATGCTCAGGCAGAGGGAACACGCTTCTTTTACCTGGAACAATGTCTTATTTGGTCGATTTCCAATAAGATAGTTGTAGTGTTAGGGGCCATTCATTTATTACGTAACACAATTTAGGGTGGGAGAGGGGGTCGACCATGTCTTATATTTTCTTACAAGGGGGTGGGAGGGAGTCTCGATAGTTCTTACGTAACACCAAAAAATTGCTCAAAGTTATAATTATACTTTGAAAAAGCGCGGGCAACCGAGCAAAAGGTACTGTACCTTTAAAATTATAAATAAACATTAAAATGTACCAAACGTGTATTCATTTTTTCTTTTAAACTCTTACGTATTAATTATTAAACAGGGGGGAGGGGGTCGGCCTATTCTTATTTTCTTATAATATGGGGGAGGGGGTCAAAAACTAGCAAAAATAGTCTTACGTAATAAATGAATGGGCCCTTAGTGTAAAAATAGCTGCATAGCGGGTAGTTCGGTGTAATGTATCAAGAGCGAATGTGTCGCTTAGGTATTCCGTGGAGTTATTTTTTATGCAAAAATACAATTCCTATTTATAATATTCTTTAGGACATGTGCATTTACAAAATGTTAGATAGGACCTATTCTCATAAGCTCAACACTCACTAACTCAAACAACTATTACAAAATGAGTCTGTACTGAATACTGATACTTCAAGAGAATCTTATATGTAAAAAATTCAACACAAATAAAATAAAATTATTATATACAAACACATACTTCTTAGAATAATTCCCACTAACCTTATAACAATCGGCTCTTTCCAAAAACAAATTAAACGTATTTATGGTTATTTTCGCAGGCGATAACTTAATAGCGTCTCTATTGGGAATGAAGCCGAATCTCTCTTGGCCCTTGTTCTGAGGCACGGAGTACGCGGGCGGTTCTGCTTCGATGTAGCAAGCTAGTGTTGTGTACAACACTATGAATAAGTCCGGGAACTTCTCCAGGCAGATGGGACGCATTGACTCCTCTTGTAACATCTCTCCTAGTGCACTGATTAGCTGAAAGTTTATATAGTCTTAAAGATTAAAGGGAATATTGTAAACATAACTCTTTTTTTTTACAAATAATCTATGAAATAAAATCAAAAGATTCTCCTAGCGGTAATAATAAGTGCGTAATAATAGAGCTCTATGGAATAAAAGGCACAAGGTCTTAATTAATAAAAGTACTTTTTAACACTAATTAAGGACATAATTATTTATGAAAAAAAAATTATATTTTCCTCCTAATGCTTACAACCTATCAATTTCTAAGACAAGATATTATACTAACTCTCTTTATTTTACCAACTAGCGACATAACCTCACTTCGCTCGATCACGACTCTGTTTACAATTTTATAAGTTTAAATTTTTTGTAAGGAACTTCATTTTAAGAAATAAAGCCTAAGTAATATAGTTAGTATTTATATACAAAACATCAGCATCTGTCAGTAAAAGTGTCGTTAAAATCAATCCAGCCGTTTCGGAGATTAGCCGAAATAAAGAAACTGACAGACAAAAAATTGAAAAATAAATGTTTTTCTTATAAGTTGATACCATACTCGTATATACGTATTTCATAATATGTATTTTGTAAAAAGGCTGTTATTATGACATTAAAATAGACATTTCAATTTGCAATATTTGTATATCTACATGATACATATTATATTAAAAGTATTAAAAAATTAAGTCTTTTTACTTTTTCTCAATTACTTACAGTCAAAGGTTGCAAAGCAGCTATATGATTTTCAGTAATATGATAGGGGTCCTCATACAATTCTATCGAAGTCATCAACCGTAAGAAGTTATCAACGATGGCTGTGGACAAGCTCTCATCTCGAGCTAAATATCTCCAGCATGCTACGACACATCTGAAAATTACAAAATTTATATACTTTTTATTTCTAAGTAAGAATAATATCACTTATATGAAACATAATATCACTTATATGAAACATAATATCATATGAAAAACTAATACACTAAATGCAAGTAATCTTTAAAAAATGTTAAGTAATAAAGGAGTTAATGAAAGTATATAAAGAAAGACACTCGTACAAAGAGTAGAGCAATCTTAGAAATGGCAGTTACACTTTTTTCATAAAAATTTGAAATCTGCCGAAATATCTTACTAATAAAAAAAGTCAAATCTTTAACTTTTTACTTACCCTTTCAGAGGAATCCTTTGGGCTAACAACACAGCTGTAACTGCATTGGAATGATGACGCGTCAATGACGTCAAAGGCCTTAAAAGCCTCTTACGAGCCTCATCGACAACTTCATCCATCGTTATCAACAATATCTCGACAATTCTTTCAATACTTTGGAACAAGTCCTGCCCTTTCGATATGACGAAAGAATCTAAGATGGAACTTATTCCGACGCTTCTTAACTCTTGATTATCATAACCTTCTAACAAACTTTCTATAAACTGCATAGTATGTAGATGTGGTATTTTTGGAGATATAGTTTCACATAGTTTAGTACAATAATCGCTTATCATATTTAAGTCATTAGTTAGTATATTGTTTTGGAGATGGGCTAACGCTGCCATACATTCATCTTCCGGCTCCACTGTATGGCCCTCATACAAATCTTGTATCTGTATTATCAATTTAATGCAATCTACTGTAGTTAATCGAACTGGGAAGTTAGTATCGGCGATTCCGGGTACTATAAGTCCCAATAAGAAACCCATTTGACCAAATTTGCTGGGTGTTTCGTAGTTCAGTTTAACATTTTTTATATACGCGTCGAAAACAACTTGCAGTATTAGCGTTGATGCCGTTCTAATCTCATCGTTTTCGTGTCGTATCCATTCAATTAACGAACTGACGATGTCATCAATTGTGCTTAAGCAAGTCGATTGGATGATCAATTCTCTGATTAATTCGTGTAAAAGGGTCAATGAATCGTTTAACGTCTTCGCTAATAGATCATTTTTGTCTCCATTTCCCTCTATTTCGTATTTTCTTTTGAATGATGAAAGCTCTCCGAATATACTGTTGAATAAAACTCGTAATATGGTATTTCTCTCTTCAGGTAAGATACCTTTTTGTAATTTTGTTAGCGCTTTCGATGCTTTGACTACTATTGGGAATAACTCTACATTACGTTTTTCGAGATTCGTATTGTATATCTGTTCAAGAACAGCGTTAAGTAATTGCCAGCGGTTTCTCAACACCACGTTGTGGTGGGATGCTGGAAGCAAAGCTTTGCCGATCTCGTAAAGCGTAGTAACACTCGCTTTGCATAAATCAAAGGGTGGACTTGATTTCAAAATCTCAAACAATATAGATGTAACATGTTCACCCAGTCTACCTAACACGTGTACGTCGAGGCACTCGCATGCCACTCGACCATAACAAGTTATTACTGCATACTTGACCGAAGCCAATTCAGCCTCAGTTTTAGCAGATCTAGATGAAAGGAAGTTCATAAACTTGTTCCCACGTCTCGCTTCATTTTCCTTGTACGTCGCATCCAATTCATTAAGAACGAACTCGCCATGTTGTCGAGAAGCGATGCCAACGGCTTTGCTGACATATTCAACACTTTCCATAGGAATTGCTTTTAGCGCGAACAATATAGTTTTCAGAACAGTTTCTACAACGGCCGCATTAGACATGTGACACGATAAAATAGCTAAATATTGCAAAGATACGCCTTTTATTATCGGCGGTTGCTTTTTGGCTATGATTTGTTGAGATATTAGTGTGGAAATAGTCTCTACCCACTTATTGCTATTAACTTGTTCCACTGCAGAAACTAGAAGACTCAAGAGCATTCCTTGCCACTGTTCTTTCGATTCGTTCTTTTCCACAAATTTCAGCAATCTCTGAATCTCAATTGTCCAAGAATTTTTCAAATTCTTATGAATATCACCGGAAAATTCTTCAAGAAATACGAGCACATTCTTATTCAGTTCTGTTTGATCTGGATCAACAACGTGAGTTATGCAACGAACGAAAACCAAATCTGGCGAACATACTACGTCATTACTTTTATCCGACTGCTCTTCAATAACTTCAGAGTTATTTTGCAATAAAGAAGTGAGGCAATGCGTAATAGTGGACATGGATGACGTAAAATCATCAATAGTTAGAGCAATCAGCAATAAGTTGCGTAATTGAGTGCGCACACTCGTGACAGTGTTGCACATTAGTATTAATGAACTCCTGCAAGTATCGTGTAAGTCTAAAACATCAGCTTTAGGGACATTAGCAGGAGCTTCGTAACCGCAATGCTTTATTATAAACTCGACCATCGCAAAATCATCAGACGCCAATATACAATTTCTATACACGAGACCGACTATTGCTTTAACCAATAACTTCTTCATTTTGATACCTTGCTCCATAACGATCATAATTTTCAATAAAGTTATAAACTTCGATGCGAAGTTTTCAATAAAAACTTGTGACGAAGTTGTCAAATGCGTCAATATTATGACGGCTTTCATTCGATCCTTTTCCTGATTATTTCTGCAATGGTGAAGTAAATTTTCAACAGTTTGATCTGGGAAGTGTCCCGTCATGTGATCGAAGCATCGAAGTACTTCGAAATGGTTCTTTACTGTATGAGGCTGGTCATAATCCGGCTCGAGGATGACCAGATTAAACATTACGTTATTTATCGAATTGATCACATTTTCATTTAGAGTCAATTTTGGGTTTAATGGCGAAGGAGACAGCAAGTAGGAAATGCATTGACTAATGCAGTAGAAATTGATGACTGGTTTGCGGTAAAGGGATAAGAGGGTCAGCACAAACTTATTGACAGTCTCATTAAACTGTCTCTCTGATATAAGTCGAGTAATAGGGCCTAAAGCTTCGAGTACTGATTCCGATACTTTAGGCTCGTGGGAAAGCAGCCATTGGTTGTATAACACGTCAAAGACTATTGTGAATTCTGTGACAAAATTGTCTTTAATCGATGTTATATTTTCATTTTCGACGTTGTCGCCTATTTGCTCGGACACGGCGACTGCAAAATGTCCGAAAGCTGAAATAAAAAAAAAATTGCTTCAAGCTAAATGTTTTAGGTTGAAACTAAAAATACATTGAAATAAATACATTTCCAATATTATTGAAATTTTAAAATAACTCATTAACATAAGATAATTATATTTATGTAATTTGATATTTTGCTAAATGAATCACACATGTAATATTTAAGTACAGTGCCAGTATTATGTATAGTGTAATTAGCTACATTAAGGTTTAATTTATACATAAAAACCAGACTGTTTTATAAAAAAAAATAAAAAAATGTAATATACCTACATCTTATTTTAATATAAAAAGTATTACTGTAATATAATATAAAGTCAAGTAATACATTGAATAGCTAAAAAGTGCCTACCCTAATTACAGAGGATAAATTAATATATAAACTAATAATACAATGTATACTCACCATAAGCAAAAGCCTGTTTCACACCGTCTACTTTTACCAATGTTAACAAAGGTAGCATTTTGCCAAGAATCTCCTTGACATGAGGCACCACCCCGTGAGTATTGACAGCAGCAAGAGTTCCTAGTGTGTGTGCTATAGTGTAATGCGGTAGAGAAGCAGGTGTCATTTGGTTTATGAGAGAGCGAAGTACCTGTAGTAGAATATGAGTAGTTAGCAAAAGTCTATCAAATTGTGTTTTTTTATTTGCTCCTATAGTTTACATTTTTTTAATATAAAAACTTATTTTTAGACTATGAAAGACTACATTTAAAAACAAACTGTAAAAAAAGACTTAATTCCTCAGAAAAAATCATTCTATTTTTCTTACATTCCTTATAATTCAAATTCAGACTTCAAAATGTAACATGTAGGTATCTATTTACACAATAATTATAAATACAATTCATTATTATTTTTTAAAATAAATTTATTTCTTTACTAATCTGCCCAATAATCCAAATTGGAATATTTCAAATTAAAATAGTATGTAGGTCATATTAATTAGGGCAAGAGGGAAGCCCCATGAAGTAACAGATATATATATACTTTATTTATAAAAGTAAATCTTATATAGAGTGGGTGATTAGTACAAAAAGCTAAGTTAAGCAGTCTTATCCATGGCTATGAGTTAATAAGGTCATCTATAACACAGATGTATACTGTGTAAATGAGATATTGTATTTATTATTATTATAAAATTTGTAAATACAAAGTTAAAGAAACATACTCATATAGAAAATGTATATTAAAGTATCATAAATAATAAAAATTTTAAACTTTTTTTACTCACCAGGTCCAAGTACTCATGGCCAATAGCTACCAAAACAGCTGAAGCCCCCATTTGTACTACAGGTTCATAATTTGGATTCTCCATCATTGCACGGAGCATAGAGTTTACAAGTTCATTGGCAACTTTTGAATCTAATTTCTTCACTTGATTTACGCATGTCTGTTCCAGAACCCTAAGAATGTTTATGCTCACATGTAACTCTGTTAGATTCAATATTATTTGTTATAAAGTTGAATTACGTAGAATTATGTAAAATTGCGACATACAAAGTGTTATTTGATTAATATAAAATGTTATAAACAAAGAATAAGACGATGTCGCATATTAAAATAATCAAGTATTACTGGTTATAGTGTAATATGCAAATATAAATACTGCTGGACGAATACATACTTCACAATATTGCCTAGTTGAACAACGTTGCTCTTCACTGTATTTTTGTAAAAGTCGCAAAATATTTCAATAACTTCATTTGGATAGATATTCGCTATTTTCGTGAGAGATTTAATTACAACATTGTTAACTCCGTTATCGTTATCTCCAATAGCATTAATTAAAACAGTAACAGTGTCTGGAAAACAACAATAAATATAGTTGACGCCAGACGAACTTATTTACCGACCAAATAGTAGGTACTAAGATAATTTTCATTATATTACCTTTGAGGCACTCAGAATTCGATGCAGTCATCTTTGCAGCTACATTTACTACTTTTTTACAAAATCACTACTTTGGAAATAAATTCACTATTTTTTTGAAAATAAACGCAGTGATGTAGAACTAGAACCTTTCCTATAGACTCCTGTCAAAGTATGACAAAACACAAAAATCAAAATGCAAATTTCAGCTTTCAAGATTCAAACTTTCAAGTTGACAGCGGACAGATAAAAATTATACTTTAGATACAAATGTCATAATATTATAATGAAAAGGAAATTGTAATATAACAAATTTAAATTATAACATTATATAGGAGAAATACTATAAATAATAAAAATATATTTGTCTAATTGTTGTTGTTGTTGTTCTAAAAATTTATCCCCAATAGAGAAAGGCAAAGGACTATAGTCCATACAGCCTAGTCAAGATTTGATATTTTTCATGTATGAATAAATTATCACGTCCTTGTCTATGACAGTTGAAATAAATTGGATACTCGTACCAGAAAAATCCTGCTTGTGTTCGATAAATTCATGGCGGTTTTTTTAAAACTTCCTACTATTACAACATTTTTGTTATAATTCGACTGTTAACTGGCAACCGGTCCTAACTCAATTTTCACAACTTTACAGACTGAAGAAAAAACTTGCTAGACTCATTAATATAGCATCTAGTAAATTGAATAAAAAGACATGGTTTTTAAATATTTTTATTGTACCTACATGTTATTAAAAAGAAAAGTAGCATTATGTGTTTCCTTCTAATATAAAAACGAGATAGGAAAAAATAAATCAACATGGAACAAAAAAATTGATTGATATTGAATTGAGAGATAGGACTGGTTGCCATTTCACAGTCGATTATGTATATAAAATCACACTAATCATTAATTTTCGATTTAAAAAAATCAATAATTAAGTCTATAATCTATATTCAAATTCTACTTCTCGTATGAGGTGAGGTGTGGTCCTAAATAAATGTTGGAAATAAATCAAATATTGTTCTAATTATATGTGAAAAAAGTAATTATTTTATTATAGCATGTTTGGTGCAAGTATTTTAACTGATATATTACAATAAGTTATTGAATTGTAATATTTAAATAATTTATTATATATTTTAAGTAACCTAGTATTTGTCTTACATTGGGACATATTATTTTAATAATAAAATAACAAAAAAAACTATACTAAATTTTAAAATATTGTGCTCATATTGTGAACTTAGCTTTATGAACTTTGTGCTTTAATTGTTAAGACTTTAGTCTATGCTTTTTATTGGAAGAAGGCGGGCAATGATTCCAGTTTTCTACTACATTTCGATTTCATGCAAATCGTGAATAAAGCAGACGTGCAGTTCCTTTGATTGTCAAGATTTTCATCGATAAGGAAAATCTTATTTTAATCTAAAAGCGATTAAGTCACTATAAAGAAAATATCTTCTTTTAAATTTCGTGTACGACTTTCACCGGATATATCGATAATTAAATTAGACCACTCAGAGGTTGCAAATCATTTCGCATATCAGTGAATAAATCTTACAATGTACCCGTGCGTATGGTCAGTTACTGATATAACTCTGTGATGTACTGTGTGGTTCGTTTAAGTGACAAAGCAAAAGCGTCGGCTCCCACTCAACACTATTATCCCATCCGTGATTACGTTGCGCCGGGAACTGGGTACTCGGGTTAGTCGTCGCGGGGACTCCAAAGCGGTAAATACGGAGTCGAAAATCCTGCTCCGCATCATTTATCGTCAGGATTTCGGTAAGTTCACGTTCGGATAAGTTGCGATTTCGCGTTCCACGCAATATAAATTCGGGCGTTACTAGCGTACTGACATTGAAGACCAAACGATCAGCTGCCGTATAGTCTTAAAATAGCTGTAAAATAGCGAGCCTCTTCTGGCAGCAAAAGCAATCAGCTGATCTCAACAATGTTTTAATTATATCCAATTAGATAATTATTTCACTACTCGCGACGTTGACCAGACTTACGACCAAATAATATATACCTTATCGTGAAGATAGCGTCACTTATAAAGTAGTAAGCAGACTTGACATAGTTCTTAGTGATTATTTGAGATTTATTTCTTTCAGATTTGAAAATGGTGCAGCAAGATTTGACTTAGGTGTCGGGGACGGTGGTACATGAGCTAGTGATGGCCGTAGGGTGCATCTGGGTGTGAGTCGCGATCGAGACAGGCTAACTAAGTGATAGTGCAGTGTTAGTGTAGTGTCTAGTCATAGTGTGTGGCTTTGAGCCGGGATGCCCTCCGTCATGTTGTCAGCAGTGCTTGAAGAGGAGCCTGATCTGTATGAGGCATTTCCTCCTCACGTTGATCCTTCTGGCATCACCATTTTGACTGACAGTCCACCAGGTAATTAACAAATATTATATTAATATAATAATTTTCTCAATTTTTAAAATGCTGAACTGAATTTCACTATTCTTAAATCTTTTTCCAACAAACAATTTGAAAAAATAAACAACAAATTCATTAAAACTTATTGAAATTAAATGAAATGAATTTTCTTATTAACCTTAAAAAATCTGGTAAAATAAATCTATTAATTTTCCGTCAATAAAGTGTTGTGTAACATAAGATATTATGTTATCTTTAATAAATTTATAATTCATAATAATGAATTCTATTTGAAGATAGTCTTTATCTTATTCTACCTTATCATTTGAATCACAAGCAGAATTACCCTTCATTGTGTAGACGAGATGATTGATGTCTGTGTGCAGTCTTAAAAAAAAATATTTAAAAGATTATGCTGTATTATATAATGTATATAAAGAATAAATATCATTAATTTGACTGACCCCTAAAAATTTGACCCTCACATAATTATTGGTGTCCTTTGGCACAGCTTTGCTTGGTGGAGTACTATTATTGTTAAGTCAATAAAAATATAAGATAAAAAATATGATTTATTTTAATGAAAAGCCATTTAGTTATATTGAATTAACAATTTACAAATGTATAGTAATTTCATTATGTTGAATATCATATGTAACTTTATGAATTACTTCATTTTTCATACAAATTTGTTCCTAAACTGTAATCATTTAATTCATCTTTGATGTTTACATCAACTACAATTTTATTGACCAGATGTTTGTCTATTACATTTAAAATGAAACACATTTATGCACATACAATATCTATAAGACTATATCTACTAATACTATATCAGAACCTATATGAAAATTATCAAAAGTTACACTCAAGCTACACACACACTTAAAACTAAAACGCTAGATTATTTTTTTTATATTTTTATAGATATTAAATAATAAATTTAATTTATTCAAGCGCAGAGAGAGTCATTTTTACATACTGATAATTATTATGCTATAAGCCAATGTGAATATAGAATGATAATTGTTTGTGGGCAAGCCAAGGATATTATGATATATGATTTTGACCCAGAAAATGTCCTATTAAATATGGCATCTAGTCATAATCTTATGTTTTTATTAGTTTACATATTGTTAATAGTTAAAATTCACATGATGAATTAATCATTCCCTTTTTTTTTAATTGTTTTTTCCTAAATTGAGGTAAAATTATGAAACCCACTATGTCTGCTAATTACAAAGTAAATATATTGACATACAGACTAACAAACTTTGAGTTTCTCATTAAGTCAATGCCAACACCAGTCTAAACTCTAATGCATGTTTCATAAATTAACAGTATTGTGTAAAAAAGTGACTTAGGTTTATTTTGAAACAGTCACTGCTAATAAAAAAAAGAGATGTCTATTAAATGAAAATCTTACGTTATAGACATAGTGATAATTGAAATTTGTTATGATTAAAGTATTTTCCTCTTTAGAAGAAGGTAGGTAGGTACAAATTGTTTTACTAATCAATTTTAAATTGTTAGGAAATATTGTTTAATTTTGTATTTAAAAGTATTTTTTAAATTTTAAATTTTAATGACTATAATTTTACATCACAACAGAACAATAGACATCCACTATTCTGCCTAATATATGAGCAAGAAAGATAATAAAAACAATTGCTATGAATCACTCATTTTATCTCAAAGTGGTCATCTTGATTGTAGTAGTGTTGCCAGGTGGTAAAAATGAATATGTGATTTTATTAAAACTCCTATTAGAGTGACACATTAAACTTGAAATGTGATATCATTTAGGTATTATGTTTTGTTGATTCTTTTAAAACTTAATACAGGATTATCCAAGTTTGTTATAATATAACGCAATTAACTAATTGTGCTATTTTACTTTGAAAGTATGTAATTTGTAAGTTTTTTCTATACGTTTTATATTTTTTGTCCTGAATCTTCATACGAAACGTGGCTACGCCATTTATAGTCTCAAAAAGAGGGATCCGCCAAATACATCGGGATCTTCTTCTGTTAGTGATGTTTTAATTTAAGCTTATTTAAATAACACTTTTAATTAATCTCGTTTTTATTACTCACATGAACATGGTAATATTTATGCGACGTATTTATCGATGATCTCACGGGGTCCCTCGATGTCGACTCGATCAAAAAACTCAGCGTACTAAAACGTATTTCATTGATAAAAAGCATTAATGCAAAAACAGAGACTTAAGTTCTCGCCACTACATTTCAATGTATCTAAAATACCGTACTTATCCCCCAACTTAATGGAAATCGCTTACTAGGCTCGTCTGTTGAGGCATAGCACCATAATCATAGGGATACATCCACCATCCCACTTTTCTATCAGAGGGAAGGGACTTATTCTTATTTTCAGATGTAGAAAAATAAAAATAAATAATTATCTACATAAATATAAAAATCAATTGCCGTTCGTTAGTCTGGCTAAAAGTCAAAAAAGGCTGGACCGATTTGAAAAATTCTTTTTTGTGTCATTAAGTATGTGTCAGAGGCGGTTTAAGTATTATAAATAATTTAAAATCTCAAAAGAAAAAACACGCAAAGCATAGAGAAAAGTAATATTATACTTTTAATAGAGAGCCCTCTACCGTTTTTTTTGCCAACACTAAACTAGCGCCATCTGTAATTTTTCACCCCATGGCCTATACTAGTCCTTCTGATATCATAAAAAATATATTTAAAATTAAAGTCGATCGATTCTAAATGTGTAAATATAGTGATGATATTATTATATCTATTAACATTAAAATAATAAAAGCAAGAAAAATATATACTTAACATCACCATATTTACAAATTTAAAATCGATCTACTTAAATAATTAAGTAGGGTTGAAGACTGTCGTTCTATGTAATAAATAATACAAGAAAATGTTATTTTTAAACTTTATTTTGTAAATTTTTAGTGTAATACAGTTATTGTATAACACAGCTCGCCGCGCGTGGCATTACGTAGAGCGTAGACATGAAGATCGTAGATATAAAATCTTACCTCTGGTCATACAGACACCCAAAGACACAACGGCTTAAGCTAGGCGTAATTGCTTAAACTAGACAACACAAAATAAAGCGACTTTTAGACTGCTTATTTAAAATAGTGTCAATATCATATAACTAAATTAAACCCAACTAAATTTTAAGATATTTAATATTTTTATTAAGCGTCAAAATAATAAAATTTAAAGAAGTTTAAAATGTCAAAAAAACAAAACAATGTTGCAAGCCATGTCCAATTCACGCATTTGTATAAATTTATTATTTGTTTGAAATGGTGGTTCACTAAAAAGTTATAATGAAATATATCGATTCAAATATTTAAATTGTTATTTTAAGCAATGAACAGTATTATTTTTATGTGACATTATGCTTATTTTTCTCAAAATTTAATAATTTTTTGCATGCAAATTTGTTTGGTATGCGTGTACTGGACTGCTGGATTGACGATTGCGACCGTAGCGACATCTCTTACACCGACTTATAGTCGCTGATAAATTTAAGCAAAAGTTTTGGGTGACACGCAATAGATGACACTACCAATTTTTTATCTGTTGTCGATGTTCTAAGTTTCCAGCCCCTGACGCAAAGTCAAAAAGATTATAACTGTTTATTATATTTGTATGTATAAGGGGATCGCAAACCATTAAAAAATATCTTAACCTAAAGTCTAAACAATATTATGTAACTAGTCTAGGTTTGAAACGTTTGTAATTTTGTATTACTACTATTTTTAACACAGTTCTTCTTCCTCGCTTGATTTCTTTGAATTCTCATGGTATATGCTTTGTTTTGTGAAACAACGAGACATTGTCTTTTGTCTAAACACTTGGAACAATGCTTCAACTTACCTATCCAAGAATCTGCTGTAGGTATGTTATCTGTATTATATAACATCTAAAATATGATGAAAAAAATAATTTACAAACAATAAATTCTTAGATACCGTTCTAATAAAATACTTGAATTGGTTCGTTTTTCTATTAGAAAATTAATCTTACATACGTACGGCCTTATATGTTTTGTCATAATATACATATTACGTACAAGATCTTTATATTTGCACGTGATAAATTCGAACTTAGCAACTTATTAAAGGACGATAGATGTAAGTTGTAAAATTATTTTTGTAGATTCTCTTGATTGCACAATATAAAATGAATAGTAGTAATAAATTGTCGTTTATCTAAATGGTTAAAGTTAGTAGCCTAGATAGCTCTCTGGTCCTTACTACCGGATTTCTTTTCTCAGTTAGCAATGTTAATTTGTTAACTAACAATATTAACAATGTTAAAGTTAACAAACAATATAAATAAATCATAACGTCACTCACACATCATCATTTTTAGTGTTATACCAGTTATACTCTTACTAGCGACTCATCCTTGCTTCCTAGATTTAGCGCGAGCGAAGCCGCGGGTTCTGGTAGTAAATGTATTCAAAAACTTGACAGATTATATATCAAAACGTTTCTTGAGAACCACTCTATCCATTGGTGGGAACAGCATGAAAATCGGTGCAGTAGTTTTTGAGTTTATAACAAACAGACAGACAGACGCGACGGAGGACTTTGTTTTATAATATGTAGTGATGGATTTCTAGGAAACAAGCCTACTATGATCTTCTGATCCAAAATGAATAAAACTATTTAAATTAAGTTAATTTGGTATATTTTATACAATTTTGTCAATATTTTCATCAAATAATATGCTAAACAGCCCGTGTTGTTAATAAAACTATTCCAAACAATCGTTTTAAAAAAATAATAAATGTATACATTCGTGAATATATTCATTATTTGTAAGTGATATCTTAGACTAGACGGCATGGCGCCTTCTTAATAATTATTATTCTATGAAGATTTATTTTTATTTATTTATATTTATGATAAAATTCTTATCGATAAAAACATTTTAACAACAGTTGCGAAAAACGATTTGTTTCTTTTTATATCCGCTTTACTGGCTTCATATAAGTACAACGTTTATTGCAACACAGATTTTCTGATAAGAACCACAAGATGAGATGTGTTTGTCGTTACTGATAACAAATTAACCTAGTTCGTGTATGCGACGCTTGCTTATCGTTTAGTAATATCAATATTTCTGTATAGTATCTCTATATTCTATACTATGAGTTTTAATATTAAATAAGGGAACGATTAATATTATTAATCAGGAAAACGATGTTGTTGATCTGTTCATTTTTACCTATTAATGGAAAAGTAGTATGGCGTGTTTTATATAGAGATCTATCAGCTCTAGAGTGCCATGTAAATCCTACTAGTAATATTATAAACGCGAAAGTTAAGTATGGATGGATAGATGGATTTTTGTTACTCTTTCACGTAAAAACTACTGAATGGATTTTAATCAATTTTTACAAGAATATAGCTTATACATCAGAATAACACATAGGCTACAATTTTTAAAGAAATTGTGAGAATTGTCCAAAATGTGACGATAAGTGTCAAGTAAGTAGTAAAACCATCTGCGAGCTATTCTGGCGTGCGCTGCCAAAACCGCTAGAGTTACACATATGAAATGTATGATGGAAATATTTATCTGAAACAAGCGACCCACCCTCACTTCGCTTGGGTTCGTCCCTTGATATAGCGTGAGCGAAGCCGCGGGTTCCACTAGTCTTTTATACCAGGTCGTCCTTTCCTAAAATATACAGAAAAATATGTATTGCAAAAGAAATGTACGAGTTGTATTCAGGCCCTAAGCGAAATAGTCAGGTTTTTATCTTAATGTAATGAATTCAGAAACATGACTAAGTATATCCCACTGTTTTTCGATGGCATTTAAAAAGTTTATATGGTAGTTACTGCCCTTGAATTTTCCGAACGGCTCTCCACGGTACACGTTCCGATAGCCATCAAGCTTCCGGTTGCAACTAAATACCAAGTACCAACTTGTACACCGTATGAAAAATGCATAGTATCTTTTCAAGGCTTAGAAATGTACAATTTTTTTTTAAATAACTTATATTTTTAACAAAAAGAGGAAGTACGCAAGGAATAGTGAATCATTTATCAAAATATGAACAATAAATTTCATGAAATTATTCTGCCAAAGATGACGTTTTTTAAGGTTACATACATTATGTTCAATATGATCTATGTAGCTTTAATTTACGGCTTTAATATTGTACGCATATGCCTATTAAAATAAACATAGTGAGGATCGTTTTTGAATACTACATAAAGTATAACAATAATGAAGTTCTTCACAGTTTCTCAACTGGCATGTTTTGGAGCCATTAACAAAAAAATAATTGACTTGAGTTACCTTTACAACTTCTTTGGGTATTCACTTTTACATAATTTAACCTATATTTTTATTGGATAGTATTAAATAGTACAAAATTAGTTTTTTCTTAACTAAGCGATATCAAATAGATCGTCTATTGCTCAATATAATCGTAGGGCATAATAAATTATTTCGGCGAAGCCGTAACGAATAAACGGCTTAGGTAGGTATTTGTCTTTCTCAATATTAACGAGTTGTGCAACAACTTACTGTATAATTAATAATTATTCTGATTTTGTCCTAAATCTCACATGAACTGATTTTATTAGATATTGTAGTATTTTTGTCGACAAACACAAACTACTAGTAGCTTATTATACTACAACTATAAATTGTAACATTCCTTTCGCACTTCTTAACGTCCCACTTCTGGGGACGGGCCTCCCTTAATACGAGGGGTATCAGGCCATAGTCCACCACGTAAACTAGCCAAGTTCTAGTTGGCGAAAGACACATGTCTTTCGAAAACTTGATAGGTTCGATTAGATATGCTAATTTCCTCACAATGTTTTCCTTCAAGATAAGAAAAGTGGTAATCATGTGAAATTATCCGCACACGAAAATATTAGAGGCGTGTGACTCGGATTTGAACTCACTTCCACTCGGTTAATCGAACGAGCGCGTCACCACTGGGCTACCACTGCCTATAAAATCTATACCAATATTATAAAGCTGAAGAGTTTGTTTGTTTGGTTGAACACGCTAATCTCAGGAACTACTGGTCCGAATTGAAAAATTCTTTTTGTGTTGGATAGTCCGTTTATCGAGGAAGGCTATAGGTTTAATTACATCACGCTACGACTAATAGAAGCGGAGCGTCATCAATGAAAAATGTTGCAAAAACTGAAGAAAAATAGTAGTTCTTTTGATTTTCAGCCATTAGAAGGCGAGCGGAGCCAAGGGAAAGGCTAGTACTTGAATAAAATTGTAGTACATTTTTAAGCAATGAATATATTTTCTGAACCCTACCATTGCAATGTGAAGCTATTTCGAAATTTGCACATGCATGGTGCGATGTTTTAACCAATAGCGAGTGAGCATATACAGTGGGGGAATGATGCCACCTGGCGAAAGGTTCATTGAGATTTAACCCATTCAGTGCCAGTGACCCACGACGTGGGTTCATTTATGTCGCATTTGCGGGCCCGAGAACCCACGTAGTGGGCTCTTTATAAATGTAGCTCATTCTTCGTAAATACGTCGTTATACGATTACAAAATAAAGTGAACTAATTATTTTAACACGTTCTTTCTAATATATCCATTGGTTTCAAGATTTAGCAAATTATTTTTTTAATAAAATTCAACCAATTTCATACGACGTATTTCAGAGGTGAGTAACCGTTGTATATAATTATTATAATATCGATTTCATTTTTGTTAGTAATATCAGGAAAAACAAAGATATTGTAATAGCTAAATCTGATATGTTATGAAAACCGGTATTTTGATAAATTATATAATAAATTTGTCGATAGAATGGGTGGATCCTTCTTTTTATAATTACACTTTTAGATATTGAAAGAGATTGGGGATGTTTATAGATAGCTATATAAAAGAACTAATTAGAACAAAAAACGATGTACATAAAAATATCCATAAAAATTATTAATATTTTAAAATAAAAAATATCAATATCATGGTTTGCTATCAAATAGTAAACAAATTCTATTCCCAGAAAGTAATCTTATGGAAATACCAATTTTACTATGTTGGTCCATGGTGAACTTCAAAACTACTTATCCGATCTTGACGAAATTATTTTTTAAATATGTGATTTGTTCCAACTTAAAAGATAGATCAGTTTTTATCACTATTAGCCCCTCGTCTGTGTAAACACAAGGATCCTTGCGCCCCCTGTTGTCTGTGTAGACAAGGATCCTCTTTTACGGTATCTTTGCCATTTTACACTCAATTTTTAATGGTATGACGTTAATGTTGGGGCTAAAATGTAATTAAATGTTAACACGAGTAGTAAAATAATTAAACCACCCGCTCCACCCGCGATTGAAACTGTTTTTGGATATGTATTTATGGGTACTATTCCCACCGCTACGAATGATCAACGCTTGCAAACCAGTCAATCCGCTTCATTTTTAATTTATGATGATAACGCATTATTAAATAAAACGCTTCATAAATTTTGGGAGCTCGAAGAGCACGCAAATAATTTTAAGTAAGTAGGACGAAGAATGTGAAAATTTGTTTTCCGCTACTATATCACGTGATTCGTCCGGTCGTTATTGCACCGTTTTGCCCTTTGTAGGGATCCGCTTTTGTTAGGTAATTCGCGTGCCATGGCACAACGCAGATTTTTATTACTAGAACGAAAATTTCAGTCTAACAATGAACTTTGCATTAGTTATAATAATATTTTTAAGGAATATATCGAGAAAGGGTATATTTCAGAAACGCGATCCGACCGCTTAGAGGAAGGATATTTTATACCGCACCACGCTGTCATAAGACATGATAAAGATACTACAAAAATTCGCCCAGTGTTAGACGCAAGCGCGAAATGCCATAATGGTGTTTCTTTGAATGATATTCTACACGCAGGCCCTAATTTGCAGGCGGATATATTTATAATATTGTTAAATTTTCGCTTGTTTCTGATCGCTATAACCGCAGACATTTTCGATTTTGATTTAATAAATACTGTTTTTGACCGATACAAGCATTTGAAAATCAAACAACATAACGCGTAGTACTATGTTATTATCACAAGGAAAGGGAAACTACGAGTACCTACATGGAAAACATGAGTAAATTTTCCTGTTTTCTTGTTTGTTGCTCAATATAAAATATTTTCTTACAAATTTATGTAATTTCATACCTTTTTTTCATATTCAAAGATAAGTTAATAATTCATGAAGCTTGTACATAATAAACATTAGCGTTTTTTTAGTTTTTGGGATTTACTAACGCAAAGGAGAAGTATACATTATTTTAAAAGAAATTTTATACTTTTTTTAATTAAAAATCGTAGTAATAAATTGTATTTTGACAGATAATAATTAATATAATGACATAGTCAATACTAAACGCACACATAGATAGAAATGAACATGGCCGGTGCTCTGTCTGTACACGGCTGTCATTGAATGGGCTTGCTACAGCGTGTTCTAAATTAACGTAGTTGTTTGATATTAAATAAATAAATAAATATAGGTTGGACAGCTGTTAATTGTCTAATAAATAATAATATAAAAAAGCTCTGGCTTTACAATAAAATATTTCTTTTCATACATTATTTGTAAATTAATTTGACTTTTAAAAGCTTAGCAACATATATCATAAGTAGCAATCTCTAATACTGCCCTAAATTTTTACACATGTGAACAGTTCGCGTTACGTAAAAAGAACGCTGGAAGAAAGTGGTGGGGGGTGTGTTTGCGCATGGGTACATTCGCATACGAAATTATTATTTTATTTTTGAACTAGCCTTTCGCTCGCGACGTATATTGGTTATTGGCAGATACATTGAAAAATATATTAGATTGAATGTCACTTAATAGAATTATATTAATTAAAAAAATATCTTTGATGTGTGTCAGTGTAGTATGTTTAATTTACTTACAAAAAATATGATTAATTAATTTAAAATATTTTTTAAAATGATTACCTGCATTATTATCAGACTCTTTCTTTATAAAATAATATACGTCAAAAATAGTTTTTCTATATTTTTTATATAAAACCATTTCGTAATTAATAACTTTTGTGTGCGCGATGGTATTTTGAACTGACGAACCAACAGCGAGCCGGAAAGCATGCGGCGCGTGCCTCGCCGTCCCGCGCCCCGCGTCTTACCACCAAATTCGCCTATAAACCGCCTCTGCGCAACATGACAGCCAGCGTTCTTTTTACATGACGCGAATTATACTTTGTTTAGCCTACGTCAGTTCCACGTTGTACGTCATGCTAATCTTTGTTCCATTTCAACGTGAAAGAAAGACAAACTTAAAACTAACACATTTTGACATTTAAAATATTAGTACGGATTCAATTTATGTAATAATAATTGCAAGGAGTCTTTATTTCATTATTGTCTTACCTTTTGTTGACTATGATTATTGACAATGTTGATCATTTTTTTAAAGGACGAATGTTTTTCAACAACATACGTAGTTTACTACCGTACTTTAAAAATTACTTTACTAAAACTATTTATAAAAAAAAAACAAATAATTTACCTAAATACTTAAGGCCCTTCAATAAAATGAAACATTCTGTGAATAATCAAGGATGACAATCAATGACAATAATATAGTAGGAGAGCTAGCGAACTATCCGACTAACTCGTTTTTGATGAATAAATTACTGTACTACTTATATTGTATTTTAATATTTTACCTTCATTCTTCATACGGTTAAAAAGAGTTAGAGTAATTAATTTGCATAATAAATAATTATTAATATAAATAAAAATTTATACTTCACATATAACCCTGTAAAATGTCTAGCAGACTCCTGCAAACGCTACAATATTCAGGCTGCTTGCATATACTTTAAAAAAAAATTAAAGTACATGCCCACAAAACATTAGCCTTGTGGGAGCATTACTACTTATTACAATACCGATGTTAACTTTGCTAGTCTGGTACCTACATTCATTTTCACAGTCATTTTTTTACACTTAAACTTATAAAAATTACAACATAATAAAATTGTAGTTTTACGGGCGTAGACTAAGAAATTTTTTCTTTATAAAAAGTGCTTGCCAAAATGGTAACGCACCTACATTTACCGATAATCTTTTTATTTTTCCTGCCCTTATTCCACGCTATATGGGGTCGGCACAACATGTCTTATTCTTTCACTCTCCTCTGTCATTTGTCAACGTGACGTCCATCCCTTTTACATGTATTTATTTAATCAATCCATCTCTTTTTCGGTCTTTCTCTACTCTTTTTTTCCTCCTACATAGATATTCAACATTCTCCTTATTATATGACTTTCTTCCCTCCGCATAAAATGCCCTTGCCAATCCAGCCTATTACCCCTCAGTTTTACTATCCCCTTGTATAATCATTCCTTAGCTAGTCACACATATATCCATTTCATCATTCGCATTTTGGTCCCATGCACTTTGTTTCATTCATTCCTTCCGTCGCTCAACATGACTCTGAGAAATGTCGCCAATTCATCCATCCTTCATTCAAATTCTAATTCTATTATTAATGTCTCGCTCAATATTGCCGTCATTTTGAACGAATGAACCAAGGAACTGGAAAACGAAGCAGACCGCTAGGTGTAAACCATTTAAAGCATTCAGAGAAACACGAGAGGCCACCAAAATCACAGAACAGCAACACTCCCCAATAATAAATAAATAAATATATTTTATTAGCATTGCAAATTTAGTTATAAACAGTTAGTCTAATAGTTTATTAGCTCTTAGACTAATACTTACGCACACATGCAATGAAGTATTATTGTCAAGACAGTGAAAATATAAAAATTACGATGTTATATTTTGATATTCTGTGTATTTCGTATCTGGTCATTCTCATTTTCACACTTCAAAAATCAGTTAAAAGGCCCCATGAAAATTTTATCACAATATGTTTTTCAAATTTGTAGAAAATTTTATACTAAGCTTAAGCTTCGTAGCTTAAATCTTCCTATGGGTATTAAGGACGGAAGGATACGTTTTATAATAGAAAATATTTATTTCTTTAGTATGCTAATTTCATAGGAAACATATTTTGGTTCGGACAGGAGCAGACCAGCAGAGAGAGGTTTCGCAAAAGTTATCTCTATGTAACTATCTGTTCGTTCGTTTTATATTTACTTTTTAAAGTATTTTAACATTTTTACGTAGTGACATAGCTTAGAACCATTTTTAAACCGCAGACGAGAATGACCATCTACACACTATTAGTGTGCTATATTTTTGGAAAGCTTAGCTCATTAGCATTAGCATGATATACGAAATATTAATCAAAAAAGTATAATATTGTTTTCATAATGCAAAAAAGTGATTAAGTAGTGTACTCAAATGTCTAAAAAATAAAACCAATTAGTCATGAGTTGTTAAAATAAGATCTTAAGTATTCACTAGTTATATCTGGCTAACAAAAGCAGTAACAATATAAACATGTGTATAGTGCTTGTAGGTACTTAGAATTTCAAGTTCGAATGAAATTGCAATGACGGAAAGTATATTTTAACGATATTCTCAAAAACATAAGTATAAATCAGCACTACATAGTTAATGAGAAAATAAGAAAAGTCTGGCGGGGCTGGGGCCTGCCGCCTGGGATCTTTGTCGACTGTGGCATGCGTGAATAGAAATCTCCCGCAACCCGAATGGGATTATTAATATTTATTAATATTCAATTTTATTGACTACTTTTAGTTGTTTATGTATCTATATTCCCATTGATTTAACAGTTTACAACGTGAAAAATAATAATTACATTATAATAATATAAAATAAATATAATAAAGTCGATTTTTTTTACTTTATATTTATTTCAATGAAAATTCTTGAAAAGGTAAATGATGATTATAATAATAAAAAAAATATATATAAAATAATTTCATTGAGTTTATTTTATTAATTTTATGAAATAAACACGAATGTTGTACACCTCTGTCATTGGAATGTGAATTGTTTTTAACGTCAAAGTTATACGCAGAGCGCATTCCCCATGCCGAAGACCCCGCTCGTGGGTTCACTAGTAATATGTATGGCGGTATGACGTTTGAGTTGTAATGAAAGTGCGGTGGAGACGAATGGGTTAATTATAATACTGCCATATTTATAAAATAATATATTATACCTAATGTTATTTTGCGTAGTAAAAGCTGTTGTTGTTTTGTTTTCACATACAATGTAATGTTCCTTACTGTTTATTTAGATTTGTTTTGATTTAATTTAATAGATTATTAAAAATATTTTAATATTGTGGTTTAAATTAGCTTCATCTTATTTACTTTATATAAATTACAAAGACTTTACGGTGTATGGCTTCGTCTCTGTATTTTATTGTAGAAGATTGAACAAATCGAGATGGTTTTCAATGGCCGATGTTAATCAAACCTTGTAATCAATGTAAATTGAACACTTTCAAATTGACGCATTAAATTAAGTACGGTTGTTTCTTTCTCGACACTATTTTGTTAAGTATCTAGAGATCATACTTTTTCTAACTATAATTATTTACTGTTTTTTTGACGGATGCCGCCACTTACTTTCTATAATAATTAGTTCTGTTTGACATCATTATGCTCTGGCACGAAAGCGATATTTTTTAAAGTGCCGTTCTTATTATTTATTTTAATATTATTACTAATACCTTGCTAAGTTCACCTACGAATATATTATTTACAGGTGAATCATATACGATGTAACATTTCATTATCTTTTAATTTATTATGTGAAGCGTGAGTGTAAGATGGCGGACATTACTTTAAATAGGTTACAGATTGATCCTTTCTTTTTTATCACCCAAAGACATGACAAATAATCAATGATTATTGGTTTCTTAATATTTAGTTAAATTTGTATTTTATTAAATTCTGCCAACATTAAAATTGTAATTATTAAGTTATTGTACCTATAGGCGACAAATCCTATAACTGTGCCATTTTTGGCTTTAAGAATTTATGTTTACGAGTGTTACTCGATTTTTAAAAGATTGTTTTAAATAAGCCTTTGTAGTCTTAAGTAGTTTGTTTCTGTCATCTATAAAAGTATAAAAATCTATAAAGTGAATGCAATAACATCATTAAATAAGAACTTCATTATTCATTTAGCTATACAATAGAAAATAGGCTACAATAGCTATAGGTACAATAGAAAAGTGTATAACAGTATAATGTTAAAATTAGGTAATTAGCCCAATTTAACGTCCCACTGCTGGGCACGGGCCACTCTTCAATTTCAAATTAAATTAAACATTTAAAAATAGTGCACGGTACTATTAGTATTGGTAATATCAATTGTAATTACAATTAATATTCTTTAAACAAATAGTGAAATTGTTTTGTTATATTACTGAATAACGAAAAATATAGTACTTACGAGATATGTTTACGATTTCTTTCTTAACCATTATATCAGTGATAGAATTATTTATATCCATTGTGTAAGATATGTATTTATATTGTACAACGCCTAACGTAGTCCGTAAGGTTTTCTCCCGGCTACGGATCTAAGCTCGATGCGTCATTATGTGATGAAAAATGTTGAAATCGTTTGATTTATTATAGGTAGTTTAGGTTATTGGCTAATTATATTATTAATATACATTCAAATTGTGCTATTACATATTTAAATAATAAAGGAAATTACAAATATACTTAATTAAATTACTATTAATACAAAACAAATGCACACTTAATTATTAATTATTGTACCTACATGTGCGGGCGGAACAGTGGCAAGAATGCCAGCGACATTCGCCAGAAAGTTAATGCCTATTTTTTGGACGAACGACGACGAAACACGATGAAAAGACTAGGTCTTGTCATTTAAGGGATGAGTACTTAGACTCCATTGGATAAGGAAAGCTCAAATTGTTAATCATCAAATTATAAGAAAAAAATCTGTAATACAACAAAAGCATGTTTAACAAACTCAATTATGTTGTAAAATATTAGATAAGTTATAGCGTATTGTTGTTTTCAAAATATATTAACGACAAATTTAGAAGCCATAAAATAATGGAGATTGACGAACAAAGAGCAGTTAATGTGGATTGCGGACAATAAATTATTTATTGACGATGACGCGTGAGAAATCTTAGACGCACAGTACCTAAAGGACTGATTCGTGTTTGTAGAGGTATTTCTTAAAATTATCCTATAATAACTCTAGTAAATATTGTATTAAAAGAAATTACTTCAATAAAACAATGTTTTAATAAAAAAAATTAGTGAGCAATATAATACATCAGTACAATACATATATTATGTGACGGCTATGTATGAATTATGAAAGCTTCTCTCTTAGATTGCGGAAAGATGTGAAAACTATCACATAAAAACACATATTTGTTTAAATAATAATAATACAATCATTTCATATTATTTTTATCATAAAACATTATTATTTTAATAAATTACTCACAGAATCATTGGCAAATATTCAAGATGACACTCAATATGACAATGAAATGCATAGAGTGGCGATATAATTGTCATTATTTTTTAATAATTATTGGTGTAGCTCAAATCTAGGCTACAGTACACAATAAAGTACTTTTTAACGATTAAAGATTTAATGTAAATGTTCTTTAGAAAGAAATCTTATTTTAGTTTTCCCGTTTTAACCTTTAATTTAAACCGTTTTAACGAGATATGTCTCCAGCTTCAATTAAATTCCTTTTGTGTTTGTAAATTTTTAATCGTATAAAATGCCTAACTATATGTAAATGAGATTTGGCAACAGATTAGGTATTATTCAGAAGCATTAGGTATAAATAGACCAAAAATGGTCGCAGTGATGCCATAGCCGCAAAAAATGAAATAAATAAAATAATATCATGAATAACAAATATGCATGTTAATATAATAACTAAATACCTATGTATATTATTAAATATTTATGTATATATTAACCTCCATATTTGGAAATATTCAATATTAGCATGAATTATCGAAACCGAGTCGTAGATGTTCTTAAGTAAATATTGACATTCCCATGTGTTAATCTTATCACTAATACATACAAACTGCATCGTGTTTCTGTACATTACAGTTACTTACACTTTTATTATATATAAATTATTATACATTTCAGTATCCTGTTTTGTATTTATTAGTCTATATAAATTATTATACTTTTGTTTAATTCTTGATTTTATACATTTAGATTTGTAAATAGATTTTATAGACCTAAGTGATAACAAAACGAAATTATAAATTGATATAATTAATTCTTTGGTTTAAAAAACATTTATTAATAATATTTTAATTTTTTCAATTTTTACACAAAATGATAAGAGCTCTATTATTGATAAAAACTTGTTTAAATGTACTTGTATTCATAATATTCTCTGTCATTTTCTTCCCAGGAATCTCTTTTCTTTGATGTTTCATCCCCAATGAAATCAAAAGGATTAGATTAGTTTACGTGACAATGCACCTTAGAAACATGAAAATTGTTACGAAATCAAAAACGAATGTAATCTAATCGGTAAATATATTTTATTATATAACTAGCGACTCGCCCTCGCTTCGCTCGGGCTCTTCCCTAAATGTAACACAGGCAAAGCCGCGGGATCCGCTAGTTATGCATATAAACCTTCCTCTTGAATCACTCTATCTATTAAAAAAAACCGCATCAAAATCCGTTGCGTAGTTTTAAAGATTTAAGCGTACAAAAGGATATAGGGACAGAGAAAGCGACTTTGTTTTATAATATGTAGGTAGTGATACTTATTGAAGATGTTAGAATATATATCTTTTGAAGATATATTGTATAATTTTTAGAAACATTTTAGTCTTAATATCATCTGCCGTTTTGGCCTTGGTTTATAGGCTATATTTGTTACATGCGTCGGTTAGGAGCCGCATATTTGAATCTAAAAATGATACGTAACATTATTTTCAATCTAGTCTAGACATTTTCATTTCACTGATTTGAGTTCAGACAACATTAGATATAATATGTCGCTCACAATGTGATCAGAAAACAAATATTAGAATTTATGTATTATACTGATATTTGTTTGATGCATTTGCATTTAAATTACATAATTTCCACACTTAAAAACCTATTTCCTAAATAAAGAGAATTAATTGTACATTGTACTTATTAATTTTACGTACAGATATAAAACTGTAGCTAAAAATTACATAACTACATGCTTTAGTAATATGAGAAAAAGAAAAATTACATTTGATTTAAAGTATACCGAAAACCTCTTCTAATAGTATCTCGAGATATATCTCGGTTTAATTTTAAATTGTGTCGAGTGTTTACCCTAATTTTTCACGCATGAAACCCTGCAAGTAGCGCATGATATAGGTACCTACTCTGTATTCTTGAAGAATCGAGTGGGTATTGTCTGAGAAATTTGGACGCGTTTCAGAACATTTTCCTCCATTGTTTCACTGTAATATATTAATCGTAATTTAAGGTTTGTTTGTTTTTATCGAAGTGAATCAGGAGATTTAATGAATAAAAGCTTTGTATTATCAGAAAAAGTTGTTCTCAATATGTGCATTGAATTATCAATTTACAATAAAATGTGTAATACTATTGAATCGCAAATTCTTGTAATTTATATTATGAGGTCCCTTTTTTAATAAGACGAGAATAGCAGCAGAAAATTATGGGGGATTAGGTCTAAGGCCACTGTGCTGGCCTAGTGCGTGTTGGCGGACTTAACATGTCTTTCAAAAACTTGATAGGTTTTTCTCAGACAAGCAGGTTTCCTCACGATGTTTTCCTGCACTGTAAGACAAGGTAATCATGATGATAGAAATGATTTGCACATGAAAATATCAAGGTGCGAGACCCGGATTTGTACCCGCATTAATCGGTTATGAGACAGTGGTAGCCCAGCGGGTAACACGTCGCTTGGATAACCGAGTGATGCGGGTTCAAATCCGGGTCTCGCACCTCTGATATTTTCATGTGCGAATCTTTTCTATCGTGATTACCACTTGTCTTACGGTGAAGGAAAACATCGTGAGGAAACCTGCGTGTCTTAGAAAAACCTAGCAAGTTTTTCGAAAGACATGTGAAGTCCACCAACACGCACTGGGCCAGCGCGGTGGACTATGGCCTAATCCCCCTCGTACTGAGGGAGGCCCGTGCCAGCAGTGGGACGTTAAAAAGGGCTGATGATGATGATGATGATAATCGGTTATCAAAGCGAGCGCGTTACCGCTGTGCCTTTTTTAAATTTTACTTATTATTCATTATTTTATCATCCGATACTAGTGTAGTGACATCTCTAATTAACACACTTAATGCGCCAATGCAAAAAGATTAGGCATTTAATTGCATCTATAACATTTACGAGCGTCCTCGTTAGATGTCGGATGTTAGCCAGCTTTTGTGCTGAAATATTTCTGGTAAAGCTAAGCAGTTAATATAGGTATTGCTTTATTTGTTTATAATTAATTGATTTATTAATTTGTCTAACTCAATTACTTCATTCATTATTAATTGTGTAACTAAATCAGTCAATAATTACTTCAACAAACACATTAATAATAATTTAGTAAATAAAATTTAAATATTTTTTTCATAAATATATTGTGTTGTACAATACTCTCCAGTTCCATCGCTGTTGATTACATGAGTTACACAAATATCTCTTCTCAATAACTCTCTCTTTCTTCTTATCTCTTTCAATCTCTCTTCTATTAAGTAATAAATGGCGAGACGTTTTTTTTTGTTCGCTCTAACTGCAAAAACAACAAAACGGATAGACATGAAATTATTGACTGATGATTAATTTCATAGGATGCAGCGTATATCGCTGAAAGTTTTAGTTACCTATACGTGAAATATAAGAATTTGATTTCCGGTCTGAAAAAGCACGTGAAATATAATATTTTATAAACAATAAAAAAGTACCTTAATTTGAAATGTCGGTAAAGGCTTCTAGCTCTTATTTTTTTTCTAAGATTGATTGATTTATCCGTAACATAATATTTCCGTACATTCCATTACAGTAATCACTAATTCTATGTACTTAAGCCAGCTAACCGAGTCCTTTGTACTCGTATTGCGACTATAAAAAATATATGGAAAACTTTCCTTCCCTTCAGTTACTATTTATATTTATTTTCATTCAACAGTCTATATGAAGTTGCGCAATTTTTTGTAACTACTTTTATTATTACTCATATTAGTTCTTATTAATATAAATTGTTTGCAAACTTGAGCTTATTATTGTACCTGGTGCTTATATAGATTAGAGACCTAATTAGCAGTTTTGTTATGTTATGTTAGGTTATGATAAAAATGTATTTTTCTCTTCATTATTGTAGAGTCAATTATAATTAATTGTCAAAAACATGTTTATACTTTATAATACGAAATACTTTTTTTCTATTATATATTTCACTTAAGTTTATTGTCTTTATTAAACCGGTATAAAAGAACCTAAATTAAAAATTCTTCTGATAATGCAATGACAGAAATATAATCTAAGATAAGTACTTACCATACATAATTTCATTTATATTTAGACATTACAAAGAGACGCTTCAATTTTATTTTTATCTGTATCTAGATATCATTTAATTCTTTACTGGATATTTTTTTTAGATTTCAAGCGGAAACATGGATTTAATGACTAACAATAGAATTTTTAATACTTTTATCAAATGACTGTTCGTATTTAAAAAAAATGTTATTAAACCCTGATATCTAAAAGTTGGATTTGGCTAAACTTATTGCGCCCAAGATTACCTTATCGTCTGTTATTTAGTACCTATAGTATGTATATTTAGGATTATAAGAATAGTGTCACAAGGAAACATTTTTCGTAGCATCGTCTTTGTGTCGTTGTAAATGTATTAAATATTAATTTAATTTAAAACTAATTCTGTATTTTTATAATTGGGCGAAATGATGGTTTACATTATAATTATTTGAATGACTTAGTAAGTACCTAATTATTTAAATAATAGAAATAAAATGACATTCGCATTTAAAATGATATTTCTGTTACTTTTTACACAATTATAGAAAAAAAGTAGAATGAACAGTCAAAGTTCAATTAGTCAGCAACATATTAAATAACGATTTGAAGTAAATGTAAAATCTAATTATAAATAAACAAAGAGCAGTTTAAATTTAACTAATCGCCGAGACTGCATGATAACCTCGTTATCAGTTGTGGTGCTACTTAACACTTCAATGCTTGCGTTGAAGACGTTTCTGATAAGCATTCTATTGCTTTTTTTTAATATTATAAATTAATAAGTTGTGATTGCTCTGGTTATTTATAGAGCAATTTAATGGATATTTGGTTAAATTATTCCTTTTTTTTAAATATATATTTTTCTATCTTACTCCATTATAACAGGTTTTTAAATGAATATAATAATTATGTAAAATGGTTCAATTACAGTCGGACAAATGGTATTAGGCACAAAATCTTGATAGTACACTATTTAGGTATAAGTAGTTGAATACACTTTTTAGCTTTTCTTTTAATTTGTCCATAATTAGAAAATTTGTTCAATACAGATATGCTGTATCTGTCCTGATTATATATTATATCCATAATATGGTTGTAAATGATTTTTAAGGATATCTTGATGACTACCGAATACTTTTTTTTTCAAAATATTTACATTAATATTTATGTACCTACTCAATTAAAAAGTCTAAATCTATGACTACAAGTTGTTACACAGTAAATCCTTCAGATGTGTAGGAGGCCTCATTTTTAAGTTCCAATATCCAGTTTATATTATTAAATCTAGAACTGCATTGCTATTGTTGTCATTGTTTGTGGGTAAATCTATGCATGACGAAGAGTACTTTGGCTTTTATCCAGTTCTAATTCGTTTTGCTATACCCAACGTCTATTTACACTAATGCACATGGTGCATATTATTTTTAATTTTTGTATAGTCTAAAATTTTTAAATGTCAATTATTTTAGTTTCATAGACGCAACGTTAATTTGTAAATACGGATTTACAAAAAATATTTGCAACACAATAAAGTAAATGAAAGAAAGCTTTATTTTACACTTCTACTTAGCTTTTTTGTCGCAGTTAGCGGTCTAATCGACCGGCGCGAAGGCCGCACGGTCAAATAAACATTCTATGTGTAATAGCGTCGGGGCGCGCTATCGCATTTTCCGGAGGCTGTCAAAGCTTGCGGCCGGCAGTGCCGCAGGCGCGCGCGCACCGAAAGCATGTGCCCCGCGCCTCCGATATGTACATAGAACCGGCCGCGTTTCGCGCACAGAGCGCTGAGTCTCTCGCGCCAACCGAATCTGGTATTTGGACGCAGTGCTTACCTTCCCCGTTTTTCGCAGGCAAGAAGGCACCCCTCAAGACTTTTGAGGAACTTCAGCCCCTCCTACAGCAGGGCCGCAAACGTGACCTCAAGCTCTTCATCAGGGAGAACTCCTGGCCGATCAACAGCTCCATCCGTGCTGCCCTCTGGCCCGCCCTCTGCAGACAACACCAACATGGCAAATCTATGCTCGACGGATTCTACTGGGACATGGTTACGCAGGTCAGTGATCTCTCATTATGCAATTCGTCATCGCAAGGCTACCTACTCTCTCTCGGTAGATACAAATTTTCTATTAAAAATCGCTATCTCACCCATCGGGCGCTTAATATCTCTTGAAGGTCACGTGAGTTTAGTTTGTTCGGCGCCGCCTAATGTTTGTGAGTTTTCGCGCATCCTGATAACGAATGACGTTTTTCATCTCAAGAAGGTTATCCGTTCGTTCAGGTGGCCTATGTAGATAAGATATTAAACATAATATTTTTTAAATACTCTTTGCAAACACATACTTTACCTATTTGATACCAATTAGCAGTGTAGTGGAAATTATTTGACCTGCCGTTTGAAACATTCTAGAGTTTTTATTTAAGTTGTGTGCATAAGATCCTTGACTAAAGTGTCTACGTGACTGAAAACTTAAAAGAAATTACGTCTAAACACGAGCATTCCGAATATATATTGGGGTTTTGTTATGTAATATTCATGTTTCTTAAAACATCAATAGTCAATGTGTATTTGTGACATAATTTATGTAAATAAAGCGAAATGCCTCAAATAAGTAAATTGTGAAAAAATCTGTATCCATGAAGAGTCTGATTGAAGCAATATTTTCTAGTTCTATACTGTAATAAATAAAATAATTCAAATTTTAAATGACGCTACTTATTATTAATATAAAAACATAGGTGCATTTAAAAATAATAATCTAGCACAATCCACGCGGTTAGGATACGTTTGGGCGTTCGTTCGATGAGTCCTTGCGTTCGACATCAACGTGCGCGCATCAAACGGGGCGTCTCTCGCATCTCAATTAGCCGCGACTAACAATGGCCCGGTGATTATACAGCTGTTAATGAAAATTGCCACTTCTGTTGTTATTGTTTTTCAATGTTGCGACATTTTCTATGCTTTTGCAGTTATACAATCGTATTGAAATACCCAATCTATATTCGTAAAACTCGTTTTCTATTGTATACAGTTGTTTTAGTTATACTGATACTTATACGTTATTCTGTTATACAAATATTATAAAGCTGAAGAGTTTGTTTGTTTGTTTGGTTGAACGTGCTAATCTCAGGAACTACTGGTTCGATTTGAAAAATTCTTTTTGTGTTGGATAGTCCGTTTATCGAGAAAGGCTATAGGCTATATTACATCACGCTACGACTAATAGGAGCGGAGCATCAATGAAAAATGTTGCCAAAACGGGAAGGGTGAGGCGTTAGTTCTGCGAGTTACCGTACCGCACGACTCAGTATTGGTTTCCGGTCATTAGAACGCGTGCGAAGCCGCGGGAAATGCTAGTATGTAATATACCATATTAGCTTTAACCCGTGACTCTCTACTCTTGTACGTTTTTCTGTCATGTAAATATAGCTAGATAATGCAAAAATATATTTTCAAAATTAAGTGATATTTTTATAGATCTATGAAATACTAAAGAAAAAGCAATATCTTTAATTCTATGATTTATTATAAAATAGTAAAGATAGAGAAGTACTGCGATACAATTTCTGATAATAATTAATATTTATATATTTAATTGAACATCTATAATAATGATTTATTGCCCCTTGTTTAAACTTATAACCTGAAATATTTTTAAAAATTAGGTACTATATATTATAAACATAGTTTTATAATCTCGAACATATTTTAATATTAATATCAACTATCTTTGGCTGGCCATTACGTTCAAGCGTAAGCGCAAAACTCCCAACGCGATCTAAATATATGAGTTTCGTTATAAAATAACGATACTTGCACCGCCTTTCGGTAAAAGCAAATAAACATTGAGCGAGTATGTTGTCCGGAGTGGATGAATGCGAAATGTTCGTGTTATTATTTCGGCGCACGCGGTTGGCAAGCCGTCAACCCACCCGGTTCACCTTCAGGTTTTGCGCACAAACATCCACGTTATAATCAACAGGTGATCTAAGTATATTCTATCATTGTTATACCGTTTCCTGTTGATAATAGTTTGTGATCAACTTTATTCTGATCACATTCATTCCTATCGGAAACATAATGCGTCACTTCCAAATAATTTAATTACTTTTGAATTGAGTCTCTTGTTATTCTCTATCTAGGTTAAGGTTACGTAGATTGTTTTTTCGATAAGCGTTATAGTATGTTCATTAAGAATAGTTTATTGGTAAAGTTTGGTGATGCGATAGTTTAATATTAATTAACAAAAATAATGGTAGGACAATTAAAAGCAAAAATATAAAGTTGGCAAAAGCATTTGCTTCTGAGCTGGTTCACCTTCACAGCGTACACTGCATGTATGCACAATTTACAGTTCGAGCTTGACCAATGTATTTACAATTTATACTACACAATTTTTCTATGTAAATATATTCTCTAATGAGTGTAATAATTATTCAAAATTTGTTTAAGCTTTGGTCTCCTCAAATAAGGATAAAAGCGTCGGCCAAATATTTAACACGTTTAATATGAATATTTTGTAATCTCAATTCAAAATTGCACACGGTACTATTTTACGAGAAACAATAATTTTTCTTTTCACGTATCTCCTTTGATTTCAAACGAAAATATATTTACATCATGTATTCTGATTTACACGCGAAATTAAATTTCATCTTAATTTATTTGATGCACTACAGTAGTGTAATACTATTTTTTTATATTTACCATGTACATATAATGAAATGGATGAATCACAAGGGAAAATTTTGTTTTCCTCAACGGATGTAAATTCAATGGAGATGGTATTCGTGACATATCTTTTCAGTGGCATAAACAAATGTCTTGCATGAGTCAAAATTCAGGACTTCAGCCACGTGGCGGCACGAGGCGATTGTGGAGCTCGCCAAAATTCCGGTTTTCTTAGAAGGAATGCCAATCTCAAAATATCCACTTCCATTTGTAGGAATTGATGACATCATACTGGTCTTTGACTTCCCGGTCTTATTTTATCATGTTATTCCGCGAACTTCCGACTTCAAAGTGAAGGTTATTAGTTCATTTCATTCATGAGTAAAAAATATTATAATGTATATGAAAGTAAAGATTTTTTTTTGTAATCTGTATTCCATCACGTTGGTACTCCTGATCTTTGTTGAAGAGATAAGTAGGCATGATTAAATTTTATTTATGTATAATTCAGCTTGTAAACCTTGTCACCCACGTTGAACGGATACGTTATGTGTCTCTAAATCTAAAAACTACGGTTACTTGCTTAGTCTTAAGTTTATTTAGTTGTTGTTATCATCTAAAATGTTACGTTTCATTTAACGGTTGTCAAACATTGTTTTCAACATCCTTGTACCAATGCGATTTGGATAACAAAGAAAATAGGTTTATGTGATTGTTGATGCTAGGTTTGAAATGCATATCGGATTCTCGTTACTTGTCAGTAGCCACCCAACTGGTATGATGCCAACGACTTACGCGCCTTGACCTAGCCGCATGTCGAACTCTCATTTAATGATAATGATTTGTTCAAGGTTTACACAGTAAATAATTGAATGTGTAGCGCTCAAACTAATAGAGATATTATAGAATTAAATCAGTTGCTGAAGTTTCTTTGAAAATGTCACATTAAGTCTTACTTAAGAACTTATTTGATTTCTTAAAGCTTTTAACTAAACAATTTCAAATACCTCATTCAAATGTTTTTGGGACATTGGTTAACATAATAGTGTCAATATTAACACAACATTAGTTTGGTTTCTAATTATAGTAACTTCTCTATCTAGTACTTGTTAATTTCTTTATAGAATTAGACGCTTTGTTTAAACAACATTAGCATTCAAAGAATCGTTAAACATTTTTTAAACTTTAATAATTATTTTTTTATATAATGAAGAAGCAGAAAATTTGTGTATATAAATATTGTGAGATATATGAATTTTATACACTTACATTGGTGCCTCTCACATTGCATGAGTTGGTTTCAAGAAGACGTGGGTGTTCTAATGTTAACATTGAGATGTACTCGTGGGAGTAAGTTTTCTATCCATGTCAATAAAAATCTACTTATTTGATTTTAGATTTTATAACCATAATTTTGTTAGAAATTAGGCTGTATTTGTATTTTAAACTCAGGACTTTCCACTGTAATGTTATCATATCAAATCCAATTATACAGACAGACGAGACATTCCATGTGTTACGTATGAGGAATGACGCAAAAGATTTCTAATGTTTGTTCCATATAGTGTAACAGACAATAAAAAATAAAAGGAATTAATTTTATCGCAGAAATAAATACACACTTAACTCATATCATGATATTATCAAGAAATGTATCTAGGTCGAATGTGTACGAGACAATTACAGCTATTTTTGCTAAAGGCAATTTACTGTAGTATCTGTATAGATGTGATAAATCGATAGATACAGCAGTTATTTTATCATTTTTGCGATTGTTTAACATTATTCTTCTTTAAACCCGATGATTGGTATTTTATCGCGTCGTTGGATTTTCATTGATTACTCAAGTGCGATATCACAAATTGGTTTTAAAACTATATAGCCATTGGTGGCTACAATTAAACCTTTGTCATCAATCAACGCATGTTCTATCAACCTCGTGTGACGTATTGATTTAGTATTCTTCCTCACATTGATGGGGTAAAAAAGGGCTAAATAGCCTTTTTTTACCCCTTCAATGCGAGGGGGATCGGGCCATAGTTCATTATGCTGGCCATGTGCGTCCGCAAATGTCACATTTCTTTTGAAAACTTGCTAGGTTCTCTGAGACATGCAGGTTTCCTCACGATGTTTTCCTTTACAGTAAGACAAGTGGTAATCATGTTAGAAATGACTTGCACATGAATATATCAGAGGTGCCAGAAACTTTGAATCCGCCTTACGGTTATCCAAGCAAGTACGTTACGCTACCACTGTCGAGTGTCAACTATATTGGTTTAGCGAGTGAGTGCAATATGCAATAATCATGACCTACCGCCACGTCCATAAATTCATTTTATGTCACACTTTTCATATCAATTCATGACGAAAATGTTTTAGATCTATTAATATGTAGATATATTACGTTGATATGACGTCCGTGCCTCAATAGAAATGCACAAATAATTGATACAAGTAACGTTTATCGCCGAACTTTAATGTTATATAAAATTCATGACAGCCGGATTATTGACTAACATAGCATTGCGCGCGGGCTGTGGCCACGAGCCAAATCCAAAAATAGACGTACACTTTGCTTTTCTCACCTACATTGTGGTCACGTGCGTTGCGAGCTTACTTTTATTTTATACATTCTGTATTGCAATTTGTGAAGTAATTTTTAATGATAATTTAGTATTTTACAAGTAATTCTTTTTTACGTTTGTTAAATAAGTATTATTTTAAAGGTAGTAATTACATGGCGCTCGGAAAACCGAGTGTAGCGGGTTTAAATCCGGGTGTCGTACGTAATAGTTTACGTCTACGATTCAAGCACTATACACTAGAAACATTTTGATCGTTCTATTTGCAAATTTTGCATGCTGTTTTTTTCAGTGTTGCCACGTTTATTATACAGTTGCTAGTATATAGCTCTGATATTTTCATGTGCAAATCCTTTCTAACATGATTATACTCGTCTTAAGGTGAAGTAAACCATCGTGCGGAAATGGTGTCTGACAGAACCTAGCAAGTTTTCGAAACATATGTGCAGTCCGCCAAACCGTACTTAAACAGCGTGGTGGAATATGGCCTGATCGTGTCGAAGGGAGGCCCGTGCCCTGCTGTGGAACGGTAAAAACAGATGAATAAAATAAATATCATTTAGTTTTAAATTAAATTAATCTAGATTGATAAGAATATCAAGGAATATTTTCTAAACTAAACTACGACATAATAAGTTACCGCATTCTCGGGTTATGCTTCAGCACTCTTGTCCTTGGTAGAACAGCTGATCGTGATTAAGACCTTGGCTTTGAAATTGTACCCGGTTGTGACTAAGCGCTGAATCGATGACAGGAAGTCGGTAAAGGAGCTAACAAACATTTCCTGCACTCGCGAGGCTTCATATACATAGCCTACTTACTCATTATGACCTAAGTTTTTTGAATTATACAAATGTTTTAATATTATTTTTATACAAATGTTTTAATGAAACTTAATTTTCATTTTGAAAGACAAATTAAGGTTGTTATACCGTGATGATTTTTGGTATGGAGATTTGAGACCCTGAAAAGGACATGTGATAGTTTTTATCCCATAAATAATCCTTAAAAGGACCCCAACAGAGGATCCCCTCCCAACAGAGGGATGTAAATTTGTATGAGAAATAAATGATTTTTCAAGTAAGGAATATTAAAAAACCCATGCACAAATCCAAATAAGGCAGGGTATTCACACTAGTAATTTATATGTTACATATAACAACCAGTACAGTGCAATGCATCTGCATTAATTAGTGTTTAAATAATAAGCTATGAATTAAACCACCCAACATGGTGTAATTCGTACACAGCAATAAACAATGAGCGACATAGTTATAAAATGATGAGTAACTAATCAGGTTGATTTGCATTACAAAAGGATATTTTTATCGTAGAAACTGTTGCAAACGTTTTGCAATGAATAGATTTGCTATTGAATAAAATGCAATTGTATTTATACCTCATGTTGTTGTTGGCAATATTAATACGTACATAAAAATAATATTAGATCTGAAATCTATTGATTTTTATTGATTTATTAACTCTTTCAGAACTTATTATGATATATCAATATTGCTATAGTTCTGATGTTCTTTTTCTATTATATAATTAATTAATAGGTATTCTATGTAAGATACACTATGTAGATTATTTATTGGAACAGAGTCACTGTAAAAGGCAAAACGTGTGCATACACGATCTAATAAAGTTTACGCAATGACATTTGATTAATTAAACTTATATTCGTTCTACTGTCCAATCTAATGGCGTAGTGTAATGAATGTTGTGATTGGATTGTAGTTACTGTATTATTTAAGAAATGTTTAATAACACCAATAATGACTTCATCGTCTGCTCATTCGTTTGTTCTTAAAATCACCAAAAATTACAAATAGGTATTATAGTTAGCTAAATTACATACTTCCACATACATATACTGATATAATATCTATTGTTAGGTGTTTTGTCTTATTAACTAGTCACCCTAAGTATCTTTGCAAAAGTCAAAATTCCATGGGTGTTACGTGATGTACTAGGATGAAAAACAGTATATGACATACCAGCCGCCTTCACTTTGTACCTACTTGTTGCGCGAATGTGGGACAAACCAATGGACATTTTATTAATATACTAAGCTAAACAAAACGAGCGGACTATTTAAACTGTGATTATTGTATCCAGGCTCTTACACAATAGGGTATATAAATATAGTCGAAGACATTCGTTGAATATTAATTACGCGCGCGGATCTGACTTAGCCAATATAAAAGTTAATCTCAGTATATACGACGACTATAATACTCGAAGAATATAATCAGAGCCAATATTAAATGCTATATCAATTAATAAATTCAAGTCTCTTTTAGTAGATAAAAATGACTCCTGCGCTATTAATTTGTACTGTTACCTACTGTGATATACGTTTAAAAAATAAAGATATTTACTTACATATTTAACGATCTAAATGTAAAATTTACTTCGTTTTTAGATTGCTCCATATTCATGTTGCCGTGTTTCATGTATGATTAAGGATTTTTATTACACGTTCTGTCTCCCAATTTGTTCTTTGATATTTTATATGTCCAATTTACAGTATACCTTGAAATTCCAATTATACAAAACTCAAACTCAACTAATATGTTTCAAAGACATTCCTTTCACATGCTTTAAATCTGCAATCACATTTTTTATGACTTGTTTACTTGTTTAGTCGTATATTTGATAAAAAGTAAATAGGTACTTTAATGAGGCAAAACTACTAATTATAAAATACTAATTAGGTTATAACTTACAATATATAAACCGCTTTTTAAGTTTATTTAGTTTTCTATTAATTTCTTCGCTGCTTTGCGGTGTTACTGTTGTTGTTATATTATAATAATATGTAATTGTATTTAACCCTTTTTAACGTCCCACGGCTGGTTACGGTTCTCCCTTAAATACGAGACGATCAAGCGATAGTCCACCACGATGACAAAGTTTGTATTGGCGGACTTCACTTGTCTTTCGAAAACTTGCTAGGTTTCATCTCAGACATGCAGGTTTCATCACGATGTTTTTCTTCACCGTAGGACAAGTAGTAATAATATTGGAAAATTAAATGTTTGTTTAAGATTAGAAATAAAATCACAGTAAGCATGATGTCAGACTATTAAAATATCATACGTTTATATGAAGTTGCTAATAATTAATTGAATATGGAATCATAATTTTTGTGAAAAAAAAATTATTTCAAGTACTTTACGGTTTGATTCATTTTATATTTTTTTATCAATAGAAATAAAAAAAAATACTTATTTTTAATAAGGGGGGTACCCATGTAGTTATGTATAGACTAATTATTGGATAAAATATGTAAGCTGTGAGCATATATGTTAAGTTAACGTTATTTTTTGGTATTAAAGTAAAATGTATTTGGAAAGTGTTTGGATAAGGAATAAAAAAATGACCTATTTGATTTTCAAACAATGGTAATATTATACGGAAGCTGTCAATGATCCACATGAAATTTAAATTTCAATTTATTTAGATCTATGCGCATTGTGCAATGATCCCTGGACCCAGCATTCACATCCGTGTTATAGCTCGTTGCGCAATGATCTATCATCCTCTACCCTTTTATTAGGTCAAGCTATTCTGATTATGTATGCCTCTGCCAAAATATCTACTACTTACTTCACAATTCTATTTTTCACAATTGATGTATGAAATTAAAATTTTGTAACCTCAATTATAATGTATGCACTGTATGGATTCGTTAGAAATTAAAATAACCAGTATTAAATTAGAGGAATTCGCAGAAACAATAGTACGACATTTTCCTTTAATAATAATTTTAATCGTTGTCAGTGAAAAACTGATGGAAGTGTATAAACGCTGAAATCTGAAAAAAGCAGATCCTAAAATAATTATATATTTCACTGCCACTGAGTAACGCTCTCCGACTACGCTATTTTTGCGCTGAGTTTGAAGTACAATATACATCTAAAGTGCTTTTAAATTATACGGATCTATCACTGTTTTAATGTTGGGTTCTGCGTTCATATAAAATTATTAACTATTTTTATACTAAAAAGTATTATAAATGAAAGTATGTTTTCGAATTTTGTCGCGGCTTTATTATGATTTTTGGTTTGATTTGGTTTTGGAGAGACTCTCCCGTTACCATTTATGCTGTATAGCATTCGAAACGTCTTCGGGAACCAAAAATCATAATAAATCCGCGACAAAATCCGAAAAGCTAGTTTCATTTATAATGTCAAGTATTCGCGTAAACCTAAGAAACTATTACTTAAAAGTATATCAAGAAATGGTTTACATTATTCATCATATTCCAAAGCTACCAACGATTATCATTTCATTATGAAATATTTTATGCTAGAGATTCACTCTTGTTGTATTACTCAGAGTCGTCATATTTTTCTGCAGTAAAAAGTATCCCATATGCTGTCAACGTATGGGATACTTTTGTAACCAAAATTTTATCAAAATCAGTCCAGTGATTTTCTCGTGATGACGTCACAGACATACAGACAAAATTTCTTTATATATTTCAATGAGGTTGTCCAAAAAATACTAATTGTAAATATTCAACAATTCGTATTGAATATTTGCGATCGCGTCGCTTGGATGCGAGATTATTTTTTTCAAAAAATATAAAAGCCTCAGTTATATTGTCACTCACTTATCGGCCAGGGAAAGTCCCGTTAAAATCGTGTTGACATTCATTACAAACAGACACTTTCAATTTATTTATGTCTAGATTAGATTTTTATTTTAACATAACATTAAAAAGCAAATCTTTTAACGTTTTTACTGCATTTTTATTAAGAGACTATTAAAAATATATCGTTAAAGATATTAAATGAATAAATATCAAGTAGCATGTCGGTATATTCTACAGAATATGGCAAAGTACCTATATATGAATGATGCATTTAGTTATTTAAGATAACCCCTATGCTAGCTGTTATCTCACTTAATCACTATCAATCAAACATGCGCGGTAAACAAGCGCGTCTCCCGAGGTTATCGGGTCACAACTGTTTACTGGGCCTGGTAAATTGATACGGAAATTGTCCTTTCTTACAATATTGTACTAGCTGTCTACTTTACTGATATTTCCTATCAAATTAGAACAGTGGAATTTTCTCGCATTTGTTATTATTGTTTGTAACAGTCTATAGGTACGTAGTATGCCATTTAAAATGAATAAATCTTAATATATAAAAGACCTCGACGAAATCTATCTATACTAATATAATAAAGCTGAAGAGTTTGTTTGTTTGTTTGGTTGAACGTTCTAATCTCAGGAAATACTGGTCCGAATTGAAAATTCTTTTTGCGTTGGATAGTCCGTTTATCGAGGAAGGCTATACTATAGGCTATATAACATAACGCTACGACTAATAGGGGCGGATTATCAATGAATAATGTTGCAAAAACGGAAGAAAAAAATTTCTTTTGATTTTCAGCCTTTAGAACGCGAGCGGAGCCGCGGGTAAGGCTAATTATATATAAAAGTAATCACCGCATCACGAGAAAACTACGGGTCAGATTTGAGAGTTTGATAATAATTAATATGCAAATGATAGCTTTTTGGTGGTCATCATATAGGATACGTTTCACTGCAAAAAACTAATTTCTGAAATATGAGCCGAGTAGTAATTGAATATAATAATTTAGTTGTTAGTTGTTTATATATTATATAAGTACCTACACTAAAATATACTTATGTCTCACATAATATCGTAGAAGAATACCTACATAGCGTTGACAATGATATATGTGTAAACTTTAAACATAATAAAAGATAAGTAATAATAAAAAAATACTTACAAAAATAAAGCGAAATTTTCTTAGTAGGTACGCATTAAAAAAACGAATTTACATTAATAGGAGTTAATAAGAGTGAATAGAGATTACAGATTACACGGTTTGTAATATAGAATTTAGAAACACGTGTCAAGAAGCATGCGCAACCCAGCCTCCAACTATCTCTTCACGCTCTTTATGTTTATGTTAATCGCGACGGGACCTTGTTTTTTGCCATAGTAACTTGTTTTACTGCTTATTCAACTGTCACTCACGAGTCTACGCGTATAGAACCTACGCTTATTGGCTTTGAATTTATGTATAAAATATGTTCGCGTGTTTCTATTTATATGTAAATATCTACATACCGTGTAAATATTTTTATTTTTTGAAGTGAAACTTCTTTAGAATCGTTGTGATTTCAAACTCGATGAAACGAAAAAATAAGTCCATAGTACCAGGCGCTCAGAGACGGGGAAGAGTTAGCCTTAATTTAAATTCAAGTTTTACTTCTGACATGTGTACTTTGTACACACGCACTTTTTTTTGATATTTTAAAAAAATGACCTCTCTTTGTTATTCGAGACACTATTCACATAGCTAGTTCAATTTTATTGTTTAAGGAGTTATATCAGGCATTTTTAAACTGTTTGTGCATCACAAGTGACACATTTATCACTTTGTTCACAAGATGTAGACATACATGTCAAACAAAGATACACTCTAGTTCAAAATGACAAAAAAATACTCATACTGAATATAAGTGTTTTCACAATCAACTTGCGGCCGAGAAAGATTTACAATACATACATACAAATGTACGTACATTGTACATTGTACATAGTACGACGTAAAACTCAAAGTTTATTTCCAACGGAATCCGCCTTGTGGATTTGCTCTGCCGAAAATAGTATCATCGATCTTATCCGCGAGAGAATAACGTTGGCACTGTATTTATTTATCCAATGGTACATAGCAAAAAACATATTATTTTTAGTCTCTATTTACTTTATATCGTTTCGATATACCGTTGACCTCTTTATATAAAACAATTTTGAAGTGCTCGTTAGAAATAGATTTTGATGACTCGTAAGAGAAAGAATTTATAAAATTAAAGAAACTGGAAATTTTTAAAACAATTCATGAATCATGATTATGTTTAACGATACATATTTCCTTTTCACCTTTTCTTTTTTTTCTTTCTATAGCTATATATCCTCTTGTTCCCGTTAAAATAAAGGGCTTATTAAATTTACAATTTGATATAGTCGGTCAACTTTATTCAATTATCCGTTAATTGACAGTGTCAAGAGGTCGCGTCGAGGTTGTGTCCGCACTAATTAGAGCCTTAGCGGTTCGCCCACGTGCTTATTGTCCACGGCTCTATAATCCGATGTTGTTTACGTAGTTTTATAATCAAGTGACCGCATACCTGTATTGCTATATGAAACTCTATATTTCAATTGCTTTATATTACTGCTCCTTTTATTTGCAAATTGATAATATGAATAAGTCATCTTTCGGTTGTTTCATTCTATACAAATAGAAGTTAAAGAGAGATATAATAATAAATTACCATATTACTATTGGGATAAGATATTAAAACGTTTTGTTTTCTTACTTAAATTATTCGATTGATTCCCTGCATCATAACTTATGTTTATGATAATTATGATGGATTAGTAAAATACCAGTGTATTCGGATCAAAGTTATTATCAGCAAACATATGTAGAGAGGCACTTAATGTTGCTTGTTCTTATCCACCATCAAGGTTGAATGCATTTGCAGTGGCAATTGTTGAAAGCTGCTATCTATTATTGTAAGACCAGTTTACATGTAGAAATATTGAGTGCAGTAGTAACCAAAACATGTTGACTTTAAAAAATAACACTAAAAATTTTTGTGTTTATGTAATAATGAAATGTGCGATTTAGAAACATGGTATTTATGTTAACCAATGTTGCACAAACGTGAAATGGCTTAATATTAAAGATGTTTCTTATAACTTCTAGAAAGATCGCTATAGAGATCATACGGTTTTGACCTAAGGTTATAGTAGATGTATACTATTACTCATTTTATGTATAGGTACTAAATATTAATAATATACATTTATTATTTATATTATCTTCATCTATCTATTCCGCTATCGTTACAGTAGTCGAACAATTGCCAAGAATCTGATGATTGATCGTATCATTTAAAATAGTTTTGAGTAGTGTTTCTTGCAATTAAAGACCCAACTATTCTTTGTTATAATATAACATCGTTACATGTACATAGGGACTTACCTACCATCCAATATTGTTATGTGTAAATTTTATATATTTCCTATTAGTATTTAAATTAAAATAAATTATGGTAGTACTTAAATACACTATATGTTTACGGACATTTCATGCCCATAAGGCTATTTTTAGCCCAAGGTTGAGGAGTAATTATCTCAAAACAAGTTTTTTAAAAGTCCAGGCCACGAGATCTTTGGAAACAGGATTGTTTGTGCAATACCACAGGGATGCACTGTGTTTTAATTTTGCAATTGTAATAACTATAACTTATCTATCAGCATATTTTTTTGAATTATTAATATATCTATTTAACATACATTTTATTAAAACATCAAAGTGGGTATTTTAAAGCTTAGTATTGATTTTTATTATATATTTTTAAAACGTTGTGCTTAGACAATGAGTAAATTTGCATAGCATAATTTTTAGCATTCTATTTAGTCAAGATTTGTGGTATGTATTTTGCATCAAGTAAATTTAACTACACTATTGTATATATTGTTATGTATAGAACAAAAGCACTTAGTCTAAAAACAGAGCTAAGATTATTTATATATAAACCGACTGAACTGCGAAATACAAGGACAGTCGAAAATATGTAACATTTTGCGGCAGAATTACCGGTTATATGTAGGTTTGTTACTAGCGACTTACCCTCGCTTAGCTCGGGTTCGACCCTAGGTTCTCCCGGCCATATTTAAATTCTTACAACATTTGAATATTTTGTTAATTAGGTATCTAATCAAAACCCAAAAAAATAGGTTTTGAGCCTATGTCCTTTCTCAGGCTCTTGAGTAGAGTATCGCTGTACCAAATTTCTTTTAATTCGGTTTAGGCGACAACAGTATACGCGTGATTGCGTAACATTCAGACAGTCACTTTCGCATTTATAATATTAGTAAGGATTTTCCACATAAATGTAATTCTATTAATTTTAAAACAGTAACTTCCAAATTCTTACATTATAATTTGTCAACCCTAGCTGTTACATAAGCGGTACGTCCTTGTGACCTTGAATATGAAGGACGGTGCGCGTGCCCAGAGGGTTCGATCTACACGCGACGTAGCGGCATATTTTATTAGTAATTGTTTAGTTTTCATATTGTTCTAACTGATTGATACTTTTTCACGATTCATATCGATCGTAAAATGATGAAATTTTTTTTAACTATTATTTATTTTGAAATAATATACCTAACAAGTAACAAGTATGGATTTTGTTATAATTTCACTAAGTTAGGTATATTGAGTGCATTTTAAAATGCTCTTTATGTATATTGTATCTAAGCGTGCTCTAACAAATTAATAAAATAAAATTTAATCATTATAAGCAATTAATGTAGCGATTGTTTCTTGCTAAAACCATATTTTTATGTTTACATTTGTGTAGAAGCTACAAAATAATATATGTAAGTATGTAGTTCAGTATAGGTATTATTTTAATTAAAATGTTTATTCAAAACCTCATACCAATACACTCAGTCGTAATAAATAAAACAACAATAACATGGTCGATATAAGTCTTTCTTTATTAATCGTATACATTTATTATGGCGTATCGTATTTTTGTCAACATACCTAAACTTGACTGGTGTTGGATTAAATCGGTATGTACTACTCTGTATTCATAATCTAGTCTAGTAATATACTTATATCGTTACAAACCGTGACGTGTTGACATTGCTATATTTAACCACTAGAGACACTTCCACGCTTTGCTAGGGAGGACCCTAGCCCCTAGGTACGCATTAACAACTGGTACCATCGACTAGTCGATGACTGGTACATTAAAAATAAACTATCTTTTCGAATTTTGTCGCGGATTTATTTGGATTTTTGGTTCCCGACGTTTCGAATGCTTTACAGCAATCATGGTCATGAGAAAATATAGTTTCATTTATAATGTCAAATATTCGCGTAAACCTAAGAAACTATTAAAAGTATTAAATGTACCTACCAAACATTTCTCATAAATAATATATTTTCCCACAATGAAAAGTATCTTATAATATATATAAATATCTATATCATCATACCAAATTAAAAAAATAACTAACTGTCCATTGGTTATCTCGTCATATGGGCACAAACAGACAGATAAAATTTAAAAAAAATATAGAATCGATGGATAAGGTATATGTTACATATTTTATAACAAGACATAAACACGTGTATTTTGAACGGTATAGATAAATACTTTATTCTCTATATTATACTAAATACTTAAGTCTCTGGGAGACGGCCTCTATATTGATAATAATGACAATTTTTTAGCATGAGATTTTTCAAAAAATATTTAATGTAGGTACAGATTCGACTCGGAATTTCATTACACGTATAGATAAGATTCCGTAGCTTTACCAGATCCACGCTCGCCTGTGACAAATGATTATTTTTATTATCTCATTTGCGTTATTTTCCACTAGCGATTTGCCGTTGCTTTATTTAGGTCCGTATGTATCTAACAGTAGCTTTTGTGTTATTTCAGGTCGCAGTCTATCTTTGTTTGGATGTTTAGTAATATTTAAATCTGTCAGTCAGTGTGAAGATGGAACAAAGATATACAAAGTCATTGACGACACGTTTAGCTCAGTTCTGTGCCAGCGGTCGCGGGTTTGAGTCCCGCTGGTGGGCATTCATTTGTAGAGCGCGAATGTTTGTACTGCAGTCATTTGCATTGGTCTTTATATTTATAATATGTATCAAACTACAACTATCTAGTATCAGTAACACAAGCCTCGTAGTTTACCACGGAACTAGATAGCGCTGTGTGTAATAATGTCTCAACATATTTATTTATTCCTATGTGTACGTGTAGTCCCAATATTTCACATACAAAGAAGTCACGGTTGTTGCTCCTTTAAGTTTACGCAACCTCGTGCCGTTTTGAGGAACGTTTACCATTGATTGCTTTATCTGTACAGAGATTAGCGTTCGTCGAACTCGTTATGTAATCACAGGATATTTTATTTTATTTTAATGTAGTATTTTTCTTCTAATACAAATCTTGTATTTGTGTTTGGTTACTTAGTACTTAATAAGGTATTTCATGATTTAATATTAATTATAGTACATTTGACGACACATCGGTTTATGGTGACACTACTGGTTATGCAAGCTGAGGTCGGGGGTTGAGTCTCGCTGGGGCTCCAGTCATGGGTGTTTATTTTTATAATTTTTAAAGTTATACTACACTAGCATTTCCCGCGGCTTCGCACGCGTTCTTAAGACCGGAAACCAAATTCTTTCTGAGTCGTGCGGTACGGTACCTCGCAGAACTAACGCCCGCCCTTCATATTTCATTGATACTCCGCTTCTATTGGTCGTAGCGTGATATAATATAGCCTATAGCCTTTCTTGATAAACAGACTATCCAACACAAAAAGTATTTTTCAAACCGAACCAGTAGTTCCTGAGATTAGAGCGTTCAACCAAACAAACAAACAAACTCTTCAGCTTTATGATATTAGTATAGATGAGTAGTTCATTTACTATCTGGTATGCATAACCCAAGCCTCATAGCTGACATGGACCTAGAGCGTGCTGTGCTAATGTCCCAACATATTATGGAAGCCCCGATTTCTTGTCAGGAAGAAGTTGTTATTCGTCGTAGTACATTAGATTGTAAATTGTTAAACTATAATTATTCTGTTATACCGATTGATATGCATCCTGTGTATAAATTGATAGTCTAGACGGCTTTTATATGCCCTTTTAGCGGGAAGATAAGCTAGCTTCGCCTCATGGCTTTTTTCATATCATTTTCTCAATCTTCTTCTATGTTAATAAAAACTAATGTCCGTATGTTTGAAACATTTTCTATCCCAAAACATTGAACAGATTGTGATGAAACTATGGTGGGAAAACATAGGCCTGTGAAGTTTTCTGGCTCAAGAAAAGTGATTTTTCTTCAAAACTTGTCTCTTATGAGATCTATGCCACTAAAATAAAGTTCTGTGTATAGTTGTGTTGGACAGTGTATAGGCTATAGCAATGATTGACGTCATGAATGCTGATATAAAAATAGTGAAATTTCGCTGACTTTAAATATTAAAAAACGTCAGTTTCATTCAAGATTTATTCAATGAATATTGGTTACATATATTGTGTAAAAATGTGTTCTTGTTCTAATCTTGATGTATTCTTGTTATCTTGTAATCTTCTTTATTTCAATTTTCAAATAATATAAAATTTTATAGGTATTCAGATTTTAAAATCCTACGTCTAACTTCCAAATCTTCTTGACAAAAATGTTATTATGTATCCAGTATCTTCTTCTTATCGCTGCACAAGAAAATATTGATCCAAAGCGTTTGTTTGAACAAGTTCTGCGAGAATATTCAAATAGAGTAACTTAAAATAGTTGTAATACTCGCATTTAGGTAATGCGTTTTTTTTTATTTTTTTAATAAATATTTAGACTGTATGCCATTAGACACTATTTGTGAACTATAACTCATACTGACCGTTTCAATGTCACTATTACATACATATTTATGCGTAGGTACAGTTTATAGACAAAATGTATAATTTATACGAGCGGGCCAATACAACCGACCTTGTCCGTAAAGTGGATAATCACGAGTGGACTTGCGAATATGTCAGCGGCAGATTGGATAACAGATTTAAATGTGTTTGCGAATTCAATTTGCAAGACTTGTATAAGACACGATTTTTTTTACAAAAAATAACAATTTATACTTCTCCTATTGGTACTAATTCCATCTGATAATTGAGATGTGTGCACAAATATTTAAGGTTTCAGTCATGTAAGCTCAAATATTTATACTCGAGATGAAGTCTCTCATTATACCTAATATTATTAATTTATTCCATTTATTTGCTTTTTGACTGGTTTGTGTCTGATATTTACACGAAATAGAAAAATATCTATTTATGTTCTTTTTTCTAAATGGAAATTTTTAATAATAAATAATTTTATGACGGCTTCGATTTATTTTTATGACTGTTAATTATTTATCATTTCTTATCTTTTATCGTATATTGTTATAAATGTATTTTGTATATCTTAATTTTTAATCTGTGACATGAATAACGTCAACCATTACCGTCATACGAGTATATTGGTATGCAATTAAAATTGTGTAGGTAAAATTCCCTAAAGTAACAGGCACTTGAAGTTACTAGAATCTTAGGTAACTTACTATAGTTATGGTCTAATGGGATTTTTTTAAACATGGCGAAAGGAAACGCTTACGGACTCAATTGACACAGTAGTTGAACGTTGAATTAAAAATATTTCCTATCAAATATAATTTTCTACTTTCACGAAGTAATTATAGAGCTATTAGTTCTAGCTATTATATTTTTTTGTTGTTACATATAAATTACCGTTGAAAAAGTAAAAAAAAATTAAAAAAGTGAGCCGCTTTAATACATTTCTGCGATTATTGTTTTGTATTTTTTAAATAATTTTTATTTTTTTTTAATAAACATGTTTTTTTCCAGGTCTTCGGCACAGTGGAATTGCCGGACAAGTCGATCATGCTCCCACCATTCGTGGAAGCGACTCACTGTCTCGGATACCATCTGACCCGCAAGGGTCGGGCGGTCGCGGACCGCGTGGTTTCCGTACTTGGTTACGCCTGCCCCGACATCACGTACAGCCCCAGCCTCTACCCCATCACCGCTGCACTATTGCACTTTATGCCTGGTAAGTTTTTTTTTACGGTAAAAAGGGGGCAAACGGGCAAGAGACTCACCTGATGGGAAGTGATCACCTCCGCCCATGGACATCTGCAACTCTGGCGGAGGGAGGGAAGGGGGAGGGAAGGGGGAGGGAAGAGGGAGGGGAGAACGAAGACGGAGGATGAAGGGAAAAGGGGGGGAGGTAAGGAGAGTGGGCCTCCAGGACTCTCACTCACTGGACGACTTGCTCTGCTCGGTTGTATAACAGTAAGATTATATATGTTAACTAAAGCTTATCGAAATACATGCAGCCGTTTTAGTGTGAAAGAGCAACAAACATTTAACAAACACACATTGAAACTTTTGTAAGCGTTTTAGTTTTTAGAAGGTAATTATTCATAAAGTTAATTAAAGGTATTTGTTGATTAGGTTGTGTATTACGAGTATGTATGATTCCGTTATTGTGAAAAACATAATTAATTCTCTGGCTTTATCAATTCTTAAAGAAAAAATTAAATTAAACCACCGACTCTTAGCGTATAATAATATTTGCAATGATAATACTCATTTTTAACATCTGGGATCATAAACGACTTATCGTGAAACGTAAATTTTATTTTGGTTTTGAACGTATTAGAATTTTTTGTTATTTTGCTCGTTTTGACACTTTTTATCTAATTTTAATCATGTTAGTCTTGAACTAATCAATCTGTTACTTATTTAGTTGAGAGATAAAATATTATGAAGAGATGTTTAAAAATACAGCGTTGAATAGTAAATGAAGTTGATTTGTGATTGATTTGCTGGAACTTTCGTAATTAACGAGTCACGTCCGACCGAAACGCAAATGTTATAAATATTAATTAGCTCTAATAAGTGTATTGCAGCTAATATAATTTATACAGTTGTACCTGCAATTAGAATTATCAGCCAGTGTGACGCTTTAAGCTTTTTTGCAATATATATTTACAGTTTTGGTACACACAAGTAAGAACTGGTTACAGAAAACATCCTTCCAATTCAGTAGAATTGCAGAGGCGTCACAAAATTTAAAGTCGGTCTCGGCTTAATTCAGTAATGAGTGCGGGGGGCGATAATTGAACTCGGCAATAGGCAAATTGCTTCAGTCCTGGTTGACGCTATAGCATCACAGTAGACCAAAACGAACCATGCTCCAAAGGAATAAATTCCAGAATGTCTTGTATTGAAAAATGAATATCTAACATATCAAAATATAAATTAAACTCTTCTCCTTTACAACAGAGTCGGAAATACCTTTTCTTGAGATCTATTAGAGTTGACGTGATCTCGATTAATAGAACACCGGCGTATCACAGTCTCACTAAGCGTCTACGGTGCAGTCAATTTCCTATCTCTTAATTATCTTGTGCCACTATTATTAGCTGTATTGCGTTCAATATGACTAGTTATGTAAGATCGCAACATTGTAGATAAATGTCATATATATCGCGAAATGACTTTAAACCTTTAATGGACTGAAATTGGAAATAATGACATTTGCATTACTTATTCAACCAAAAGGGCGACTTAGTCTCGAAGCGATTGTTTCCAGTTACGTTGATTGTATAACTTCGGATAAAATTCTTTGCATTGTGTAATGTAGTAAACGCTATAAAATATAAGTTTAGATTCTAACAAATAATTGCTAGCAAACATGTATAATAACTATTTAAACCCATTTTTAAGGAGATTTTGAATTTAAGAAGCTAATATAAACTCATCTTATATGTATAGAATTTCTTAAGCCCAGTAAACATTGCCATAATTAAATCGTGCTAGGTTATTTTTTGTATACACCATTTTTGTTGCATTGACACTATGTTGTTAGATGTTACTACGAGTTTTTTTGCCTGCGTCCGTGACACTGAGTCCTCATTTACATTAAGCGTCGGTTCCAACTGGATCCCAATGAAGAGTTCACATAGCCTATTAGTAGTTTTTTTTGTTTGAATTTGAATTGTCACTATGTAGTGACCGCTCAATATAAACTGAGGCCTCCACATCTTAGCGGTTGGCTTATTGCCAGTAACTGCACAAACAAACAGCTTTATAGTCTGCTTTAGTTTATTTTTTTATTATTATATGTTAGTTATATATTTGAAAATTGTAAATATGTGTTAGTCAGAACCGTGATTTGATATTTTCTTCTGAACAGCTTGCTAATTTCAAAATTATGTTAGTTAGGCATGAGGTTTTGCAAAACAGCTTTGTTTTATTATTATATAAGAACTTTGAATACCTCAAATGCCAAATTTATTGAAGTCAATTGAAACCCAATCGCACAAAGGTCGAAGGGCTGCGCAAAAAGCTCTAACAAAACTCCCCATTACATGTTTGATCGATGCGCATTCAGCCGTAACCGGAGCGCTTCCTGTTCTTTTTTATTCGCACCAGATGCCTTATTACACTTGTGTCACGTATTGCTGCTTCATTTATGTCCTTGAAAGTTGTTTTCTAAGTGGTACTACACTTTTTTTTATCCGATACGCAGATGAGGCCTTTGTCTAATGTCTACTCATCTGTTTAAGATATCGATCGGCAACTTGGCTAAAAAATTTATAAAAGCGTCTAGTAAATACAATGTAGGTTATTGAAAATTATAGTTTTCCTCTATTTAAGAGTTATTTAATATTTTATTTGAATGTGTTAAGGAAATATCACCAGGTTATTTGAATTAACAGTTTTATTATTATGCAAGGAAATACTTAGCAGCTTCTCAAATGTACACTAATTGCAAGATATCACGAAATACTAACATATTAAAACAACAATGTATATTATATGTAATTTAATTTATTAAGAACTTATTTTGTATAATCTAATATTTTGCGTTCTATCGCTCCTCAAAAATGTGTTATTTTTTGTAAAATAGCTTTAATATTAAATTCTCTTTGTGTACGTTCGCGTGCTTAAAAGTTACTTATGATCGTTGATAACAGTTTTTTTATGTTCTTTACTCCAATATATAAACATGTTTTTGTAGGAATTTCCTTGTATAAAAGATTGACGCCATATTCTAATTAACTTTTACATTGGTCACTTAGGTACAAATATTTTTTATTGTTCTTAATGATATACATCCTACATTATGAAATTGTCTTGACCCAGTTTACAAGGTGTAAACTCAAAGTATAAGTGACTGCGTGCGGTACATAAGACACGCCCATATTATTTCTCGTTTCTAGCTTTAATAAAGTCATATTCCCCAATGACTCCTTTATCTCCAATATACGACAATGTAAATATTATATCAGCTACGAGACATGGTACATATGGTTGCCCACAGACGATACTACGTATTTGTCTTGAAATTGTTTTTCAATTTAGTTCAACGATAATTATATACCGCAAGTACATGCTATGTCGATTGCCTCCTCTGTCAGATAATTATGGAGGTGTTGTTCGTTACGTTAGTAAGTATTAGAAAAGCATGGTTCAAATTATTATTAAAGTTTTACATTAACATCTTAGGTTTTCATAATACTTTCTTAGGTTTACGCGAATATTTGACATTATAAATGAAACTATCTTGTCTCTAGCGTGACCATTGCTGTAAAGCATTCGAAACGTCGGGAATCACAAATCCAAACAAATCCGCGACAAAATCCAAAAAGATAGTTTCATTTATAATCTTAGGTTTTCTTTAACTTACAATGTTTGGTAGTAGTTGGTTTGACCCATACAGGGTCAAACCAACCAAACCAATTTGACAAGAATTAGAATCACGTCTATATATGTATATTTCGTTGTTGATTTTATTTAAGATATTTTCTTTATCCAATGCGGAATGGATTGTAAAATTGATGTACCTTTTTATATAAATCACGTGCAAACAGCTTCCTTCAAAAGAAAAATATCTCTAACGAGCAATGTAAAAAAACTATCGGGAAAGCACGCGCTTAGTAATGATTTTTTGCAGCATCGCCGACGCTCAGTTGCTCCATTGTATAGCTTTGAGAATTGAGACTAATACCATCTCAAGGACGCCTATCAGCGGTTCTCTTGCGAATATTTTATATCCGCATTCATTTCTTCGTCCAAGATTTTGTGACACGATTCGCATGTCTGATGTAAAGCGGTCTTCATTTTTTAATAAAAATGTTTTTAGTTACGATATTTTTTGACACTTGTGTGATTGATTGTGGTTTTTTGGCAAGGGTTTTATTTGTATCTCATTATAATTTATTAATTGCAACTGAACTACGATTTGTAACAGAATTGGTGAAAAATTGCATTTTTTCAAAAAAGGCACCTTAACGACTGTTTAAATGTGTATATAATTCTTGCCTATTTATAGAGATTGTTAGCTCGAAAGTTTTATTCGTAGGCCATCAATTGATAAAAATCTGGCAGGCAAAGTTAATAAAATATAGTTATAGGTATACACTCGAAATTATTTTAAGGGTCTTATCGTGGTAAACTATAAAAGTTTTGCTCTACATCTAGCACTAAAGTAGGTAAATACAAACCGAAATTTATTATCATGTGTTATTATCACTACATAGTATAAAACAAAGTCGCTTTCTCTGTCCCTATATCCCTATGTATGCTTAAATCTTTAAAACTACGCAACGGATTTTGATGCAGTTTTTTTTAATAGATAGAGTGATTCAAGAGGAAGGTTTATATGCATAACTAGCGGATCCCGCGGCTTTGCCTGTGCTAAATCTAGGAAAAAGCCCAAGCGAAGCGAGGGCGAATCGCTAGTTAATAAGACTTATTTTAGAGTGGATACGATAATAATAATAAATTAAATTTCATTTTCTGCCTACGTGCCTCAACTTTATATGAGCACTTATTGGAAGGAGGGGCTAAAATAGATTTAGTGTAAAGATAATTCTACAAATCCATTTATGTTTTCTATTTAAATCTATTTTATTCAATAGACTTTTATTAAGAAGGAGATTGAGAGTAGTAGTCTAGCAGTAAATTTAAAGGACCTAAGTTAGAGCACTTTGTAATAAAGGATCTGAATTTAATTAAACATTAGTAGTAAGCGTATATGCTGGTATGTATAACATATAATAACTTATATAGTGAAATTAATAAAGTTTCATAGAAATTTGTGATAACAACATATTTTAAAATCATTGTTTTGGTAACTACCGTCAGTATTCTTAATAAACTTTTCAAATTACGAACTTAATTATTAATTATTAATATTTAAATGTGTGGTCTAAAAATTTTAAGAGCAGCACTCAGAATAAAATGTGCCTCGTTTGCAGCCTATTCCGTCCCTCCGGGCATCATTACGGCTATATAGGTCATGACGTCCTCCACGCCCTCTTAACCTCTCAGTTTGATTATACGCCTCGAGTTCAGATCAAGATATATTATGCTTGATATGATATAACCGCATTATCTTATATAATAAAAAAGATCATTAAGGCTATATTAGATTGCGAAATTGGGGATATTTGAGTAAATTCACTGATCATGAGATGAAGAGTGTTTAGATTTTTGTTATCGTTTGAAAAAGAAAAAAAAACAAGAAAAAAATATGCACTAATTTAAAAAAAAAACGATATTGTATCGATATGTAAAAGATCTAATATTATTTTAATTTATAATAACCGTAATTTAAATTCTAAAATCTCTCTATCTCAGTGTTTTCAATATCACCCAATATCAGCCCAGCGGCTAAGCTTTAATGGCAGGTTATGGTGATTTTATTAGTAAAAGTGAAGGTTACTTATGAATAATGCATAATAATGATTTCATGAATATTGGCTTGTTAGAGTAACCTTTGAATAAGTAGTAAAACCGAAATACGTTTGGTCGACGGTCACGTGAAATACTATAGAAAATAGTCGCGACCTTGAAGGCACCGAATCAAAAGAGAATTCCACTCGTGCATGTATAAACAAACGCTGCCAGAGTCGCGCCATACATCAAAGCTTTGGTTTAACTGCGCTCGGACCACAAATGGCTGCTCTGTTTATAATGCTCAAACGCATCGTGGTACTTACAACCATATATTATATACATTTTGTTTTAAGTGTAACATAAATTACCATTATTTTAAATGTATATCACAGAAAGATGGATTTTAGTACAACAAAATATGTTCTGGCAAAAATTTTTAGTGGCAGTGGCAAAGTTAACTAATCTTAATAGTTCGATAAACTTAATACTAAAATATATATATACAATATACATAATTAAATAACAAAGCAATGTAAAGTCTCCTTAATCGTCGACAATATCATTTGAAGTAAACATGTCGTTTGTTTCTAACTATCGAATAAAGCAGAACTTAAAATATATTTTACGACCAAGTAATTAAATGTTATCGAAGGCACTCCAACCACCTATAAAGAAGCTATAATAATATTGTCGCAAAGTGTGAAAATAGATGCCTGTGATTCATTGATACCAATGTGATATTTCTTATTACTATGAATGTGGGTTGTTGGCCTCAAACTTGCGAACGCAAGGACATTTGTTTCTCTTATGCGATATTTTTTTCTTTGCCCCTTTTAAGCATAATCGGGTCATCTTTTTTGTTAGTTGTACTGATATATCATATTCAACATCAAAGCGACTGTTAATGTTTATCATTTGTGCAATCTATATAAGGTGTGTAGTAGTTTGCGTAACAGATCTCTTCAGTGCCAGGTGGTAACGCGTTTGTTTTATATTCGTCTATGGTTGAGGTCGTTGCCTTAGCTTTGACAATGGTACATGACGGAAGTTTGGTTGGTGATCTACGGTAATAATAATTAGTAGTTGTCTGTTGCCAAACATTTCGATAGATTTTTATAATCTGTTATTTAAATTATTTCGAGGCAAATCTTTTCTTATTATTTTTTTTATAATAGTATTAAATTACTTAATTGTACCTTTTACTAATGTAGTGTTTTTTTTATAAAAGATATTAAATTTATGCGTTTGGACAGAATAAACACCTCTACATACTTAAAAGCAAAACTTTGTCTAAATATAAAATTTGATTTAAATCGTTAGAGACGTTTCCGATGTACGATGTATGTTAGGAATGATTCGTATATATACGAGAATTGCTTATTTAATGTTATGATATAAGAACTACCTACAAGAAACATGAGCATAACTTTTATAATCGTTTGTTTTATTGAACCCATACACTATTTGTGGGTTTTATTTATATTACAGATATAAATCGTTTGAATAGTTTTATTTACTTTTTGAACTCGTTATGATTTTAACGTCGAATTTATTATTGTAATTTCATCACATCAAATTTTATAATGCAATGTGTCATTATAACATATGTATTATGTATGTTACGGTTTTATTACTTCTGGTACCTAACGTTCACATGACGTTGCCCAAATAGATTTTATAAAAGTAAGAGTCGATTCTATGTAATAAAAATTTGCTATAAAATATCACTTATCATAAAATACTTTTTAACGAAAAGTCATATAGTTAAGTAGATACGTATAATATGTAGGTAAGTAGGTACTTGTTGCACCTTGGCCGTGTTATTGCTCAATTTATTGTAATTGAATATTAAGGCGGCGATATATGTAAATTGGACTTTCTTTGTATTTAAATTCTCTGTAATCTTAATAGGAAAAAATTTAAAAAAAATGTATGTTATTCTACAGCATATACAGTATTATCTCTTCCGCTTAAAAAGTTAAAAAAAACAACATAAATATCATAAATAAATATGCTAAGTACCCTCTGTTACAATTTTTCATATCATTTCTCTCGTAAACTATCAAAAACAAGATTTTTTTATTGCGTTCAGCATATTAAATAATACAACACCTAATATGATCTCCGATTATTTTTTCAAATAACTGTTTTATTTATTTTTTATAATTTTTTTACGTAATTCATACACGTAAGCCGCGAGAGAACACCTCTGTCGCCCAGTAAATCAGTGCGGGACGAGGCGTTGTGCTGAACGGACCTGTGACTGTTTGCTCCGCAACCGCAGAACCAATTTAGAAATTTATTTATTTAATTCGTGAACAGAATTGTCACGAGTCGTGTGCGCTAAATTATGCTCTAAAACATTTGTATTTAAAACTATATTAAAATGAAATAAATAAATGGCGTATTTTGGACCTTATTGACTTGTAAATTTTTTACTTAAAAATTTTAGTATACTTATAGTATCGACTAAGAGAAGTTTCAATTTAGACTTTATTTGTATAGATATAAGAAGTAAGTCTGGAAATCGAACCTGTAACGAAGTTACGTCTACTGAGCCATAGGTAACATAAAATTTAATCTGTTTATCTTTCATGTTGAAGTTATACTTCTTTAGGCGCGTTATGAAAAATTTATGAGAGTGAAATTTTAGGATGCGCGCGCACAGCGAGACACAAAATTCTCACGGGAGAAGTTAGCTAACAGTCAAAAGTTTAGAGGACTTGCAACTATATTCACGATATTTATTTTCAACAATGACATGGGTGTCATTTTCGAGGATTTTCGGGGTGCTAATTGCGAAAATGAGGTCCATTTTCAAATCCAAGATGGCGGACATCCGGTTTTTTTTCAACAATGACATGGGTGTCATTTTCGAGGTTTCTCGAGGTGCTGATTACGAAAATGAGGTCCATTTTCAAATCCAAGATGGCGGACATCCGGTTTTTTTTCAACAATGACATGGGTGTCATTTTCGAGGTTTCTCGAGGTGCTGATTACGAAAATTAGGTCCATTTTCAAATCCAAGATGGCGGACATCCGGTTTTTTTTTTTCAACAATGACATGGGTGTCATTTTCGAGGTTTCTCGAGGTGCTGATTACGAAAATGAGGTCCATTTTCAAATCCAAGATGGCGGACATCCGGTTTTTTTTCAACAATGACATGGGTGTCATTTTCGAGGTTTCTCGAGGTGCTGATTACGAAAATTAGGTCCATTTTCAAATCCAAGATGGCGGACATCCGGTTTTTTTTTCAATAATGACATGGGTGTCATTTTCGAGGTTTCTCGAGGTGCTGATTACGAAAATTAGGTCCATTTTCAAATCCAAGATGGCGGACATCCGGTTTTTTTTTCAACAATGACATGGGTGTCATTTTCGAGGTTTCTCGAGGTGCTGATTACGAAAATGAGGTCCATTTTCAAATCCAAGATGGCGGACATCCGGTTTTTTTTCAACAATGACATGGATGTCATTTTCGAGGTTTCTCGAGGTGCTGATTACGAAAATTAGGTCCATTTTCAAATCCAAGATGGCGGACATCTGGTTTTTTTTTCAACAATGACATGGGTGTCATTTTCGAGGTTTCTCGAGGTGCTGATTACGAAAATTAGGTCCATTTTCAAATCCAAGATGGCGAACATCCGGTTTTTTTTCAAAAATGACAAGGGTGTCATTTTCGAGGTTTCTCGGGGTGCTGATTACGAAAATGAGGTCCATTTTTAAATCCAAGATGGCGGACATCCGGTTTTTTTTCAACAATTACACGGGTGTCATATTCGAGGTTTTTCGGGGTGCTAATTGCGAAAATGAGATCCATTTTCAAATCCAAGATGGAGGATATCCGGTTTTTTTTCAACAATAACATGGGTGTCATTTTCGAGGTTTATCGGGGTGCTAATTGCAAAAATGAGTATGTATTATTTAATGATGCCAAGCATCTATTATCAATGAAAACTACCAATAAAGTGTTTTTTACGTTTTAGTGTTATTTTATCAAGACGTTTTTTTAAGTTTTTATTTCACGTTTTAGTGTACATTTGTGCACTATAGTAAATATCCTGCGTAGTTGACTAATCTTCGTGACAATATTTATTTGATCACCCTCACCACTATCTATATTAAAAATAAATGAAATCCATATGACGAAATGAAATCCGCAAAATTGCAGTACTAGTATTTTTTTATATCCTCAGGAGTAATTATCATATTTTAATCATTACAAATTATATATTTAAATTTTAAAAATAATTATTTTATTTAACCTTCATCATATTAAAAAATGGGATAAAGATTTGGAGCAGGTATCCCTAAACACACACACCATGACAGTTTGACTACAATAAGTACACGAGCTGTACTCACACATATTTTTGTAAAAAACATAGCACTGTTTATAGGTATTAATTGTATAAAGTACACGATAGTTAAATATTTTCTTTTGTTCATGTTTTTTGTAAAACTGGAAATAAAAGGCTTTTTTATTTATTATTATTATTATTATTTTTTAATTTAATTTTAAAGTATTATTTTTACTTTAGTTCCTACTGATTTTTTATAATAAGACAAACCCTTAATTACCCCCTAAATTTCAAATAGCCATAACTTTGTTAATAATTCAGATCAACCTCACAAACACAAACATCTACAGACTCACAAAACCTACACCACCACAAAAGGCACCATCTTCCCGGAAGCCACAACATATTTTTATTTTTTCTTTATACCGCTAATAGAACTTAAAATTAATAACATTTTTATAATAAAGAACTTCGTTTCTATCTGGTGAAACTGAAAGTTGTGAACCTACAAACACTTTTTGTGTAGTGATCATCAATTTTAGTATATGTACTGCCGAAGCGAGTACACTTGGACGTTCGACAACATTGTATATATATTCAACGATTTAGAATATTTCGATAGCGCGATTCAGGACTTAACAGCGTTATATAATATTTTTAAGTTTAACATCATATATAAAAACAATAAGTATAAAACAACATATTTAATATGACAATATTGTTTGAGGACTGAAATAAAATGAATTTTTACAAAATTAAAAATAAAAAGCCAACGTTACGCGGTGTTCCCAGGCCCACCGGTCACCCATCCAAGTACTGACCGCGCCCGACGTTGCTTAACTTCGATGATCGGACGAGAATCGGTGTGTTCAATTATATATATTTACTGTGATTATAAGTGATAAAAATTGTATCTACATATTGTACACATAAATTAATAATAGATATAAATAATAATTATTTTAATTATGTAAAAAATATTTTTTTATGATATTTAAATAAACTTTATTTAACTAGATAATGCTTTATAATAAAACTTTCAATGTATTAAATGCTCTTTTTTCTATTATTATAACGCCTTATCAATATATTGCCGTTGCGAACACCTCTAATAGAACCATGCCTAACAAAGCAACAGCTGTTAGTTGTTACACTGTGCCGTACTACGCGCGAATTCTAGCGCGCTGGTCGCGCGTAATTATTATCGGGAGGCGCGGGGTTGCGCGGGGAATTTTTACCGGCAACGCCCAATCGAGCAAGGTCAACGGCGTATATCCCCGTCTTAAAAGTGCATGTACCCTTTAAATTTTTATAATAATTAATAATTTGATAGCTTTATTAATATAAAGATAGAGGACATATATATACGAACATTTAATTTTTATTTATATGTATACAAAAATTGAAGACAGTGAGATTATATAGGTGAAAAACCCTACGGAATACTAAGTAATTTATCATCTTTGCATCAGTGTCGCGGCACCAAACTGTACCTTTTCTCTTGGATGAGGGCAAAAGCATTAATTCTAAGACCAATTATGCGCATATTATGATCGATTATTCAGATATTTATTTTGGCCCGGATACTAAAGAGAAAGCGCGGTGTTGAGACATCACCGAATATAGGTGGAAAGTGAAAAACTCAGCTGCAAAGTATTGTGTTACTAACTCACTCAACTAGATATACAATGTTGAATAAATCGAACTTGAAGGCAATATATATTTTGCCCTTATTGTTTTTATCACGCTGCGCTTACATCAGTTGCAACAGAAGGCGTGGCGTGTGAATAGGTCTGTCACTTCTATTACAGTCTGTGACAGCATCTAATGCATTTAGGTCATTAATCATAAACTTGGTCTGATTAAACGTGGGGTGCACCAAGGTCAGCTGTTATTAAAACATTTAAAGTTACACTTTATTTAACTTGAACTATATTTGAATTTTATATTAATACTAGGTGTTGCCTGCGGTTTTTTCTAACTGTAAATGTTTAAGTGCTGTCTACTATATAGTGATGAGCTACTCTTTTGGTATACTTGTATAAAGCTTACATATAACCAGAATACAGATATGACTGAAATTGTTTAAATGTACAGTTTCCTATGGATAGATTTATTTACTTTTCTGACTCAGATACGAATAAAGCCACATTTTCTAGTAAATCCAGTTATTAGTAGATATATTATGTACATGTACTATATATCAGCAAAGTGCAATTGCGGTTTTCTCATTAGACACGCCGTTCCGCACATGTGATATCTTATAGCACTCGCGGTCCATCTGTTTATCGGTGTTAATTGGCTGATTTACGACGTTCCCAGCATAATATATCGTGTTTCATATTTTTATGTACTTATGTAAAAGACATAACTGCGCCATTGCGATAATAACTTAATTCTTAATAGTAATCATTGATTTGTTAGGTTCATTCGAAATATTTTTACATCAATTGTTCTTTGAGCAATCTTTGACAAATTAGTAAGTATGATATGTACATTATTTATCTTTTTGTACTAAATTGCCTTCAGAAGACTCTATCGCAACTAATTGTTTGCTAAAATTATTGTCATAACTAGCGACTCACCCTCGCTCTACTCGGGTTCGTCCCTACAGCTACGTCCATCATCAAAAATTCTAAAAATGAGATGTCCTCTGTGTCAATATCAACTACACTATTTCAATAATTGACTAATAATATATTCTATGAACAGATTAGACTTATTTAAAATTATATTATATGTATAGACAATCTAATTACTCTTTTTTGTCTCAACATATAATATACCAATTTAGTAAAATAAATACGATTACAGTTCAAAATGTATAAAGCGTATACGCTACGTACGTAATATACACATATTATAATATGTGTATATTACGTACCTGTTTGCAATATTAATTACGTTTTGACTTTATTTAAAATTAATCTTATACGTAGACCGTTTAGCGAGTAATGGCTTATCTCTATATGATTATTAGTTATCTACGTTACGATCAGTCGCGTGGTTTCAGATCGTTTCGCGCTTGCTTCAATTATCTCCTACATAGGTATCTTATCAAAGTATAAAATTAACATAATATAAGGGATTACATTGTTTAGAAAAATATAGATTTGCACATGTTTTTATAGATTCCGACATTTGTCTGTAAAATGAAATCGTTAGACGTAAAATTTATTTTGATTATAAACACGGTGCGTTTGGTAGCGTGAGTCGTGAACATGATCACGTAGTCATTATAATGCTGCATAAACATTTTTTTACAGATTAGCTTGTAGATATTGGTTGTGAATCAAAATTTGATAAGGCCTTCTACATACTTATGTCTACAATGCCCTGAAATAAAGATGAGAAAGAGCTTCGTAAAAGTGTGGTATGGCTTTATTGTATTTGTCTTACTTTAATAATAAGGCCTCAAGTTTTTAGCTTTATTTTTTTTAATTTTTTCTTATCAGTCACGTACAAAAAACTTATTTATTAACGAATATTGTCATAAGAAATTATGCTATCTTTTCAGATAAAACTCTTTGATACAGTTATTTAATACCTACATATCAAATAAAATTAAATATTTTAATGAAATATGTATGTCATGTTTATTACGTCATTAATTTAATCAAGAAAGACATTAATTATACAATTAAAATTCATACGTGTTATACCGTTTCCGGGTTCAAATACCGTAGATATAAGAGTGAGAGAGAGAGAGATAGAAGGAGAGTGAGTGAGTTAAGTGAAATATGAAAAAAAAATTATCGTCATTACGTGTAACTTAAACATTCGATGTTATAGGAAAAAAGTTAGAACAATTATATTTTTTCCTGATAGTACCTACGCTGTAGTTACCGCACGCCATCAGGCCGTACGCTTGTTTTGCATAGCATAAAAAATTGTCGTTTTGCGATCGTCAATTATTGGCCATTACAGTAAAAACTTTTTTGTTTATTAGTATTTGAATTCAGTTTAATCGATGTTTTTAACATCTGTAAACAAGTCTGTATTTAATTCTACATTCGGCTCAGTTTGTAGTGAACCTGCTTAGTTTTGCCGCGGTCGCGAGTTCGAGTCCCGCTAAGGGCATTGGTGTGATAAGCATTAATGTTTGTAATCCAGTCATGGAAATTTATACTTCCAATATGTATGTATTTAAGGTAATACATATATGTGAATCAACTATCTAGTATCCATAACATAAGCCTCGTAGCTCCATGTCCCTAGTTGATGCCATGTGTTATTTTCCCAACATATTTATTTACATATGATTATATACATATATACAAAAAATGGTTTATAATATATATTTTTTGAATCTATTTATTTAGTTAAGATTGCATTGTTATCAAGACAATTAATGATGACTCATTCATTTCTATTGATATTTTATATAATTATCGAGTCATTAATTATATGACTCCTGTATTGTGTTTTATAATAATTATACATAAACTTATAAATTACTTATTAATACTGTAATGCAGAGCCTATAAACGAATAAATCCCCTTATATAGAACTTCAAATTCAAATTCAGATAAATTTGAATCCAGACACTTTATTCAAATAATTTGAATGGCAGCATTTTACACGTTTGCATATTAATAATTAACTGGTACCTATATGATTCTTCTAACTTCTAAGTGAGGTGAACTTACTATAAAAACCTCGTGAAAATAAACCTAAAAGGCTCAAATGGGTAATATCAGCTATGCATTTTTTTAAGTTTAATTAATTATTTATTATATTTTGTTAATTAATAATTTTATTTGGCATTACATATATGTATTATACACTTAATCTAGCACATTTAAATGAATGATTATTTAAGGTTTTTTTAAATACCTTTAAGTAACTTTTTCTAAATCCAATTTTAGGGACTTAAAATAGAGTTTTATGACCTTAACAATGCTAAGACTTCCAGTTCACATTTTATGACGATATCCAACTGTCGTTTTATGACTGTCAATTCGGCATCGTGACAACTCTTGTTGTGCTGTTATGAGCACTGTTACAATGTCCACAAAGTTGCGATTGGCTTGTATTTATCCCTCTATACATAATATAATTCAATAAATTGTTCGTATGTAATAAAGAAAGAAGAGAAGCCACAGACTAGGGTTTTCCGTTTTATTTATAACACGATAGCTGCCTCGTTCTATTTTATTTGCGTGATCAAACTATCATTGAGGAAAATTGAATTGGATGTAACTTATGAAATATCCAGGTAAATAAAATGAGTTCTACGAAATACATTCTTTATTTGTATTTCATTTGTTAGTCAGTTGGTCACATATAGTCCGTATTTATTATGTATTTTATTAGAATAAACGTAAATTGAAAATAATATGATTAATTATAAACTTGTTCAATTCTATTATCACGCAAAATTATGCTACTGCAGCACTTATAGGTAGATATATATCAGAGTCCCGCCGAGGTCACATCATTTCAATTACATCCCATTGTACAAAAATAACATCAATAATCGGCCTACGACCCACTGTTAGAGAGTTTAGATGGCGAGACGTCATGTTTGTTTGTTTAAATAAAATATGTACGTAAACGCAGGTTATATTATATTGATTTATCGATATCACGTACGTAAAACGACCGACGCGCCCACTTTCTTTGCCAAGGATATTTTGTTTGTTTCAAAGTGTATTGTTAACATAATGCCAAGTTCCTATTATTAAAGAGAATAGTTTATATGACACTCCTGAAATGTCGTTGCACTCTTATATTAAAACTAGCTGTACCCGCGGCTTCGCCCGCGTTCATTTTTTTAATTGCTTATCAACCTCATTGGGTTGATCTGTAGGAAAAAAAATTGTCTAAAAAATAAAAAATAAAAATTTAGGGGTGGACTACCCTTAACATTTAGGGGGATGAAAAATAGATGTTGGCCGATTCTCAGACCTACTCAATATGCTCACAAAATTTCATGAGAATCGGTCAAGCCGTTTCGGAGGAGTATGGGAACGAAAATTGTGACACGAGAATTTTATATATAAGAAGATGACTACTAAAATTTTAACCGTTGTTATACATATTTATATAATAAGATTTTCATTTAATTAAAAAGACAAGATTTTTTCTAGTGTACTACTTGTTCATTCATACAGATATTAAATGTTTTAAGTTTTGTGATTCATGCTCGCGCTTAAAAACACATTACAATAGTGCATCTATATCTACGCCAAACGCAAAATTAAAATACGATCATTTATATAAAAGTTGTATTTAATTTCTTAGTTATTAAATAGTACTTTGGTTTTATAGGTTTCTATAAGAAAACGTGTGACTAAAATCATAGGCTAGGTATAAGCAACGAGGTAAAAACATTGATATTTGTTCAGAGTACCTTTTATTTCATACTGTTTAGCATTACTTTCTCCTCTAAAGATGCTAATTTAGTTGATATCAAACGATGCATAACGGTAGTGATCGGTTTGTTCGTGGGAGACTTTATTGATGTTCTTTTGTAATAATATTGCTGATATGGTGCTTTCCTTCCAAATCATATAGTATAGATGTATATAAGAGTACGTAGCTATTTGTTAAATATTTCGGTAAAGTGCTTAAATACTGTATATAAAATATAGCAAAATATAATATTGGATTTGTTTTTCATTTTTTATATGAGATTGTATTAATTTAATATTAAATATATAAATCTAGTATATCTACGTTATTGGTGTCAAATATTATGTCATTTCTAGAATGTCACACACTTTAAATTGTATAAATTATTTAAAATTCACAGTTATAAAACCATAAAAAATAACTTATTCATATTATAACATTTTTGTTAGTAACATTTACATTACAGGATATCTGTAGAAGATCTACCTAATATAAGAAATACTTATTATTATCATACATACTCTTAATTAAATTATGGCTGGCCTAAATTATCCTCCACTTTATCTAATCTAGGTTACAAATAACAAAATACTTTTTGTTTCTTACTAAAATTATAGGACTTAATGTTTTTATGTACTTTCAACCCCTATTACACCACTTTCACGTTACATTTTCTAAAAATCCCAATCCAGTCAACCAAACATCATCAAATTCGTTTTAGTGATTTAGCATGAAAAGTAATATTACACATTTCGAATTTATAAATTACTAGCCTTTCCCGCGTCTCTGCTCGCGTTCTAAAGACTGAAAATGAAAAGAAATATTTTTCTTCCGTGCTTGCAACATTTTTCGTTGTGGCTCAGCTCCTATTAGTCGTAGCGTGATGTAATATAGCCTATAGCCTTCGCTGATAAACGGACTATCCAACACAAAAAGATTGTTTCAATTCAGACCAGTAGTTCCTGAGATTTGAGCGTACAACCAATCAAACAAACAAACTCTTCAGCTTTATAATATTAGTATCGATAATGTTAGTATAGATTAAATGGTTATAGTAGAAATGACCAAGGAACGCTGGGTACGACTAATAAAGACCCGCCGCAATAAACACAATGAGATAGGTTTTATGGACCAATCAATCACTTATTGCTTTGTCTCCTGCACGTGACTAGCACTTCTTATCTGATAAGGAGCCATAAATATATGTCGTAATGCAATATTAATGGTTTATAATATTTTGGAATTTATGTTCCTTTATATGACTTATTTGTTATTCGTACTTCATTGGTGATAAGTGATAACTTATTGTTATATACATACATCTGTCTGGTCTGCTTTTATAAATTAGTTAATTTATATTAACTTGTTTGTTTTGTTTAAACGTGACTCTACTTGAAAAATAAACAAATAATTATTTTATTTTGTTTAATGAAAGTGTTTATAGTTTATTTTAAAATAAACGTAGCAATAGTAATGCACCCAAAGATTATGGTTCGGCTTCGAATATATTTTTTAATTAAAGCCAAGCATCAGCTATACAGTCGGCTTAGCACATTTTTATTAGTAAACTTTGTTTAACCTTCAAACCTTTTCATTCTGTGTATCTATTACACATATTAGATCAAGTTAACGTGATCATACAAAAATTAAAAGCACTACAATTTTTACCATCTTAAAAATGATATATATACCTAATAGAACCAAACCAAAATTATCCTTAAAATTAATAACAGCAGAATATTTTCATATTCAGCACTGTTCAGCACATTTAAAATTTTCCATTGCTCCGAATAATTTATTCGTGCAGTTTATAAATGCCGTATATTTTAAAATACATAATGACTTTCATCTGGTATGACTAGCAAGATATTAGTAGCTCGGTAGCATCTACAGTAACAACACATCGTCTAGTAAACATTGGGAGGGCAGATACTGTAAATATGTAAAGTTGTTTATTGAAACATGTTACTCCTCGAGCTTATCTGTTATTCCAAGTTTCTCTACAATATACAAATATCTATCTATATAATAAAATAGTGACTGAGTTGAATCTGCATATAGGATACTTTTTACTTCGGGAAAATATTTCATTTCTGAAAAATCTATACTATCTAACGTCAGAACGTATTTAGTCTCTAGTTCATTATAAATTACATGTATATTTAAATTTAGGTACATATATTCAAATAGGGATTTATTTACTTATTCTGTTTAAAAATGTTATTAATTATTGTATGTAGCGATTACATTACTTAGAGACGGGGTCTTGAAATCTTGAATTATTCTTACAATGCTAATGTTGACCAAATTCATTTACCTTTTGGACTTAATAAAAAAATATTATTTCAATCACATGTATACTTATTTATTATTTTCTTTGAGTGTTTTCATCCATATATCAAGTGGAATCAAGTAGTGTTAAGCATAGATGCACTTTGTTTATAATCACATCAGCTCTGACGTTTTATCCGTTATGGATAAAAAGTGATGTCACGGATAACGATAAATATATATATATATGCAAGGAAACAGATACTGCTCGTTTTATACATATTACGTACAAATAATATGTAAACATGTTAATGAATTTTAAAAAAGTTTGAAAAAGTCACTTTCACGGATAAATCGATAAATTATACGAAATCGTAGATAGACTAAATAATACATGTTATAGGTAGCATTCTTTATTCTTCTGTTCTATTCATTTTTACATAAAACTTGAACGATTTCGTCACATACGTGACAATAATTGTAAGTCTAGTTAGCATCTGTATTCTGTAATACTAATACTGAAAGCTGGAAATCTTATTATGAAAATTTAAGTTTGAAGTAGTATGCTAAATTATAAGAAATGCACATACATATACACTTAAAAAAATCGCAGCAGACTTGCATAAAGATGACATTAATAACAATTATATAAGTAAAAATATTGATATTTCATGCTTAAAGGCTAAATAAGAATTTCGGTAGAAACTTTCGGAAGTAGTTTACAATAGTTTGGGTGAACGCTCTAACCGTTCCACTTTGAGGCTTCATTTATTCATGAGTAAACCGCTACGCTCAGATATTGTCCGTATGTATTATTTGTTCATTCATATATTCAGTGGAGTCCCGTTATACATCGTACTTAGGAAAACATCACTATTGGAAATTGTCATTCAGTAAGATGAGTTTTATGAATAGAGCGTAACTATATTATATAAACATTTACTTCTATTAGTTATAACTGGCATACTAAATTTATATTGTAATTTATGTTTATCACATTAATGTTATTATTTAAATATGATTTGAAAGTAATTATATCACTCAGACTTTTTAAATTTTATAAGGCAAAAAAGCCCGTTAACTAAATTAATTATACGACAATGGAATGCTTAGTGTTTTGCTAAGGAAGGGTACGTCACTATAATAGTATTATATTTTTATTGCCAATAGACTTATTCCATTATTCCATTTTTCTATTACACACTAGCTACGTACCATTAGCAATTCTTTCTCTAACAAGATTTTCCTTTTTGCGCCACCCACTGAGAAATAAGAAAGCTTTCACTTAGTCGCATATGGGTGCTATAAATGTATTGAATAAAAAACCTTTTATTGTTGTATAGAATAAAGGATACCTATAATATTATTCATAAATTTATAAAAAAATTAAATGCTTATAGTTTATATAAGTTTTCATTAATATTATGTTGGGACATTAACACATAGCACCATCTCGTTCCAAATCTAACATAATATGTTACTTTAAATACGTATATTATAAATTTAAACACACATAATTGGAGTAGGAACATTCGTGCTCATCACACAAGTACCTGCCTCAAGCAGGACTCGAATCTGCAACCGCTAAACGCTAACTACAAACAGAGCCAAACGTCGTTAATACATATTATTTAATACTAGCAATACGCGAGGCTTCGCCCGCGTTAATTTTTTTAATAGCTACTAAACTTCATTCGATCACTCGCTGGGTTGAAATCTCTCCAAAATTACTCCAGCTTTAATATACTCCTGAGCCGCGCGGCTACTTATTTCATATATTATATGCGGCGTGCACTCCTCCTCCTCTCCTGTTATTGTAGTTTTATTAGGGATCTTTATTTTATTCTTGCAATTAAAATAGCCTATATTAATCAGTGATAATGTAGCATTCAAATGGTGAAAGAATTTTTAAAATCGATCCAGTACTTTTTGAGCCAATTTGTTACAAACATACTTACATACAAACCTTTCCTCTTTATAATATTAGTATAGAATAGATAACAACCTCTACATCATAACCATGTTTTTAATCTCACTCAAAGTAGGCATCATAAATCAATTAGTGCTCCCAGCAATAGTTACGTATCAAACTCGCCTGAAGGCTGGATTGCATTGGGTGGGTGTCTTTGTCATCGCTTCAGTGATTGAGTAAATCCTGTTTTCGAACAGTTCGATAATTGCTTTCATTTCCGCGGGATTACTCTGAAGGCATCCAATTTTCTACTTGAAAAGTTCATTTGTTTTGTTTGTCAGTTTGAATTCATAGGGAAGATAATGTGTTTTTTTAACTCTACTTTCCCAGGTGGATAGTAGATTTGTCTTTCGAGGTTTAAGTTAATATTTTACTATACATTGTTTATAATAGGTATTGCCTTATTTCTTTCGCGTAACTTTCGCAATACTGTATGAATGGGTTCATGATTTTTAATATATGAGATATCAATAGATTCGTCTTAATTATGGAACCTGTGTTGCATGTACGTACGTTTTGTAAATGTAATAATGACGAAAATAAACCTTCCTTTTTTGTATGTTTACATGTTACTCTCTTTTTTTTTTTGAATATTCACAAATAAATTTGACGCTCCAAAAATATAACTTTAGACACTGTAAAGTGTATACTAATAATAATATTTATTTTATTGCATCCAAATTTCGTCTCAAAATATTTTTCATGTAAATACTCATAAATTTTCTACAATTTTGTTTGGAAAAAGAACAGGCGCCGTCAATGAAAACGGATATGACGGTCGGTTGAATTATGATTCTTTAACGATTAACTCAAGTCAGATATACTCGTATTTGATACATATCGCTGGTATCCTTTATATGTATTTTTTTTTCTTTTAGATAGTTTTTTCTTATTTTTTTTCTTTCACAAGACAATGGGAAAGCGTATGAAGTTATGAACGTTATTTTAGAATATATTATAATTTATATATTAAAAGCACAACGACCTCTGCGGAGCTTAAACGCGTGAATTCGAATTCGTAATGGATAAATACCTTTTTCCCAACATTTCTACTAGATGGTACCTACAAGCCGTGGTAACGGGTAGACTTTATAATGATAAGATTATTTAATATCCCAAAAGCTTTCTCTCAAGAGGGTGAATTACTAAGAAGTACCTATATATTTAGGATGAAGTACGTATTACGTACACTAACTTAAGTACTTAGATTATACTTATTATACTTAGATAGGTTTTGTTTTTATTATAAACTAGCGACTCACCCTCGCTTCGCTTGGGCTCTTCCCTAGATTTAGCACAGGCAAAGCCGCGGGTTCCGCTAGTTATGCATATAAACCTTCCTCTTGAATCACTCTATCTATTAAAAAAACCGCATCAAAATCCGTTGCGTAGTTTTAAAGATTTAAGCATACATAGGGATATAGGGACAGAGAAAGCGACTTTGTTTTATACTATGTAGTGATTATGCAATAATTGGCATTTGTTTGTTCTTTTCAGAGGAAGAATGTTACCATTGCATGGCAAGCTTGGTCGCGTCGAAGGAGAAGATGTTCATCACTCAAACCAAGCTACTCAACGAAGTCACATGGAAAACAGTCATGCAGATCGCTAAAAAACATGCCGTAAGTTTTAACTTTCGTATTCATTGTAGTGTTAAGGAGCACATAAAATGTAATATTATTTATATGTAATCATACATAATACGTGTTGTATATAAGTATTTTGATTACAGAATATACATTTTTAATATATGAAATTGTTTTTTATAAACTTTAAACTTAATATTATGTCTTGTGTTTTTCAAATATATACGTGCAAATAATGACTAATAATAAAATTAATAAAAAGTTAAGGTCCCCTATAGTTAGTTGGGTTAGTCACGGTATTTTGACTTCCTAAGTCAACGTAAAATTTTCCCTTGGATTAAATGACGTTACTACTGACGCTTATCAGGCATATCTATTTATAAACTTGAGGTATTTAAGTAAATAGGGGCTATAAAACACCACACCTGGTTTTCTTATCAGTATTAAGTGCATATTACTTCACGAAATGTATTTAAGTAATTTTACTTATGATTAAATATAAAGAATTTTATTTTTCACCTTGTAATTATTCAGCGGTTCAAAGTTAATGCGAGTTAATTTCTGGAAAATGCTAGTGTATCGGAACCCTTACATAGAGAGTCGCGTGACGCCCTCACAGTAAAACAACGTTATCAAAAACATTCAAACATTACTATGTACACGCGACGCTTTTGTAAAGTAATGTTGTGGACTTATTTTTGTAATTGTACGTTTAGTTGCTTATAAGTAAAAATCTGAGTGTTAGTACAACGAAATGTAATTTTTGGTTTTGTTATATTTTTATGTTATACGCAGAATGGCTATGTTATATTTACACAGATCTTTCTTCGTCTGCTTGAATAAATATAAATCCTTAGATCGAAAAGGGACAACAACAAAAATGAACAACAGTTTTAAGAAATATTTATAAAAGCACGTGGTATATTTTTAAAACTGTAGTAATAATAAGGTATAGAATATTATCATAACAATGGTAAAAAAATAAGAAATTGTTATTTCTTCGTGTCTTCTTTATTCTACGTGACATTGGCGAAGTAATCTGTGTTAAACTAGCTCGCTTTAAATCAAGAAAATCGAATTAAAGAACTTATTGATGTGTAATTTATTATCTTTTATATCGCTTTCCAATCTGTGCAAGTGATTTCGTGATAAGGGACGGAAGTGAGTAACAGTAGCCGAGAAAGCGCTCGCTATTTGATTTGACCAATGACACGCGAGGTGGTAGAGTTCACCGTTATTCTCGTATTAATAAATCTATTTACTGTTGATAATAAGTGTCTAAAAAAGTACAGATCATTGATAAAAAAGAAATAATGATTATTATTCAATTAAATAATTTATTCAGTATTTTTTTTCTTTCAGTAATTTATTCAATAGATATTTTTAATGTTAAGACTCGCTCGTTTTTTAATAAATACGGTCTATTTTTATTACACTATAAAATTTTCTCTTGGACGTTATCTCTAACCTCTGGCTTTAGTTAACCTAAGTGACATATGCTATTTTATATCAACAAATTATATTTAATGCAGGTGCTTTGTTTATACTACAATATGTGATAAATGGCATGTAAATATTATGAAGACATTATCTGTGTCGCCTTATCTCGGCTCATTACAATTTTAGTTGAAAACTTTTGGAATATTTGGGAATGGAATAAACAATTATAAATGTACCTAATAATAATTATATTTTTACTAATTACACTACAAAAAATGTAGGTTACGTTTTACCACTAAGCTGGATTCGAACCTGGTGCAATTGTGACTTACTGTTAGTAGGTACATTTTCAGTGTCTGATCATTCATACGAAATAAATTTAACCTTAAACATAATAATTATAAGCCTTTACCTTATTATAAGAAATATCTATGTATAATTTTAATATTTATTTAATAATATGCGGTTAAAGACCAAACCATTAATTTCAACAATATTATTATTACTAAAATGTATACAAAAAGCTGTATAATATATGTATTGTCATTATATCAAAATAAAAAGCATCACAAATATTCTCCTATTTATACTTTATATGTTCATACCATAGCTTTATTACCTACCCATATTTCTGATTTATTTTTCAATATATTTTAACAATTAAAAAAAATTGGCTTCGTTTTGATTACTATAATTCCTAATATTTGACCACTCGTTCGAAACGGTTGTTGACAAGCTTATACATTTTTAATAAACTAAGGTTATTGACCACAGATCGATCGAAACTAGCCCAATAAACTTTACCTTTCTTGTCATCTTTATTAATTTTTTATTGTTCAACGCTTTGTTTTCTTCTATTGCATGTGTAATTTGTTATTTGTAATGATAATATACATTCTATTGATCGTTAGGTTTCCATAATTAGAATAACATTATTTTTTTATATGCCAACTGTTAGTTCTACAAATTAATTAAATGAACAGAGATAAACACTTTAAGTGCCTTATTATTACTGATATGACATTGAGAATGTTTATTTATCTTAAGTTTTGTATCGCTTTATATTTTTATATTCAAGTCTTAAAGGATATTAGGTTTATATTGTACCTACTTCTAGATTTAATGACATTTTTAATTTTCGTTATGATATATGTTTTATTTATGTAAATTTTATAGGTAAGATTCAATGTTGTCTTTGTGAAATCGTGATTGTAAAAATCTAGATAGAAATTTTTGAAAATTATTTTATTACACACAGTGGCCTATATCTAGTAGGCCATAACTAATACTAATATTCCAAGTTCACTAACCTGGAGTATGTAGTAGCACTCTACTGCTTTCAGGTTTAAGATCATTTATTTCTCAAGAAGAATATTACAATTTACGTATATGAGAAATTAACAATTACTAAAGTTTAACTAACACTATTGGGTACATTGCAAATTTATTTATTGCTTTGTGTACTAAATAAGATCAATTCGATTCGACCAGCTGTTTTAAAGTACAAGAGACATTACAACTTCTGCATTTATAATAACAGTGTAGCTGATTCAAATTTACTTATTGTCATCATTTCATTGCCTCATAGAGATGCCAAGCTTCCGTACAACATCGGATCTTGTTGCAGAAGTCGGCCGCCCAGCACCTATCGCGACTGTCGGGCGCGATCGGTCCTGAGCGTATATACGCGGACTGGCAGTGGTGGATACTAGCCGCATTGCCCTTTCCACACCTAGTCAGGGTGCTAGATTGCTTCTTCCACGAAGGGATCAAAGTATGTATATTGTATAACATCTCGTTTATACTCTCTTAAAAGCTCTCTAACTTAGTTACAATTTGTTGCTTTTTTTTAAAGAAGATAATATCTTCTATGTATTGGAAAAATTAAAGTATTATAGATATAATTGCCTTTACTAAAATACTATTCCTTATCCCACAGGTATTCTATAGAGTAGCACTCGCAATACTCATTCTATTCCAAAAGCACTCGACCAATCAAAACTCTGAATGGTACGCCGAAGCGACCAAGAACGGAGTTGACCATGCCATAGACAAGTTCTGCAGGAACATGCCCGCTTCGCCCACAAAACTCCTTAGAACTGCTTTTAGTATACGGGCGTTAAGGTTGGTAAACATTTTTTTTTAAATTACAAAAAACATTGATTACTATCAATTTCAACAAATAATAGTGACATCGATTTCAATATAAATTTCCTATTGCAGCTCCCAGTACATATCCCGAGTGTTCATAAAAACGGAGATGACTTTAAAGTCGAAACAAGTAATAACCGGATCTCGTCTCGTTCGGTCCAGATCGTCCGACAATCTCCCGACCAGCCAGTCCCAAGTGAACATACAGATGATGTCCCACACACTCACCATACGCGAGGTAGGTCCCACTTTTTGGAAGATTACTATGACTAATGACACTTTTACAGCTTTATTGAAATCGCAGTTATTTGGGTATAATTGGGAAAATAAATTTGTATTGAAATAATTTTTAAAATCTACGAAGAAATAGCAGATTTCCCGAATTTCAATCAAAAGATGAAGATGTCGGACTACGGCTCAAAACATGCCAGTTAGATTATTCATTGTTTTAATATATATATAATATATTTACTAGAAATGTTAATGAGTAATAGCAATTTAATTTGAAATTCTGACGCCATAAGCGTACGTGTTAGTATAGGGTTACCGATCTAATGTGAAGAGAGACCTAACGACACCTGCACTTCCACGCAATGACTTAGATATATGTATCCTGTTATTATATGAAATATTGTGTACTAGAAAACATTTTACTTGATTTGCAGAGAATGTCTGAGGAAACGTGCAAACAAATGGTATCGTACACAACATTAGGCGTGGCTTTCGCTTTTCTTTCTCATTCAGTCATTCGATTGCGAACTCTAACACGACTAACTTCAATTACATCGAATTTCTATACAAGTTCGATGATACAATTCACGAGTCTTAATTTCTTGTATATTACATCCTATGTCTCCTTTCCTTTTTGTCGTTATTTTTTTTATTTTTTGTTATTTTTCGATCCGTGTAGTGAATTTTTGTGAATATTTCTTATGTTGTGTTCTATCAATGTGATCATTTTACTCGACACGAACATCAAACAGATATTATATACATACGTACGCAATATACAGACGAACAGTTCGAAGTTAATTTCGCTGGCTTTGAATGGATGTTACTATTTCCGTTTTTTATAAGTGTTTCGATGTGATGTTTTTGTATAGTGTCCAGAATATTTATGAAATTTACTTCTTAATTATTATACATTTAAGTTGGTACATTGGAAAATATGGCATGTGTTTGGGGTTGTGCTGGAGATGTCGAAATGTAAGTCTTGCGAAGAGCAAATGAAAATAGCTTGTGATGATTAACATAATATGTGAATAGGTTTATAGATAATAGTGATGTGTCGGCATGCTATCGATTGTTTTGTGTGAGTGCTAACTTTGTGTCGATTTTCCTGTTAGGGCTCACATTCGCCGGGCCCGCGCGCCCTTTCGATGGGCGTTTATCCGCTTCAAGCGATCAAGTCGCAGATTCTAGACCAGAGCGAAGTAAGATTACGTAGTATTGTCACAGAACAATCTATGTGTCGCCTTTAGCTTGCGACAAATATCGATGTTTTAGATGCACCGCTTGCCTATTTAGGTGTTTATTTATTTTTAATTTTTAAAGCAGAACGCTTCTCTAAATTCGTTCAATTTAAAGTCGCTTCGATTTTGGTTTATATGTTTTTTTGCATCACTGTGGTAAGTGTACGTGAAGTTCAGTCAGATTTTATTATTTATTTCATTTATAATTTGATTGAATTTATAATTATTTTATTATTTCCAAAAGGTTTTATAGTCAATTATTGAATCTGATAAAATCTGATCGACTAAAGCTAAATTTTGCATGTTATGCCCTGATTATAATTTGGTTATGCTAGTGACGTCATCTTCCTTAACTAACGCTAAATATAATAAACGTATGAAGCCAAGAAAGCAAGATCGTGCTATTTTAGTAAAAGCGTCATTCCCATCGAAATAAATTAAAAAATATATTAACAGGTCAACGATAATATTTCTATTCCGATCTAATAAGCCCGAATTTATCTTTCAATCAAGTTTTATCGTCATATTCATTAGCTATATACACATAGTCCCGTTCCATCATTACGTAAGATCGTAAAAATGATTACCCATATAAATAGATGGTGATAAAAATATAGGACTATAAACAACAAAGACTATGAAGTTACATTCAGTCATATATAGAGAATATTTATTATTAGTGGGATTTCAATTAATAAAATTACATGATACTATGCAGCACAATCTAACAGTCAGCCCCATATTCAGATCACCTTTCAACACAGGACATATTACTTACTCATCTACCTACTAGTTGTTACAAATGTTCACGTAGTCAAGGCATTAGAGGCGACCGATGACATCGGTACATACACACAACACGAACGTCGAAATCAGATCATATCGATCAATAGAATCGTGTGATACGATTCTACGTACAACCCTACGTTCTCAATCTAGGGCCCTTAGTACAAGTTTTTTTAACAAGAGATATTGATTATTGATGCCGATTTCTTTCGATTTAATTTTTCTATATACATTCCAACAGTACGTATATTTTTCAAATTGTACTAAGGGTCATAATTCAGGTTCATCATCGTGAAGGAGTTTTCAGAGTCCACGATCCTCTCACCTGGCCCTGTGGTTCCCATTCCCTAACGCGGTCTTCAGCGATCAACGACAGCACGCGTCAGACCTCCGTCAGAAGGTTCGATAGGGATTCATAATACCTTGGGGATTGACTTTAGGCTTTATATAGTATGTTGTGATTGTATCTCTCTTAACGATGTTTTTTTAAATTTGTTAATAATATTGTCGCATAAGTTTATTAATATTAGTATTTAGATTTATAGATATTAATATGAAATGGTTTTTTATTATTATTTTGAAAAGTATCGCATATTTTATTTAGGTTTTTTTTTATTCTTAGATTCGGTTTTTCTTATATTTATTGTTTTATTGATCATTTTTTTTTCGAAAGGAGAGATATAATCATATTAATGTTTAATGTCACCGCACTTTATTTCGGGTTGCAAAAGGAAGAGGACTAAAGACACTCACCAAAAACGTTCACAGTATCCTATCATAAATTTATTTTGTATTTTTTTTTATTTAATTGCTAGCTTCTTCGATATAGATCGTAGTTATTTATGATACATTTGTTTTGTCAGTACTTAGATTATGTAATTTTAGGAGATATTTACACGTTAAAACCAGTAACGTAAAGTTAGATTTTGTAGTAGTATAAGCAAAAAATAATATCTTCTATAGTAATTTGTTTCTTTACAAACACATATCACATATAATGGTGCAAATATCTCCTTAATTATAATAATTAATTTCGATATAATAATAAATGCATGTAATGTCGTTTGTCAATATATTTTTTATCTATTATAAACTAAATACCTATCGTCTCCGTTTTGTAAATGTTTAGATGTTCACTAGCACTTGGCACTTGTAGATGTCACTAATACGACACGATTAATACCGTGCCGCTAAATTCTATGTTGTCTGTCGGTTACACAATTTTCCATAGTATTTGGAGTATTTGGAATGGATATATTAATATTTTAAATTAATTTCCCTTTTAACTACTACTTAGTTAATATTATTCAAATAAGTTTTAATTACGTGTCTTTCATTATTATCGTAGTTTTCTTTTTACTTCTTTATCATCACTACATACCTTTTTTTTCTAGTTAACGTTTGTTTTTTATATAACTTTCATAAGATTAGTTCATTAGCTGCCAGACGCATTAATACAATGTTAACTGATTTTTTACATACATTAATCTAGTAACAGTTTAGAGTACAGATATTTGTAGCATGTCGTTGATTTAATCATTAAATCTCATATTTGTAATTTGAGGTTGATTGGACTAGCAATCATTAGTTAGTTACAGTATTTGAGGTGGAAATTCAAAATGTGTATTTTTACCTCATAGTATTCATGGTGTATTGCAGTTGTTCACACTATGGTCGTGGTTACCGGTTCGAATCACGATGTATCAGCCAGTGCTTCTGTACACGACAGAGGAGCATGGCTGCTCGTTGACTACATTCTACGTGCGAGTGGAACACCATGAGCCCACCTTGTTGATGATCAAGACTTGTAATAACGAGGTAAGGAAGAAATATTAGTTAGCGGAACCCCAATTCTTTTTCTAAAATAAAAGTAAGTTACTCTTTTTAACATCATATTTACGACTAAAAGTCCTTATGCCGGTATATCAGGTTACTTTGAACAATTAAAGAGACACAAAAATTAAAAAAAAAAACATTTTTTTTAATACGTCACATAGGTATTACGCCAGTAAATAAAGCATTTATAAAATAAAATAATTTTATTTATTTTTTAGGTTAAGGGTCACTTACTGATCACAAAATGCTGACAGATCCAGGTGGAGCTTCGATCACAATCTTGGCGAAAAGTTTTTGGCCGATATCTCGGAAATTATGCACTTCAAGGCAAAAGTTATTTGAACCATTATTGTAGAGAATAAAATTTCGCATCTTTTATTTCTTGTAAACTTTTTTGTAAAAATTACCGTTTACGATTTATGGCCCATTTAATGAACCGGTTTTTCTGTCGCGGTAGAGGACTCTCAAAATATTGGATTAATCAATAAAATGCATGTTCAATAAATTGGAAACGGTAAGTTATAAGAGATATAGGCCAAAAACTTTTCTTCAAGATTGCGATCGAAGCTCCACCTGGATGTCAGCATTTTGTGTTTTTATGGCCAGTAAGTGACCCTTAACCTAAAAAAAAATTAAAATTGGATCGAAAATTTAGTGCGAGGTTGACCAAAAAAACAGCTTTATTTACTGTACCATATTCAGTATATTCAGTCCTTATATCTGACAAGACAAGTCGTCATCATGTAGCAAATTATTTTGTGTAGGTATTCGGTGCATATTGTTCCACGAGGTGGTTCGAACGCAACCAGAAGGACGAGCGCGGCAACCGACAGGCCTACTTCGGCACCGGCGAGACATTCCTCTTCAGGTAAATGTCATATTATTGTTATATATTATTATTTTTTTAATTATTATTTTTATTGTTTGATTTTTATCATCTCTTCTTTTTTTCAAAAGAAGGGATAAGGCTTATATCGTATAAGGTATAGGCCTAAGCCAAGTGTGATAGATTTAAAATTTATTATTAATAATTTATGTACATATTTTTTATAGGTATTTTTTTATTGGCGACACTTCATAGTGACAAAAAAATCAATTAATTTTTATTTTAAGACATTTTTTTATCTAAAACGTTTAAAGTATTCACGTTTTAATACTTTATATTTGCAGTTTATAGTAGTGATTCGCAACATCAGTAATGATGTAGTCGCAACATTCTAACATCAATAACAACTTAATGCTAGTAAACTATTTGCTTATATAAAGTGACTATATTATAAAGCATAGATAATAAATAAATTACCTTCGTACGTCAATATGCAGGGTATTAGATGTCATTTTTACATTGTTATGTGACCTTACATAACGAATGCATAATCTCTTACTGTTTTATAATGTTATTTCCATTTAGAAATCTAGACTTATTTATGTACTTAGAATATCTTTATTCTAGAATGAATTAGGTTTATTTCTTTTTTTTATTTAAAGCGGATTTTTATGGTGGTAATATAAGTACAGTTTTAAACCTTTTTTTCTATTGATTTTGATTATTGTACACGATAAAAATCCGTTTGAAACAATTATATGTTATAATATTATATTGATTTCTTACAGAAAAAATATTTATTTATGTTGTGCTTCAATTTTATTATGTCTTTTCTATGAATGTTATTGCTTAATACTTTTCGCTTACGCTTTAAATTTTTGGTGGTAGATACTGTTATCTTTATACATATATATAAGCTTAGTACTATTTCTGTTCTTTTTTCAATATGATTAGATGATTCATTTTTTATATTTCTTTATATAAATTCTATGAGTCAATTTATCTTGTAACCAAATGATATATTTTTTTATAATAATAAAAAAATGGAAAACAAAACTTAACAAGCATTAAATTAAGCGACATGAAAGATTTTTTTTATATTTTAATATTAAAAAAAGCATTTATTATACGGTCCTTCAATAAAGTTTATAAAATTTTCGCGTAAATTTATTACGTCATCATGTGAATTTTGTTTTTTTTTTAATTAATAAATTAATAAAAAAATATAATTGTTTTCCATTAAAATATACCATTTGGTAAATTGTTATTTACTGGGTCTTGGGCTCTTCGGGTAAAGGCTTTTACTTTCGGTTGCTTCCTCACAACTCTGTAGTGTCGACACTTTGAGACGTGTCCGACGTGACTGCCACACTAATGTAGTTTGTCATAATATCTTTGGTTTGGAACGTTTATTTTATTTTTAATGTTTGCGAATTCTCGCTCTTTTCGGATTCATTTTAATTTTTTTACCGGTTTCGAATGCTTTACAGCCAGTACGGGAATGACATTTAAGAAAGATCATATTATTATGCTTTTGATATACATACATATTTTTTTTTGTTTTTATTAGTTTCTTATTACCTAGTCTAAAAATTTGCCAATCAATCTTCTATTATTTATTATAACTTAAATTTAACTTTTCTTTAAAAGTATTGAGAAATCGTAAAGCTCTTTCAGCTCCACTACCAACGAAGATGAACAATGTCTAATTACATATTTTCAAAGAAATATTTTCCATTTCACGTTTTTTTGCCGTTTGGTCTACTTGTAAGTTTATTAATATTTAACGTGCCATACCAAAAAATATTATGAATAATAATATACTCATAATTAGATGATCGTACTGTTCTTACATATGCAAACTTATTTCAAATATTTTATACTATACATCCTTTCACAACTATTACCTAACTCAGATTAAAGAATTATATAGACAGAGCTCGCCAAAAATGTCAAAGTCAAAAAAAGTTCCTTAATTTTCAGTCTCTGCTAACAAAAGAAATATTATTTTTGATAAGAACATATTATGAATAATAAAAAAAATATATATTGTTTTCTAACTCGCTTTCTTTTGAAACATAAATTCTTTTCGTTTCGAAGGAGAGCATTAAATTGGATTTATTTTAAATGTTTTTTGTAATGTTCTCTAAGATTTACGCATTTATTTAAAACTGTTTTTTTAATACTATGAGTAATTGTATGTTGTTTTAAAACAATAATTGCTTTCCCTTCTGGGCCTCACGTTTAGTTTAGGACATCTTTGTCTATACATCTTTGTCTATATCCTTCCTTAGTCTGAGTTACCTAAATAGAAATATAGAATATATATTTACTACTAGCTGACCCGGCAGACTTCGTACTGCCTCAATCGATAAATAAAAGACCTAAACTTTTGTATAAATTAATTTCAAAACAAACAAAACGTATGTATAATATACTAAATTGCTGCACTAAATTGCTTAGACAACAGTGAGTGATTATAATTTAATATGAACTTTATTGAATAGCAATAAAGTTCAAATTGACTCTAGAAAACGTTTGTATGGGAAATAGAAAAGGGCTGTTTTTAGGGTTTTCCCGCAAATTATTCGATTTTTTCTCGCCTTTTAAACCTTCCCTAGACCTCCACGAACATTTCAAGACTAAGATAAGATAAATCCGTTCACCCGTTCTCGAGTTTTAGTGAGACTAACGAACAGCAATTCATTTTTATATATATAGATTAGTTGCTTTTTTTATATTCTTTATAGAATTAGCTTTTGCTTGCTTAAGAAAAAAACTTTTTTTTAATTTTTAATTATCCTTTATAGTTTTGTATTTTAAGTATGTAATACTGATTTTTAAAGATGATTTCCGAAGTAGTAAAATTGTATAATTTCGAATGTTTATTCTATATTCTTAATTTAAAGAAATCACGTCACCACACTGAAGCTCTTACTCAGCAATATCTCATGCACCAATAAATCGCTGGTCACCATGCATACCACCATACAACAGTATAAAAATTCACACAGTGGATAATCAACTTTGATTTTAATGGAAATGCTAAGAAATATAAAAATAGTCAGCCAGTATCTATTTGAAGAACGGTTTAAGCGTTATAGTATCTCGTGGTATGTCACAGTTAGTTATACCTGTCAAACCTATAACAAAAACCCTTTCCCGACTGTCATACAAAAGAATGTATGACAGTCGAGTATACCTTCACTTACTACCCCCACAGGTAACATGTACACCGCGTTCAAGTGCCTACATGCCGTGTTTACACTGTGTGCATTATTAAACTGTAATACTACTCTGTAACTACCAAACACTGGCTTTATAAAAATTAGCACAGTAATTAACATATTCTTTCTAAACAAATAATTTCAACATAAAACTAGATCCTCCTACATATCGATACCTTAGTTCGCAAATCGGTTTATAACTCCTTTTCAATATTTTTTTCAAAGGCTACCAAAATCAAGAAATACAATAATACTTATTATAAATTCGGAACAATATTTTGTTTATAATTAACGTAATATTCTCAATTAAACCCAAAAAAATATGTTGTGAGAGTTTGTAACACTTATTATTGAAATAATAACGACTATCGACTCGCCCTCGCTTCGCTTGGGCTTTTTCCTAGATTTAGCACAGGCAAAGCCGCGGGTTCCGCTAGTTATGCATATAAACCTTCCTCTTGAATCACTCTATCTATTAAAAAAACCGCATCAAAATCCGTTGCGTAGCTTTAAAGATTTAAGCGTACAAAGGGATATAGAGACAGAGAAAGCGACTTTGTTTTATACTATGTAGTGATTATAGTGGCCCCTTAAAAAATTCACGTTAACGGAGTTAGCCGATTTGCGAATTAAGGTATCGATATGTACAACATTCAGTACAACGAACATACATTACAGCCTTTACCCGGAGCGTGCCAAATATCCTTGGGTTGGGTGTTCTATCGGAGCCGATGGGAAGGGGGAAAGCGTTTCCCATGCTTCAGAACTCTTCATGGCGGCCGATACAAAGATGATCACCATAGGAGGAGGGTCAGTTTACATAAATTTTACCATAATTTTTCAGCCTACACCCACTCAGAGCCAAATACCCATGGGTTGGATGCGCTCAAGAGGATTCGAAGGAAGAAGGCGATGCTAAAACTTGTCATGCCAATTCTCTTTTTATGGCAGCTGATAACACAATGATTACTATAGGAGGAGGGTATGTACTTATGTTTCTAAGGTCTCCATAATAGCACTGGCTTGCTGAATGGGTGTGTGATGGTATTTTAGTGAAGCGGTAAGTGATTAGTGCATAGTGTCAGTTTGTCATTTAAATGTTAAATAATCTAAACCCATGTTAAAACATTTTTGTATATTTTTAAAAGAATATAACTAACTAGACGTTATTATTTTTATATATATTTGTTATTTTTGAGATGATAATTAACAACTGTGTTTTTTTACATTGTTTTTGTTGTGCTTAACGATTTAATTACACTTTATGCTAATTTTGTTTTGTTGCTCATTTACAGTGACGGTCAAGCGATATGGATGGATGAAAACATACGGTTCGGTAAAACAGACCGGTGCTCTACGTTTAATAACCCGCCGCTCTGTCCGAGTGGAGACTTTGAAATACGCGTTTTAGAAGTCTACGGATTCTCCGGAGCCTAAATCGCATTTGCCGGGTTCGGTTACGTCCATCAAAATGGGTTTAGCAAATTCGTTGAGAATATAGAAAACTCTGAAGTAAACTCATAAGATGTACGTAACCAGTCTTACTGACATCGATACATGTAGCGGTATTCTTAAAGACTTTTTTATATAACTCGTAAGCTGAATATTTAAATGTGATTCAAGCATTATTTTGGCATATTTGAAGAAAGTAGTATAGTTAACTACTTGTTTACTATCAACGGTACTAAATATTTAACCGTGTGTAGAAACTTTAAAGTTTATTTTCATAGAGACTAACTGAAGTTAGTTTTCTAACTCGTTAGTACATGACAAACGCTAAATAAACTATAACAGTGGATTCAGGTTTCAGTTACGTAAATGTTTTTTGGAATACCACTACTGAAGTTACGGAGTGACGTAATCTCGATATGTGTGTGATGTGCCCCTCAATATCGATACTGTCCCGCCCTAGTGAAATCGCTCGATTCCATCGAAATCAACGATTATTAAAAGTATTATAAATTAAGGCAATTCGTATCCAACGAGGATATGTTTGGCAATTCAATAACTTTCGGAATAGCGCGTGCGAAGTTCTATATACATTTAATATTTTGATATTGTTCGTATACGCCATTTTGACAGGGGTTGCCAGTTAATTAATGTGAGGCGATTGTTTTTAAATCGCAATTTTTAATCTGTGAAATTCATATACCCTCGTACGTAGTTACAGGGGTTCGCTCTATTCTATATTATGTACTAGATATTTGTTAGTCGTATTTCATAATATTTCGTGTCGTTTAAAATATATTCCTAGATATGTGCGATGTATGTTTCCTTGCCGTCTTAACAGACTGTATAGTGTAGCCTCGTTTATCTAATTGTTATTCGCTATTCTTACCTAGATGTGATCGATATATCAAGTATTTTATCAAAATTGGTTCGTGCAATACATGTTCTAATATAAGATTTTTCGTCAGTTTGTATGGACTTAGGAATAAATGTTGGATAAGAAACGTTCGCAGTTGATAAAATGTTGATGAGTTAATAAATTATTAAAATATATAGCCTCTATGAATTCGCTCGATACTCGTTAGCGAGCGCGTTAAATTCTACAGAACAATCACGCTGTACCGTAACTGTACGAAATTATTAGTATTGCAAAAGTTTTAGACGTTACGTTTGGTCCCGTAGCTATAAACGCAGCTGTCCTATCGAGACAACGAATCGGGAAATTAGGTTGTTTATAATTATATTAAATCGTAATCGTATCGTAAGTACAAATGGGTGTCTTAACGGAGAAAGCAATATGGGACTGTGAGATTGTGAACATTCCAGTGAAAAAGATCAGAGTCGCACGCGTAATGGCGCGATCGTTATTTATTTTTTGAATAATTTTAAAAATGAAGTAAAATACTCTATAAAAAAATATGAAGTTTTCATTGTATTAGAAAAAAACTTCGAGTACATTATACAGTATACTATATGGTATACGTATGTTATATAAGTAACGATCGCTCTATTACAATTGACCCAAAACTGTAATAGAATCTAGATTCTAGATGAACGCAAGTGAACGTTCGAGAAATAATATTGGATATAATCGCTTTAGCTTGACTTCATCACTCGTCTTTGCTCACAAAATGTACCAAAGAGTTTAGTAGTGTATGGGCAAATGTTTGAACTGTGAGAGAAAAGGATTGAAGCATATCCCAATAGTGATACATATCGTACTGTAATAGGTGTGTCGAAAACAATATTAGATTCGGATTAGTTTATTTATAATACGAAATCAAAATGCCGGCGACTTCAAACATTTGCCAATAAAATTTATCGACGTTTTAGAGTAAAGAGTTTAAATTATAATCTGTTACATATTTACTCTATGGCTCTATGATGGGTGTTGCCAGATACATGTTTTATTTTTTGTTTAAATATAACGCGGCAACTCTAGACACTGCCAGTCCATGCGTCGCATAGTATTATTAAAAAAAAATTTTTTTGAAGGAAATGTGCCAAAAGTGGACCATTCGTAATCAAATATGGCTGGAATGGTAATGTCTATGGATTCGCTTATAAATAGTATTTACACGTTCAATGTATAAGTGATGATATATCGATGTATGTGAAATCTGCGATTTTGTTTTCTAAGTTAGCTTAATTTATGTAAAAAATAATTTTAATTAATGTACGAGATAAATATTGTTTATTTAGTTCTGTCACAAAACATATCCCAAGCGAATACAAAGCTTGCGTTCATTTTACTTTTTTTGGCTTTTTTGTTTGTATATATTTATTTAAGTCTCTACACATGTTTTTTTTAGTTATATAAAGGCCTTATTCTTAAACCTATTTTATCTCCATCTCAGCTAAAATTTGCTTATGAAGGGTCTTTAATGATGGTTGTATGTAAGAGCGAGATAAAACATGTTTTAACTATAAGGCCTTTATTGCTATGTATAAGACTGTATGTCTTTAAAGGCTTATTTACACGGGGAGTTCCACATACATAAAGTACAGTTTACACTGCTTCCCTTAAGACTCACTATTAAAAGCTATGATATTAAAATAATACAGCTTTTAATTCTGTATCTAATAATACTTCTGAAGAAATAATGAAGGTTCTGTCCGTGTAAATGTGCCTTTATAAGTGTTAACTAAGATTTTTGTTTATTTTTTCATACATTTGTGTAGAGACGGAAAAGAACGGAGCTGGGATCTGTATGTACTATGCGACACGTTTAAAGCCTAAGACTTGTTTTAATTTCAAATTATTTATATAATTTATTAAGTAGGTAAATAGTTTATATTGTATATTGTAGTAGTTGTCAGTTTAATGTCACAGTTAAACAATATGTTTAGGGACAATATTATTTGTTCGCTCAGTTGTTTGAGTGGTGCTGGCAACACACGTCTAAAATAATAAAAAAAATAAAAAAATGTGTTGAGTGAAATTCAAAATTATATTATATTTTATTTTTTTACACCTAAAAGCCAAAGGGATGCTATAAGTATTTTATTACCAGTTATATTTCAGTTTTTTTAGAACATGTGTTGCCAGTATTACGCTTGCGTTATTGCTCTTAGCAATTTATCGTTAATCAGTGTATATCACTGATCTAGTCTTTATATTGTTTTTTTTTATTATATATATTATAACAAGCGAGTATATTGCACTCGAAAGATTGGTTTGTTAGTTGTTAAGTACATATAATGTAAAGTTATTAATCTCCGTTCTCCTTACAGTATTTGTGAAGTAACTTTTTTATGACAAGTGTATGTGAACGAGAATGTCGGCTGCGAGTGAATGAATGCTTTGTTGTACTGTTACATTCGAATAGTTCCCGACTTCGGACTCGGTTATTGTAATGTAAATGTTGCTTTATAATGTGCATAAATATATAATCCCGTATATGCTGGCGTTTTATTTCTATTATAATATGCTAGTTTAGTATAGTATAAAATATATAAAAATAGTCCTAGGACTAGACAATCATAATAGATTACAATTATGTTGATTTATACTTTATTCTCACAGTTGAGCTTATTTTAACAGTACCTGCTTATTGGTACCTGGTGTGATTATCCTACAGCTTATTTACAAATTATTACCTTATTGCGTAGTCGAATGTTAAATATATCTTTAAATATTAGTTTACTAGGATTCCACACCTAACTGTAACCTTTGTGTAAGAGGTTACATAACTTAAATCTTGTACTGAATTTCATCTCAATCAAGTCATCCGTGTAACTGTGAAGGCGTAACAAACACACATAAAGTTTGCTGTTTATACTAGTTGTCTCACTTAGAATTTTGATATATGCGTGAAAGCCTTCTTCAATTTGTGGCATGGCGCAGCAATCTAGGATTGCCAGAAAATATGAAAAATTGTGTACAAATGCTATGGAATGCTGAGCTATGAAGAAGACTGAAGATTGCATGCTGCAGTGATGAAAATTTTAAGATATGTTTGTAGTGGCGATAATGGATAAAATAAATAAATCTTATTTGGAAATAGTCTAAATTGGACAAAAGACATGTGACGTGAGAATGATTGAAATTAATGTAGGGGGATGGAGAGGTAGAGGTAGACTGAAGAAACATGGATAGATTGTGTAAGACAGGTCATTAAAGAGAATGGGGTGAATGATGAAGTGAGTAATAGAGGAGTGGAAGACAAAGACTTAATGTGCAAATCCTATGTAACTTAGGAAATAATATGGAGAAGTATACCCATACATAATAATAAAATACAAACTAGAACACTATAAAATAATTTTACTGACATAACAATATCAAATAATATATCTGTCTGTACTTGAAAAAAAATATAATTGTTGTAGTCAAAATCATATTACAAAACTATAATTAATAATTATTTATTTATGTGCTAAGTTGCTTTATAAAGTATATTGGCATTTTATATTTTGCCACAATTTTTTAGTTAATAATTTTCTTTGCTTAGTTAATCTAATATATAAATTTTTCTAATATATACTCAATAATATACTACATTAAAAATAAAATACACTAACAGTTTTCTGTTTCTTTTAATCTAGTCTTATAGTTTGAAGCTCGATCACAAACTGCTTTCCACAATGACTCATCTTTCACTAAACTTGACATATCATCAAAATCCGTCCCAATTTCATCAAGAGCTTTATATAAATGATTGTTGACACACTTTTCCATGTAATTAAATATTAAATTACTCAATGATATTTTCATTTGAGTAGAAAACACCTGCAATTCCTCTTTGTCATCATTTTCAAAGCTCGAACTTCCATTTTTGTCAGATTCTGCTATAGTACTTAATGTCCTCCACATGCTATAACTTTGTTGGAAAAACTGTTCAAGGCCACACATGCAACTTAACTCTAACTCCTTAACTATTGTTATGGCAGAATCAATAACATCTACTAAATCCATATCAATTTCTTTTTGATTTACAAATTTGTTTTCATAATATGTAAATACTTCTGTTATTATCTTAAGAACATCTGATTTATTTTCATTGTACACTTCATATGATTTATCGAAACCAACCAAGTTTAATGTAATTTGTAATGTAATAATGAGTACCCGTTCTAATTCTTCAGTTTCACATGAATCTTTTTGTTTATTAGTAATTTCAGTAAATGCTGAAGTTAAGGATTCGATAGCTTCTGAAGTTACAAAGTGGCCAAAAAATTTTGTGCTTTCCTTTCCAGAGTTGCAATATGAACAAATAGTGTTAAAATTTTCTAAGGCTGTCAGTAAAAGGACTTTATTAGAAGAATTTCTTAACACATAATATAAAGCATTTGAGTAGCCTATTTTAATAAAAATTTCAATCCATTTGTGTAATTCTTCCTCTTCTGCTAGAAATAAACTAGCGTTTACCAACCGTAGTACTTGAATAATAATAAGGCTATCCTCAGATTTAGCATATTCCAATAATGATGTTAAAAAAGTGTTCATTTTTAAAAGCTCTTTAGCTGCTTCTTTCTGACAACACATATTACCAATCATTCCTATCAGAATCTCGATAATACGAGGGGAATCTATGATAGGAAAAGCGAAATTAAACAGGTTAAATACGTCGTGTTTTTGCAGAAATAATACTACATCTTTTTCAGCTGTCATATCCCAAAGTGTACATAAATCATCTTCGAATATTTTTTCTTGTAGTTCATTCTTAAGGGTGTCCAAATTAGCGAATTTTATTAACAACTTCAAAACAAATCGCTCACTGTAGACAGTATCTCCTATAACATCTCCCGTAACATTTTCTTCCTCAGTTTCGTTAGCTTTATCCGGTTTCATTGTTATATTTATCTTTTCTCTTATCAGTATGTATTTTATTTATAAAATTAAAAACTATGGCCCTGATTCACTAAGCATGGCATTTATAAATTTAGTTTGACAAATGACAACTGACAAGTTAATTTGACATTTAATTTTGATCTACATTCTACAACCGTTCACCGTTGAGTTGCCATTAGCATTAATTTGTATATACGCGACATTGGCGAAGTCAACTGTGCCCAACTGGCGCTTATGGAAGCCATTAAAGGAAAAAATGGAATTGAATTAATTTGTATATAATATATTGTCCATCCATAAATGTAAACAAATAAAACTGAAAATCGAAATAAAATATTATACATAATTATTATTGTATCTATCAGCATAAAATATATAACAGGAAAAAAATCAAATGTTTTTTTTTATTTATCAACCACTAGGCAATTAATATTACAATACTATTAAAATGAACGGGTAATTTTTATCGTATTTTTCATATTCAATATTTATATCTTTCCAGCAATGTAGCGTGGCGTGAAGCTAATAAACATCTTGGTTGGTCTGTCGGTATTACAATTTACATGTAGATTGCCCATAGTTCATCTACGGAACGTGGTTGAGCGCACAAGTTACATTTTCTTTGAAGTTATTCTACGTCACTATATTAGGGATATTACAGGGTAGTTAGGTTTACTAGCTTTTAGCACCCGTGTTGATTTACATACATATATACAGAGTTGGTTATTTAACTGTATATGTGAAATTCATGGATACATTCTACAATTTAAAACTACAGTTGTGAATTGACAAAATAAAAGAATGGTAGAGTAAAATATAAATTTAATCACGTATTTAGTAACTATTTAGCATGTAACAAAAGCGATATCGTTTTATATCAAAAGTATTTATTTAACATACTTGTTTTATATTGTTACTTATAGTTAACAAGATAATAGCTTACACTGACTGAGTCTACACACTCTCTAAGTCCTTTGTATGCCTAAAAGATTATAATAAAAAAAGTGGGTACATGATAGTTATAATCATTGAAAGAACAAAAAAATAGCATTAAATGTAGACATTACTATGTAATGACATCAATAGTATTGCTTTTTTAATTATTACTAAGATAATTATATTAAGCTTACTTAATTGAATCAGTGTATCATGTACCCTTATAAATGTAAAACTAACTGTCAGCGGTGACTTTAGCCGGTGGGGCATCTTCGTGTTGGTCTTGCTTCCTCTTCCTGCCCTGTTTTCCTTTGTAATTTCTGTTTTTATTCTGTTTAAAGTTTTTCATATTTTTGCGTCGTTTGGACATTTCACCTAGTGTTTTTTCCAAGTAATTACTTTCCTCTTCGTCTTCGAGCACACGGAATACTACTTCTGATTCGCCAATTTTTATTTTACCATCTGTTAATTTTTCTGCTACTTCTTTTGCTGAATTTTCTTTGGCCATCCTCACCCAGCCTTCTGTGTCACCCACTTTGAAGTCAATATAGGCAATTTCACCGCCTAAAACAAAAATATTTTTCATATTATGCCTATCAATGGCCCTTTTGCCCTTAGCCTGTTGATATATATTTTACATTTACAAGAATTAAATCTTACCCAGAGGTTTTAAGGCTTCTTTAACATCTTCTCGTGTCATTTTGTCATGAGCTTGGCTGAAGTGGAACACTGTTCCGGTTGGTAGCTTAAACTCTTCTTTCTCTTCATTTTTCTAGAAAAATATGATTATTTAAAACACAATAGGAAAATAATATTAATAAATAAATAAATAAATTTATTGTGAGCAATTCATTTTATAAGAATAAATAAATTTTTGATATACTTAGTTTGTGCTTTTAATTTTATTACATATATATAATTGACATATATTGCAAAAAAGCATACAAATTTTAAATTTATTTTTTTAAGCATAATCTTGTACAATATTAACACAAAGTACTCTACCTCTTTTTGTTTATTTTGATTACTTTTTTTGTCCTTCTTATCTTTTCTGGATGAATACTCTTCTTGCTTTTGCTGCAGATAGTTGTCTTGCCAAAGAATTATAAGTTCCGTGTCATTGTGTTTCAAGCCTTTTGTCTCTATGAACTTTTCAGCCTGCACAAATAGAATATTCAGAATAAATTTGTGTTTCTACTACAGCATGTAAATTAAAATTAAAATGATTTTCATATTTTTTCCTTTGTTTTAATCTTACATAATGCATTCAGGATTATCACTAAAATATAAAATATTATCATTATTATTAATTTTCTCCTAACTAAATTCATTCAAAGTGACAACTCATTAAGACTAGGCAAATGAACAAACATGAGATGGTATGGTATGGTAAACGGGCTAGTTTCCGAAACTCAACGATTGCGTATTTTTTGCGTAAGTTGATCATTAGATTTTTCACTCTCACACTCCATTAACTCCCGTCAAATACTTGGCATGACTAGTGAGCGTTATAGCACAGGACCAAGCATTATTCATAGGCACGGGGATCACACTCAGCCAACTCCCTACACCCTAACCCAATCTAGACCCTACACGACCATGGTCCTGTTTAAATGTGGACCATATTGTAAGCCCTACAGAACCTAGGAAGTTTGTAATAACTTTATACAGTTGATAAGTCATAAAATAATTCTAATTGAATATGGACCTGATTCCCGGCATATTTTAAGGAGTCCCTTGCCTAGCCTTTAAAAAGAGCTGATTATGTACATTATAAAAAAGAAAATTCATACCTGTTCTTTAGTCTTAAAAGTGACAAAGACTGATCCTTTAAAACACCATTTCTTTGTGTGCCGGTCCTGATATTTCCTCATTACTATGTTTTCTACTTCATTGAACTCCTTAAAATATTTTAGAATATCATCTAAAGTTGAGTCTTTGGGGAATCCTTTAGCATAGATGGTTCTGGTAACTAGTTCTTTGCGACGTTCTTCATTCATTTCTGGTACTGGTTGCTCAGGATTTCGTCTCACTTTCTTTTTATCATCTGACACCTGAAGAGACAATATACTTTTTATGTAAATAATTTAATTAGTTTGGTTGATGAAACATTTTAAATAAATATAAACTATGCCATTGGCTACTAAAAAAAATCTGAGAATTTTTTAACACAATTACATATAATGTATATCAGGTATGTTACTCAAAAATGATTTAATAATGTTCTGAATATAACCAAAATAAAACCTTTATTCATAAATTGATAGATTGAACAGATACATTATTCTGTACAGTAGCAATTATTATTATAAAAAATTATCATTCTTTCTGATTCTTTATAATATTTTCTCAATTCCCTTGATTATACATTTACCATTCACAAATTGTGAATAATTCTTTTACACATACATAATATGTAAAAAATATATATCACCTCAAGTAGACCAGATGAAGATTTTTTGAGTGCATTGACTATGACATCAACGTCTGAAGATAATTTGGCAAGCCGGTTAAACTTTAAGAGTACATCCACAGGTATCCAGCCATCATCCAACTTTACTTGTTCCATAAGGAATTTATCTCTTGGCAAGTTAACATCACCTTTAATTCAAAATCAACAATTAATATGAATATAGTAAACAGTTATAGTTCAAAAAGTGACAAAAATATATGTTTTATGCAATCCTTAATTATTAACTTAATATTATAACACTAGGCATTGATATATTATGTATAAATGGCTTATTTTATTCAAAATCTAAATTCATTAAAATTTCTTATAATATAATAAAGCTGCTAAATATGACTACTCATTAAATAAAAACACATTAGCGCTTGCTTATTTAAGAAACTAGCAACAATTCAGCCACAACTTAAGAGATTGGATACAAAGTTTTTGCATTACGAGTTGTGGTTGACGTACCAAAGTAATATTCAACCTGCCGGATAATGGCGGATTCCAAGTCAGTTTCTTCTTCAGCATTATTTTCTTCATTTTTCTCTTGGCCATTGCTTTCAGCGACTACCTCTTTTTCTTCAGTCATTTCAATAGGTTCTCGAATCAAATATGTATTATTCACAAGCGTGTCAACTTAGGGTTGTGGCGCAATTTATTGAACTACAGTGCTTTAAAAGTAAGAGTATATTTTAAGAATGATATTTGTTTTACTTAGACGTAAACTTATGCTTTTATAAGGCTATAATATCACACTATTAAAAAGCACGTGTTTTTCAAAACTAATGACCACATGCAAGCACCGGTACGTAGCTTTGCAATGCGGGGTATTGCGGGGTTACTGACTGCAGGGGAGGAGGGGAAGGGACCACAGACTAATAAGAGATACTACGAAGCGATAATTATTAACATAGACGACTTGATTAATAATATTAAATATCCTAGATATCCTAGATATCCAAGTAAACTAAACTGTTTTATTTATTATATTATAACATATTCGACAAAAATATTTTTTTTCGTTTTGTAAGTACTATCAATATACTTAAGATGCACTATGTAATACATTCTGATTAATAAGTTATTACTTTAAACAAACGTTCTTGCTATTAAGAAACATTATTCTTTTAATTTCACAATGCAAAAATTTTGCCATGCAGAATCGAAGGCAGGTGAGGTAGACGAAAAAGTAGTGCTCCTAAAGTCTAAACTTAAGAGTTAAGATGCACTCTCGCATTTAACATATCTCGGCGTAAGTGTACACATACCTAGTATTGTATTGTCTATCTAATCCTTTGATTATATCCAATTATATCTATGATCTAATCAATGGACAATGTCTTTAAATGTCAAACACATGTTGCAAATGTCAACTGTCATAACATTATAATATAACCTAAGTGTAAAAACATGCATACATAAATAAAAGATATTTAATAAAGAAATATACTCCTAAATAATGGGTGTCAAAGGTCTAACTACGTTTATTAACAATAATCAAAATACTTTTTTGAAAAGACATTATTTACACGATACAAACCTTATTATCGATGGTCACAGTTTGTGTGCCCAATTATACAGATCAATAAACAGCTTTTCTGCATTTGGAGGTGATTATGATAAATTCGCATCATGTGTTAGAACTTTTTTTAAGAATCTACGTAAATGCAACGTGACTGCGTATGTTTTATTTGATGGTTGTCATGAGAGTAAAAAATTAAAAACTATCTTTAGTCGCCTTAGATCTAAATTGCAGAGCTGCAGTCACTTAGACCCAGTTACTCAGGATAATTTACAAATTTTTCCATTCTTGGTTCGAGATGTATTTATTGAGGTACTTATAGATATGAAAATTAATTATACAATATGCATTTTTGAAGCGGATGATGAAATTGCATCATTAGCAAGACACTTAAACTGTCCAGTATTGAGCTATGATTCAGATTTCTTTATTTACAATGTTCTATATATTCCTTTTAATTTATTGGAAACAAAACCAAAGCCAATAGAGGAAGATGGCAATAAAATATTTGCTATGGAGTGTAAACTATATAAAGTACAATATCTATGTGAAAGTTCTGGCAGTATTAAGGAAGAATTATTACCATTGTTAGCAACCTTACTAGGAAATGATTATGTAGAAAAGAAAGTTTTTCGAAAGTTTTTTTCTCAGTTGAAATTACAGAAAAGTAAAAGAAAGAAAAATGATCAGCAAAGAAGCATACAGTCATTATTTGTTTGGCTTCAGAATGAAACACTGGACTCTGCCATTGCAAAAATATTGGGTAGACTTAAAAAACAACAAAAGGATAAAGTTTTTAAAGTTATCAAAAAAAGTATTGATGGATATCATAGTAATTACTGTCCTTCCATAAAATATTTCAATTTATCTAAACAGATTTTGCCAAAATTTGATTTAAAAATGCCTGAGGTTATAGATGAGGACTTAAATTCTGAAGATGAAGGTTCAGAAAATTCTGAGGAAGACAGCTCTGAAGAGGATGAAACGGTTTCTGATCCAAATTTAAAAAATATTCCATTATGGTTTTCAGAAAAGATTAGACGAAATCAAATACCAAAAGCATACTTAGATTTATATGCTCATCATCTACATTTATGTAACCCGCAAGCAGAAGATTACTCAGATACAGACAGTTTTCTCAATGTGCTACCTTTGGTTAGATATGCATTTGATATTCTCACAGATTTTTCTCAAGATTATTTTGTTTATGTAAGTAGGGAAAATACTAGTTATCACAAAATTCAAGTGACTAAGGACTATGCCATACCGAGCCCCTTAGATATTTCATTTCAAGAACTTGATGATGTACAATTAAAACTATATTTTGTACACTTTTTTGATACAAAACTTCCAAATTTAGACTGGGAAACCATTAAATTATTGCCAGGGAGTTTTCAATTAATAATGATATCTGTGCTCTGGTGGATTGCAAACTGCAGTGTACCAGCGAATCATGTTCATAGTATAATTATGTCATACATTATGTTAGAGGTAATTGATGATAAAACAGGGATGCCTCGTGGACATTACCACTTTAACAACAAGCATGGAAAGAAATTGGAGCAGTTAAAGAAAGACAGCACTCTAATTTTAACAGAAAATGAACTTTTCCTTAATAAAAATAAAGTCCAGTATGAAGACTGCCTTATAGCTGCTAGTACTCTTTTGAAACATTTTGAAATAGATAATAGCATATTAAAAAAACCTAGAAGTTACGATAAGAGAAAAATCCATTCATTTGCTCAGTTCCAGTGCACATTACATCAAGTTAATTCTTTAAATATACTGTGTGGATCGCCATTTGAAAGTACTATTTATTCTAAATGTTATAATGGCACTTTTATTTACAATATTGCATTGAAACTTGAGAAAGAAATGAATCCAACAAAATTTTTAGAAAATTATATAAAAGGTGCTTCAACAGTTATACATTTTTATCAAAGTTTATGTTGTATTTATAATCAGTTGATCAAGAAAATGAATTTATCAACTGTTCAATGGTCAGGGAAGAAGAGGAATGGCAGACGAAGGAAAGTGATTGATGAAGAATTGTCATTTATTATTAAGGGGTTTGAATCTGATGTTAAAATATAATTTTTTTACTAAATTACTGTATTTTATTAAAAATCTAATAAACAATTATATCCTTATTTTTATTAATAATAATTTAAAGCTTTATTATCAAATACCTACGGCTTAATTGACTTATAAAAGAATTTTTTCGTGTCCTGCTGTGTTCACTTGTATGGTTCTCGAATTTAATTAAAGTTATCTTGAATATTTTTACTTTTCCAATTAATTAGGTCCGTAGCTAATACTTCTGCTTTGCTTGTTATTTTTAAATATAAACAAAAGATTTTTCTAGATAATCTATGAAACCAAGAATATCTAAATTTTCAAACATAACGTAGTAGATAAATGATGAACACTCCCTCTGATTACAAACTGATAATTTTTATCTATAGATTACACACCATTTGCCGACTTTTCCAGTGTTAAAAGTAAAATAAACGTAAACAGGCGTGTATATTTAACGAATAATAGCATAAATTAAGTAGTGTAGATTTCAATCATGGATGAAACTGAGAGTGATGCACCTTTTGGCATAAACTCGTCTAATTCATCGTAAGTTACAAATATGTAGTTTTTAGTAGGTATTTAATTATTGATAGTAATATTTTATTTTAATAAATAGATTTTCTCTACCTATTTACTTTAAATGGGGTAAATCTAAATAAATAAAAATTAATGATGTACTGTTAACTGTATGTTGTTAATATATCGATCTCTAATGTAGAACTGTATTAGTGACCGATCGAAGCATTTTTTAACAAGTGTTTGGCTTAGTTTGTGACGCTTCTCGCTGTGCCAGCGGTCGCGGGTTCAAGCCCTGTCGCAGGCAAGGAATGCTTATACTCTAGTCATGCGTGTTACTTATTTATTATTAGGTACTAGCGACTCGCCCTCGCTACGCTTGGGATTTTTCCTAGATTTAGCACAGGCAAAGCCGCGGCATCCGCTAGTTATGCATATAAACCTTCCTCTTGAATTACTCTATCTATTAAAAAAACCGCATCCGTTGCGTAGTTTTAAAGATTTAACGTACAAAGGGATATAGGGACAGAGAAAGCGACTTTGTTTTATACTATGTAGTGATATATTATGTATGTTTTAGTAAAGTTTATGTGGAGCCCGTGTCAGCACCAGAAATTTCATATTATGATATGACCGGTGAAAAGTATTTGTATATCTTCAACCATTACAAGTACCAGAAGACGCGACATTTCGGGTAAGTCTATTGGATAATTTTTCTTGTGCTAAATTCTAGAAAAAAGTAGTTGGTACGAAGGTTCTAATTACTATATTAAAATAGACAGTGATTAGATGTTTATGTTCATCGTGACATAAATAATTAATTATTATCACCGAGTTACACGAACACGAAGTCAGTAATAAGTAGTTTTTACGTAAGTAACTACTATTATTTTTACCTCTAACTGAACACTTTAATAGCAATGAAGTAGATTAAACTCTTGAAGTTTTTGAACTGATAATATTATCTGTATTTTAGATTTAAGCGGCCCCAAGAAAGAACAGGCTCTATTGAGGATGTTATGAGGCTTTCTAGAATATTTAAAGACATGAATTATAAGGTGGCGACCCATCAAGACTTGGAGTATAGCGAGATATTAGATGTAGTAAAAGGAAGTGAGTTTTGGCAGTCAAGTATACTTATTAATTATTATAAACACAAATCTCAAGGAAAGCGTATTTTCCGAAATAAAAAGTTATGTACTAGTTATGACCCGGTAACGGGCCATTAAAATAAAATACCGGGTCGCAAGTATCCCGCCTTGTTTTAAAAAATAATACGTACTATCGATCAACGCATCGCAGTGTATTAATGAACCATTTTTAGTATTAATAAATGTGTATTAGCTTGGATTTAAAATATTAAGTGGGTCACGAAGCTCGAAGGGGCAGTGTGAAAATTATCGGGACATGGCACAACAATGTTTGGGAAACACTGATCTAGATCGGTTCAGTCATTCTGGCGTAATCAAGTAACAAACATTCATTCACATTTCGTATTTTATAATACATATAATGTATTATGTAATGGGATGAAAGAATACCTTCTCGTCAACAAAATTAACCTGTTTAAAATTTTAATTCGCTTTGAGGCCATTAACAAGGGAAATTTTTTTAATACTTTATTTTTAGTAAGTCAGAGGGATCACAAGTCAACTTCATGTTTGTGCTTTGTGTTCCTGACACACGGGGATAGAGGCGGGGAGCTTTATGCAGCGGATAGACCGTATATATTTACAGAAGTAACGGGACTGCTCGAACACGGCGACGCTGGGCTCGTGGGGAAGCCTAAACTTTTCTTTATACAGGTTATTTTGAAATATTTATTATTATATGTGAATTGAATTAAAATGACTAGTTCGTTATCATCATTGTTTTGGTCTGGTTTATTATTGGTGTTTTGGAATGATGATGATCCTAAGCCGCTGCTTAAGACTAAACTGAAAAAGGAAATATAGATTTACTTACATTTTAAAGCTATTTCCGCAACTAAAACGAAAAGTAGCTTATATTTCTGACTCTTATTTACTACTAGTGACTCACCCTTGCTCCGCTCGGTTCCCTAGGTTTAAACGGTTAGTGTAGATTCCTCAGAAATATTTTCCCATAGTAAAAATTACCCTATATATTATTGTCCCGGATAACCAACTATCATGATACCATTTCATCGAAATCTGTCTGGCTGTCTTATGATGCGGTCACAGACAGACAATAATTTTAAAAACTATAGATTTGGCCTTTACGAGTAAATCGATAGAACCTATTTCGAATTTTATTATACGATTTTTCTTACAATAAATTATTTTAATATTCTGAAAAAGGCTTGCAGAGGAGATCAAATTGACGATGGAAGAAGAATAGAGACCGATGGAGAAGTTTCAATAGTGATTCCCACTCAAGCAGATTTTTGTACTCTCTACTCAACTGTCGAAAGTAAGTATTTTACTAGCTACTAGCACGGATCCCATCCACTAGCAATAATAATCGCAATAATAGTTCATGGTAGGCCTCCTGGCCCGCTTTGCTGGGCGTAAGTTAAAATAAATTAAATGGTCTTTATAATTTTCTAATAAAAGTAGCCTAAGTTACTCCTTATTAGCTATCTGCAAGTGAAAGTCTCATCGAAATCGGTTCAGCCGTTTCAAATATTAGCCGGAACAAATAGATAGACAAAAATAAAAAAAAAGATTTTTGATGAATGTATTTAGTGAAAAGCTGTGAAATTAACACAGACACTTCGATTTTATTTATATGTATATTTTTATAATATTGATTAAACTTGCAGTTAGTATGTTTGTTCGGTTCATACCTAATACAACAGAATTACTTATCTTGAGAGTTTAAGTTTATCCTCAACCGATTGAGTTGAAATATAACAAGGCATAGTAATCTAATGACGTCATTCTACACTCAATATAGATAAAGATGGTGGAATATGTATTTTTATGCACTCCCATGATACGGTTAAAAAAATGAAAGGGCTTGCTGAAAAGAATACGAATAAAATAAATAAAATCAAGTTAGGTTAAAAATGAATGTTGTTTAAAGTGTTAATAAATAGATGCAATTGCAGAAAAAAGCATGACCTTTAAATCTCCTAACTAATGCGTCTGGCTCTAAGGTAAATGTTTTAAAACCAATCAAAAACATTTTGATTATCGACATTAGCGTAAACAGCAAAGTATTATTAATAGTTACTGCTATGTAATTTACGCTGTATGTACAGGAAATAATTTATTATCTTAATTTATAAAATTCTCGTGTCATAGAGAGCGATGAACTCCGAAACTACTTATCTGATCTTTACAAAATGTTTTCAAAATGTCTGATTTGCTTAAAGTTATAAGTTAATTTTACCACAAAATTAACAAAATGTATGTATGTACCTTAAATAATTTAACTGCCTCGGTGGTGTAGTGGCTGGCATATACGGTCGCACACCGGGAGGTACTGGGTTCGAGTCCTGGGTCGTGCCAAATTCAATCATTGAGTCCTTCCGTTTCGTAAGCCTCAGTAACAGCCCGAAGTTATGAAGATGGCGGTGTGTCACCCACGTACCTCGGAGAGCACGTAAAGCTGTCCTGCGCCTTAACTCTCACTGGTCATGTCCAGCAGTCGTCCCACTGGAGTATGAGAGTGATAAGTAACAGAGAGTGCACTTGTGTCTGCACTCTGCGCGTACACTAGTGCACTATTACTATTACTTGTGCCGCGGGTTTAGCTAGTAAATGTATATAAATACTTGACAAATTATATACTAAAACCTACCCCGAGAACCTCTCTTTCCATTAATAAAAAGATAATGAAAATCGGTGCAGCAGTTTTTGAGTTTATCGCGAACAGACAGACACGCGCGCCGGAGGAATTTTCTTTATAATATGTAGTGATTAATTGCTAAATTAATATTACCACTTAACATCAAATATTATTTTCCAGATTACGTGGCATACAGGGATAGTGAGGGATCATTTTTGATTCAAGAGCTTTGTAATATTATCGAAGAATATCATGAAGAAATGGATATTTTGCATATGGCGACCCTCGTGCAGATGAGAGTCGCGTATTACAGGAGTACATTCGCTCCCTCCAAACTGTCCATACACAATAAAAAGCAAATGCCAGAAACCCGTTTTACTTTGACTAAGCTATTCAAATTCTAAATAATACGATTTTTTGTGTCGATATTACTGCGATAACTCGCTTTGTTAGTTATTACTTCGTCGAGCTCAGACACGTGTGTAATATGCATTATAAAACTAAATTAAAAAAAATACATAGATTTGAGGCATCATTTGTATATAAATCAAACTACTACCTAAAAATATGAAAACGTTGGCTAACCTTAAGTTAAATTAAGAATTAAACAATAAGCAATAGCGTTATTTTAATATAGTACTGTTCCAAATTCAGTCATACACAAAAAATGACTAGTAGTTGAGGCTCACAATAAGTTAGCCAAGAGCCCCTAAATTCGCAATCCGCCATTGTGTGGAAAATTCAAGAAAATTCGATATATTTATTATTAAATGAATAGCAAAGTAAAATAAAAAATAAATCATTGTCCATAAAAGTCATCAGGCCGTTAAATGGAAATAAAATTCACCTTATGTATTCAAAGTAATATTTTTTTTAACCTTTTATATAAAATTTTCCTTGTTATATTTATATTAATATATTCTTATTTTATCTTTTTTTGTTAACATATACTTTAAAATTTTTACTGTACAATAAATTATGCATGTTATGTTTCACACTTAAGATAAATGCTTGATCCAAGTGATAACGGGTTCAAATCCCGAGTCTCGCACCTCTGATACATGGGCGAATGGTTTCAAACATAATTAGCACTTGTCTTACAGTAAAGGAAAACAGCGTGAGGAAAGCTATATGTCTTTTAAAGTCTAGCAAGTTTTTGAAAGAGATGTAAAGTCCAACCCGCACTTGGCGTGGAGGAATGTTACCTGTACCCCTAAGAATGAATTGTGTCGTATAATCTATACATCTATACATATAAATAAAGTTAAAGCGTCTGTTTTTAATTTTAAATAAAAAGCTTTTCACTAAATGCATATGAAAGTATATATGGTACTAGCATCAACACATCGGTTTTTTAAATTTTTGTCTGTCTGTTTGTTCCGGCTAATCTCTGAAACGGTTGGACCGATTTTGACGGGACTTTCACTTGCAGATAGCTAATGTTATAAGACGTAACTTAAGCTTGTTATAATCAACTTCAAAAAAGAAAGAGGTTATATTTTATTTATTTTAACTAGCGGAACCCGTGGCTTCGCTGTCGCTAAACCAAGGTACAAACCAGAACGAAGCGAGGGTGAGTCGCTAGTCTTAAATATAGAACTATGAATTACGAGGTCTGGTTTTGGATACGGGGTCGGGCTAAAGAAATCTTAGCACTAAGTAAGAAAATCAAGTCTTTGTTACATTAAAAACATCTTTTAATTACTCCTTTGAGAGCTGAGTCATAATAGGGTAATTTTATAAATATGAAAACCATTTCCATATTCTTTTAATATGTTACATTATAAAACATTTATAAATTTTTTCTTATAACCAAACTGCTACTGGAACAAATATAATTATTTAATTTTTCACTGGAAATGTAAAATAGTGGCACTAGCAAAAAACTGAAAGACGTCAGCAAGATCCTTATAGGCCAGTTTAACATTTTAAAAAAAGGGTAAACCTCTACCCCTGTTATTGCATAAATAATATAAAACCATGCCGTATAACAGGCTACAAATGAATTCAATATGGATAATCCAACAAAACGGCTCGGATAGGTTTTATATGTTATAAATATTTCAATAATCATGAAAATTGCTATAGTCGTATGGAATGTGTGATTTAAAGCTGGAGAATAGAGCTTTTCAATTTTTTCCGGGATTATTAATTCTTTTTCATAATAGTATAAGCTCCAAAAAGATATGCTGACGAACATTGCAACATTAAAGGCTACAGGGAATATGGTGTCTTTAATTCTTCTGATGACAGGAGGCGTGTGTGTTGCCGCATTCGTTCCCACGATGTCATTTAAAAAGGCAATAAAATAGTACAGTGTTTGCAGCATCTGTGAACAAAATTAAAAAAAATAATACAAGGACATACCTATTAGGTATTAATTGCTTTATAAGTACGGATTTATAAATATTAAATTTCCACTAACAATGCCGTTTTTTCTGTTATTAGGTACTTTGAATTTTAATCTTTATAAATCTTAATTCTTTTAATATTTTTGTTTATATTCATATTTCATATTACCACTTGTCTTACGGTGAAGGAAAATATCGTGAGGAAACCTGCATGCCTAGCAAGTTCTAGAAAGACATGTGAAGTCCACCAACACGCACTGGGCCAGCACGGTGGCCTATGTCCTGATTCCCCTCGTACTGAAGGAGGCCCGTGCCCAGCAGTGAGACGTTAAAAAGGGCTGATGATGATATCAACTATCTGGTATCCGTAACACAAGCCTCGTAGCTTAACACGGAATTAGATAGCGCTGTGTGTAATAATGTCCCAACATGTTTATTTTTATTTATTTATTAAGGATTGTCATTGAGGAAGTCTTAGAAAAAGATTACTCACAAGACACCAAGCAGTGAAGTACATACTCCTTGACTTCAGAGGTAGGCTCTTTGCCTCGACTGGCAGTGGTAGATCTATGTATTCTCGATCGTAATACATGGCGTAACAGTTTATCGCTATCACTATTATATGGAAAAATATCCGAAACATTTTTGTAAATAATTAATGTAAATTAGTCTTTTTACACAGTTAATTTTTTGAACAATAAAGTTGGATACACGCGTCTGCTTGTTCAGCCTCCAATTATGAATATGATTAAATATCTTAATTTCTTAACAATTTTAATTGTTTTTTTGACTTGTGCATTAATATCTTTAGGCATATATTAAACTGAGCAATACCTAAAAAGGAAAGATTTGTATTTTTGTATGTAACGAATATACTCATAAGTACTGACCGATTTCAAAAATTCTTTTGTCATTAGAAATCTATATTATCTCTGAGTAACATAGGTTATATTGTAACATAGGTTATATTGTAACATAGGTTATATGACGACACGCGTGGTGCAGTGTGTAGTGACCCTACTTGCTGCGCCAGCGGTCGCGGGTTCGAGTCCCGCTGGGGGCATACATTTGTTGAGCACGAATGTTTGTACTCCAGTCATGGGTGTTTATATTTATAATAAGTATGTATTTAAACTTATATATATGTAGTATATCAACCATCTAGTATCCATAACACAAGGCTCGTACCTTACCGTGGAACTAGATAGTGCTGTGTGTATATGTCCCAAAATATTTATTTATTTATTTATTTATTACCAGTTGAATCCGTGGCTTCGCTTGTGCTAGATCTAGGGACGAACCCGCTCGAAGCGAGGGTGAGTTGCTAGCTAATAACCCTCCTTCTGGCGCGTCAGGTAAATATAAAGATATCAGATATATAATAAAGAAAATGATGCTAAAAGATTTTCGTGAAGTAAAAGAAATCCTTAATGTTGCCACAAAATTTTCAATCGATCGGTACTTTTTGCGTGAAACACACATAATGATAAGCTAAACTACTGTTTTTCATATGTAGGTACAAATAAAAGTAAGTATTTCGAGTGCAACAAAGGAAAAGACATACGATATTAAGGACTTTTCTGTCGTGCTTTTTAAGACGTATGTACGTTTTTTATTTTTTCCTACACTGTCTTGATGTATGTTTTCCATGAAAATTAAATATTTTCCTACAATAAAACTTAAAACACAATACGTTACAGAACCTGAACCGTAACGAAGTGAGAATGGTCGCTAGTAAAAGTATGAAATAATGTTCATATTATCGCTAAATATGCTGTAAAATATTTCTTCTTAACTGATGAAAAAATGAAAGTCAGAAATGTAATTCTTCGGTAATGTACGTGAAATAGATAGTCGATCTTTTGTTCTGTGAAAAACAAAAAGAAATCGATACTATGCGAACCGTGCGTTTTCCTGGATGGAAACCCGAAACCTACGTGCTATTCCCGTTATAATTTTTTAAAATTCTAATAATTCTAAAAAATAATATCTAAAATCATTAAAAAAAATCAAATCATAAAATTCATCAAAAACTATCTGTGAGCCCATCAAAATCCGTTTAGCCGTTCTGGTGTATTTGCATTTATTATATTAATAAGATTATGTTTATGGTAAGCAATTTTAATCATTGGTTTATTTTTCTACAGAAAAATAAGAATTGGTCTTATATAAAATTTTGAGCTCAGGTTATAACTGGATTTATTTATTATTTAGTTAGGTACCTACTTAAAATTTTATGTTGCAATTACGTTTTCACTTGACTCGGAACTCAAAAATTAAACTTCTTACTATTTACTTTCTTCTATATTTAAAAGTCGAGGGTATAAATAAAAAAGTATCCATTTTAAAAATAATTTATTAATCACGTTCTTTTCTTTTTACCTTTAACGCTAGAGTTACCATTAGCGTAACTTTCTTTAGGGCTCGGACTAACAAGGCTGTTTAGTTTTTCACCCAGAATGTAGAACATCGCTCCGAACAATAAACTAATGCTGATAAATAAAATTCTGGCTGGCCAGTTTAAATGTGTAAAGATGGGATAGACCCAGGCGTTCGTTTTAACATACACTGTGAAGAACCATGCGACATAAGTTAATAAAAATATGTATAAAACAGACAACCCAATTTTCCTTGTAGGATAATTTATATTGGATGTTAAAAGTTCGATTATTATAAATAATGAGACTGTAGAATGCATGACGTGATTAAAACTTGGGTGATATAACTTTGCGATGTGTTCTGGAAAAATAAGTTCTTTGTCTATGGCGTATATGCTCCAAAATGCAGAAGATACGTAGATTGCTACGCAAAACGATAGAGTAAATAAGATGTCTTTAATTCGTCGGATTATAGGAGGCCTCTTGGGTGAAGCCGCGTTAGAGCCCGCGATGTCGTTCAAAAACGCGATGAAGTGGTATAGAGTTTGGAGTATCTGAAAAAAATAAATTACATTATGAATTGCTAGTAATATTAAAAGATATAAAGATATTTTATGTTAACTTTATTGGGTACGAAAAATTTACTTGTTAATAGTTGTGACTAAATTAAGAAGTTACAAAATAAAAACAGACAATAAAAACAGCTCAAACGTGAGTCGGAATTTGCACTTGGACTTTAATTAATTCTAATAAGAATTTATTTTTTGGATACACATTTACACAACAAGATGCAGTTTATGTGTACTGTGTACATACCTAAATTGTATTGTATACCTAAATCTTGGAAGAGGAAAACCTTGTTTTATAAATTGAGGAAAAAATATACTGTAAAGTACAGCAAGTATTTATAATTTTAACAAACCAACACTAAGCCGATGATTAGGCTCAAGGGCACACTCAGGCTAAGCGAGTGTAATTCTGTTACTTCATCTTCAGCCCTTTTTACGGTCACGGCCCCTCAGTACGAGGGGATCAGGCCATAGTCCATCGCGTTGGCCTAGTGCGTGTTGGCCGACTTCACATATCTTTCGAAATCTTGCTAGGTTTTCTCAGACATGCAGGTTTCCTCACGATGTTTTAGGTAATAAATGATAGAAAATGATTCGCACATGAAAATATCAGAGATGCGAGACCCGGATTTGAACCCGCATCACTCGGTTATCGAAGCGAGCGCGTTACCACTGGGTTACCACTGTTCATAGTTGTATAATATAACTCACTAACTAGCCCTCACTACGCATGGGTTCGTCACTGCGTACATTTAAGTATACATTTCATTACATCAGATATGAGATATTTTCCCGCAGTAAAAAGTATCTTATATTTTGACATATCTATCATCATACCAAACTTCATCAAAATCTGGTCTCTGTTCTAGTGGTATTGTCGTTATGTGGTAACAGACAGACAGACAAAAAATCTAAAAAACTATAAATTGAGTTGTAGTTGTAGTTTTATTTAAGTTGAGTTGAGCGCGAACAACATTTCATATGCATTTAATGAAAAACTGTTAATTTGAAATTAAAAAAAGGATACATTTTTTTATATGTATTGTAGGTGGTGGAAAAATTTGTGAATCGGTACGTCGAAGGGTGGGAGTAGAAATGATATTTAGAACGGTGTCATTGTCTATCTCTATTGTGAGTCGTCCTTCATATTTTTCAAAAGTTCGTGGATACTATGCCCGAATTGTGACAAAATATTATTAGGTATTATATATTAAAATTATAATAAATAAATTGTTTTAAAAAGTGTTTCTTTTAAGCTATTTCCTTTAAGTATAGATATATTATAATACAAAGTTCAGAAGTATATACATATATTTAAAACAACATTTTAATCAAACTATAAAGAAACACTCGAACACCAAGGACTTTGTGTTGATTTGCAGTGTGCCTTCGTAATTAATTATAATTATTCATTATTACGTTCCAACGGTTAAGTTTTTATACAAGGTCTTTGAATATATCAAATATCACTATCATCATCACTACATATTATTATAAAACAAAGTCCTCCGCCGAGTTTGTTTGTCTGTCTGTTTGTTCCGGCTAAACTCTGAAACGGCTGGACCGATTTTGATAGATAGCTAATGCTACAAGGCGTATTTAAGGCTACTTTTTAACCAATTTCAAAAAAGGGAGAGGTAGAAACTTTATTTAGTTTAACCAGCGGAACCCGTAGCTTCGCTGACGCTAAACCTAGCTTATTATAAACGTGAAAGTAGCACCGTCTGTTACATTTTAACGTTTAAACCACTGAACATATTTTAAAAAATTTGGTAAGGATGGGGATGGACCTAGGCTACTTCCACAATGTGATTCCGGCATAAGTATACCATTTAAAATTAAGTCCGTCCACTTTCCTTTAAAATAAGTTTCGCCACCGTTTTCCTATGATTTATTCAAAGCTATCTTAATGATAGATTCCTATTGGACCCCTTGGCTTCACGTCCCATAAAAAAATAGAGTAAAAGTATGCATTTTTTAATGCCATTTTATAATAATTCGTTAAAAATTTTGTACGTATTTGGCTTTGTGGAATAAAACTAGAATAAAGTCAAATTCAGTTAATTTTTACCAACAGCTACTAGATAAATAATTTAAATTTAGTTTTTTTAATAAATAAGTAATTGTATTTGTACAAGAAGTCGAGTTCCTTATCTGTCCTCATTTAAATTTTACCTCAAAATGTTGTTACTCATACGTTATTTAATTATCACTCTATGTGTTTACATTTTACAATTATATTTATTTATGTGGGTATATAACTACTAAACACATTTTCAGCTCAACTGGTTAATCCTATTTTTACGTTGGGAAATGCATTAAGCATACCATCTACATATTCGGTGGTTTTGTGGACTAACCTACTAAATGTTACGTCTTACTAGGGCGTCACATAGGCTTGCCAGATGGCCGGGAAATCCGGGATTGTCCCGCAATTTTGCGTCTTGTCCCATGTCCAGTAATTAGACCATATTGTCCCGGATTCCGAAAACCTACTAGCGAATAACACGTCACTCGACTAAAACCTTTGAAAATAAAAAAAAAACAAGATATTTTTACTATGATCTCGACCCGACACCGTTGTCCTAGATTGTCCCGGATTTGATAAGTTTCTATTTTTATTTTAATTTTATTTATTTATTAAGATTCATCAGTGGTTATTACAATGATACAGTAATAATTATGCTATGTTACAAAGTTTTTATTATTAAATGCATTACCTTTTAAGGTGAATACCACATGCAAAAATATGTGTGAATTATAGTTATCTGGCAACCCTAGCGTCACAGCATCGCTTACGCACTTACGGCATTTAACGTGGGACGTTCTGTTCACTTTAAAGAGTAGTAATGACTTCTCTTAAGCCGTTGCATCCCACGTAATCACCAGTATTTATACAGGCGGTTTGTTTAAATGCATTTCCCAATATTATAAAAATTAAAAATACACATATATAGGCAAGTATGTTGAATACCTACTTCTTTTTCCAAGTCGGTTATTTAGATAAATAACTAATAAATGCACCTAATGTAATGTCGTGACTTTTCGTTAACGATCAGTTACTATTTTATTGTAAAACATTGTAAGTTAAGTTGTAATTAATAAAGCATGTTTTTCTAATAGACTACTATTCGCCCAGTGGTCGAAATTTTCAGGAAAACATATAAGAACTCGTAAAATAAGAATAATATGAATAGAATATATCTATTTATAAAAAGATGATTACTTTAATTGAAAAAGTTTTAAAAGTTTTTTAAAATTTGTCATTAAGGAAGGAGTAAAGGAGGTGGTAAAAGGTTAAGTAGGTATAAACATTATTTACGATATATAACAATGCAAGTATTGGCTTGACTTTTTAACGGTTAATTAAAAAGGGGACTACCCCTCACGTAGACTTAAAATAATTATACACCGGCTGCAGAACTGATTTTTTTTTTTTTTGCAATTAGAGTTTGCTTCAGTTTGTTGACTTTGGAAAATTCATCAATGGTTGGTTTGAAGAATGTTGTTTAAGCGAACCGTATGGAGACGAAGGGTAAGTGATAACGATATTTTATAGGTAGTATAATCGTACATCAGTACATCAGAACCACTCTATTGATTGGTGAAAACAACATAAAAATCGGTTTAGTAATTTTTCAATTAATCGTGAACAGATATAAAGATAGACGTGGCGACTGACTTTGTTTTATAACATAGTTATTAGTTAAGCCAATGTAGTATCGTGATATTTCCGTATTTAACGATGAATTTACTTAACAATTAAATTAGCAGTGAATAACGATTTTAAAATCACAAAAATATTTGTTAACCTTTTTTTGTAATGATTTTCTGACATCTTAAATAATTAACTTTACAAAAATGATTATTAATTAGCTTGTAATTTTTTTGTTTATTATGCGATACCTTTGAGATTTGAATTTAGTCTAAAAACACTTGAAACAAGGCTCAAGTATGGTAATAGATACATACATTACATAATATATACAAAGTTCTTTTATTTACAGTAAAGGAAATTACAAGTAAACTTAACTAATAAATATACAGGATAGTTCTATTTTATGTCCAGAGTCCATCCCTAAATCCTTTTAAAGGCAATGTTTTTACTAAAATAGTAAAATACATACATATACGAGTATACTTAGGTATATAATTGATACGACAATTTTATTTAATTAAATTTTATTTTTATCAGTAGTTTTACATTAATATAAGTATAATTAATCGGTTATTCAGCTATAAAGCGATTTGGACTTAGTGTGAATTTTGCATAAACATGTTTGTTGCACGAAGTACCTATTAAAAAGAACGCTTGACACCAATTTATTTCATCACTAAGTACATTTTACGATTAAAGTATGCTATCATCATTTCAAATTTAATCAAAATCTGTGCAATGGTTTTCTCCTAACGGTCGCAGTTCTCACATTCGTTCTCCGTATCGAAAATAATTACTATTTTAATATGATTTTCTAAAAATATTTCATAATATTGTATATACATCTATACATATAAATATAATTGAAGTGTCTGTTTTTAATTTCAAATTAACAGCTTTTAAGCTTTTAATTAACAGCACTAAATGTAAAATTTTTGTATGTCTGACTGTCTGTTTGTCGACTAATCTCTGAAACGGCTGGACCAATTTTAACAGGACTTTCACTTAAAGATAGGTAACTTAGGCTAACCGACTTCAGAAAAGGAGGAGGTTATATTTTAGAAATATTATTTATTTTAAGTAGCGGAACCCGTTGCTTAGCTAAAGCTAAAGGGACGAACCCAAGCGAAGCGTGGGTGAGTCACTAGTATATTATATAAAGACATGACTCAGAATACGGATTGGACTCAGAATTTGAGTATATTGTGTATAGATAGAATAAAAAAATAGTAGTAAAAAGTACTTACTAGGCACCAAATAGTTAAAAACATGCTCCTTGACTTCAAAGGTAGATCTCTCGCTGCCTTATTTGGCATTGGAAGATCTACATATAATTGATCATAGCACAGAACGAAGGAATTAATCGCCACCACCGATATATGGAATAATGGTCTCAACATTTTCCTTATTATATTTTTATTATTAGGAATTAATTCACTGAGCGAGCGTATGAACAACTGTTTGTAATACAGTTATGTCCCAGACTAAACTAGTTGGAGTGATGTGTAATCGCTTTGTCGATAAAAGTATCTACTACACGTTTGGAACAGCTACATGTATTTCGTTAAGTGATGTAATTTGTACATTTTTAATTAAATTATATATTTAATTTAGTTTATATGGTACTTTATTGGTATCGGCTGCGTTTGGTCTTTAGGGTGTGTAGTGAGGCGATGGATTCGCTGTCGATTTTAGAATTAACACTGAATTTTCCAGTCTTAATATAGAAAAAAATATTCACGAAAGTTACTTATTAGACTTAGTGATCTATACTACTATTATAAAGCTGAAGTTTGTTTGTTTGTTTGTTTGTTTGTTTGTTTGTTTGTTTGTTTGTTTGTTTGTTTGTTTGTTTGTTTGTTTATTTATTTGGTTGAACGCGGTAATCTCAGGAACTACTGGTCTGAATTGAAAAAATATTTTTGTGATGGATAGTCCGTTTATCGAGGAAGGCTATAGGCTATATTACATCACGCTACGATTAGGTAATGGAAGCGGAGCATGAATGAAAAGTGTTGCAAAAACGGGAAGGACGGGCGTTTGTTCTGCGAGGTACCGTACCTACCACGCGACTCAGAAAGAATTATATTTCCGGTCTTTAGAGTGCGTGCGAAGCTGCGGGAAATGCTAGTTAGGTGTAAACTGGCGACTAATCTTCGCTCCACATAGATTCGTCCCTCGGCTTGTTTTAAGTATATTATTTTTAAATATATTAATTATATACTCGATTCTCGATGAGATACTTTTGTGCAGTAAAGACTAAAAAGACTAACTTATATGTTAACTCGGTTAAGCTATCAATATTCTAAATTCATCAAAATCGGTCCATTGGTTTTCACGTGACGCTATTTAATTACTTAAAGAGTTAGCTTCTGTATCGATAATAACAACTCGATTACATTTTTAAAAAAATATTCAATGTACTTCACTTCTGTTAAAATATAAAAAATGATGCACTTTGTATTTCTTAGGAATTAGCAAAAAAATTTGTTTGCTTAAGACTTACTTATTATAATTATAACTATTAACTTTATTCTATATCTCTTTAAATATATACGTAATATTATAAATAATGTTTTAGTTTAGTTTGTTCATTTGAAATTAAAACAGTTTGATTATATATTTATTACATACATATTTTTACATGTATGTAATAAAAAAATATAATTTAAGTGATTTTTAATATAGCGCATCTCCGGGTTATTGGAGTTAAGGTCATTCGGTCAACGATAACGTATTTCATAATAGTGGTTATAATATTGACATAATAAAATGTATAGCAACAAGCGGATATGAAAGACACATATTGTATCTAACCACATAGTTTAAGCTCCCGTTTTTGCACATAATTTTAATTTTCTTTTAATAGTATTTAAAAAATATAAATATATAAATGTGAAAGATCACTCATTCACGTATAAAAATGAAATTTGACAGGAAAGTTTATAGGTAGTTAGAAGATGTTTTCTATATTTATATTATAGTACAGGAGACCGTGGAAGATCGACCTTCATTCTTTCATTCTTTTGATAACCAAATGAATTTTATTTCACTGTTAATTTTTAACACACAGAATATGCCTCAGTAGGCTTGCCTACTCATTTTTGTGACTTCACCTGGCAAGCCGATGTGAACAGGTAAGTCAATATAGGTGACTCCATCGTTCTTCTAACTTATCGAAAGTTATATCAAATTTTAGATCATTTTATTACAAAATCAGTCATATAGAATTGCCTGCAAAAAATCATACTTAAAGCACTGTTGCCCAGCTAAAAATAGCCATGAGCACTTTCAGATAGGCAAGTAATTATAGGCATATTTGTTTATAAATTATATTCGATAAAAAATATGTCTCATCTGGTTATCAGATCGGTGAAGGTCGATCTTCCACCGGCTCTTAGACCATTATGTATGTATTTAAACTTATATATGTAGTATATCAACTATCTGGTAACTGTAATACAAGCCTCGTAGCTTACCACGGAACTAGATGGCGCTGTTGTAAAAATTGTCCCAACATATTTATTTATACGTCCGAATTTTGCGACAGGGTCGGCTTAAGGAGATATCAGTTTTTGTAACATTTTTCATTGCTGCTCCGCTCGTATTGGTTGTAGCGTGATGTTATATAACCTATAGTTACCGTTCCTCGATAAACGGACTATATAACACAAAAAGAATTTTTCTATTCGGACCAGTAGTTCCTGAGATTAGCGCATTTAACCAAACACACAAACTCTTTAGCTTTATAATTTAGTATGGATTAAAAGAAAATTAATTATTAAAAGAAATTAATGAATACCTGTCTAATAAATAACATTTTAGTCCTAATTAAACATAGCGTTAGCGGGTCAAGATGTAAATAAACTACACAAACTAATGCGTTCCGAACCCTTATAATATACGAGTATTAGGTAAATTTTGTTATTGGTCGTATGCGATAGCCAAGTCAATCTATTTATCAAAGCAAACTTATATATACGGTCATGAAGTCAAATAAAATGTTGATTTTTAATTAATTTAATAATTTATGACAATTCAATCAAATAATTTATGGCTTCGCCCGCGTTCATTTTTTTATTTTCTAATCAACCTCATTGGGTTGACCTGTCTGCCTGAAAAGTAATTCAAAATTACTCTAGCTATTAGCTATTTGAATCGAATATAATTTTCGAATCTGTATAGTGAGTGAGACAGGATAACGGCTTCGTTCTCATCCCTAGTCCATGTTTGCTGAATGAGAGGTGACAAAGGTAGATCTGGCGGAGATAACTAATCAACTGATAGTTCATCAGTTATCGACCGGCGAGGGTTAAAGATCAATTTAAATTGAGAAAAAAAATATAATTAAAGGAAATTGTAATTATAAACTCTGAACGAAAATTTATCGTACTTCAATTATATTCAATTGCCATCTTGCAACCCTATATCCACAGGATATAATAATAACAAAAACGCATTGGAAAAATAGGGGTTGATCGCAGAAGGGTGAAAAATTGACAGTAATATGAATTTTTATTATTCTAAGTCATGACAAAATAAAAATATTGCCAAAAAAAACAAAGTTTCTAATTAACAAATAAAAAATTGGGGTTGATCGTAGAGGGTTGAAAATTTAGGGTTGTATGTATTTTTTATGTTGTATCATAAAAAAATAAAAAATAAATCATTTATCTAAAAATTAAAAAATAAATAAATTTAGGGGTGGACTACGCTTAATATTTAGGGGGATAAAAAATAAATGTTCGATTCTCAGACCTACCCAATGTGCACACAAAATTTCATGAGAATCGGTCAAGCCGTTCCGGAGGAGTTTAACTACAAACACCGCGACACGAGAATTTTATATATTAGATTACTTCCATATAAGTACTGCATAAACAGACCGGCTTGGGCTTTTTAACTATGTGCAGTTTTAGTAAGAGGAAACATATACTTGATCACCTTGAAAAAATAACCGATTTCATTTACGAGGTAAGGTATAATTGCTATTTCTTGGCGAAACAAAGTTGGTAATCCCTAAGTAGTGTGGACCTTTGTGTCTGAGCCATATCTAATTCGCTCAAGCACGTTAGTGTAGGGTGACCATAAAAATAATGTAACTTTATGATTTATTTACATGCTATTTTCTCTATTTAATAGTATTTAATTATTTAATAATAAAAAATATATTAAATATCAAAATAGGATCAGTTGTGGAAAAAGTAAACTAAAAATATAGTAAGGAGTTGATGAAAAAACATAATATTATGCTGTTTAGGCGTTATTTAAGCTATCTTTTGAAACATCTTGTCGCCAACGTCCATACCACGTTGAACACACCGGTTCTCGTCCGATCACCGAAGTTAAGCAACGTCGGGCGCGGTCAGTACTTGGATGGGTGACCGCCTGGGAACACCGCGTGACGTTGGCTTTTTGCAGAATTTTGTAAAGATGAACTGACGCAACTATTATAATGGTTCAAGAACAAAATCTATTCAAGGATTCCAAATATGATATCTTTACTTTTTTTTTGTAGAGTAATATTATGGAGATTCTAGGTAACGCAGCATCAGACCAAGAATACCTAATAATTAAAAATAAATATAATTTGATTTATTATATTAGGCCACTAAGAACTTTTCTTTGCTACTAAATTTTTGGAGACTTTTTGTTCTTAACCGACTTCAAAAAAGGAGGAGGTTATATGTTCCGTTGTTATCTTTATTTTGAAACATAAGCACAGATCAAGTATTAGTTACAACCTAAGCATAATCTTCTAAGTTAGGTATAATTTTAAACAATTACGCCATCTGTTGTTAGCTACCTTAACTAATTTGCCAAGAAATATGAAACGAATTCTAACAAAAGGTACAAGCTGTCAATCAAAGATGGAGTAATAATATTTTCGAAATTTATTACTGTTGGAAACACCAACAAAAACATAATATGTAATTAGATTATTTTAATTTTATTTGTTTTATGGTAACATTTATTATATTCCGGTCACTCAGTCTATCATGCTATTTCATTCATACATTGTTATTCGCTCTCTCGGATTTGGATTCCCGGCAAGAGCAGACGTGTTTCTTATGTGTCAAAGTAATAAACAGTTAAGTGTGAAAACCGTTGTTTTGCTTTTATTAATCGTCATCGAGTCAACTGCCCACTATCTACCAGCAAGATTCCAACTATACAGTCCACTTAAAAAAATATATTTCTACATTTTTGGTCCTTCGAGCCGGATAGTGGTGGCGTGGCTTCGAGTGTGGCGGCAACGCATCGTGTATTTCTACAACTACGCAACGAGAAACAGCTTTCCGTGAGATCCACGAGGTTCGAGGAGCATTTTAAAACCTGCAACGAAGGAGAAACATCCATTTGCAGAAATATCAAAAGATACGATATCGAAAAAGGAGGTAAAAGCGGCTAGAAGTCAAGCCAAGCAGCGGTCGTCGCGGCGTGCATCAAGTCGACCTTTCATTCGTCGAGTTTTAGCGCGGGTCAGAATCAGCCAATCAGCGGTCGTTGCAGTGTGCAGCAATCGCGCGGTTCGCCCGTCAGCCAATCAACGGCGTACTTGGATTCGCTCTTCAAACGTCACGTTGCTGTCCGCCGCTTACTATTACCATAACACAAAGTTTATAAGCTAATAATTATAGAAAAGGCATAAATAATTAAAGAAAACGCACAAAATAATTATTATAGAAAGCTATCAAATATAAGAAACCTCTAAGTCTGAAATTCTAAAAAAAATTTTTTACACAAACTTTTTCTGAAAAATATAACAACAATCCATATTCAGAAAAACCGTCTAAATTCATTTTGGTACTAAGTTAACGATTTTGTACGTATCACATATTGTAAACTTGATCTTCCTATCTTAATCCCTATTTTCCCCGAAATATATTAAAAAAATGGTCACCGTATTATCAATACCGATAAAGAATGAAGTATTAAATTTTCTATTAAGTCTACTCTACTAATAATGTTACAGCGGCTTTATCCACTATATAATGGAACTTATAAGCTAAAGCCTTTAAGAAAATGGTTTGTTGACAAACTTCAATAGCAATTTTATACAGATAATCTAATGATTCTTTTCGCTTGTACAAAAACTTTTTTCGGGAATAATAGAAGGATTAATTTTATTTTATTTATTGATGAAAACGAGAATATTGAATATTTTATCTTTATTTTGCTATCACTACATAATATTATAAAACAAAGTTCTCTGCCACCTCTTTCTATCTGTTTGTTCGCGATAAAATCTAAAACTACTGCACCGATTTTCATGCTGTTTTCACCAATAGATAGAATGTTTCTCGAGGAAGGTTTTAGTATATAATTTGTCTAGTTGTTATATACATTTACTAGCCGGCTTTGCTCGCGCTAAATTGCTAGCATTTTTATATACTAAAGTTAGTGTAGCTAAATTTAGACTATGAATAATGTTGTACCTAATGTGGAGTGCATATCAAATAACACGATTGAAGAAGGATTTTTCAGAAATGTGATATTTTTCCACATATTAAAAAGTACCCTCTATGTGGAGTGTGGACCCCTAATAGTCAGCTATCATCATATCAACTTTCATCGAAATCTGTCCAAGGTTTACTCGATATGCGGTCACAGACAGAGAGATAGACACACAAATCATAAATTTGGCTTTTGTATCGATAATAATGACTATTACAGTAAGATTTTAAAACCAGATTTACTTAATATTTCTAACTATTAATATATACCTAATACTTTAAAAGATAAAAAACACCTACATAAATAAATCAGAAAAAGGCATGAAAACATAACAATAAATATTGTCTATAAAATAACTTACTTAAAGAAAGCACTAATTTTAGATATTATATAGGGATAATATACATCGGGGGCGTCTAGCTAGTGTCATATAAAACCAATTTTAAGAGTAAATATTTGTGATGGCTATAGCCAATATCCTCTGAAATATTAAGGCAGAAGAAATTTATAATATATAGAAGTTTATATATAAACGGGATCATAATCCCGTCTGTATACAATATTATGTGTAGTTATTAGTTAACAATATTATCCGGTCCGCTTCGCTGGGCGTAAGTTACAATAAATTAAACGGTTTTTATAATTTTCTAACAAAATAAAAGTTACATAAGTTACTCCTTGTAACATTAGCTATCTGCGAGTGAAATTCCCGTCAAAATCGGTCCAGCCGTTTCAGAGATTAGCCGGAACAAACAGGCAGACAGACAAAAAGTTTAAAAATTATTCGTATATATACTTTCATATATGCATTTAGCGAATAGGTAGCTGTTAATTTGAAATTAAAAATAGACACTTCTATTTTATTTATACGTACTGGTAAATTATAAATTCAATGTGAGGAAACAAAATATAAATAAAAGAGATTTATTTAATGATAGTGATATTTTATCACATTTGACGTAAGATGGCCTCGAACTTATATTAATATCAGTGCTAAGCTTTTTTTAAATCAATGTCACTTTAATAAAATTATTGATTGCTTGATCATTAAAGGAATATTTAAATAAAATAAGAACATACAGTCATACGACATATTTGACAACACGCTTGGCTTAGTTTTTAGGGACCCTACTTGTTACACTAGCGGTCGTGGGTTCGAGTCCTGCTGGGGGCAATCATTTGTTGAGCCCGAATGTTTGTACTACAGTCATGGGTGTTTATATTTATAATATGTATTTAAAGTTGTATAATACGTTTATAGTATATCAACTATCTAGTATCCGTAACACAAGCCTAGTAGCTTACTACGGAACTATTTGGCGCTGTATGTAATAATGTCCTAACATATATTTTATACTTAAAGAAATAATATTTCCACTCCTGATCCCCCATTCTTTCGAGGCTCGTACCCAGTAGTGGGACGTAAAACACCTGATGGAGTTTAATGCCCGATAGATTATAACTTATTACATTTACAATCAATTTCACTGCCAAATTGAATGGAAATCAGTAATAGCCAGAATACTAATATTGATATTTAAAAATGACCGCACTCGTTATCGTTTCAAACACGATTTAATTTAAAATTCAGGCTATATTTTAATAGCTGACACCGCAAACTGTGGTCGACCAATCGCAATTAGCTAATGGTTGATTTCATAGGCGAAAATTTGCATCTACGTATGTATATTCACGTATTCACTCTGACTTGGTCAGGACTTAGATTTTTTTATTAGAGATATGGTATGTAGGTACTTCGATGAATACTGTAGGTAGTAAATAATCTCTCCCGTGACCATGTTGCCTGTAAAGTATTCGAAACGTCGGGAACCAAAAATCAAAATAAATCCGAGACAAAATCCGAAAAGATAGTTTCATTTATAATGTCAAATTTTCGCGTAAACATAAGAAACTATTAGTAAGTACTAGTTTAAGTATTTATCAATCTTATTGAAATAGAATTTTTTATGAATATCGAATCTATAGCTTTTTGGAAACGTATATAGAAAACCACTGGAACTATTTTGATAAAATTCGGTGTTATGATAACTGGTAATAAAAGGTAAAAATATACTTTATAATTTTTACTGCGGCGGAAAAAAATTCTCATATCATAAAAAATTGAAATTATTATAATATTTTATGGGCATTAAAAAAAATAAAAAAAAAAAAAAATAAAAAAATAAAAAAGCCTTTTATTTCTTGCATATTTACACAGATATTATCTTATTTTAATGGTTAGTTGGTTAATTTTACAACATTATTTACTTAAAAACTATTGTTAGTCATGTTAGTTTCTTATTTTCTATGCAAGAACCCCTGATTGGGTGAAGGCCTCCTCCAAAGATATCCATTTGTCCCTATCATTTGCTGTTCGAGTCCAATTTGGGCCGGCTACCTTTTTTATCTTGTCCTCCCATCGAGTTATTGGTCTTCCTCTTCCTCTTTTGCCTTGTGGGCCACTCCAGAGAGTCACCTTTACTGTCCACCTTTGGTCTTTGAGTCTGGCCACGTGCCCTGCCCATCTCCACTTTGACTTTTTGGCATATGTTAGGGCATTATTTGCTTTTATTATGGACTTTATTTTTGAATGGCGTATTTTATCTATTCTCTTTATTTTAAGCATACTTCTTTCAATCCCTCTCTGGCAGGTGGTGATTTTTTGTTTTGCCTTGGCCGTAAATTTCCACGTCTGACATCCGTATGTCAGGCACGGTAAGAGGCTAGTGTTCATGATTTTTGTTTTTATTTTTATGGGCATATTACTTTTAAAAATTTCTTTAAGGCTCCAATATTTGTTCCACGTTTTTTGCACTCTTCTTTCTATTTCTGTATCGTTATTTTTACGGTCAAAACTGATATTCTTCCCCAAGTATATATAGTTTTCTGTATACTCTAGTGGACTTCCGTTTACATATATAGGTGTTTTATAACTATTTGTCATCGTCATAGTCTTTGAAAGATTTATTTCCAGACCTACATCTGCACTGGCTGCCTGTAATGACTTGATCATGCGTTGTAACTGTGAACTTGATTCAGATAATACCACTATGTCATCTGCGAATCTCAGGTGACTTAAGTAAGAGTATTTTATATAGATTCCGAGTTTCTTCCAGTCTATCTTGCTTATAATGGTTTCAAGAATGGCTATGAAAATTGTAGGTGAGAGCGGGTCGCCCTGTCTTAAACCCCTCTCTATGGGAAAACTCGGGCCTACGTTTTCTAACTTTATTCTACCCAAATTGTTCTTGTAAATGCTTTTTATGACCTCTATGTATTTTTGGCTGACACCTTGTTCATTTAAGCTTTCCCAAATGCTTGCGCGTGTTACCGTGTCGAACGCTTTCTGGTAATCAATAAATGCAAGATATAGGGGTCTCTGCTGTTCTTGGTATTTCTCTATGATTAACTCTAGAGTATGTATGTGGTCGATTGTAGAGAAGCCTCTCCTGAATCCTGCCTGCTCTACCGGTTGTTTGGCATCTATTGTGGGGCTGATTCTAGAGTTTATAATCGTAGAGAACAGCTTGTATAGAGTTGGTAGCAAGCTTATCGGTCTATAGTTGCCTATATCTTTGGGGTCACCTTTCTTATATATTAAAATAATGTTTGATTCAGACCATTGTGTAGGAGTTTCCGATTTTTCTAATATCCGGTTGAATAGCTCAGTTAGGGGTGTAGCCAATATTGCATATGCTAACTTCAATGCTTCGTTTGTTATGTTGTCGGATCCAGGTGATTTTTCTGTTTTTAATCTCTTTATTGCTTTTATAATCTCTATTTCGTCTATTTCTTTAACATTTTCAATTATGCCCTGTTTGGTACTGTTGGTTTCCGTATTCTTGTCGCTATATAATGTTTTGTAAAATATGGTTGCTGTATCAATGATGTCTGTTCGTTTGTTAGTGTCCTTGTTTAAGTTTTTCAAGCTCTCTATCCACGTTTTATTAGTTTTGAGTTCCTTATAAGCCTTTTTCGTACTACCGGTGGAATATAAGTGTTTTTCTATGATATTTTGGCTGTGCTTTGCATAATCCTGTATTATATTTTTATTGACTAATTTGTAGAGTGCGGAGAGTTCGTTTTTCATCGATCTTGTTTTGTTTTTTGTTTTCTGTAGCTCTCTCCTTCTTTGTAATATGGTTGTTGTTCGAACTGATAGTATTTTATGATGTTTGTGTTTGTCTCTATCTCTTCTAGCTATCTTTAAACTGTTAGTAATGGCATTTGTAATGTTGTCGTAGTAGGTTTGTACTGAAGTGTGTTCCTGGTGGTCAGATGTATTGGAAAGCAATTTTGATAGGTTATCCTTGTAGCTCGATATTTCCTCCTCGCTATTTAGTTTAATGATTTGCTTATTCACTTACTTGGCTCTACTTTTCTTTTGTTTGGTTAATTTTACGGTTGCTCTGATTAGTCTATGATCCGACGGATAATTAAGATTCATAGTGCCGATGTTCTGAAATATTATCGGTTGATTGGACAGTATAAAGTCGATCTCGTTTTTGTATTCTCCATTTGGAGACTGCCATGTCCACCTTCGGTTTTTATTCTTTTGAAAACATGTATTTATAATTGTTAAATTGTGTTCGAGTGCAAAGTCCACAAGTTTTTGCCCTCTATCGTTTCTTTTGCCATATCCGTGTTGTTTCATAATTAAGTGTTCTTCTTTTTTGGGCATTCCGATCTTCGCATTGAAATCGCCCATTATTATAATGGTTTTGTGCGTATCTTCCAATGCTTTGTCTACCGTCATATAAAATTCCTCTATATCATTTTCGCTAGCTGCCTCCGTCGGTGCATATACTTGTATAATGGTGATCTTAAAGCCTTGAAAGTTCATGTTTAGTATTGCGACACGTTCCGTTAATCCAGTAAAACTCTCTATGTTGTTTTTATGTGACTTTTTTATTATGAAGCCTACTCCGTATTTGTCTGGTGTATGACCCACGTAGCATAATATAAAGTTTTCGCATTCTTCAATTTTTGTACCAAGCCGTCTCGTTTCCGAAATTCCTATAATGTCGTATTTAATTATTTTAATTGAATCTTCCAGTTCTAATAAGCGCTCATATGACGATAGAGTCCTGACATTGTACGTTGCAATATTTAATTGATGATTTTTTATCTTGTTTATGTTCCCTGCTATTGTACTTTTCTTTGAAGGGTTTTGGCCATAATCCTCCACGAAGGCCAGTCGGGTTGGAGGATAATTTATGTTTCTTGCTTTACATTGTTTGTTTCTGATATCTATATAGGAGGAGGGGTTTAGTTGCTACGATGTCTTGTCTTGATTTCTAGTTGAGTTTGCTGTATCTTTATTAATTAAAAAATTTAACAAGCCCGGTTTTACGACTCCCTCTGAGATGCTGTTTGACCTTATGACCGATGTGTGCGATTGTTGTAATTTATTCTTTTTATTTGTTTGTGTGCTTCTCTTTACATTTGATGCTGTAATAGTTTCTGGTGAAATAGGTAGTTTTCGTTTTGTGAAGTTTTTAGATATAATTAGTTTATCGTATTTGATAAAGGCATTGTTACCCTTCTCTCTTTCCAACTGTAGTTGTTGTTGTAGTTCCTTTCTCTTTTCCAATACATATTTTGGATAGTCCTCTTTCACGTAGTAATCAGTATCTTTCAGTGCTCTTTTTTGCTTCAAAATTTTGATTTTTATGCCGAGAGTGGAGAAAGTAACTATTATTGGGCGTGGTCTTTCCCCTTTCTGTCCTATTCTATTTACTTCTTGTATGTCACTGTAGGTTAGCCTGAGAGAGAAATATTGCTCTACCCATTTAATAACGTTCCTTTCCAGATTTTCATATGATGTTTCAGTCTCCTCTATACCAAATAACACCAAGTTTCGTTTTCTAGCCTGCTTTTCTAAAAAGTAAATCCTTTTTTCCTGATTTTCCACAATTTCTTTCATTTTTTCATGTTTTTCTTCCCATGCTAAAAACCGTTCCTCCAGCATTTTATTAATATTTTGTGTAACTTGTTCCGTAACATTTTTTCCTGTATCGCGAATTTCCCGTCTCTGTATGTCCAGGTCATTTGTAATTTTGTTTAGCGCTTTTAGTACTTCCTCCATACTTTGTAGTTCGAATAGTTTGTTTTTGTACTAATAATGCCCTCTGGTGGTAAGCTCTTGTATTATTAGGTCAGTCATTAAAATAATATATCAAAAAACAATATAAATAAAGTAATATAAATCTAATCTTTTAAAATAGTCAATATTTTACAAGAAATAAGTGTTCAATGTTAACTTTTTTAACGCTCTTACCAACATCGTATAAGTTATTTACGAAATGCACTGCTGTTATCAATCTAAGCACTCTCATACCACATTTTACAGTATGCTTAATTCGCGTACCTAGACCAAATTATGTTACAAGCGAAATATATTGGATCGTATTAAGGTCTTTATTTTTAAAGCAGAATGGTCTAAAATCCCTAGACATGTTTAAAGCTGATGCACTCATTGTTATGCTAACAGACGTAGAATGTAGAGTATTCTTATTCAAATAAGTGAAGTTGCGGTAACAGGTATGTATTGCACTCTGATGTACAATTTACATATTATTTGATAATATTAACACTATATACTATAGAAACCTGAAAATTGGTTGTTAATACATTAAGAACTACATTTTTCTTATTTGAAAACATATGTTATCACTCCTTGTCATTTTGTGTTTGTAAAATCAATAATGATGAATTATATTTACTGCCTCGGTGGTGTAGTGGTCAGCACGTACGGTCATGCATCGAGAGATCCTGGGTTCAAGTCCCAGGTCGGGCAAAGTTTAATTATTGAGTCTTTCTGTTTAGTAAGCCTCAGTAATAGGCCGGAATTGGGAAGTTGGTGGTAAGTCACCTCTGTGCCTCGGAGAGCACGTAAAGCCATCGGTCCTGCGCCTTAGCTTTCACTGGTCGTGTCGAACAGTCATCCCACCGGAGTATGAGAGTCATAGGAAAGAGAGTGCACTTGTGTGTGTGTAATATATTGTAATTAGAGAATTATAAAGATTGAAATTTGAAGGATTACAATAGTTAACAGGTAAAAGGTATATCGTTTAGTGATTAACATAAAACATTATATATAAAATGACATGTAGCTTGGAACATGCCTAGTTATGAAGCATAGACTAGAAGTCAATCTACCATTAATCATCATCATAATATCATGAAAGGAAAAATCCTTCCAGCCTGAAAAACTAACAAATATATACACACAATAATTTGCATTTATAGTAGTTTATTATACTTTTAATATCGAAACTTTTAAACTCTTGCCATCTGTTAACAGCAGACAACAGGATGTCCGGATTGACGTGTTGTTTTAGCACTGTGAAAATTTGTGGTGAGCACTAAATTTAATTAAATATTGTTGCGTGTTAGGGTTCGAACGATTTGGAGAGAAAGACCTGCTGACTCTTTCAGAGACTTTATTTACTAGCACTAGATCCGACACAAAGCACTATGTACAAACACTAAGCACTAGGTACACTCACTAAGCACTATCGATGTCCGAGGTCGTAGCCAATGTCGTAGATTTCCGCTGGTATCACTCTTGATCACTAGTCTTCACTTCGAAGTCGCTTCGTTGATCGCTCAAACTGAACTCAACTCGCTCGGCCGCCCGCGGCCTATTTATACCGGCCGAGTCTAGTCCCAGACCATTCTGGAATGTTCTCGCGTGTACTCGATTTTCGAGTTTATTCCTCTATATAGCTCCTCTAGCGCCATCTAGTATTGAGTGGAGGTTTCACGTTCTGTACAGCACTCAAAGTAGTACCCTCGCTCCACACTAGATGGCGCAAGCTCCTTTACTCGTGTATTCGTAACACTACTCCCCTCTTAGAGATGCTCGTCCCGAGCATCGTTGTTACTGCCATGGTAACGCGCCAGACGGTCTATGTGTACCACTTTGAATGTCCCTCTTGGTTGCTTTTGAATCCTATAAGTCACATCATTCATTCGGGTAACCACTTTGTATGGACCGTCCCACTTGGTCTGCAACTTTGGAGATTTCCCTTTCCGGCGGGTTGGGTTATGTAGCCACACCAGTGACCCTTCCTCGAATCCTCTCGTGTTCGATTTCCGGTCGTATCTGGTTTTCATGTTCTCACTTGACTGTAACCCATTTTCCCGAACCAACGCGTGTATGTAGCGCATTTTTTCCCTTAAATTGCTGACATAGTCTTGTAGGGTCTCTTGTTCCTCCGGTGACCCTCCTGTCAATAGGTCTACTGGTATTCGTAGTTCTCTACCGTAATTGACATACGCCGGGGTAGCTTTTATGCTCTCATGCTCGGCGGTTCGATACGACAGAAGGAAGAGTGGTATATACTTGTCCCAATCCTTTTGTTTGTCGTCTACTAATTTCGCCAAATGCCTCTCAAGAGTCTGGTTAAATCTCTCAACCATTCCATCGGACTGTGGGTGGTACGCGGTGGTCCTCGTCTTATGCATGCCCAAAATTCTGCACACTTCCTGGAACACTTGCGATTCGAAGTTCCTGCCCTGATCAGAATGGATTTCTAGAGGCACACCAAAGCGACATATCACTTCTTCGACTAGCTTAGAAGCGACTGTTGTAGCTTCTTGGTTTGGTATGGCGAACACTTCGGGCCATTTGGTGAAGTAGTCAATGACGACCATAAAATACTTGTTTCCCGATTCCGTTACAGGAAATGGCCCGGCTACGTCAACTGCAATTCGTTCCCACGGTGCACCGACGTTATACAGCTGCAGCTTCCCACGGGTCCTGGTCTGTGGTCCTTTTACAGCAGCGCAAGTAGTACATTTGCGACACCAATCCTGTACATCATCTCGACAATGCAACCAGTAGAATCGTTCTCGCACTTTTGTTAACGTCCTCTTGACACCTAGATGACCTCCTGATACGCCATCATGTACTTCACGGAGAACATCTGGTACTCTCGATCTTGGGACAATTATCTGAAGATGGTACTCTCTGCCGTTAGTCTTCTCCCATTTCCGGTAGAGTATTCCGTTTTGAAGTATCAGACTGTCCCATTGCGCCCAGTACGACTTAGTGGCAGCGCCAGTGGGTGCAACCTCACTCCAGATTGGTTTTACTTCACCCCGTTTCTTCCATGTGATGATGTGCCGAAGGTCGTCATCTGTTTCTTGAGCCTCCCTCATAGCATCGTTCTCCCAGAGACCCAAAGGACTTGTTCTCGTTAGCTTTAATGTTACTTCATTAGATTCCTGCTTAACACAATGTTTGCAGTCTTCCGAACACGGCCTTCGTGAGAGTGCGTCAGCGTTCCCATGCATCTTTCCGCTGCGGTGTTCCGTCTTGAAGTCATACTCCTGAAGCTGTTCAATCCAGCGAGCTACTTGACCTTCTGGGTTCTTGAATTGCAGTAACCACTTCAAGGCTGCGTGATCAGTTCGCAGTAAAAACTGTCTGCCAATGAGATATTTGTTGAAATGTTGTAGCGTCTTTACAACAGCCAAGAGTTCTCTCCTTGTTACACAGTAGTTTCTCTCTGGCTTGGATAAAGATTTGCTGAAATATGCAATAACAACTTCTCTTTCACCCTGTTTTTGAGATAACACCCCTCCAATGGCCGTGTTGCTTGCATCCGTGTCGACTATAAACTGACCTTCAGTTTGTGGATAGCCCAGGATTGGTGTTTCACACAGATGTTTCTTCAGTTTCTGAAAAGAATCTTCACAAGTCCCATCCCAACAAAATTGTCGTTTATCTTCGGTCAGCCGATGTAACGGCTTGGCTATCTCTGAGAATCCCTTAACAAAACGCCTGTAGTATGAGCATAGGCCGAGAAATGCCCGCACTTCGGTTTTGTCCTTAGGGGTAGGCCATTTTTGAACTGCTTCCAGTTTCTCCGGGTCTGTCTGGATTCCATCACTGGAGATAACGTGGCCGAGATAATTGACCTTGTTCCTGAATAAATGACACTTTTTCGGGTTCAACTTTAATTTAGCTCCCTCTATTTTTGCGAAAACTCGCTCCAAGTTTTGCAAATGGTCCTCGAAGTCACGGCCGATAATGATGACGTCATCTAAGTAGACTAAGCAAGCCTCTCCAACTAAGCCTGCTAGTACACACTCCATGAGTCGCTCGAATGTGGCAGGTGCGTTGCACAATCCGAAGGGCATGACGTTAAATTGCCATAAACCTTTACCGGTCGAGAAAGCTGTCTTCTCCTTGTCCTCTGAATGAATTTCCACCTGCCAGTATCCAGATTTCAGGTCTAGGGTCGAAAACCATTTCATGCCACTCAAGGTATCCAAAGTGTCGTCGATTCGAGGTAACGGATAACTGTCCTTCTTAGAGACATCATTGAGACGCCTATAGTCCACACAAAATCTCGTGCTACCATCTTTCTTCTTCACTAATACAACAGGTGAGCACCACGGACTTGCAGACGGTTCAATAATCTTATTCCTTCTCATGTCCTCCAAAAGGCCTTCAACTTCTTTTTCCTTAGCAATTGGTATCCGTCTTGCTCGTTGACGAATTGGTCTCTCGCTTCCGGTATCTATCCTGTGCTGAACCACCGACGTTCTTCCAAGGTCGCCATCGTGACTGGAGAAGATATTCGCGTAGCGCTGTAAAAACTTCTTAGCTTTCATGCCCTGCGAATACGTTAGGTTCCTCTTGCAGTCATCGAGCAGCTCAGTCACTATTCCGTAGTTGTTGCTGTTTGCTGAGTCTGTGCTTGTTATCGAACTACACTTTTTCATCCAGATCACTTCCTCGCACTTTCCAATGACGTCACCTTTGTTCAAGCAGATCGCGCGATCACCAAGATTAACAACCTTGACCACAGCGTTACTGCTTCCACTAACAAGGGTTCTCGCCGTTATCAGTTTTTGCGTCGATGTTTTGGTAGGTGTGTCTTCTATCAACACGCATCTGTTTGACTTTTGCTTTCCAGCTGGCGGCAGTTTCACCAGCACCTGAGCTTCCGCTCGTCCAGGTATAATGACTTTCCTTATACATGCGACTTTCCCGCAGGCACCTCCGAGAATGAAGATTTCTTCTTCACCACACCTGAAAACTCCGTCAGCGACGTTAATTCTGCAGTTGTGTTTCTTCATAAAATCCAAACCCAAGATGCAATCATCCATAATCTCAGCTACGATAACGTCATGGGAGTATGAGGACCCCCCTACATCCATCGTAACTGACATTTCTCCCAGGACGGGTATTGGCTGACCGGAGGCCGTAAGAAGCCGACAGTTAATCCTCCTCTTGTGTCCCCTTGCTGCTTTTACCAGATTTGGGTTCACTATTGTTTTAGAGGCTCCTGTGTCTAGAGTCATTTTGCAATCCGTCCCGTTAATAGTCCCCTGAATCGCAAGACTATTCTCGCTGCATGCCTGGGAGATAACGGTTATCGGGGCTTCCTTCGCGTCAGCCAGTACTCGCCCCATAGTCCTGGCTTTTATTCGTTTCCCTGATCCCGGGCAGAGGACGAAGCTCCTTGCTTCTTCAGCTCCTCTATTTGATCCTCGATCCTTTTCATCCTTGCCAGATGGGTCTCCTTCTTCGGGCAGTTGAGCTGAAGATGCCCCCTCTCGCCGCACTTGTAGCACATGACTCCATAACTTCTCTTCGTAGGAGCCTTAACCTGCTTGGCTTCCTCAGAGACCTCGCGGATCTTATGAGTCTGCCGTACGTCATGGCGAACAGCCTCGACCTCTAAAGCATGCGCCAATGCTTCCTTTAGCGAGGTATGGTGACGAAGCCTCACTGCAGCTCTGACCTCCAGGTCTTTGATTCCGTCGACAAATGCTTGAACAATGTTCGTGTCTACCATCTTGGTGTCGGCTCCTGGGTGTGCCTTCCTGACGAGTTTTTCAATTTCCAGCGCCCATTGTTGAAGTCCTTCTCCTGAGCGTTGGACTCTGTCACGCAGTTGGGCACGGAACACGTGTTCCAGGTGTCGCTCCCCGTATCTGGATTCAAGTGCCTCCATCAGGTCTTGGAACCCATTTCCTGTGTGTGGCAGTGCTTCCAAGACAGACAAGGCTTGCCCTCTGAGCGCAACAGTGAGAGCGGTCAGACATTGTTCTTCCGTCCATCCATTGGCAGTGGCAACAGTCTGGAATTGCTGACGATAAGCGTTCCACGAAGTAGTGCCGTCGTATGGCGGCACTTTCACTCTTGGTCCTTGCGCCCCTCCGGTAGTTCCACTAGACATCGCAACTCCCGTGGTTTCAAGGCGCACTACTTTCTTCTGTAGTTCAGCGAGACCGGTTTTCACATTTTCGACATCCAATCCTAACCCGGTAACTCGTTCTTCCACTTCGTCGACATCTTTTCGAAGCTTACCCACCGTGTCACTAACATCTTTTATAGCCAAAAGCGTTTTTTCTTGGAGGTCTTTTTGTTGCTCTTGCTTTGCCTCTTGTGATTCTTTCATTGCCTTAATTAATTCAAATAAACTTCCTAATTGAAGTGCCACTTGAGGGTCTGTAGAAGCTACGGTGCTGCTGATGGGCGTGGCCTGTCCGGTGGGCGTGGCAAAGTGGGCGGAGCCAGTGGGCGGGGCCTGAGGCAAAGTGGGTGGAGCCTGAGCCAAAGTGGGCGGAGCCTGAGCCAAAGTGGGCGGAGCCTGAGCCAAAGTGGGAGGAGCCTGAGTCAAAGTGGGCGGGGCCTGAGGGGCGTGGTCAGTGGGCGTGGCCTGGTGGGCGGGGCCAGTGGGCGTGGCCTGAGGGGCGTGGCCAGTGGGAGTGGCCTGGTAGGCGTGGCCAGTGGGCGGAGCTTGGCCCCCAGTGGCATCCGCAGCTCGTTGTGTCCTCGTCCTGACCCCCTCCTTGGGGTTCTCTCTCGGAGTCAATGGCATCTCCAAATCTCACTTCCGACACCAATTGTTGCGTGTTAGGGTTCGAACGATTTGGAGAGAAAGACCTGCTGACTCTTTCAGAGACTTTATTTACTAGCACTAGATCCGACACAAAGCACTATGTACAAACACTAAGCACTAGGTACACTCACTAAGCACTATCGATGTCCGAGGTCGTAGCCAATGTCGTAGATTTCCGCTGGTATCACTCTTGATCACTAGTCTTCACTTCGAAGTCGCTTCGTTGATCGCTCAAACTGAACTCAACTCGCTCGGCCGCCCGCGGCCTATTTATACCGGCCGAGTCTAGTCCCAGACCATTCTGGAATGTTCTCGCGTGTACTCGATTTTCGAGTTTATTCCTCTATATAGCTCCTCTAGCGCCATCTAGTATTGAGTGGAGGTTTCACGTTCTGTACAGCACTCAAAGTAGTACCCTCGCTCCACACTAGATGGCGCAAGCTCCTTTACTCGTGTATTCGTAACAATATATTATTGTGTTTTAATCACGGTTTGTATTTATTCCGTGGTTTTAATAAGTATTATTGAGGTGAATCTATACTAATATTATAAACGCGAAAGTTTGTAAGTATGGATGGATGTTTGTTACTCTTTCACGTAAAATCTTCTGAATGGATTTTAATGAAACTTTACAATAATATAGCTTACACATCAGATAGGCTATAATTTATAAAGATATGCTAGCGGAACCCGCGGCTTTGCTCGAGCTAAACCTATTATTTGAATATAGGTCTGTCATAATCATAATTTTGATATTTGTATAACATAAAAGGTATCTTTGTAATTCAATATAATCATTTATGTTTTTTTGGTTTGCTTGCATAATATAGCATTAACGAAGGAGTTTAGAGCTTTCTTCTAATTTCTACTTACGCCAATGATATAATTCCAGTAATGTAACTAAATATCCCATTTGACTGTTAATGAGAGATCTTAGGTATTGGTCTGGGCCAAAACAGATTTTCTGATATATTTTTGAGTATTTTTGTTATTTTAGGAAGAAATACTCAGCAATAGTTTGGAGGTTTAGTCTCTTTGATCTCTGAGCCGGAGAGCATGTCTTACACCTTACCTCACACAGACGGCTAGCCTCATTAAAACGTATCCGCTGTGATTGAAATCTGTAGAAATAATAATGATTAAATAACGAAGGTTTTTGTATAATACATGCATTTAATATACCTACTAATACTACCCCATACAATATTGTACCTAGTATAGAAGATACGAAAAGTTCAGTGCAGTTCCTACAGTATCCAAAAGCCAGCAAGAAAAGCAGTCGAGCAAAGAGAGAGAGCAAGTCACTAGTTTACATTATTCTGGGAAAACCAAATATATTTATCAAGTATTTGAGTCGAGGCACAAAGAAATTAACGCTCTGCAAATAAGATATTACGTAGAGCAATCAAGCATAGAGTTTTAGAAAGGGAAATTGGTATTCAGATTGGCCATTAGGGTGATCAAGCCGAAGACCATTAAAAAAATGATCCTAATCAAATTGTCATCAATCAACTGTCCCTTGAAAAAGTTATATCCGCAGAGGAAATAAAGTTAGTTATCAGGAGTCGATTACGAGGGTATTAGGTTGAAAGCTAAATGGTAGCAGAAGCGATTAGATTTTGTTTGGGAAATCGATTGTAATCGTATCACTTGTTTTAATTCAGATTCAGATTTTCGGTACGATTATTACTACATTGTACAACAAAGTCGCTTCTCGTTGTCTGTCACTATGTAATATGTATGCTTAGATCTTTAAAACTACGCAACATATTTTGATCCGTTTTTTTTAATAGTAAGAGTGATCGAAGAGGAAGGTTTTAGTATATAATAATTTGTCAAGTTTATGTATACATTTACTAGCGGAACCCGCGGCTTTGCCCGCGCTAAATCTAAAGCGAGGCGATCGAAAGCGAAGCGTTACTATAGTACATTTGATGTCCTGGATAAAAAATTACTATAACTTCTGGGTCGAATCAAATCAAAATATACTTTATTCAAATAGACTTTTACAAGCTCTTTTAAATCGTCATTTTTACATTATTAAAATTAAATGTCAGTCTGTAAGTCTGTGAGTAAACTAATAAGCTCGATAATATTTTTATATGAAATCCAAAAAAGTGTTAGAGCGGTAAATAAATACTTTTATACATAAAATTCTGTAACAATAGACGGTAAGTTAATAAATAGTATTTAAGCAATAATTTTAGAATATTTATTTTGATTGCAATTCTATAGCTTTCAAAACACACTTTTAATATGGCTCGATTTTGAAACAATGTTTCCTGAAAGGACATTTGACTCAAGTTATACATCTGTGGATAAGTCTATAGATAAGTTATTCTAATAAGCATTGGTTGTTTTAATTCTAAAAGTTCACAAACCCACTTGTACCATTTTCAACAGTAGGGTAAGGAAATGAAAGTGATGTTCCGGCCAGCTCGAGCACAATCGCCTTTAATCGCTGCATTAAGCCCGAAGTATCACTCGATTACTTGCCAACAAAAGCTTCATAAATAAGGGTGCCTCTACAAAGCGTTCCTTAGATTTATATTTGTTCATTTTTCGTTTTATTTCTTTATGAAAAGCGAAAAAATTTAGCTAATAAAGAAAATACAATGAATCTTTTTTTAAAATTCTGAATACGTTCTACTTAGAGTAGTGCTTGACTACGTTCCATCTTATGATAAGTGGTAATGCGGTCGTACATGGTAAGTCGCACTAATTCAGTAGCCACCTATTCACTCTTGCCTTGAAGACACCCATATTGTAATCGGATGGAAACACGGACAAATGCATTTTTTGTGGTATAACTTTTTGCCTAAACCGAGACTTGAACCTACAACTACCAAGACCTACCAACAAGGCTAACAAGGTCGAGTAAATGAACGTATTCTAAGGTAATAAATACGTTGTTCTATCACAGCATACGGTGAAGTTAAATCGCTTCGCATCCGAGAGTTTCCGAAGGCTTAATTCCGTTTGGTCGAAGTTCAGACTAAGTTAGTACTTGCATAATATGTAACTTGCACCTGGGTACGAACAATACTAGATATATTGAATAGAAATCCATGTATTTGTTTCGTGGAATTGGTTTACCAATCGCCGTAGTACATTGCTATAGAATGATTTTGTTTGATGACCTATATTCACTGGTACTGCCTCGGTGGTGTAGTGGCTAGCATGTACGGTCATGAGAGATCCTGGGTTCGAGTCCCGGGTCGGGCCAACTTTAGTTATTGAGTCTTTCTGTTTTGTAAGCCTCAGTAACAGCCCGGAGTTGGGAAGTTGGCGGCGTTTCACCCCCTTGCCTCGGAGAGCACGTAAAGCCGTCTGTCCTGCGCCTTAGGTCGCTTCGAGCATTCGTTCAACCAGAGTAGGAGAGTGACAGGAATAGAGAATACACTTGTGTTTGCGCGTACACTCGTGCACTATAATAACTCTAATAATATTAGATCTCAATGAGGTTGGTCACCGTGGCCGTAATTGGTCGGGAGGATGTATGTCCCTATAGATGTATATGTATGTTAGTATGTATACTCTTTATAAAACCGATTATAAAAATAGAAAATTACACTATTACATAGTAGTGATGTTTTTAGATAATAAATAGAGTAATATAGTTAGAAAACCTGTGAAATGATTTAAGAGATACTAAAGTCATAGTAAAGTTAGAATAAACTGCATTTAAACCTATAGATTACTTGTTAGGTCAACCGAATCACGTCGCGGGTCGCTGTTTTGCGCATTTGGGTAAAGTCGTGATTTTATTTATTTATGTACTCCTTCCTATAAATAATACTGCAATGGCGGTGTTTTATTTGCATATAACAATATTATCATCAAATTGCTTCGTGGCCAGCTTATCACTACATAGTACAAAACAAAGTCTGTCCCTATGTATGCTTAAATCTTTAAAACTTCGCAACGGATTTTGATGCGATTTTTTTTTAATACATAGATTGATTCAAGAGAAAGATTTATGTGTATTTAAACTCTAGCGGAACCCACGGCTTCAGGGCTTAGGGCCGAACCCGAGCGAAGCGAGAGTAAGTTGGTAGTGGTTTATATTTTTTTGAAAATTTGTAGTCATGAACGAATAAACTATGGACGAGACACATAAGCGGACGTACCTTTACCGGTCATGTCAGTAATCAGGATATTTTAGGCCTGGCCGTTTGTTTTTACGTCAGTCTCAAGCACTTACTTGTCAACAAAACATCTCCCAAAAATGACTAAATGTTCTATTAGATGGTGTAAAAACTATAGCAGCGGAAGCAGCACTATTTCTTTTCACTTGTAAGTAATATATTTTATTACATTTAATGTTATTTATCACAAAATTTAAGTAAATGTAAAATAAAATTTCGTATTATTCAACTATGTTAAATATAGTCGATATATCTATATGTATTATTGACATCTTACAACCATCATAAAATGGCTGGATTATACCGTTCAAAACAAATGACAGAACTGTCGAGTAAGTCCATTTGACATCGACTAGTGCTTGACAATGTCGAAAAATATATCGATATTTGACGAAATAACTAAGCTAATAATGATGTTATTTGTACAGTACAATAACATAAAATACTTTTATCGCAGTATCCTACAATCTGATGACAATAAATTTATAATAATATTTTTATAATTAAATAAAAACATTATAAATGCAAAAATTATAATTAGTATGTGTACTTAATTTTTTATTTTATTTTAACACATAAATTTTCTTTCCCATTCGAACGTTCTGGGTTTGATTGTCGGCGAAAAATCAAACAATATTTATTATTAATATTTAAAATGTCATTGATATATTTATTTTATCGACTACGTTCAAGCACTAGCATTAGAGTGAATTTTGATGTATTGTGTCAATTCTTTGTGTGCGTTATACTTCAATTGGTTGAACGTGTTTTCATGCATTTGTATTTTGTGACTGGTCCAGTAGTTTATTCGTTCATGTTTGTAGTATTCTACATGATGTACCCAAATAAAATATATACCCAAAGTAAAAATTTGGGTATGCTTCGCAAGCACTGCCAAACTATACGATAATGTTTTTTCTTCTTACTCACTTATTTATTTAGAATCCTTATAAAATTAAAATCAAACTTAAACCTAAACAAAGCTTTAACATTGATATATTTTTTGTTACTCTAGATAAAATAAATACGGCCTTAGGCACAGTATTAAGCAGCAAAAACACAGTATTATGGTACAAAAGTTTTGTATATTTATTATTTTATGAACAACCAGAAATATGTATATTAGATTTTTGTAGTTGTTCACAAAATAACAAGAAATTTAAAAAAAACAATAATTTTTATTCATGAAATACTTTAAAATCTATCAAGCACTGAGTGTAATTCAATTACAACTGTTTACGGTAAATAGATTTTTTATTTTCCTCGAGAAATTATTATGAAATTACTTTTGATTTTGTTGATTTGTGCGAACTTACTTTTGATTTTGTTGAACTCTCCAAGACAAGCGGGAAACAGAAAGTCACGATGTTTCCTTAATTTTTAGATTTCAATTTCATTTGACTACATTATTGTCTATTTTAGTTATTCTTATAAAATATTTAATAAGAAATTCTTTTACCCAACTCAAAGGCCCTTTACAAAAGTTAACAAGCTTATTCGATTATTTTTGCTAAAAGCAAAATGTAAAACGCCAACGAAATTTAATTTCAATTTGTAATTTCTCACCAGACCCTTAAAGTGATATTTCAAGTTATTATTTATATTCAATTATATTTTTATAGACTTATGACGTACCCCGTCTTCGCTTTTAAAATATAATTGATTTATTCATTTAAGCACGTTTGTTAGATTTTCTCTTCCAATTAAGGTGATTTTTGGCTGTTTGAATGTTGTTGAAGATCGATAAATAGCAGACGACTGCTTTAAAAAAATAAAACGTGGTTATTGAATATGATTCGCAGATAAAAGATATTACTACGATCATATTAAAATCAGTGCGCTGTACATTATACTAGTGATTCACCCTCGCTTCGCTTTTCTTAGAGGACGTCTACTAGCTATAAGCTACCTTCCTGCTTTTAATCATATACGTCAAACTATTTTCAACGTTTCGTTTGAGATCTATCGCTTTCTATATTAAGATTAATCACAAATCGTAATGCAACAAATATAAAATATGTCCTTTCAATTCCGATTATAATTATTACCGACGTCTAAGAAGGAGAAGGTCTGTAGTTTACAAATTGATTATTTCTAACAGTCATAAACTGATAATACATTGTTTATTCACTCTGCATACTTTTCAAGTTTCAGACGCTTTTTTCATATGTATTTTATGGAAAAGTGAAAAAAAAGAAAAGAAAAAAAACCGTATCTTATCGTTAGTTATAAAGAGTAGTAGATTAAAAGTGTAAGCGATAAGCTTTATTAGCCGACGGGGCTTTAGTTCGGTCACGAGGCTTAAAGCTTCTGAACCAATTATTGCTCTTGTTTCATCTATTGCAGAGATGGTATTTGCATCTATTCTTTAGAGATTTTTCTTGAATTAAGTATTATCTTGTAAAAGACTATGGAACTTGTGGACGACGACATACTCTATGGAAATTATAAAGCCAATATCATATTGGATACGTACCCTTGCTTTGCTTTGGAGCGTACCTCGTGCCTAACAATATATACTATAACTTTTATATCGAACCTCTGATATTTTCATGTACAAATCATTTATATCATGATTACCACTTGTCTTACGGTGAAGGAAAAACATCGTGAGGAAACCTGCATGTCTGAGAAAACCAAACCAAACTATGGTCTGATCCCCCTCGTACTGAGGGAGGCCCGTGCCCAGCAGTGGGACGTGAAAAAGGGCTGATGATGATGATGATGATAATAGCTTATGCATTACTTTAATCATCTTTCTGTATACTTAATCTCTTAATCTGATTATTCTCTACGTATCTTCACTTAAAACAGCTTTTTACCACATTTAAGATAAGGCCGCATATTGTACTGTTTCTCTAAAACCTGTTTCTATTATGTAATGTAAAATAATGGCGTGCAATATTTGATTTGATGTACTTTAAACTAATCCGAACCCAGGATTTGAACATGCTTCAACTTCCCAAGCGAGTGCTTTACCACTGCGCTACCACAGCCTTAATAAAAATAAAAAAGAGGTCTGGTTTTGCTGAAAAATTATAATCAATTAAGCCAATGTCAGACGGTTTTTGGCACAAAAAATCTTGGCATTAGTTGTTGAACAGTATTAATGGTCTCGTAAGTGCAGGAAGTGATGTCACTTTCGGCCCAGCAGCTCGCCATCTATAATGTTTATACTCCGCGTGACTGTTTTCCTGAGTAATAGTGATTTCTTGCCTTAACTGAAATATTAGGTTGAATTCACACTGTATTTATAGACATTCAGAATTTTTATCAAAAATAGGCAGAAGCTGTAGTGTGAATTTAGTTTTACTGTGAACTTAATCTAAGGAATAATATTGAAAATACTACAAAAAAATATGTATTTGTTTTTACTTTTTAAATAATTGATTTATCGTCTTTAAGCATTCACCATTTTCACCATGACTAGTCTACATTTGGACCATTATTGACATAGGCGTATGTATGGAACGCTACTGACTACTGAGTTCGATCTTTAGCCAGCCATGACTCCCATTCAGAACCCAGCTACTCCATGGGACTTCTTTTCTACAGCAAAATTACTGCCGTTGCTTTCAATGACGTAGAAGTCTCTCAAGTAATGAAGCATCCTTTTACACCTACACGAAATTAACACAATATATTAATTCTTGATTCCAGAAATTTCTTAGAATATGTGTAATGTATATTGTTGTATATAAAGCAACTATATCCCATGTAGGCATGCAAAAATATTATTATTCAGATTTTTTTCATGGTTTTCTTTAATACTATTTTTGATTTTTATTAATAAACTTAGTGAGACATGCAAAAATATTAATATTTAGAATTTTTTCATGTTTTTATTTAATACTATTTTTGATTTTTATTTATACTTAGTGAGGATAAGGAGAAAGGTAATAAGATTTAAGAGGGAGAGAGAGAGAGAGAGAGAGAGGGAGAGGGAGGACGGAATTGAAATTGAAAAACTGAATATAAATAAATAAATATAAATATGTTGGGACATTTTATTACAACAGCGCCGTCTAGTTCCGTGGTAAGCTACGAGGCTTGTATTACGGATACCAGATAGTTGATATACTAAACATATAAGTTTTAAATACATACATAATATAAATATTAACACCCATGACTGGAGGACAAACATTCGTGCTCAACAAATGAGTGCCCTCAGCGGGACTCGAACCCGCGACCGCTGGCGCAGAAAAACTGAGCCAAACGTGTCGTCAATAATATAAGGAATGTCAAGTTTTCGTACGAGAACGCATTTCCACTTGATATACAGAGTAACATTTGCATTGAGCAATGAGATTGCGATGCCTAATATTTTTTACTTTCTTGCCGTAACGACGAATAAATTCACCAATTCCTTTTTTTAATATCAGGCCAAGCGTATTACGGAGAAATATTGCCCATTTAATTATTTTCGACTACAGAACGTATATTGTTGGGAGCGTTGAGTGATTTCTCTTATATCTGCAATGCGTTTATAATATATTCGACTCTCCAATCAATTCTTAATTGTTATTAATTCTTAAAATTTCATATAAAATGAAATGGAAAATTGTTTTTGGCTAGTGATGGCGGGTTTAATACGCGGATTTTATGTTGCGAGTTTATAAATCTTGCTTAATTTAGAAGAAATACACTCGCAAATTTAGAGAAGGTTTAAATATAATATATATAATATCTAAAATTATGTTGCAAATCAAAATTAAGAATTGAATTAATATAATATGCACACGCGGATCCATGAAATAAATAACTATTTTTCAAATGAAACTGTAAAGGTTTCTGTAGAAAAAGTCTGCCTCTGTAGGTTAGGTTATTTAAAAAGCTATGGGATTTTATAGCTAAGTTGAAAACGCATTAACATCACATCCTGAAAGCGAGAGCGTATCTTTGAAATTTCAGTCATACTCAGACGCAAATATCCGTATAAAGTCTATGTAAAGTTACACCCGTACCGAGAAATGTGAAGCTTATACGATGTGAAAATGCACACTTTCCTTTAGATATTACTTAGTTGAAAATTTAGTTTAAGCGTCGTAGCGTAGACCTTAGACAATTTTAAATAGATAAAAATAGTTGTAAAAACGATTAATTTTATCAAATTACATAAATTTAATTTTAATTTTTGTAATTTATAAATAGTCTGTGTCATTATTATACTATCAAACAATATGCATTAAAATCTTATCGATCCGATACTATACTCAATTTTTAAAAAATACTGTAAATATAAGTAAATTATAAAAAAATCCTTTCTTTGTTAAGTACCTTACTTGAAAAGTGCTGGATCGATTTGCTGAGTATTTTAAGTCGAATTCTGAGTCAAATTTTTAAGTTTAAGAAATATTTTTTCCTGAAGAATGGTAAAACTTGTATAAGGTTTTCGTTATTGAAACCTAAGTTTGGTAATATTTACTAATCAAGAAAACGTTTTTCAGAAACGCTGGTTAAAATATAAGTAAGAAAGTAACGATAATCATTATAATGTTTTTGATTACAGTTCTTTAAATTCGTCACATACCCAGGGGTCTCCATCCATCTGGTCCACTGTCTATGCTCAAAACCCTATGCAGCAGCCGTTTCCAATCAAAAGTGCAGGACAGAATTTTCCAATAATGTTTGGAGACGAATTGAAATCAAATATAATCATCATCATCACTATCACTACATAGTATAAAACAAAGTCGCCTTTTCTGTCCCTATATCCCTATATCCCTATGTGCGCTTTAATCTTTAAAACTACGCAACGGATTTTGATGCGGTTTTTTCCAATAGATAGAGTGATTCAAGAGGAAGGTTTATATGCATAACTAGCGGATCCCGCGGCTTTGCCTGTGCTAAATCTAGGGAAGAGCCCGAGCGAAGCGAGGGCGAGTCATCTAATCTAAAACACAAATACACTTCATATTTGACATAGACGACACGTTTGGCTCGGTTTGTAGTGACTCTACGTGCTGCGCCAGCGGTCGCGGGTTCGAGTCTCGCTGTGACTATTCATTTGTTGAGCACTAATGTTTGTACTACAGTCGTGGTTGTCTATATTTATAATATGTATGTATTAAAGTTACCAATGTGTAGTGTAACCACTACCTGGTAACCGTAACACAAGCCTCGTAAGTCGTAGCTTACGACGGTACCAGATCGAGCTATGTGTATTGTGTAATAATGTCCCAACATATTTATTTATTATTATTTATTATATTAATAATAGTAGTGTGAATTTATTTTTGAATAAAATAGTACAAGGAAAGTAGGTATAACAAAATAATTAAGAGAAAATAGCCTGTTGTTCCGTCGCCAATGAGTGTCCTATTAGGGTTAATGGTGTCCACCCGACTGATTTCGACCACGACGGTCCATCTTATTGATTGAGATAGCCAACTACACTGTGTTCTGTGTACAAATCTTAGAAGCCGATTTTCGTAGATCGCTTTTTGCATAACAAAATTTAAGCATACCTACGTCTTTTGTTTAAGAAAGTATAACTTTTTAAATAAATATTTGCTAGGATAAGTGTATCTATGTTCAGTTGTTATATTATAACCTCCTCCTTTTTAAGTCGGTTAACAACTAGCGATTATTACTAAATATATATAACTAAAATTTCTAATAAATGAGATATTTTCCCTTAGAAAAAAGTATTCTATTTTCGACTCGAATAACTAGCTGTCATCATATTAAACATCAAAATCTGTCGAGTCGTTTTTTGGGTTCTGATCACAACAGATTTTTATTAAACTTTAGATTTAGCCTCTATCGATAAAAATAGAAATAAATACTAGCTGCGCCCCGTAGTTTCACCCACGTAGTTGCCGTTCCCGTAGGATTACAGGGATAAAAAGTAGTCCTTTCTGAAGGTCTTCTCTATCTGTGTACCAAATTTCATCGATATACTATTAAATGTACAGATTTGACAACTAATTCTTACTTCTTTTAATTCAATTTGCCAATCACTAAACTCGAAATATCGAAAACCGCTTGACGTATATATATATATATATACTAGCGACTCGCCCTCGCTTCGCTCGGGCTCTTCCGTAGATTTAGCACAGGCAAAGCCGCGGGATCCGCTAATTATGCATATAAACCTTCCTCTAGAATGAATCTATCTATTAAAAAAAACCGAATCAAAATCCGTTGCGTAGTTTTAAAGATTTAAGCGTAAAAAGGGATATAGGGACAGAGAAAGCGACTTTGTTTTATACTATGTAGTGATGACATTTAGCAGGGAGGTAGTTCATAATTAGTATATTCCCCTAAGATCGAAATGGGCGAGGCCGGATTAATGTCTTTGGGTTCTCAAGTTTGTATGAAAGTTCTTCGTTTTTTGTACTACAAACTTTAATCTAGGCAAGACGAAATCGAGCGAAGCGAGGGTATGTCGCTAGTATAATATAAACTTACAAATACTAAACCTGTGTAAATATTGAATCGGTGGAAATGTATGCTTTAATATTGCTATTGCATTCATAGAACGAAAATTAAGCACAAACAAATATATGGAAATTTGAATTGCATATGTAGAGGCGAGTTACTAAATATGGGTAGTATTAGTAATTTATCAAATTGTGCCTCAAACACGGAAGCACGAAAAGTTATTTATAGGGAAAATAACTTACTTTTCTGTAATATTCATATATTCAACGTTTTATTAAGAGCATGTAGCGTGCTACTGAATTTAAATACTTTTTAATGTGCTTTTATTCCACTCGTAATTACACAGCGCCATCTAGTTCAGTGGTAAGCTACGAAGGAAGCTTGTGTTACGGATACCAGATAGTTGATTTACTACATATATAAGTTTGAATAACTACATACATATTATAAATAACTGGAGAACAAACATTTGAGTTTAACAAATGAATGCCCCCAGCGGGACTCGAACCCCGAACCGAACAAACTGCGCCAAATGAATCGTCGAGTGATGTACGCTTCTTGGACTTCTGGTGACATCATCAAATTTAGCTTTATAACACAATACAGTATTTCCTAAACATATTTACAAATTTTGGTTACGTTTACTGTGCACGGGAATCGAACAAGCGGTCACCTATAAACAAGCCAATATTCAAAATGAACCTCATATACTGTTAGACTACTTAATCAAAGCTACATATACATTGCAATTTCTGGGTGAATATTGTCCGTCCAATGTGGCGTAGGTTGAACCTAATTTCTGATTGATACGGCAACTGACGACAAACGTGGCTGAAGTACTGCCTATCCGTCGATAGAGACACTGTTAGTGTTAGCACTCGACTTCATGAAAGCTCTTAAAACTCATTAAGTTTGTAGCTTTCTGTATGTGATCTGGGTATACAACATGTACAGCTTAATAAGTGTACATGTAAATATAAATAGTTTTGTTATTTTAAGTACCAAAAATTAGTAGGATTTTAGATAGGATTTTAATAAAATGCCTCGAACCCAGGTCCTCCCGTTCTGCGTCTATACAAGCTACTATTGGACCGTTTTGAAGATAAGTTAATGACTGATGGAAATTGACTTTTATAACTTAAATTAGGTAAATGTTAATTGAGGCACATTAAGTTTGTGGTTTTTAGACGAGTTTGATTTGAAAAACTTTAATTCATTGTTATATTTCTAAACCTTTATATGTTTTATAATATACTTTAAAGAACTTTAAACATTCTATATTTTCTTGGATTTACGCGTATATTTGACATTATTGGATTTATTTAGATTTTTGGTTCCCGACGTTTCGAATGCTTTACACTACAGCAATCATGGTCACTGGAGAGGTTAACGTATTAAACCTTACCTACAATTATACAAAATGACTTCGACAAGAAAATTTTATTAAAAAATTAAAAAAACGTTAAGCAAATCACCCTTAGTATAACTTATTTCCTATATTCCTACAAGTCATCGCAGAACTTATTATTTGCTTCCCCATGGTTCTATGTAATATATGAGCTAAGTAAAAAAAGAACCATGCAACGTTAATTTAAAGGAATGGCTTGAGGACGTAGGGGACGTTGTGACACATTATACAATGTTTTAAGGGAATGATGGATGAGGCCTACTTTGGAATCACGACAGCATAAAATGCGGCGATTTGTATGAAAAATGTTGTGTAATTTGTAAGTAAAGCGTTAGTCAGCTGGATTTGCATTTAGAAATAAATATATGTATAGCGACTCAGCCTTGCTAAGTTTGGGTTCGTCCGTAGATGGCATATTAGCGGTAATGCGGTCGCTTGGATAACCGAGGATGCGGGTTCAAATCCGGGTCTCGCACCTCTGATGTTTTCATGTGTGAATCATTTATATCATGACTACCACTTGTCTTACGGTGAAGGAAAACATCGTGAGGAAACTTGCATGTCTGAGAAAACGTAACAAGTTTTCGAAAGACATGTGAAGTCCGCCAACACGCACTAGGTTATCGCGGTGGACTACGGTCCGTGCCCAGCAGTGGGACCTTAAAAAGGGCTGATGATGATGATATGAGTTATATTCTTATTGAAAAAACTCAATTTTCAAATTTTGTCTCTGTTATTCCGGTTAATCTTCAAAGGGACGTTTTCAAGAGGATCAGTTTGATGAGACTTTTAGTGATGAATAGTTGGTTTTATAAAGAGGAATAAGGGTTTCGCTCAAAATAAAATAAGAAAAAATAATCATGGGTAAGTCGCTAGTTAAATATATAACAAAAGCTATTTAGAGCGTGTTTTGTTAGGGCTTGGCATTGCCATGTCTCGTGTGTTATTAGGCTCGACAAGAACATGGTTTCGCAATTTTTATAATTTCATTTCGTTCCCTTACATTCACATATCATCATGTCATGTGTCATCACAGTCATGGCTAACATATATTTAAATTAGAACGTGAGTAGTTTTAGATTGACAGTACGTACAACCTTATTTTAGAGATTTAAGAATAACATTGTTTTCGATAGTGTCTTAAAGAAATATTTTGAAATAAAAAGTATAACTTCATTTTGAAAATCGTTAAAGCACAGTTTTCGCGATAAAATGAAGACTGTTGTAGAATAATCATAAACTCTTAATTGTATACAAATTAAGAAGAAAAAAAACAAAACGGTAATGAAAAACGCACAAGGGGAGCCTTATTGCTTAAAGAGCGATATCTTCCGACCTTTAGGTGTAGGAAATAGCAAAGTACCAAGTTGAAGGAATTTTAATTCAAATGACTCAGCACTAAGTATTATAATTCTTTTAAAGCAACCCCTGGTAATAAGCCATAACTAACTATGCTATTTTCCATGATTTGTGCACTTTTTTTCGAAATTACAAGTTGATGTTGGTTATGTCTTTGGCCTTTACACCACAGACATGGCGTTTTGGATAGAAGTTTATGCCTACATTTTTGGTAATTCAGACCAATAGAATTTTTTCTTCAATAGAAGTTTTACTTGTGTAACAGACATGACTTTTGACTAAAGGAGTCAGTAAGCCCATACTATGAATAATCAGGCTGTCATATAAAAAGGATCTTGTCTTCGTCGTGATATTGAAATGAGTAAAATATTGAGAATAAATAAAAACAATAATAACAGTAAAGATCAACAAGCTCTACATTTTAGAAACTACTAATATTCAACTGTCTTTAACAAGAATAATTATTAGAACATTTAAGACATCAAAAACTTCAGTCTCCCGTGGCAATGATAGATGTAAAGCATTCGAAACGAAATCAAAAATTCATGTAAAAGAAAGTACTAACTAGTATTCAACTTATATGTATGAATTCAAACAGCAAATACTTTTGCAATTTCGCTTTGAACGCTCGTATTAATTCATAAACTTTTTAACGTCAACTGAATTCATTTACAACATATTAGCTGCTCTAACAGAGTTAGATAACTAAGTTATGTGCCTTTCTCTCATAATTGTATCATCGTATATTGCTAAAACTATTATATTTGCGACTTTATTATTGTATTTGTCTATTTATAACTCTTCATGATTATTTTTATATTTATATAGGATTATAGTTTCTTTAAGTACTAGTGGGTACTTGTGACGGCGACGGCAAAATGTAGGAAAATATAAAAAAATTGTGATCAAAAGTTGGAAAGTAACTAAGTGCCAATAGTCCAATTCAATTTGAAGGCTGTGTAGAGACGTTATTAACAAAAAAATTGTATCTTATAATAATAATGTTCTCCGACCGTTTCCGGCCATGGCGGCCAATCTCATTGAGACTAGCCAACTGCGCAGCAGATATTATAGTGCACAAGTGTACGCGCAGACACAAGTGCACTCTCTATTCATGTCACTCTCATACTCCGGTGGGACAGCTTTTCGATACGACAAGTGAGAGCTAAGGCGCAGGATCGGCTTTACGTACTCTCCGAGGCACGGGGGTGACTCACCACCAACTTCCCAACTCCGGGCTGTTACTGAGACTTACTAAACGGAAATACTCAATAACTTAACTTGGCCCGACCTGGGACTCGAACCTATGACCTCTCGATGTGTGGCCGTACATGCTAGCCACTACACCCGATGGTAGTTTCTTATACTGATCTATTGATTGAATAATAAGTCCAAAAACCACTAACATTAAATTAAAAAAAATCTAAAATTAAGTTAAATTATTACTTAGATGAAAGTATATTAAAAAGTAAAATGGTTTTTTTTAAAATAATGCATATATAAGAAGTAATTAGGAATAATAAAGATTTATTTATTTATTTATTTAATTTTTGTAGGAAAACTTACAGCTAGATAACATAGATTTAGGTGTACAAATAGGTACATAAAGGCCAATTAAAAGTTTTCACATGTAGTTATACAAGTAAAATTACATATAGGACAGACACGTGCTCTAATGCGCTAATACAAGACTATAGTTAATACAAAATAACAATTTGATTTCCTAAACCAACAGCCTACCTTTGGATGAAAAACTGATTGGCCATGAGACGTTTTAGATGGTGACTTGTAGTGTTAAATAGGTCTACATCTAATTCATCCGTGGTCTCATTGAGATACCTGCTCGCTCTCAGCATGTAACGATTCTGGTTATAATTAGTCCTGGTACTGGGTATAAAGATTGAACAGGGTCTCCTAAGTGAGGAAGGTACCCTCAGACCGATACGTTCTAACAGCTCAGGACAGTCGACCGAGCCATTTGCAATATTCAATAAATAAGCTAGATCGGCAATGCGTCTTCTATTCTGTAGCGGTAGAATGTGAAATTTACGACAGCGTCTCAAATAATCAGGTATATATTCTTTTGTTCTGAATTGTAGATACGATAAAAAGCGTTATTGTAGACGTTCGATTCGTGTTATATATATGTTATAGATGGGGTTCCAGATCTGGGATGCATACTCTAAATGACTTCTCACGTATGAGCAGTATAGTATTTTAATTGTTTTAATTGAGGTAAAATCAGAGGACATACGTAGTATAAAGCCAAGTGATTTAGATATCAAAAGTTAATTTTGAGTCAAAAGTGACCCCCAAGTCGCGAATGGAAGTGACCCTAGAAATGTCGGAGTTTTTTAGCTTATAATTGAACATGATGGGGCTGGGCTTACGAGTGTATGAACAGATGAAACACTTGGCAACGTTAAGATCCAATTTACTGTCGGAGCAATATAATTCGAATCTGTAAAGGTTATCTTGAAGATGTTTAACACAGTCAATACTTTTAATTGGACACATAATTTTCATATCATCGGCATATAAGAGTATTTTAGAATGGATGAAACATGAAGAGATGTCGATAATAAATATATTGAAGAGCAATGGGCCTAACAAGGATCCCTGAGGAACGCCCGATGGGATATAAATGGCAGAAGAAATAAATCCTTTTAAAGCCACGGTTTGTGACCTGTTGTATATGTAGGAGGTGAACCACCTATATAGGTTACCTCTTATGCCTACTAGTTGCAGCTTCCGTAAAAGTAAGATGTGGTCAATCCTATCGAAACATTTGCTGTAGTCAGTGTACACCACGTCTACCTGCGAAGGCTCTGACATATGCTGAGATAGATAATCAGCGCACAAAATTAAATTGGAAGTTGTAGATCTTCCAATTGGATTTTTCTCAAATATTTTATGCATCAGCATACGTAATTTAAAAAAAAACTTAACTCTAGCAGTAATAGAAATTTCAAATTTAATATTCTCCTTTATTAGATGGTAGGTCCATCTAATAAAACAATGAGACGCGGCAAAGCAAGTGTCGTATGCACCCTCCTTTCATTTTTATACCCACCATTTGTTTACATTATGTACACGACGTAGTCCTATTTGTATAAATTCATATAACCCTGTTGAGTTTTATATGATGCAAATGTAGTATAAAAAAAATATAAAGAAAAATAGTCTATTCGGAATATATATTGTATAATAATAACAATAATCATCTTGGTTCTAAAGCAAAGTGATACAAGTACGTTTGGCTCCGTTTTTAGTGACTCTATCTCAGCGGCTGCGGGTTTGAGTCCCGCTGGGGGCAATTATTTGTGTGTTAAGCACCAATGTTTATACGTCTGTCATGGGTTTCATCTTTATAATATGTATTTGAAATTATATATTATGTGTATATAGTATCCGTAACAAAAGCTTCGTAGCTATGGAACTAGTCTGATATACGCACTATAGAATTCAAAATCCGTAATAACAGGCGCCTATGAATCTAATAAGTAAAAATTCAATATAGTTAAATGTTGGATAAGAAAATAATTTACCAACTTATCTAGAAGTTTCCATCGAGTCAGGCCTCAGCCTAAAGAAATGTTTAGGAAAATTTAACGGGTGATTAATTATAAGTCTAAAGGCTATCAGCAAGAAGATGTTCATCCTGGCTTTGTGATAAATGATCCATATAATTTATTTATTAAATTTTCGTGGAGAAAACTTGTTACTGCCAAGTGACGTAACTTCTGATAGAAATTTTATTACGAACTATATCATTACTTCAAAACAATAAGTTTGTTAGTTCACAGTTATAACATGATAATTTTTAAAAGTACTTTTTGTGTAAGAAAATTACTGATAAGGTCCTTCCGACTGATTTAGGCCGCGGAACCATCTGTAAAGTAAATATGATACGAATAGTGCACGTAAACAAATGCACTCTCTTTTTCCGTGACTCCTATACTTCGGTGGAACGACTGAGTACTCAACGCTCTACCAGTGAGGGTTAAAGCTCAGGACCGACGGCTTGATGTTCTTTCTAAGATACGAAGGTAAATTATAGCCAAGCAGACAGGCTCAATGACTAGCTGGCCCGGAACCTAGGAGCCCGAGATGTCTAGTATACGAGTATGCTATCCACTACAAATATAAAGTAAAATTAGTGCACCTATTAAACTTTGAAACATTTATACAAACCGTCTTATAAAAGAATTAGACATTTTTTTTATTAATTTCAGATCACACGATTGGAGTCGCAGTGTGATGTTATATAGTATAATATTATCTGGGGTAAAAGCTATCTGGATTCGAACATGGGCAAAGCAAGAACATGTGACATCATCAGCCGAGGGGATCAGACCATAGCCGCGCTGGTCTAGTGTGTGTTGGCGGACTTCACATGTCTTTCGAAAACTTGCTAGGTTTTCTTAGACATGCAGGTTTCCTCACGATGTTTTCCTTCACCGTAAGACAAGTGGTAATCATGATAGAAATGATTCGCACATGAAAATATCAGAGGTGCGAGACCCGGATTTGAACCCGCATCACTCGGTTATCCAAGCGAGCGCGTTACCGCTGGGCTACCACTTAACGTAACTAGTACATATTAAAATAAATATAACCGTTGGTAACAAAAAGAATTTCTTTTTGTTTTGGCAAAAAGTGAAATTCTTAAAGTTAAATCAAAATTCACAAGCACCATTTTCTCTGACCCGGACATCCGACTGTCATTAGAGGGTATCTCGTTGTTGACACCAAACAATTTTGGAAATACCAACGTTTTATGTTGAGAATATTTTGTAAAAATATTTTAAGTTTTTACGCAGTAGGTACAATTTTTTACGCAATTTGATTTTTTATTTCGAAACGTTTAAACATTTCCGCATTAAAACCTCAGGAACCAATAATAATGAAATAAATTTCAAAACATTTCTTTACTTACTTTGTATTTCATGCTTGCTGCTCTTTTACTCAGAAACTTCCGGGGATTTTTATGTCTCATACAAGGGTCTCTAAGGACGAGTTTCAGATACTAAATGTATCCTAGAGACACTAAAGGAACCTAGAGCGAAACCGAACGAAACATGTGTATGTCACTACTGGCTATATGAATGTCCCAAAATATTTAAGGAGATCTGAAACCCCAGTTTCTTTAATACTATGTTGTATAAGGTTGTATAAGGCAGTGGTAGCCCAGCGGTAACGCGCTCTTTTGAATAACCGAAAGATGCGGGTTCAAATCCGGGTCTCGCACCTCTGATATTTTCATGTGCGATTAATATCTATCATGATTACCACTTGTCTTACGGTGAAGGAAAAGATCGTGAGGAAACCTGCATATCTGAGAAAACCTAGCAAGTTTTCGAAAGGCATGTGAAGTCCGCTAACACGCATTGTGCCAGCGCGGTGAACTATGGCCTGATCCCCTTCGTACTGAGGGAGGCCCGTGCCCAGTAGTGGGACGTTAAAAAAAGGCTGATGATGTTGTATGCGAACAAATTGTATTTTTAATAAACTATTATCTCTATGTTTTCCCAGATTTATTTATTAGTTTTTTTTAGTTTAAAGTGTTCAAAATTTCATAGTCGAGCTAATATTGTCGAATATATCACATCTGTAGCTCCATTAACGTTGATCCGGATATCCGACGGTCATTAGCGGCCGTGTCGCATGTCCACGCTCAGACAAATCACACTACCTAACCAGTATTACAATATATTTTGCTTTCTAAATAAACCAAATGAAATACAGTATTAATGTTTGGGATTGAGTATACAGTGCATTTGTCACCTCTTTATGTTGTAACGGCTTAACCGATTGGAGTAAAATTTTAATACAAATATAGCTTGAAAATTGGACCAACGACAAAGTATATAATAGAAGCATAAGTGTCACTTCAGGTCGTACTGAATCTATGTACCTAGTCATAAATCCACCCAACTGTTTAATTAGTAGTAAGCAAGCACATACATACATGGCATTTTAATATATAACAGAAGTTTTGTTACATATTCTTACGAAATAATAATATAGATAAAATTGACGTGGCCGTCTGTGATTTCAAAATTACAAATCTTCTGTACTTAGAAATAGAATCCAGATGAAACTTCAAGCGCCATCTTGGAAAAAAATATTTGGATGATATCTCGGAAACAATGCACTTTAGCGCTAACGTTACTGATACAAAAATATTGTAGAGAATACAATTTCGCATCGTTTATTTCCTGCAAACTTTTTTTAAACTTACCGTTTATGATTTATGGTCCATTTAATGAACCGGTTTTTCTGTCTCCGCCGACAACTCTTAATATATTGGATAAATCAATGAAATACATGTTCAATAAATCGTAATTTTATTGTAGTATACAACTTTTTTTTAAATTTAAGGGTTAAGTCAAGTATACGATATGTATAGCTATATATAGGGCTATATAAGTACATATAAAAATAATATGGGACTTTATGTAATTTAATTTTAGCATCCTGTTGAAGACCTCAAAACTTGGTGTAATTATTCCCAACAATTATAAACGCCATCTGTGAATGGTAACAGTATATTTTACCAAAATCATTTAAATCCGTCCCCTGCTTCATGTTAAGAGCTTGCGGTTCGCATAACAAATGGTCAAATTTGAATTTCAAAACGAGTGTCAGATAAAATATCAAAGTGCTGGATCATAGACAAAGCGTTTATGATAGTTTACATTTGGCGTGGAATTTATGGCTAAGGCTTTTCCTAAAGCATTAAAGTGGAATGCTTCGGAGACGAAGTATGTACTAAAAATAAACTGTTTACTTTTATACGACACGTTTAGCTCAGTCTGTAGTGGAAGTACTAGTGTGCCACCGGTTGCAGGTTCGAGTCCCGTTGGGAGCATTTAGTTTGTGGGATGAGTAATATTATTCATATTTTCCAAAAGTGGTTTTCTAGCACTTTACATTTCGAAAATCTGTTGAAAATAGCATGCATTCAGAAGACCATTATTTAATTCAACGTAGGTGCGGACCAGTTGTTCTCATACGTTTTAATAAATGGCACTTGTGAGCGTGAATAGACATATTATGCAGTATTCAAGTTACTTTATTTGTTGGAGAACAATGTAATATTTTCATTAATTTTTTCGATTTTTTTTTTGAAAACAGAAACAGACAGACAAATAAAAGCAATTTTGTTGATAAGCATTGAAGAAAGATAGTTAATCCTTTTTTACGAGGTCGGTTTATAAAAAAGAAGAAGAAGAAGAAGCCTTCCTCGATAAATGGACTATCCAACACAAAAAGAATTTTTCAATTCGGAGCAGTAGTTTCTGAGATTACCGCGTTCAACCAAACAAACAAACTCTGCAGCTTTTAATATTAGTATAGATTAAAGGTTGAATCTATAGTTTTCGAAATTTTATCTGACTGCCTGTCTATCTTGAAACCACAAGACTAAGAATGTTGATAAGATTTGGGATGATGATAGCTGGTTATTCGGGTCAACATATACCTAGGGTACTTTTAACTTCTTAAGTATTATTATCCCATACACCCGAGCGGAGCGAGGTTGATTTACTACTATTAAATCTAATAATTACGTTATTTTAAGGCAAGAAACGAACAAAGTTGTAGCTTATTATAGCAATTTTACTTGCACTTAAAATGTATGAAAAATTAATTTTTTGCTCAATAGTAGTTACAATGTTGTTCTTTATAAGTACAGATACAAATATGTAGTGGTAGTTTAATTGGTATTATTATGCAGTAAATAAATTAGAGCTCAGTCTACTGTAAAATACTTGAATTGGTACTATGCATTATGGCTCAGTTGGTAGTGACCCTACCTTCTGCGCCAGCGGTCGCGGGTTCGAGTCCCGCTGGGGGCATTCATTTGTAGAGCACGAATGTTTGTCCTCCAGTCATGGGTGTTAATATTTATATTATGTATTTATTTAAAAATATATATGTGTAGTATATCAATTATCTGGTATCCGTAACACAAGCCGCGTAGCTTACCACGGAACTAGATAGTGCTGTAGTAAAAATGTCCGAACATATTTATTTATTTATTATATGCTATACATTTTTTATTAATGAAGAAATTTGATGTATTCGTAAAGTTTTACATAGTATATCAGTAGTATATAATTTCTATTAATACATATCATTTTTCATAATAATTTTTGGAACTATCATCAAATTTTGACCATTGACTGAACACTGACTAAATATAAGTTGGAGAAAATTAACCAAAATTATTATAACTTACTTATCAGTAGGTATTAAACTTTACAATTTCTAAAAACGATTTTTCCATCGCCCCTCCCAGAGGACGCGTTCCGACGTCATTCTCAAGTTAAATTGAGGATGTTACGAATTCAAGCTTCGGGATTCGGGAGTCGGGACATACTCTTGCAGTGCAAAATTGGATAACATTTTTGATAGGATTTAGAATTTTAACGAATTTAAATCTGGTATCATAATCGGGTTACTATTACTTAGTTAAATAAAGGAAATTGTGTATGTTGATTCGTTGACACGCTTAGCTTAGTTTGTAGTGATCCTGCTTGCTGCACCAAATCAAATCAAATCAAATCAAAATATTAAAATTAAATGTCAGTCTGTAAGTCTGTGACCACCGGCTCGGAAAGCTGTTCTGCTGAGAAGAACCGGCGAGAAACTCAACAGTTGCTCTTTTCAAAAGAAATATTGGATAACAATATTACATTACAATATTTATCTATTTATCCTACGTGAGACACAACCAGACATTAATCCCACACATTTACATCTACTAACTACTAAGTATTCCGTGATGGTGTAATAAGCCTTATTCAGTAGCGTATTTTTAATTTTAGATTTAAATTGCCTCAAAGGCAAGTTCAATAATGACTGTGGAATTTTATTATACATGCGTACACCTTGCCCCATAAATGACCTATTTACTTTTTGTTGGCGAAAACTGGGTGTTACAAGTTTATTCTTATTTCTTGTATTTATACCCTGTTTGTCGCAGTGCCTTGAGTAGCTATTAACGTTTTGACGAACAAACATGATGTTATTATTTATTATTATAACCGTAAGTATACATATTTCTTTAAAAAGTTATCTAAAAAAAGTTATAAAAAAAGTTATATAGTATCCCGAGCGCTCATGTTATAAATAGCCCAAATGGCCCTTTTTTTGAATTATAAATATTGATTTAATATCCGCTGCATTACCCCACAACAAAATACCGTACGATAAAATGCTATGGAAATAGCTAAAGTAAACAAGTCTGGCAGTATCAACGTCCGTTAGCTGCCTGACTTTTCTAACAGCGAAAACAGTCGAGCTCAGTTTACTCGCAAGAGACGAGAGATGGGGACCCCATTGCAGACCCTAATCTAAAGTCAATCCCAAGAAGACCGTGGAATCTACCGTATTTAACATGTCGTTATTAAGATACAAATTGAAATTCTGCCTTTTTACATTAGGTAATAAAAACTGCATATATTTTGTCTTCTTGGCATTTAAAGCCAGATTATTGACGTTAAACCAGTGAAGTATATGCGATAATGCACTATTTACTTCGTCGTAATTATTTAACTTTCTATCAACTTTAAAAATTAAGGAGGTATCATCCGCAAAGAGTACAATATCACACAATTTATCGGCATAAAACGGAAGATCATTAATATAAACTAAAAACAAAAACGGACCCAGGATAGATCCCTGCGGAACACCCATTCTAAGACGAGAACCAGAAGTATTGACGTTATTTACCGCGACCTTCTGAACCCTATCAGTAAGATAAGAAGCAAGTAGATCGAGAGCAATACCACGAACACCGTAATGTGCAAATTTAAGTAAAAGAGTTTCATGTTCCACACAATCAAAAGCTTTAGATAAATCACAGAAAACTTCAATTGCGTTCTGTGATTTTTCCCAAGCGTCATAAATATGTCTAAGAAGTGCAATCCCCGCATCAGCTGTAGACTTGCCTTTAGTGAAAACATACTGTTTACTATGTAAAATATTATTTGTGTTAAAATGAATTATAAGTTGACTTAAAATAAGTTTTTCAAAGATTTTACTCATACATGGCAATATAGAAATAGGTCTATAGTTGCCAGGGTCATTTTTTTCCTCATTTTTGAAAAGAGGTATTATTTTACTAATTTTCACTACCAAAGGGTTCAAATTCTACTAAGAGCATTCATTTTTTGTAATGAGAACGAATTTGTGTACCTACTCTAGTCATGGGTCTTTATATATATATAATATGTATGTATTTAAAGTTACATTATTTACAATAAAGAAAATTACAAGTATGTACACTTAACTATATATATACAAAGTACACTTAATTATTCCTGTACAAGTCGTATCCTCGTGGAATAGTAGCAAGAAAGCTGGCCACATTTTTTTAATGTTATATATTATATGTAGTATATCAACTGTCTGGTAGCCATAGCACAAGCCTGAAGCCTCGTGGCTTACCATGGCACTATATTGTGCTGTGTTCAAACATATTTATTTATTATATTTAAATTAACACTAACAATACGTACCTACTATGTGTATATTTTAGTACAATAATATACGTATGCACCTATTCCCTCATACGAGCAAGGCTATAAAAAGTTCAAGTCTTTCAGTGACCGAGGTGTTTTCTATTTCTTACCATAAAACGGCGAGCATTTGTGAAATGAAAGTACGGCTTAGGGTCTTTTAATGAGCAAAAAAGTGGGTCGGTCTACCGAGGTGGATCAAAATGTTCTTCTTGAGACGTGTTGCAGAAAAAATATATAAAAATAACCTTCAACTATAAGCCTTATATTATACATATTTAATTTGTCGAACTATTATTTTAGTAAATAAATATTACGTATTTTCTGTTAATAAAGACAGGTTTTTTTTAATTTCTACTCCATGACTTTACTGTGCCTTCGAATATTTCATCAATAATAAAATGAATGTAATTAATTAAACGAGCATCCTGAAATTCCATAGTAACTTTAAATTAATTTTTGGGCAAAATTTTATGAAACTTTGCAAATCGTATTTTTTTGGTATTAAACTGGAAAATTGGTATGCTTTCATTATTTTTAATAACTAGAAATATGCCCTGACTTTCCCCTAAATTGAAGTGACACAGTTACCTACCAATAGGTACTTCTATTTTTACCTAACGAATATAATATTATAAGGTAAATAATTATATATAATATACGAGTACATATAAGTAGTATATAAAGTTAAACAAAAAAAGTTGTTTATTTGTTTGGACTTTTCTTTAATGATTGACAAGTTAAATACTCAGTGAAACCATTGGACTGATTTTGATATAATTTTCTATGTTTGATAATTGATATGATCGCTAGTTATCAATCAACATACAGAGAACATATACTACCTACTTTTACTGCTGAAAAATAAAACGTTTGTAAAATCTGTACCAACCGTTACTAGTGGTTTTTTTTAATTTTCTTATATTTGTAACCAAAGCTTTGTCAATAAACGATATATAATTGTTATTACATGGTATCCTACCTCGGTTGTGTAGTGGCTAGCATACATCGAGAGGTCCTGGGTTCGAGTCCCGGGTCGGGTCAAGCTTAATTATTGAGTCTTTCTGTTTAGTAAGCCTCAGTAACAGCCCAATGTTGGGAAGTTGGCGGTGAGTCACCCCCGTGCCTCGGAGAGCTCGCAAAGCCGTCGGTCCTGCGCCTTAGCCCTCACTGGTCGTGACGAACATTCGTCCCACAGGAGTATGAGAGTAATAGGAATAGAGAGTGCACTTTTGTCTGCGCGTATACTTGTGCACTATAATATCTCCTGCGCAGTTGGCCAATCTCGATGAGATTGACCGCCATGGCCGGAATCGGTCGGAGAACATTATTACATATTATTACATGGTAATTTACATTGCGGAGAAGCCCCAGTAAAACACTTGTAGAATGACACATAAAGTATTCAAAATTAAATATTTATTGAAAATTTTTAATTACGATAAGCAAAGGAAAGTTTTATAATTAATTTTTATGGGTATCGTTTTTTAGGCTGTAATTACCTTTAATGTTACCTACAATCAACGTAATCCCTCATTTAGACTTGAACTTAAGCACTTATTTTTGGAAAAAGTTCACCTAATATTATTTATTGCAACTTCATAATAATTTATGTTGGGATTATTTGGCTTAGCTGTTGTAATTTATTAGGCTATTTTTTTAATTGAAATTAAAAAATGATTTAGTATCATAAGCCTATAAAATTAATTATCTAATTAAAGGTTTATTATATAAGGATGAAAAATAGAACAAACCAACAAAACATAATAATATGTACTGTTGTTATAAAATTTTATTATTCCATTGGAAACCTACTATAGAAAGAAAGAACTAGCCTACTAATGATTATGAAAAGTCTATGAATGATCGCCGGAAAAGGAATAAATCACACGTTTTCAGAAAATACACGTATATAAATAAACTTTTAACTTTCTCTAAATACCAAATTTGATCGAAATCAAAATAATTTCTTAGATTTACGCGAATATTTAACATTATAGTTAACTTTTAGGAGTTTTCTCGCGTTTTGATTTTTATTTTTTGACTTTATTTATATGATTATTATTGATTATATGATGATTATTATTTATTATTATTATATGATTATTATTGATTATTATTTATATGATGATTATTACCTTAAACTGGAATCAAATCCGTGACTTCGAACTATGAAAGCACATAAGCTACCCTAGTATCCTTACATTCGAAAATTCCATTTATTACATACAGAAATGCAATACTGTATTGTATTCTGGCTCAGACATAAGCAAGTTATTCCGATATTTTCAAGCTTTTAAATCTTTTACGATTCAGTTCACGTTCAGTGGAAAACGTTAAACCTATATAACGTGGAAAAATTGTCATATGCACTCGCTTAAATCCCTAGCTTAATCTATGTGACTTGGGTGTTTTGAGTACACTGTAGTCGTATGTTAAAAAATATCCCGATACATTTAACTCTTATTTTGTTTCTAAAATCAATTTAACAGTTTTTATAATCTATACTAATATTATAAAGAAGTAAAGTTTGTTTATTTGTTAAATTGTAAGGGGTAATCTCGGGATCTACTGAACCGATTTTAAAAATTCTTTCACCAATAGAAAGCCACATTATTGCTGAGTGTCATAGGTTATATAAAAAACCGAAAAATAAAAGGCTTTTACGTGGTAGTCCGTTTTGCAAAGTGAATCGGAGAAAAAACGGTCGAATGAAAGCGTTTCTTACGAACGCTGCCTTAACTATAAAAGATATATTTTTGAGTTCTAGAGAAAAGATGTGGAGCTTAAAAATGCCTACAAAAAAGTCAACGACAGCATATGTCTAACTTTTATATTTAAGTGACAAAAAGTAGTTTTTATAATATTAGTATAGATAATTTAATTTTTAATTTTTAACATTAATAAAATAATTTAAATTATTTAAACACTCTCACTTTATGCCCAACGAAGTGGGCACGGGTCAGCTAGTTTCTAATAAAATAAAGTAGCCTAAGTTACTCCTGAAATAGCTCAGAAGGATTTTCAGAAAACATTATTCGATAATTACCAATTTAATTTATTGGTCTCTCAATGCTAGTACCATTTTATATATCTTAGTACCTAAATGGTTGACTGTCTATTTGAAAAATTAAAAATCAATTATTACTGCCTGTTACACTCCTTATAACATTAGCTATCTGCGAGTGAAAGTCGTGTCAAAATCGGTCCAGCCGTTTCAGAGATTAGCCGGAACAAGCAAACAGACAGACAGAGAGACAGATAAAATTTTTAAAAATTGATTTTTGGCATATACTTTCATATGCATTTAGTGAAAAGCTGTTAATTTGAAATTAAAAACACTTCAATTTTATTTATATGTACTAATGTACTGATTTCGTGTAATATATTACACAAAAAATGCATTTTATAACAGATCAAAAATGGGTAAGAGTAGTATGAAAAGAATAAAGGTGGTTAAAATAGAACAACTAATTAATTAGTAACAAATTAAATTTTCTTTCATACTACGTTTTACGTGTAAAGCTGACTTTTTAACCACTGTACTACATATTGTTAAAGCTTAATAAAGTTGTAAGCGTCAGTTGGTCATATCACTCGCTTGTGTGTTCAGTTACAATGAATTATTCATTAGCCACACTTGACCAACTCGGCTGTAATGTAACTAAAACTGGTATATATATTAAAATAGTTTTGTAATTTTCAGTGAAGCGCTATATTCAAATAACATTATATAGTCCTTTACAGTATTATCTTTTTAAAATCTATAAAACGGTATTTTAGAGCTTTTTTCAACTTTCTAACTTGTGAAAGAATCACACAAAAATTGTGTTTAAGTCAAAATATAACGTTAGCTAACGAAGGTTAGCGTTCTGTTTTCAAAAGCTTATCAAATCATATTATCCAAAACTAGGAAATTATTAAAGAAACAAAAAGTATGAAAAGTATTATAAAAAATATCATTTAAATTTATTTTAACAATGTCTGATTTGGGTTTAAAATTATATTAAATTCAATCATTTCCTTTAATGGCTTCCAGGATAAAATTATAATATTAATATAAAAAAAAGAGATAAACTGTCATGATGACACATGACAGTTTATTTTTAAAATAACATTAATTTTGATATATAGTGACGTTGCCATTACTTTTGTGGGACTTGAGACCCTTAACTTTCATTCTGGTCACGATACATTAAATGGATCCAACGTATAAATAACGTTCATTTACAACTGTGCCCAACAGTTCTTCTAAATTGTGAACAGGTTTATTGCGTTAGTAACTCGATATATACAGCCGAAAATAAACATTTGTACTAACTATACATCTATACATATAAATAATATTGGAGTGTCTGTTTTTAATTTCTAAAATTTTTAAATTTTTGTCTGTCTGTCTCTTTGTTCCGCGTAAACTCTGAAACGACTGGACTGATTTTGATGGGACTTTCACTCGCAGATGGCTAATGTCATAAGGTGTAACTTAGGCAACTTTTTAACCGACTCCAAAAAAGGAGGAGATAGAAAATTTATATTTTTTTAAAATTTGTAGCATCGCTGACGCTAAGCCTAGGAACGAACCCGAGCTCAGGGAGGCCCAGGGAAAACGCTAGTATCTTATATAAATGAAGAAAAAGTATGTAATATGGCAAAGTAATTTTATGTAGAAACGTATGTTTGAGTTTTGAGTTCGCTATAAGTTTTTTTTAATTTTATTGAAGTTTTATAAAATTAAGTTTTTTTCAAGAAGCTATTAAGGGATCAGATAGAAAGATTTAACCACTAAATTTCCAAACGAATCCGCTCCTGATAACATTTCAAAGGACTTTTCGGAATTAATGTCTTTAGCGCTCTTCTCAATTGTGGTCTTGTGCGATTCATCAAGATGGGGTGTCGTATGTCATAATGCTCTTTTTTTCAATTCAATTCAATTCTCTTGTTAATTGAATTGAATTGAAAAATAGAGCAAAACGATTCTTCTGGCTTTAGTAAGGTATAAACTGTCATAAGATACATTTGACACAATGAGATCAGGCCACTTTTCACCATGTTGACCAAATGCGGATTGGTTCACTTCACATGTATTCAGCCCTTTTTAACGTCCCACTGCTGCGCACGGGCCCCTTCATCAAGAGGGGGATCAGGCCATAGTGCGTGTTGGCGGACTTCACATGCCTTTCGAAAAACCGGTTATCCAAGTGAGCGCGTTACCACTGGGCTACCACTGTCTTTCAAAAACTAGGTAGGTTCCCTCAGATATGCAATTTTCTAGTGATGTTATCCTTCACCATAAGACAAGTAGTAAGTAGTACATCGAGGAAATCGGGGTTTAGAACCGCGTCACTCGATTTTCCAAGTGAGTGTTACAGAGTGCAAATGCAACATTAATATTAAAACTAAATATTTACAATTTTGTATGTAGTGTAACACACAAAATATTTATTTTTTCAATTTGACACTCGTAGCTAACATGATAAAATCAACTATAGTTTGTCCATTTTGTTAATGGTTTTTTGACAGCTTGCCGACTGACAAGCTATAGTGATGACAAAAGGACGTAATAATCGATTTCTCTTATTTTTTTAAGTATAAAATAATATTTATTTTTATGTTTATTAATATGAAAATAAATATTATTATCGTAAAAATCAAGTGTGGCGGAGAGAACTAAGAGAATCATAATGTGATTCTGGCCGTGACATTGCAGATTTTGATAATTTATGCACACAAGAGTTAATAATTAATATAACTGAAGACTCTCCTCATCGGACAAATCTAATATAAATGATGATTCTGACGAATCATGTTAATAAAAGGAATTAAACTATTTTAGTTGTTTTATTTGTATGCCTTATACTAAGAAGAAAGTAAAACTTTACTATTAACCTTAATATTTTAATTTATTGGTTTAAATCTTAAAATTTTTTTGTCTTCCTTATTAAATAACATATTACACCTTATTTACATATTAGCATTGATTTCTATCGATTATTTGTAATCTGTGGCACAATCGTAGTAATCGTTATGTGTGGCACAGCAATAAGGGGGAGGTACCCGTCCATGAAGTACAATATTAATGTGTATGTCATTTTAACTTTAATGGCTAACCATTAAATACGAAACTTCGTGGGCGTGAGCTGTCAAAAAACCATTAACAAAATGGACAAAGTATAGAGGTATACAAAAATATTATGATTATACCATAGTGATGCAAGTGATATTATAGGTACCTGTATGCAATGGAACGTCAATATGCTGGCGTGAGGTGAGCAAGACAAGTAGGTTGACAGCACAGTGAAAGGTTTTAGGATATTCCTTTTTAAAATATTCCTTTAAATTGGTCAAAAAATATTTAGGACACTGTTAGGGTAAAATTGTGTTTTTATCACATAATTTTGCATAATGTAAAGTATTTTCTATTATTGAAAAATATTCTTAATTTTAATTTTTTTTAATAAGTAAGAATATTTGTAAAATAAGTAGGATAGTACCTGCTGAGTTTTTCTATTACCACAGATCACATAATACTATACCAGCTATTACAGACAAACAACTGGCTACTTCTCCAAACGATATAAAAAAGTGCGTCTGCCTGGAGAAACACTTCTTCTAAAGATATTTTTGTTATATAAAATTTGTTTTACATTGTAGTTTGCCATTGTACACCTTGAATATTTACATAATGGTGCCTAACTTTATTTTAAGTACATTAAAAAAAATCGTAAACAGTCAAAAATTGATCGCTCTGGTGTGTCCTGACTCCAGATTTGTTAGAATTATGTTTCATAACTTTTCTTCTATTACCGAATTTTGACTGGAAAAATGTTTATTAATTAACTAAATAATGGTTTTATTGAATCAAATGAATTTTATATAATTACGCTTATTAGTTTTGGTTCAATACAAAAAGAAAGAAGTGTCCGACGTGTTTTGTTGATAGCTCTGGAACAACATGAAATCATTTGCCAATCCCAAATTATGCACTCCAATACTCCACTCTCCTCCCAGCTAGGTGTTCTAAGTCGCGTTCCAAAAGCTACAAAGGTTCGTTGTGCTCTACGCTTCCGCAATTTCGATGTACGAAGGTAAGTCATTGATAACTCTGGCTTTGGTTTTCAAAATTATTGATTGCTATGGCACATTTTTTTAAATTATTAATAAGTTGGTATATAAATTGATTAGCCTAAAGTGTGTGTAGTGAGAATGTTAAAATGATGTAAAAATAAGGAATTTCTAATGTTAAAACTTTTGTCAGAATTTATAAAAATGTTACTTTTATTGACTGCTATGGCACTGATCGCTCTGGGCAAAGTGGCCATAGCGATAAATATTGTAAGAAAATTTGTATCTGAGTATTAATTTCTTATTCAAATTATATTTGTTGCATATGTGTGGATTTATTACAAATCACTAAAATTTATATAAATACATATGTAGCTCCAAAACGTTTTTTTTAATATTTCTCACAACTGTTAACTGGTTGCAAAAACAGACAGAATATTTGTTTGAAATCAACACAACTCTTTATAGTATGAAATTGGTAAATATCCTCGCTACACGCACCTCTTCCACGCGCATGCATCGCTACGATTCCTAAAAGTCTTCACTATCGCCAGTGTTAATCGCAGGTGTATGTGGGAGATAACAGTATACTTTCTTCTCTTTCATGCACATACATTACAAATAATAAAAGAAAAGTGTTTTTTCATATTATTAAAACGCTTCTAAAAACACTATCGATCGAAGAAAAGCGAGAGAAGAAGAAGTTGGCCGATCGTCGTCGTATGGCAAAAATTAGAAGAGATCCTGATCTTTACGCTCAATTGCTAATTAAATCAAGAGATAGCTATAAAAGAAAAAAAGAACGAGGCAAAGTAGTACCAATTACAGTTCTCGAGGCATAAGCTCAGCTTTGCATTTGTGTGAGTGCAGTGTACGGATAGGCACGACCGAAGGCGTACCACGTTGCAAGTGGTTTAAACTGGTATAAACTGGTTTTTGATGCGCGGCTATTGGCTTATAGCTATCACTCACACAAATGCAAAGCTGAGCTTACGCCTCGAGAACTGTAGTGCCTTTCGCATTTTTGTTTTTGCTTTTTGTTCTTTCGCCAGTTCTTCTCAGGCCAGAGGTTTCTTTTTTCCGAACTGGTGGTAGACTCATGACGTTCAGTAAGAAATTGTAACAATTTTTATGCTGAATAAAATATTTTGATTTGATTTGATTTGATTTGATTTGCCTTTACTTCAAAACAACAGAAATTATTGAGGATAAAAGTAGGGAAAGCTCTAATAAATATAGTGAAAAACAGATTAGCAAAATTAGCTCAAATTCAAGAGCAACCAATCGTTTGTGATAATTGGGATGTAATCCCTTGGAAGTTTTGTCTGACCATTTGCCGCTCGATATCTATAATGATAACTTAACAAAACCAATAACCAGATCTAGGGGATTATTACGCAATGTTACGAACTTATTGCAAAGTCATGAAATTCAGGGTGCAAGTTGTTCAAATATTAATGATACATCTACAGTTTGTCCTTCATCACCCCAAATATAGTATTGGTATCGCATAAAAAAGAAATGATTCTATTAGTTAAGATTTTCTATTAAAAATGATCCTATTTTCTTGAGTTTTTTTTTTCATTTCTTGTATATTTAACAGGCTTCGACTGACATGTGATTGCTTTAACAGATTCTATTATGTTTTAGTCAGTGGATTGATATGAATTTTAATAAACTATACATATATTATAACAGTTTTTCTATGATTCAAAATATTTTTTGATTGCTCTGGCATCAATATTGATCGCTCTGGCTACGCAAAATTTCAAACATGAATTTCTCATAAACCGCTGGTAGAAAAAGAGAGACAATAAGAAAATAGTTTTTTATAGGCCTCCTTATTTGTAAAAAACACATTAAACTCTATTATTATTAATAAATAAAAATCACCAGAGCGATCAACTAAATAACGGTATTTTGGAGAAGTAGCCAACTATACTTGGTCCCATCCGAAAATCGAACCTAAACCAATATGCCTATGAACTCGTAATTTAAAAATAATCCTAAAAAATTCCTGAAAATACTAATCATGTAACCACACTACCGTAGATGATTATGGCAGCCGATATTCAAAGGACGTGAATGCAGCTCGTTACCGTCTCCAGGACGGCGGTAAAGGCCCATTCAACACTCGCACAGAACAACGTCTGAAATAGGGGCTTGTTTTAATACTAAAGAGGTTTTACGTACATTATAATATTACTGTTTTGCATTACAACAAAACAGGTATTATGTGTAGGAGAAAACACACAGCATTGAAGATGAAGAAGCGGTCCTGTGATCTGTCAAAAACATCGAGAGAACTGAGAATACAGATTAAAAACATACCTGGATCCAATAAACTTTGTTTGTGTTAGGTTACCAGAGAGCGCAGGCTTCCGCGTGCCGCCATTTTCGCTGTCATGTATCATAGCGTCTTCATCGCCAGCAAGGACCTTGAATCAATGCTGTGTGTTTTCTCCTACACATAATACCTGTTTTGTTGTAATGCAAAACAGTAATATTATGTGTCTTCAAAAACACACAGCATTGAAGATGAAGACCTGTTTGATATCTGCTGGTGACCTAAATTCTGTACACAAAACGCTATGTGAACAAATAAATAACTCTTTTTTCATAAAAGCCAATAGTTCTTCTCTAGTAATTATTTTATATTTTATTTACCCTTTTTTGTGAAATTAAAATATCACCATTTAAACGTAGGAAATTATTTATTAAATCAATCTAATTAATAGCTATATTCTTTAAAGTTACAATTACACTATTTTTTGGCCATAAAAAACCAAATCTTGTCATGGATCATAAGACTCCAATTTCAATATTTTAGATAACCAAACTTCACTGAAAAAATAAATTTCACTGAAAATGTAATTCACTAATTATTATACCTACTCTGAATATAAAATATATATATATATATATATATATATTAGATTCTGTTTTCAAACCATTAAAAGTTAATCTAATAATATTAGTAAACCCTAAAATTATAGTGAAGTATAATTTCAATACAATCACAGTTACAAGTGAAGTGTTCAATTAATTCACTTACAGTAAAACTTTTTCAATATTTATAAACATCTACCTTTTTGAACTCTTCTTTAGCCATTTCCAAGATGCTATAGTATACTTGATGTATCCTATGGATTCATCTATTTTATCTTCCTAAAACACTAAATACAGCCAACCAGAAACGAACAGTTCTGGATGTTAGCTTGAGTTGTCTCATAATTATTATAAAAAGACATCTCAAATCCCCTCTCATCCTATATTTGACCTTTGAGGCCTGTACTAAGCCTTTATTATGACCTTCAGAACATCTGCAAGAAGGACTTATAGACTCACTAGACAGGAACAAACCAAACCAAACCTTGGTGAAATCTTGGGTTATTCTGTCTACAAAATTTCTTGTTGCCTTCAATCAATTAAATAACCTATTAACATCCCACCTTTTAGCTTCTTGTGGTTAAGAAAATAACCTTTCTTTAAAAACCTTAAATAAAATACAATGAAAATATTGTTGATGCACAATTAATGTGTAAATATGGCTATTCTATAATAAAAACAGAGTTCCATTCTAAATTTAATTAGGATTGGCTGAAATCTGCCTAAATCTTATCCTCCTGTACTCCTCAAGAATCCTAGACTCAAACAACTCTTGGCTAAATAAGCATCTCTTAATGGAAAACTACAAGCATTCACTGTCAAACTTCACAGTAACATCCACTCTTAATCTTACCACTTGTTACGGGTAATGGTGTACCACACTCTCCATGCTATTACTAGGTGTACTTATGGTGTTCTTGTCTCTCTTATTGAAAAGAACCTTCCACAAATTCTGTAGTAATCACCTTACCTTGTTTTGCATCATTAGACCTTTAAGACGTTGTGGCTGCTGAGTTAACTTTGGAACCTATCTAGCAACCTGACCCTTGCCTTGTTGAGTTGTGATAAAGGCTTTCAGAATCTGTCTGGGAGGTGAATACCCTTATTAGATATTAGAAATATTTAATAGCGGCTGACGGCATCACACAAAATTATCTTATCTATTCCTTATATTACTATTATACGCTATTGATTCTATTAATACATAGGCCTGTATGACGGCGATCTCGCTAGAAGTTTATGTCCGGTGTCCTCCCCCATTTTTCATTAGAAATAAACCTCCGCGGCTAGTGGGAAAACATGTCATTCGGATACTCTTCCTTTGCCCTTGATGGGTTGTCTATGATACCGTCTAATCCTCCTGGTAGGTAAAATGTTGATAGCGGATCTCTATCAGAATGTTTATATAACTCTTAACAAGAGATTAATAGACCAAAGTTTACCCTAGCTCTAGGCGTATTACTTCTAAGCGTACGTATTTCTACGAGACTAAATCTAGTCTAGTTGTGGGATTTCACCAATATATGCGTATTCTGCAAAACTACCCTGTGACTTTATCACAGCTAAGACTACATACACTTCCTCTAGGCTAGAGTCTCAAGATCTTTGATTTGGAACCCTTAGGGTCTGGTCGTCTAAGTGTCCTTTCTATGCCTCATTTGCTGCCTTTGTAGTTAAGAAGTAGTTACGTTCCTTTCGAGAAGTAGAGTTCTGTCACTCACTCTGGGGGATAATTGTTTCCACCGCTTTGGGTGTACCTCTTTAGGAAACAAAAAAGCCCGGTGACAATGTAACTAACCTTGTAGTCAAGAATTGCGTATACTTCCCTCTCGAGGAGGCGGTTGGACTGCAGACTATCGCATCCAACTACCACCTTAGCTCCCGTCACTTACTCTAGGGGCTCATTAATTTTTTCCCACCACTCTGGGTGAATCTCTAGGAAAAATATTGCCCAGTGACAATGTAGCCTACCCTGAGGATCTACATGGTTTGCGGAGTTTGCCTCGCCTGCCCCCTTAAAGAGCAGTTATATATTTCTAGACAACCTTGATTGATAGATCAATAATTTGACCTTCTGGGTAGGCAGGGTTATTTCAAAGTAGGTTAGCAATATTGCAAAACTCGAGTACTATAGAGTCAATAAAAATTTATTTCTTAATATATTATTATTATTTATTTAATTTGAGAGCTAACCCAGAAAGTCCAAGTCTGCGAGCTCTTTTGCAGGGCTTTCAACAAACTTGATTTTAAGTCCGTCAGATATAGCTAAATGGTTAACTTATTAAGTAACCATTCGACTATAATATCAGCAAACTAATGACAGGGTTCGTAAGGTTTCCGCAACCAAGTACGATACCGCTGCAAGGTACCTGGGTTCGGAAAATTCCGCAACCCAGTTTGATACCTCTTACTTAACTTGGTTCATATGGTTTCCGCAACCAAGTACCATATTGTTAAGTTACCTTGGTTTTCGCAACCTAGCTCAAGGTACAGGGGGTTAAGGCACAGGCTAAGGAATAATGGCTAATCACTAACAGATCTTACCCTCGGTAATGACACAGAAGAACTGTTAGTGTGCCCTTTCCATTTCTAAATAGAATAATCATTCATTAATCTCAATATTTACCATCCAATCTCTGGCCTGGAAAAAACTTATTCAATATATGTATAGGAAACATAAAACAAAAAGCCTTACTATTTTCTCAGTATTTAAAGCTTTCTATTATTGAACAAATGAGACAAAGTTGTTCTCAAATTTTCTAAGTTATGATTAGAATAACTGCAATAGTTAATTAATTTTTCGGCTTTAATAATATATTAGTTATAGCTTATTGAAATTTAAATAACATGATTACTCTCCACTTTACTATATCTATCCGGAGGCCAATATTAGGCACCACCCTCTAAAATTCTACTGAACTTAATATCAGGTAATAAATGTTATTAGAGAACTTTAACATAACTGAAGGGCTAATCCTTCATAACATGTTACTACATGTTCTGAACCAGTTTTTAAAATTAATCAGAAAATCAGTAAATTACCATAACTTTTATATCTCAGATCACACATCTTGTGTCTGGTCAGACCTAAAATTTTCCAAAAAACTGTCTAATTAGTCCTTAAACCTTTCTTTTACAAAAATGGCACTAAAATAGGAAGAAAATTTCTTCATATCATATTTAATTGTAAAGCTGCTATAATTTCTTTTAATACCCAACCATGTCTAACTTCATTACTTTTGAGTACCTGTCACCTATTATTTGCAAAGTTTTATCCATGTCCCTTTACATGATTGATTGATGACAGAACCTAGAAATTATCTCTGAAGCTTTTTTTTTTTTTACATAAAAACTTTTGATTGGTTACAGCTCCAACAAGTATAGTTGCCTAGTTAACTTGCTTCCATAAGCTCCTTCTTTTTTATTAGAAAGCTCTATAACTTGATAAAAAAAAAAATATCTGTAGAAGCTTAATAATCTTCATCTCTATTATGCATAACTTCTCACAACAACATTAATCCTAAAAAACTTAGGAAAATACTGAACTAACCTGTTAAGCTCTCATACATCTAATTTCTTTTAAGCTAAGTAATAAAACTATGGCAGTCTATTTAATTCAGTAAGAAGTTCACTATCAATTGGTTGCAAAATGCTTTTAATGTTACAATAAGTACCTAAACTATGCATTATAGATAACTGTAGTCTCTAGTAGTACTCAATTAATATGTCTGGTCATACACTTGTGAAAGTTTAATAAAATACAAATTTCGCACAATTAGTGCCACTACTATACCCTGTATGTACAAATCTTATTGTACAAATTGGGTTTTTGTAAAATAATTAGATAGGTATATTGGATATACAAATTAACTAAATTTGAAAGGTACCTTAATTGCACCTATGCATTCTACGACGTTTATAACGTAGGGATAAAATAAGCTCTCCTCGATCTCCAAGGAGGAATCCCCCGGAAGCTTCACCTGCAAAACTCGAAGTCGAAACATGTGCTCGCACCAGAGTGACTGATTGCAGATACTCTTCCATGTCGTTTTAACGCATAAGTTACTTATTTTAATATTTTAACAATGCTGAGTGCTCACTAATCTCACTAATAAAAACTTTTTTTTTTTACATCACTTTTTTCTATTTTCGATGTTAGCTCTTTCAAATCACAAAACGCTATGATACATGACAGCGAAAATGGCGGCACGCGGAAGCCTGCGCTCTCTGGTAACCTAACACAAACAAAGTTTATTGGATCCAGGTATGTTTTTAATCTGTATTCTCAGTTCTCTCGATGTTTTTGACAGATCACAGGACCGCTTCTTCATCTTCAATGCTGTGTGTTTTTGAAGACACATAACACGTATTTTTAACTTTTTGTATTAGTAATAAATCCGTCTAAGTCCTAAGAGTGGAGAATCTTTCAGAATGACTTAGGAGTTGTAGGTACCTGACCAAAAAGATTCATTTCAATTCAATTATTTTCTTCAATGGCTTCTATGAATGCCAGTTGGGTTGGTCCGGTCTAAGTCCAACAGGATTCTATTCTAAGAGCTATTCGTTTCGATAATTAATACATCGTCATTTTATTTTGTAGTTTGTGGGCAAAAAAACTTAAAGTAATAAAAGAAAAAAAAAATGATAAACCTTATTTATCTAAATACTACAATTGATCCAAAACGTTAGAGCTATTTAAAAGATACACGTAATAATTATATATATAAGAACGACTCGTTCAATTGAATAGGATTTAATGGTATTATTATTTAAATATTAAAAAGGCTTTTTTAATATATTTAATTTAAAATATTTTCCAAAAAATTGTATCTCTACTGGAGTAGTTGTAAAACTTTTCAGTTACACCTTTTATTACCTGTCGCGACTGCGGTGGAGTCCTCGCCAATTAAAATATTTTCAAACGTGGTCCTTTATAGTGTTGTTGATTCAGAGTTCATTGACTTACCTGTTCATCGCATCGCATATAAATCACTTTATCGGCACCTAAAATATTAACTACTAGGCACTATTTATTATAATTACTTATCTCTAATTATGTTTCTTTAATTATTATTTCGATGCCTGTTGTTGTATTTCCAGGGTGTATTAAGGATTCACATACTTCCTTTTATCTATACTAATATTATAAAGCTGAAGAGTTTGTTTGTTTGTTTGGTTGAACGCGCTAATCTCAGGAACTACTGGTCCGAATTGAAAAAAATATTTTTTGCTGGTAATAGTCCGTCTATCGAGGAAGGTTAGGCTATATTACATGACGCTACGATAAATAGGAACGGAGCATCAATAAAAAATGTTTCTTTAAATTTTCAGCCTTAAGAAAACGAACGGAGCCGCGGGAAAGTACATTATAATTGAATACGGTTATGATGAACTCAACCTACTTTGTCCAAGAATCTCCTTTCGGGTCTAGCGAATGAAGACGATTTAGTGACACGCTTTGATATTTAAAGATTACAACTATATAACAGATAGACAGACAATCATTTTAATAAAGTAATTTTCTTATAAGTATCGTATATAACTTTATATACATCTTTATTTACAATTTTATTTATCTCTATAGAAGTGAGCTAACTAATAGCTATTAAAAACTATCGGTAAATAAAAATTCTGCAATATGCGCCGCCTCTAATTTATATTTTTAACGAGAGTTTCAGACTATAGCAATAAAATGGAGGGATCATTTGACAACTGAAGTTCTCATTAGTGACGTTTAATGAATTCAGTTTTGCTAAAAGGCAAAGGCGTGGTAATTTTTTTCTGTAAAAAATAATAAAATAATAATATTTAAATACATAAATAGCCTCCCTTAGTCCTTTACTTGTTTGTCAAAAGAGTAAATTGCGTAAATTAACTAAGGGTTTAATAGGTTGGATTTATGATTTTAACGATAAAACTCGTTAAATTCTGGTAAAAATGTAAATTATATATTATTTTTAAAACAAGCTTCTGTTTAAGTCAGGGAGATAAGTAAAGATTATTAAAGATATTCTACAAAATATGTTTACAGGCATTATAATTTTTTTTATTTATATGGAGATATAATAACACAAATCTTTATGTAAAAGAAACATAAAAATTTCGTACATTTTTCAAATCTATAAGTTTTGCACTAAGTTAAAACTTAGCAAATAACTTAGTTAAAGCGAAAGCTTTTTTATGTGTATTTAAGAGAATGATAGTAACTTTGACTTTACTCAATGCTTAAAGCACGGTTAGTAATCCCCTAGCACCTGAATCTTTTGAAAAATCATTAAAACGTTCGCTGTAAAATGGGAAGCACTTAATTTCTACTGTCGGCGGGTTCTGACGCGGCTTCGTAAAAAGTCGACTGGCGCTTCATTATGAACGTACTGTGATGTGCGAAGAAATGTCATCAATGGGATATGACAATATACATGCTTTGTATTAGATTCATTATTTATTTAATTATATATTCGATTTATACTCGCTTTGGGTGTGACTGATTAGATAAAAATAGTTATTATGAGTGTATTTTTGTATTTAAATATATTCTATTAAGGTATAAAATTTTCTTAATAACCTGTGTTAGCCTTGCAAATTTCTATTGACCACTTCATAAGAAAAAAATGAGTTTTCCGTGGGAATAAAAGATTTTCCTGTAATAAAAGTTATCCTAAGTTGTTGACCTATGTCTATAAAAAATAGTTCAATAGGTAGTACTTTTCGAGTGAAATCAAACAAAATTGTCGATAACTAATGCTTTGGAGTCTATGTTTTCTACACAATACATAAAATTAATTGATTTAAAAAAAATATTTCATGTACAGATTTTGCCTTGTTACTATTTCACAAGAAAGACAAAGATAAATAAAAAGAGATATCAAGCATACGGTCTTATCGAGAATTGATCTCTTCACAACAACATACTCGGTATATGTACACTACATAAAATTTATATGTGGGATGAATGTTTTGAATAGAAATAGTTAATCTGTGAATTGTAAATGAAAGGAAGAATGAGTGAAAGGGATAGAGTGTGTTCGGCCATGATTGATTTAGGTACAAGATGGTGGATAGTGGAAAAAGAGGGAACAAGCGAGCGAGTGCATGGGAAATAAATTAAATAAATGTATTAAGGAGATTCATAGTTTTATTGCTGGTATCCTCAATCCCACATATATTTATATTGTATATACATACATATAAATTTGAACAAATAATCCAATAAGATTCGCAATCTTATGTTTAGTTAGTTTATAAGTTGTTTAATACCGTATTTTACTTCTTAACGTCTCTTCGTAGCTCGCACTAGTTGTGGGGAGTTCAGAGCTCCATAATCCGCTGCGAAACCGCCGAGATGAATTTCATATTAATATTAATTTTGTACTTCCCCTCGCTTTAATACAAGTTTAAATGAAATTTAACAAATCTCCACAGTAGATATAGTTGAAAAAATTGTTTTTATTTACATTTTGATATGCATAATATTTTTTATTTCGTTTAATAAGCAATAGAATTAAATCATTCTCTCTTACGATAAATTCAATAGTGAAAATCATTGTAGATAAATATTACAGTTACAGTAAGTACTACCATTAAGCCTGGTGAATATATAAAAAATTGTTTTCTATTTTCACTTTCTAACAGTTTACAAAAAACGACTTTCCTTGCGAAATGTAAACTTATTTCTATGAAATAAGTCAGGAGTGTGGGCGTCGATCGAATGTTATGGTCCTTCTTTCTATAAGTAAGAGGAATTACTAATATAGATGAAGCTAAATTAACAAATTATATATTCGATTAAATGTACTACTATGTAGATGTAGATTTAGCGCGAGCAAAGCCGCGGGTTCCGCTAGTTATACATATAAACCTTCCTCTCGAATCTCTATCTATTACAAAAACAACATCAAAATCCGTTGCGTAGTTTTAAAGATCTAAGCATACATAGGGACAGATAGCGGGAAGAGACTTTGTTTTATACTATGTATTTGATACTAGCTTCTCACTCTCGCCTTCTCTTCATCGCTAGTGAAAAACAAAAATAATTCTATCCCACATTCAAGTATCTAAACTTCAACATCACTACGTAGTATAAATCAAAGTCGCTTTCTCTGTTCCTATATCCCTTTGTACGCTTAAATCTTTAAAACTACGCAACGGATTTTAATGCGGTTTTTTAATAGATAGAGTGATTCAAGAGGAAGGTTTATATGCATAACTAGCGTTTCCCGCGGCTTTGCCTGAATTAAATCTAGGAAAAAGCCCAAGCGAAGCGAGGGCGAATTGCTAGTTTATAATATTTGTAAGACAAGGTATTATGTATATATACATATATTGTGTGAGTTAATCCTATTAAATACATGGAGTTCTGAAAGATGTGGTAAAGTTAAATCTGGTGGTGTTTGTGTATATTTATATATTACCTTCTTTGTCGCACTTTAGCGCGAAGTTTGATCTTAGTAAACTCGTTTAAGAATTTGTTCAGTACTTGGTAAATACAAGGCTTGAGGAGATGTCTCGATAGAATAAAGGAATTTCAAAATATATATTTGCGCATCTATTTTGGATGATAAATAACTAAACAAAGAAAGTACGATTCATAATTTGGTGCCCTTACCATTTTATTTCTTTTTAAACAACTAGTGACTCACCCTCGCTTCGCTCGGTTTTGTCCCCCCCTTATTATAAGTTTTTTACAAACTTTAATTTTTTTTATTATAAAACAATCAATTTTATTTATATAGATATATAATGTGGAGTGTTAAGTAAAACATAAAAGTAAAATATTCATTAATTACAGTGACTAAATAAATCTACTCGTAAATTGAGCTTCACTCTTGCCGTGTTCCTCACGGTGTAGTTAGAAAAAGTAAACCTACTTTGCTTCAATTTCTACTACATAATACTCACTCATTCAACAATTTACAGGATCAATGCCAAACATTACAAATACAAGCTTTGGTTAGTTACACAAAAAATCGAAAAAAAAACTCGTTAAATTATCATAATTCCTACGACAAACGTCCTCAGAAGAGTGCTTAAATTACAGTAAATAGACGAGTGAAAGTATATTTGCTTATATACGATTTTAAAGAAATTTGGAAAGGAGATAACTTATAACGTGAAAAAATGCATATTTTTTTTAAATAGCCTCCACGTGACCGAAGAAATTGGAATACTCGTAAATATGTACAATTTTTAAAGAATTTTAAACGTCCATTAAAAAGCTCTATACAATTTAAAACGTAGGATTTTCATCAACGGCTGAGTGAGAAGAAAACTAAATTTTCACCGAGAATATTTAAAAATTCTTTACATTTTACTGGACACGAGTACATTAAAATAAGCGCAATAAGAGCAGTGACAAGCAAGAATGTGAAGACTATATCTTTTTTACGCTATGGATGCTGTATCTCGTGTAAGTAGTAGCAGTAGTCTAGTAATAAAATATGAGCTTAAAGATAAAAATGGTAAATTCATCTCGAACTGTCAACGCTCAAATTATATTTCCATTTTTACACTCTTTGTGATTTTGTTGTTTATTTGTATACTTTTAATTTTTTTTACATAGAAACGTTTTTCTTTAATTTTCTTTGTTACTTACTTTTTTCGTTATTAAAATGATTATCAAGTGCAAAATTCTCAATATGTTTCATAAAAATCGATTTAGCTCTAATAGACAGACTGACAAGGTTCATATTCATTACATACATACATGGTATTATTGTGGAACCTGTTTACTCATTTTTTAAAACCTTAATTATATTTTTATGTTTCTAATAATATTATTCGTACAACAGAAATTATTGGAGTTTTAGTAAGGAACCCTAATTTTTTTGAAGATATAATATAGCCTACGTCACGTGGAGATAGTGTAGCTTCCCTATCAGTAAAAGAATTTTTCTAAATAAAATAAATAAGTTAGTTAGCAGTAAACAAATTGTCCTCAAAATCAACTTATATTTCAAAAACTGATAACAGAAAAATGGCTTTTACGATTCCTAATATTCAAAATATAGAGTGATTCAATAAAAACACTTTCGCACGGGGAATACCCGCGGGAAATCATAGACTACTATTTATTTACGCAGAACTCCCATTAAAATACATGCGTTTGCAATAAATATTGACCCTTTGGTTTTTTCACGTGGTTATTAAATTATCATTTCTTAGAACTTTGGTTAAAACTTTCTTTGGCAAAATAGAATCCATAAATGGTTTGACCTTTGAGATGGAAACTAGTGATTGAGCTAACGCTAATAGAAAACTTCTTTACTGAAGAATGCGCTAATGAAAAATTAAATTACATACGAGTATCTATATAATGAAATTGTAACTGAGTCGAATATTATCATTAAATAATTTTTAATACTTTCTTAGGTTTACGCGAATATTAGACATTACAAATGAAAGTATCCTTTCGGATTTTGCCGCTGATTTATTTTGATTTTTGGTCCTCGAAGGGAAAGTGACTGGTGATGATGATGGTCTCTCCCGTGACCATTGCTGTAAAGCATTCGAAACGTTGTAAACCAAAAATCAAAATAAATCCAAGACGAAATCCGAAAACAACGTTTTATTTATAAATATTTTATCTTGAATCTTCTTGAAATTGTCATTATTTTTGATATAGAGGCAGAATCTATAGTTTAAAGAATGTTTGTTTGTCTATCTGGAAACGCATCACGAGAAAATCATTGGATTTTGATGAAATTTGGTATGATGATAGCTTATATAGCTTATTATTCGGGTCAACATTTAGTACGGGTACTTTTTACTGCGGGAAAATGTTTCATTTCTAAGAAATTTATATATACGTTTAATCAATTATATATTAACTAGCGACTCGCCCTCGCTTCGCTCGGGCTCTTACCTAGGTTTAGCACAGGCAAAGCCACGAGATCTGCTAGTTATTCATATAAACCGTCCTCTCGAATCACTCTATCTATTAAAAAAACCGCATCAAAATCCGTTGCGTAGTTTTAAAGATTTAAGCATACATAGGGATATAGGGACAGAGAAAGCGACTTTGTTTTATACTATGTAGTGATTAATTATATATTTAAATATATATTTGTTTAAACGTATTCCGAGCGGATCAAGGGTGAAGCGCTAGTGATATACATTTTGTATGACCCAAAATATGTTTTTTTCGTAGATTGTCAACTTGTCTAAAGGGAGTCGATGTATATTCAATTTACCTTTTGAAACCATAAATCTTTACAAGGTGAATATTTTAAGGGATGGGGATAGCGAATTTCCCAATTTGACTAAACGATGTTTACCACTACTGAAATATTACGGGTATTTTTTTGAAAAACGATCTGATTTTCTGTTTAAGTAATTATTAATATAAAAATTTAAATCGGCCTACTATAAAGCCTCATACCTATGTATCCACATATTATAATTACACGTCGAAATATACCTGTGGAAGAACCCAAGCGAAGCCAGGTCGAGTCGACAAGTGATTATACCGTATACAATATACATAATATATCCTTATATCCTTAAACTAGCATTTCCCGCGGCTTCGCACGCGTTCTGAAAACGGAACCTTTCTGAGTCGCGCGGTATGGTACCTCGCAGAACTAACACCCGCCCTTCCCGTTTTTGCACCATTTTTCATTGATGCTCCGCTCCTACTGGTCATAGCGTGATGTAATATAACCTATAGCCTTCCTTGATAAATGGACTATCCAACACAAAAAGAGTTTTTCAATTCGTACCAGTAGTTTCTGAGATTAGCGCGTTCAACCAAACAAACAATCTCTTCAGCTTTATAATATTATTTATTTATTTATTTATTTATTTATTTATTTAATTATTAGTATAGATTCTGAAGCTATCAAGACTAATGACACCCATCGCCTTTCTTTTGACGCAGAGGGGTGAAAATCACGGGCAAGTTTCTACGACGGGCGGTTATTTGTTGATGTACACTATACAATACACGTGTAAACAGATTTAACATTAAATATAGCTTATCTATAAAGGAATTGCTGAGATTCGTCTCAATTCTGTAGTCGTAAAGGCAAATGTCACTTTGAAAAGGGTCAGATCTAGCGATGATTAGTCTTCCTACCTGTATCCGTCAATATTACGTGACATTAATATTTATTATAGACTAAGGACTTACCGTCGCTCCGCTCGGGTTCCGATACTTTTTAATAAGTTAGTATAGCTTTCTCAGAAATTAGATATTTTCCCGTGTGGTAAATAAATCATAAAGCGTAGAAATTTAATCAAAATTTGCCAGTCTATTTGTATGGGACAGACAAAAATTCTAAAAACTATGGGTTTGGTCTGTGTATCATTTAATAATGTAAATTTAAATATTTTTTTTCAAAAAAATATTTAATAATTGACAAAGTTACAATTTTATTTATAGATAAATAGGAGTCGCAATTGAAGATTATGAAAAATTAATAATTGAAAAAAAAATCTTGATTATTGCACACTTTGATTTATGTAAATAATAATGTAATTAAATTAAAACTGTTTTTCATGTAACAAACAAGAAAATAAGGTAAAGAGAAAAAAAGTCACGAAAGATGAATGAATGAACACCTTTTACATACTATTTTTATAAAATACAATAACAAAATCTTATTAAAAATCACCTAAAAACTATATTTTGTATACAATTTGTGGAATACTGACATAGTAATAGCAGAATATATCGATTGTATTGTCGTAAAGGCAAATTTTTCTCACATCACGTACTGACAGGGGTCGGATCACGACGATTTGTTGCTTCAACCTGCCATGTAGTCAATACGTATAGCTAATTTATGACATTTATCCGAGCTTTTCCGTGTAAATTTTCAACGCAAAACCCGAAAATAAACTGTATATCATTATTCTGTAAATTGAGTTTGTTAATGTTAAAATATCGGAAAAAAAATCTTTATAACATATATGAATGAAGTAAATAAAAAATACACATACTAACTTTTGATTTAAGAAGTGTGGTTATTAAAGCTTTGGATAACTTGAGACTACTAGATGATTTAACGACAGAGGTAGTCCAGTAGTGTCGTTAGGTAACCGAGTGATACGGGTTCGAATCCGGGTCACGCACCCCTGCTATTTTCAAGTGCGAATCATTTCTAACCTGATTACCACTTGTCTTAAGTGAGGAAACCTGCATGTCTAAGAAAACCTTGCCAATTTTTGAATGACTTGTAAAGTAGTAAAGTAGTGGGTGGATTGAATACAATAATAATAATTAGTTGATTACTTTCTAAAAAATAAAAAGATATCATTTCAATATAAAATTAAGTTAATAAGGGATTTATTCCTTATAGCCCTAAATCCTAAATAATTTCCTCTTTTTCGCCATCACACGCTTTCAACACACCTCAAAGCGTACAGTGGCTCTCGCTCAGATTCACTCCCTCACAATTTCGAGCACAATTACCTTCTAATGTAATAAATGTAAATAGTACGATCGTTTGTATAAATACGGCTTCTAAATTGCCGCGTAGCAAAACATTTCCTTATCGTAATCGCCTACGCAATAGCCCTTCTGCCTTACCTGAACTTTGAACTAAATTAATCCACTTTTTAGTACAGATTTTCTTAAATAAACCTAAGCTTATAAAAAATGAACCTTATTTTTCTGTGATAAAGCTCAAAATCATTTACGCGTAGGCTAGTTGTTGATAAAATTTAAAATGGCTTCCTGTTTTCCACGTAACGTTCTTTATCTATTCAATGAGTTCCAGTTAAATTATTGTTTCATTGTTATTTATTTACCTTAAAGTATTTTTTCAGTTTAAATTCCAGTTGATTTAATGTACTTTATCATCATCATCATCAGCCCTTTTTTAACGTCCCACTGCTGGGCACGAGCCTTCCTCAGTACGAGGGGGATCAGGCCATAGTCCACCGCGCTGGTCTAGTACGTGTTGGCGGACTTCACATGTCTTTCGATAAACTTGCTAGGTTTTCTCAGACACGCAGGTTTCCTCATGATGTTTTCCTTCACCGTAAGATAAGTGGTAATCATGATAGTAATGAATCGCACATGAAAATATCAGATGTGCGAGACCCGGATTCGAATCCGCGTCACTCGGTTATCCAAGTGAGCGCGTTACCGCTGGGCTACTACTACTTTATCATACAAGTATTTAATTCTTAGATTTGTTTTTGTTTATTCAAACTAATGAAAAGTTAATTCTACATGGCATTTATGTACCAAACCAAGATATACACTAGGAGGATAATACTCCTAGTACTTTTCTAATAGCGGAGTTTGGTTATGGGAGTAACCCCATGGTTGTTGTGGTGTCTTTCGATAGAGAAATCATGGTTGAATGTGTAAGGGATGCTGCGATGCTGCATTATAACGGGGTAGGTTTTGTTATCTCTGAGTGGGTAGTACGTATATACAGTATACTAAATTTTCTAATGTAGAGTCCACCGTAACCTGTATGTATGCAGGTGATATGCTTTTTGCAATGAAAAAACAATTTGAAAAATTAAAAAAACAATGGTTTGCTACTTGAGCCTTTACTGCTTATTAATCTATAATCCAGTAATATTATAAAGCGGAAGAGTTTGTTTGTTTGTTTGGTTGAACGCGCTAATCTCAAGAACTACTGGTCCGAATTAAAAAATTCTTTTTGTGCTGGAAAATTCGTTCATTGAGGAAGTATATAGACTATATTACCGCATCTTTCTCTTGAACCAAATCTTTCTCATATTCGTGCAAGTACCTAAATTTTCAGTAAATTCAACCTTGTTTATCGTTTTTACCCCATTTTAGGGTTAATTTAGGGTTGCCCGTTCCTGGCATATTTTATAGCTCAATTTGTACTTGTTCAAATTACAGCTTTGAATTTGTTATGGGTATTTCATACGTGATATAAAATACTTATAGCACCACAATGCACCATTTATATTTTAATTTAGTATGGACCTGTTAATTTGGCCTGAATGTTAAAATAATATGACTGAAACTTTAAATTGCATCAGATAAAGGCTTGCTAATACATATATTTACATAAATGTATGTTTGAATAGCTTCCCATTGGCTTTTTTATTTGATAGCCGCAAAATGTGGGTTTGCCACTGTGAGAAGTCATACCGAGAGCTAAACTTCAAATACTTTTGTTTACTAAGTAACTTAATTTCATGTTCTGTTATTATTCTAAATGAACAATGATACATTTGTCTTTCGTTAGTCTCGCAAAATATCCAAAACGGCTGGAACGATTAGAATAATTCTTGTGAATGTGTGACAGGTGTGGTTTGAATATAAAGAATAGGGAAATCCCCAGAAGAGCGAGTAAATCGATCATTCTAGACTGTTTATGTTGTATAGGTATTATTACCCGTTAAAATATACCTAGCGATAAACCTGAGCAAACCCAAGGCAAGTCACCAGTGTTTAAATTACCCTACTCAATAAATCATAAAAGAAATACCTAAAAAAATGTCCCAGAACCATAGTGTAAACTGTAAAGATTCATATTCATGCACTAACTTAGTACGTATTTATGCACTAGTGGAACCCGCGGCTTCGCTTAATCTAGGGACGAACCCGAGCAAAGTGAGGGTGAGTCGCTTGTTTAAGATAAATATTTCCATCATACATTTCATATGTGTAACTCTATGGTAGAGGAGACGTGGAAGATCGACCTTCACCGATCTGATAACCAGATGAGACATATTTTTTATCGAATATAATTTATAAACAAATATGCCTATAATTACTTGCCTATCTGAAAGTGCTCATGGCTATTTTTAGCTAGGCAACAGTGCTTTAAGTATGATTTTTTGCAGGCAATTCTATATGACTGATTTTGTAATAAAATGATCTAAAATTTGATATAACTTTCGATAAGTTAGCAGAACGATGGAGTCACCTATATTGACTTACCTGTTCACATCGGCTTGCCAGGTAGCTATACACAAAAATGAGTAGGAAGCCTACTGAGGCATATTCTGTGTGTTAAAAACTAACAGTGAAATAAAATTCATTTGGTTATCAAAAGAATGAAAGTGATGAAAAAAAAATCGATTAAAGTTAATTTAATTAAAAATAGCCATGAGCACTTTCAGATAGGCAAGTCATTATAGGCATATTTGTTTATGAATTATATTTGATAAAAAATATGTCTCATCTGGTTATCAGATCGGTGAAGGTCGATCTTCCACCGGCTCTTAGACCAAGCGGTTTTGGCAGCGCACGCCAGAATAGCTCGCAGATGGTTTTTTACTACTTACTTGACACTTATCGTCTTATTTTGGACAATTCACACAATATCTTTAGAAATTGTAGCCTATGTGTTATTATGATGTATAAGCTATATTATTGTAAAGTTTTATTAAAATCCATATAGTAGTTTTTACGCGAACGAGTAACAAACATCCTACTTACAAACTTTCGCGTTTATAATATAAAGTAATAATCTAATAATACTTTTGATTTTTAGTAGCAATATCTATACATTATCTATATTTTGATTGATATGTTCTCGCTATTTTTCTCCACACCTTACAATTTTACTAAGAACTCTACTCGCAATTTATTCTCTTTTCGTAAAATTTCATATTAAGCTGTCTTTGGCAAATGTGATTTGGGTATTCATGATGCTCTCTCGGTAAAATTTCGTTCAATATACTTACTTATATGAGGTGCCTTTTATTTGCACAGAAATAGAGTTATTACGTTGAAAGTGGTTTTGGCGAATCTTTTCAGGATGTTTGGAAAAAATGTTATTGAAGCTGACAATGTAAAAGTGGCTTTACATAAAATTTGTAATTTATGTATTGTTTTAGACTTACACGTATCTGTTTCTATGTTATAAATACATTTAAACTTGACTTACAATAATATTTAAAAATGACTAGATGAGAAGTTTTGAATTTACATTTTTTTACTCATGTAATATTAGGATTTTTGAGTTCTTTTACTTTTTAATTATGACATTTTTGTCACTTATATAAATTCATGCTCTAAACAACTCTGACTTTGTTTCTGTAAATATCCTATTTCAGGCAAGCAACGTGTGTTATTATAAAGGTCGCAGGTTCGATAACCAAAGAAATTGTGTTATAGCGACAATGTATACATTATATATGAATAAATGTATTTACCAGTGTATATTTTTAGTTGTATGTATGTAGGTAGGTATTATAAGGATTATGGAATAAAACAAAATTTGTCAAAGATGAATTTTATTCTAATTAAATTTAAGTGGAAACATGAATTATTATAACACGAATCTAAAGAAGGAAACACTATTATAACCTTAATTACCAAATACTTATATAAAATAACAAATGTCTTTCTTGTTGTCGTTCAAATGATTACAAAGAAAACTATAAACAAAAAATTCGTTAAATTAACGTGTACACCATAAGATGGTACAATATTGGTAAACAATTACATTATTAATGCAAAATATATTCAACAATATATTTGTGCCAAAAAATAGTGTGACCAGAACAAAAAATAAACAAAAATTATAAAAAAATACGTCCACAATTGCGTATTATTTTTTTCTAGTCACATTTTACAATGACATGTCAGTGCCAAATTTACCTACGTCAAAACGTTTAACAATCACGAATAACTATAATCAAAAATTACAATTTAATTTACTCCTCAATATTTTCAGAAGGCACATGAAAATTCCTTACAAATAAATGAAAACGAGAGCGAGGCGTCAAAACGTCATGTAAAAAGCGGAACAGATAAAAAAATGTTTATAAAATGAGGCTGTATATGTCAAAAAAAGTTTGTATTTTGCGACAAAAATCGCAATGTCCGAAAACCGGTCAGTCACCGTTGCAATCGTTATTCGCCTTCATACATATAACATAATGTATATGAACAATCCTATTCTATATAAAAATACAACAATATTCACTTGGGAAGCTAATTTGACTGTTTACAAAAGTCAAATGAGCTTCGCTTAACGTGATATGCCACAGATTATAAATATTTTACACGCTACCCTTTTTATTCAACCAGTGTTGAAAATACCGATGCCACTAAGATCTTAATTTTTGGGATTAAAAAAATCGCACATTACGTTTCTGTCACATGTCAGATGAACCATTCTCGCATCTGACAAAGTTTATGTAATCCCAAAATATATTAAGTTTATTTGGTTTATTTGTAGGCATCGGTATTATATTATTATCGCTTAATTTTCATTTCTATAAGCATTCCCCAAGCTTACTTATAAGATTTGATCCCAAAACTGACATATATGTATAATTTTATATTGGGGTAAAGTTGTCTTACACGAAAAACAAATCTAATCACTCTAACATCAAGCATATTATATACAGTACACAGCAACAGTGCAATGTGGAGTACATGAAAAAATGTAAATTTAACAAAAAATAAAAAAAATATGGCAAACATTGAATATAGGCATTACTTCAAAAAAAACCAAAAAAAAAACAAATTTCTGACATTTAAGTAAAAAATTAATAAAAAAAACATTATTTTTAATTTACTCCAAACAAAACAATTGAATCTGTTTATTAAAAGTTACAAATACATATATCATAGAACGCACACTACAGCTACACTACAAGTAAGAAAAATATATAATTTCCCATAGAATTAATTTATGAAAGCTCGTGAAAATATTTTTAGAGTTACAAGAGTTGTCTTTTATAGTTTAATACTTCCTAAAACCTAAAAAAATAACGATGTAATCCAACGAAAGTGAGATGTAAATTTTCGATATAAAACATCAAAAAAACAATCCTAATTTGAAAAATAGGCCAAATATCTTATTCCTAAGAAACACGCAAACTTATGAATTATGAAATCAAACAAAAACTTATATGTCTTTAAAATCTGCTGCTTCGATCTGATAACCGACGCTAATTGGTTAAATTAACCTTGTCTTTGGAAATCGGTTATTAAGTGTTGAAGGAAACTTAAGGTGTCTTTTAAGAAATCGAATGCGAAATGAGTGTACATAGACAAGATTACGGGTAGAATAAAAACAAATACAATAAAAGATTTTTTTTTTAAATTTGCTAAATTTAATGTATTTAAAGTACAAAACTTTCGAGAATACCTTACTATATCTACTCGAATCTATGGAAGCCAAAACGTAGCGGACTAAGACCGCATATTGAAAATGCCACATTTAACATTTAACTTTAAACTATGCATTTGTATACGCGTACTTAACGGAGATAGCTTTTCTATAAAATACGTGGTCCTATATTGTGATTTCAATACGAAAATACTGCAGTGGTCCGAATTTCATTCATCTAGAGGTATTAGTTAGGTTATTAACTCGGATAACCGAAATTTTGATTTTTAATTAAATAATTGATTAAATAGCTATAATATTATTATTATTATTTTGATTTCTCGATATTAAAACAATATTACATTATACTTTCTTAGGTTTACGCGAATATCTGACATTATAAATGGAACTATCTTTTCGGATTTTGTAGCGGATTTATTTGGATTTTTTGTTCCAGACGTTTCGAATGCTTTACAGCAATCATGGTCACGGAAGAGACGGTCTCTCCAAATAAATCCGCGACAAAATCCGAAAAGGTAGTTTCATTTATAATATTACATTACTATTATTACCAAAAAAATATCAATACACAATTAACCGAATTAACAACCGAACTATTAAATCTAGTTCATTTTTATTAGGTTACATCTAACTTAAATCAGCCATAATTTTATTTAAGGCATTAATTCTTATTTTCTTAATTTTGTGATAATTACATTTAAAAAATTCAAAATGGCCGAATGGGTTGAATTTCAGTAGAAGAGCTATCCCATTTCGATAGTATTAAATGATTTTGTTACATTACGTACAGACCCTGCCTCGTTCAAGCGATATTTCTATACGTATGATAAATAATAGTGATACTTTACAAAATTAGGCCTAGATCGTGTCAATTGTAAGAAATACGATTTTCTGTACATTTTCCATTCATTAACATGAAATTCCGTTCTAAGGAAATGTTTTAACTCGTTAAATTTTCAAAGAGTGTGGATTGCGATTGTCAATTTTGATTGATGTTATTGGTGTGATTGATCAATTATTTTACACAATTGACGACATTAAGACGATATTGATGATGATGATTGATGTAAATATTAACAATCGTAATTGACTGTCTTGATAATCTTAGTTGATCTTCTGTTTATTGTTCTTATATGGATTCTTAGTAAGTTAGTAGATATGCTTTATTTTTAAAGATGAATCATCCAAAAATTCATACAAATCCGACAGTCTATATACGACTGACACAACTAAGCCCAACATTTACACTACCCTACAAGCTTTAAAAACACCCTATAAAGATAGGAACTGAAAGGTAAATAAAATTCTAAATCGCTAATCGAAGTACCTACAACAATTTGAAAACAAAAAGATGTTTCAGACGTGCAATGATTGCATATAAAATAACCTTCACTTACACTAACTTACTGTTTAGTTACAAAACTTACCTTAGCTGCAGCTAAGTCGTTTCACACGAACTGATCGCCTCGAATGATTCGCATTACCATCTAATTTCCATATAAGCTCTGAGATATCATATAAAACTGAGAGCTACAACATTAGATTATTAATTTCGTAACACCGTTTACACAAAATTTGATTAAACGTGTCGTTTAGTCCTAAATTCACTCGGAAATGCGTAATATGTTTGCGAGGCGCATCTGCAATGGTGTCAGAACGTGTGACTATGAACTTTCCGGCTCATCCCAGTCGATGCTTGCCCATTGTGGAAGCTCCGTCTCGTATTCCCAGCCGGGGCCCTACAAAGACAATCGAATAAAGTTAATACTTTCTTAGGTTTACGCGAATATTTGACCTATAAATAAAACAGTTTTTTCGGATTTTGTTTTTTTATTATGGTTTTTGGTTCCCAACGTTTCGAACACTTTACAGCAATCATGGTCACGGGAGAGACTAAGGTGTTAGATGTCTCAGGGGGTTATATACTTGTTACAGACAATTAAATTGTGGGTAGGCAATGAAGGCAAGACCAGGATTATTTTTCTTGCGTCCAACTTGATCGTAATTAGAAGATTATATAAGAAGTTTATTAACGAAGAAAAGGGAAGTTTATTAACGAAGAAAAATAATAGCAAACAATATATATTCGATATTTTGTTTGCTATTATTTTTTAACAGGCGTTTTTTTCTCTCAATCTTATTATTCTCTACTTTATTCTAGGTACGCACGTCATGCGTATTATTTTTAACATATTATCAATTGTCTTACGGTAAAAAAACATCGTGATGAAACCTGTACGTCTGAGAGAGCTTGGCAAGTTATTCAACTCGCACTTTACCAACAGTGGGATGTAAAAACCCCCACTAGATTTAAATAAGAAAATAACATCGTTTACAAGATTTAAATAAGAAGTAAAAGATACCATCACAAGCCAAGTAAATAAATGTTCTAAGATACAAATACGCGGAGTAAAAACCTTAGGGAGTTCTTCGTTACGATTCACTTCAAGTTTGTGGACTTTACATGTCTTTCGAAAACTTTCTAAATTTTCTCAGACATGCATGTTTCTTCACGATGTTTTCCTTCATCGTGGAACAAGTGGTAATTATGTTGCAACTGATTCACACATGAAAATTTCTGTCCCGGGATTTGAACCCGTGTCATTCGTGCGTATAATTAAATCAAAATGTTTCACTGTGATTATTTCATTCGTGCTATATTATTAAACTATACTCTAAATAAAATTAAATTTGGAATAACCAATCAAAAATTAAATATTCTTAACAAAATATTTTTACAAAATAAATTTAATTCTATCATTTTGTTTTTTTACACATTTTAGTATAATTTTTGTATCAGGTGGACTTATCCCTAGAAGAGATCTCTTCCAGCTAACCTTTGTTCGTTAGAAATAAAATTAATAAGCGGGTATTATATTTTTTGTTATTTAAGTAAACAAAAGATAAAGATGGAAATAAAGAAAGAAAGAGAGAAAGAAAGATAAACTTAAAATTAATAAGCAGGTTTATTATTTTTTGTTTTTTAAGTAAAGAAAAGAAAGATAACCTTATAATTAATAAGCAGGTATAATATTTTTGTTATTTAAGTAAAGAAAGAAAGAAAGAAATAACCTTATATTTCCACGCGTGCAGATACATAACGAGGTCGCGCGGTCGCGGGTCGCGGTAGCGCACGCGACACTCGTAGCAGTGCGGGTCGGCGGTCAGCGCGTCGGTTGTCGCGACTCCAGACGACGCGGCGACGGTTGTCGCGACTCCAGACGACATGGCGACGGTTGCCGCGACAGAGGTTCCCGGCGGTCGCGCGTGCGGCGCGCAACCAGTCTGGGTTGCGACTGTCACTTTGTCTGACTGTGGGGTTGATATGATTTTTAGTAGAGGTGGGCGCAACGGCTATATGTTGATAACGAGTTATAACTGTAGAGGTGGGCGCAACGGCTATTATATTGATATAGAGTTATAACAATAAGCTATTTTAAAAACGCATATTATTTTTTACGCTATAATATATTTTTACCTTATATTTGTTGTGGTCATATTATATGAAATAAATAACAGGCCATTTGTTTATTTGTAAATAGCAGGTTATTTTTCAGCTATCTAGTATTTTAGTAAATAAATATTATGTGTAATCGGTGGTGTAGTGGCTAGCATGTACGGTCATACATAGAGAGGTTCATAGAGGGTTAGAGTCCTGGGTCGGATCAAGTTAGTTATTGAGTCTTTCTGTTTAGTAAGCCTCAGTAACCAGCCGGAGTTGGGAAGTTGGCGGTGTTTCACCCCCGTGTTTCCGAGAGCATGTTAAGCCGTCAGTCCTGCGCCTTAGCTCTCACTGGTCGTGTCAAACAGTCGTCCCACCGGAGTATGAGAGTGATAGGAGAGAGAGTGCACTTGTGTCTGCGCACACACTCGTGCACTATAATATCTCCTGCGTAGTTGGCCAGTCTTAATGAGATTGGTCGCCGGAATCGGTCGGAGAACATTATTATGAGTAATCATATAAATATTTACATTTTTCTATATTTTAGCATTAATAATTTATATACAGATATAGAATACACTTTTGCAACTTTGTTTAATTAAAATGTATAATTTATACCAATAATACTGATATTTAAAAGTTTACAAATCAATAGAAATAAATAAAATTGAAGTACATATAGTATATGATTTATGAATTCACCCGCGCGGAAGTAAATCTCGAGCAAAGAAGGGTAAATCACTAGTGATACAGAAGTTGTTCTATAATAAAATAATATTTGATAAATTGGTTATTTGGACAAATAAGTGAGACAACGATCAATCATACCTTAGCATCGTTAGAGTCTTCATTGACCATGGGCGAGGGCGGCGCGGGGGAACGTACCTCCATGGGGGCTTCTTCACCGCTTGAAGGGCTCGCTAGTGTTGCTATAATGGACATAAACCATTCAATTATGTGTATTTTGGACGACACATTTGGTGCAGTTGGTAGTGGCCCTACTTTCTTGCGCAAGAGGTCGCGGGTTCGGTCCGCCAACACGCACTAGGCCAGCACGATGAACTACGACCTGATCCCCCTCGTTATGAGGGAGGCCCGTGCCCAGCAGTGGGACGTTAAAAAAAGGGGCTCATGATGTTGATAAGCTTCTTTAGCCCGTGAGTCACACATAACCTGTATATAACACGATTGACGACACGATGGCGTTTGTAGTGACCCTACTTGCTGCGCCAGCGGTCGCGGGTTCGAGTCCCGCTGGGGGCATGCATTTGTTGAGCACGAATGTTTGTACTCCAGTCATGGGTGTTTATATTAATATTATGTATTTATTTAAAGATATATATGTAGTATATCAACTATCTGGTATCCGTAACACAAGCTTCGTAGCTTACCGCGGAACTAGATAGCGCTGCGAATGTCCCAACATATTTATTTATGGCATGGAAGAAGTCAGAGTAAGTTGTTAGTAGCAAGCAAGGAAGATGTCCTGGCTCTGGAACATCCGGAAATGGACTGGGATAAATAAAGTTGAAGATCTGTTCAGGCTAACCCTGAACAAAGAAGAATTTAGGAGGATGATTGCCGACCTTCAGTAATGGAGAGGCACTTAAAGAAAAAAAAAAGAAGAAGTATAGTATAGTATAATTCGCGTCATGTAAAAAGAACGCTGGCTGTCAAGTTGCGCAGAGGCGATTTATCGGCCAATTTGGTGGTAAGACGCGGGGCGCGGGGGGAGAGGAACGCGCCGCATGCTTTCCGGCTCGCTATTGGTTTGTCAGTTCAAAATACCATCGTGCACATAAAAGTTATTAATTACGAAATGGTTTTATATAAAAAATAGAGATAAATATTTTTGACGTATATTGTTTTATGAGGAGAGAGTCTGATAATAATGCAGTTAAAATATATATTAACCGAATTAATTTATTTTTTTGTAATTACATTAAACATTCTACATTGAATCTAACATATTTTATGAATTAATAGAATTCTATTTAATAACGTTCTATCTAATATATTTTTCAATGTATCTAACAATGACCAATATACGTCGCGAGCGAAAGGCTAGTTCAAAAATAAAAGAATAGGCTTAGAAATCTTGTGTGCGAATGTACCCATGCGCAAACACCCCCCCCACCACTTTCCTCCAGCGTTCTTTTTACGTGACGCGAACTGTACTCACGTGTGACGGCGGTAGCGGGCGTGAGTCCGGGCGCGGGCGACTCTAGCCGCGGCGAGGACTCGCGCGACGCCGGGCTTGTGTCGCACTCGTCTTCACCCACTAGGTACAACAATATAGTAAAAACAAAAATAATCAAACAAGAGTAGTTATTACATATTATAAACATACAATATAATATATAATAGTCACTACATATTATAAAACAAAGTCCTCCGCCGCGTCTGTCTGTCTATTCGCGATAAACTCAAAAACTACTGCACCGATTTTCATGCTGGTACAACAATATAATAGATACAAAAAAAAATTAACAACAATAGCCAATATCACTACATAGTATAAAACAAAGTCGCTTTTTCTGTCCCTACATCCCTATGTATGCTTAAATCTTTAAAACTACGCAACGGATTTCGATGCGGTTTTTTAATAGATAGAGTGATTCAAGAGTAAGGTTTATATGTTAAATACATGCATAATATAGTAGAGAAACACTGATAATTTTAGAGGTTTCTAATGTGATGTTGTAAATAAACTCATTTTTTGCGCTTACATTGCGATCAAAATAATGTACTACAGTATTGTACACCTTAAAAAGTTCTACAAAAATGTCCGCGATGGCATGTCTATCTCTTGCGGATAACTCACAATAACTATTATTTCGCTTCGCTTAGGCTCTTAGGCCCTAGATTTAGCGCGAGCGAAGCTGCGGGTTCCATTAGTATATTATATAACAAAGTCATCCGCCACGTCTGTCTGTCTGTTCGCGATAAACTCAAAAATTACCGCACTGATTATCATGCTATTTACATTAATGGATAGAGTGGTTCTCGAGGTAGGTTTTAGTATATAATTCGTCAAGTTTTTGTATATCTAGGGACAAAATCGAGCGAAGTGAGGGTGAATCGCTAGTTTTAAATATAATTATAACATTTTCGTAATATTTAGACCAATTTACCGTCCCACTGATGGGACTCACACAAAAAGAAGGAAATCAAGCTATATATCTGGCTATGTATCTGGTAGGTAGCTACCACATAGCGCTAGTCAAATCCTGTTGGGCTAAACATATCTTTTGGGAATTTTCTAGGTATTCTCATGTTTTTATTGTGATTAAGCTGATCTTTTCGTGGGTAAGCAATATTTTCAAAAATGGCAACAAAATATATTACAACATTCGCTAATTTCAATTTACACTTTTTTATAATTTCTATACATTTTATAATCGATCATTATTACATTTAATTATCTTTTATTATAATAATTATATAAAAGCTACTAGTCTCTCTGGCGATTACGATCGCTGTAAAGAATTCAAAACGTCGGAAACCAAAAATTCAACAAAAGTCAAGTAAATTTCATTACCTTTATCATCTGAGACAGGTTTGGAGAAAAGTAGATCATCATCAGCCGCGTCTACTCCGAGCCAATTTTCAGCATTGTGTATAGCGATTAGATCCCTTACAAGCTCTTCGTCTGACTTTCCACCTGTGTCTCCTCCTTTTCCGCGTAACGGCCCAAATACTGGATGATTGTATAGTGGATCATTTACCACTGGGTAACCTGTGAAATAATATTGATTGAATATTTTTTCTTATAGTTTTTCTTATTATAGTTTATCAAATACAAAAAGATTTATCAAAATCGGTACGTTATTTGGCAAAGCCTTTTTTTTGGAATTCGGCTAAAAATAATCTATACTAATATTATAAAGCTGCAGAGTTTGTTTGTTTGGTCGTTTGTTTGTTTGGTCGTTTGTTTGTTTGGTTGAACGCCCTAATCTCAGAAACTACTAGTCCGAATTAAAAATTCTTTTAGTGTTGGATAGTCCGATAAGAAGGAAGGCTATAGGCTATGTTACGTTAGGTCTGCGAGGTATCATACCGTGCGACTCAGAAAGAATTTGGTTTCCGGTCATTAGAAGCGTGCGAAGGCGCGGGAAATGCTAGTTATATATAAAGCCGCTCTTAAAGCGGTTATATAGCGTACTACTAATATTAAAATTCGTTTATGAATTCGGACTCGTACGTATAAAGTTATTAAGATAAATTTTATTTCCATTAAGTTAAGTCAATATTGCTTTAAAATCTAAAACCAGCATATTTTAAAAACAAATATTCAAATTCCTACTAATATTATAAATGTAAAAGTGACTGATTTTGATGAATTTTTATATATAGATAAAGAGAACTTTAGAAAAGGATATTTTGATTGCGAAAATTTAACTTCAGGGAGGTGAAACCAAAATGTTATGCTTTAGCTTAAAGAGTCGTTAATTAGACATTAAAATTAATTATATTCCATACCATTCTGTCAATATGAATGAATGACATTCATATATCAATATATTATGACCACAGATAAAACAAATATTACAGTGCAATCTAATATTATGTGCCTAAATTTGTTTAAAAGGAAGAAAATCAAAAATATATGTACAAAACAATTGTATAATTAATTAATACTAAATATTATAAAGCATATTTTATACTAAAAATCAAGAAAAACAAGGGCTAAGCCACTAATTATATTAAACAACTGAGTTAAAAATTATGAATAAACCTCCTACCTAGGTATTGTAGGTGCACTCTAATTTGATGCATTCTCCCGGTCTTAGGTTTGCAAAGAACAACACTAGTGTTTGCTTTAGCATTGAATCCCAGACGTTTGAACACCGTCGAGCAATCTTTGCCTTTAGGAGATACTTTGCAAACACCTATCTTGTAGCTTACGACTTCAATTGGCTCTTGACACTCGATTTCCTCACTGAATAATGAGAAAGTTTGCTTTAGAAGATTGATAGACATGTGTGTTGAAGGTAAAAATCTATACATATAAACTTTAAATTGTCCGTCTGTGAGTAAAAAATAACGATTATTTATAGAAAGCAGTAATAAACCAACATTTTTTATAAATTTAGTGCTCGAGATTTATGTAAATATCAATAATGCATACAATAGTCGAATTTATGTTTTTAAACTGCTTGAGATTGCTACATTTCATTCATTCGGACTTTACGACTTTAAATCAATTACTATGTCATTTTCGCTAAAGACAAACTGTCTTTAGCGAAAATCTTTATAGTAGAGGAGACCGTGGAAGATCAACCTTCACCGATCTGATAACCAGATGAGACATATTTTTTATCGAATATAATTTATAAACAAATATGCCTATAATTACTTGCCTATCTGAAAGTGTTCATGGCTATTTTTTGCTGGGCAACAGTGCTTTAAGTATGATTTTTTGCAGGCAAGTCTATATGACTGATTTTGTAATAAAATAATCTAAAATTTGATATAACTTTCGATAAGTTAGCAGAACGATGGAGTCACCTATATTGACTTACCTGTTTACATCGGCTTTGGTAGCTATACACAAAAATGAGTAGGCAAGCCTACTGAGGCATATTCTGTGTGTTAAAAACTAACAGTGAAATAAAATTCATTTGGTTATCAAAAGAATGAAAGTGATGAAAAAAAAATCGATTAAAGTTAATTTAATTAAAAATAGCCATGAGCACTTTCAGATAGGCAAGTAATTATAGGCATATTTGTTTATAAATTATATTTAATAAAAAATATGTCTCATCTGGTTATCAGGTCGGTGAAGGTCGATCTTCCACCGGCTCTTAGACCATTAGTAGACAGTTTCTCAGTAGTTTTTTCCTAGATTTTTAATCTATACATAGCCTTACTTAAATTGAAAAAAAAAACGAAATTTATTATACATTTTCGAGTACATACCTACTTATATATTACTAAATTTGCGAAGGCTAAAATGTTTACCCGCGCAAGTCACGACTTTATCATAATAGACTGGCATATCCTACATTATATGACAATATTACCAGTAAATATACATACAAGCTGACATCATTCAGTTTACATAAATCTCGAGGGACGTGATCTGCAAACTGATTCGAAATCAACGTAAATAAGTTTAGTGTTTATTTTAATTAACTGTTTACTCACTCGGGGAACTCGCCGTCGACTCGACAGACGTATTCCTTTTGCACTTGTCGATTCCTTATCTGATGTTCCATTTGCCTTGCCTTCTTTGGACTTCTTCCGAATAATAGGAGACCTGATTGCGAATAAGTTAATAAATAAAATAAATAAATATGTTTAGAGATTAACACAGCACCATCTAGTTCCATGGCAAGTTACGAGGATTGCGTTATGGATACCAGATAGTTGATATACTAAGCATAGGTATAAAACTTTAAATACACACATTCTATAAATGTAAACACCGAAGTACAAACATTTGTGCTCACACAAATTAATGTACTCAGCGGGACTCGAACCCATGATCGCTGGCTCAGTAAGTAGGGTGTAAAATGAGGCGAACGTGTTGTCTAAATTATTGCCCTAACAACACTTTTTATTATTGGGAACCAAAAAATTTAGATAAATCCGTATTAATGATGTCGGATATTTGCGTAAATCTAACACAGTAATAAGGTATGCTTTTGATTTTGACTGTTTCACTGAGTTAGTGGACGTTGGTTCGAGTCCCGGGTTTAGTCAAAGTAGTTATAGGTTTTTCCGTCACCTAATAATCAGTGGCAACACAAACATTAGAAAAGCACCTTAAAAAGTAAGCCGTGCACCTTATGTTCTACGAGCTCACCATTTTGGGACTTAGGCTACTAAATGTCACTATTTTTAATATATGGGGAAAATTTATTTTTTGTTTTGGTTATACCCAATATAAACAGTATATAATTTCCAATACATATATAGTTACACAATAAAAAAACAAAAGTTATACAATAATCTTACCTGACGTTAGCCTATCCAGCCTGTGAATGGTCCTAAGGTTTTTGAGGTTATATTCTTTAGCGAGTATGAACACAACAGTGTTGTGGCGGTACCGACCACATGGATGAACCTGTCGAGTCAATTCAACATTTTAAAATGGCCGACAAAAATTGCTGCATAATTGACAAACACTTAAAATATATATGAGTAATTACAGCAAAGTGCACTTTGCTGAATATGATATCAATATATTATTCGAGTTATTTATTTATTCGATTTATTTAATTTTTATTATAACGTGTAATTAAAATTGGTGCTACGAAATAAAAGCAATAATGATACAGCCAGTATAAATATTATAAATAAAGCTGCAGAATAAAGCGAAAACAGTGGAACACTTCACGTTACAAGTGAATTTGATGTTTAGACAAAAGTGCAAGTGCCATGCAAAAACAAACGTGATAAAAATGGTGATTGTATATAAAATAAATATCAATACAATTATATATTGGTTTAAAATATCAGTTTATTATTAGTAGAGGAAATGAAAATTCGGAATTTATATAACGGTTATATTTTCTTTAATCTTTTATCCACTTATAAGTGGTATTTTCTAAGACTGGATAATCTTGGTTCCTTTTGGAATACATATTCCATTTGTTGTGCGCATCATAATCTTTATCAGACCCTGATAGCGAACTTTTAAATAAAAAAAATAATTAACAATTTTATAAACATTCAAATAAGCTATTACCTGATAAATTCGCAAATTAAATACGAAAAATTCTGACAAAACTGTGAATAATAAATCGAAACATACCAAAAACCGTAACTTTTAATTTTTTAAAGACCGAAAATACCAAAAATTGAAAGAAAATAGGAAAATTTAGGTGAATTCTAGAAAAACAACGTTCGCATTAAACCAGAGCCTGATATAAACACAAACGGTCCGAACGCTGACTCACCGGCAAAGAGCAAGGCTTGTCTAGTACTAGGAGGTCTTCATCGACGTGAATGATGCGTAAGGAACTTGCGAGGACTGGCGTCTCGTGCCTGGCCCGCATTCAGAACATTATATTAATGCCCTATATGCGAATCACCAAACGCATATTTGCATTAGATTTACTTAGTTTGACAGACAGATTGTTCTTACAATCGTTGTTGTGAAACTTAATATAAAAATGATAGAAATAAAATAAAAGCATTTGCAGAATAAAAGGTTACGAAGTGGTTTATAGGTAAAATTGTGAGTGATATAGAGAATTTAGTTTGTCGGGTTCGACTTTAAAATCAACTTGTATTAATGTAAAGTATACCTATTAATAATGAAATAATAGCGAAAATATTATTGTAAAATATCATAATAAAAAGAATTAAAAGACAAACTACATAAAAATATATATGAAAATCAAGAAAAAACTTTATAATCTAATTATTATATTTACACTAAAATTTAAACTCTTGGAATCTAAAAAAATATGTAATATTTCATGAATAAAGCCTTAAGCTTTGAGAGACAAACTTTTTTTACGTAAGCTTTTTGAAATGATAAAATAAAAAACAAGTTTTAAATAGTTTTTAGCAGTCTACTTTTTTCTTTTGTTACTTTTAATACCTTATTGCCATAATATCAATACTTATGTATAGAATAAATATATATTATGTGTTCAAATGTATCATACAAGTAGCTAGTAAGTATTACTGGCTTTTATGTCATCGTTCAAAGACTGTAAAAGACGTGTATTTGTATAGGCATAAAGTGTAGTGCCTCCTTTTTAGAGGAATTTTAGTAAAATGTAGTGTGAAAATACAGCTACGATATAACTAACAAATATTGTGTGAAAGTGTGAGATATGAACGAAACTTAAATGGAATAATGTGAAACATAAGCATTTTTCATGTCTAGGAAAATTATTTTACTACTACTATATACCCTATAATTTAAGCAGAACATGGAAAAATCTAACATAAAACACAATCAGATGAAAAATATGATAATAAAATACATATTTTTTTAAATTTACTAATCAAACATCATAGTAACATTGATTACAGATCGCCGCACACTGTGGATTTACTAGTTGATAATTTGTTTATTCAATCAATAGAAAGTAACATAACTCTCATATATTTTATAATTTAATTATAGTAATAAATAATCTACAGTGTGCGGGTCCACTAAGCACACAGAAGAAAACTATTACGTTAAAGAGGAAGAAACTATGGGTCCAAAATGCATTATAAACAATTTACAAGGTCCAGTTATTTTAATGAAAATTTTATAGTAATTCTTATGTTTTGAACTTTAATTAACTATACTAATATATTAGCGAAAGGTAATATGTTCATGTCAGAGGTCGCTAGTTATATTCCCGTACGAGGCATTTTTGTATTAGCTTTCTTGAGATTTCCAAGGTTAAGATAAAGCTTAAGATCTAACACACACCGTCTTGATTAAAACAGAAAGCAACAGAACGAGCTATTTATATCCTTTTCTCTCTCCACAAGTGTAGTGCGTAAAAATAGATAAAATAGTATGTATAAAAACAATTATAGTTTTATGAAACTATAAATTATCACTAAGCGGATGTATGTAAGTACGTCCGCGTCGTTACGATTGGAATTTGTCCAAATGATCTAATGAATCCTGGAACGTGGACTTACAAGTCCTTACTATGGGATAGAAGATATAGAAGATTTATAGTAACTGTATCTCTCTCTATCTTTCTCGCTCCCCTCTCTCTCTCTCTATTGCCCTTGTCTCCATCAGCAGATCAACTCCAGTCATCGGAATTTCACACACAAAACTTCAAATATATACCTATACAACACTAAGAAAAATATTAACATCGTTTTGCAATATTTGATAACAAACAAGTAAAACTAACAAAACTCATAAAAAATGTGGTTCCAGCAATAGTTATGGCATATTAAACCATGGATAAGATGTAGATTAAACGTAATATATGATTATTTTAGACGTTATCATTGTATCGCAAACACATTGCTACAATATTTCACTTAGGACGTTTGATGCCAGACCTCCCAGTGAAGAAACGGCATCAATCAAATAAATTGGCCTCGGCCAGTCTCTGGGCACTTATTGTGAATAAAAATCACCACACTACGAACATACGAATAATAAATAACAAAGACATCTTGCCTTTGGCTCAAGAATTCCTTTCCATCGCATCACTGTGATTACACTAATTTATTAGGCCCGAGGCCTAATCTTGATAGCTTTTGAAGAAGGACTCCTCTACCTATAAGGACCCTGTCAGGTGTGTTTTATTAATGGATTATAAATATTAGGATTTATATGTATGTATAATGTATATTTTATATTTACTTACTAGCTTTTCAACGTGGCGGTACTCGAACGTTATCACAATTAAATTAGCATTCATTTGAATCTATATGACAGTGAAAGTTCTATTTAAAATATTATAATCGTTTCATAGCTTATCGGAAACAAATAGTCAATAGACAAAAGAAGTTTTGACGTGATTTAACAACAAACATTCATCGAAACTTATATTTTTTATATTATATAGTGGGGTTATGGGAAAAATTCTAGAAATTATATACCAATATTAAATAGAAGTCTAAGATAGTACAAATAAATCTCTCTAGGGGGTCACTAAGAATTAATTAATAGAGCCGAGTCACGACGATTCTATTTTGATGTGATATAAAGATGGTTTTTGGAATTATGACCTTTTACTTGAAATATCAACATGTCAATAAGTTAAAAGAGCTTTAAGCTCAGAACATGTTCCAAAAGGAGTTAATTGCAAAGTAACTAAAAGGCTACAATGAAAAGTTTGTAGAGAGCTTTCTAACGCTATTTGTACAGTATAATAACTTAAAAGCGACATTAATTTTTATTACTAGCACACTGACCTATAGTATGTTATTATATAAACACATACAGATATACATTTTAAAATGTATATATAATACAACATATGGTAATATTATTGTGTATACCTGTTCATTCCCACTAATAGATTTTAAAATATCCGATAAAACTATCGATATACTACAGTATATATAGCACTACAGAAACCTTTGCGGTTTGGTGCAGGACTTACTAAAGCTTCATTGAGATTGGATGATTGCGATGAATGGAACATACTATAAAAAAACTTAACTAATAGGTTATCTAGTTAACTAAATTTATGATTTTGCATAATTTACTTTGCATTTCGTTGGTTGTTGAGACACTGTGTGTTAGTTTTAGACAGTACGATATATATTCATCATCTGTTCAAGGATATAGCAAAATCCTATATTTTTGATGTAACGATTTGTCACAGCAATTATCGAACCTTTGACTTTTGTGATTGTAAGCCCTTCACCATCGCGGTCAAAAAACAAACGAAATGTAAAAACTTTAAAACGATTTTTTTGTGATATTATATGAGTAAAAACATATTATGTAGGTTATATTCTAAATTGAAATACCACTTCATACAAATGTTATAAAATTCGCCATGTTTATAGCTCTAATAAATTCTGAAGGTACACATATTTGAAGAGATTCTTCATATTGTGTAACAAATAGCGCGCGGAAATATAATAATAACGTCCCAAGTACATTGTTTACTAAGCATTTCATACAATTTTCTCAAGAGATCTTCTTAGACGAGAAATTGAAAACAATTTCTTCAATAGCAATAAATGAATAACAAAAAAAACTATTTACGTTACAAAAAATGAACAAAAGCTTATCCTTTAGCCTTTTACTGATTTTTTTCCTTAGAAATCATATTTGTTGATATAGCTTCTAAATAAAGAAACTTTCATTTATACATTTTTTGGAAAAGCTTATTGAAATAGTCGTTATTATAAAAGAGCCGAATCTGTAGACAATTTTTGTCTCTCTTTCTGTCTGTGACCGTATTAGTAGAAAACCAGTGGAACAATTTTAATAAAATTGTGTATAATGATAACTGGTTATTTGGGTCATTATATAAGATATATGTTACTCCTTAAAAATAATTCATCTCTTAAAAATGTACACTGCAATATATTTACGTTACAAATTACTCGTATAACCGTTGTCGACATCGCAATATAACGTGTACTCCATCACTAGCGCTCTAGATTATTTCTTGTTAAAGGCACTTTGACTAAGGCGAAAGGACTTTGTGAGATGCTTTTACGAACAGTAGAGCCATGTTATGGATGTATAAATATTTCGTAATAACGCTCAACTTTAGAGTTCAGATTAAATGTTGGATATATTATTTTATATATTACAATGCGAGCTTACTGACTTTGTAAATAAATAAAAATACAATTTTCTTAATAGAACTAAAAATTTATAGACAAATAAGATAATTACGGTTAAAACTAGTGATGTGACACAACTTACCTTAATATTAAAACTACCCACATAAAGCATTTAGTACATTTAAAGGCATGCAGGAAAAGCAGCGATAGAAGCGTACATATGGCCGTCTCATAAGCCACTTACGGGAATAGAGGCTGGTTTGTTGACAACGACAATATCCTCGTCGATATGAACGAGGGTGATCGGTTGACTGGTCACCGGTACTTCGTGCCTGTAACGATACACACGTCACGGACGAAGCCATACTATGAAGTCTAGCTTAGAAGGGTACCATCCGCTTTTAAGGGTTGGATCGTCATTTAGATTCTTTATGGTTCATAGAATACGGCTGTTTACGCTTTTTGAATACCATCTGCATATCTTTGGTTGAAAGTTGGTATTACAGTTGGTAGAGTTGAACACAAAAGGGACAAAATAAATTTATATTTGAATGTCAATTTGTTTAACTATTATCATTTAACTATACATTATTTTATTGTAGAATATATTTTCCATTAAAACTAACAATCTGTGTAGTAATTAAAATATTTATAATTTTATCGCACAAACGTCAGTAGAATAAAAAAATCTAAGAAGTGTTAATATTAAAACTTTAAAAGCTCTTTGAGTCAAATGAAAAATTTTCATTTTAAAATCAAAGTAAATTTTAATAGCAATATGACTTTACAACAATATAAATTATTTTCTTTAATTATTACAGGTATTGACTTTATAATAAACAGGAAAAATTTTAAACATTTAATTTAATGTAAATTCAAATTCAACGCCATACTGTCAGTGATAGATAAACCGATTGTGAATCATGTATGGAACATAAATAAAGAACTTTGTTTATTTTTCTTTCCTAAGATAATCTGTGGATAATCATTGATGAATGTGAGAATGGATTTAAATGCTCGATAGTAGATATAAATATCTGTAATATGTACTATTATCCCAAGGTATGCAAATGTAAGACGAAGGTAACAGGTACCATTAATCTGATCTCGTGTTGTATGAAATACAGATAAGAGACCAAACGACAACAAATGAACATGCGTGAGCGAAAATAAGTTAGACGATGCCTTTTTTACGATTTTTCATATTTATTATCATTATATAGTATCAAAATTTCAAGTAAATAGTGATAATTGATAGCTAAGATTGATATTAATCAAATAAATTTATAAAAATCGTTAAAAACATCGGTTCGTCTTTCACTTTTGAGACACAAAGGTGGTTTGCAATACAAGGGAAATATGGTATAGAGTTAAGAAAGGATTTACTTTAACTGGTGTCTGTAAGAAACAATAAATTTTAAGTGCACTCGCATGCTCATCCGGTGCGCATTTGATTTTGAAATTTTGATAATACGACATTCCAATAAACTAAAGGCTTGTATATACAATCGAATTACAAATTTATGTCTAATACTAAGACCAAATTTAACATAGATTCATTTTCATGACCGATATTTTTTAATATCGCATCACGAAAACAAATCTACATAACCAATTCACCGGTTCTATAAATAGTTAAACTCCCTCAAGTTAAATAAAGGCAAGACAGAAAAGAATATGTTAATAACAGTAAAGTTATTTAAGTATCCTCCGCTTCTAAGAACAGTGTTGTAGTATACGTTTACACATTTGGTAGTATCTTTTACAATTGTAGTGCTAAATAATAAACTATATATGTATCTTATAAGCTATCTACAGTAATAGCCACTAAAATGAGTAAATATAGGGGGAATCAAGGGGAAAATACCTATGAACGACGTTGGCGAGTAGATCGTTGTGTTTGAGTCGGTAGTCAGGATCGACTCTCTCATAGTTGACTGTTAAGGTACCAGCTCGGATACACCGTTCGTATTCAGCAGCTGGGTGTGCTCTGAACTCTCGTGCGAAGACATCGAGTATCTTCTCCCCAACCCATCTTCCTTTGGTGAATGTTGTAAATGTGAAATAATAAGGGTAAACTTTCCTGAGGCCTGCAATTTTAAATGAAACGGGTTGTTAGTTGACGTTAATATATATTAAGTTTATTTTATAACAATGTTTACAGAAAATATGTCACTCGCTTTCAGTAAATTTCATTTTAGCAAAATACGTATATTACTTATCCTCCTTTATATTATAAATGAGAAAATTTATAAGAATGTATGTTTGTTACTCTTTCATGCAAAATCTACTGAATGGATTTTGATGAAATTATACAATATTATAGCTTACACATCAGAATATCACATAGGCTATAATTTATAAAGACATACTAGCGGAACCCGCGGCTTCGCTTCCGCTAAATATAGGGACGAACCCAAGCGAAGCGAGGGTGAATCGCTAGTTTGATGGATATTTATAATAATAATTATTAAAAAAAATGCAAATTATATTAAAAACATGACATGGTCTTTGAAATAAGTAGAAATAGTAGTAAAATTATGTGAACAGTTAAAAAGAATATATATTTAACATTTTTAAACCGAAAATAACACTACAAAAATATATTTCGATACACTACAACAGCTGGGTAATTTATCTTTGGATAAACTTCATTTTCAATCACTTAAAGTTGTTTACAACAAGCGAACTACCTTCCGTGAAACCTTGCGGGACTACGGCACTGCGGTAAAGTGACTAAGATTGAGGCTCAACAGGCTTTCTTGTCTATTTAACGCTGATTTATAATGAAAAACCACGTTATTAGATATTTGTGACTCATCATATTATTTAGGGCCTTTAATAAATGGTCTAATTAAATTTTACTATACTAATATATGTTTATGGGTTTATAATTAAATTATTTAAATATGGAACTTTATATATTTGCATTTTAAAAAAATACCTCTTGGGGTAGAGCTTCAAATTATTCAGTCAGTCACACATCACTAATAGTTTACGAACGCGTTCAGTTCGTAGCGTTACGTTTTTATTTATTTATATACTAGCGATTAACCCTCGCTTCGCTCGGATTTGTCCATGGGTACACCCTTTAGTATACATTTTTTACAAACTTTAAATGCTTTACTTATTTTATAATATATATCAAGTGTCTAAAAAACAAGTTTCAAGCACCTAGCTTTAAAAATGACGTAATTTCCATACAAACTTTCATCCTCTATTTCAACCCCTTACAGCCCTTTTTTCGCCTTGAAAAGTAGCCTATGTCCTTTCTCAAGCTATAGACTATCTGTTTGCCAAATTTCATTTAAATCGGTTCAATAGTTTACGTGTGAAAGCGCGACAGAAAGAATTACTTTCGCATTTATAAAATTAGTAAGGATATATCGATGGAGTCTATACTCTACAGGTAGAAACGTCCATAGGTACATTAATTTCCTTTATCTATACTAATATTATACTCGCAAAGAGGAAAGGTTTGTATGTAAGTATGTTTGTAACGAAATGGCTCAAAAAGTACTGGACCGATTATAAAAATTTTTTCACCATTTGAATGCTACATTATCACTGATTAATATAGGCTATTTAATTTTAATTGCAATAAAAATATAAGGATCCCTACTAAAACTACAATACCAGGAGAAGAGGAGGAGTGCACGCCGCACATAATATATGAAATTGGTAGCCGCGCGGCTCAGGATTATATTATAGCTGAAGTAATTTTGGAGAATTTTCAACCCAGCGAGTGATCGAATGAAGTTTAGTAGCGATTAAAAAAATGAACGCGAACGAAGCCGCGCGTATTGTTAGTGTACAATAATGTATAATACCGACTTAACAATAAATTTGTCAGTACCTACATATTATGTAACTGAAGTCAATTATTTATTTCAATATACACATATGATCAAGAAATTACAATAATATTTCATCTTGGATCTTATACAATATTTTAAGTACGCCTTTTCACAAGTTTATGTACAGGTGGAACATAAAGTAACATAAAACGTACATTAGTTCGCCTTAGAAAAGAGTAAGAAAGGCAGTGGCAATAAAAAAGCCAATTCGCGGTTTATTATTTTTTTAACATTGACCTTGCGGTTTTAGGTCAAGTCATATAATGTTCTTAGTAACTTGGCATTAGTGGATTACAACATACAGTTACTATTAATCTACTTAACTAAATACCTTCATATGTTAGATATAATTAATTTTTTTTAATAAAATGAACTGCCTTGGTTGTGTAGAGCCTAGCATGTACGGTCGTTGAGAGGTCCTGGGTTCGAGTCCCAGGTCGGGCCAAGTTTAATTATTGAGTCTTTCTTTTAAGTAAGCCTCAGTAACCGCCCGGAGTTGGGAAGTTGGCGGTGTGTCAACTCCGTGCCTCGGAGAGTACGTAAAGCCGTCGGTCCTGCACCTTAGCTCTCACTGGTCGTGTCGAACAGTCGTCCCACCAGAGTATGTGAATGATAGGAATAGAGAGTGCACTTGAGTCTATAGCCTGCGCGTACACTTGTGCACTATAATATCTCCTTTGAAGTTGGCCAGTCTCAATGAGATTCACCGTGGCCGGAATTGGTAGGATTACATTATTATACATTTAAAATAAACATATACTCGCAGGCACTTTGAAAGATTTAAGGCGAATGGTCTATTTTGAAGACAAAGAAGTATAAAGATAATTATTAAATATATTATCGGTAACGTACTAATAATTACAACATAAAATTTAAGAGCATCAAAAAAGCCGTTAAGGTTGTCAAAAGTACTTTAAATACATTTTTTTATTAAAAAGTTATGGATGTAATGTTATTAAAAAACACGTAATTCCGGTTGCATAAGTTACACCTACATTCTTATTGAATTTGTATATATGTATTCAGCTGTTTTTACATCCCACTGCTGGGTAAGGTCCTCCCAGTACAACGGTATCGATCACAGTCCACCACGTGGGTCGAACTTGGGCAGCATGGTAAAATATAACTTGAACTCCCTTGTTAAGTCCCATTAGTGGGACCTCTCATGTCTTTAGAAAACTTCAGATTCTCTCAGAAATTCAGCTTTCTCCACCATATTTGCCTTCATCTTTAGACAAGTGGTAATCATGTTAGAAATTATTTACACATGAAAACAGAGAGACGGGTCGGAGATGGATTTTAACCCGCTTCACTTAATTTCCCAAGCGAGCGAGTCACCAATTAAATTAAATTTGTATTAATATTAATATCAAGGCTTACCATTTTCAATATAGTAAGATGTTTCGTTGTATCTGTCGTCTGTGAATCCCGGCCTCTTCGCCTTCAATGCTTTTGTTTCTAGCTTTGCCTGTAACAATAGTAATCAATAAATAGTTTACCAACTTAAAGTTTGCTTCATAATATGGTCATTATACTCGCTTTTCTATAGACTTGCGCATTTGATTAACCCATATTGTTAATAATTATAGAAAAGTACCTACAAATATTTAAGTAAAACAATATTATCGATCACTAGGCAAATGCTACAAGTAGGTACTTATTTGTAGAATGTGCCTACTGTAGTAACTTCAGGAGTTCAATAAAAAGAAGATCGGTGTTTAAAAATATCACTACACAAATTTTCAACCATACTTGTATAATCTTTGTTTTTACAACACCAATTGTCAAACCGGCATAACGTAAATCACTACAAAGTTTTAAAAAAGTCGCTTTTTCTGTCCCTATATCCCTTTGTACGCTTAAATCTTTAAAACTACGCAACGGATTTTGATGCGGTTTTTTTAATAGATAAAGTGATTCAAGAGGAAGATTTATATGCATAACTAGCGGATCCCGCGGCATTGCCTGTGCTAAACCTAGGGAAGAGCCCAAGCGAAGCGAGGGCGAGTCGCTAGTTGTATTATAAACCAATCTAAAACAATATAAAATAATCATTTTTCCTCCGCAGCTCTAAGCTGACTAATAAACCACAGAAGCCTTATTAGGAATAAAGGCGATTATGTTGAAAATTACGATCAATACTAAATTAAATAGCGAAATAGGATTATTGCGATGCATAATATAAAGTAGACTTCCATCGTAATATTAAATAAATCAATCGGTTGGTTAATACTTAGTCATTTGGTTTTTAGAGTCCTGTATAAAATGATTTTAGGAACCCTATTGATTAACGTTCTTCCATCTGTTCTAATTTTGAGTATCATAAATCGTTTAAACTGTAATAGATATTCGTAGAATGTTGTAATTTTTGTTATTGTCACCTCTACCTTACTATCAGAGTTACGTACTTATGCTATGATGATGAAAAAACACAAAACACAATATTTTCTACTAAAAATAGGAATAAAGCTCTGGTTTAATGTTAATAAGAACGAATGCTCATATGTACGTCCTCTATGAATTCCTGAGCAATAGATACTAAACAATTGATCTGATTATGATGAAACTGGTGGATTATTTTGTATGTTCATGTTAAAATTCCAAGCCAAAATGCCTGTCTTTTATATGTTTCTTACCATTTCAAATCAAATCAAATCAAATCAAAATATTTTATTCAGCATAAAAATTGTTACAATTTCTTACTGAACATCATGAGTCTACCACCAGTTCGGAAATAAGAAACCTCTGACCTGAGAAGAACTGGCGAAAGAAACTCAGCGGGACTAATATTTTTTTTTTATCGTATTATATCGTATTTACGTTAAGGGTTGAACCCGAGCGAGGCGAAGTTAGAAGGTAAGACTGGATACCAATTCTTATATTTTACATATTATTATAGCCTATATATAGCCTTTCTCGATAAATGGGCCAGTAGTTCTTAAGATAAACGTTAGAACGAGTAAACTTTACTCAATAAATAAACAAACATACAAACAAACAAACTCTACAGCTTTGTAATATTAGTATAGATGACAGAATATCCTCAATGTTGGTAAGAAACGCTTGTAAAGTTTCCCGTAACGCCGACGGCGAAATGAGAAAAGTTTTTTTAAAACGAAACAATCTACGTGCTACGAGATTTTACTCATTCCATTGTACGTGTCTCACTTGAGGGGTTTTGCAGTGATATAATTATATCAAAATTTGATGTTTACTTCTAAAGAATTGTCTTTGTTTTCGTTTAAGTAGCCGCATTCAAACGATGGATATTCAGGTATAGGATAGCGGATTCGATTTCTGTACTACGGTGTTCCTTATCAATATTTATATATATTTTGTCGTAGGTAAAATACAGATTAAAATTGAAACGTCTGTTTGTAATATTAATATAACATCTTTTATCAAAATGCATAATGGAATTAAATACGGTACTTATAAAAAAACATTTTTTGTATGCTGTTGGGACATTTTTACAACAGCGCCATCTAGTTCCGTGGTAAGCTACGAGGCTTGTATAACGGATACCAGATAGTTGATATACTACACATATAAATTTTAAATACATACATAATATAAATATTAACACCCATGACTGGAGAACAAACGTTCGTGCTTAACAAATGAATGCCCCCAGCGGGACTCGAACGCGCGAACGCTGGCGCAGAAAGTAGGGTCACTACCAACAGAGCTAAACGTGTCGTCAGATATATATGTATGTCTGTCCGTCATTTCGTAGTAACATAGGCTACCTTTATTTAAAAAAAGTTTTGTTTCCACTCAAAATATTAGCACGTACTTAAATTACATTAAAATAAATTTTTATTAACACTAATATTACCAATCCTTAAGGATATAATGGTACATCACTATTTTTATGCGTTTCTCTTCTAAGTCAATTATTGTAACAACCCTACTTTGCCATAAAATAATCACTTATAGTCGTATAGTTAGCATATTTATTTAACTATAGCGTCTTAAATATTTTATAATAAAAATAACAACTTGTACCTGTAATAAAGTTTTTAAATTACCCTTACATTATATGACACACCAATATAATTTTAAGTCATAAATAATGTAACTTAATACAAAAGCTTGGGCAAAACAAGCTATTAAATATTCACTCACATCGGTCATTTCGTTAATAATTAAGGTTTTGAATAATAATCGAGTACATTCGCTTTAAAACTGTCGACGTGGATAACGGCTATTTTTGCAGTAAACGAAACACGTTAAACCAATCTTGTCACCGGTAACAAGTTTATAAATGGAAATTACGATGATAAATATATAAAATTTCATAACAGACATCGGACAGTGTGTACACGTTGGAATTTGACGGCACGTTAGCGCAGTTTGTAGTAACCCTACTTTCTTGCGCCAGCGGTCGCGGGTTCGAGTCCCGCTGGGGGCATTTATTTGTTAAACTCAGATGTTTGTACTCCAGTCATGGGTACTCCAGTCAATACTTATAATATGTATGTATTTAAACTTATATATTATGTAGTATATCAACTATCTGGTATCCGTAACACAAGCCTCGTAGCCTACCACGGCACTAGATGGCGCTGTGTGTAATAACGTCCCAATATATTTATTTATATATATTTTAATACTTTTGACAAAATTTGCATAATGTGAACGGAAAACCTTTTTGACCGACCTTAAAAGAGTTTTATATTAGTATTTTAAATTAGGTAACATGTTTTTTATATATTTGTAAGCTTTAAAGCTGTAAAACAATATTTAGCAAAACAATCTTATTCTGTCGAGGAGAGATTGTCTTCCCCGTAAATAAGATATTATTTTGATTTTCCCATCAATCCGTGGAATAATCAAAAAGATAATTTAATTTAAAATATCAAATATATATGTAAATATATAGAAATATTATACAAACACAATTTAGTTGTACATTTACCAAAGTCCAATTCAATCTGTTGCTACGAAAATTCATTAATATATTACAAAGGTAAATTGCTTTGCCAGGAAATCCGTTCTAGTGGAATATAAAAATTCCCTCCCCATTCATCTCGGGTTCGAGTCCGAAACCTTTTCTTTTAAGAAACCTAATGTATTTAAATTAGGTGGGAGTGCACGACTTAGTCGTAAATTTAGCGCGACCTCTACAGGACATTTTGCGGAGATAATGAAAACAAAATGACCTCGATTCAGGGACGCGAAAACTTTGGACTTAATTAAATTTTACCTGCTCCGTTTTCGACTTAGAAGTTTGAAGATTTTACATGTTTTTAAACCTGGTGAATTTGTTTAGCTAGATTATGCATGAGATACTTGAAGCATTTAAGCTAAACTACCGAACAAACGAAAAATTTTTGAAATCGGCCCACAGATGGCGGAGAAATCGGTGAACATACATAAAAAAAAAATATACAGTGGAACAAATAACCTCCTCCTTTTTTGAAGTCGGTTAATTATTTGCAGTCGGAACTAAGGAGTACATCAACCATCACTATGTAGAAAGATGTTAAGAGATATTTTTTTTAATCTCAAAAAACATATTACATTAAAAAATTATAGCCTGTGTTATATTACAAGATGTATAAGCTATTGGTATAAGATTTCATTGAATTCCGTTCAGTATTTTTACCTGTAAGAGTAACAAATGTCAATCCATCCATCAATCAATCAATCCATCTGTTCACACAAGCTTTCGCGTTTACAACAAGTAGGACTGAGTATTATATAATTAGAAATGAAATACATAGTTGCTTTTGCTTAGCACAGTACAGTCATGATTATTCTTATATTTAATGCATGGAATAGTGTGTAAATATATTTATATGTATATATTTTTTTAATACATCTATATTATCATATCGTTTTTCCCACATAAAGGGTATGGGTTGACTGGAAGATGTCCCTTTTAATATGATATAGTTTCACATTTTCTACGTAACTTTCTCCACATTTTTGTATCGATTGTATAGTGAATATTAATAAATAATAATGTTATGTCGACATTAAACTAATCGCGAATCCTGTAAACAAGTGGCATTTAAGCTACATCGCTTAAAAAAGCCCCTCGATTAAATAAGTTGTAGAATTCGAATATAACAATGTTGAATGTCACAAATTGATTCGTGTCAGCTATTTGGCAGGGTGCCTTGAAATGCGTGCGATTGAAAACCCCGATCTGAATCTAAACCGTTTTATGAGTTCAAAATATCTAACTATTAGTTTGGCTGCCATTCGTGTTTACTCTGGCTCTGAGTGTAGGTCTTATAGATCGTAAAAGTGCCTTCAAACGATTTTAATTTAGATAAGCAGTCTGAACAAACTTTAGCTAGCACTAGCTATATTCTATATCGATTTTCTATTTGGAATATTTTGGTGTTGAATTAAAACGTCGATTAAATATTGTTTATACTACTTCAAACGCAACTAAAATCAATAAGTTATTGCTTGTTCGCGTAAAGTTTGATCAATGAAGTGAACGCTATTCATTCGTACTTAGTTAGGTAAGTTAACATCACTTCAGAATATTTTGCAAAACAAGACCTAGAGAACTTTCAGTTTTTAGAAATTCTAAGTAAAATAAGTTTATCTCACAAGAAAGTAGATCCCTTAAATTTCTTTTTACTATATCTCACTACAATTGTCAACCACGGCCTAGAAAAAAATCAGGACTTCTTGCTAGTCATATCGTAACCGTAACAACCAAAATATACCGACAAGTTGATACCTACACGCCTTACGCACACAATTACGCCGCCTTATTATACTAGTAGCTGAGCGGCTAACATTACGTGTAATTGCAACGCGCGAGTAGATATCACTCTCACTCACACAAGCTTTATTTGTGATTTGCTGTTTAGGAGACATTCTCTGTTTATTACACTTTGTGATCAATGGAAAAACTACACTGTGCGAGGATCGAATTTACTACCGACATACTACTGACCAATAGCAGAACCAATGCTATTGGTTATTATTATATTATAGCTATTTATCATTTAATTCCTAAAATTAATTTTATTCATAAATACTATAAAAACGAATATTTTAGCTTAAGTTCGCAATTTTCGTGGTGGTTCACACAACATTTATACCACTATAGATTTACACTTCTCGACTTCTCCTTCAATATCGATTAAGCGAATTTATATTTTATTCCCTTAGGATACGTATCACAATTGCGTTGTAGCTTAAGAAAGGGGGAGCATTGGTGGTCGATTGTATCAGTCGATAGGTCGCGTGATCGAAACCATTGAAAGTGTATTCCAAGCTTAATGCACATTGGGGCAAATGAAATGTCTTCATTACATTCGTATCTTGTGTTGTTAGTTTATGAGTTTGCATGTTCCTGTGTAAATACGCAATTTCAATTTTTGCTTTATTTATTATTACTTGGTAGCTGGTATATATTTTATTTTTAACTTGTTTTCGCCCACGCTATCAGTGTAAGAATGATCGGAAGATCGAAGATATTGTAATATAATTTAAAGCTATTGTTATAAAATATTTGACAAATACGTCACTCTTTTAAGCATTTAATAAAATTCTTAAAATTCTAACTTAGTTAAAACTGTATATTAAATATATTTTTTTGGAAAATCTAATTAAAATAGTCATTATTATTAATACAAAGTTTATATCTATAGTTTATAAATTTTCGTTTGTCTGTCTGTCTGTGACTGCATCACGAGAAAGACAACATATAGAATACTTTTTACTGTAGGAAAACATCTCATTTCTGAAAAATCCATACTAAATGTTGAAATGTATCTAGGGATGAATGGGAATGGGAGCCAGGGTGTGTCACTAGTATAGAATAAAAAGATAAAGCGTTAAATCAGGTACCTATTCCATTGATTGTTATACATATACATTCTACAAAAAAATTAATATTTTCATAACAGAAATGTCAAAGAAAATAATGTGAAAAATTACAAACCTTCTTTAAGTCTTTGTTAATATCCGAGTCGTCGGCTTTCCTCTTCTCGCAAGATAGTATGCAGTTTTTCCCGTTATCTTTTTCACCCTGCAACAAAAGAATACATATTTAAAAAACATATCATAAGATTTTGTACTTAAATATTTAAATTTTATAGTCCCAATTTTACAAACACTAAGTATTATTATGATATTCTGTATTGATTAATACAAAAATCCTAAAAAAATGATTTAAAAAATCAATCATTTATATTATATAAATTGTGTGGTAAATTGATTGGCTTAATTTTATTTATTTATTCCCAAAATAAAAGAAGTTAGTAAATAATTGATAAATAAAAAAAATACAATTAAAGATAAACGTTTTATTAGAATCAACTCATATTATACAATAATAATATGTACTTGGGATAACGTTAGAGACGCATGAGAGATACATGAAATAAATTTACATATTATATACAAGTATTGTTCATTTAATACTTCATATAAGTTATCTAATACCTCCATCACTATGCAATATGGAAAATAAATAAAAATGTAATATCAATGCAAGTTTAAAACCATGCCGTACTAAGCATTTGAAATATTTGGTCAAGGGCTTACGTTTATGCATTGGATCGATATGGTACGATATTCTTTCAGACAAATGTAACTGTGTAATAGAATTTATCCATCATATGATTGAGGCGCTACATGTGCCTAGAATGCTGACCTCCCAAAGGGATGCTCCTAGTCTGGTTGGAATTTCATCTGTGGAAAATATAGGAAAAATCCTTCCATTTGCTCGAATTCAGACCCGAGACCCAGACGCGAGGAAAAGGAGGTTTAGACGCTTTATATATGGAATTATTATATTCGAGACGTGCTTTCGGTCGCAGCTTCACTTACTTTTTTTATTTTCATTTACGCACGATTTTGAATAAGCTTCACTATCACTACATAGTATAAAACAAAGTCGCTTCCCGCTGTCTGTTTCTATGTATGCTTAGATCTTTAAAACTACTCAACGGATTTTGATGTGGTTTTTTCATAGATAGAGTGAAAAAGAAGATCTTAGTATAAAATTTGTCAAGTTTATGTATACATTTACAATCTGACTTGTACTTATAAATGAGTACCTTCAAACGTAAAACACAATTTCCTCTGATTCAAAATATACCTGTTAATATAATTCAAAATATATAAATTTATAGAACTAATAACATAAGATTTAAATACTATATTTTGCAAAATTTATAACATTGAAGTCGTACATCGCATGTCGCATGCCTGTAAATATTGCCACTCCTAGTGCTTCTATTTAAACATAATGTTATAATTAAGCTCATTGATCTGTAATGAGGTTAGCTCACGAACCTTTAGTTGTAAATAAATATATTAAATAGTAATACGAATATTCAATACGAAGAATATAACATTTTATAATCAGACTATTCTGACAATTCTAGTCGTACAAATTTACAAAATTACGACGAATTATTTCGGTTGCTCGACGATCTTTAGGTTAATAATAATGTGTAACAAAATTTCCATTTTTATCTCACAAAATAAAAAGTGCCAACGCTTGCCACTTGCAAAGTACATGCGGGAACAAACTTGGTTGTTTGCATATATTGGTTATTTGGACATAATATATAGTATACTAGAAAATTGAAGTTTAAAGATATTTTTTATCCCGTAACATAGCTATGTTATATAAAAACAAGAGCTATAAAATAATTCGTCCCTTTTAACTGATAAACTATTATTATGGAAAAAATAATGTTTGATTTGAAACAGGTATTATTCAATATAATTTCCCTGAGGAAAAGAAGGATTGACTTGTTTTGATGATGTTTCTTCAAATGCATGCTCACAGATTGACTGAAAGTCTACTACTTATATTATTATTATTACAGACCAAAATTATCTCTCTTTTAATTCTAAAAACTTACAACCCTCTCAAACCTTAAAGTAGCTTCGAGAAGCTTCTATTAAAATAAGCTTACGAAATAACAATACAATACATAACTAGCATTATAAATATGGCAAAACATCCGCAGCATAATAATACCATAAATTGTTGTACCGAATGCTAAAAATAAATTAAAGATATTTCATTAGCTAGGTCTCTCTGAAATATTACATTAATATAGAATTTCATTTATCCAGGGACTCGAGGTTGGATTTCGGTCTTCAGATTTCGAGGGGATGATCTGCCGTTCAAAAGAAGACTTCGATTTAGACTTACGTAGCATTTGCAGACATTTTTTACTTAAATTTCTTGGAATTGTATTTTTTTCTTAGATTATTTATTAAAGTTATAGACATCTAAATTATGAGGACTTAGAAGAATGGCCGCTACATTAGATAAATAAGTTTTTATTGTACGTTTAATTTAGCAATATTTAGTTCAGTGTTTTTAAATGTAGAAGTTAAGTTAAAGTAGAAAACTTCACTACAATGGGTTTGACACGTATTAAGGCGATGGTGGTGGTGGTAATATGAATTCACATTTATTTTTATACTATCTCAGCAATATTCTTTAGTAATCTACAATCTATCGACACTGGAATCCTTTGAAATAATAATTATTCTTTTGAAGTAAGTTAATCGCTACAAATATATCAACGAATATGCCAACTATTTCTTACCAAAATAAAATTGAATTTAATAACATTTCTTATCAGTAAAAAAGATAGAACACAGTACGTTACTTATCGCATTAAACAAAAGTTGCAAAACTTTTTCCTCGTACTTTTCTTTGTAATTCCGACTGTCATTAATAATGTAAATCTCTAGCTGTTAGGAGGTTTTAAATTTTGTACATTTAAATTAAATCCTTGTTCCAAAACAATAGCTATAAAAGAGGTGTAAAAAAACCTAGAGTGTCACAACTCGGGTGCGAAGGATCAACAAACTTAAAATGTCGGGAACAACACAGAATTTGGAAACTTTTTATTCGCTAACATTTTACTTATGTACTTGTTTGAAGAATTTAATTTTAAAATTGTTTCCATTTTCATTCTAAATCGACGTTTAATGGCTCATGTTTGAGGTTTACAATTCATAACTTTTTAAAATTTCAGTGATTCAATAATAATGGTATACAAGTTTGTTATTTTCAATACGTCACAATATCAATTTGCGCGTAGCAGCTTTATTCTATATTATATGTGACGCAACGAATATCTTTGTAATAAAAAGTAAAAAGGAAAGTGCTACAAAAATATCCAATGGAATAAAGATTCTCTCCTTATAATCGCCCACGTCACTTAAGTGGTAATAAATAAAAAAAACAATTATTAATAGATATAGGATGCTAATTTTTAACTTTATTTAGATTTTCGTTTCGTTCGGGTTCGTCGTAGATTTAATGCAAGCGAAGCCGAGGGGTTCACCAGTTATACATATAAACTTTTCTCTTGAATCACTCTAGCTATTACAAAAAACCACATAAAATCCGTTGCGTAGTTTTAAAGATCTAAGAATACATAGGGACAGACAGACAGCGGGAAGTGACTTTGTTTCATACTATGTAGTGATTAATAAGATCATAGAGGGAAGGAAAGGAAGAAAAATAAAAAAAAGAGCGAGAGAGAGAGAGAGAGAGAGAAAGAGATAAAACGAAAAGTAATGCAAGCTTTAGCTTTATTATCTTAAAATTTAACTAGGGTTGCTTGTGGTTTCGCTTGCGTGATTATTATTAATTAGAACAATTTTAAAAGCCATCCTAAATGTCATAGCTTGATTTGAAAAGATTTTTATAAAACTGTTAGTTCCAGAGCTTACATTCAAAAAAAGACAAACAAAGTCTTCTACTCTATTATTTCATACTATATTTACTGTATAGTAACTTATTAAATAAATCTCCACGAACTCAAAATCGGAAATTTTTAAGTAAAAAAAAAAACGGAAATATTTTAAGTAATAATCATACGTAAATTCATATTCTCTTGGCGCGTCACATAACCACCCATAATAATACATCAGTAACCCTAACATGAATGAGCTCAAACAGAAATGATGAGCGCTCGTAAATAATTTAGAACATTTGTGAGTTGTACGCATTTGTAACAATGTTGCTAACTTCATCCATTCTCTTGATTCACTTGGGCGGGATGATCCTTATGAATATCTTTACGATATGATTGACGCAGTATGTAGTGTACCTTACTTTCTTGCGCCAGCGGTCGCGGGTTCGAGTCCCGCTGGGGGCATTCATTTGTTAAACTCATATGTTTGTAGTCCAGTCATGGGTGTTTATATTTATGATATGTATGTATTAAAACTTATATATGTAGTATATCAACTATCTCGTATCCGTAACACAAGCCTCGTAGATTACCACGAAACTAGATAGCGCTGTGTGTAATAATGTCCCTTCATATTTATTTATTTATTATCTTTAACAATCCTGATGGTGTAGTGGATAGCATAAACGGCTGTAGATCTGAGGTCCTGGATTCGAATTTCGGATCGGTCAAATTTTGATATATTAAGTTCTTACGTGATGTCGTCGATCTTACGCTAGTTATCTTAGTTTAAACCAAGTTTCAGAGCAAAAGGAATTAGATATACACTATAATATTTCCCGCGCAGATGGCGATGACCGGAATCGGTTCGGAGAGCTTTTTTGTTATGAATATATTTCGCTGTATGAAAAAGTGATCAGATACCTTAAATATTATAGTATCATATAACCGTTTGTGGCGTTCCATTTTACAAAAAGGGTGAAGATCAAAAGACGATCAAATGAACGTACGAACGGATTCATATTTTATTGGAATTTTAGATTATGTTGACCGATTTCAAAAAAGAGAACTAATGTACTGTGTGTTTCTTACATAATATTTTTGCTTTTTGTTAACCATTTTATTGATAAAGTTTAATTTAATTAAAATCATTTTTATAGTATCAGTATTACAATTTAATACTACATAACTTGTAGATGTATAGTAAAAATCTAATATACAAATAATATTTTTTTCAAACGATTTAATAAAAGGTTCAGAAGGTCATTTATTACAGCAAGAACAATAGTAATGTTGTACGAATAAAATATTACCGACACAGTTATAGATCAAACCGTCCAATCTAAAAATCCATGGAAAGTAAAAGGATCTACGAAAACAAGAGAAAGGATCTGAAATAGCGTTCCACCAAATTCTTTATAGTAAATGTATTTTAACTCTCATGAATGTTAACATCATAACATGAATGTTCCTATATAATATACTAGCCTTTCCCGCGACTCCGCTCGCGTTCTAAAGGCTGAAAATCAAAAGAAATATTTTTCTCCCGTTTTACAATATTTTAAATTAATTCTGCGCTCCTATTGGTCGTAGTGTGATGTAATATAGCCTATAGCCTTCCTCAATAAACGGACTATCTAACACAAAAATAATTTTTGAATTCGTACCAGTAGTTCCTGAGATTAGCGCATTCAACGAAAAAAAACAAATAAAAAAAGAAAAAGCAAACTTTTCAGCTTAATAATATTTGTATAGATGACCATGAGTTTTTATGCCTTTTTACAATACAAGTGATGCATTCGTGTTTCGCTCAACTTTAGGCACGATAATTTTCATTGAGGAATCAATATGCACTTAAATGTCAAAAATAATCAAACTATAACGCACTGTTAAGTCGGTATATTTATCGGCTAATACTTACCTTCGCATTACATTTTATATGCCATAATAATATTATTTGCGTAACGTAACTTTGGCAATAGAACAAATATTAATAAAAAACTGTATGTCCTGTAGTTTCACATAGCCTAACAAATAATAATTTATGAAGTTGAAAATATGACATGTATTTCAAAAGAAATATAAGTTATACCACTGTATAAGAGGTCGCGAACCGTCGAACATGTACAACTAGTTCAAATAAGCATCGCAAACTCCGTAAATCCTAGTATTAAAAGTTTTGAGGTTTTCATTCACTAGGGGGGCAAAAGTCCGTAAAAGTGTAGTTTGAATAACTTCGACGGTATAGAGTCCCAGACCGAACGTATGTCGACACAGTGATAAATCATGGCTGACTTTGAGCTTGTAACCGTGCGAAAAAATAGGGATGCCAGGATTTCCGGGTAAACGAATCGGAAGTAAAAAAAATACAAAAAACTCTTAGTGATAAAGAAAATATGATTTATTATTGCAACTTTTATAATCGATTCTAATATTATAAATGTGAAAGTTTGTTAGGAGTTTTTGAGCGCCAGAACAGATTTTGATAAAAATCACAAAGATTGTAAATTGAAATAGCACGTTAATGCATAAAGGCATAAATTGATATATTACTTTTTATCCCGAAAAAATTTACAGTTCCGCGTGGTAGAGATTTATCCCTGTTTATTACTGAAGTCAGCGGCGAGCCCAGAGCGAAACGAGATTAAGTCGCAATTTTTATAACTAGAAATAAATTTGTTACTTGGATGAAGAAATGGACTAATAAATATTTTTTTCATTGACAAATTATTGTCCGGGACGTTTCTGCAACATTTGTCTGGAAGATCGATGGCTATCCATCGTTCATAATGACCAAAATTAATGACATGCTAATTAAATTTAAATTTTCTTTATATTAGCTTTTATGACTTCTATTAAATTTTACTTACAAATACATTAACAAAATAAGCAAGAGTATAGCGATGCAATATAAACTTATAATAAAATTGTAACTGCGTCGAATAAGTACACTAAATATTTTTGGGTAATCTTACTGGAGTACACATTATTATATATGTATACAGAGGTCAAATCTATAGTTTTTAGAATTTATGTCTGTCTGATAGACTTTAATGAAATTTTGTGTTATGATAGTTGTCCGGATCAACATATCCGTCTCTCCGAAATATAAAAAGTTCCTGGGTATAAAGTTTTATTTAAGCTTTTAGTCTTTACAACTATTCAATTAGCTTACGAATAAAATGGTAGGTACGTATTTATTATTATTATTAATGTACAATAATCATTAAAAAAATATACAGTGCAACATATAACCTCCTCATTTTTTGACGTCGGTTAAAAAGAATTTGCAATCATTAAAAACTTAAAGATATTTGAAGTTTACAATAGTGAATATGGAATATACGTTGTATGCAATATACAAACATACATAAGGACATGAAGTTTGTTGTGTTTTGTAGTTCAGGCCTAGCAACAGTCTACAAACGTCCCATTAGCATAGTTAGGTCAAACCATAAATAACGTTTTTAATGACCCGCCCGGTCATTTACGGTGTTCAATTTATCAGGTTGAAAAATGGGTTCCGTCAAATCAAAATAGAAAGAAAAATGGTTTTGAGTGTACTTCTTGCGTGTTTTATTGAAGACAAGTTATTGTTGACATCCGCTTTTTAATAAGTTCATTAAAATGGCCAACTGTACCGCCACACGCACTTATTGGCCAAATCAAATAGCGCGCGCTTCTACAGCTTCTTGTTACATATTTCCGTCCCTTTTAACATAATCACTCGCTCAGAAATTAAAACTTTTTTAGCTTTTTTTAAACTACTTAAATTATAGGCCTATGAGGGGATCGTAAAAAAATAAAATATGTACATCTTGTATAGCTGTATATAAACAAGATCCTTATATAAGCAAGCTTAAATTTGACTCTAATATTTCATCAAATCCATTGGGAACCTTCGACTAGAAGAAGCCTCAAACACTCTTACAAACTTTTACTATATGATACGTATACAAAAACAGAAAAAGTAAACTAGGAAACACATATAATATTATTTAAAAAATGGGACAGCGAAAAGAAAATGAGCGTCATTTCTTCCAAACGGCGAGGCTACGATCGATCGTAACCGCCTACGACGCTACGCGGCTACGCTACGTTACGTGCACCTTAAGCTCTATTCACATTACCGTAATATGTTATTTCAATAGTTAGCCTTTATTATAAAATTGCATATTAATAATATTAGGGACCTATGTTCGATTCCCGTATGGAGGCATTTTTTATTGCATTAGATTAGGCGTGGTATAAAAAAGAAAAGGTCATACATAAAGACTTTTTAATATGTTTTAGCTACATTGGTATATTTAAGGAATTTAAAATAATTTATTTACAATATATCCGCTATATTTTTAAATTTAACCTTGAAATAAAAATACTATGGAACGTGCCTAACTTCGTGAAACCGTAAAAAATCTGTAGGAAATAGTTATTCCTGTAATGAGACTTGAAAGTAAGAGTAATGCCAGCCTTTCAGAGCTGCGTGGCTTTAAAGCTGTGTGCTTGAGCTTTTTAAAGGGAAGATTTGGTAGAAAAAAGGTCACTTAATTATTAAATAAAATTAATTAAAATAAAATAATAATCAAACGTACATACGTAAATATTAATCTATACATACATTTATCATTATGCTTTATAATATATGACGTTCATTAAAGATTCACTACTTTTTGGTTGCACTACTTTCTGTATTTAACATGTTTCTGCAGTTCCGTAACTGTCCGAATGTATTTGATGCGATTTTATAAGGTTCGTCTCTCTCTCTCCATCACATGTATGAAGAGAGAGATAGTAAAAATATGGTAGAAAAATAATAACGTAATACGATAACCTAAAACTTCGAACAAAACGTAACTATGTTATAAAACTAATTCCATTATAGAGTTCATAATTTTCTAACAAGAAACTAAAGAAAGTTACTTTTACTTTGAAAGTATTCGGGTAGCGAGTCTTTTGCGACTGACTGTAATTAAACTTAATTAGTATGACAATACATTTTAATGTCAGAAAAAGAATTGTAGTTTCGAGAACCGCTTTTATTTCACTCGTCAATTAGAGAGATCTTCAATTAAAAAGAATAAATTTCGTTTGAATAATTTATTTGTGACACATGATTGGAGTACAAACGTTCGTGATGATCACAGAAATGAATGTCCTCTGGGGGATTTGAACCCGCGACCGCTGGCATAGAAGGTAGAGTCACTACAAACTGAGTCAAACGTTTTTTAGGTAAATATATGTATTTTGCCATAACACATAAGTCGTGGCCATAACATATATTTATTATTTAAATTATTATTAACTATATAACTGCTAGTATATAATATGTAGTTAGAATACATAAAAGATAATTAAAAAAGTACTTAACCTTTTGAAAGATAAAACTCAAAAGGCAATAATTGGTAAAACATTCTCACAAATGGGGTGTCGAATTCTGTAGAGAGGTAGACAAATGACCGGATCAGAGGTCACGACGGCTTCGACTTGGACAAATCGTATCGAGCGAGTTGCCGACCACTTGTAAGACTACGGATAATGGATCGACATTCGGAAACTTTGAAAGTTTTCGGATATTTTTAGGTGAATGGCTGCCTTAGATTGAGTAGTTTGATAACTTTGTTACTGCTGTATATAAATATGGGAAGGAATTTATTATTAACACAACACATACTAATAAAACACGTTTTGCTATATTAAGCGAAGCCAATCTAGTTTATTATGATTTTTTTAAGAATACCCCTTGAAAAATATCTATTTAAAAATAACGCTTTCACTTTCACAAACAGACACATTGACACTTGTCACAATGACATTGTTAAAAATCTATCTCTATTTAGAGTTTCACTCAAATTGATTTAGCCGTTATGGCGATAAAAGTAATCGTACTCAGGGACATTCTCATTATAATATCATTTTAGGCATAAAGTTACTGACGGTCTTACAAAATGTACAAACGTACAATTTAACCAAGCTTCTGTATTATTATGTCGGCAATAGGCGAATAGACTCATCAAATATGACCATGTAATATTAAAGTTGAGTAGAATATACCCAACCCTATGATTTCGATGTTTGTTTTACACAATCAGTAAAAAACGTTGTTACAGTGCAATTAAATGCAATAATATATAAAACTTTTTAGATTTACGAGAATGTTTGGCTTTGTAAAGAAAACTCTTTTCAAATTTTTTCGAAGTTTTATTAAATATTTTGTTTTATTTAAAATTAATATTTGGTCCCGACGTAACGAGGTTTTAGACCTCTCGAAAGTTATAGTTGTACCAGACAGTGTCTAACTATAGGTTATACTATTGAGGAATACTCGCCGTTTCACATCTTGCCTTATCTATACTAATATTATAAAGCTGAAGCTTTGTTTGTTTGGTTAAATGAGCTTATCTCAGAAACTACTGGTCCGAATTGAAAAAATCTTTTTGTGTTGGATAATCCGTTTATCTAGGAAGGCTATAGACTATATTACATCACGCTACGACTAATAGTAGAAGAATAACGGAGCATTAATAAAAAATGTTGCAGAAACAGAAGAAAAATAGATCTTTTGATTTTCAGCCTTTAGGACGTGGGCGGAGCAAAGCCATGGGAGAAATCACGTACATAGGTATGTAAAATTAATTAAAGGTGATTTATTTAATGCTTTGCTGTAAAATGGGCCAAAACAATATAAAATGGCGCTACATATTCAAAAGGCCCATTTCGTATAAAGAGGACGCCTTCGGCTACTCGAAGGTGACGAGGGAGAAACATCGTAATATTTATGATCCTTTAAAATTAAAGTTAATATCTTGTGATGGTAATTATATAGTCTCGTTAAAAACTTCTCATGGCAATTTATATTTTTAACATTCTGATGGAATTTTGTAATTTAATGATACATGAAATTTACGGGTATAAAGTAAAAAAAATAACTAAAAGCCGAAGATAGATTAAAAACTATAAATATAAGTGGTCCCCAGTTTCACCTACATAGTAATACAGATTTATATGTACATACAGACCAACATATACAAACTCACTGCTGTGTGAGCAATATAGGTCTTTAGGTCCGTTTTTGACATAATAGGTGAATTACACTAAAACACGACTTTAATTATTTATATAGTATATGTACCTAATAGCTTTTGTGTTATTTTAAATGAAATTGCCTTTTCATATATTATTTTTTTCTGTTATACATATTTTATTTCTTTTATATTCAAAAATCAAAATACATAAAAGAAATAATGGTTCATCAACCTCTAAAAAAAGTTAATTTTTGTGCTACTATAGAAAAAAAAACAATCCAATAAATACAACCTTTTAAGTAAAAAAATCTAGTATTAGAATGATGCAAGAAAATTCTAAGAATTTGTAAAACCTTAAATATACAGTATATAGCCTATATATAGTAGCTATATATAGTAGTTTAGAAAACATGACATTTATATTTGGAGAATGAAAGCTAACTTAAAATTCTTTATATAGAAAGTTGTTTGGAAAACGAAATATCTTAAGAGCTTATTAGGTCGAAACATGTACTACAAGTGTGAACATAGCACGTACAGTGAATAGGGAATTTTTTTACTAGTCTACACATGTCAGAAATAAAACATCTTTGGCAAACAAATTTTTAAATCACGTTTATACATTTTATACTAAATAACCCCGTCTAAGCTCGTTGTGAGAGAGAGAGAGAGAGAGAGAGAGAGAGAGAGAGAGAGAGATGGCGCGAAGGTCACACCCACGAGTTAGACATAGTTAGTTAGATGTCACTGACTCGCGGTGGGCGAGATCTAACTAAGGCTAACTCTTCCCCGTCTCTGAGCGCCTGGTACTATGGACTTATTTTTTGTATCATCGAGTTTAAAATCACAATGATTCTAAAGAAGTACAACAATCCATCAGTAAAAACTGCTATTTAAGAAAAAAACAAGTTTGTAATTCTATTATGCAAGAAAATTCTAAGAATTTGACAAACCTTAAATATACAGTATATAGCCAATTTAGAAAACATGACATTTATAATTTTGGAGAATGAAAGCTGCCTTAAAATTCTTTATATAGAAAGTTGTTTGGAAAAAAAGGTCTTAAGAGCTTGTACTCTCTCGGAACATATACAACAAGTATGAACGTAACACGTACAGTGAACAGGGAAATTGTACTTTTATTAGCATTACATAGAATATACGGTTGATAGAAGTGCAAATTGAGCGGTGGTTTGTACATGAATACGTTATTAGCTTACGTCTGTGGCTTTCTCCTATTATCTAAGACACAATAGCCCTAAATATTTCAAGTAAGAGCATACTGTATCTTAGAATTTAGGTAAGATATGGGTATATATTGTATAATAATTTTAGAATATTGAGAATCGTTGCGTGAATGTAAAATTATATCTAAGCCTCCTCAATAATAAGATTAAAAATGCTAAGGCACTTTTCAAATAGACTGCTAAATGTAGGGTAGGAGTAAATAAATGAATAATTATATTTGTAATATGCATGAATTTAAAATTTATATGTTTAGTGTATCAACTATCTGGTATCCGTAACACAAGCCTCGTTGCTTACTGGAACTGAATGGTGTTGTTGTAAAAAAATAAAAAAATATTTAGGAGGATATAAAATAGTTCATACACTACACATATACGTACATAACTTTAAATACATACATATTATAAATATAAACACCCATGATTGAAGTACAAACACTCGTACACATCACACGGATGCTTCTAGCGGGACTGGAACCCACAATCGCTAGTAGAGCAGTAGATGTCAATCAGGAGTCAAATATAGTATTATAAAGCGCTAAGTATAATGTTAGTTAGGGCATCAGAATTTTAATCATTTGTACATTCTATATATTATGAATACTATAATTATTATTGTCGTAAATGTGGTAATTAATAAAGACAATCAACTTGAGTTATGCATATTGATACGTATGATAACGTTGATAAATATAATAACGGGTGCTTCATACTCCTCATCAAGTTCATCCATTATTTCCCTAGAGATGTATGCATATATATTAAATAATGATAATAGAAGGAAGCACGGGGTCGAGACAGTTAAAGAGTTGTCTGAATAAAGTAAAGTCTTTACTTAATCTTTTAATAACGTAAAGGAACTATAGATTCTAAGGCTAAATCGAGAATAGTAACAGAATCGAAAATATAGTAGCACAAATATTTTTGATTTCTATATTGATTGACTTCATCAATTTAAATCCTCAATCAGAGGCTCAAACACACTAAAGTATTTATATTTAAGTGAAAAAATATAATTAAGCTAGTATTGTTGTATGTGTCATATATAACAAAATAAATTTTAATTTTACCATAATTTAAAGTTATCACAAAACAAAATAAAACCCCAAAACACAAATTTTCTCATAAACCTTTCAAGTCAAATTACTTACATCCCATAAAATCCTACATTGAACATAATAAAATTGCCTTTATAACTTCAATTATCGATTTAACAGATACCTAGAGCTGTTATGAAAAAATCTACAGAGTTCAAAAGCATCTTAACATACGAAATCGCGTGACTGGTTACTTTTAAATGGATATCAGTATAACTTTGGCTATGGTATAAAATACAAGTATAAGAAATGAAGCGATTTATTACACATTCGAGTGATATATGCAACTAAATATTATGTAACACTTTTTTTCTTTGTTTTCGTCGTAATTTATAAAAAGAAAACTTAAGCTTACAAAATCTATAATAAAAAGATTAGATTATAAAAATGAGATTTATTATGAAAATAAGATTAAATAATAAAACTGAATCCCTATTTTCCTTGGTCACGTCACGCGTGAACGGCTGGACCGATTTTGCTAATTCTTTTTTTGTTGTGTTTGATATTGTCAGGAGAAGGTTTTGATGAAATAAAAAATTAAGATAATTGCGCGGAGACTTAGAAAATTCAACAATAATTAACCACTATATAAAATTATTTTAAATCTAACCTTAGCGCTTTAGACAATATAAACTTTTTTAATGCTTTCTTATGATGTTTGATACAGAATTAACGGAACTAGCGGAACCCACGGCTTCGCTCGCACTTGATCTAGTTATTTATAAATACGTTATCTGTTTGAACATTCTTTAAAAAATATATTTTAATTTTTAATTTTTTTTCAAAAATATAAGTATATCTATTTAACTATCTTTATTTTAAAAAAATAAATTTATTTAAATCAAAAAAACTGTTGACTTTAATGCAAACTACAAACTAAATTAATATTATACGTACATGTAACAGATGACACAGCTTAAATCGCTGTAGCTTAACAAATGAACCAGGCGCAAATTCACTCGTGATGACCGCTCATTAAGTCCAGAAGGGCAATTCCGACATTCGATGTACGTAATTCAAGTTCATCGCTTCGAAGAATAGTGGGAAAGATTCACCGAATTTTTTAACATGTCATTCATAAATAACTAGGTATATCTTTATTCGAGTCAATTTTTAGTTTTTATTTTTTCTGGTTATGTTAACAAGTAAACTAAAGCAGTGAAAGTATTGTATAGTGCTACGAGTAAGTATAATTAAGAAATTAGCCAACCTATGTCCAAAATGTCTAGCGTGTGAAAGAGATGAAATTCACTATGTTCTATAATTTTGTCATAACTGTAAAAATGCACAAAGCTTATAAGTACCTATGTTATTTTTATTTCCTTCTATTTATGATCATAAAATTGATATTTTAGGTCTTAAATACTAAAAATACAGTAAAAGGATGTTAGTATCCACACAATAATAATAATATTTAACTATTATTATTTCTGCGTAACCATAAAGTATAGTATTTAAGGTTTAAAAGGTTGAAAACGTAGAAATTATGCTGCAAGTTAATAAAATAGAATATGCATTCACTAAATATGACTGCTTTTTTGCTGAAAATATAAGATTTTATTTTAATGCCTAGTCTCTTTAACCTTCACAGAGTTGAACGCCCTAAGATCTAGTCTTTCTTAGTCTCGAAAGAGGTCCAGCCATTTTCCAGTGGTCGACAGCAACAACTATATATATGTAAGGTTTTCTTCTTTCTAAACTATTAATAAACTCTTGACGTTCAGCAAAAAATTGTAATAATTATATACTGCATAAAATATTTTAAATTTGAATATGGATACTATTTCTTCGGGTAAGCGCTGTAACTTTGGTCTTGGTCCCCATCATTTTATAGCAATTTATTACATCCATATGTACTTTGTTCATATATTTAAACATATATTAACCTAAAACATAAAATTTAACCATTTCTTATGTAAACTTTAAAGAAATTACATAGATTTTGCAAGAATACTCAACGCTAAAGCTCGAGACATCAACTGAACACCGATGTGCTCTTAACTCGAGTCACTCTTGATTTCCATTCAGTCGTGCTTGAATTATCTATGAGTGCATACGGAGCTGCGCCTACTGCGGAAGCCTTTCGACATTTGAATCGCTACGTTGAATATTTTATTATAGCTTTTACACATATCGAAATATTTAACATATCAAATGACTGAGTCGTATCTCTTTTTACTGTATACGTGTGGGAAAGTAAAAATAATCACTAATAGACCATCTTCCTATTTTATTGAGTCTTGCAAATGATCGTTTAATTTTTGTTAATCAAATCGTATTGCTTATATTACAAGACTTTTTCAATATATCTTCGCATTAGCAACACTAATTCCGATTACGGTGAGTAAATAAATAAAGTAAACATCAGAGTAAAGTTACATCAACTCCACTCAATTGTAATAGAATAATCGATGTGTACACACGTGCGGTTTTTACCGAGGTTAAAACTTTCTAAAGTTCGGGGCAATACAAATAAACACATTACTTTAACTTTTACAATACAATAAGAAACAATATCTAAAAATACTTCGATTAACAACTTTGAAAAAAGTTCGAGTGCCTTTACCTGTAAGTCAATTTTATGATCGTGTGCGATGACCAAGTCTTTCTATTTATAAAACAAACTAGCGACTCGCCCTCGCTTCGCTCGGGCTCTTCCCTAGATTTAGCACAGGCAAAGCCGCGGGTTCCGCTTGTTATGCATATAAACCTTCCTCTTGAATCACTCTATCTATTAAAAAAAAACCGTATCAAAATCCGTTGCGTAGTTTTAAAGATTTAAGCATACAAAGGGATATAGGGACAGAAAAAGCGACTTTGTTTTATACTATGTAGTGATAAAGATACTTTTTAATGATACAGTCACTAGAAAATGTCGTTTCTTAAATAATTAGGTAACAATTTATGACAAAGTTGTTTGAAAGATGCTTCTATAGATGGGAATAAATTAACCAACTTGGTTTTACATTATATCTTATAACTTTTTGCCGCTGAAGAACTGTGTTGCGAGACTTGCATTTTTTTTTAATAATATAATGCTTTTGATTGTATTATCTTTTACTGTAAAGAGAATATTTTTCTAATGTTTGTGTTAAATTTCATTTCTATGTAAAAATTGACTGCCTCGGTGGTGTAGTCGCTAATATAGACGGTTGCATCTAGAGCTCCTAGATTCACGTCCCGAGTCGGACCAAGTTTACTTATCAAGTTTTAGTGTTAAGAAAGTCCAAGTCACAGCGTAGAATTGGAAGTTGGTGGAGTTTCACCCTCGTGTCTTGGAGAGCACGTAAAGCTGTCGGTCCTGTGTCTTAACTTTTAGCAGTCGTGTCGTAGTATCGTTCCATGAATTTGAGTCTTAAGAGAATAGTGAATGAATTTATTTCTTCATGTACACTTGTGCAATATAATGTCTCCTCCGCATCTGGCTAGTACCTATGATTGGCCGCCATGGTCGAAATGATGACAGAGTCTTACGGTATTTTAGTAATCTTCTATATTATACATAAGTTATATATAAATAGAAACCACGTTTAACTTACGAGGTTTGTTTGATATTTAGTTAATTTTCCTCTTAAATATTACATATCTAAAATTATATTATTATCAATTTCTAATATAAATACTATTAAAGTCACATTTCTTAAAATAATATTTTTCTCCTAGTAATAATATATTCACATACAAATACAAAATATATAAAAACATAATCGAACCCCAAAACAAATATCAATACACTCGACAAGACGATCATTTTCATTGGACCATCTGGTTGTAGGAATGTGAAGGAATGGAGATCGGTAACGCATATTTCATTCCAACTCGTAATCCAATTCGAATCCCGTCACGTCTCCACTAAACGGAGTGCATCCATTTATAACGTATCTAACATTTTTATATAGGCTTCATTTGTTTAGTTTAATATTTCGAAATGATATAGTGTAATGGTATTAATCCAAATAGCAAAGTTTGTAATAAGTAATTTAAAAATAAACATCAAATGATAAGGAAGATAAGGACAAAGTATCTCAATAGTGTTTACATTTTGATTTTCCATATATACGCTTAAAAATATCCAATTTATGTATATTTTTTCTTTGTCTAACACTGAGTCTCTAACGTTCTTTTTCTTTCTCGTAAAATACATATTTTATTGATTTTTTTAAATTAAATAAATAAATAAATATGTGTTTGTGTCTTTAATCACCTATATTTTCTCTGATTATTTTGATATTAGGTTCCCGACGTATCGAATGCTTTACAGCAATCATAGTCAAGAAAGAGATAAAAAATTCACGTAAATTCGCAAAAAAAATCAGAACTTTTTTTTCATTTAGTAGGTATGTCAAATATTTGCCTTAAACTAAGAAAGTACTTATTACACATAAGTATTTAAAAAATATATATCACAACATATTACTATATAAAACTAATCTATTATTACCTATAACTAACCATAATTTATATAAGAGACAGTCACATAACTATTCCATAATATATGTAAGTCAATAAGCAAGTGTAGGCACATTTTATGAGGGTGAGACGCATGACAGCTGAATTACGATACCTTACCGCAAAGGTAATAAACTAATACACTGGGATAAGATACTTGTAGGTACTTCTAGCTCTCCCTCTAGACGGTGTTTTTGATATCAACAAATTTATTTACGTTTTAAATTTACGCCACGATAACTAGCTACAGTTTTAAGTATACTTAATCTTTACTTCAGATTTCTTTATATTCTGTGAATACATTAATTTATTTATAAGTAATCATTAGAAATGTAACTATCTTTTCGGATTTTGTCGCGGATTTATTTTGATTTTTGGTTCCCGACGTTTCGAATTCTTTACCTGTCAAATCATGACCATGGTTGCTGTAAAGAAAAATCCGAAAAGATAGTTACATTTATAATGATTACTTATAAATAAATTAATGTATTCAAATATTATTATACATTATGTCAAATATTTGCGTAAACGTAAGAAAGTATTATATAAGTAATCATATCTACTTTAATTGACTTAAACTACGTTTAACTCAATCAAATATGAATGAATATGATAGTATTCAATTCGGATGCATTGTCATTTGTTATGTTACGAGTATTTGACGTCAATATGAACTTATTACTTCTCCTTTTATCGAATAAGTTCAAAATTGTGGTTTCATATAATTCACAAAAGTCATTAAACAAAATCTAATACAAAAATACTTTTATACAATATTCTAGGGCATAACCAAAAATATGTAATTTCAAATTAACTAAAGTAACAATCACACAGACATACAAACTATTCTTTAATAGAAATAGTCGAATTATACATAGTTTAAGTAAAACTGTCAAATATATCTCGAAATTTATATGAGGATATTAATAGGGCGTTAGATATCTATTTATATTCGAAGGGAACAAAGAAGAAACAGAACCACTCACGTCCAAATAATCTGACCTATCGGTTTGGGCGGTCGCCAACATTCTAATTAATAGCTATACATTTTACGATTCGGCGGGTAACAAATGTGTTATATCTACTGTTAAGCTTTGAATCCTCAGTCTGGGAAATTTGGGAATTTTACCGCTAATTTTCGTTAATTACTTTGTTGTGAAAATATCTATTCTTGTGTTGGCTCTGACTGAATGTGTCATCATTGGAAATTCAACAATAAAATCCCTTTTTTAAGAAAGCTAGATTTCAAGGCAGTAGAGTTAAAAAGTACTTGACTTAAGATTTTTTAGTTATAACTAGTGACTCACCCTCGTTTCGCTAGGGTTCGTCTCTAGGTACCCTTTAGTAGCTATAAGCTTTTCACGAATTTTGATTTCTTTTATTATTAAAACCTTCCGTGTGCCTTAAAGCACATAACAAAAAGAAATTGCCGAATTGGTCGAGCCATTCTCAATTTTGCGCTAAGCAACATTCATTTTATTTCTATAGCTAGGTATCCTAATCAAATCTTATTAGAGTCGAAGTCAAAATTACAATTTAAAGATGAAAATTCAAACCAAGGAGTAAAATAATTTGAAGAAAAATAAAGGTTGAGAACGAAAAATAAACGACATAAATATAAAAAGAAATAGCTGAGTGGTAAGAAAATATACAAAAGTAAACGCCCTATAATTTTGAATTGCATCAAATATTTTCTCCCAGCTTATTTAACAAAGGCTATAAAGGCACAAAAAATTACCTTAAGAAAACGACTGTTTCCACTAATTTGTGTGAAATTGAATTAACAAATCCTACAAAAGTAATATAAAAGCCTATTTTATACTAATAATCTATTTAAAAAAAATAAAAAAAGATAAAAATGACTGTTTATAAAATCAAAAAACAAGATAAAACCTGGCAAAAAATCAATCCTAAAACTAACTAAAACAAAATCACGTAAAAATTCTACTAAAGTTTCTTTAGTCCAAAAACTAAAATAATAAAACTAGTTACAAAGTTCACACAACAAGCAGTTATAATTCAAAATGACAGTTGACATTGTTGAACTACGACTTTTCCTATTAATGTGCACATGTAAAATAAACACATAAAACTGCACAATATGGAAGCAATATAACATAGCAGTCATAAATACTACGTACGGAAAGTAGGTTGTGAGGTCCAAGACGCAAGGTCGATTGAGGCGTGATGTAATAACCATGAAGTCGAAGCAATATTACTAATGAAGCTATCAAGAGAGTTACTAAATGTAATGTAACATTTCAGTCAATTAAATGAATAGTGTTGTATGTAATAAGGTCTTAGCTTGTATAAATATTATGTATTATTACTGTGATATTATATACTGGGTTTGTTAGAAAAAGAAATTGTATATAAAAGAAAAAGCAAATAATCTGAGACTGATGAAAAAATATGTATATTGTATACGGTTTTTAAAACTATACTGTCAATATTTTATTGGTAAAAAGTGTAACCATAGACACTTAAACTTTAATAAGCTACGTTACGTTAAATATTTAAGTTAATTTATTGGATATATTTTTAAGAGAACGAGAATAGTAAAGAAATATCTTGAAAGAAAGTATACTTTTTCGCATTTGTTACAAAAATATTTTCTTAATTTAAAAGCCTAATGTAAAATGAAAAAAAAGAAATATCGCTACATTCTATTACTTGCAGAGACCACAAGCGCTTTACGAGTTTCGCGAGCCTGCCATATATGGAACAATATGATTTTAAACAAAATCATTGCCTTCGCGGTTAACTTTCTGACAGCATGAGAAGTCTAAGAGTGCTTTTCGGTGAAACGATCGACTTTACAATACATAAAAATAACCAAGTTTTGCAAGTTGAAATATTAATATTTTAGTTAGTAAGTAGAGTTGGGTTTGATTACCCGAGTACGAGGTTTTTTTGTAAGTATAATTTGTTTAACATAGAGTTAATTTTAATTTCTATTATTACCCTCAGCCCTTAATATCCTCTATTTTTCAGAAACTCTTGCCTCACCCTACAGATAAACCGTACGTCCCTTTTTTGCATAGTCTGTCTGCAAATGTCTTTAAAATTATATTATACGTTTATTTCAGTTTTTACTTTATTCTGCAATAACCACATGAGTTTATAACAAGGTAGTTATTTTTAATATACAAATAAAAAAATCAATTTTACTTATAGGTTTGTTTTATATTAAAATATTTCCACAGAATTCGTTTAACTTCGAAATGACTATGAAACAAAAGGCCGTAACTTTAGCAAAGAATATCTTAAATATTTAAGTAAGAAATGTTATGGAACATAAAAAACCATAATTTTATAGCCGCCCGAGTGTGGATCGCTCCTCTTCGCCACACATTATTTTTTTTCTATAACGTGACTGCTTCGAAAGTCGCAAACGAGTTTCGTAAAAAACAATAACTGCCAATATACACAATATATTCGCTTTCTTTCGACACATGATAAGTTCATTATATTGAGGATTTGAAACATTTATTTTAACTACTAGCGACTTGCCCTCGCTTCGCTCGGGCTCTTCTCTAGATTTAGCACAGGCAATGTCGCGGGATGCGCTAGTTATGCATATAAATCTTCCTCTTGAATCACTCTATCTATTAAAAAACCGCATCAAAATCCGTAGTATCCAAAAATTGCGTAGTTTTAAAGATTTAAGCGTACATAGTGATACGAACAAATTAAAAATAGGATTAAGGTGTATTTGATACTTGCTGCTTTGTTCGCAGATAGCTAATGTTATAAGGCGTAACATAGGCTACTTTTTGACCGACTTTAAAAAAGAAGATTGTAGAAATTTTAATTATTTTAACTAGCGGAACCCGTGGCTTTGGTGACGCTAAACCTAGGGACCTAGGGACCTGAGCGAAGCGAAAGTGAGTCGCTAGTATTGCATAAAAATACTTAAGTATATAGCAATTTGAAAGATTAACGATTAATTTTATAAGATACACGCCATATTAAACTTACACCATCGTGATTTAACCTTCTAATGGGTTTTGTACATTTATTAAGCGAGTTTCATTTACTTTTATTTCAAGACATGTTCAATCAGAATCAAATGTTCCATTCGACCTTTAATCCAGCATCGATGGCGTCCTATTTCGGCAAAACCAAAAAGCCCGTGACAGCCAGAACGAAAGACGAAAGTAAAAATGGAAAAAAGAAAAGTTATTCGGCGAAACGAACGCGACGGGAGTCGGAATACGATCGACAAAACGTAAAAGTCGATTCCGCTAACGAAGACGACCGAAAAAAGGCCAACAATGCTAAACTGTGACGATGAAGGGAATGAAAATAAAGCCGCAAATGCTTCGCCCGGTACAAAGGCAAGGCGGGAATATTTCTGCGAAATTACTTGTTCTACATGACTTCAGATTTTTGGTATTGACTTAAGGTGAAGCACTCGTTGTATACCTACTTGTAATAAAGTAAACAAATCAAATCAAATCAAATCAATAAAGAGAGAAATAAAGAGAGAAATATAGAAAATAAAGATAGTTCTAAATAGTATTATCACATACATAGATAATTTGATCTGAAGGATATTGATCATCATCATAATCAGCCCTTTTTTAACGTCCCACCGCTGGGCACGGGCCTCCCTCAGTACGAGGTGGATCAGGCCATAGTCCACCGCGCTGGCCTAGTGGGAGTTGGCGGACTTCACATGTCTTTCGAAAAACATGCTAGGTTTTTCTAAGACACGCGGGTTTCCTCACGATGTTTTCCTTTACCGGAAGACAAGTGGTCATCATGATATAAAATGATTCGCACATAAAAATATCAGAGGTGCGAGACCCGGATTCGAACCCGCATCACTCGGTTATTCAAGTGAGCGCGTTACCGCTGGGCTACCACTGCCTTTTTTTAAAGGATATTATAACTTGAAATAAGAATATACATATACCAGAGATAGAACATGGAGATTCTTTAATAATAAGCCAACGCGGATTCCTAACAATCTTTACAGTAGTAATATTTAATAGTTACAAGGAATTAAATACCTATCAATTATAAAAATATTTAAAAACAACAATATTATTAATCTGAATTGTAATATTGTTACATTTTTCAAATTTTAAGACATTAATAATCGAATATAACTATTACTCGTATAATTATTTTATATGTCACTAGCGACTCGCCCTCGCTTCGCTCGGGCTCTTCCCTAGATTTAGCACAGGTAAAGCCGCGGGATCTGCTAGTTATGCATATAAACCTTCCTCTTGAATCACTCTATCTATTAAAAAAAACCGCATCAAAATCCGTTGCGTAGTTTTAAAGATTTAAGCGCACATAGGGATATAGGGATATAGGGACAGAAAAGGCGACTTTGTTTTATACTATGTAGTGATAGTGATTGGTGAAATAAACTGTACATTTAAAAATTATAAAAACAAAACTAAATTGTGAGTTTTAAAACCAACTCTTCGTAAATGTCGTTCCAAAATATTTCAATTTAATAAAATTATAATATTAATATGCTGTACGTCGTTTACATTCAAATATATTTTAGGTAGTAGGAAAAGCTATAGAGGACAATGTTTAGTACAATACACCATAACGCTTCCTCTATAACGTCGGGCCGTAGTGCATTTTAAGTGTATACCGACATTGTTGACTCTCAATATTATTTAACGTTATGTTTCCTGTTATCTTGACCACCGGTGAGAGTTTAATAAATATTTTCGTATTACCTTGTAAATGTGACTTTGGCCCGAAATTACATGTTCTTTATTTGGTACATTTTTATATTGGTTATAATAATTTGATCTTTTGAAGGTTTGCCAATTGAAAAAACATCAAAAATTCAATTTCATTGAGCCTAAGCTGATTAAATTGAAACAGAAGGAAAATATCAGCGGATGATGAGTTGTTTAATGAAGTCAATAAAAAATATAACAAGTATTAACGTTTTTGTACATAAATTATGAAAAGAGGTAACAATATATATTGTAGACTAGCGACTCTATCTCGGTTTTATAATGTTGTCTGTAAATCTTATAGGATGGCTAATGTTATTATAACTTTTACAATATCTATTTTAACAATACCAACAGGTGGTGCTCGGGAAACGATATTCTCGTAAAACTGGTTCGCAGTATCATATCACCGATATGTCGATGCAAGCTGCGGCCGCTCTACATCACAAAACTTGGAATGACACTTAATGAGAACACCAAACTGTACAAATCAACTCGTTTTACAACTGCCATCGCCACTTATTAATCGGATTCTAACCACTGACTGAATTAGCACACGCTACATACCTTTCAAATAATCCGTACTAATATTATAAAGCAGAAGAGTTTGTTTGTTTGTTTGGTTGAACGCGCTTATCTCAGGGACTACTGGTCCGAATTAAAAAATTCTTTTTGTGTTGGATAGTCCGTTTATCGAGGAAGGCTATAGACTATATTATATCACACTATGACTAATAGGAGCGGAGCATCAATGAAAAATGTTGCAAAAACGGGAGAAGAATATTTCTTTCAATTATCAGCTTTTAGAACACGAGCGGAGCCGCGGGAAAGGCTAGTCAGAGATATTATTTTTAATAGATGTTAATTACATAAATGCCAAAGTATGCATATTTGTTATAATGAAATTTTAACGATCCGAAAAAACCAAGGGTAAGTCGCTAGTTAAATAATAAATAAAAATATTCAACAAACTCTAATTAATTTTTAACTATTTTGAACATTTAAATTTTCATATAACTATAAGCAAATTACTACAGTAATATATATAGGTAATAGCTGTCGACCCTTAAATGTTGCGGACCAACTGTATTACTCATCACGAAACAAAACACAAAAGCAAGAAAAACTTTCCTTATACGATATTTTTTTCATCTGACATTGTTGTGATTCCAACCTAATTGTAGAGCTCGATACTGTTTAATAAAAACATTGAATGCTGTTTATAATTTGAAGACTTAATTATAATTGTGCATGTTATGTAAAAATTAAGATGCTTCAGTAAATACTATCATTTTCCACGGCTTCGCGCGCGTTCTAAAGACCGGAAAACAAATTATTTCTGAATTGCGCGTATGGTACCTCGCCATACCAGAACTAACGCCCTTCCCGTTTTTGCAACATTTTTTACGGATGCTCCTAAAATATAGCCTTATAGCCTTCCTCGATAAACGGACTATGAAATACAAGAATATTTTTTCTAATCAAACCAGTAGTTCCTGAGGTTAGCGCGTTCAACCAAACAATCTAATAAACAAACAAACTCTTCAGCTTTATAATATTAGTATAGATAATTTAAACATTACCTTAGCGGGATTTTTTTTGCTAAATTAAAAAAAATAAAAAGTTTGATCATATCATCCAAAATGGCGTCACCCTTTTTGTATACAAATATATGTGTATACAAAAGCTCTGGCTAAACCCACAGTTTTATTATAGTTAAAAATCCAAACTTTTCAGAACATAAGCCCAGAACAACGAGTTGCAAAGTACACTTTCCATCAAAGGGAAGCTAGCTGAATACCCGCAAAACTTTTTGCGGTGTCCATTTTGCGTGTACGCATAAAAAATACGGCCGTGTTTGTAGCGTTATTGAAATTTGTAGTCTCGTTGTTTGACAAAAAGTAAAGTTTGGAGTTTCGCGTGACCCTTATCAAGGGATACAGAAGCGTATCGCACGACCTGTGTTATTTTTAAGGATTATTTCTGACACTAGATAGATAGTGGGTCAAAATGTATAAACAAAGTCCTTAATAATAAATGAGAATGCTATAAACTACTTTTGTCCTTTTGTTAGAACACAACATATTTAAAAAATCACACCACCATCACACACCATCGTGATTTAATTTTCTAAAGGGTATAAGACCCGTGGCTAAATTAATTTCTGAAAAACAGAAGATGATTTAAATACCTCCACAAATGTTTACTTAATAGAACACTTTACACTTTTAGTTAGGATTACTTTAAAAATTATAAAGCATTATAAGAAAATCAATTTGTATATAAATTAATTAAAATATCATTGTCAATTGTCAATTTCGGGGAACATTGGGTGATTATTATTGGAAAATTTCCTTCTGGGTTCACTTGATTGAATCATCAAAGCATCGAATCAGTAAACTTTGTATTCTGAGTAATAAGTGAGGCAGAAAACATTTTGATTCATCTTGCAAAGTGACATTTTCCTCTTCAATATAATGTTAAATCATATACCTTCAGATACCTATCATATAAATGATATAATATGGGTGAGAGTATTTGTTTGGTCTTACGCTGGAACAAATTTCATTGAAATTTTCTATGGATATAATGTCATTTTTCTCATTTTTGTAACTTTGGGAAATGCATTTATACACAGGTAGGACTCACCGGATAGAACAACCAGTACTACGCACTAAAAACGCTCGGTGACGACATATTTCAGTCGTCTGTAGTGACCCTACTTGCTGTGCCAGTGGTCGCGGGTTCGAGTCCCGCTGGAGCATTCATTTGTTATCCATAACACAAGTCTCGTTCCTTACAATGGAACTAGATGGTACTGTGTGTTAATGTGTCAACAAAAAAAATATAAAATATAGAAAGGATAAAAAGAAGAGTACGTATATCCCTAAGATCCTTTGCTTGCTAATTGGTTTGGGAGATTCGAAGTACAGTATTATATGTATATCTGACAACATTCATTATAGTCGTAAATTTTACGTCTTTGTACTCTCTCTGTACCAAGTCGTATGTTTCGTTAAAAAATTAAGATTTTCTCCAATGCCTTTCAAAGCACATGTTCTTGCATACACATACATTTTGTATTACATTTCTAATAATTTTTCAAACACGACGCCTCGATGCTATCTACCTGGCGTTATTTGTCGTCTCGCCGTTTACATTTCAATATGAACGGGAACCGGAAATTGGTTTCCAAGCACTGTGAACGCTTCAAATGATTTGTATCGGCACTGCGATCACTTGGGGGTCATAAAAAAGAACAAACTGTTTTCGACTTTATATTTAGGTTGTTAAAGCACAATTTTAAGTATATTCTATATAAAACAAGGCGCGCCCTGTCTGTGGTGGTTTTCAAAGGGCTTTTGGAGTATTAAAACATAATATGTGGCAAGCGGTGAACCATAAACTATAGTGTTTTTTGTAAAGCCGTGTAATACTTTTGAGTACGTTTCCTATGTTTTAAAATATGTTGGGACATTTTTTACATCAGCGCCATCTAGTTCCGTGGTAAGCTACGAGGCTTGTATTACAGATACCAGATAGTTGATATACTACATATATAAATTTTAAATACATACATAGTATAAATATTAACACCAATGACTGGAGAACAAACATTCGTACTCAACAAATGAGTGCCCCCAGCGGGACTCGAACCCGCGACAGCTGGCGCAGAAAGTAGGGTCACTGCTAACTGAGCCAAACGTGTCGTCATATGTCGTTTCCTATGTTTTGTTAAATACAAATAATTCAAAATATTGTTAGTCAAACTTATAACTTTATACTACCACTTTTTTATTTTATACTATTGGCGATATTTTAAATTGTAAAGTTACATCTATACATATAAATGAAGTGTATGTCTTGTTTAATTTTAATTTAACAGCTTTTCATTAAACGCATTTGAAAGTATCGTATTTACTTTTATATTCAATCATAGGTTATACTTTCAAATTCATTTAGTGAAAAGCTGTTAAATTAAAATTAAAAACAGACACTTCAATTTTATTTATATGTATAGATTAAAAGCTATATAATTTCATAAGTAACTTCATTTACAAGATTTCTTTAATTTTGATATGATGATATCAACCTCTGGCATACATTAAATTTAAAATTGCTGAAAATATCGAGTACGCAACAATATCAACTTATTGAACACTTCGTCTTTTTGCAAGTCGGTCAAGTAGGTTGTAAACAAAAAAAAGCATCTAATGAAAAATAGTGGAAAAAAATCCATTTACTTTATCTCTTGTTAATTTCCCCACTGACATCTGCTTAAAGCTGTCTGGAAAACAGAGATTAGGCTTACCGTCCACGCAACTGTAAACTTTATAGTTTTCTTAAGTCCATTTTACCACTACCTATAACTTGTTATTTATGTTGTGGCTTTGCATAGTGTTTATGTGGCTATGATAATAAAATACATTATTTATTGGATGATTACGTTTAGTTAGATGTTAGAGCCTGGAGCCAACATAAGTGAACATGACTATTGAAACAATAGACCGCATATTGGTTCGAGATTAGCTAATACTTAAAACAGACACTAAAAAGGAATTGAAAGACTTTATTTAAGGCCTCGAGGCTGTAAGCATAATAGTAAAATAATAAAAAAAGTGTTTTTTAGTTTTTTCATATGAGTACGAATATATCTATCTAAATACATAGACGAATTTTCTGTAATTTTAATCTAATTTACTTGGATTAATTAAAGACACAAACAGAACGGACTTAAATATATTTTTATCAATTGTACCTAAGTTTTAAGCTCTAATTAATATTTTATTTTGTCATATCACAAGGGTCAAAGGCATGAGAATACTTTGCTATCAATTTAGTTTTATGACTTTCAAAGGCAATTTTTGAAGTATAAATAATTGTGTTCCTATACAAAAACTATTAAACATTTTCCTAACTAACGACAATGAAACAAAATAAAATAAGCCCAAATCGAAAGATTCACTAAGTGGCTATTGAAGGGTTTCGCGAAGCCCTTCATGACATTAAATTATCCCGATAGTAATAACTATTGTATTGTCGTTCATATTTCACACATTAACGAAATTACCAATTTTTATTAGATTATTTCATGAAAGCTCATAAAAGCTTTAGTAAATAAAAAGCGTTATAGGACCTGTATGTAGTGGGTAGCTGGCTTCAAATATGAGTGCAGGTTGCATGAATAGTTAAAAGATTGGCATAGAGCCAGTGAAACCTGCTTGGTTTACGGCGAAGGTCTTTTTGCATCACATGGCATTTTCGTGTGTTTATATTGATTGATGAACACTACATTCGTAAGACAGTGAGAGAAAGATAGAATATCTATGTGGGAATATAACTTACAATACAAATTTATACAGTAGCTAGCGTAGCTTATGTTTGTTGCTTCGTTATTTTAGTACTTTTAAATACATACTCGTCGTCCGGGAGGTAGCGTTGCAAATCACATAATCATTTCAGGTCGATTAATTCATGGTGAAATCAAATGTTTATTAGCTGTCTAATCACTCAACAAATTATTAAGCGACCTGAAATCGTTTTTGGATTTTTTATTTTTGACATAATCAAAATTTTTCATCTCGTCCGTCCACCTCAGGTGCGCCTGCTGAACAATTATTCGATTATTATCATCATCTAAACTATCAATAAAATCTAAAATGGATCAGCCTGAAATCACTATGAAAAATGCAACGCTACCTCCCGGACGATCGTATATAACATATGAAAAACTATTAGGTTTATAACTTTAAATTCAATTAAAATGAAATTATTCTACATGTAAATATATTTCAGAAAATTTATTTTGTTATTTTTATAATCATTGTGTTTCTTAGTTTTTTTAAATCTTTTTTACAAACTTAATTACGTTTTATCTACAATTTATAGAGTCGCGGACAAATTTTAATTGTACTTAAAAATAGTTGAATGTTATTTGGACGATATTTGTCATTGCAATCGATCTTCCCACTCGTAGTTTCTAGCCATTTTTAAATTTGGTAAACTTTTGCAACACGTTTGAAAATACCTCTATTAGATAACTGCTATATCTTTTCAGACGTTCGTATTTTAACCGGTATTTGTTAGGGGTGGTTGAAAGGGGTTGAAATAAGAGAATGCGAGGGGATAAGGTACAAACAAATTCCTTTGTTGACTTCAAGTGGTATCGTAATATAAAATTTACAGAATAGATTAAAAATGCTTTTCTTATTTAGATCCTATGAATATGTAATAATCCATATTAATATGTATTAGGTTCTTAATTAGGAGGTATACATATATAGGTACTTAAGCGGGATAAAAATTCTACACTACCATACATTTAAGACGCAAGACACATGCCCTGGGTGAAACACCGATAACGTTTTTCCTAACCTAAACTTGGTCCGACCGGGACTCGAACCCAGGCCCACCGAACACCCTGATATGATAGCTACAATTAAGAGATTATAGATTAAAGACTTTAGATTGTAGATAATTATACATGCAATACATGCCTTTTTACAAACAAGACACCCAAAATTAAACGATTCAGGTCCTTGACCTAGTGAAATATGAATACCGATATCAAAATAAAGAAATCTTGCCGTCATTCAATCACTCACTTCCCTACAAACCTACTTCGTAATAAGTCATTTATAATTCGACTCACGTGCACTGTACTAAACATCTGCAGACAAATATCGACCCTATTTCTATTACAATAAGGAATATAATAATGTTATTTTAGTTGTATTTAGAATATATATTAGTTGTATTTTATTTAAGCGATTAAGAACTTTATTAGAAAAAGGTTAAGTGTCATTACAGCTTGTATTCATATCTGTAGGATTTCGTATTAAATGTCAAATGTTTGCGCTTATTGACTCAATGGACGTCGTCGTGAGTCGAATAGCGGAACGATTTTAAATCGATAATTATTGTTTATCGAATTCACAATAGTTGATGTAAATTAATCCGATTATAGAATCGATTTGTGTGAAACAAAATATTTTAAATGTTATGGGTAAAGATGTAAAAAGCATTAAATTATAAGAAAACAAAATAACATGCACCTTGTTTAAAAATTGACCTTTTTTTAAAATTAAGCGAGCGCGTTACCCATTGGGCTACCACTGCCTGTATTTAATGTAGTATAAAATACAAACTTGAATCAGAATCGAATATAACAAAGGATTATCGATTGTTGAAATCTTAGAGAAATCATCTCCCCTTACGTAGAATCAAGCGTAGTCACAACTCCTGCGTAATCCATTTCCCGTTTATGATGGTTATTTCCCTAAGCTATAGAATAGTTACTTTAGTTAGCGCGTATTATATATGAAAATCGTAATATATTTTAAGTACATTGACGACTTACCTAATATACTTTAAGTAGGTACGTTGACATTTGCAAATCAACATTAAATTCGCCTGAATTATAATATTTTGGCACAATATGCAAATATTTACGCTACAAGCTTACCGAGTACATTATTGCCAACGTGTTGACAAAATCTTTTGACGTTAAATTACAGCATCTCACATCTAAATTATGAGAAATTATTGATAATTTGAACTGGACTGTTATGTTATGAAATATGACGAAAAAGTGTAATGTAGTTTAAAATTTTAATCTTTATGACGCCTCATGACTTGATTTTATTTAGACTTTGACGACTTTCTTGCGGTATTTACATAGAGTATTATTACATTATCAATAATTATCAGTAGTTTAACTATCTAAAGTAATAAATAATCGAAATATGTATAATAAAAATCATTTGCCGTTCGTTAGTCTCGCTAAAACTCAAAAACGACTGGATTCGAATTTTTTTTTGTTTTGTTAGGGTTGTGTTAAGGGTTTAAGTTTAAAACAATAGGGAAACGTTCCAAAAAAGTTTAGAACTATTTATTTTGTATGAAAATCACTATCCGTTAAAGTGTACTTAGGCTTGAAACCGAGCGTAGTGAGGGTGAAGCGCTATTATAAAATAAAAGTGTACGTTCTTACAAATCAGCAGACAATACTATTTTTATTATTAATTTTAAATTATTATTAAAGCAAAACGTAATGAAAACGAAAATGCGAATCGAATTGAGTAACAAATGATGTAAAAATAAAGGCATCAAGTCTCAATCGACGATTCGGCTATCTTCATAACTCTGACGTTGACAGATGCTGCCACTTATCCTCCTTCGTTTAATTGGAATCCATTCAAGCTTAAAACGTATTTTTGTTTGTTTTTCAAGAATCATTTGCATGCATACTTTATTTGAGTACAACGGTTAAATCAATGTCGCTTAACGACAAAACAAATTACATGGTTTTGCGATATCCCTTCAATTTATTGATATTTAATGGACTTAAGAGCTTTAGTAAATAAAGATGTTTCGTATTAAGTCAAGGGTTAGTGAAGGTGAAGAATTGGTTGAGAGAACTGTACTAGATATACAGAATAAGATCGAGTATGTTCTTAGAAGTTATTGTGCAGGAATTAAATAAAAAAAAATAGTTAATAATAGATAATAAAAATAGTTAATAATAAATAATAATTACACCTATACCGATTTCATTCACGACGCCGCCAATGTAATTAGTCGCGGCAAGAGATGCTTTGGAAAACAGGTATCCACCGATAGGTGATTTACAACCAAAAATACACCCTATTTTCTGTTTGTAACGCAATAATTTGCAAACCGACATTTATGATTATTTAAGGGCGAAAGTAGACCGTAACGAAATTTAAGAAAATGTCCCACCCTTAATTTAACCGCCCTCAACAAACCCTTTAGCCTGACCCGAGCCTTGAACCCGAAACTTTATAATTAGCATTTAATTCAACTTAAGAAAAACATTACAAAGTATTCGAGTTAAAAAACTCTTGGACAGATTAGCGCTATAAGATGGTTTACTTTGATATAAGGTTAAAAATAGTCAACGAAGCGATTTATAATCCACACACGACATGCAAGAGTATGACAGCATTCATTAAATAAGCGAGCACGACGCAACTAGTGTCTAGTTTTCTAGGAGATTACTTAGGAATTATGTCAATGTTCTTAGTATATCGATTTGCGAGCTTAAGACTTGTGATTACTGCCATTAGTGACGTATGAACACTTCTTAGATTGTTAAATAAATATTAGCAAATGGCTAAACTTAGATTAATAAGGGTGGGGCTTTCATTAGTACATCAGTACATATATAAATAAAATTGAAGTGTCTGTTTTCTATTTCAAATTCACAGCTTTTCACTTAATGTTTATGAAATGTCGTATACACGTACTTATATAAAAAAAAACATTTTTTGAAATTTTTGTCTTTCTGTCTGTTTATTCCAGCTAATCTCTGAAACGAATGGACCGATTTTGACGGGACTTTCACTCGCAGATAGCTAATGTTATAATGAGTAACTTAGGATACTTATATTTTATTATAAAATAATAAAAACGATTTAATTTATTATTCCTTTCACCCAGCGAAGCGGGCCGGGCTTGCTATTGTTATATAAAATATATATATTAAGACATGCACATACTTCTATTCCATACATATTAAATTAAGTTATTTATGAGTTACTTGTCGAGAAAATGTACTTTGCTAGCGACTTATCCTCGCTTCACTCGGATGTGCCCCTACGCTTGTATGGTTTAAGAACGCATTAAAAATAAATGTTCAAGGAAAAATCCTTTTGTTTAGGGTAGGGACTTTTGTCAGTCCAATCGGATCAAGTGTTTATCACTACATAGTATAAAACAAAGTCGCTTTCTCTGCTATGTATGCTTAAATCTTTAAAACTACGCAACGGATTTTGATGCGGTTTTTTTAATAGATAGAGTGATTCAAGAGGAAGGTTTATATGCATAACTAGCGGATCCCGCAGCTTTGCCAGTGCTAAATCTAGGGAAGAGCCCGAGCGAAGCGAGGGTGAGTCGCTAGTATAGATATAGATAGAATATAGAACTTACTCAAAGCTAATTTTAAAAATAATCTTACATATACCCAGAAAAATCATTGTTTGACAGAAGAAAGAAGTATACAAGTACATAATATAGACTTAAACCACTCATTATTATGTATTTCAACACAAAAAACATAAATTAATATCTTAAACGAACTTAAATATCGAGAAGTTTACATTATCTGATGAAAATACAAGAAAAAATGATAAAAAGGGATGCTGTGAGAACCACATCTAAATAGGTTACAACAGAACCTGTTACTTCAAACTTAATAGGTATGACCATTTACGTTAACGCCTTTAACGCTTTGCCATCGTTCAAAGTTATTTAAAGTAGTTAAATTACACTCATGTTTCACACTGTAGGTATACTAAACCTTTTTTTAACATTATTATGACATACTAACAAAAATCCTCGACTTTATCCTTCTCGAATTACAAGAAAAAAAGAAGCCTTCAAAAATACGCATTATATCAAACGACTTCCATCAATTTGACGATTTTCATCCAAGAAAATGATCATATGACACTTTTTATCCCATATCTCGATATACCCGTATTTCCTAAAATAATAAATAGTGAGCCGGCCTATAGAATATATGGTATTTGGGTTAAAATTTATCACGATAACTGTTTAGTCGTGGAGCGATAACAAGATTATTATTTCTTCATACAACACAATGACATAAAAATGCTTTAAAGTTATTTATTGATACATATAATATAAATTGGTAGATATTTTCTTTAGGTAGGTATAGAATATTCCTCAAAAAGAAAGTAAAAATTGGTTTCGCATCTGGCGTACATATAAATATACGATTAGTGTAATTCTTCTTTCGTTAAAGTTAATAAAATACATTTAACCATTAATTGCATATAGTACATTATTATAAAAATATGATTTAATAATAATAAGTAATATTAAAAGCTTAAACTCACTTAAGATTTAAGTCTTTAGAAAAATACCGAAGATAAGTTATTCCTTTAAGAGCAAGTTCAATATTATAAGTAGGAAAGATCCCGATTGCAATGAAATCCTTAAAGTGTACAAGAGAGCTTTTAATTTGTATTTGTGCTTTTGTTTGTAGAACTCATATCCATTATCAAAGAGAATCTTTTTGATTTGTCTCTTGATATATATTTTTTGTTTCTCTTTCTCTTTTGTTTGTTATATTGAATACGAATTCTTTGATATGGGAAGGTACTAGCTCCTGAAACACAGGTTTCTAGTTCAGGAGCTAGGGCTGTGTAAGAGTGTACCTATTTATTTCGTTATTCAATTTAACCTCCTGCCTACCAGAGATACTTTTTGTTTAGTATGTTGCTGAAACTTTAGTATTGCATTCTTAACCATATAAAATGTATCCAAAAAATAGTAAAAAAAAATCTCATCTCTTGGAAAATGGTTTTTCCCTATGTCCTTTATAAAGGACAAAGTGACGATATTAGGATGTCATTTGTGTAGGAAATAAAAAAAGTTTAGGATTATAAGTCGTTATAAGAATTGGATTTTGATCGAAAAAAAAGTAACAATCAATTATATTATGGTTTTAATAAAAAAACGTTATAATACAATCATAACTAAACATTTTCTCAAACAAAACTATCAAAATTAAACATTATTATTCAAAATTAGTAAGCCATAAGTAAGCAATAATCAACATTATTTACTTATCAGTCTTAAATTTGGAACATAAGTAGCGACCAAGAAGTAGAAATTAAAATCATGTACTAACATAAACACACTTTACGCGAAATCTCATGCTGTTTCTTGTCATAGCCATAGCTATAATGATAATAAAAAACCAGTAAATGATATCAAGGGCAAAAGGGTACTGTAATGCTGATATTATCATAGTAATTCCTATGTATATTTTTAGTTCTCTCAAATTTAGACCCATTCTATTATTATTACTATTCATCTGCCTGTCTCTAAAATATGTGTTCCATTCGAACAGACCATAAGTGTCAAAATGCTATCGGCAATATACTGATCGTAAAATTTATACCACTCCCAATTTTGAGTTTCGTTATGTATGTATGTATATAAGCCGGTTGCCTCATATCGTTAATTTCGGGTTCTTATACGTGTATTTTGTCCATGTATCTTGGTATGCCATCATTTGTTTGCCGATTCCTGGTCGTAATCTGTCGGTTAGATAGAGACGATGATGACGAAATCAGCTGATTTTCCTCGCTTAGATTTGATCCACATCCGCGACCAAGTCCGCGTCCACGTTCACATCTTGTTCTTCCACGTCCTCTTGAGCGAGATCGCGATAAAGAACTGTCCGACAGCGCTGGAGAAACTGGTGAAGGAATCACAGCGTAATCATCAGTATCTGAGCAGCTGGACACATCAGCGTCGTGGTAACTCGCTCTTTGAGTCAATTCTGGAAGCAGAGACTCTGGATCTTCGTTGCAGTTTATCCCCTGAAAAGTCTAAATCAATCTCCCAAATACCATTATCTGATAAACTTGATAAAAATAAAAATAATTAAAATTATCTGTCAATGTACTACACAAAGTACAGTAAAAGTAAATCTATCAAAACTTTAATTACCTACATTTGTTCTTTGCATAGGACATAAAAAAATAGTTCAAGTTTACTCGAACATTATTTATTTTTATACAAAAATAACACTATATATCTACGTTCCGAAGTATTAATTACTTACTAATTATTTAAAATCTAGAAATAATCAAGAATTCGGTAAAATTTTAATGGATTGACTTACTTATGTGTGAGCTCATGGCTGCTGGTCCACCCTTCGATGCCATTTTGAAATAAATTACCAGATGTGAAGTGTCACTTCAATTTGTTTTCATATACCTAAATATCCGATAGATATCACTGTTAAGTAAAATAAGTATTTTCGTTCAAAGGTAAAGCAGTAGATTTTTTTAATTCTTATGTACTTTGGGTAGTACAGATGTAGGCACGAGGTTAAGACATTTTATTCTATTTTATAGGGTGACATGGCAGACTTTTACTCATGAGAAGTGTTTGCAAAGTAGTCGGAATCCAAACATAACTATATTATTTAAAATTCGAGTTAATTATATATGAATAGAATTTACCTAATTTCTTTTTCTTAGCAGGTAAGTTCGTCAATACGTACTTAATAAGATATAAAAAACCAATTAGTTAACAAATAAAGGTGAAAAAGCTACTAAAATTTTTTCTCAAACAAAAAATAATATGAATTACAGTACAAGTAAGATCGTTTGGTTATAAATACCATGTGTTTATTAAATCAATGTTAGTTTGACCCCATGTTAAATCCATTCCCATACAGATATATAAATCGTAGATCTAGTTGATGTTATTAAGAAGGAAATATTCATTCCAATAAAATTATAGGTAGAACTTAGTAAAAGATACTTAATTCGCATATTTTTATCATAATAATGTTAAGAATTCTCCAACGTTTGCGTTATCGCAGGCGGCATTGATAAAGCCCCTTCAGACGTACAGGTATTTTAGCTAATTAAAAGGGATTCGCATATCTAGATTTCATTTAAACGTCTTTATCATTAGTACTTTGTGATAAACTTTTAAATTTATCGCTTACGAGCAATCTCTTAACAATATTCATATTATATGCTTAACATAAATTATGTTAAATCAATTTTCTTGTAGTTTTATTTCCAGTATTTATCTCCTTACGCTCTTTTCAAGATTTCGCTTTTAAATTGATTATAAGAGTAATATTATTTAACAAAAAAAACTCTTATAATTATAAGAATTAGAAGCGGAACAGAAATATTAGAAACTTTGTTCCGAAATTGAAACCTACAGACAGACCTTAACAAACAAGTTAAAAACTATACAGGCGACCGCATAAGTACACCAAATACATCAAAATCAATCAAGCAAAGAGTTTTTTTATATATAAAGACCAGTGACTTACCCTAGCTCCGCTCCATTTGATCCCTACGTACAATAGCGTATATTTTACAGAGATGAGGTTTTCCCGTAGTAAAACACATCATACTAAATTTTATTAAAATCTGTCGATTGGTTTTCTCGTGATGCCGTAACAGACAGACAGATAAACGAAAATTTTGAAAGCTACAGTTTAAGTCATTGATAATAATGACTATTTAAATAAGATTTTCTAAAAATATTTTATGTACAGATTGACTCAGTGTAAGAAAATTACATTTATATCTCTATAACAACAATAACATTCCTGTAAACATCAAAAACGTTTAAAGTTAAGAGCCTAAAGACATTTTTACAAGCAATTCATAAACACTGTACATAGCTGACAGTTTTAATACGCATATAAAACCAACAGATTAAGCATATTTAAGAGCTAACAAAGGGATGAGAATTTTCATTCTTAATCTAAAGCACTAAGACCTACAACTCTTTAGTATACAATAAAATACAGTACTCATTTGCGGGCAAGTTAGCGAATAATCTTGAGATGAACATCTCGGTAATTACCATGTGATTTATAACTTAAATACTATTATTAAAGTGGGTCGAAACATTTTAGTTTAGATGGATTAATCCGAAGTGCCCACCAACAAAGCGGAGCTGAAGCAAAAAATAGATTGCAATTCAATAAAACAAATGGGCGGACTTGTATTTTAAAACAGGCGTTTATTAATTAATTAAGTAATAAATTACTCGGTGAATGTGTCATTAGTTTCTTTCTGTTAGAATGCCAACGTATTGTTGTTTTGTATAGAAGATAAGAAATTGAATGTGACATACTATTTAAATTTACTTAAATCTCTAGATTTCGCAGGGGTTTTAGAAAAATAAAATATTCTGATGAACCGATCTAATCAGTAATGAATAAAATTGATAAAAGAATTTATTTTTCCGTTGTTTTTTTCTGAATTGCCGAAAACAATCCTAATTTTTCCGATCCGAATCGAAACCGAATCTAGAACCCGAAGTATAATTTCGAAAAATCAGAAAACATTTATTAAATCAAATATTCGCACAAATCTAATAAATTGTTATAGTATCTAATACCTTTATTAACATCAATAAAAATAATACCTGTAAAGTTTAAACACCAAATAAAAACTTTATTATTTTAATTCGAAAGTAAACAAGGAGTAAGTAAGGACCTAGGTGTCAAACATTTCAACGGCGTTCATAGACAAAAAGCCATTAAGGCTACTCTAACATTACACAGTACACTTAGACGCCCCGCACACTACAGACTTTTTATCAGAGAAAAGTTAAGTCAGATTTATATCGAAATGTTATAACATATGTAGTATATTTATTATTGAATTTTATTTCATTGAATTAAAATTTAATGATACTACTAGCCGTATAAAAGAGTGTAAAAACCGCAGTTAGATAGATCTAACAAGAGTAAAACCAATAAAAATAAATGCTTACGTACTAAAATTGAATCCTTAATAATACCTATATAAATAAAATAATAATTATGTTCGCAGTTTATCCCTCTTTAACGTAACTAGAGTCAGAAAGGGTATATTTTTATAATAGCAAGTAAACATTTAAAGATACGAGGTATCATTAGAGCAAAGCTAGCATATTAGTTTGAGACAAATTGAAAACGAATACGCACTTAGATTTTATTACAAACATTTAAAACTAGCCTCATAAAATTTACAGGATACATAAACAAAATCTGATGGGTACCCACAAAGAGAAATATAACGTAATTTGATATTTATATCGTAAACAGTACATTAAAAAAGCGAATATCTAAAATAAATACTGCTATTCATAGCCTTAGGAACACATTCGAGTAACCGTTCAATGGCGAGCCGGCAGGTGTTTGAGATCTTACACCAAAGTAGAAAATAAACTTGACTTTTAATACCGACAACTTCTGTGTACATATAGAAATACGACGCGACAATACTGAGGAAAACGAGTACCTGTTTGACTCCAGAGATATTTGTAGTCAACGTTATGTATAAGAAACTTATTTATAGTAGCAAAGCAGTAGAAAAAATCTTTTAATGGTCCAACATTATACAAGACACAAGTTCAATAGCTACAAACGATATCGCTAATGCAAATATATTACAAAATGTTGTAATTTATCCACGTGACTTTTGTCATGCAAATCATAGTATGTCACTTCAAATATATTTTTTAGTTTTAATTCACTTCACGTTGAATATTAAAATAAACTAAACTGTCATTATTTCCACAGTTGCCATTTTAATATGTATACAAGGACTAAAAAATTAGAAATTACAAGCCTTAAAATTGAAAAAACGCTAAGTACCACAGAAGTATCTTATCTGATAACTAAGGAAGAAAAAGTTTAACGTAAGTCCTTTAAGCTTCGTAAACCACTGGTGCAACGAAAGCATTTTCTTCTTAAAAGCTTTAATTTAAAAGTCGAGTACAAAATCAGAGATAAAAGCATAATGCGATTTTGGCAGTTATCTCATTTAGCTCTTCAAGCTAATATTCCCTCTGCAAAAGGGATTTAAAATAATTCCAAATGACACACTTTGTTACGATCAGGTGTGTTAGAACAAGTAAATTTAATATATATTCGAATAGAATAAGAAGTTGTTTATCCATGAATAGTAAACCTAACCATTTCTTTGGTAAATTCTACGTAAAAACTATTGCTATGTGAAATAACAACAAGCCAAATAAATTTTCTATCTGAAATGTTTCATATACTTTGCCTAGGACTGAAAAACTTTCTGTGCCTATTATATTTGAGATGTAACTTACTCGTAGCTTAACTCTGTGGCAACTAGTTCGTTTTGGAAACCGAGTGAGGTTTAAATCCCATCAAATGAATGAAGTTTAAAAATAAAATAAATTTTATAAGCGAATCATTTTCAACATGATTAACACTTGTCTTATAGTAAATGAAAATCTCGTGAGAAAATCTGCATGTCTTTTAAAACTTGATAAGATTAAAAGATATGTGCAATTCGCCAATCTGCACCATCTATATATAGCCGTATTGAAGGAAGGCCAGCAGTGGGACGTTAAAAGGGTCTGAGTACAATAAATCAATAATTAAAATGAAAACCAATTTACAATTGGAAAAAATCGTGATAAATTAAAAAAAAAAGTTAAATACGCGACAAAATCCGAAAAGATCGTTTCATTTATAAAAAACAGTTTTTAGAATACGGATCGCGTTTAGAACACTTTTTATAAGAATTTCAATAAAACATATAATTATCTTTTACTTTGAAACTCCAACACGAGGGAAAACGTAGATATGTAGATATGAAAAAGGGTCAGCAGTAAGGGTTAGGTTTTATGAGGACAGTAATATTATAACCTATATCAAGCGGCACCTTTTTCTATTATTCCCTCTACTGACAAGGACTGAATTATTTTTCCTTTGTTTCATACCCACTTTACCAAATAATATTAACATTTATGTTTAGATACATATAAAACATATAAAGAAAATATTTGTTATTATGTATGTGTTCATTCAGTTCTTAACGTTCCACATCTGGGCACGGGCCTCCCTTCATTCTTCATACGAGAAGGATCAGGCTCTAGTCCACTACGATGGCCAAATGCGTGTTGGTAAATTTTGCAGGTCTTTCAATAACTTGCTAGGTTCTCTCGTATGTTGGAAATCGTATATAAAAATATCAGAAGTACGAGACCCTGAATTTGAACCTAGTTCCCTCGGTTTTCCTACCCAAGTTAAAGTATAAAGGATAAAGTTATCTTTTGCTATAGATCTATTTGATAATTTTCTAGAATTCGCCAAACTTTTTTCATAAACGAATACGATCTATTAAAAATAAAATTCCAAAGATCAAGAAAAGTTTATTCATTTTAAAATAACTTTGGTAATAATGTTGGGGTACTATGCTTTCTTATTTTGTTAATGAAAGGTATTTAATAGGCTTCTTTTTAATTACAATTTCTCAAACAAAACCCTTAGTTAAATGTTATGTTATAACAAGATTTTTGTACTTAAAAAAATATTTTTTAATTGTAAAATTTCAGAAGCTACATCCTTTGTATAGGCTTTAATTAATTATTCTTCACAAAACAACAGCAGAACAATGAATCGTCGTGATTTTCTGCAAAAGTTATTAATACGCTTATGACTGAAATACTCGTACATCTATCAAGGTGGTTTGAAATTACAAAAAAATACCTAGAGATACCTAAGCGATAAGAAATTTGATCACTTATGAGGTTTACTTATAAGACAATATGTATGGCGAGACTGACAATAATAGGTTGATGTTAAATATGCAATTTTCTACACCAATAGGGTCCCTAAAAGTTGCCTGAAGAACAAAGATAATTCAGCCTTCAATTCAATGCCAGGGAGATCAGGCTACCAACCTTGGTTAAGTTCAGATTGGCAGATTTCACACGAAAGTTTGATTATTGTTATATGTTTTTCTATTTCTATTTATTATATTTAAGGTTACCTTTCTTCCAGTTTGCTGATGAGGCAGGGGAGGTATGAGCCTGAGCGGTGGCGGGGCAGGTGGCAAGGCAGCCAGTAGCGGTGGCACTAATGGCACTACACCCCCCATTGGTAGTGCCACCGCGAACTTCTGCATACCCATCCATGGCACAAACCACCCCCCGCCCGCCTGCATCGCCCCACCGTACCACGCCAGCTCGATTAACTAGCATACACTATCGGCACCGTAACATTTGGAGGCACACTAACACTACCTGTGGACAAAGAAACGTTTGACTTATTTAATTGTTTCAAAGGTTTTCGTAGGATTTTAATATATACTTATGTATAAAACTTTAGTTAGTTAAAAGAAAAATATATCAAAATTCCCAATCACTATAATATAAATAGGAAAGTTTATATGTGAAGAACGGAAGAATTAGTCTTCATGTTTAGTATGCAAATAGTCTATGGTCTGAAGTAGTAGGTGACCCTGTCTCTTTAAAATATTATTATTGAAAAAGGAGCCTTAAGACACTTCTGTGCAAAGTCGCTTGTTAATAGAATAAAAGTATTTAGAATCTATATATTTTAACTATATTTCATATTTATAGTATATACAAAGAATACAAAGATGTTAGCTATGGTTTGAATAGGTTAATTCCGGCAAAGTTTGCGGAAGAACAAAATTTTCCAGTATTTTTTCTCGCTTACGAAATACCCTCATTTATTTTGAAACATGTCAGCGGGATGACATCAAGGGCGGCCCGTCTACTTTCGAGCCGCATGATTTTCACGCCAATTCTCTATTGACAAGATATTATGTGCCTCACCGTGTCATTGAACGTATAACGATTTCTAGAAATAGATATCTAGATAAAAATATATATTTTACGATCTTTTATTTTAGTTGTATTCCGTTGTTTCGTCTCCCTACATATTAGTAATTCATAATCAGTTTTCCCAATACTACTTTTAAAGTATTGAGTGGCATCACTAAACTTCAACTTCATTTCGATGTAATCTGATGATGAAATTGATAAGAAAAACCCATCAAATAGTCTTCTTCTGCTTCTTATTAGAAAAAGAAGGTCATAATATTACTCTATGTTCTATTCTTCTCCTTAGAAAAAGAAAATCCAAAATGACGTTGGTACGAGTAATAAAATAATAGAGTACATTATAGAGTAGTTACTTAGTTTAAATATAGAGTAGTTTTAAAATATATTTTAATTTAATTATAGTTAAACCGGTTAAAATAAAATATGTATAAGAAATTATCAGTTTTAAACATCATTTCGAAATAAATGTCTTTCCATCAATACCTATTTGTTTCATAATCCTACTAGTTGAATAATCATTTAAAATGAACAAACTAATAAATGAAGTGATTCGTCAATAGAATTAATGTATTTGTCGAGGGATACTTCCTGCTTGTAACATGTGGATCATTATCTTAGATCAAAGGAATGCCTCGGAGAATCCGCATTTATTGGAGCGAAGGAAAGAAGGAAGCGAACGCTGAATGAAAATTACCAGCTATTTGCTACTTGTCGTGAATGATGGGACCGTGAAAATTGTGCATATGTGGCCATCTGATTACTTGAGTAGATAAAGCGAAAAATTATAATGAAGAGATAGATAAGGAAATAACAAGAATCTTAAATAAAACAATTGTAGAACTATTAAAAATACGAATGTGTGTTTGTAAGTTTGATACTTTTCAACTGCTGAACCGATTCAGGTAAAAATTTAGAACATATATAGCTCATCGGCTAGAATAACACATTATAAAAAACGTATTGTTAAGCACTTCGTAGTACAAAATTACTACCTAGTTCTTTTAAATGACTGTTTGGTCAATAAATCCGGGCAAGTAATTAAATTGAAAACATGTAATCTTTTAACAGACGTATTTAATTTTGCTGTTACGTTTAATACGCTCGCATTTTCTAATTCATATTGTTTGGAGTAATTTAGACAAAAGTCCTTTGGATGTTTGCTTTTTACACTGTCATTGACAGAACTTTTCTATTCGGATTCTCAGACAATGAAGCCCTTGTTCCTTTCTTATCTCCAATCACTTCTTTTCGCGAAACACGTGTACGATAATAATGGTATTGTCAGAGTGTCATTGTCGCAACAAAATTTAAAGCATTAACTCCAGAAAAAATAATATTTTAAAATAACATAATGTTATTCTGCTCACGTGTGTGATGATTATGTTAATACACTTTGTAGCGCAAAATTCAATTTACTTTATTGGTAGAAAATTATAATTAAAAAATTGTAATATTATAATTAATTAATAATAAATATTTTTATATTTATTTATACTAATGAATAGCGAGACGTTTTTTATGTCTAACTATAAAACGGATATACATAAAACTTATTTAATAAGATGCAGCGTGTTATTTAATATAAGCGTTTAATATGAGAATTTGGTTTCCAGTCTTTAGAACGCGGGCGGAATCGCGCGAAATGCTAGTAAATAAATATTTTATGATTTACGTAGGATATGTCTTGTTTGCTTTGAGTAAGATCTTTCATAAATTTCTATCACCTTTTGGATTTTTTAACTAGTAGTACACAAAATTAACACAAAGAATTTTTCAATTCGGACCAGTAGTTCCTGAGATTAACGCGTTCAACCAAACAAACAAACAAACTCTTCAGCTATATAATATTAAGTATAGATGTAGCCCATGCATTACTTTATGTCATAGTCTCTATAATATGTATACTGAATCCCTACTTATAATATTATAAATGTGAATGTAAGTTTGTTGGTTACGCTTTCACGCGAAAACTACTCAACCGATCATCATGAAACTTTGTACACATATTCTTGGAGGTATTAGAAGTAACATAGGATACTTTTTATTAAAAAAAATTACGAAAAATTAAAAAATCGTTTGTATTAACAATGGGTTCTGAAATAGCTAGAGTAATTTTAAAGAAACTTTCAGGCATCCTGCAGATCAACCCAATGAGGTTGATTAGAAATTAAAAAAATGAACGCGGGCGAAGCCGCGGGTAAAGCTAGTTTCATATAAGTCCGTCCGCTTTTTCTGCATGAAAGATACAAACTTATGCCTATACAAACTTTCGCATTAATAATAATACTGTGTACATAGTATCTTATTCTTCTTTATTTATAACTTCTTTAATTATAACTTGGCTCTCATATACATTTTTGATTAAACGTTTAATACAGTAGTGTAACTAAAGAGTCATAGTAAAAAGACTACTAACATTTAAAGACGCTTTTACTTGTTGGATTACGAACGTGACTTAGCAGACAAACTTAAGACGTCACGTGCGATGAAGTGGTTTGTTAGAGTAGAGATTAGCCACTGGTAATGATAATACATATCAGTGTCCTATAGTTATTATATTAAATTATACGAATTAATAATATAATTGCGAACATAGGATGGGAATTGCGACACGCATAGCATTAATACTAGGCGCAAACATGAACTTGTAATGCCTGTGACTCGTTTGCGCCGAGTCAGTAATTCTTTTTATGGACAACACCTATACAACAGGATCCCAGAAAACGTTCAAAAATGTGATCGCCGCCAGGCTATTTCAACATATAGAATTATTGTAAATTTGCAATTTAATTTAAAAAAGAGTGAGATTAGGATTAAAAAATGATATTAGTCCCGCTGAGTTTCTTTCGCCAGTTCTTCTCAGGTCAGACGTTTCTTCTTTCCGATCTGGTGGTAGAACGTTCAGTAAGAAATTGTAACAATTTTTATGCTGAATAAAATATTTTGATTTGATTGATTTGCACTATAGCATAGTAAGCAAATAACAATGTACTTCGTTTTTAATTGGAATATTTTATTTTGTAAAACGTGAACCTTCTGTTTCAAAAATAAACGAAACAAAAAAACAAAAATAAAAATAAACGTAAGTTGCTGTTTACAAAATCAGCTATCTGCTAGTAAAAGTTCCATCAAAATCTATCCAGTCGTTTTAGAGATTAGACGAAACAAACAGGTAGACAGACACAAATATAAAAATAATATAAATATCATTATATATAAATTCATATGCATTTAGTAAAAAGCTGTTATGTTGATATATGATATAGGTTAGTTACCAAGTTTGAAATATTGAAGTGTAGTCTAGTAAAATATTAGCCTGTTACGAAAACTTATTTAGGGGCTTGAGAGAAGAAGAGAAACTTTTATTCTAAGTAGCATGTTCTCGAGGCTCAACATAGGTTATTTGACAACACGTTTGGCTCAGTTAGTAGTGACCCTGCTTTCTGCGCCAGCGGTCGCGGGTTCGAGTCTCGCTGGGGGCATTCATGTTGAGCACGAATATTTGTACTCCAGTCATGGGTGCTTATATTTATAATATGTAATTATAAAAAAAAAGGTATAGTATATGTATTATATATAGTATATATATATATATATATAGTATATATAGTATCATATATCTGGTATCCGTAACACAAGCCTCGTAGCTTACCACGGAACTAGATGGCGCTGTTGTCTCAACATAAAAAAATACATATGTACTTCTACGTACATTATTTATTTATCATAGCTAAATGGCTAATGGGCTATATTATATAGCCCATATGTCACTCGAGACGTATTAGTTGTATAACTGTAATGTTTCATCAAAATTTGTTCAGTAGTTTTGGCTTGAAACAGTAACCAGCTTTCATCTCTAGACCCATATATAAACTTTCGCGCTTATGTTAGTGTAAGAAATATTTATAAGAAACTTAGAAAAAACCGGTCCTAATTGTAATTCTTTGAAGTTTTGATTTAAAAATAGTCGAAGGAGAGGAATATTAAATTAAATTCTATTTGTCTAGGAAAATATATTAAAAAATGGGAATTTAGAATATCTTGAGCTACGTCCAAGATTTAACAAAGAAAATTACGCTGTCTGATGGGAGGTCACGCTCACACGTTATTAAAGATGGTTCACAATGTGCTCTATATAAATTTTAATAAGAGGGAAGTGGTTTCGTTATAGAAATTATTTTATGTATGTTCATTTATATATAATAAGATATATAAATGTATAAAAAGACGTTATATAATAACAAAAAATATGCTTGAATAACATAAAACACTGATTACATTGACTTAATATACTACTCATATGTAGTAAGTGATTCCAGTACAAAATAAAGAGTTGTATTAGATTTTCCGGCCGATTTTCTGGATTTTCCCCTTTTTATTCTTCAACAACCCCTTATACAAATCTAACTAAAGCCATTTGTGAGTTTTAGCGTGACAAACGAACAGTAACACATTTTAATATAGATATAGGTATATAAAAGTCCTTTTTTCTTGAAATCGGTTAAAAATAAACTTAATTAAACAGCAATAACTCCACTATGCAATAGATATTATTCCGATACCGTTATAGACGACATCTAAGAAGAATGCTAGCTATTGAGATATACAATCATTATAGTGACAGTATTGAGACGAGCAAAGTCATTATCATATATTTAAGCAGATGAGTATACGATGGTATAAAAAGCTATCTAAAGCATCTTAGATAGACATATTTTCTTGAATAAACATTTTACCGCGTATACGCCAAGTAAAGGTGTCAAGTTGCTTCCGTTACAGGAAAAAAACGCAAATCAGTAACAATTTATTTAAATGTACATACGCCTATTTACATATTCCCTGTTCATTCGAGAATATTTATTGCGGGTTGAAAATGAGATAATTATAACAAATAGCGAATCTATCGAACTAAACTTTCTATACATACATACATATTCGTCTACTTTATTTAAGATAAAGTGTTTTTTTTAATATAAGACTAAGATAAACTATAATTGAAAATCGAAAAACCCGTTACCTACTTTAAAAATAATATTTTCGTTGAAATTCTTATAAACTCAAAAATCATAAAAATTTTACTAACAACTATGTATACCTATTGACTTTGTTCTATCACCAAATGAGCTCAATTAAACTGGCTCTACAGGCAACTTTTGAAAGGCATTCAAAGAATTTAATCAAATAGAATTTATTTTTGATTTATCAAAATTTAAATAAGTTAAGCAAATAAGAAAGAGTTAATTACATTTCAGTGAAACAAATAGCTAATATTCAATAACTGCCTCGGTGATGTAGTGGCTAGCATGTATGATCACACACCGAGAGGTCCTGGGTTCGAGTGCCAGGTCGGGCCAAGTTTATTTATTGAGTCTTTCTGTTTAGTAAGCCTCAGTAATAGTCTGTAGTTGGGAAGTTGGCGTTGATTCTTAACTCTCAAGCTCGTGTCGAGCATTCGTCCCAGCGGAATATGAGAGTGATAACGAATAGAGAGTGCACTTGTATTTGCGCGTACATTTGTGCACTATAATATCTTCCGCGCAGATGGCTAGTCTTAATGAGATTGGCCGCCATAGCCGTAATCGGTGGGGAGCACATCATAATATTAAAAGTGCGAAGTAATGCTTAGTAACAATTATAGCACTCCTAAAATATCTAGAAATACATATAAAAATCTAAATAGTACAAAAACCTCCACCCAGACTTTGATTGGCACATCGGATATTTTGTTAGATTGAAACGACTCTGATAAAACAAACACAGTGACAAGCATACTTCTCACACTACAAAGAGGCAAGTGACAGGCGGTATTTTAGCTACGCAAATATTTCTACTCACTAAAACAATATAATTTGATACTATGACAACCTTGTTTCTTTTTCACCCAGAATCTTGGAACCTAGTAAAAATAGATAACACAAAATAATTTTGAAAAGAAAATTAATATTTTTAATGCACGTGTACATAATATTATGTAATTAGGAATCTTAAAATAGTCTGTGTTACTCTTATGTACTCAATAGCTATATTAATAAAAAGTTATATCATAATCAATCCATTAATTTTTGTGTGAAATAAACAAACATTCATCCATCCATCTATACATCTATACATATACTATTAAATACAAGTAGGTACGTATTATTTGTACAATATATATTTTTTGAAGATGAATGATCACAATGCCATACCTAGCTAAGTTTTATTTGAAGCGCTCTAATCGATACAGATATATGACGAGTGCAAATCAAGGTTCATCTTACATGGTACACTATAAAACACCATGACTACAAATTCTTGTAAATTTTTAATAATTATATAGTGTTTACAAATTATAAATTTATTAGTATTGAAAATGTTGATGTAAAGAGGAAAATTTAAAGAGACCGACGCTTTTGATAGGTTTCAAAGAGTGGGTTGGTACTGACAGGCTGTTAAAATTTCATTCAAAGCTCTATTATTATATTAAATGTCTTAACAAATGAACATACTTTATTTAAGTAATTATAAATTAGCAGTACTTACTATTTTTATTGTATGTATTTTATTTGCTTCTTGGTACTTACATACATTATAAGTTTATTAGACACGGGATTTCAATGATTTAAATATGCAATGGGAAGTGGTAGCCATGTGGTAACGCGCGTGTGAAGCGGGTTCGAGTCCGGGTCTTGCTCCTCTGATATATTCATGTGCGAATCTTTTCTATCGTAATAACTACTTGTCTTACGGTTAAAGAAAACAGCGTGAGGAAACCGGAATGTCTGAGAAAACCTAGCAAGTTTTCGAAAGACATGTGAAGTCCGCCAACACGCACCAGGCCAGCACGGTGGACTATGGCCTGATCCCCTCGTATTTTAGGATAGTATATACCAATGTACTCTGTAATATTAGAGAGGCCCGGCGGTATATTCGGTATATATTCTATCACTTGACTATTTTAATGATTTTATTTAACATTTTATCAAAATTTTACTACAAATGTGAATTTATTGCAACAAAAAAATAATGAAAAATATAATAATTAAAATAAAAAATAATAAAAAATAAAAATATAATCTAGATCTGTAAAACTAAAAACCCCTCTTATATATAACTTTACAATAACTTTTTGCGTAAACTGCACCAATTTGCTTATAAATTTAAAATCTTCGAAGGCATTGAGGGCGTGTAACCAAAGCTCATTACTATGCTTAGGGTCGTTCACCAAACTTTTATTTCGTATAATAATTATTATTATGGGCAACTGGAAGAGAATTTAAAAATGAACTCTATAAAATATGTTTTACGCCACTTTTATTATTTCAAAGTGAGGATAATCATAAATTTCGGCGTCAATAAAATTTTATATTAATTTGGACTAATATCATACATATATTTTTACGAAACAAGCAAAGTTATTTAAAACCTTTTGTCCTCGTCTTTGAATTCCCGAGTTAAAACGTGTCTTAGAATAAAAAATATGCCATATCATTTGCTATAAAGTACCTCCTATCTCATTATACTATTGATTCACGAAATGTAAAGATCGTGAAGACGCAGAAATAAGTACCTATAACATTATCTTTGATCGATTTGAAAAAAATTATATATTAAGTTATGTTACATAAACTAATTTTCATTATTTGTATGAAAGAGTAGATTAAGAAATTGAAATTCAAGAATAGATGTTTTGATGCAGAAGAAATGCAAAAAGAAAAATATGACCTAACCAAAGCTTTTGACCGATATCACGTGTCTTTCGAAATATTGCCAGTTCTTCTCAGATATTTAATGGTTTCCTTACGATCTTTTCTTACGCCGTAAAGGAAGTGATTATCGTATTTAAAATTATTCATTAAGATTACCACTTGCCTTACAGTGATTTACACATTACAGAATTTGCATTACATTGAAGAACACATACACAGAAACTATTCAAGTTTCAAGACTCTTGTTTTGATTTTGACCCATTTCATTTGGTTTTCTAAATATTCGGACCCGAGCGGAGCCAGGGTGAGTCGCTTGTATCTATACTAATATTATAAAGCTGAATAGTTTGTTTGCTTGGTTGAACGGGCTAATCTCAGAAAGTACTGTTCCGAATTGAAAATTTCTTTTTGCGTTGGATAGTCCGTTTATTGAGGAAGTATAAGCTATATTACATCACGCTACGACCAATAGGAGCGGAGCATCGATGAAAAAAGTTGCAAAAACGGAAGATTAATATTTCTTTTGATCTTCAGTCTTTAGAACGCGAGCGTAGCCGCGGGGAAAATTAGTATAATATAAAAATAAATCACGAGTTTGGTCACAAGCGGACGCCTTAGATGCGATAAAAGTGATAACCGGCGCAACAGGATTTATTCGGTCATTGGACGCGAATGCCACATCTGGACTTCTGTAGTACGAAAGACAAATATTGGGTTCATATTGTTTTCATTGCATTAACAACTAAATTTTTATTTAATTAACATTATTATATTATAATTAGTAAAGTTTGTTTGTACGTTCGCGATATCACTTTGTGAGGGTTTAAATAAAATTTAAAATGGCTTTATAGCTTACTTCCTTAAATTACACCTAAGATACTTTATATGAAGTACTATGCTACAAAAACCGCATGAGAAAACTAGTTTTAAAAAAATGACTTTTAGTCGAAAGTCGTTCTATCAGCTTACCAAAAATAATTTCTTTATTATGTTTTGTGAATAAGCGATAATAAGCAACAATATGGTTTCATTTCCTAACATTTATTAGTAAGCAGTGTGTTAAATTAAGCCTGTACTCTGTAAGATTTTGTATGTAAGAAGTTAAAATTAAAAAAAGAAATAAGATTCAATAGTAACATCTAACCAAAATTAAGAACAAATATATAAAAACCACTAAAATACCAAAACGAAAATGATGTAAATAAAGCAACCTATAAACGACTTTAATAATAATGTGTAGACGCCTCCGCAAATGGGTCCCAATAGAGCGGATTTTATTTAGGTCAGTACTGTTTGCGGACTCTGAAAACCTATTGTTCCTTCGTATCCTAAACGATCAACCTAATCGAAATGTAATCTTTTTACGTTACTTTTGTTTTCAATTATACATAAGAGTTATAATATGTATGTATGTATTTAAAGTTACATATATGTATCAAGTATCTGGTATCCATAACACAAGCATCATAGCTTACCATGGAGTTTACTGGATGAATGGATGTTAATGTGTGTTAATGTACCAAATATTTGTAACTAGCTGCGCCCCGCGGTTTCACCCACGTAGTTGCCGTTCCCGTGGGATTACAGGGATAAAAAGTAGCCTATGTCCTTTCTGAAGGTCTTCTCTATCTGTGTACCAAATTTCATCGAATTCGGTTCAGCGGTTTAGGCGTGAAAGCGTAACAGACAGACAGACAGACAGACAGAGTTACTTTCGCATTTATATTATTAGTTAGGATAGTTAGGATAGTTAGGATTTACTTATAAATATCTACATTACTAACGTCGTGTGGCTTCGAGTCTATTCAGGATAAAGTTCTCATATTTATATCATATATTCCATGTTTATAATATCTCATGCTTTACAGTAATCATGGTCACGGGAGAGACTAAGGTTTTAGAGCTGTTACAGTCTAGCTGTCTAGACTCTAAAATCCGAAAAGGTATTATTTAAAATGACAAATATTCGCGTTAAGTTTAATATGAACCTATGTACTTGTATTTTTTTAATAAGAAGTGATTTATACAAATACATATGTACAATGTACATTGTACATAGATGCCACGGCGCTTAACGAGCACTTCGTTAAGCATATTTTACCCTAATATGTATTAATAAAAAAATGATTTACAAAATCAACTCTCAAACATTCTCTATCACCGTTAAAATAAAATTATTCAATAAGTTCATCTAAAAAGTATTACTTTATATGAAAGTATCATAAATAGATTGATCGTTCGAAAATTACAGTGGTATAGAGAAAGTTCTTGTTAATCATATGTGATTGGGGGGATCAGTGATATCAACACAATGTATCGACAGGCCTATAGTGATTATTCGAGCGGAATTTATGGCTTGCCGACAAAATAAAAAAAAGGGAGGGCCGATATTAACAATAGTCATCATTTAGTGTTGTATTCGTATTAAAAGACGTGGGAATAAAAACCATTAGAACCATAGATAATGGAACTTTCGATTTAGAATAGATTGTAAAGCTATCGATTCGATTTTGAAATCGATCGAAATGATAGCCATTGTCATTTTTTTAACTCGGTATGTTTATTTAAGTTTCAATATGACATTGACTTGCATAATTAACATTTACGATTTTTTTTAATTTAGTACATAAATTAATACCTTCATTTATTTTTTAATAAATACTAGATAAAGAATTACAAAGTGTACTCAAAATCCGCTCGCATATTAAATTACATACATTAAATAAAAAGCTAATTGGAAGTTAAGTTAAAATATTTCAATTCACTGCGCAATTTAAAGAAATTAATATTTTTATTGAATCTTTTTCAATATAGTTTTTTTATTTATATATTAGATTTTGTTAATAATATTACGATGATTGATTTATATTACTACCATACAAACTTGAATTTAATAGGTAGGTATACAAGAAAAATATCAATTCAACTATACCTATATAGTTTTAATTTGATTTAATCTTTTAATTTATTAAACTTAAACTCGCTTAAAATTATGACTATACTAGTGATTCAACTTTGCTCCTTTCGATTTCGTCGCAAGGTGCGTTTTAACGCTTAGTATATATTTCTCAGAAATAACATATTTTCTCGCAATAAAAAGTATTCTCTACGTAAACCCGGATAACTAGCTATCATCCAACTAAATAACATCAAAATCTGTTCAATCAAAATGATATAATAATAGTAGACTGTATAAACATATTACATGCAAGCGATTAACCACTCCCATAAAAGTAAGTTATGACTTGTACTTTCGACTCGATGCCATAAATTATTTTAATAACGATGCATTTTGATCAAATTTAATTCAAAACCTTTTTAGGCATACATTGAAAGCTAATAAAGGATGAAAAAATCCAAAATAAAACAAAAGACCTCATTGTAAATCAACTCGAGTTATAATGCTTGCAAATTGCGACTTACCATCGGGCCCTTAAAATTTTTCGTTCAAACATCGTCTGCAATATATAATGTGTAGCAAGCATATAAATTTTGAAGTTTGACTCGCTTTCGGGTTAGATAGCCCGATAAGACCGGTTTAAGCCTTCTCTTGGCAAACACTTTTTGTATTATTTCAGACGTATAATTGCTTCGTTATGGAGGATCAATATTGACTAAAGCATCTAAAGAAACTTCAAAAAATAACTATCTTGCACAATATCGTAAGCTAAGTTAGAAATAAGCTCATTAGTTTGACGACGCGTTTGGTTCAGTTGATAGTGACCCTGCTTTCTGCGCCAGCGGTCGCGGGTTCGAGTCCCGCTGGGGGCATTCATTTGTTGAGCACGAATGTTTGTACTCCAGCCATGGGTGTTTATATTTATAATATATAAGTATTTAAAATTTATTTATGTGTAGTATATCAACTATCGGGTATCTGTAACACAAGCCAAGTAGCTTACCACAGAGCTAGTCCCAACATAAGTATATCCCAACATATTTAGGTTTTTTCCAACCCCTAAGTTATAAATATCTCATTTCGAAAATATTTTACCATATTGTATACTTAAACGAAACATCTGATTAACAAGACAAACATGATGTATGTATAATAATAATTAATTAAAAACTTCGGTCGTTAAACCATGAGTACTAAAATGTGCCAAAATTACAGCAGCATTTAAAGATCGACTTTTTTTTAAAAAAGTTCATCTCAGACCCGTGCTTTTATTCGATAATATTATTCTGGTTAGATTACCATAAATTTTGACTCAGCCTCATCTCGAACCGCCCTGTTTTATTTTCGAGAAAGGCTTACAAAGAAAAAACCGGAAATTTTAATGCGACAGTTTTTGTATCCTTTTGCGATAGAATTTCATTTCTGCATCTAATTAAGCTGGAGTTGAAGCGAATATTGTAATTGGGATATTTTGTTTTTAAGTAACTTTTACTTAACAGTGCAGTGAATGAAATACCTACCTTCATAATGAAGGAACAAGTTCAAATTCCGCTTGAGACTTTTTTTATCCTGGTCAAACAAATTATTGAATTAGATTGGTTCAAATATGGACAACTAAGTTTTACTCGGATTTTTTTTAATTGAGCTGTTCGGAAAAGATGTATAGATAAGCTTAAATGCCAAAATAAAAGAAACGTTACCAAAATACTTGTAATATAATTTGATCGAAATAGGTACAGCTGTTTCCGAGACACACGAAACAAACATAATATTACATGTAATATCATAAAATAACACAAAATTTTATGTTCACTCTACTGTGATGTTACCACGAACTGCAGATCGTCGTGCCAGTTATTAGATTCTAATATTGGCATAAGCCTACTTCAACTCATGCTATGATAACGTTCTTTATCCACAAGAACAATATTGGTGCATTGATGCTGAGAGAAGACCTATTTATTGGGAAGCGTTATGAATACTTATCAATAAATAAGTGGATTTTCAGTTTTGATATTACGATTTAAACATATTTTGTGTTATGTTAAGAATTATAATTAAACATGTTGGCTATTTTTAATGAATGATTCTCCAGTAGAGATGCTGTTACCTCAGTTACTAGAAAAAAAAATATTAAAATTTAGTTAAAGCTTGTTGTAAATTCTAATACTGACGGAAAGTACTAAAATATTCATAAAACCTCCTTCTCTTTTATTGTTATTCAAAATAGATATTTCTTTCCATCTTATAAGTACTTATTTTTTAATGATAATAAATTATTTTGTAATTAATTAATTTAATTACATAAAGTCATCACACATGACAAAACAACTATCTACATACAAACATACTAATATAAATAATATATATACTTATTTTCAGGGCATTTCCTAAACCCAATACTATATAAATATAAATAAATATGTTGGAACATTATTACACACAGCGCCATCTAGTTCCGTGGTAAGCTACGAAGCTTGTGTTACGGATATCAGACAGTTGATATACTACATATATAAGTTTAAATATATACATACATATTATAAATATAAACACCCATGACAGGAGTACAAACATCCGATTTTAACAAATGAATGCTCCCAGTAGGACTCGAACCCGCGATCGCGGGCGCACTAGAGCACACGAAACTACAAACTACGTTTTTTTTAAATCAACTAAGCATGTTCCTACTCTACTAAAAGCGTTGTCACGTAAATAATACACTATCATTAAAAAGAGGCGAATAAAAAGAAACTTTTGAAAAGAAGATAGATATCCGCTTCTACGTAACTTCCGCTATTTATGGAGAGCCCCACAGCCAGGCGCATTCTCTTGCTATTGTATGTAGGAAAGTAGGTCCTCCCCATTATAAGTCGAGATAAAGCTGCGGTCTGTATATACTTGCATCATTTGCTTAATTGTCGTCTGGTAAGTATTCGTGTACTATAAAAAAGAATTTACATAATGTGTATGAAACGACTTTAAAATGTTGGAGATGTATGTAAAAATTTTGTGCTTTTAAATTTTTTGTTGTGGAATTCATTAAAAGCTGCGAAATACAACAAAATCGTTGAAACAAATGTAATATTAAAAACTGTTGAAAATCTTACGTGTAGTAGGTACACACAGGAAATCGTATAATTATTCTTAAAAAATAAATAATAGTTTAAAAAACTAAAAAACACGCTTTTTATAGAAAACCGAACTAAAAAATAGAAAATAAAATTTTATTTAAAAAAAAGCGTGGGGTGCATGGTGTCATTATCATTTCGATAATATCTTAAAAAGCACCCCATGCTTTTTTTTAAATAAAATTTTATTTTCTATTTTTTAGTTCGGTTTTCTATAAAAAGCGTGTTTTTTAGTTTTTTTAAACTATTATTTATTTTTTACTTTTTCTAGCAAAAATCATATTTTGCAAATTGAAAAATGGAATAATTTTATCAAATTAGTGTATTGTCATCGGTCCTCAATAAATCTACAAAGTTTGAACGAAATCTGGCCGTTTAAAGTGGGTCAAAATCGCGCCCAAAGAAGTCGGTTACAAACAAACATACAAACATACAGGTGAAGCTAATAAAAAGCGTGTAAAAATTTGAAAGTGTATCGTGTGTAGGCATCGAGTAGTCGATGTGTGTAGGTCTTTTGTTCCTTCACGCTGAATTGGTTAAGCAGATTTGGATGAAATTTAATTATAAAAAGAATTTCTCTCCTATATTATATATCTTAGAATAAAAATTATCCACGTGTAATAACAAATTATTGATTGCTATTTTATTATATGCGCATATTCATTAATAATTGATATTGAAATAATAATCATTACTGTTTATCCGTCAATTTGCTGGTTCATTCTCATACAATGTAATGATTAAAATTTTAAATGCAGATTTAATTATCCCCTATTTATATTTTATTATTTAATGATAAAATATTCTCAATTTTATCTATAATATTACAATTTCTATATAAACGAGGAAACATTTAAAATATATATTAAAAATCGTATAGGTCCCTTAGTTTGTATTTAGGGGTACGTCTACACATAAGGAAGCTTATAGAGTTATTAGAAGTCTTTCTTGAAAGTCACTAATATTTTAATGTCCCAAAAAATCACTAACCGGTACTTTCTAAAGAAACAATTTAGAGAATTAACGAAACTCCAGTCAACAACATACCTACCTAGACACACTTAAATTTACTAGGCTTTTATAGTAATTACCATTCCAAAAATTATACCAAATTTCATTAGCTACTTGGCTCTTGACTCTTAAAATAAAATTATATTTCTGTAATAAACTTTATCTTGACTTCGCGAAGCCAATCGTAATATTAACGTTTGAAAAGGAGAAGTTGTTGTATAAACATAATAATTTCTTTTTATTATCATTTGATTATGACCCTTTGTAGAGCCTAATTAATTCGAGGGTTGGGCGTTTGATACTGTTAGAGGCTAAAGCTTTAAGCCTTTTCTTTGTAAACGATCATAATTTAAAAAAGTGACTAATATTTCCTAATCTTATGTACAGATAAAATAATTGTCTGATCTATACTAATATTATATATAATATTATTATAAAGCTGAAGAGTTTGTTTGTTTAGTTGAACGCGCTATCTCAGGAACTACTGGTCCGAATTGAAAATAGTATCACGCTACGAACAATAGGAGCGCTCCATCAATTAAAAATGTTGCAAAAACGGGAGAAAAATATTTCTATTGATTTTCTGCCTTTAGAACGCGAGCGAAGCCGCGGGAAAGACTAGTTATATATAGAAACGATAAAAAAAAATTAAACATTTTTATTACTGTGTTATTGAATGCAATATGGTCTTTCTTAAGTCCTTATTACGTATCTTCAATATGTATGTATATTATTTATATCAGATAATATGGCTACTTTTATTTATGTTACATCGCGAGCAACGTTGCAACAGATCAGCTTGTTTAATTTTTTTACTAGTTGTAAGGGAGTAGGCAAATAAAATTAACTGGACATGTGACATTTTTCAGGATATGAAACGTTTACTATATATACATATACATTGCTTAGAGTACAAGTCCTATGAATTAACCTAGAAAACCACCTATTACAATACTAAATTGCATCAAAATCTATATCTATATAAGTAGTATTCTCGTGATGCGGTGACACATGGACAGACAAAAATGAAATGATGACAATTTCGATAAGAATCTCCAAAAAAATATTAAATGTATACAGTCAACTTAGTTAAAATTTCATATATGTTTAGATATATATATATGCACATAATGTATTTATTTTGATAAAAAAGGAAAGGCGATTATACTTCTGACATCACAGTGCATGCCATTGAGATGGTTTATGTAAATGTACGTACCTGTTAAATGATCGGTAAGCAATTAGCGTTCGCTTGGAAATCGATCGATTATGCTATCGACGAGTTTCACATAGTAATGATGAATAAATGCTAAGTAGGATACGTAAATAAAAGCAAAGCGATAATTTTTTTCTACTACAAAGGTATACCGACTTCAATAGGAATTATGGGATTTTATCGAAACTTACATGAGATTATTAATAACATAAAACCCATACATTAGAAATTCGTATATTTCGGTATGATTATAGAGAGCCTAAGACCTTCGTCACCCGTAAACAAGCTTATTAACCAAAAAAGATTTTTTCAAATCGAATTAAAAGTTCCTGAAGTAGTGCGTTCAAACAAACAAACGTATAAGCTCATTATAATAATATTATTTTATAGATAACGTTGTTAAAGACGAGAATTGTATTAGAAGCCATAAGATATAAATTACTCGTAAAAAGAAATAAAGATTTCTTTTTAATGACAAAATTAAAAACTTTTTCTTATTTTCTATTTAAACTTATTATAATACTTTGTAATTAAAAAAAATCGTAAAGGCAAAACAAGTCGTTATAATTCAGAACCGCATTGTTAGCGTCTAACGTGTGTCATGAGAGACATATCGCCGTCAACCTGAGAGTGACGTTAAACCACATTCATCCTCCCTTTTGTTTTGTTAAGAAATTAAAAACATGACTAATTATATTACTATATACTTTATTTATACCTATGTCTTTATTTATGTATTTGTGCATTTAAAATACTTACATGGTGTTCGCCAAAAGTAGAAATTTGTTTAATTTAGTAATCTTTATTGAGAGGAAAACATGTATAAATAGAATTAACTATTATATACGATAAAAAACTGTTTATTTCTTTTTTCTATTTCTACACAATTCATTAGAATTTTTAGTCTTCATTTTATAACAGTGGTCCTAAGAACCGGATCACAAAAAGCGAAATTTTACGCTGCAGCAAAATTTTATCAACCAAATGTGTCGAAAAATCTATAACACTATACTTCCTAAGGTTTTATTTTATTTAGTCCTTATAAATATTTGTTAATAAATAAAACAGTAAAAATTAGCTCTTATATAATCAAATAGAATGAAAGCTCTAATTTTAAGCCTAATTTTATAAAACCGCTGATTCTTCACAGTTTGAGAACTCTCTAATTAATTAATATTATATATGTTATAAAAACTAATATATTACTGTATTACTGAGATATCGAAATTGTATTACCATTACTTATTATACATACGTGATGTACGCGTAATATCTGAAATAACATAAATTAAAGGCATATCGAAAGTTGACGACTATTATGGTGCGACAAGGCGGCGACGGCATACGTACTTGGAAAAGCTGAATAAGTTTTAGTGTAATTTTTATATCTATGTTTCTGTGGGAACAGTGTTCATACATTAAATATGATATCATCAAGAATTCCAATAGCAATATCATTCAGATGTTTTTATGTAGCTTACATTTCTAAGCCTTATAAGCTTGTATAAAATGCGTGATTGATGTTGTGATGCGTTCCAAAGAACTATCTGTTAAAATAGACATAAACTGAGCGGTCGTAAGTTCGCTTCTAGCATACGGAAATGTCGAAAGTCTAATAAAGCAACTCATGACACGTTTGAGCAAATTGAGAGCTATTCAACATTTAAATTATTACTAGGATAGTCAAAAATAATCAAAATAAGTGCATTTTTTGTAAAAACAAAATTGCTTTAGAGTTTGAAATATAAAACAAATGGCATCGTAAACAGCGTGTCAATTGAAATATCTTTATTGCCATACACTCTAAGTTAATAACTGATGTCATCCACAGGCTTCATGTATAAACATAACTCACGATTGTTTTGATTTAAATTGTATACTCAGTACGATGCGACAACTCGCCCATTTAAACATACACGTATCTTTGGTGACAAAATATTTTACCAAGTTAGTGTAAATTGTTGTATTTTAATTACATGGCACTATGCCATCATTTAATTATTCAGCTTTTTATTAGTATTTGCTAGGATTCAAAATGGCTTTTTCATGTGAAATTTTCCAAACTGGAAAACACGTTTGGCTCAGTTCGCAGTGACCTCACTGACTGTGACAATAATCGCGGGTTCTAGTCCCGCTGGTAGCATTTTTTTGTGGGTTGAGGACTAATGACATTACATACGAGTATAAACCAAATCATTATAAAACTTTTAAAGTTTTTTATTGTTAATCTGCTATCCTAAATGAATAGAAAAGTACTAAATGTGATTTTTATTAGAACTATTTACAAAAATATATAATATTTATAACTTATTACTAACACTAGATATACATACATACTTACTAACATTAGATTTAAAAAAATGCAATTAATAGTAAAGTAATATTTTATAAGATTTATAGGAAATAAAAAGGTTTTATTATTATAATTATTATTTCCAAAAATACTATTCACAATATTTCCAGTAAATATTTTAATAAAATAATTCGATTATATAAGACACTCATCCACAGTTTCCTCAATTTCGTCGATATTGAACACGTTTTTAAGTACGTCCTCGTTTGTTAAGGCTCTTGACTCAGCGATGGACACGTTTAAAACATGCATCTGAATTGAAGTATTAAATGATATAAATTGCTCATATATAATAACTTTAAAGGTTTATTGGTTTTAAATCCGAGATTATTCGCATATTAATACAGAGTAGTGTTAGTACATACTTATTTATTGTCAATATTGTAAGCGGAATGAAATAACGGACATTTTTATTGCTTTGTAACTAACTTGAAACTAGTAAACTCCCTCATTTAGTCGGAAAGTAAAAATTGAATAAAAACGTAAATCTCGAGTACTAGCACTGTTTCTTTCATTCCTTCACCTTCCATATTCAACTTAACCTAATCACCACTTAGATGACCTCATAGGTACACCAAAACATCGGTCAAGACATTTTAGAGGAGCAACAGCTATGAACAGGATTTACAGATATAGAGATAAAATTATAAATCTTTCTAATATTTTGGCAGTTAATATTCTTTGCATACAAGACAGTGGTAGCCCAGCTGTAAAGCGCCCGCTTGGATAACCGAGTGATGCGGGTTTAAATTCGGGTCTCGCACCTCTGATATTTTCATGTACGAATCATTTTTATCATGATTACCACTTGTCTTACTGTGAAGCAAAACATCGCGAGGAAACCTGCATGTCTGAGAAAACCTAGCAAGTTTTTGAAAGACATGTAAAGTCCGGCAAAAAGCACTAGGCCAGCGCGGTAGACTATGGCCTGATTCCCCTCGTACTGAGGGAGGCCCGTGCCCAGCAGTGGGACGTTAAAAAGGGCTGATGATGATGATGATTCTTTGGATAGTTGTTTTCAAGCTTAGTATAAAAAACAAAAAATATTAATAAAACTCAAAACTAAAAATACTTAAGAGCTTTTAATATTTATTTTAATTAATAAGGCATGAAAAAGGTTAAGCTTTTGGCAGTTAGCGTCAAATAGCTACCAAACGTAACGTCTAAGATGGTTGTCGAAAAACACTTCACTTCTTGTTCAGTTCTCGAGCAGTTAAGTGTAATAAATACAAAAGTGTAAATATTTTGGGAATTTGTTGTTAGATGAAAAACGGAATGAAGGTTAAAAAGCTGTTGTGCTATTTACTTTAAGGATTTTGGAGAAACGGTCTTTAATTTTATGTTAATTTACTTAGTTAGAAATTTATTATTACTAGTTTCCTCGACATTCGAAATTAGCTTCTACTGAATTTTAAATGAAAATATGTTTATATTCTTCGTTAGCAGTTTATTATTACTAGTTTACTCAGTATTTCAAATTAGATTCGGTATTGAAAATTTATAAATAATATGATAATTTTGTTTCTTTACCTATCTAAGAAATTAATATTAAACAGCTTTTATTGATAACATTAAAGCTCTTCAGCAACAAGCAGCGGTAGCACAGTGGTAACGAGCTGGCTTTGGAAATCAAGTGAAGCGAGATCAAATCTTGGGTAACGCATAATTTTTATGTCCAAATCATTTCTAACATGATAACCACTTATCTTACAGTACTGAAAAACATCGTGAACCACGTCTAAGAAGTTCTAGCTAGTTTTCGAAAGACTTTTCTAATTCCTTAAGTATTGAAAGGAGCCCTGTGCCTGTGGGATGCAATACACTAAAGCTTTATAATAGCTCGTAAGTCATAAAGAGAACATGCAGGTATTGAAATGTTTAATCTTGTTGTCCTTAAATAATTTAAAACATTAAGTTAAAAATTAAAGGTATTCTTTAACAAAAACTCGTGAGAATCTAGTTTCATCAAGCTACACATGACACTGACCTACAATTGATAATACCAGCAGTTTACGTTTGCATCATTCGAAGAGTTACTTGTAAATAGCAAGGCCGTATTACTTTACGTTCAAAAATACTGAAATCTTTTAATACTGTATTCCATAATAATTTGAATAAAATACTTTTTTTTGTTCATTTATTTGGTTCTAGATAGTTTGAGTGAGAAAAAAGTCGATATCTCGAAACGGCTGGAGAGATTTTGATGTAACTTTGACTGTCAGCTAATAGCCGATGTTATGCGAAGTAACTAGGATAATTTCCTTTTAAAAAATAATTAGAGTTGCGCTTAAAAAATTAAACCTAGGCACGAACCCAAATAAAGCAAGGGTGAGTCGTGAGTATTAAAGTTAACTATTTGGCTAAAACATAATAAAGCTGTATAATTCTTAACGAAGTAAACTTATTCAAGATGCTAAAGACAAAATAAAAAGTTGTTTAAATAATGTAAAAAATGAGGTCTTCAAATATGATTACTTCGTAATCTACCTTTAAGTTTTTCTTAAAACTGCGTTCTTATTATTGTTATTATCTATCGTTCATCAAGTAGTAAAAAAAGGGGTGCCAAAATAATTGTCAACTTTTTAAAAGCTTAAGAAAGTCAAACCAATTTCTCTCTCCCTTCCTCTCTCTCTCTCTCTCTCTCTCTCTCTCTCTCTGAAACTCGAACACACTTGCAAAGTCTATTATATATCTTCTGTCCTTTATTTACTAAGCGAAACTTAGACAGCTTTTAATTCAAAAACTTTTACGTAAAAAGTATACTTTTTCTTTACTATTTATTTATTTTTGATTAAGTTTCTTTAGTTAGAGGCATATATTACACAAGTAAAACACTGGATACGCATGATTTAATAAAAAAGTTATTTCAAAAATTTTATGTAAACCATATTATTTTATTTCAGTGATATTCTTAACGTATACAATTTTATCACTGGCACGAATTGCTAGCCCTGCGACTCTACGTCAACGAAAGAACGCATCAAAATAAAATGTCTGTACGTGATTCTGGTTACGTAACTGTTAAGCTAGATTCACACTATTAAAATTTAAGGGACAGAAAAAAATATGTGCTGTATCAATAGTATTTTTATGAGGAAAATAAATTGAAATATTGTTTATTAAAAATATATTTTTGCATAATATTTCTTTGCGTTTAAAAGAAATTCAATATTTTTCGGATTTTCAGCATGGCCTATACATTTTATTTGATTAATACATTCGATGAAATAGCATATTAAATGGCGATAAAACTAAAATATATTTACTATCTCCTGAAACACAGTTTTCTAGTTCAGGAGCTAGGGCTGTGTGCAATTGTACCAATGTATTTGTTTTCAATAACATCATTTTCCTTTTACTTCACTATTATTAATTTGATAACAAGACACAATATTATTAATTAACTAATACAGCTAACATCAACATATCTTTAACATAAAAACCAGACTAATAAAAAAGCTCATATAGCTAAAAAAGCTTTGAACATTCGTGCTCTACTAGCCTTACAATAGTTCGTTGATTTAAATATTTTTTATACAGCGTGGTTGAGAAATGCTGGAACGAATTGATATAAGAGCACGGTCATTAACGATTTTATAATTGATTCGAATACATGTGATTTTTTATCATTTTTTTTTCAAACGACCATTAGTTACAAAAGATCGTAAATCAGATTAATTAAAACTTGTAAGTAAACTTTTTATTAATGTTCTTACTTATCTTATCTTGTTTCTATACATATATACTAATGTTCGTTCAGAGTTTTAGAAAACATATGTATTTGTTTAGAATTACCCTATCTCTTGTAGTAGGCAAGGTAGCCCAATGGTAACGCGCTCGCTTGTTTAACTGAGTGAAGCGAGTTCAAATCCGAGTCTCGCATCGAACTCGAAGGAAGTTCCACGACCAGCAGAAAGACTTTAAAAAGGGCTGTCTAAATCTATACTAACTAACTAACTGTTCCCAAAATATTTTTGCTAATAAAACTAAAGCTAGTTAACAAGTAGTAAACAAAAGAATAAAAATCAGTTGACAAATAGAGAAGAAAAAAATAAATTGAACTGTTTTGTCTTTGCATATTTATATATTACGTTTCGTTACAATAAGTGCCAATTATAAAAATTGAGAGTAATTTTTATTTAATAATGTCAAGGTTGGTCCCATACACGTTTAATTACATTACACATATTATATTTCAAGGAAAAGCCATTCCCTAAAAGTAGAATATTTACTTTTAAAGTATTTATAAAGTTGTATTTTTAACTTACAAAGTAATCGATCAAATTAATTAATACGGCCCAAGCTTTGCTTTTTTTAAATGCCTACTATTAATTTTTCATAAAACACCCATTCATTACCTTCTGTTTAGTAAAATTTGGCCAGTTGTAAGCAATTTGTCGTAAATAGCGTTTTCATAATTAGAAGTTGAACCATAAATTTGAATTAACGACCGACGAAAATCTATTAATTTCTTTATAAATGAAACTTTTTTTTTGAATTTTGTTGCGGATTTATTTCGATTATTGGTTCCCGACGTTAACCTAAGAAACATATTCGCGTAAACCTAAGAAAGTATTATATTAATTTCTTTTATAAAACTTATCGAAATACAAGCAACACAACTAGTTTACTCGCACCTTGCAGGCTTTAAAAAGGAGATGCATCAATCACTGATAATAACACACTCATTACTCAAGATAATCAATTCTGTGTTAAGTCGGAGCCTGGCGATAATTCTAAGCGGTCGGTGCGGGCACCCGTCTAAGCTATCGTATTAAAATTAGCGTGCGAGATTCTTACAGCATCCCCGTATCTAATGCTGATCATCCAGTTATCTATACTAATATTATAAATCTGAAGAGTTTGTTTGTTTGGTTGAACGCGCTAATCTCAGGAACTACTGGTCCGTCTTAAAATTCTTTTTGTGATAAAGAGTCCGTATAACAAAGAAGGCTATATTAGGATATATATTACATCACGCTATGACCAATAGGAGCTGAGCATCAATGAAAAATGTTGCAAAAACGAGAGAAAATCCTTCTTTAGATTTTAAGCCTTCAGAATTCGAGCGGAGCCGCCGGAAAAGCTAGTAACTTCATATTCTAAATATGTCTAAATATAGCTTATTAAATTTATCATAGTTGAAAGAAGATTATTGTTTGTTTGTTTCTAAATTATAAGATGATACTTGTAATTGAGAATCAAGCAAATAAAATCAAACAAGTTGGAAACACGAATTACCAATTCTAAGGAAATTAAAATGGATACTCCTAACCCTTTAAGTATTGAGACAAAATTATCTTAACTTTTCAATATAAATTACATTAAGATTGCAAATATTACTTGACAAAAGACACTTTGTCTTGGTTGTTTTGACGACGATCGATGACTTTATCGAAGATCGATGTGATTTGTTTGAAAGAAATATTTTGTAGCAGCAACGTCTCAAAGTTTAATTACTTAAGAATTGAATTAAAACATAAGTTATTTGACTTTTGTACTCTGAATACTAATATACGAATACGATATTTATGCAAAAAAAATCTTTGCAGTATTCTATTTTTTATTTTTATATTGAGTTAAATAGGTTTTATTTTAATTAATCTAATAAAATCTACATAATTTAAAATATAATTTTACACATAACTAATTAACAGATTTAAATATAATCGATACATAATATAGTAATACTGGAAGTAAAGGTCGTCCCACACTCATCTGGTTACGAAATTTTACTGCTATACTCAAACTTCTGCTTTCTTGAAGTAAACATAGATTACATATAGTACCGCGAAGTCATAATACCGTCAGACAAAATCACCGTATAATTATGAAATAACTTCACTTTTAGGTAAGTACAATAATCATCAATTAAAATTGCATAAAAATCTAAACCATTTGTTCTTAGTAAGAACATGCTAAGCTACTTGTCGCTAATACCGCGCTCGTGTTTAAAAGTTTAACCAAAAATTAATTTGATTACCAAGTTAGATAAAAGTTAACCATAAAAATTATGTATTTAATTTAGTGTGATGATTAAGTATGCAGAGCTCACAATCATTAATACCCAAACTTTACATTTATATAGCAATCAGAAGGGTTAAATAAAATAATATAAAAATCTTTATTTCATTGTAAAATATTCATTTATATCTAAATACTAGCATTTCCCGCGGCTTCGCACGCGCTTTTAAGACCGAAAACCAAATTCTTTCTGAGTCGCGCGGTATGGTACATCGCAGAACTAACGCCCGCCCTTCCCGTTTTTGCAACATTTTTCATTGATGCTCCGCTCTTATTGGTGCTAGCGTGGTGAAATATAGCCTATAGCCTTCCTCAATAAACGGACTCTTTAACACAAAAAGATTTTTTTAATTCGGACCAGTAGTTCCTGAGATTAGCGCGTTCAACCAATCAAACAAACAAACAAACAAACTCTTCTGCTTTATAATATTAGTATTTCTACTTAGGATCTTCGGTAATAGCATGGTATAGCTTCATGTGCAGTGGAAAGTCTTATTATGCAGCAGGTGCATTTTAACCAGGCTTAACCGGTCGAATATCAAATAAATAATGTTTAAAATGTTCACATTTATGTCGACTACAGTGTTTTTATTAACGTACTAATTGTATAGGCATCCTGGATTTTGAAGCGATTATTATACGAGTACGAACGATTATTTTAGATTCTAGTTGTGTTTGTCAAGTTTTTACTTAGCAATGGCACTATAATTGCAATATTACTTTGGCTTGACGAGATACAAGTTTTTGTGAGCATTTCTTTTATTTTTTACATAATACATAAATTACGAGATAAACGTTGATAGTTTAGCAACAAAATAGTGCAGTTATAAACACTCGCATATGTACTAGCGATTTATCCTTGCTTTACTCGGATTTCTCCCTACTCCCTTGTTCCGTTTTAATTTTTAGAGCAGAACCCTAATTATTTTTCTAAAATAAAAATAGCCTAAGATACTCCTTAAGACATGTAAATGTAATGTAAATGTAAATATGCGTAGTGTAACCTGGTATCCATAACACAAGCCTCGTAGCTTCTAGAAACTTCTGGTAGAAACTAGATGGTGTTGTGTGTTAATGTCTTAACATATTTATTTATTTTAATGTGCAATAAATAGTATACTACAATGTAAAATGTGTTTAAATATCATCATCATCATCACTACATAGTATAAAACAAAGTCGCCTTTTCTGTCCCTATATCCCTATATCCCAATGTGCGCTTAAATCTTTAAAACTACGCAACGGATTTTGATGCGGTTTTTTCCAATAGATAGAGTGATTCAAGAGGAAGGTTTATATGCATAGCTAGCGGATCCCGCGGCTTTGCCTGTGCTAAATCTAGGGAAGAGCCCGAGCGAAGCGAGGGCGAGTCGCTAGTATCTAATATAATAAACCCAAACAAAACCAGAATAAAAAACGCGACTACAGACATACGAATGTTGAAATATAACACATAAAAAATACAAGAATATGTAGCAAAGTTTTTCACAGCAATAAAAACTATTTGATATCATTAATCGCATTTTAATGGTCGCATTGACACCAAGGACTGTAATCATACAGACCTGGCTTTTTAATTGATTCTTCTATAGAAACACACTCTTTAATACTTCTCATAATTTTATATCGCTTTATAATGGTTGAAACGAATATATTTTATATTTTCATTTTAGTATGTAGTACTTGTCATTCGATTCTTAAGCGTTAAAATCTCTATAGTAAACACCTATTTTTAACCGACTTCAAAAAAAATTCAAAAAAGGAGGAGGTTATATGTTCCGTTGTATGTATTTTTTTTTTTTTTTTTTTTTTTTATGTATGTTCACCGATTGCTCCGCCGTCTGTGGGCCGATTTCAAAAATTTTTCTTTTGATTGGTAGGGTATAGTTCCGAGGTGGTCCCATTGTCACCAAGTCAGGATCTGATGATGGGATCCCAGGGAAATCGAAGGCAACTCTCAAAATTTACAGGCACCTATTATGTTTTTGATATATTTTCTAAACCCGATAAAGCTTTTACGTATGAAAATCATCATCTCATGTGGATGAGCTGATGATGGAAGGTAAAATTCCTCAACAGTTGTTTTTTATGTGTTTTCACCGATTTCTCCGTGAATTGTGGGCCGATTTTAAAAATTTATTTTTTGTTTGGTAGGGTATACATTCAAGATGTTCTCATTGTCACCAAGTCAGCATCTGATGATGGGATCCTAGAGAAATCGAGGGCAACCCTTAAATTTTATCGGCACTGATTACCTTTTTCATATATTTTCTAAAGCTGTTCAAGAATTTGTGATGATGTAAGGTATATATCCTCAACGGTTAGGAGTTGAAAGAAAATTCTTTTAATATTATACGTACTTATGAACTGATAGTCGTACTCCTTCAGGATATTAGGTGGATTGATAATAGAAGGTAAATCTTATTAACGTCTACGAGTTACGTGGAAAAATAGACGTGGACAAATCTCGATTGACTATTGTCGTTCATTTCAAAACTTCGCTGACTTATTGGAGCAGTAGTTTAGTTAGCCTTCCAATATTTTATTTAAACATAATAATTTCCACAAAAAAATTTAAAATAAATTATTTTTTAACAAAAATGAAAACCGACTTCAAAACGCTACAAATCGAAACTAAAAAGAAAAAAAAATAATTTTAATTACTTAGTTATTGTTGGAGTCGGTGCCAGCCAAAGCAAAATAATCCTAATACAATCTCCTTGGCTGGCACCGACTCCAACAATAACTAAGTAATTAAAATTATTTTTTTTTCTTTTTAGTTTCGATTTGTAGCGTTTTGAAGTCGGTTTTCATTTTTGTTAAAAAATAATTATAGTGCAATAAACGCATTCATAGAATAATTAAATGAAGATAAGTCATATATTCTAGTCTAGAGATTAATATTCTTTTTTATTTTCTTTGTGAAGGTATAGTAGGAGACACTTGTAAAAAAACTTAATTTAAGATGTTATTTTGATTGTTTGACTGTCATTCATTTATGCAGTAACCGAATAAAATATAGAGAGGAGTTTGGCATGGGGTTTTACTATAAAAAAACCATAACAAAAATACTTCACTAACTAATTTAATAGAAAACCGGTCATTTATTATAATTTGATGAATAGTGTAATACAAAAATCAATAGGTGGTTACAGTAACGCTAGCAATGGTTGCGTATCGATGATATACGGTGTAGGCAATGGACTGTGCGGGATTTACGTATATTTCGATAGTGAATACAACTGACATACAACTACTGTCCTTTAAACAATTTGTGTTTTTTTAAATTTCGTAATAGGCATGACCATGGCTGCCATGTTTTGTTGCGAATTTTTCATTAAATTAATTTAATGATAAAAATTAGTTTTGAATTTTATATAAAACTTCAAGTTGTTTGACTCCTTCAGGGGTGTATTCTACCCTAAAAGAAGATAAGAGGTTAAAAATACTAAAATATCATTAAAATCGATTGAAAAATTTATCCCTCAAGCGTGTTACTAAATTGCCTAATAACTACTCCTATTCCACTTAAAACGCTATTTAACAAAATTATTCATAAAATTATTCAAATTTATTAAATAAAATAGATATTTCGTATACCCTACTCACATCTGAATCTACCTAGAGTATAACTTCATTAGTAGCATATCAGTTACAATTTAATGGCCCTAGTCGAGTTAAATAGAGCCTTCTCTAGCGTTACAGAATGATACAAGTGGATGATAGACCTGGGTTTATTGGTAGTAGTTAATAAAACGTTTTTACGCCAAAGGAATAATCAATGGCTGTTATTTTGTTTTTTTTCGTTAACACATAAGTACATTAGTTCGTTTCCATTGTTGTTTTTGTCGTTGGTTTAAAATATGACGTCACTGTTCAAACTTGAGAAGTCAAGGTAATTGCTAATCCTTTATAGAGTTTTGAATATTAAAAATTAATATGTGAAAAAGTAAGTACATATTACTAATTTTAATTCTTAAAAAATAGTAGAACTAAAAGAAATGCTTTTTAAATAATAAAATATTATCAGAAACTAATGAATATATTAGATTAGAATAAAATAAAATAAAAATTAATGTAAAGATACACTAACTTACAGTTTCTTATTTAAAATTGCTATTAATTATTTTCTTACTATTAAATGCCATACACTTAGATTTTATACTTCCGAGTAACAAATTAACCAAATACAATCGTAAACACCTTTACGACTGAAGATATCGTGTAACAAACACAAAATCATACACCCGAAATGACTAATGAATACGTTCTTATTGAAGTCGGTTAAAACCTACCAATCTTTGTATAATCTCATGTAGTTTGTATCTCTCATACAGAGACGCACAGAACAAGGTACATGGTAGAGTATCATATACATCATCATCATCATCATCATCCCTTTTTAACGTCCCACTGTTGGGCACGGGCCTCTCTCAGTACGATGGGATCAGGCCATAGTCCACCGCGCTGGCCTAGTGCGTGTTGGCGGACTTCATATGTCTTTCGAAAACTTGTTAGGTTCTCTCAGACATGCAGGTTTCCTCACGATGTTTTCCTTCACCGTAAGACAAGTGGTAATCGTGATAGAAATGAAAATATCAGAGGTGCGAGACGCGGATTTGATCCCGCATCACTCGGTTATCCAAGCGAGCGCGCTACCGCTAGGCTACCACTGTCTTATACGATTTATCATTTATCTAATAATGAGTTCGCAAGTTAGCAAGGCAATACTTTGTTAGTAGCAACGGATGCAATTACTGTTCGAAAATTAGCCTCGATACCTTCTGGCTTTGTGTATAACCCGGCAAAATTTAATGGGAGACTAATAATATGAACGGAATCCTGTGAACGTTTTTATTTGTACGCATTGTAACACTGGGAATAATGTTGGCCTTTGAAGGTGTTACACGTTTGATTCACCTGTATAATTTCTATAATTACCGGTGCTTGGAATAATAGTTTACTTTGTTAGATAATGATAAATAATATTGCTTTTTAATTAAATATATGCATTGTATACAGGTTTTTTTTATTTTAAAATAACACAATTACTTTTTTTAATTATTCCAATATTAAATATGTTGGGACAGTATAACACACAGCGCCATCTAGTTCCGTGGAAAGCTACGAAGGAAGCTTGTGTTACGGATACCAGATAGTTGATATACTACATATAAAAGTTTAAATACATACATATTATAAATATAAACACCCATGACAGGAGTACAAACATTCGAGTTTTAAAAAATGAATGCCCCCAGCGGGACTCGAACCCGCGTACGCTGGCGCAAGAAAGTAGGGTCACTAGCTCACTACAAACTGCGCCAAACGTGTCGTCAAATATTGACTAAACAAAAAATAATCAAACCAACAAACCGACTTTCGTCTTAAAATTATTATACATAAACTTTACGTAATTATCTACCTACATAAATACTTATCACACAAAAAAAAATTAAGATGCATGCGCCAGATACACCTTACAAGAGAGCGAAGCAAGGTTAAACAAAGATATTTAAAATTATAATTCGATCTCATAAGCCGCGGACGTAAACCATTGTATATATCGCTTATAGCATCGGTATATTTTATTAATGCATCAAATTATAATTTAGAACTCTTTAATTGGAAGGAGGAAAATGTTAGCGATAAAAGTAAATTAAATTGTTTGTTATTGAATTCGCATTTAAATACAATAAGAAGGTTGTCACAAACGGATGTGACATAGTCATGGGGTGATAATGGCGCCTTTTTAAATACTTATCTCAATTGTGGGTCAATAACCTCAAACCATGGATTTAGGACAGAATTTTTCAGGGGAAATGAAAAAAACTGCATATATAGCAGAATCTGGGAAGTTTCCATGGATTTAAGACGGAATTATTCAGAGGAAAATGTTATGTGAAAAAAATCATGTGTAGCAGAATCTGACAAGTTTTTAAGTGACACATTAAAAAGCGCTACGTAACTAATGTGGGTTCACCTTGTCCTGGTGAGAGGGTTTACTGGCAAGCCAGCCGGGCGCGAAGCCATGAAACGCACAACGTGGTCCACTTTGCTGGACGGTCTGCCATACGGGTTACTTTAAGTATTTTGCTGATAGCAGGATGGAGTATTGAAGAAATCCCATGAGGCGTCTGATTGAGAGTATAAGCGATCCTGTGATGTCCCATTAAGACGGGGGAGGTTCCGTGTGGTTGTAGTGGGTAGTACTGGCTTTGGAAATTAGTGCCAGTTGCCACATAAACTGTATATTGCAAACGATAAAAAATAATTAACTTAACGCTAACTTTGTGAAGCATATACCAGAATATCGTATTGAAGGTAGTATTAAAAGTCAAAGTAACTTTAGACTTTAGGGTAATAAGTTTAGTTTGAAATACATCTAAATTTCCAAATTAACTTCAAATTGTAAAGCCAAAAATTTCTAAAATAATATGAATTAGAAATATTTATTAAGTGGAAAACTTTAAAACACCTCAATCTTTATTAAGTGGAAAACCTCAAACGTACGTAAAATGTTGAAAATATATAAATTTGTTTATTTCAAAAGCAATATAAATTTTATAGATCATAGTAAAAATAAGTGAAATTATTATAACTATACATTAATCTAGTTTCAAAACAATGTAGGAACATAAAAAGTACGGGTTACGTTGAAAGAAACTATAAATTTCAACTAGGTTGAAACGAACGCGTTATCCGTGCGATACGACACCGATTGGAGGTGAAATAACCATTACAAATAGACTTCTTCCATGCGAATAACTAAAGGTTGTACGCGTTTAAATCACGACCTATGCTTTTCAAGACTAACTTTGGCTCGCGGCTTTGCTCTATTTAAGGTTATAAAAATAAATAAATATGTTGGGGCATTAATACACACCACCGGTTAATTCCACGGTAAGCGTCAAGGCTAATGTTATGGATACCAAATTGTTACTATCTATTACTAGCATTTCCCGCGGCTTCGCACGCGTTCTAAAGAGCGGAAACCAAATTCTTTCTGAGTCGCGCGGTATGGTACCTCGCACTTCGCAGAACTAACGTCCGCACTCCCCGTTTGTGCAACATTTTTCATTGATGCTCCGCTCCTATTGGTCGTAGCGTGACATAATATTCAACCAAACAAACTAACAAACAAACTACTACAGTGTTTTTTTTCGTTCTAGAATCTAGAATAACCTTTATTATATACGTGGTGCATAGTGACAATAACAATCACTGAAAATTATGACTATAACACAAATATAGCCTATTATTATTATACGTATATATAGTAAAAATAAGAAAAAGTATTGTAACCAACATTTTCACGTACGAAATCTATAGGCTACTATCAAACATAAAGCTCGCAAAAGCTATAAAAAGCTTGCTAAGCCAAACGTGAAGGTACCCTTATCTATTTAATATGCCGAGTGTGCATCAAAATGTTCTTTTTTTCGTTATTTCTCAGCAAAACAATAGTCATGAAAAGGATGATACGATATGGCGACAGAGCTATTTGTACTTACAATGGAAAATTAATCTGCTCTATCTCAAAAAGAGGACAAGTGAACACTACAAAGTAAAATGGTACACCAAGATGATTGTACAGAGATTGTTGTAGGAAAAATAAGAAATAATTTTTGATAGACCGATAATATTATAATAATAATAATTAAGCCTTTTTATTTCCTTAATAAAAAATACAATGTGTTTTTATAGAGCATGCAATTAATATACTTCCAACAATTTTTATAAACAACTAAATTTCTTTATTTCTCATACAACTAAAATTTACCTAATTTATTTATATATATATTTTTTTTTTTTATTATTATTTTTTTATTTATTAAAAGTAAGTTCACCTATAATTATATATTTGTTTTTATTTCTTTTCTTTATTTATTAAGGACCTCTCCATAGAGTAAAGGCCTCCTCCATTTGCCTCCACATACATCTATCACTGGCTTTATCTGTCCACTCTTTTCCTGCTACTCTCAAAATTTCATCGAGCCATCTCTCCGCCGGTTTGCCTCTAGTTCTTTTGCCTATGGGTCCTTTCCATGAAGTTATCTTTTTAGCCCACCTGTCGTCGTTCATACGTGCAATATGGCCGGCCCACTTCCATTTCAGTCTTTTGCAGTGTTCTAGAGCATCTATCAACTTAGTTGTTTTTCTTATATCCGTGCTTCTCTTTTTGTTTCTCAGTTTTAGATTCAGAATGCTGCGTTCCATGGCTCTTTGGGTAGTTAATATTTTGTTTCTAGTTTGTTTGTTAAAGATCCATGTTTGGGATGCATAGGTGAGAGAAGGTAAGATACAAGAGTCCAACACAATTTTTTTCAGCTTCATTGAGATATTAGATTTTAGAATTTCTTTCAAGCTCCAAAATTTATTCCAGGCAATATTTACTCGTCTTATTAACTCATCTTGGTGTCTAGACTTTTTAAATGACACTTGTTTGCCTAGATATGTGTACTCTTGGACATATTCTAGTAAGACACTGTTAATGTGTATTGGTGCCTTTATACTGTTTGTCATAATTTTAGTTTTTGTTGTGTTTAGTTCTAGACCAATTTCATTGCTGACATAATTAATTTCATTTATCATTGACTCTAATTGCGAAGAATTTTCTGCAAAGAGTATGATATCATCGGCGAATCTAAGATTACTTAAAAATTGACCGTTAATGTTTATACCTTTGTTTTTCCACTTTAGTGTTTTCATTATATTTTGTAGAACGGTAATAAAAATTCTGGGAGAGAGAGGGTCCCCCTGACGAACGCCTCTACATATATCGATTTCCGTGCCTGTTTTGTCTAGTATTACTCTACTTGTGCTTTTCTTATATATGTCTTGTATGAGTTCTATAGTTTCTGATGGTAAATCACATTCCTGTAAGGCTCTCCACATGCTGATATGGGATATAGAGTCGAATGCTTTAGCGTAGTCGATGAATGCAAGGTAGAGTGGGCGATTCATTTCTTCGTATTTCTCTATAATTAGTTCCAATGAGTGGATATGGTCTATAGTTGAGTACGTACTTCTGAATCCTGCTTGCTCCACTGGCTGGTGCTTTTCGGTGTATTTAGCAAGGTGTTTCTCGAGGCATGAAGCAAACAGCTTGTAGAGATTTGGTTGTAAGCTGATGGGTCGATAATTGTTTATGTCAGTAGGGTTTCCTTTCTTGTAGAGAAGCACTATATCTGATTTCGCCCATTCAGTAGGAACTTTTCTGTCGTCTAGTATTTTATTGAAGAGGATGGTTAAAGGTTGTACTAGCAGAGTTTTCCCCGTTGAAATGGCGTCGTTTGATATCCCGTCTGGACCGCTGCTCTTATCTTTCTTTAGAGACTTTATCTTAGTAAAAATTTCGTGAGTAGAGAATCTTTGTAATGTGGTATCATTTTTCTGTAGAGGTGGAGTCTCTATGCTCAACTGTGTTTTACAAGCATAGAGGTCTTTATAAAATTCCGTGGCAGCTTTTATTATTCCCAATCTAGAGAATGTTGCCTGTTTACCGGTAGAGTTCTTTTTCAAGCAAGGAATCCAATTTTTAGATGTTGTTAATTCTTTCAAACTTTTTTTCACGCTTCTTGACTTCTTCAGATATTTTTCAATTGTCGTTAGTCTGTAATCTTGATATTCTTTTCTGATAGTTTTGTGAATATTTTTATATAAATAACATTTTTCTTTTTTCTCTTCTGATGTTAATTGTTTTTTATTTATTAAATCGTTTCTTCTTTTTATGAAGTTTTTTGTTCTGTCTGAAATTATGTAGTGTCGTTTAGTATTTATGTTATTATTACGTATGGATTGTAAACTTTCATCGATTGCTTGCTTAATTTTTGCATAGTACGTCTCTATATCATCACTTTCTTCCAGTTTTATCTTTGAAATATTCAACTTTAAAGCTTCAATGTATTTTTCTTGCTCGTCTTTAGTTTTTAGTGTAAATTTGTTACTTTTATATGTGGCTCTAGATTTTTTGGTGTTGGTTAACAATAGAGTACTTCTCACAAGTCGGTGGTCGCTCGGGAATGATAGATTGTTTATCACTTCAATGTTAGTGATTTTATTTTTTACGTTTGACAGTATGTAATCTATCTGGCTTTTATTTTTATTCGGCGAAAGCCATGTCCAAATGTTCTTGCTTTTCTTTTTGAATAGGCTATTGATAACGAAAAAATTATTTTCCCAGCAGAACTGAAGTAGAGTTTCACCTCTCTTATCTCTTTTTCCGAAGCATGAGTTTCCCAATATTCTGTCTTCACCTTTCATTTTTTGACCAATTCGGGCATTAAAGTCACCCATGATTATAAGGTTTTTACTGCATTGTTTAAGACATCCCTGTATTTGATCATAGAATTCTTTTATTTCCAGTTCGGTTGCGTCACAGGTCGGTGCATGAACCTGGACGATGGATAGCTTTACATTTTCAAAATTCATGTGTAGTATGCAGATTCGTTCGTTAAGTGCAGAAAAACTCTCTATATTGTTTTTCAGATATTTCCTTATGAGGAAACCTACCCCATATTGTCCTTTAGTCTCACCAAAGTAGCAGAATATGTGGTCTTCGCTTTCTTCTATATTATAACCTGTACGTCTGATTTCTGATAGACCAATGATGTCATATTTAATATTTGATACCGATTGTTTGAACTCTAGTAGCCTTTCATCTGATAGTAATGACCGAGCATTGTATGTACATATATATATAGGGTGGAGTGGAGGGTTTTGGTCTGTGACCCCCGCGGTGACCGGCCGTGGTGGGGGGCATAGAGAGGTCGCTCTTTTATGTCATTTCTTGGCTAATAGCTGATGCGATGGGGACTTAATTTCTGTATTTACGGGTTTATTTTTTAATAAATATAGATCCATTTTATTTTTCTTGGTTGGATTTTTGGAATTATTTTTGTTTTCTTTCTCAATAACGGTCACTGCTTCCGGAGACTGCGATAAAATTCGTTTTTGACGTTCTTGTTGAGTATTTACTTTTTTGGGTAGAATTACTAGTTTGTTGTATTTTATATATACCTTCTTTCCTTGTTCTCTTTCTCGTTGTAGCTGGGTACTTAGCTTCTTTCTTTCCTCAAGAACTTCCGGGGAAAAGTCTTCTTTAATGTAATAAGTACCGGAACTTTGCAGCATTTTCTTGTTTTTGAGTAATTCTATTTTTTTGCCCATCGTAGTGAAAGTAACAACTATCGGTCTTGTCTTTTCAGATTTTTTCCCCATGCGTGAAACACACTCAATGTCTCCCTTTTGGCAATCTACTTTCATAATATTATTTATTATATCTAAAATTTTATTTTGTAAGGTAAAGTAGCTATTTTCCGTTTCTTCTACTCCGAAAAAAATCAGATTTTTCTTTCTGAGTATTTTTTCAAATTTCTGAATTTTTTGCGCTTGTTCTTCTGTAATTTTTTCTAACTGCTGTTGTCTAGTTTCAAGTATGATAAATTTTTCATCTATATTTTTATTTATACTATTTGGAATACTCTCTTTCATTTCCTTTAGCTCCCTTGCTTGTTCATCGAACTTGGTTTGTAAAGCTTTAAACATTTCTGTGATTTGTTCCATTTTTAGTTTTATTACTGCCCTCTAGCGAAATATCGTGGTACTATTGTTGTAGATCAATATCTTCGTAACTATGACAGTTAAGGAGTTCTTCCAATGTATAACAGATGTCGCTTTATCCAGAAAAATTACATGTAACGGATCGATGAATATGCGTATTTGCAAGTTATAGGTTATATTGATCACAAATTAATTTGTTCCTGTTTTTCACAATGTTATTATTATTGTTACACACTGTTTCACTCTCGATATTTGTAATTCGAGTAAAATCCTTGATGTTTATGGCTTCATAGTCCGATTTATGCACAACAAGTTGGTAATGTTTTTTCTTTCACTTTTTGCACTTTATTATAGTTTTTATCGTTCAACACATATCTACTTTTATTTAAAATGAGTTATTTTCACTTTAACTTGCTATTTGATTGGGTTTTTCACTGTTTTGCTGGGTTTATTTATTTTTTTAAGAAAATAGACACAGAGCTGTTGTTTACTATTGCGCTGCAGCGCCCTCTCTCGATTATCGATAATATTATAACGGTTCTAAATCTATACTAATATTATAAAGCTGAAGAGTTTGTTTGTTTGTTTGGTTGAACGCGCTTATCTCATGAACTACTAGATCGATTGAAATTTTTTTTATGTTGTATAGTCCATTTATCGAGGAAGGCTATATGCTATATTATATCACGCTACGACAATTAGGGGCGAAGCGTCAATGAAAATAGTTGCAAAAACGGGAAGGCTATCATACCGCACGACTCAGAAAGAATTTGGTTTTCGGTCTTTAAAACGCGGGCGAAGCCGCGGGAAATGCTAGTAACCTATAAGCTAAAAAAAAAGCTTTTCTTATTACTGGTAGGAATTTTATGTAAATTCACACAAATTACTCTAATACCTATCGCAAGTACGGAAAACCACAAGTAGTTTATTGGGATCCGCCAATCTATAAAGTAAGGGCCAAAATTAACCCATAGTAGATTCATCAAACATCTATTACTAATATCCCAAGCAATCGCAAGATATTATAGGTGCCTAATTTTGAATGGCGTAAATGTGGCAAAACTATTAGTATTCTCGTAATATCATATAGATTAAAAATTCCTATATTTAGTCTACTTACTAATATATTATATTATCACAGTTATAGATTAAAGTATGTGTGTTTGATTGTTACTTTTTTGATAAAATTTAGTACATACATAAAGACTAACCTACAATACGTAGCTAATAGGTACCTAAAGACCGAGCAAAGTTTGGGTTAGACCCTAGTATGTAGTATATTTTATTAGCTGACTTTGCGTATATACAAGGAATGTTTCTATTTAATACTAACTTTACCCGCGGCTTCACCCGCGTTCATTTTTTTAATTGCTAATCAACCTCATTGGGTTGATCTGTAGGATGCCTGAAAGTTTCTTCAAAATTACTCTAGCTATTTCAGAACCCATTGTTAATACAAACATTTTTTTAATTATTCTTAAAAATAATTGGTTTTTTTAAAATTAAATCCTATGTTACTTCTTATACCTCCAAGAATACGTGTACAAAGTTTCATGATGATCGGTTGAGTAGTTTTCGCGTGAAAGCGTAACAAACAAACTTACATTCACATTTATAATATTAGTAGGGATTACTACATAGTAAGCGAATATTGTCTATTTGTGCGCAGTAAATCACATTAAGGGTCATAAATTACAAGTAATTCCTTTAGGCTATAGGTAACGACCGCCGTGGGAGATTAAATATTTGCTTTGAAAATCATCTAATTTGGTATATTATACTTGAGTAATAGAATAGTGATGTAATAGTTTTTTTTTCATATATGTACAAGTGTCTGATATTACTTTACCTTACATTTGAGATTTTTATAGTCGTAGAAGTAAAGAAAACACTTTTTTTATTTTTTTACTATCAATAAGGCAATAACTATTACATAGAATGTTTACAAATAAATAAAAGTGGAGTGTTTGTTTGTAACATTAATAAAACACATTTTTACTAAATTCGTATTTAATTATATGCAGTAGGTAGGTACTTACGAGTATAACAAAAAAATCAACGTGTTTGTTCCCGCAAATCTCTGAAACGGCTGGACCGATTTTGTCGGCACTTTCATTGGAAAATAGCTGTTGTTATAAGAAGCAACTTGTCTACTTTATGTTAGACAACTTCGAGCGAAGGTGAGTATCTAGTTTTTGATAAATTCGACCTTTTAAACGTAGAATCTGGCCAAAACCATAATAAGTCACTAGTACTAATAATTCTTACAATTCATTCTTTATTTCTCTTCATTCACAGAAATAGAAGTTTATTATAAAAATTTTGTACCTATTATAAATAGAGTTAAAAAAACTTATCATTCATTCTAAGATACTTAGCCAAGAAGCATATTCAAGGTCTATTACATTTAAATATCATACCCATTGTATTCTGCGTAATCTCAGGTACTTACGTAGTTAAGGAGGTAATAACAATAATATGATTTACAGATGTAATTTTATATGAACATAGTGTTAACCATTAAAAATGTGTATTGTGAGGTAAATTGGTACATATTCTTTACTTATTTATATATTATATTTTTGAGTACATAAGGCGAAAGTATTGCTACATATTACGATCACTTCATAATAAAATAGTAAATCACAAGACACGCAAAGACAAAACGTTGACCAAATTATAATGAAAAACGATTCAAATAACCATCACTGTATAATGTATATTATAAGAGCTAGAGTTAACAAACATAAAAAGATTATTAAAATAGTAATAAAAAATATTTTTAATCCAAATCCTAAGATGTTATCGCACTGCCTATATTATAACTGCGAAATTAAATAAAAAATGAATGGTTGTGTTGTTTGTTTTAATGGTCTATCGGATTGGGATACAAAGCTCAAGTTATGTCTTGGAGCAGCAAATAAGCTACTGTTACTTTGAAAAGTTTTCCAAAAGCTGGCTCAGTATATAATATTACTTGCTACAGTCTAGACTAAGCCCGAACAAAGCCAGGGTAAGCCACTAGTAATACAGATAAAACAGAAATAATCTCACAATCTAATTCACCATAACTTAGAAGACAAATATACAACACTGTTATATATAACGTTTTATATAACATCCTGTTATATAAAACGTTCTATTTTTCTCAACAATTGGCAATGACCTCAACCGTCTGGACCTGAGACGTTATTGCCTATCATGTCGGGGGGCCGTTACTGAATAGCATACATATGTAAGCCACATTAAATCACAAGTAGACTGACGTCAATTGAGCGTTGTATAGCTATCTTAGACAATATGTCGGTATTAGAACTACGAGATTGATTCGTACATTAAAATAAAATTAGAGGGTCCAAATTCTAATTGACATTCTAAGATTGCAATTATTTGTACTAAAAAAATAGAAGTAAATAGGTAAAGAGAGGTTCAAATTGTTTCGAAAATGTTACATTTTAAGACCAATAATTATAAAAGACAAATCAATGATTTTGGAGTTTCTACATTGTTTATAAGAATATTTTCAACACACATAATATGCAATTTTTATAATCCAAAAACTATAGTTTTTCTTATTTTTATTCTTTAAATAATTCTTCTTATGCTTAATTAAACTACTTTTATTTGTTTCCTATAGTTTAGAATATACAACGTATTTTTAAAGAATATTTATTCTTTGAACATGAAGTAAGTGTATAGAAATGCTATGAAACATAGAAAACAATTTACTTGAATGCTTTGTAATATGTCTGGTTTATCGTATTGTAAATTGAAATAGAATGAATCGCTGTAAAGTATACGAAGTGCAAGATTGAAATTTAAAATATAAAACCGTGTTTTAGTTTATTTAGAAAGGATACATACCTATATAAAAGGAATAAATATGAATGTATGTTTGTGTGTATGTTTCATACATTGACAAAGTAATAAAGCTCTAATCCCATACAGTCCAAACCAAGTCTTCAAAATATATCATTATGAATTAATGTAAAATCAATAGTAATTATATTATTATGAAAAGGAAGGATTCTATTCTTTTAATTTAATATATTATATAGTATACTGAAATTTGAGAATTACGACTTAGTACAGAAAGGACTATATTTCGATAAATGGACTTAAAATTGAGATTTAATTGGACTCGAAATAAAAAAGTAAGCAAAATTTTTTATCAAAGCTAACACTACGTAGAACCAGTTAAACTAATAAGCGGCTATTGTAGTCAAATGAATGTAATCTAAATTAAAACGTATAAAAACTAGATAATGGCTTTAGCTAAAGTCAAAGTCAAGTGTGTAATTATAGTAAATAAAAAACAAAAAAACCTTTTAAAAATCTAGTTTATGATAGGGTTAACGAACTTTGATTAAAGCGGATTGATTGGTAGTACAGTCGATTTAGCTAGTATTAAGCCATTATGGTAACGTTGGGCCACAACTTGATAAATTCTTTATTTTAGTAAGCTTTATCTATGGAATTGTGTAAAGATTTTATTTGTATTTCTTTTATATTTTGAATACAAGCAGCAGTTGGTGGCAGTCTGCCAAAAAAATTATTTAAATATTTATTCATATTATATTAACGAGGAATTTTTTAGTGACTTCAAAAAAGAACATTGAAGTGAAATAGCGATATATGTTAAATAGTCTCTATTCAAATTACACTGTGATTATTAATTTATTTAAAAAGTTGTACATTTTACTTAAAAAATTAAGGAAGTTTAATGTTATCTCAAAATCTAAGTAACTCCGATAAGATTTGATAAATTACATTATTAATTACCACATTTCTTACTATTATCACACTATTATATTATTTCATTTCATTCATGTAAATCAATAATCATTGAATGTCACTCATGATAACAAACTATATATAAAAATATCCCAAAACCGTTGCCAAAGTAACTAGAGCTGACTGTACTATAAAAAGTCGCTAGATAAAGGTCGAGAGGTTATTTCAATCACTGGTTTGAAAAGCAATTTATCACATTCACAATGAAGGAACGTAATATATTTGTTTATTACTTCGATACACATTACACGTAGCGTGTTATTAAAGTATGATTAAAATTTTAGAGTTGATCTTTTGATGGAGTGATTTCATATTGAGAATTATGGAGAGTTCCAGTTCAATGTTCGCTCAAAGCCAATATTTTTTCTTCGGTTTTTAGCACCACTAGTTTTCATTTCCCTTATAATTATAATAGTTTATAGGAATCACTTTCTTCCTAATACACCGGAGTAAAGCCTAAGTTACAATACATGTAAATTCCTCCTTATTGATATATGATAATGACACATTAAAATATTACTTTCCTTTACCGATTACCAACTTTAAATATGGGGTAAAATATTATTTATGAATGAATAATGATGGACAAGGATGAATAATTTTCTTATCTAATATACATGCTCGTTAATTTTTCATATATAAATTAATAGGAAATTGAATAAGCTGGTCTACCTTCGTAGTAAAAAAAATAGTTCAATTCAATTCGCTTGTCAAATGGCTTCAAAGCGGGCCAGTTGAGCGTAGATTACTTCGCCATTGTCACGTAGAACGTAGAAGACACGAAGGAGATAGTCCATTAGAATAAAAGTAACTTTTGGACTGGAAAAGCGCACATTTTCTTCTATATTCTTTATTGCACTTAAAAACTTATACATTAATATATATAAATTTAGTTTGCAACGGACTTACCTCTATAAGAAGAGGGAAGGAAGAAGAAAAAGAACTGATAAGTCATCTTTGCATTTAGCTAAAGCCATAAACTACAAATATAATTTACGATTTGTTGATCAATTTTAAACGTTGCTTAACGTGATCATTTAATTTTTAATACCGGATCTTGAACTCGAAGATCGATAAAAATTTAGAATCATAAAGATATTTTTATGAGAATTACTTGTAAATAGCAAAAGCCATTTGACTTGCACGTCAAGTGTACAAATAAAATTTGAGCTGTAATGGCCCTCGTAATACTTCAGATTAAAAAGTTTTATTGTTTACGCCAAAGGCTTTAGATTTAAGCCGCGGCTTCATATATGTATCGATATATGATTTCTATATTTTATTACTAGTATATTATAAATATGTTGGCACATTATTACAACAGAAACAGTCTGGTAAGCTACGAGGCTTGTTTTGGCTTGTATTAGATAGTTGATATATTAAACATATATAAATTTTAAATACATACATGTAGGATCATAAAAATGGTAAATAAAAGCACTCTGTTAGAACTCACTGACTTATTTATATTTTAATATATAAGATAACAAATACGCATACATATTATAAATATAAACACCCATGACTGGAGTACAAACATTCACGCTCAACAAATGAATGCCCCATGGGGACTCGAACCCGCGACCGCTGGCGCAGAAAGAAAGAGCCAATAATACTAAGATGTGGGATTTTCACGGAATTACTTTGGTTTTTGGTTAGAAAATGCTTGTTTGGAGAGATCATGGAACTAAATAACAATTATTCGTATTATTCTACGAAAGTAATAAAGTATTAAGGACTATCTTTACAAATTTATTGAAAAATTGTCATCAGTCGATTAATTTTAATGATTTTTATAACAATTAAAAATCGTTCTTATAGCCTCTACTTTATACTGAATATTGGCATATTACAAATGCAGTAAAAAAACAATGTTTCATTACCATTTAAACGTATGAAACAAACGGAGTTTGAAGCTGGTGATTATGATAATGTTGAACCTCCCACTTATAGTTATAAAAACTGCGCTAAAATGCACTTCACAATGGAGCTATAAAAGTTGTAATTTCTATGTAAAACTAATACTAATATATAGTATGAAGGGTATAAAAGCTAAAATATATTAAGGAAGATACAATTAACCGAAATAATTAAAACAAACCAAAAGATAAATTGAAACAGTGAATTACTTTTCGTACTTTTTATACTCTTAAATAAAGTTCGCTTATCGTTTTTCGGAACAGATATAAAAATGGTGAAATACGATTTTTGTTCCGTATCGTATAAATAGTATCGTAAGAGAATCGAAGTAGTGACCTAAGCTTATAATATACCAGTTTTTAACACAACCATGAATCAATATCAAAACATTGTATGATAATTAGACATGATGAATATAACAAGCGATTTTTTTAATAAGTACTTCTGCAGTTCGAAACAAACAATTTTTTTTTAAGCATCAGTAAGATGTATTTAACATAATATACTTAATATGACTGACAGGTGTCAATGTTTTAAAAAAATAAGTGATTCTTACATTTCACAAGTGAAGGTGTCGCGTGAAAGTTTATTTTTTGATTTTACTTTTTATGGGCTTTGTTAGATAAGTATTATTAGGCTTCTCTAGGTAAAACACAAAGGCTTACCGATTCTATGAAATTGCTTTAAAAGGAAAACGACAAATGTCATGTATAATAATATGAAGATATCTATTTTTAAGACTTAATAAATGTTAAGAAATAAGTCATTTTCTGAAAAAATTTGGTAAATAGTGATAGGTAAAAATTATACATTGATTTCTATAGACATTGTATACGTTCAGAATGACAGCAGTAACCAATTCAATTTAGCACATGGCAAATTGACTTCTCAAACCCTACAACCAATCACAGAAGGCTATTTATTCTTAAGATATGTACAAATCAAAACAAACAGACATACATACTGCGAATAAATTAAAAAAAAGGCTTCATTCAATAATGTAATTGTGAAATATCAATACAAATGATTTACGTAAATCAGAAACCCTGATATCATATTTTGTGCAAATTATACACTGCCCGTTTTTTATTCTTACAAAACGCATTTGCATAGTGATTTACAGCAAAACGATCGTACCTTGCCAACCAAAATAATTACCTTCAAGATGCGCCAAGTATTTAAATGTTCGAACAAACTTGTTTATGTTGTTATACACAAAATATATCTTTTGGGGCGATTAGTCTCATTCTTATTGTACTTGAAAATTGTAAGCGTGATAAATAAATGTTAGTATATTGACATTCTCTTCTGTTGACTTTGCTCTATATTTCTGACTAAAATTTACATTTGTATTATTTCTAAATGACATTTATAATCGTAAATTTTGCTTTTGTTTTAGAACTTGTAGATATTTTTATTAGATAATATATATTAAAATATTATTGGTAGTCACTAAAAGTAATTATTTCTCTTTTAGGGTTGGAATTATGTTTTAAAATTTGTACAAGTCAACCCTTGTGGAAGGTATATGTGAACCAATTGTTCCCAACTATATATATTGTTAGTATTTAATGAAGCGGAAACATGCATTTTTTTTAAATCACGAAACCTTCGCATAAATATTTTAGTATTTACTAGCGACTCGCCCTCGCTTCGCTCGGGCTCTTCCCTAGATTTAGCACAGGTAAAGCCGCGGGATCTGCTAGTTATGCATATAAACCTTCCTCTTGAATCACTCTATCTATTAAAAAAAACCGCATCAAAATCCGTCGCGTAGTTTTAAAGATTTAAGGGCACATAGGGATATAGGGATATAGGGACAGAAAAGGCGACTTTGTTTTATACTATGTAGTGATGTGATTCTTCCCGTTAGAACAAGGTAGTTATTTTCCAAAAGTATGGATTATGTTTTGACTTAATTCGTGAGCTAGCTACTGTGCAAGGAAGGTAGTTTGTAATTGGATTGTTACGGAGCTCTTAAAACTATCAATTAAAATTTCACACCTATTGATCTTAGCAAGTATCTTAAAACTATAAATATACGCCAATTAAACCTCCCCCTTAATGAAGTTGGTTAAGAACATAGTTTATTGTGGTTTCTATCACATTTTAATAGATTTACAAACAGTTTCTTCCGACATAAAAAAGGAGGAAGTTATATCCAGTGTACATATATATTTTTTAAGTTAATATGATTAAAGATAATATTTTATATCATTATCATAGCAACTAGAAATACTATACGTGTGGAAGGAAGAGCGCGACTCTCATTGCATACGACCTTGCCAGCCAATTTGTACCGTGTCAAGGATCAAGCTCATTACTTCGTTTTCAATTTGCGTTATACTATGGCCTCGCCACGCCATGAATCTATGTTGAAGTTCATTAAGTATGATTAATTCTACCATAGATTTTTTAATGACTATGTAGAAAAAACTTAAAGCGACTGCCTTTATGGGTTACGCTTATTAAGTACTGAATGATTAACGATGATTAATACGAGGAGTAAGCACTAGTTGATGTATTTCATTTTAAGCGTGTGATAATAAATAAAATAAGTTGGGAAATTAACACGTAGGTGCATCTAGGTCTTGTGTTATGGATACCAGGTAGTTGGATAACCTACATTTATATTTATAGAATTTATATTATACTCATATATTATAAACTAGCATTTCCCGTGGCTTTGCACGCGTTCTAAAGACTGGAAAACTTTTTTGAGCTGTGCGGTACGGTACCTCGCAGAACTAACGCCCTTCCCATTTTGGCAGCATTTTTCATTGATGCTCCGCTCCTATTGGTCGTAGCGTGATGTAATATAGCCTATAGCCATCCTCAATAAACGGACTATCCAACACAAAAATCATTTTTAAAATCGAACCAGTACTTTCTGAGATTAGCGCGTTCAACCAAACAAACACTTCAGCTTTGTAATATTTGTATAGATATAAACAGGTATTGTACTCCATACAAACATTTGTGTTCACAAATGACAATGACCACAGCGGGCCTCGAACCCACGACGTTAGCACAGCAAGTAGGGTCATTACTAACTTAAAAGTAGATTTTACTATTATGCATTCTGCATTTAAAAGGTTTTTAGGATTTCGCAGCCAAGCATGTTAAAAGCATGTTTAAACTGATAGGTAATCGGTTAAAATTTAAAAATAAATTAAAATATGACGACCTTCCTAACAAATGATAAATAAAAGTAAAAAATAATAAATTGGTAAAAAAGATGCTCTATTGTATTGTTAAAATATTCTGCATGGAGTCCTCGGTGCCGAGTGTGACTCATGGCACTTGACTTACATTTTAAAGGAGGTACTTATATCGAATGTATGATTTTCGTTGTTAGGAGTTTTTTATACTCCTAGAGTTCGTACCAAAACCAATTATAAAAAAGATATATACTCCATTATTTTTCAAAATTTGTTTAATAGTGTTATCACACTAAAAGTTTTCAATACCTACTACGAACAAAACAAAATGCTTGGCTAAAGTCAAAACAAGAAGAAGAAAGAAGGTTCTGATGTCAGAATTACAGAAATGTTCTTTCCTACCTACTATTAAATATAGAAATTTTGTTTTAAAAGTGATTTAGACGTCGGTATAACTATATAGAAAAAAGTATGAGTAAGACAAAAAAGACTATTACACTAGGATGGAAAGGGAATAAAACCATTCTTCATTAATTCGTAAGAAATTAAATTAGAAGAGAGCTAGTTTTTTTTTTTCAAATTTTTAAACAAAATCAATATAAATTGATAAGTAACCGAGTATTTTTCAACTGTTTGTATTTTTTTACATACTTGCGTAAACATACAGTTATTTGTGTTATTTAGATGTGACCTTGCGAAATAAAAGAGCCTACTATAGCATATCGTTAGTATCAAAGTTCATTTAGGTACGGTACTCAATAATACGTGTCCAGTGTAGATGCGATGAGGACCTTGGTCTGCGTTCTCTTCTATGGCGTTCATAGTCACATTTTATCATTTAATTGCCAACCACATATGGATTTGGAGTAAATACGCAGTGATGTTTTGCTTTTGACAGCGGTAGGCTCTGTACGTAACAAGTAGGTACATATTATATGGAATGATCTTTGAGACATCCAAAACCTTAGTCTCTCCCGTGACCATGATTGCTGTAAAGTATTCGAAAGGAATTCGGAAAACAAAAATCAAAATAAATCGGCGAAAAAATTTAAAAAAAGATAGTTTCATTTATTATATCAAATATATAGTATAGTACCAACCACGAAATAGTGATGTACATACAACTAATACTATTTGAAGCAATCAAGCTTTACATTTGTCCACTTAACCTGCTACGTATAGTAGCTTACTCAGTGTATAAGTTACCACTACATCGAACGGACAAGAAATGCTGATGCATTGGTTAACATAACAAAGTAAATATGGGATGAAGTTAAACATTTGCTTTTGCAAATAAATATGCACATTTTACTTTTATCCAAGTATGAGACTCTGAGTTTACTTAACAAGTTAGCGATCTTAAGCAAACACTAAGGTAAGGTATAATATTTTTGTAAATTCGCTGGCGATTTTTCAATATGAATATAAACTACTTAAATGAAATATACACACTGCGACTATGCTGCACACGTATTTCAAATAAGTATTACTACATCTTTAGAAGACCGGCGTGAAGTGGCAGCTATGCTGTCGCGTTTCGTCCGGCGAGTGAGAGTCCGGGAGGCCCACTCCCCTCCCCCCTCCCTCTTCCCTTCATCCTCCGCCTTCGTTCCCCCCTCCCTCCCACTTCCCTCCCTCCTTCATCCCTCCCTTTCCTGAAAGGCCGGCAACGCATCTGCAAGCCTGGCTTGCAGATGCCATGGGCGGAGGTGATCACTTCCCATCAGGTGAGCCTCCTGCCCGTTTGCCCCCTTTTTACCATAAAAAAAAAATCTATATTACTGTAAAGTTTTAACAAAATCCGTTCAGTAGGGTTCGTATATCTATACTAATATTACAAAGCTGAAATGTTTGTTTGTTTGGTTGAACGCGCTAATCTCACGAACTACTGGTCCGAATTGAAAAATTGTTTTTGTGTTGTATAGTCCGTTTATCGAGGAAGGCTATAGGCTATATTACATCACGCTACTACCAATACGAGCGGAGCATCAATGAAAAATATTGCAAAATGGGATAAAAGTATTTCGTTTGACTTTTAGCTTTTAGAACGCAGGCAGAGCCGCGGGAAATGTTAGTAAGAAATAAAATAGTAATACGTATTAAGCTGATGCGGTTACACATTAGACATAATCATTAACCTAATATTCCACTTCTAAATGAATTAAAGCAAAATATGTATTAACTTCAGTTTTAAAGACATTTTTAACGTTTCTTATTATATTATGAAGTAATTCTCAAAGGGAAATTATGCGTTGCTAAAGTTTTTTACCAAATTGTGCCTAAATTTGAACGTGCGTTGGTACGTCGTTCTCACTAACGTTCAGTTACAAGTCTACACTGTAATTATTGTTGAGCACCAATTTTACGATTTAATGTATCTTAAAAGCCATTACCGGTAATTTTACCTCAGAATATGTATGGATCATTAAGTTTGTACCCAAGGCTGCGCTAAACGCTTATTCTCAAAAACTTGGTAATGTAAGGATATTTTATACTTAAATGGATGTTATATCTAAAGAAATGTGTGATTCAATTTTTATAACTAAACTAAATAGCAAAGTGTTTGTTTAATCGAAGATAGCGTGGGATCGATTATTGAATGATTTCGGTGGAATCTTTAGAATCATTTCTAAATTGTTTATTGTTATAAATATTATTCAGACATTTTTAACGTCCTACTGATGAATACGAGCCTCTCTTAAATACGAGAGACTCGGGCCATAGTTAAATACACTACCCTAGGATGGGACGGGATAGCTGACTTTACATAGGTATATTTAGACATCTCGTTAGGTGCTTTCAGATATACAAGATTCCTCACGCTGTTTTTCTACCACGTAATACAAGTGGTAATTAAGAGACTCAGGGTTTGATCTCGCTTCCCTCGGCTGTCTACGCTAACGCACTACCAACTGGGCTCTATATTTTTTATGATATCTCAAATACATAGTTGACGTTACTTGTAATTAAAAAGTGATTGCAGTTATAGCATACATTTAAATCGCTCTTAGTTGTAAACCTTCAACCTTCACCTAGAGTGAGCATATTCACATAAGTTGATACGATGAAATTACGAAATCATATACCTTATATCTAATATCTTGATATTCATATATCTAATATCTTATTATTTTTATAATAATAATAATAATAATAATAATTTATTTGCCAGATTGTGGGTACATAACAGGTCAATACATCACATTATAGCTCCCTTACACAATCGACTGTCACCGACAGTGTGCAAATGTTTAGACATTAAAGTTATATAATTATACAGAATTAAAATTATCAGAAATTAAAATTAAAATGAATAATGAAATAAAATTACACTGGTATTAAATTAAATAACATAAACAAATAATAATAATTAATTTAGTATGTCAGTTGTTAATTTGCTATGTCATCATCAGTCAGGAATTCTTGTGTACTGTAATAATTTTTTTTATTAAATAATTCAAAAATGGCACGCTTAAATTTTGATATCGTCAGATTCTTTTTATCATCTGGTAGTTTATTAAACAAAGTTACAGCCATGCAATATGAGTTTTTTGAACATACAGCTAACCTTCTAGGTGGGGCCCAGAGTTTATTTTGAGGATATGGCCTACCCCTCCTGTTCGGATATATATCGTTCATAGTTGGAAATAGGTTGGGATTTTTCTTTACAAATAGCAATGCTTCAAATATATAAAGGCACGGTAATGGTAAAATTTTATTCTCCCTAAACAATGGTTTGCAGCTCTCTAGAGTTTCAGCTCCACATATAGATCGCACGCAGGCTTTCTGTTTAATAAATGCCTGTGACGAGTCTGTTGAATTCCCCCACAGTAAAATTCCGTATCGCAAAAGCGATGATACATACCCATGATATGCTAGTAAGGCAGTTTTTTTATTACTAATTTGTGATAGCTTTTTCAGAACATATACGAATCTGTCAATTTTCTTACACAGTTGTTCTATATGAGCTTTCCAGTTGAAAAATTTATCTAACGTTAGTCCAAGAAATACAATAGTATCAGTTTTTTCAATGTTATAAGATTCATACACTACGTTTATATCTGTCGGATGAGAGTTATGTGTTTGAAACTGCATGTAGTAGGTTTTTTTCATATTAATACTGAGGTTGTTTTGATTTAACCACTGAACAACCGCTGCGAGTGTTTCATTTATTTGTTTTTCAAGGGTTAGTTTATCTTTAGTTTTAACTACAATCGTTAAATCATCCGCGTATAGAAAACATTTATGTGGGACTATATTAGGGAGGTCATTTATATATATGAGGAACAATAAAGGACCAAGTACGCTCCCTTGGGGCACTCCATACGGATTTTGAGTTTGGAATGATGATTGGTAGAGACTTGTAAATTTTCCAGAAGTCTTTGAGACTTCAACACATTGTTCACGTTCGTAAAGATAACTAGATATCCATTTAAGTGCTTGGCCTCGTATTCCATAATTTTCCAATTTATTAAGCAGTATTTTGTGACTTATAAGGTCGAAAGCCTTTGTCATATCAATAAAAATTGACACAACTTTGTTACCAGCGTTTAGACTTTCTAGTACATATTTTGTTAAGGCAAAACAAGCTAGAGTAGTACTACTTTGTTTTCTAAAGCCATATTGTTCCTCCTTTAATATGTTAAATGTAGTTATAAACGTATGAATCCTATCAAACATCATTTTTTCAAATACTTTTGCAAAAATAGGGATGAGCGTTATTGGACGGTAATTACTTAACTCATCTCTATTATTCTTTTTATGTAATGGTTTTACTATGGACTTCTTTAAATTATTAGGAAATATCCCCTCTGTGAAGGACAAATTGATGATATGACATAGGGGAATGGCCCAAAATTTCGCGCAAGTTTTGATTATCTTTGTGTTAAGTCCGTCATATCCTGTTGAGTTAGTATCCTTAAGCTGGACTATAGCTTTATACACGTCGTGTGGGATTACTGGAGCGAGAAATAAAGAATGACAGCAGTTTGGTAGTTTATTAAGCGTAGGTCTTAATACACTATGATTATCTGAATTATAGTTGCTTATATTTATAAAATATTTATTAAACTCTTCAGCGATCTCTGTAGGACCCGATAGAGTAAAACTTTTATTTAGTCTGATCTCCTTTATTTCATTACACACATTTTTAGTGTGTAAGTTAGAATTAATGACATCCCAAGATGCTTTGCACTTATTTTTGGATTTTAGTATGTAGTTAGTATTAGAAATGCTATGCGATTTAGCCATACAAGCTTTCAATATCCTAGAGTATCTGTTGTAATTTAATTTATTTAAATGTTTATTAGCTGCTGACAGTCTGTAATTCAGGTATAGTTTCCTTTTAACTATACATGATCGTTTTAATCCTTTAGAGATCCATTTATTTTTAATCTGTTTATTCATTAATTTAACTACTATGATTGGGAAACATAAATTGTAAAAAAGTACTACTTCATTGTGAAATTTTTCAAAAGCTGTATTAGTATCAGTCTCCATTAGCACCTCACTGAATGATAATGCGGACATACATTGCATAAATTTTTTTTTGTTACTGGTGCAAAAATCTCGTCTCTTTATAAATAATCTTTCATTTTTGGGTTTCGTACTGTAAGTCGTAGTTGGGAATGTAATCGTTTGCGCCGTTTCATGGTCCGATAAAGCAAGGTAATGTAACTCTGATTTAGCGTCTTTAATGTTACTTACAATCAGATCAATGCTAGATAATTTTCTAGTGGGTTTAGTGATATGGTTTGTTAAATTGTAGCTAGTTAGAAGTGATAACAACTGTTCAGATATTTTATTCTTTGCTAGAATGTTTACATTCCAGTCACCACATAAAACCACTTTCTTTTTACCTTTAATAACATTTAGTTTACATAATAGTAATTCCAGCTTCTCAAAAAAAATACTTATATTCGATGCCGGTGTGCGATAAATGCATAAGACAACTAAGTTCAGAGAGTCTATTAAGACACCACAGTATTCAAAATGGTGTTCAACTGGTTCTATTTTTTTATATAGATTTGTAAGGGGGGTATAGTCTAAGGATTTTTTTAATATGATACAAGTACCTCCACGCCTCTGATTTACTCTGGTGAATTGGGCCGCAACGTTGTAATTTTTAATTATTTGGTTAAGCTCAGATCCCCTTTTAATAAAGGTCTCCGTTAAACAGATAATATCAATATTGCATAAATGAGTATTGCTATTAAGATTTTGTAAGGTAAGTTCAAACAGGTCAATTTTATTTAGTATGCCTGCTATGTTTTGGTGAAAGATTGTTAAAGTATTGTAGGTATTAGCGAAAAAACAAGTTTTGAGAAATAGGTGCTTTAGGTCGTAGATTTAGGTCAGTTGCAGATTTTTTTGCTATTTTTAATTTAAAATAATAGGGGATGGTACCTTTTTTCTCATTACCTGCGATCTTAGTGTTAATTTCTGTATGAATATTTTGTAAGTTATTTTTCTGTTTCTGTGCTTCAAAGTAGTAAGGAATAGTTCCCTTCTTATATGTTATATTTTTTGACTTATTATTTTTAATAATATGATTTTTAATGTTATTTATGTATTTTTCTTTATATGTTATATAATCTATTTCAATATTTAATTTTTGACAAATAGCTTTGACCCAACTTTGCTGTGATGTTTTTATAAGGCGGAAGCTGTTGTGATGGGGTTGTATGAATGTACAATTTTGATAATTTTTTATTAGCAGCTTAATATTTTTGTTCAGCAAACCACAGTTTAGGTAGCGATTCTCATGTACACTTATTATGTATACTCTAGTATTTCTGAGGATAAATAAAGCATTGCTAAGTGTTGAATACAGTTTATATGGGTTTGTGTCATTTGCCCCTATTCCTATAATTACAATATCTTGCTCAGTATAATTTTTACAATAACTTTCACACTGTGATAATATTTGTGACGAATCAGCAAACGGCTTTATTGACCCATAAATGGCATAAATATCATTCCATGAATTTTGTCTACTTTGATGCATTTCACTTGATAAATTGCATAATTGTTGATCACCAATTATAAAAATATGGGGTTTATGATTCTTTTCGCTTTTTTTTAGAGCGTTAAGTGTGATTTTCTCAGGAATGTTACTATTAGCCGTGTGGGAAGCGTTATTTTTTGTTCGCAGTGATGAATTCTTCTCTAATAGTATCCCATCCTGTATTAAGGTACCTGTGTTGGGAAACGATGTATGGGGAGCTGTATCCTTCATGCTATTGTGGTGCAATGTATGTTTAATGTTATTGTTGTCCATTTGTGAATTATTTTTAGGTACTCGTTGCATCAGAGTACTACAGCTGTGAAAATCCGGTGCACAGGTCTTTTTTATTGGTGTTGATGTTAAACTCGATGTTTGATGCACATGCTTTTTATTCTTTATGGATGCATGTATCATCGGTTTCCTTTCATCCAACGTTACTTTTTTGTAATTCATTATAATTTTGCGACATTCTGCCAATTCTGATTTTAACTGGGTATTTTCATAATTAAGGTTTTCGATTTCCCGGTGCGCACTTTTTAAATTCTCTATTAAGTTTGACAACCGGACTTTCAGATCCTCAGTTTGACTGTCATCCAGGGTGACTGAGGGCATGCTAAGAGCAGTGGTATTTGAAATGTCACAACTATCATCAACAGAGATATCGCCTTTGGTAATGTCCATTAGTGACTTTACTTTTCGTGGTTTACGGTATGTTACACCGGAGATATCCATGCTTAATATGAATATTAAAAAATAAAAAGAGAAGAGAGAGAAAAAAAAATAAAAAAAAAATAAAATAAAAAATAAACAAAATCAAAATATTAGTTCACACCACGGGATCGAACCCTTGACATCACACAGCAGCAGGCGACGCGTGTAACCGATGTTCCAATAAGATACTGTAGTAAATAATCAAAATTAGCGCTCAGTTCTTTAATAAAACGTTATGCTGTATGACATTGAATCAGGGTCAGTGACACGACGAGTCGGCACAGCTGATTCACAATTACGATGCACTTTTGAAAAGGATTAACGGTAGTCACTAAAGTCAACACTTTATATATTGTTTATAATTGCGTTTTTTTTTTTGGCTTGACGTATGATTGATCACTATAATACAGTCATTTTCGTATATACACTATAATATACTATTATTTTGTAGCTATAAAAGTTAATTCAGTTTCTTTTTCGACCTTCCCCTTTTTCGACTCACAATTTCACAGTCACAATTTTAACACAGTTCGATAGCCTTCGTTTACACGCATCTTTTAATATATATCACTGACACATTGAAGGAAATAGTACCACCGAGATAATTTATCGAACACGGATCGTCACGGAGCGTGTGCGCTCGCCGCCGCGGTGCCGTGCGGTCTGAATATATTCAATCAATCAATCAATATATTAACATTTATAAATATTTTTCACATAGGAGTTTGAAAATTGAAAATTGAAAATCCGTCCAGAAAATGTCGCAATATGGTGCCCGAGGTGGCACTTTGGATCCCACTGATCCATTTTAGCTTAAAGCGAGGAGGATCATTTTTGCCATGATATTTAAAATCCCCCTGTATATGATTATATCCAATGTCCATTTAGCAACCAATACATAAAAGTCAGTGAAAAATAAAATACATAACTTACAATTTCTCTTCGCTTCGCTCATAAATGTATTGTATATAGAATATTAAATACAGGGTATTAAATAGCGCTTTAGCATATTCAGAAAAAAATATATGTGTTACTCTTAGCTTGTAATAAACAAACACTAAATACAAATTTTCGTGTTCATAACAAGTGTAGTAAATGTACATTTTATAATACGAGTACTAATACAATAGTTTAATATTAATTATTGATCTAAAACAAAGAATAGATACATAACGACTTAGATATTTTTTAGTAATAGCTGTTACAATTCAAAAAGACTAGGTAGTAGTAGGTCCGTTTCTACGAGTAAATGATTACTTTTAAATTACTTTTTATACAAAATAAAAAGAACAAATAAACATAAATTGAAAGCGTTTAAGAGTTAGTTTAAGATTCAGAATGTTTATGCTAATAGAAAAAAAATCACCTTAAAACACACAATGGATGCTCAGTTTCATCATAAGATAATTTAAAAAGATAATCAAAAACCCTTAATGTTTTACTATTTTCGGAAAAAAATATAATTAAATTGATTATATATAAGAGGTCCTAACTAACTGTAAAACAATGATAGTGATTCATTTTCTACTTTCGATTAAATTATCGAAAAATTACGTAAAACACTCGTTATGAACGTTGTAAGATTGCGAATTAATTTTCTAGTCCACTGAAGCTCGGCGAAGCGAACGACATGATAACGTATCGATGTCAGCGTGACATCATCGGAAAATGTCTATTTTGATAGTACCTACTGGTAAAATTCTTTTTTTTTTATTAGATAATGGAAGTTTGTCAAGTGCGAATCGGGCTTGCGCATTGAGACTCTTAAAATATATTTTAGTAATGACGCATTTACCAAGAGAATAGATAAAATATCTTCTACGATTCAGATTCATACTTAACCAATTATCGTTTCTTACTCATTTACGACGAAACGTGTGACGCAGTTTGTAGTACCCTACTTGCTGAGACAGCGGTCGCGGGTTCGAGTCCCGCTGGGGGCTTTAATTTATTGAGCACGAATGTTTGTACTCCAGTCATGGATGTTTATATTTATAATATGTATGTATTTAAAGTTATATATATGAAGTATATCAACCATGTGGTATCCATAACACAAGGCTCGTACCTTACCTTACCTTATTTATTTATTTATTATTATTTTACTTATAAAAATTTTTACTTGTACTTTTTTAAATTATACTTTATATTACATTAGTATTATATAGGTACACAAAAATCATATGAAAATTATTGTTTATCATACAGTATTTCGTTTGTCCAGTGGATTCATATTGATGCGGTAATAGACAAACAAACATTTTAAAAACTATAGATTTCGCTTTTGTATCGATAATAATGACCAAAAACAGTAAGTTTATCCAAAAAAATGTTTAATGTGATGTGATGCGATTTGAATATTACTATACGAATCTATTATAGATTATGTACGTAAAATTACTGGCTTTAAATTTACAGTAGCTATGTGAGTTGAGACACATACTAAAATACATTGTAAATTAAAATATAATGGAACAAAATGGTTATATATTTCGCATACAACAGTTAAGCGACTTGCGATTCATAGGAATTATGCAGCTTTAATTTATTTTTGACCATCTGCCAGAAAACTGACGTCTCTCAAAACATTCATTGTGAACGAGTAAATTACGTTTTCTTTTTTATTCTCTAAGCAACAGAAGGCACAAATATACATTATGTGCATATTTACTTCCTGTTCTGCTATTTTCATTTAGAGTTTTTCCACTGCTGGGCACCGGCCTCCCTTTGATACTAGAATCAGGCCATAGCCACCATGCTGGCCAAGCGTGGATTGGCGAAATAAACATGTCTTTCAAAAACTTGATAAATTCTCGTAAACTTAAAGTTTCCTCACAATGTTTTCCATCACTGTATTAGTGTGATAAGAATCATATAAAATATGAAATAATTGCTTTTAAAGTGGTCTTGATTGGTTGATGTTTTTAGTCGAATATTGTGTATATACTAAAGTGTAGTCATAGAAACTACGTACATAATCGTATATATATACAAACAAATAAATAAATATGTTGGGCCATTATTACACAAAGCGCTATCTAGTTCCGTGGTAAGCTACGAAGGAAGCTTGTGTTACGGATACCAGATAGTTGATATACTACATATATAAGTTTTAAATAAATACAAAATATAAATATAAACACCCATGACTGGAGTACAAGCATTCGTGCTCAACAAATGTATGCCCCCAGCGGGACTTGAACCCGCGACCGTTAGCGCAACAAGTAGGGTCACTAGTCACTACAAACTGAGCCATCGTGTCACCAAGCTTTAAGCAACTTATAGATATTTTTTTCTGTCTGCACAAGCAGTAATTCCATATACTTATTTAAATTTAAAATAAAATAATGTATATTTAATTTTTTATTGTTTATTTTAAAGAAGCAAAAAACCAAGGTGACTTACACAAAAATACAATCTGCAAGATCATCTTCATTAATGGACGAGGAAGTTAAAACAAGGAACAATTGTAGTTTTTAACCATTATATTGTAACTTATTATATAGGTAGGTAATTATATTTGGTATAATTACAAATTACAGCTAAATAGCTTCTTTGAAATTATTAAAATTTGAGTATTTAAAAAAACGTATATATACCTATTTTGTTATTTAAATATAGAAGTAGATACATACAATAATTTAAAAAAATAATAATATGCACTTTAATTTCCTATCACTACATAGTATAAAACAAAGTCGCCTTTTCTGTCCTTATATCCCTATATCCCTATACGCAACGGATTTTGATGCGGTTTTTTTTAATAGATAGAGTGATTCAAGAGGAAGGTTTATATGCATAACTAGCAGATCCCGCGGCTTTACCTGTGCTTAATCTAGGGAAGAGCCCGAGCGAAGCGAGGGCGAGTCGCTAGTTTATTATAAATTATGTTACTATCGATATGAGGAAGAAATATTCTAGAGGTTAAAAAACGTTAAAAGCGAATTTAATTAAACTAAATAATATAGATACAATTTACAAAGCAGTAGTTCGTTTGAATACATAGCTATAAGGAGAGACAGATTTTTATATAAATTTACAAACATATATACATACATATAATTGTAATATAATCTAGCATTATTAGCATATTATCATAATTAGTACGACGGGAATTAATGAAACTATACATTTCTTCAGTAGATATGTCCACCGCTTAACTTCTACGTACAGTACCTAACGAGTGTATTAAATCAAGTGGGCAGGTGTGGAATCGCTTTAAATGGCAGACAACTGACTTCTATAGAAGTAAAAACTTGTAGAAATAGTATCAACTGAAGCAGATTAAAGGGAAATAAAATATGAATTTACATTTTTATTACTGGAGTTCCTCTTAACACTGAAATTCGCGTCGCTGGGACATGAACACAGCACGAGTGTTAAATGGTACAACGAAGACGAAGAATGAAGGGAGGGAGGGAGAGGGAGGAGGGAAGGAGAGTGGGCCTCCCGGACTCTCACTCGACGGACGAAACGCGACAGCATAGCTGCCACAGGCCACTTCACGCCGGTCTTCTGTGAGAGAGTGGTACTACGGGGCGTGCCGGCCCATTCGGCTTCTACCCGAAGGTAACAAGCATGGCATTACCACTGTAAAGGATTACTCGTAAATATATAACGAAATCAAATAAAATGACGCAACCCATAATAAATCTAGTTAGAGAAAACACACCGACAGCCATATTTATTGTCTAATTAGATTTAATTATTATCAACTAAATGCGCAAATGCCATTTCCACAGTTCTTCATTCTATGCCTAGAATGCACTGACCACATGATTTATTTACACAATTAACTATGAAGTCTACGATCTTATGGGATTATTAAACCGCACGGTATATGTTCTTAGCTTCTTAACGTTATATCCATGGGGGAATTATTCATGAAATGTAACTACTTCTTTGCGTTTTTAACTGACTTATCTATATATAAGTAGGCAAAGACAAAACAGTTCAGTACATTTCTTCGTCTGTTTGTCCATTTGACAAATTAGTTTTTTGTACAGAATCTTTTGACGAGCATGAGTGTTATCAATGGGAAAATTTGGAAATAATTACTTTGTTTTGTAAGTTTATATTATGTGTACCTATTTACCATATGTACCAATAGCATCCTGAAGGCATTTGCTAACAGGTTCGATTGTGAGTACCTGAACCATTGTCAAATGGTTCACGTGCTGACTAATCGAGCATGTCTTAGATTGATTGCTAACATTTAATTATTACGTGTTTTAAGTGTTACTAACAAAAAATATGGCTATAATGGTTATTATTAGATGGTGATGTGTGTTAATGTCCCATCAAATTTATTTATAATTGTGATTGTAGTCGAATTTCGACCACTGTGCGAAATTTTATATTGTGTTATAATAAGCGCAAACATTGATTGATTATTAATTCTATTAGAGTACTCGTCGATACAATAATTGCTACTGGTATTTAAAGATGTATTAGGTATAGGTATCATATAGTATAGACTTAGAGAGCATTTCATCTTCCTAAGTTATTTTTTCCAACCGAAACTATAAGATTACGAAGTTTTGTAATTTTTTACTGACAAACAAACAATCTATTCAGCATTATATATTTATATTAAAATAAACTATTAACGCATCTATTATAATTACAATAATGTCGCTAATAGCTGGAAAGTCTAAGAAATTCCTTATAACTTCTCAGTACATCCCCTCAAGTACACCATTCCGCCCACACTAATACATAATCTTCGATATACGAAATAAAATAGCTTAGCAATACATCTGACATATCAAAAGACTCAAACCCATCTAAATGGAAATAGTTCAGGCTATATCGAAAAGAAAGAATCATAAATGTAAATTAACAGTAGGGAAGCCCACTTAACGACAAGACTATAGTAAGAGTTGGAGCCGACAATTAGAGAGCCAACCGGTTGTAATTTAATTTGCAGTGCCCGTTAAACGGCCAATTATAAAAGTTATGGCCACAACTTTACAGGAATTCGAGAGTTTATGTAATTGAACCGATTTTACTTTTAGTTAGCTATTGATAATAAATTTTCTTTCTATTTCATCTTCGTTTTCAAAGTAATTGTTTTAAAGTAAACACTTTTAGTATGTATATATTATAATTATGTTTTATTCACATTTTAATGTGATTATTCAGTTTATAGTATATATGACTGAAAGTAAATTTTTCATATACACTTACTCTAGGCACTATTGTACGTCGCTACTCGCTAGATGAATGGAAATATTGATTTAGTAATTTATATCTATTTACAACTTGTTAAAACTTTTTTAAATGCAATAAAATAATATGTAGTAACTTTATGTAACAGGAAATACGAGTATACACCATATATGTAGTTTTTTTATTCATAGCGATACAAAAAAAATCATATTTTTCCTTGAGACTTCATTTTTAAATTCATCATAAAGAACTATATTTAATAATCTTGAAGTTGCATTCCAAAGGTTATTACCGTTATTTCTCACGACGTAAATTTAATTTAGAACGCATGTAAAATTTTAATATATCTCCGATAAATTACTTCGTAACAACGGTATGTCAGTTTCAAGCTTCGCATACCAGAAGTGTTCTCTAACTTTGAAAGTTTGACTGGGACCTCTTAGCTGGTCTCTTGGAACCAATTTCTAATTATTTGGACACTTTCGAGTTTAAACCGTCCCTAAAATACTTACTTATATAAATTATAAAGTGATTTGTATTGATTTTGAATATTACAACAATTACAACTAACCTACTACTACTAACTACCCTGGCTCCGCTTGTATGTTTTAGTGGTTATTTGTAATGGTCTAAAACAATCTTCCCATTATTTTTCTTTTTAGGTTTAGGACATATCTGTTGAATGATTCAAAGTCAAACGAATATAGATAGAAACAATTTTTGTGTTTTATATATAATATATAGTTCAATAAATTGATTTTAGTTAAACTATTTATCATTTTTGAATATAATAGAAATACGCATAAAAACTAAAATTTTAATGATCCGACATTGAAATAACTACATACCTTCCTTTTTTTCAATGCACTTGTGACGTCATACAAGGAAGTCGTACATACTTAAAATATAATAACATAATTACGCATTATTAAAGTGCTACCTTAAAATTCTAACAAAAAAGAAATAGATTATGAGATAAATACATATTTATAGCCATAGCTATTACATACTATAATACTTTCTTGATTTTATATATTTGACACTATAAATGAAACTATCTTTTCGGATTTGGTCGCGGATTTATAGCTGTAACGCATTCGAAACGTCGGGAACCAAAAATCTAAATAAATCCGAGTAAAATCCGATAAAATAGTTTAATTTATAATACTGCATACAAGAAGTTCAAGTAGAACTTACTTCTGAGCTTACTTACTTAAAGAGAGATTTAAAGTATACACATAAAAAAAATTAAAGTTGATGTTTGTAATGTCAGGACAAGACTTTTACCAATAGCTGATGTTACAGGAAGTAACTTAGGCTACATTTATTTTCGTAAAAAATTAGGGATCCGTGTAAAAAGGAAAACCCATGAATCAAGTTATAAACAAAATCCATCTATGAATCCAGGGTTACACCCGTGCAAAGCGAGGGTAAATCAATAGTTATAAATAAAATTATGGGAGTTTCTCCTGTAACCATGATTGCTGTAAAGCATTCGAAACGTCAGGAACAAAAATCATAATAAATCCGCGACAAAATCCGAAAAGGTAGTTTCATTTATAATGTCAAATATTTGCGTAAACCTAAGAAAGTATTAAATCAATAGTTATTTAAATAACAATGTAAGCATCGCCGAGGGCAAAAACTAGTAAATAATAGACAGTGAACCAGTTTCATTATCACATCTGATTGTGGGCGCACTACATTAAAGATGACAAAAAAACACCTAATGATAATACGTACGCGGCTCCTTGATACAAATATGATGTTAACTGCGAATAGAAATTTTGCAGCTGCAATACTCGTTTGAGCGCTTCTAGTCAGTGAACTTACCTGTAAAGAAAAAAAAGTACTTATAATCTATCTGATAGAGATACATGCCTTGAGGTAAAGATTAAAGGTACATTCAATGGTATATTTCACACTACATTGTTGACAAATCGTCGCCTTGGTGATTATTGGTTCAAAGTAGTTTACAGTAGAAAGTTTTATTTTTACTATTGTGAATTATACATGTGTAATTGTGTATGTGGCAGGTGACTCAATGGTCTGGTAACTAGCATGTACGGCTGCACATCCGTAGGTCCTGGGTTCGAGGACCGGGTCGGGCCAAATTTAGTCATTGAGTGTTTTTGTTCAGTAATCTCAGAATTGGGAAGTTTAGGTATTTAACAATAAATATTGGAAATTAGGTAGGTAATCTTAAAATGTATATCATAGAAATGGTGAACGGAGATTTACTAAACTTTCGGTTTGTTTTGGTAAGGAGATTTTTTTTATGTATCAGCCTTCAACATTGTTTCTTATAATAGATTATTAGTTTATATTTACTTCAACTAATAAATATTATAAAAGCGAATGTTTGATGGATTGAATTTTGTTATTGAATCACGCCAGAGCTGCTCTGAATGAATTTCAGTTTATTATGATTACGAGAAAGTATATATTTATAGGCAAAGGTATTATAACTTTTTAAACTTTTGCGTTTCATAATAATTATGTATATATAAGTATTCATAAATTTAAAATTATAATGGCAGTCAATGGTTAAGGTTCATATTTAACGAAATAAATAATTTTACTACTTAGTTGGTTGGTACTAAGTAGTAAAATTGATAATTCAATATCCGATCTTAACTAATTCTTTTTTTAATACAAAAAATATTTTTTAACGAGACGTGAAATAAATATAAAACACTTTTATCTCCAAAAGTAGCACGTCTAAAAGACAAATACAAAAGAATAAAACCAGTTTATGTATATATGTATAAAATATTCACCCCATACAGGATTTGCTTTGGCATATTAAACAGTACAAGAAGAAGTATGTTAATAGAATCCTTGGTGCGAACGTCAAATACTAAATATGCGGTTTAGTAACAGTACAATTGAATGAATGAATTACCTCGTAAAATAAACTAGCATGAATAATAAACATTTTCTTTACTCTGATTGATTTGCTTCCACTTTCACATAACTCAACAAGTCATTTGTAAGCTACTTATAAAAAATAAAATAATAATAGTAGGTACTATAGTTATAAATGCAAGAGTTTGTGTATGTTTGTTACTAAGTTTTAAGCTCAAGTTGAATTCCGATGAAAATTAGAACACAAATAGGTTATGACCTGGACTAAAGGTGAAACTGCGTCTACCTATATCTTATATATAAAATTCTCGTGTCACGGGGTTCGAACTTGAACTCCTCCGAAACGGCTTGACCGATTCTCATGAAATTTTGTGAGCATATTGAGTAGGTCTGAGAATAGGCCATCTATTTTTCATCCCCCTAAATGTTAAGGGTAGTCCACCCCAAAATTTTTTTTTTAATTTTTTAGACAATTTTTTTTCCTACAGATGTTGATTAGCAATTAAAAAAATGAACGCGAGCGAAGCCGCGGGTACAGCTAGTGTACATATAATAATCATACACCTCAATGAAATGAAGACAAGTCAATAATATTACTTAAAAAGAAAGGAAAGAAGAAATAAATGATTACCGAGGTAAGTTCAAGAAAACTTAGAAATATACCACTATCATTTTGTGATGAAAAAGAAAAAGTATACGACGAAAAGGCATTTATTTTTTTTATAATTCTCATATAAATTGGATGATATAAATTCTACAACTTAGTCATTCAAAAAGCTCAAAGCTTGATAACAAGTATAAAAAGCGAATATTTATTTATTGAGTCTCGTAGGTAAATAGTAAACTTTATAAATTATACATGAAAGCATTCCTGTCTCGTCAGCTACATTCAAGTTAATTCCAAAAAAAATACCTACGAATCAAGTAATTTAATTGAAAAGAGTTTAAATAAATTATCCACCATTATTGCATACCGAATTAAAAAATAAATATCGACTCGTAAATACTAAGCCTTACATTAAAGCACCGGCACTCGCTATAAAATACTTCGTCCTAAGATGGATGACATTCCTTGACAACGGTACCGGCAAATTGCTAAAAACCTAGACGTTCACACGCTTGTACCTTAATAAAAAGATCGTAGAGAATCCGCTATTGACGGAGGCTATTTGGGTGAACCAAGTTAAGTTAAAATTTTTATTTGATGACACGTTTGGCTCAGTTTGTAGTGGCAGTGGTCACGGGTTCGAGTCCCACTGGGGACGTTCATTTTTTAAGAACCATTTTTTTATACTCCAGTCTTGGGTATTTATATTTATAATATGTATGTATTTAAGTTATATCCGTAACAGAAGCCTCATAGCTTACCACGCAACTAGATAGCATTGTGTTTAATAATGACCCAACATATTAAAAAAAAGTAGTTTGTAACCAAAAGTCAGTTAATTGGATATTTTTCCCAAAAAGTGATACTTGTTCTCTCCATATTTACCAAAATCTACAAACAAGTCACGTAACGTTTTCTTAAAACTTATGTTAATGCCATGTACGAGTGCATGCAATCAATTATAAAGAGGGTTCGAAAAAATAATGTCGTAACTATTCATTTATATTTAAGACATATAAGCGCATATATTTTTTGATAACTCCTTTTGATTAAGTTAATTATGGATTAAATTTCTGATTAATTAAGAAAATATATTTTAAACACGTCTTATTCTCTTCTCCTACTCTTGTTTTTTTTAAAATAAGAAACTTTACTGTCTTAATTTGTTGTTTTCGATACAATGTCCATTTTATTCTGCCTCCATAAAAAGTAAACGTACAAATTGCGTCAAACCAGATTCCATACATATGCACATTATGTCGCATCATATAAAGTCATATATAAATACTAGCATTTCCCGCGGCTTCGCACGCGTTCTAAAAACCGGGAACCAAATTCTTTCTCAGTCGCGTATGATACCTTGCAGAACTAACGCCCGCCATCCCGTTTTTGCAACATTTTTCATTGATGCTCCGCTCCTATTGGCCATAGCGTGATGTAATATAGGATATAGCCTTCCTCGATAAACGGACTATCCAACACAAAAAGAATTTTTCAAATCGAACCAGTTGTTCCTGAGATTAGCGCGTTCAACCAAACAAACAAATAAACAAAAAAAATCTTAATATTACTATTGACTTGATTGAATTTGACTACATTGACGCGACGATTTCGTTTACATTGGTTCTAGTAGCACAATAACTGGTTCTGCAAGGTCTTGCGTTTATGATTTGCGTTAGTAAGCGACATTCGTGTCTACTCTTCATTATAATTAACGAGAATGTTCAGTTCAGAAACTAGCACATTAAGATACTTTGCTATAGATAATTTAATTTCTTATATGCTCAATAAGTAGACTTGAAATGCTAAAATCTGAATGATACTATTAATAAATATGTTGGGACATTATTACACACAGCGCCATCTAGTTCCGTGGTAAGCTACGAAGCTTGTATTACGGATAACAGATAGTTGATATACTACATATATAAGCTTAAATACATACATATTATAAATATAAACACCCATGACTGGAGTACAAACATCCCAGTTTAACAATTGAATGCCCCCAGCGGGACTCGAACTCGCGACCGCTGGCGCAAGAAAGTAGAATCATTACAATCTGCACCAAACGTGTCGTCATATTAATTATTGTAAGATAAGTGAAGAACCAACTAATCATGACTTTTAGGCATTTTTTAAGTGTTTGATTCTATTGCATACATTAATATTATATAAATCAAATAAAATTTAAAAGAGTTAAAGCGACATTAATTTGGAAGCCAAAATACAATCAGCGATAAGATATACTGACGAAGACAAATGAATTCGAACAAATACTTGAGCTGTCGCGGAAACTCAAACCCTTCACTTGGCAGACAAACTGTACCACAGTTGAGCCAAATAGCTCATATATAAGACACATATTACAGAATGTTTAACATATTTTTAAAAGAAAAATTTCAAAGACCAAATGTCATTTTACTAATCATTTACATCATTCTTTGTATAACCTTTAACTCTCAATAGCTAAGTCGAAAATATTTTTTAGTACAATTCACACTATAAGATCAATAAAAACGGTATATAAATGTGATAATGACCCCAATTGAACAATACTAATAAAACGTGTCAAAACATTCACATTCAATTTTGATTCTTGAATATTTCGTATAAGTAATTGCCTTCATTTTGGGGCCATATAATATTTTTCAAGATCTGGCCTCATCTATAAACTTTTCTTATACGACTACTATCTGTCTCATGTCAAACGTACAAAAATACATAACAATAAGAGTATTCGCGGGATGAGGCATCGAGCCAACTGCACGAAAGATTACTCTAGATTACACGAGTTGGTGAAATATTTATGCACGTTTTCATGGTAGACAATTATATTATTTGAAATGAGAGCATTCGAAACTTTTTAATTATTTATTTTGTTATACGATTTTTCACTAACGTTCTTCAAATGTTATAATTTTTCAAAGTATTTTCTTTTGTAACGTTTATATACAAAGATATACAATATAGGCATGTTGATACAATGATGGCAGCTGAAGTGTTAAATTATGTACTCGTACATTGTGAGTAATTTATAACTGCCAGTGTTTATGCATGTTGTACATTTTTTTTAATTTATCAAAGATGAACTGAAAAACGGACCTAAAAACTAAAATAGACAGACTTACAAAAATTCCTCAGAAACTACAAGGTTGATTCAAGTTAAGAATAAAAATAAATAAGGAACAGTAAAACTAACAATAGTCTAAGCTTTGCATCGTTACTTAAAATAGTCTTGTTTCTAGTTCTAAGAAAAATGATCAAATCAAATGCGACGACAAGTATGAATGGAACAACATTATAGTGGCAAGTAAAATTACTGAGTGTCAATAATTAGATATGTAATGCGGATGAGTTGAAAGGTTCACTCGCTTTTTTATATGAAACTATTTTAACTGTTGGAAACGCATACATTAAAAGGGACGAAGATAGCAGTTAAAAGATAGCAGTTTTGTCTTTCAAAGGACAAGAAGAACAAAATGTTATAAATTAAATATTACTATTTCCTTTACATTGGCTTATAATAGTTTGTTATTTGTAATAATCTAACTATATTTTGACGACACGTTTGGCTCAGTTTGTAGTGAGTCGATTGCTGTGTCAACGGTCGCGGTTTCGAGCCCCGGTTGGGCTCTAGGGATTTGTGTGGTGCACGAATGTTTATACTACAGTCATGAGTATTCATATTTTAAATATGTATGTATTTTAAAATTATGTATGTGTAGTGTGTCAACTATGTGGTATTTATAACACAAGCCTCGTAATAGCTTAACCATGTAACTAGAAGGTGATGTTTGTTAATGTTCCATCATACACATCATACATATTTGTTTCATCTAATTGAAAAATTACGACTTACAATTAGGTAAATTACGTAATATTATTTAAATTCAAGTCAATTTGCGAAAAATCATTCTAAATGTTTAAAATAACTAAAATGTCCACGAGAAAAAACAAAAAAAGATTATACGTTATAAATATTATGTAACAGCAATCATTGGTTGGCACTAAGTCCATACATTTATTGTCTCATACACCATGCTAACCAAGCCAATATAAACACGGGCATAGTGACGTAAACCAACTGATTCGATAAGTGTTCCAGTTCTACATAGCAATGCTAAGATGGATTACTATGGACAGATCCGTTCGCAACTCTTGGCTAAACGCCTATCACTGTAACGTGAGTACTGATTTCGTAAGTACAATATTGGTATCGATACGTTAATATTGTTTCGGAGTACTAACTCTGGGCTATGTATGTTCTACTATTTCTTTGAAATATCATATATGTAAGCTGTGTAGTGTGTAATAAAATTTAACATGTGTTATTTTAACAGTATGCTACCATTTTAATCTATAAGTATACTTATAATAAAATTCTAAGTCACACGAATATGTACTTTATTTTTTTGTAAAATCTTATAGAAATAATCAATAAGTCGAATAAGTATAAGACTTTTTTGTCTTTCTGTCTACATCCCGTAAAAATAGGATAGATTTTGATGAAATTGAGGGGAATATGAAAATAAGAGGACGGGACGTTGAGTAGGTACTATGCTTAATATAAAGTTGTAGGTCTAAAGATGTCCGCCATTATCATAATACCGATGCCAGCAAAACTAAATTATTATACCAATAGTACCATCATGAGAATAATGGATTGTAAAACAACGTCTATTGTTAACAGGTTGATTAATAAAATAAACCACCTGTTAAAGATTAAAAACATAAATCAAATGATGTTAATTATTAACATTAATGAACAATTAACTATAATTATATAGTCTAGAGGTTACTATATACTATAATTAATTAAAAAGAAACACTTGTTTATCCAGTTGCAACGAGTTAATAAAAATAATAAAAAAAAGTTTCATGAGTCGCAAAGAGTTATACAATAAATGAAAAAAAAACCGTACCATTGAAAAATAAATTAAAATGACAGATTATAGCAAACACGTACGAAGATGAGGACATTATGATTTATTTTTCCGGTAAACGAGATAAATAGTGAATTGCTAAGTGGATATTACAATAAATCGTGCCGACGTTCTGCAGATGTACTATTCAATGAATATGATAATTCATGAATTATGATAATATTTTATAGAAGACAATTATGTTGAATCACGAACGGGGTTAAGGGGCCAGATTCTGGTCTTGCTTTTGCATTTTTATATATAAGACTACAATCACAGTAGATATCGCCTTGGATGATGTACTGTGTTAGGACAGCTTAAAATTTATTGTTTGTTCATAAATAAAATTAAATAAGAAAAATTATGCATAACAGTTTTTTAAATATAAGAAAAGATTACTTTTTGCATGGCCATGATGGCATGAACCCATTTAAATACTAGTTTATGTAGCTTATTTTGTTCCAAAGGTCGTAGCACAATTTAAATAGTTTATACCTTGATTATATAAAAATAAAGAAAAAAACAAATGCAACTGAAAATTCGTATATTAGCACATATAAAAACAAAAATACACATGAGAAATTGGACAAAATCTTAATAAAAATCTGAAGGAGAGTGATGTCAAGCAATCAAGAGTACGCTATCATTCGAACGACCAAATCTGATTAGACTTTGCAAACAAAACCAAATGTTTACTCCCACATTGTACTGGTCAGCGTGGTTATACTGAATTATGTGGACTTCATTACTCATGCCGTTAGCGTTGCTCCATTTAACCAATACAATCACACTGAACAAACTCGTTCAGTTAAATCTCCATTCATCTCGACTGCGAAGCGTTCGAGAATATAGAGTGAGCTATGAAAATAGAGTATCTATGGAATCATTTGAAATTATTCTAGAAGTTCTATAAAAAATGTTATATTTTATTTTTAGTTGTTTATATTTTTTGTTCTGTAGAAGTTTAACGATTTTTCAAGAGAAATTCCGATTAATGCTCAATTATTAAATACTCATATCATTTCAAATAACTCATTACATAATATTGACAATGATAAATGTTAAATTAGAAAACATATAGTATTTTTATTAAATAAATATAAATAAATAGTAAATAACGTTCCTTGGTTATAATGAAAATGAAATTGCTGTGCAAAGAGTGGATAATCTACAAATCACATTATTGTTATAAATAAAAATAAAGTTTGTTTGTACGTGCATGTTTAATGTTTACTCACGTTTCATTTTAAAACGGTCGTATGGATGTTTAGTATGTAAGTTACATAGAATTAATACATAAGTTGTTAGCAATAAATATACCAAAACTTTGCTTTAAATAGTGAGTACATACGTATTATATGTTATATTATATATTTACATACATACATACTTTGTTGTATATAGGTAGTATGTAAATACTCCTCATATACAACAAAGTCGCAAAAGGCACCCAGGTACACATTCGAGCGAAGCGAGTGTTCACCATAAATCCATACTAATATTATAAACGCGAAAGTTTGTAAGTATGGATGTATGGATGTTTGTTACTCTTTCACGTAAAAACTACTGAATGGATTTTAATGAAACTTTACAATAATATAGCTTATACATCAGAATAACACATAGGCTACAATTTATAAAGATATTGTGTGAATTGTCACAAATGTGACGATAAGTGTCAAGTAAGTAGTAAAAAATCTACCACCTGCGAGCTATTCCGGCGTGCGCTGCCAAACCCGCTAGAGTTACACATATGTAATGTATGATGGAAATGTTTATCTTAAACAAGCGACTCATCCCCACTTCGCTCGGGTTAGTCCCTAGATTTAGCGCGAGCGAAGCCGCGGGTTCCACTAGTTTACCATATTTCTTACTAGTTTTCTATAAATACTCGTATGTAGAAATATTTATCAAAGATCAACACGATGATCAGCTTTGCTTGCTGCGACCACTACTCTCTTGTGTAACGTAACCGAACAATCACGTAACATTGAAAGATTCAAGGTTATATTTCATAATGAATGAAGTGAAAGTAATATATCTGTTAATTTGTAAAAATTAACACTTATTGATAATCTATTGTAGATTATAAGAATTTATATAGAGCAATTTTTATGCGATATGTCTTTCGAAAACTTTCCGAGTTCCTTTGCACATCGTATGAAAGTGTTAATTATGCTGAAATTGATTATATGAAATCACATGAGAATATCAGATGTGCGAGACCCGAGATTTGAACCCGCTTCATTTTGTTTTCCAAGCAAGTAAGCTACTACTGAGCTAACACTGTGTTATTTAAATATACGTTATTGCTTTCATTTCGGCTAATTAAGAAAAAGCGGTATTAGAAACCTATAATTCCAGTAGTTTCAATGAAAACAAAATCGTTTTAACATACACGTCAATTATTGAAATATTAGGTAAGATATATGCATACAAACTTCGAAGATCGTGAACATTAAATTAAATAACGCAAGTAAATATCTATACAGCAAGGACGAAATTATGTATTACGACATTCTCGTAATAACCATACATCAGAAAGATCGGAGTTCATATTGTAATCACAGTATTGTAGTAATAAGTGTGAAAGTTTTTACATACGTTTGTTTCTCATAACGCTTAAACGACTGAACAAATTTGAATAGATTTCAGTACAAATATAGTGCAGTACTGTGTGCAAGAGTGACACATGTACTACTGTTAGCAATAAAATTACCGCCAAGGGGTGGCGATACAAAAGCTACCTAGAGATACAAATAATCAAAGTAAGGATAAATCGTTAATACATAATACTTAATCTTGTAAAAATTTACTGTATGTACCTACTTGTCTATCTGTCTACTGAAATCCACTAAGTGATTTGGCACAATCTTCTATGACAGTTTTATTTATACATACATATATACATACATACATACATACATACATACATACATACATACATACATACATACATACATACATACATACATACATACATACATACATACATACATACATACATACATACATGCATACATACAAACATAATATATAAACAACACTGTGTGTAATGGAAGATGGGAGTGCCAATAGCTGTATATCTAATAATCTATTGCGTCTTATTATAATAGATATGAATAATTTTATAACTTAGGTTGATTACTCGAGTAATCTTAAATAAAATATCAAAATAGGTAATCTCTCAATATCTACTTATTTATTACGTTATATGGTAGCCAAATCACATAATATGTAGTAAAGTATATCATAATGAAACCATGCAAGAGAAGCTAAGAAAAGCGAGGTCTAGTTTCAGTGCAGTCACTTACTGTAGTAATTTCTAAACCGCAAATGGTGCTAACACGCGAAGTAATGTAACACATATGTACGTATAGCTCGACCCCGTCTTAGTAGGTCAGTGTCCAGGAATTACATAGAACGATAAAGATCCTATTCATTCAAGCACAGAAAATAACTTTGGACTTTTATTATGGAATTTATTAGTTAAAGACCTAAATCATTTTTTAATTAATACTTACGAACAAATAAAATTAGTTATAGATAGATGTGATTGTCTATACTTCTTTAGCTCCCACTATCTTTAATTTTCATAGAGAAAAGTGACTTTCCACAAAATAAAGATAGTTTAAGAGCGTTTAGTTTGATAGTAACAGCCCTTTCTACTTCCCAGTGTTGGACATTACTTCATACGAGGGGGATGTCTTTCTTATATGGAATGGACATTGGACACGTGTCTTTTGAAAACTTACTATGTAAAGCCCTTCCAATATGCAAGTTTCTTCGCGATATTTTCCTTCGTCTTAAGAGTTGCACAGTAAGTACATAATAATTTTCAAAAACGCCTTAGGTATCTCTGAATAAAACAATATATCCATTATATTTAGTTTAGAACGGCGTAAGTACTAACGGTAAAAATTGAAGTTAACGTCACACGTTTAGACGACATTATAAACTATTTACATTATCTAACGTTAATGAAAATTGTAGAAAAATTAAACTATAATCTACATTAAAATTAGAATAATGCAAATTAAATAGGTAGTTACAACGAGTTCGCATAAAATTATATTCGCGATGTCATGGGTATGAATTACATTAGTATACTTAAAATTCATAACATTAATTAAATGATATCATGTCTGGTACTATATATACTTAATAAATAGAATGATAATGCAGTAAAAATGGAAAAAAATGTCGAAGGAAATTACCATCGCTATATATAAAAAAGTAATACATAGGTATTACAACTACATCGTACTCATATACTAGAATGAACAATCACATAGCTAATTTTACTTACATTATAAGTATTTACATATAAATATTATTTATATATAAAAGTATTTATATAAAACACAAAGAAAAAAATGGTAGTTTTGTATGCCAATGATATTTTTATATTTGTTTAGTAGAGCTTGGCCGATTGGATTTAGGAGATTGGATTGAAAGCACTAAATGTTTTCAATTAAAAATATGGGAGCAGATTGCTTTTTTTTATATACATAGGTAAAGAATGTTTAATATTGGTAAAGTTTTAGTACAATTTTATTATTTACACATTTTAAGTAATTGTTGTGATCGAATTTTGACCGCTTCGCAAACATTAGAAAGTAATAATTAACTTTATAGCAATGCGTGAATGCGTTTTTATATGTACTTATGTATTAATAGCTTATGTAATAATATTCGGCTATTACAAAAATTATTGCCATGGGCTACAGAAAATATAATAAATAAGTTATATAGGGTTAAAGAAGAAGTATTATATATGTAAAGTAATTAATTTATAAAGTAACAGAAAGCGTCCTACCAACTAAATCTGACAAAAATATTAACCCTTATATAATAAGTCAATGGTTATAATATAAAGATCAGGTTTATGCTTCAACAGTAACAGACGTGTCTACTGTGGATCCCACTTAGCGGCGAAAGTGACGCAGTGCAAGGTCACGCATGGTGAAGAAATGCGTACGCGCAGTCGCTTACGCAACCAGTGTTAATATTTAGCGTTGACATTGATCATTACGAACATTTTAATAAATTTAATATGTATATAATTAATGCTATAATTGTATAATTAATGCTATATCTTACGCCTAGTTATATTCTAATTGAAATTCGAAGATTTGCGTTAAAAAGTTATTTTCTAGATAAAAAAACCTTCTTTAATGTAACTTTGAAAAAATAGGGCCACCAGATATCTTGCGAAGTATTTATATGACAAGGGATCTTTTTCCAATAAAAACGTATTCCAATTCTTTCGCAATCACTACTTCGCTATAAAATAAATTTAAATAAAATGTTATTTTTTATTACAATTTAGTTCAATAGGTGATTAACTAAAAGAGTTATCGATTAAAAATCCTAAGAAATTAGGTTAATTTTCTCATTTAAATAGTAACATTGTGACACTAACTATTTAATATATTGAAATTAGTATTTCTTAAGACTTTAAATATAATTCACATCGGCGCCAATACCATCTATTGTTTCTCTAACGATATCGTCTGACGATCGGGCTGGTCATTTGCCAAATGACCGATGTTCTATTCTTGGCTGGAGTGTTACTATCGTCGCACCGTTTGGCTTAGTCTGAGAACCTTCAGTAGCACACTATCTATCACTAATTTATTTAAGTCTATAATTCTAATAATCATAATATATTTAAACAATTTTGCACGACTATGCAGTCAAACAAATTTTAATTTCAAGCACAAAAAATCCTTGTATTTTTAATATTTCATTCATTATTCATTTGATGTTGGAGGAATTTTCTTAACAAAGTATTTAAAAAAAATTCACAGTATCAATAAAACGAGCGACGAATTAACCTACATATTATCACATCACGTTTCATATCAACTAATTTAAAATTACGCAAAAATACCTAACAGAAACAAACACTTTATTTTGACATTAAGTATTTACCCATAATAATGAATTTCACAAGTAAATATAAAAAAGTGCTATTACACTAATGTCAAACGTCCCATGCGATAAAAATATCGTTTACAATTCGCGGTATACCTTTTTACCGTCAGATCTAATAAAGGATTCCGACATATAAAAACATTAGTAAAAGCTTTTGAACAAAGCGAACACGTCTATTTGTGATCATCGTAAAACGTTCCCTTGATTTGATCCGCCACTTGTACTTCAAAAAGCCGAAACGAGGTCGAAGCTATGTCTCTGGCATTACATATCGACTGGTCAATCTATAACGATTACATTTGAACAATAAACTATAGACTTTAATACCAGCTAGATTGATACATCTAAGTTTAAATAAAAATTATAGAATAATCATCAAAGTGCTAGAGAGTTCTCTATCGAACCATAACCAAATCAAATCAAACCAGTTCTATGTCACCATATTATGGTTCATAAACTCTGTTAATCAAAAAAAAGCTTAAAAAAATAACAAACATACAAACGAATAAACGTAAAATTGAAATTGTTAGTTTCATTTTAAAATTCCTTGCAATATTTATACGACATTCTTAACCTGTGTTCACCAAAACAAGACGATATTTTTTATAAAAGACCGACAAAATTTAAATAACACATTTCGTATTGGAGGTCGTATAAATTTTAGGTACATTTCTTTCAACCGTTAAATAATAATAAGTAATGTAATCTTTGTTACCAAATAATATGACAAATACTTGTTATTAATTTATGAGCCAATTAATGTCTGAGATATATAATTTACGGCGATCAATAAAGGCAACTATTTTATCCCCATATATAAGGTATAAGGTAAAGATTGGGTAAAGGAACTTAAACTTAAACTTAAACCTCGAAAATCAGGTTTGACCTTTGACATTTTCATATGCGAATTATTTTCCAACATAATTACTTATACTGTAAAGGACAACGTAGTAGATAACCTGCCTGTTTGAGAAAACGTAGCAAGTTTTTGAAAGAAATATAAAGTCCGGCAACACGCACTTAGCCAGCGTGGTGGACTATAGCCTGATACCGATACCCCTATATTGAAGGGAGGCTCTTGCCCATCAGACGTTGAAAGGGCTAAATACTAATATATAGTGATTAACGATATTCTTTTAAAATACGACATACTTTTAATAGAAAACTTATGGAAATCTGCGCTGATTAAACTGATTAAACGTTAAATGAAGCAAGAATGGTCAGTAATTTTATTTAAATTTTAAATACCAAAGTTTGTGACTTGTAATGAGTGTGATTATCACATTGATTCACCTAGATTTATAAAATGTGTAGTAAATAATAACTATATAACAATAATAATACACACGATATTAATAATAATGAATAATAAATTAAATGTTCATTACGATAAAATAGAATAAAAACTTATTGAAATTCAAATAAACAATAATTATCGATAATAAGAAGAATTTTTAGGTCGATATAAAAAAACGAATCGTAATTTTGTTTCATTATTGACGAGTTAACTAATAGTCATATTGCGTGTACGAAACACAAAGGAAATTATTTTTCAAAGTGCAGTTATGGAGAATAGTTTAATTGGCATCATTGATATTATAATTTTATAGCCCGAGGTTATTATAAGATAATAATAAGTAATACTTAAATAAATCTGAAATCATTAATGTTTTACTAAAAAAATAGAGTTTGAAATATAAATATATCTTATTATATAACTATAATAATTATACGATTACTCGAGAAAACTAAGTTATTTTGATATAACATAAAGACACTTCAAGTTTTCACTCAACAAGTATAAAGTACTTGGTACCTTAAGAAAAATAGAGCATACCTATCGAAATTTCTTATATTACCACTAAAAATAAACGCTGAAATGCATTATGTAAAATGCGAAGTGAACAATAAAGCACACCCTGTGTCATCAACGTCACTGCGCCAGTGACCCAAATAAGAGGACAATGTCGCAAAATGGCCATATTGTAGATCAAGTTTACCTGGAAGGGCGCGTATTTATAACACGAACAGAAATAAAGTGTTAAATTTGGTAATTATGATGATATTTTTAGCATGACGTGGTAGTTACGTCTTTTATTTACTTTATCAGACTTTAAAATATGTAAGTTATTAATAAATACTAGCATTTTTTCCTTGCTTTGATATATGAGTAACAATCTGCATATTATTTTGGATACATAGTAGCAGTTCAATATAAAATCATTAGACAACAAATTATATTACAACGCACAAGACCTATTACAAAAAAATTTCGGCGATACTAAATAACATCCTACAGCTTTAAGAGCTTAAAGTGCATGAGATCTTCATACTCTCTCTCTAATTGAATCAAGTCTAGTTTTTTTCTAATAGAGATAGTACGTATTGTAATCAGCATAGTAGGCCTTGAGAAATACATGTTTTAAACTCCCCATTCCATCTTCTTCTTCATGAAGAAGAAGATGGAATGAGGAGTTTAAATATACATTCATATACATTCATTCCATACACATTCATCTATACTAATATTATAAAGGAGAAAGGTTTGTATGTAAGTATGTTTGTAACGAATTGGCTCAAAAAGTACTGGTCCGATTTAAAAAATTCTTTCACCATTTGAATGCTACATTATCACTGATTAATATAGGCTATTTTAATTGCAAGAAAAAAATAAGGATCCCTACTAAAATTACAATAACAGGAAAGGAGGAGAAATGCACGCTTCACATAATATGTGAAATAAGGTAGCCGCGCAGCTCAGGAGTATATTAAAGCTGGAGTAATTTTGGAGAATTTTCAACTCAGCGAGTGATCGAATGAAGTTTAGTAGCGATTAAAAAATATGGAGCAATTTTTCAAACCCCTGATCAGTCTTTATAGATAAATACCAGACGAAGTCACTGACAGTAGCTAAGTAATAAAATGATAATATACTATTTCGTAACATGCGCGTAATAAATGTCAACATGAAAATTGGACACATACATACAACGGGATCTCGAGAGATCTATTTTCAGGGAAACGATGCACGTGTTACCACAAGATTCAAAGTTAATTAGCCTGTCATGTTGCTATAGAAAACGTAGAATTGTACCGTAAACTCATTTGTGAAGTCTTCAATATTATTCAATTATTTGCTTTGTTTAGCAAAATTTGTTTATAAGATGTTCACGATGTTAATGAATTAGGAATTAAATTATAGTTCACCGTTTTAATACACGAACGGCCTTTGACCCTCACTTTTGTTGCTAAAATATTTTCCGCTATATTTTTGTTTTCAATCAAAATCTAATATAGGTACTCTAATTTATGACTCAAGTGATATTTAATGCTAAAAGAGGTCATCGTAATAATTTTATTAAATGCATAATCTAAAATGCAAGTATTAGTTTTTAAACTTTCATGGCCACTGCCAATACTATAATGATGTGCAATGGGATATTTGCCATATAATTACTCCGAGATTTTCCACGACACGACTCTATGGTCAAGGATATACAGTATACACACTACCTCTATATCTATATACCAATACTAAAATTTAAAAAGACGTGACAATAAAACGTCAGACAGCATCCAGAATAGAATAATAAAATAAATCAAACCTACTTTTCCAACAAAGGTGACCTCGTTTACAACGAAAAAATTATCGCATGCGACGGCCGGAATTTTATTACGAGAGTTTTAAAAATAAGCCGCCTACGTGTTTAGGGTATAGAGAGCCCTTCTAGTTACTTTTGCTCTATCATTGGCGGAGCTACGAAAAATAGAGCGTCTGTCACGCAAGGAGTAGCGCCTCAACTTTTATATGAAAGGAAAAAATGATGACTCATCTGAACATTTCGTTGGCGTAATTACGTTTTACATAAAAATAAACAATAATAAACTTTTTATAGTAACCATGGTTAGTTTGGTCAATGAAAAGGCTTCATCATTTCCTTATTTATATTGTACCTGAGTTCAAATTAGATATTTCCTTTAATGATTTCTTTGTAAGCTTTACGTGATATATTTATTCATAATGTTTTTGCTTTGTTACATTTTTAGTTACGGCTAAGTAACTAGGCTAAGTAAATAACATATTATTATTCTAATGTAAATGGAATTTTTCCACCTACGCGAAACCTAATTGATGATTTAGTTGATGGAGACTAAAACCACGTTTCGTCTTACTAAAGGGCAAGTCTGATCCAAACAAACATTAATCTCGAGATTCCAATCACACTACATTTTGTCTATCGACTTCTTCCCTCCATAATATAAATAGTGTGTTTAATATAAAAAGTAACGTTTTAAAATATTTTAAAATATACATAATATATATGCAAATATACATTTATTAAGGTTTCAAATTTAATACGAAAACGTAAGTTTAGTATTAAATAGTAATAATTAATATTAATTAGTCACTATTCCTTAGAAATACTAATTTGATTCAGTATAAAAGCTCTCACCAAATCTCTAAGCAATCTTCTTGTAAAAAACGTTGGCAATAAACCACTTGGTGATAAAAAACTATTAATCGCATTTATAATATTAATAAAAATACAACTCCATCGTCTATTATCCATTCTACATGACATTGGCAACGAAATCTGTACTCAACTGGCACGTTTTGAATCCTGTACAAGAAAATTGAATTAAAATACTGTCATTTAAATCAGTACATCAGCTATACAGCTTTTCACTAAATGCACATGAAAGTATATACTTACATTAAAAAATCTATTTTTTACATTTTTGTTTGTCTGTTTGTTCCGGCTTATCTCTGAAACTGCTGGACCGATTTCGACGGGACTTTCACTCGGAGATAGCTAATGTTATAAGGGGTAACTTAGGCTACTTTTATTTTATCAGAAAATTATAAAATATATTTTAATTGTAAAATTATAAGTTATTTTAACTTACGTCCAGCGAAGTGGGCCGGGTTTGCTAGTCTTTACTAATACTAAGCTGAAGAGTTTGTTTGTTTGGTTAAACACACTAATGTCAGGAACTAGTGGTTAGAAACTTATTTATAACGATAAAGGCTATATAATATCGTACGGTACAATTATATGTAAAATATTAGAACACGGGCGGAGACGCGGCAAATGCTAGTACAAAATAAGTATCCATTTTAAGAGCAACAAGGCAATAGGCATTTGCTATGTCTATAATTATACTTATAATGATTCAGTATTAAAATATATTCTATTACCAGTTGCGTGTTTAAAGATCTGGGCCAACGTTAATCACTGTCCGCGTCAGTGCCGACTCGATCGAAAAGATTGTTGAAACGCTAGGCAAAGTTTGAAATGGCTTTAAACTTCTGCTTCCGGTAGATCATGTGTCTTTACTATCGTATTTCGTTTACTTCGCTATTTTAAAAATATAATTTTGTAACTACATCCTAGATTTATATAGATGTACGAAATAAGATTCGAATGACTAATATTAAGCAAATTTTTTTTTCTACGTACGTATGTATGTATATATGTATGTATATATGTATATATAAATCTTCTATTTTCAACCTAGTCCATGTGGTGTCTGTGGAATATTTGCATAATACAAATACTTTTAAAAACGTGCGGGTAGTAGTGGTAATTAGTGAGTCGTACATTGCAATGTTATAAACTAGGTTTCAACTTCTTTTTAACTTCACTCATGTAAAACGGTAAAGAATGATGACATTATAAGAAAATCTGGTTTAAAAAATGGATTAATGACTTCGCCCGTGTTCTAAGGATCAGAATTAATCGGAACTAAATTCTTATAGGTATTTTACATATACTAAAACCTTTGACGAAATAAGTACCATGTCTATCTGCTTATTAAGTTTTGCAGTTAGATGGAACAAAAAAGAACGTCTGACCATTAATTATTATAGTGATTTAAATGAAAATTTCAAGACTGGAGTAACGCAAAGACAACTACTTGCAATAGAATTAGCTGATGTGATTGTGATTTTTGATTAGATGATAGTGTTTCTTTTATTCAATAAATATTATTCAATTAGGTAAAATTAAAATATATCATTATTATTCAAATCTTTAAATCTTATGAAGACATATAATCGTATTATATTCTGAGTTCAATGCGATTATTTATAACTGACTTCCGATGCGGACGACTCACGTAAATCTTTATTTCGGTAGCACTTGAGATCGCTTATAAAAATAAAATACAAGTGTGCTGTACGTTTAATCTTTTTTTTATCTTATATCTTCTTTTTATATCAGTAATTTTTTTCTTTAATTTTCTTTTATATATTTTTATTTTCATTTCAGTCAACGTAATAGCAAGATTTGGCAAAAAGCACTTATGTTTTTATAGATTAACTAATTGAAGTGACTTTGATAAAAGCTCTGTCCTAGTTACAATAAGATTTAAAAGGTCGCTTTTTTATTTAAAAAACTTGACCATGTTTAATCAACATACATCTGTACAACATAAATATGTATTCAGCTCTTTTAGAAAATATCAAAGGTGGGAGACCCGGATTTGAACACACTTCATTCGGTTATCCAAGCGAGTGCATTACCACTGGGCTACTGTCTTTTTAAAAATCCTTTGCGTTTTTAAATTAATTGTAGTTTCCTTTACATATATTTTTCCCCTCATTTAGTATACCACTATAAAATCCAGCAAACTTGTACTGCCTGCCTTATAAATTATCCAGTGTTATCTAAAAAACTTTTAAAATATCTATTAACCTTCCTTTCCGAAGAACACCTGTTTTTGCAAAACTTTAATTATAATCAGATTAAAACATTTGAGATGTTATGGTGATTTACCTCCGCTTTATTAATAAATTTCTAAACTACGGAACTCATTATTCATAAAAAATCCGCTCGGTAACTGTTATTTATAGAACATTTTTCATGCACTTCAAACACACCCTAACTTTTTAACCGACTTCAAGAAGGAGGAGGTTCTCAATTCGTTTGGTATATTTTTTAAGGTAATAGTAATAAAAGTGTATAGTGTGTGTAAATATAATGTGTAGTGTACAGTGCATGTGATATAATTCAGATAATTTACATTTAACATACGTATAGAAAATCTATTACAACGTGAGTTATTTGGCGTGCCTAATAATAGTTTTTACTAAAGACATATAAAAGCATATATACGGTATTTATAAGTAAAAGTCTAGTTTCCAAAACGAATATAATAAGAAATTTATAGCTGAACTTAAAAATTCTGTCTGATAAATATTATTCTTGTTTATTTATAATATTACTAGCTGTACCCGCGGCTTCGCCCGCGTTCATTTTTTTAATTGCTTATCAACCTCATTGGGTTGATCTGTAGGAAAAAAAAATGTCTAAAAAATAAAAAATAAAAATTAGGGGTGGACTACCCTTAACATTTAGGGGGATGAAAAATAGATGTTGGCCGATTCTCAGACCTACTCAATATGCTCACAAAATTTCATGAGAATCGGTCAAGCCGTTTCGGAGGAGTTCAAGTTCGAACCCCGTGACACGAGAATTTTATATATTAGAGATTAAATATTTTTTATTTTGTAGCGTTTTTATTGTTAGTAAGTTTACTCTGCTATATTTATTTAAGTGGAAACTTTATTGCCTAAGTGTATTATTTCTGATGTATTTTGCATTTTATGCTTATATATGCTGTCTGTTTTCCAATTTACAAAATAAATAAATAAATAAATAGGTAACAAAAAGTAGCTTGGACTATTTTTATTTATTATACAAAAAAAGTTAAAGGCTAGATTTAATAAACTAATCACGTGTATTCATTGATGTAACCGATAGACTCGAGGATAAGGTCAGAAGCTTTAAGAATATGACTGCAAACGAACAATACTTCAAATTATTCAAATATTATAACGTGTTTTTACCCTAAACCAATAAAAATCTTTGTAAGCGTATCTAACATACTCTAGCTGCAATAATATCGGCAGTAATCTTGTTCAGAAGATATTTTTACCAAGAAAGAAACCCAACAGTGACATCTTTTTAGAACAAACGCGCTTCAACAGATTATAATTTCTAGTAGAATATTTTATAATGCTTAGTATTATAACTAAGGTTATGGGTACAAGGTTTTCAGCTTATTATGTGTGAATGTGTTCATGCATATGATGCGCTTAGACGGAATAGAGATTGACACTAACAATGTATACAGATATGCAGATGCATACCGCGAGATTAAGCACTTCTTACATTAATAGCGTGACGATATTACATTTGACTAGTAACTCATCCTAGCTTCACTCGTGTTCATCACTAATGGAGCAGTGGTAATAGTAGAGTTTGATTGTGTAGCCTTTTAAAAGGGCTCTCTAATGCAAAAAGAATTTTTCCAATTGGATTTCTCGTTCCTTAGATTAATCAAAATGAACAAGCATATTAGTAGTTGTTGAATATGCCATACTGAATATCAAAAAATAAAAATTCCTAGAACTGTAAAATAAATCAAATTCCTATATTAGTATTATTCTCCAAATATAAATATAATAGTTCCATTAATTCATTTAATTTAAAAATACGTTCAAAATCACAAGTGTTTTGATTTTACATCTTAGCTACGAAACCCTAAAAAACGGGACTGCATTATGGTTTAATAATGGTAAATTGATACATAATACTAATAAAAATACCTCAATACGATATGAGAATCGAATCACAAACCTCCTCACTACATAATTACACCACTGTACCTTTAAGGATGTCTAGCTCTAAAACGAATGTTCTCGCTTCGCCAAAATATAATCTCATTCAAAAGACTATACAGTTGGTAATTACTTGTAAAACGAAAGCGCGGTACGAATTGTAGATAACGTTCGCGTATTACGCGTTTATTATACACAATAGAAATAATAATGGCGATGACGACACTCAGCTAAATGAAAATCTTTATGTTTTGTATTACACAAGCTTTCGTGGGAAGCTTGTTTGTTGATTAAACACAAACTTAAAACTAAATCAATGAGATTATTTGAAAAGTATTTTCATTTATTTAATAGCTTTGAAATGCTTGCATACGTACATATTTATAAAATTATGTATATTTATTATTCAAAGTCAATATAAAAGAAACTTATTTCAAACAAAAGTTAATATGGATGGATGGCTTTTCTATCAATTTGGATAAGTATATTTATCACTAGCCTATGTCCCGAGAAACAATTTTTTTTCGTACTCTTATATCCACTTATGTTTTCCGAAAATTCTTATATAAAATTGATCAACGATATAGAAATTAATGTGCTTGATGTGCGTCATTAAGTAAAATAAAAAAAAATATGTTGAGACAGTAATACACAGCGCCATCTAGTTGGTAAGCTATGAGGCTTGTACATACATATTATAAATATAAACACCCATAACTAGTACCCAAAATTCGTGCTCTACAAATGAATGAGCGGGAATCGAACCGCGACCGATGTCACAGCAAGTAAGTTAAATATGTTGGGACAATATTACACACAGCGCCATCCAGTTCCGTGGTAAGCTACGAAGCTTGTGTTACGGATACCAGATAGTTGATATACTACATAATATATAAGTTTAAATACATACATATTATAAATATAGTTAATTTCAAACTGAGCCAAACGCTTCATCAAGTGGTAGGAAACAGTAATTTAATAACACAACACACTATGAAAAACGTCAAAGTGTCAAAATTTAAATAGGCAAAAAGCTTTCAGAGAGTTTTGCACAAATAAATATTCATATTTTTATATAAGAATTTGCTTGTAATAACTAATGCCTACAGATAATCAATGCATCTACTATTATTAAATATTATATATTATTTTTACGTACTAAACAACAGTTATAAAGATTTCTTTAAATGTTAAAAATATAATGTCGATATTTGCATAGTACATGATATAAGCTAGAGTAGTAATTTTCATAGACATTCATATGTACAGCGGCCATAACATTAGTATTTCAAGAGGGCAATTAAAATAATGACAAATTGAGTTCTTTAATGTCTCATATAGTTATTTCAGCTATGACCGTTCGTGTGTCAGTTTAAAAATAAATCCTTGTAGTTTAAATATTGAAGCTAACTAATAATCTGGATTAATTCTACTCTAATAAAAATAGTAAAATATAATTTACTTACTGACATACAATTTTGATACTTAATCAAAATTTTGATACTTAATCAAAATTTGCAGAACGTTTAAAGATTCTATTAATCAGACTTCAGTTTGTATGTCTCTGTTCTTAACAATTAATACCTTATCTCTCCCGTATCTTCTCAATTATACACGACATTGGCGTAGTAAGTAGTGCTAAACTGGCAATAATGGTCTAAGAGCCGGTGGGAGATCGACCTTCACCGATCTGATAACCAGATGAGACATATTTTTTATCAAATATAATTTATAAACAAATATGCCTATAATTACTTGCCTATCTGAAAGTGCTCATGGCTGGAAAAGAACAATATTGTTATTGAGTTTTGGTTGAATAAGAAATTAATATCTCAAATATTTATTATTAGGGTTAATTAAAACAATGTATTATAGTACTTACAAATTGCCAATTTGTTAGTTCATTTGTAATTTTACATGCAAACAAACGACTAGGCAATTATGAATATTTTTATTAGATACTACTTTGTTATATTATTTTTTATATAACCACTGTTGATAGAAAAGATATGCTGATATCTTAGATATGAGAGCTAACTTACAAAAACCATAACATTGCCATACATAAAGTGATGATCGATATTATTATTTTGTACTAATACAAGTAGATGAATATGCGCGAGCGCAAAATTGCAGACAGAAGCAAGCTCTACCTACGATTACTAATTTAGAACATTTAGCATTCTAAGATAACAACCCGTATGTATTTAAATTTAATGGTAATTGAAACACAAGTGTTTAAGTTATGGTAGCTATGTTGGTAAAAATATATGATACAGGAAGTTTATTTGAAGGAGACTGCGGCAGCACTTTGATGAAAATGTAATTTTTTTCACTAATGGAATGCTTTAAATGCTTATTTTTAGTATATTTCCTATGAACGAATAATAACTGAATTCCTACTCCCCACTGAGTGGGAGTATTTTTCCATCACTACATTTTATAAAACAAAGTCCTCCGCCGTATCTGTCTGTTCGCGATAAACTCAAATACTTTTGCACTGATTTTCATGCTGTTTACAACAATGGATAGAATAGATGGAGTGTTTCTCGAGGAAAGTTTTAATATATGATTTTTTAAGATTTTGTTTACATTTACATTAAGTTTTATCAGCGGATTTGCTTGCGCTAAATCTAGCGACGAGCCCGAGAGGAACGAGGGAAAATCACTAGTTATACTTATAAGTTATGCAACATTAAAGTTTCCAGAATGCCCGGCTATCTTTATTTGGTTTAGTGGCTAGCTTTTAGCTGATCTAACCGAATAAAAATAGCACTTTCCATGCCATAAACTATGTCTAAGCCAAACAAACGCATAAATCCATTGCATGTGTTGCTACGGGGAGAAGAATATTTTGCATTGGTAAATTGAGATACTGATTATTTAGCGGTAAAAATGCACAGAAAGTAAAAAATACTATAAACTGTTAATAATATTAGTATACAGTTCGCGTCACGTAAAAAGAACGCTGGAAGAAAGTGGTGGGGGGTGTGTTTGCGCATCGGTACATTCGCATACGAAATTCCTAAGCCTATTCTTTTATTTTTGAACTAGCCTTTTGCTCACGATGTATATTGAGTATTGGTAGGTACATTGAAAAATATATTAGATATAATGTCATTAAATAGAATTCTATTAATTAATAAAATATGTTTGATTCATCGTAGAATATTTAATCTACTTACAAAAAATTAAATTAATTAGTTTAATATATTTTTAAAATTAGTAACAGCATTATTATCAGTCTCTCTTTTTATAAAACAATATACATCAAAAATATTTTTTCACTATTTTTTATATAAAATCATTTCGTAATTAATAACTTTTGTGTGCGCGATGGTATTTTAAACTGACAAACCAATAGCGAGCCGGAAAGCATGCGACGCGTGCCTCGCCGTCCCGCGCCCCGCGTCTTACCACCAAATTGGCCGATAAATTGCCTCTGCGCTACTTGACAGCCAGCGTTCTTTTTACATGACGCGAATTATAACTTATCTTAATAAATTTATTATTAGTTTTTTTTTAAATTGGATGTATATTGAAATACTAATAAAATATATTTTTTCAATTTCGACGTTATGAAAAGGCAATTTATTTTTCAACGCTTAACCATTTTAAATTAAGTTGTTATTTACATCTTTTAAAATGGCACGTTATTATATACATATATATTTAAAATTTAGTAATATAACTCCTTCTTATATAATATCATATCGAATGACACGCTTTTAAATAAAATAATGGGACATTTCTATCGACATACGATAAGGTTATAGTAATCAACCAAATACAAATATAGCTAGACTTTATTGCTCTCTAAATAAGTAGTTAGGTTTTCTCCACGATTTTTTCCTTCACAGTAAATCTAGCAAGTGGTAATCATACTGAAAACGAATTGGACATATAATAACATACATGCGACCTGGATTTGAACCCGCATCACTTGGTTTTTCCAAGCTAGTGCTTTCCTAATCGACTACTAAGCTAATAAGCTCTTAAAGTGTCATCTAATCCTTAGTAAAAGAGGTAAAAGAGTACAACCCTCTTCATATAAACCACAACGAAGCTTAATTGTGTAAAGCTCGTCTGTTGTATAATATACCATTACAGATTACCTATTGAACATAATAATATCTTCACGGTTCGTTTAATATGACATTTCTTTTTTACCTCTCATTATTAGCGTTAAACGTGAAAACTTTAACGTTATTGTAATTGGTCGTTACGGCAACGATTCTCGTACAAAGAATATACAGCGGATTTAACGATTTAAATTACCTTCAATTTAGTGAACGTTTTAACGAATAATATGGGTTTGTAATAAAAATGTTACATACTCGCAATCGCAGATATAGATAATGATTTTTGATAAGCTAAGTGTGTTTTGGGACTATATAATGTTAATATTAAAATTAAAGCTATATACAATTTTGTTGTATTTGAAAATTTCGTAAATAAGTATTGTAAATACGTGCCACACTTAAAAAACTATTTTTTTTATAAATTATTGAAATGTAGCTAATAGAATACTAAAACGTATAATTCTATTTGCTACAGCAACTATGAGAATGACTTATTCGCACCATGTCTTATATATCACAAAGTGATGTGAAGTGGGTTCAATTCCCGAGTCGCGAAGATGATTCCATCGAGAGGAAACCTACTATGTTTGAGAGAATCTAGCAAGTTTCCGTAAGTCATAGTAATGTAATAACGGCAGCCAATCAGAAGTGTACGCGCAGACACAAGTGCACTCTCAATTCCTTATCACTCTCATACTCCGGTGGGACGACTGTTCGACACGACCAGTGAGAGTTGAGACGCAGGACCGACTGCTTTACGTGCTCTCCGAGGTATGGGGGTGACTCACCGCCAACTTCACAACTCCGGGCTGTTACAGGCTTACTAAACAGAAAGACTCAATAACTAAACTTGGCCCGTCCTGGGACTCGAACCCAGGACCTCTCGATGTATGACCGTATATGCTAGCTACTACACCACCGAGGCAGTCGGGCGAGAGTACTAAATACATTAGAATACATTGAGTGACTCACATGACTTGCGAATACGGAATTTTTCAAGTAGATTTTTTTGATTCAATTGCTCTTAAGATTATTATTCTCTCAGTAGGTACAACAACACAAAACTTTTCCTCTCTACACGTATTTAAGACGTGGTAATTTACGTTATTAATAATTTAATTTCATTAAGTACAAACTAAAATTAATTACCAGAACAAATTGTATGAAGGCATTTATTTTTTCCGTCTTTGTATTATAAAAAGTAGTTGAAGTTTTTACAATCCGTTTTTATTACTTTTGTATGCAGCACATATTGTTCAGCGAGTCAAGTTCAACGCGAGGACGCGTAAATTACGTAATACATAATCTAATTATTTATTATATAGAATAGGATTCTTTTTACCTCAATAAGGTAAGTTAAGCTAAAAAAAAATTAAAACTAGTCCTCATTTTCGATATTCAATTATCGAGATAAACAATATAGTGCTTTCTCAAAAACATTTTTTTAATTAACTACTTAAAAAGTATTTATATCAACCCTGGATATTTAAAACTTATATTTAATCACCCTAAAAGTTTGAGCACCCTTTTTTAATAAGAACAATGAAAAAATATTCAAACTTGACGAAAATACTCAGAAAAACACAGATAAATTGAATGCATTCTTTTCAATGTTGGTCAAATTATATAAAAAAACATTTTCGACATTTGGGACTGAATTAATGAGAAATGGTTATTACGAGTTGATGTATAAAGTTTATGAGTCACAACGGAATAGTCCGAATTATTCCTTAAGGGCCAAAATGTTGGGTTGTGTTGATATGTTATTATCCTTTTATATATAGAGCTTCTAGAAATGCTTAGAGCTAGACTAATAGAATCTGTAGTCTGTACACTTAATTTTTTTTGAAAAATCTAACTGAAATTTTCTTAATTATCGATACAATGGCTGAAAATCTATAGTTTTAATTTTTATCAGTCTATATCTGTAGTCACATCGCAAGAAAACCACTGCACAAATTTTGATTAAATTTGGTATGATGATAGGTTAGGCCTTAAATATTTACTGCCGACAATGTATCTGTACAAATTACACTTGAAAACTAATAATACTTAAAACCAAAATTCAAAATTAAAATAAAACTTATCATTTATTTCAACTTCATAAGATAGCGATCCGCAGTAAAAAATATCTCGAAGGACGTCAGTACGAAGGAAGTCGAGGACGTTGCACTTTTTAATGAATTACATCAGAAATCGCATGTGAGTGAGGAAAATGGCTACGTACAATCTATACAAATATTATAAAGCTCAAGAGTTGGTTTATTTGGTTGAATGTGCTAATCTCAGAAACTACTTATTCAAATTGAAAAATTCTTTTAGTGTAGGAAAGTCCATTTATCGAGAATGGTTATATGTATAACATCACGTGTAAAATCTAAGAATTTGATTTCCGGTTTTTAGAACGTGGATAGAACCGCGAGAAATGCCTGTATTTTAATAAAAATTTAGATCATTCTCTGGCAAAAATGTATGTGACTTCAGAAGATCTCAAATTAGAGTTTTCGTTGAAGACCTAAATACATTATAGGTATCTAATATTTTTATTTCGATCCACAAAATCCTTCGCAACAGATATTTCAATACAAGTATTTTTAAAGCAAAGTTATAATTATCAAGGGACGGTGTACAGTTAGGGTCTGGCCTGTAATATTAATTTATGTGTATAGTCATACAAATACGCGATGTAAAAAGCAAATATTAGATCAAACAATGGTCAAGATTTACGATCGAATAATTTCTAACCCGTAATGTTCGGATGCGCTGGTCTTGCCGACATAAACAAAATTGTTTACTGAAACGTATATATGTAGGTATTTGAGGTAGCTTAGAAAAATAATTCAAACTCGCGCTTTATAAACAATTTTTTGGTATTAAATTACTAAAATAGAAGAGACATGAAATTAATTTAAAATATAATATGAATTAAATACATACATAGAAAATCTATACATATAATAAAAAAATTGGAAAAACTTATTGAAAAAGTCATTATTATTGATATAGATGCCGTTTATAGAATTTTTGTCTATCTGTCTGTGACCGCATTACTAGAAAACTACTTGTCAAATTTTGATAAAATTTGTTATAATAATAGCTGGGTATCCCGGTTAACTTATAAAATACTTTTAATTGCGCGAAAATAATTAATTTCTGAATAATCTATAATAATTGTTACAAATAAACACATAGATGTATAATGTATTTACATTAAGTTAATCTAACAGCATATTTTAACTTTAAAATTAAACTTCAGATAAAAGTATTTAACTCGTACTAATATAATATTTAGTTTTATAACAGTCATTGGTTTGAAATTCTTTCACGTAGAAATGGTTTGATGCGTTTTAAATAGTAGTTTATTGGTACATTTATGGGTTCTTACGGGAAATGAGGTTAATATAATAAATTTTAGACTTAGAATTGTCAAGTTTGTTGAGTTTATAAATAATAATATGAATTTTTTTGCTTTATATGTATTCTAAAGATTTGCAGAAAATTGTTTGCATAAAGGTCTTAAAGGGTAGATATTTTAATATTTATAGTATTTTGAAGGCTATTATTTTTTTATATTTTTTTCTTACTTACATTTATATTATTATCTACATGACAGTACTAATTACAACGAGAGATACAATTTACATATATTACATACATTTACATTTAAGCACTATATTCAATAGTACGATGCGGGTTAAAACACCGAAAAACTGGTAATTCAAGTTTTGGTGGAAGTTGTTTTTGATGCCAAGCATCTTAATTATTATGCAACGTTAAATGATTTACATAGTACACTACGAATAAATTTAAATTTGACTTGTTCATGTACATTTTATAGTTTACCAATTGTATATACAATATACATGTATAAAAATTTATTACCGTTCGTTAGTCTTTCTAAAACTCAAGTAGGTACTGTCTGGCTGGATGTCAGGGATTTATCGAGGACGGCTTATGTATATAAAAATGGGGAAACAGACGTAAAATCGCAATGTTCAGAACTGTTTTTTGTATGGAAACCGTTAATATATAGGTACCTTGTGATGAAACGAAACAAGTATAAATGCCAAAAAAAATTTAAAATATTGCCAAATTCATTAAGGTATAATCTTTTTAACAAAAGATATTCTAAAGTACAATGAAAACTTATTTGTAAAGATGATTCAGATTAAACATCTTATTATAATAGATGAAAATACTTAGAAATTATAGCACAAAAAGTCTTAATCACTTAATTTTTTCTTCAAAAACAATGCGAAAAGGCGGTTCGAGTAAAACCTTTTTCCAACCTATTTCCGTTGTTAATCCACGAGAACCAATTAAATATTTTAAATCTCCTCGATGCTTCGGCGAACGAAGCATTGGTGAAATTAGCAGACTAATTTTGGCAAAAAATGTTGCCTTCTTTTAGACTTTACAAATAATTTTCTGGTTGGAAAAAGATATGTTACTCATAGTGTTGTGTTTCCAGAGAGACAGGCCAACAAAATTTCTTAAAACTATAGTTTCTGCTTTGTATCGATAATTGCGGCTATTTCCATATAATTTTCAAAGAAATATTTTATGTACAATTCAAAAATCAACTCAGTTGGAATTTTATTATATGCAGTATAGATTTATTGAAGAAAGTAATATTACTAATAATATCTCAAATCAATATAAAAAGAAAAGCAATTATATAAAAATAAATAATCCGAGTAGTACAAAAAAAAAAAAGAGTATATCGAATGCTTAAGATAGTTGCCACATAATCCATTTACGTAGCATAAAATAACTGAGGTGTTAATGAGATGAATAGTAAAATGTCGCAGCTGCTCCGCGAGTAAATCTTCTTATCCATTCTACCTCAAAATAACTTATAACCTGAATAACAATAGTAAATTAGACAGCCACAAGTTTAAAATTGAAAAATCTTTAATATTTTCTTGGATTTACACGAATGTTTGACACTTAAACTATTTTTGCTTGTCTCTTTCACGACAATGATTGCTGTAAAGCATTTCAAATGTGAGGAACTAAAAATCAAAACTTATCTATATATATAAAAATGAATTGCTGTTCGTTAGTCTCACTAAAACTCGAGAACGGCTGAACGGATTTATCTTATCTTAGTCTTGAAATGTTCGTGGAGGTCTAGGGAAGGTTTAAAAGGCGAGAAAAAATCTAATAATTTCCGGGAAAACCCTAAAAACAGCCCTTTTCTATTTCCCATACAAACGTTTTCTAGAGTCAATTTGAACTTTATTGCTATTCAATAAAGTTCATATTAAATTATAATCACTCACTGTTGTCTAACCAATTAAGGCGTGTTCCTAACGTCAAAGAGTCAATTTGCAATTTATTACCGCTGCATAAAGTTCAAATTCAATCATATCTATGAAAATAGTCTTCGCGTGCACTTTGGAGGATCTAATGTCGCGTTCCGAAAATAAACAAAAGTGAATCGCGAACGCGACAAAAAATGTAATAAACTATTAGTAGTACTGATTTCCAATTAATTTGGTCGTCTTCGCGAAACTTTATTTTAGCTAACTTCAGTTGTAACTGTATCAGATTATTTTTTTAAGTTTCACAAATATTAAGTTTTGTCACAAATTAAGTTTCTGAACACAACCATAATATTTGACATTAGATTTAACAACCAACTAATATGTCAATCATTCTGTCGCACTTCAGAACACGGAGATTTATGGCTTAAAGGTAAACTCAAAAAAAAATCAGAACACGGAAAAAATTATTAAGATTGACGATATTGTGTTACGATCATGGTTACGATATTCTATGTGTGCATCCTTCTATCTTTGTGAGTGACATTCCAAGTAGTGTGCTCTTTTTTTGTTGATATTTTGTGATAGTGACACTTTACTGTTAAGTTACGCGACGGGTCGCATCGAGGAGGTCTTAGGGCCATAGCAAGTTTGTATGAAAGTCTTCATCTTTTGTGCTACGATCTTTATATTTGGTACGAAGGTGGTTAATTGTTGGTACAAGTACGCTAAAAACGTTTTTTTTCTATAGGGCCGGATTAAGATGGTGTAAAGGCTTCATAATTTTTTCGAGATACCTTCATTTTTTGTGCTACAAGTTTCAAATTTTGCACTGAATTAGTAGATAACTTTTACGATACTACAAATCGGACACTTCATTCAAAGGATATTACGAATTTAAAAATAATAATAATAAAATATTGCGCAGCACAGCGGGAAATGTGGAGAGGGACGGGGAACCAAGAGCGGGAGAGGTAGCCGCGCCGCTCAGGAGTATATTAACGATGGGTTCTGAAATAGCTGGAGTAATTTTCGAGAATTTTCAGGCAATCTAAAGATCATCCGATTGCGATTGATCGAATAAAGATTAGTAGCGATTAAAAAAAACGCGGGCGAAGCCGCGGGTACTGCTAGTCTGTAATAAAAAGCAAGCACGTCAGTTTTATTTAAAATGAAAAGTCCATTTTTAAAATACATATTTCGTGTTCATTTTTATTTGTTTTAATCCTTTCTTCTATTTTAATGATTCATTTAAAAAAAATTAAAGCAACATATAAGCAACTCCTTTCCGAGTTCAAAATATGTTATGTAATTTAATTTAAAAAAAATAGTTTAATCATAAAAGACTTTATATGGACTCAATAATAATCGAAACTAATATATTAGAACTTCGCAGATAAAGTTACCAACATCAAAAAACAGAGGCACTGAACTCACCATGTAAATATTTTGAATTGAACTTTGTTGTGTTTGTTACGTAACACCTTCCGATAACATAATTCGTTTATTATTGAATACGTACCAACAAATACGCTTTAGTTCACCATTGAGGATAATTAATTTAAAGCATAAGTCTTACTGCTTAGAAAAATAATCATTATTTATATTATTGTGTAATCAACTATCTGGTATCCGTAATACAAGCCTCGTAGCTTACCACGAACTAGATGGCGCTGTTGTAAAAAATGTCCCAACATATATCAGTCATTTAGAAAATTGCAGTGTTTTATTCTCAGTGGAAACGGCGAATAATGCCAATGTCGTGATACATTACTAGGATGATAAAAAATATCTTGGCAATAGTTAGAGCAATCAGAAACAAAAGGTGCTGGAGAAAGAATGTCTTTTTAAAAATAAAATACGGAAAGTTCGTCGTTCGCCAACTATCTGTCGCGATGGTATCCAAAATAGCCACAGTTGCTGCCTAGTTCGACTCTGCAGACAATACGGCCGTCGGTTGGACTGATTGTCTATTTACAGAGGATAGCTTGTATGACAGCGGTAGTCCGTTGCACGTAACACATTCAACTCAGGTCTTTCTGAGTCTATGTATTTATTGAAGTGAAACTTCTTTAGAATCGATGTGATATCAAACTTGATGAAACGAAAAAAAAAGTCCATAGTACCAGGCGCTCAGAGACGTGGAAGAGTTAACCTTATTTTAAATTCAAGTTTTACTTCTGACATGTGTACTTTGTACACATGCACTTTTTTTATTTATTAGAGAAACAAACAGTGATATAAAACAGACAATTAAACAATAATAATAATACATAAACCAATAAAGTTTCTACATAACAGGCAATTCATAAAGTATAAGAGTACACTAGAGAAAACTATGGAAAAGACATTTAATTTTCATACAAGTATTAACTAATACTAAAATATACATAATATATATACACATATAAAAACACACCTATATACAATTATAAATTATTAGCCAAATTACAAATCTATTTGTAAAAGTACATCTTTTATTTTATTTTTAAAATTTGGTAAAAATTTAGTATAAATCAATTTCAATATTATAATTGTTATATTAGTTAAACAGTGCTTTTAAAAGCTGTATACATATCTCTGAAAACATATTTCTTTATTACGGCTAGGTACAGGATATCAAGTATTCGAACTAACTAGTGTTCATAGACCATATAAACTTGCAGACTGTGGACTAATCTTATAAGATCCTTACATTGAGTGGCGGTTCCTACTTAGCAGTGAGACGTTAAAAGGGTTAAATCATTTGTATTAAGCTTGTATGACACTCAACGATTAGTCATTATTAGTTAGAATTCCAATTCAATTGAAAATGTTAAACTAGACTTAAAGCCCTATATTACCTAAATTAGTACCACTGTAAATGAAACTGTATCTTTTCGGATTTTGTCGCGGATGTATTATGATTTTTGGTTCCCGACGTTTCGAATGCTTTACAGCAATCATTTGTAATGTCAAATATTCGCGTAAACCTAAGAAAGTATTATTAGTACCACTGCTTATATTAGATCATATTTTAAATAGAAACTTGAAAAGTAAGATTTTTGACGCGAACTAAAATGATATAAATTAAACTATCTTTTCGGATTTTTTGCGGATTTATTTTGATTTGTGGTTCCTAAATATGTAATAAAATGCTTAAAATCTTATACAAATAGATAGTGTGGTAAGTGACTAATAGGTACAATTTATTACGCCTAAGAACGCGGATTATTACATTTACGTTGTACACTAGTGAAAAGTAAAGAATTCAGTGCGTCATCAACATGTATCTTTTCTGCCAATAAAGGAGTGTGAATATTTGAGGAATGGATGTAGACTCACATTATTTATCTGACTTAAAAATAACTTATTAGCTTGTTATTTACATGCTTATGATTCAATAAATTATAAGCATGTGCAATTTTAATTCTACAAAATAATCATTTCGAAAAATAACGCTTTTCGCCTTTTGCATTCTTAAGCCCCTGATCGACGGGCGAGTAAAACCGCGGTTTTATGGCTCGTCGGTAAAGCTCGCCGGTATATCATTGCAAAACCGCGGGTTTAAATACCGACGAGCCTGGCTCGCGGCTCGTCATGTTTGTCAAGTGGTTCTGCTGTCAATTCTTTAATTAAGTGGGTGTGCGACAAAGCTTGCCTTTTTTTAATCCAACTTTTAACCCAAACATTAGGGCGTTTTCGTTTTTTTTTTCATAATTTCGCTATATGCAATGGCTAGATAACACAAGCTTTAGATTCAGAACAAGACATATTACTGTTACCCTAATTCAGGCGCGACTGTTTTGCTCGCTAGTCGATCAGCACTAACGAACCGCGAGTAAAACCACCGTTCTTTAAAACCGCGGTCTTGGCTCGTACGTCGATCACCCGCTTTAGCTAGTATGTAATATCTTATGTGGATATAGTATTAAATATTAATTATCTACTTACGAAGTACATATTTCTCTTGTCTAGGACAAGTAAAAAAAGCATTGATTTTCTTTCGACTGGATTGATGAGAGGTCGATGAAATAAAAGAGAGCAGTTAAAGAAGTATTGTATTAATAACTGATTATTAATTATATGTTCTATAATAAAGAGACAAGCCGGAGATGCAAATAGGTTGTGTAAAGAGTTGACCGAGTCCGAGGAGTGATAAACAGAAAGAGAGTTCTATGGCAGTGTTACCAAAAACAATTATTTACTCTCATAGATTATAGAATAAGGCATAGAATATAATATTGTTTCATTACATTTCTACACGACCCTTTAACAAGATTTTAAATGAGATAATGGACTAATTTTAATTTTGATTTGCCTTAGATAAAATGTCATTCTAAAACTTTTGAACTAAAACCTCCAGTTCTGAAACAGTATCAACTTATAAAAGCGAACGCAAATATACAACACATTAACCGTGACAAATGGACACTTACGAGTACATTAAAAAAGGCATTCATTTTTGAACGAGTTTGTTTAAAATATTGAACCTTCCAAAAGGTACTTAGCACGAAGCGAATATCGTGTGATGCGCAAATATGTGCCACTTAGAAAGAATTTAGAACAATGGCACTGCAAAAATATAGGAAATACGTTAACGAAATAGCAGAAAGGAGTTAGTCGTTTAAATTACTCGACTTTGACTTTGACGAATCGTTTGGCTCAGTTGGTAGTGACCATACTTTCTGCGCCAGAGGCCGCGGGTTCGAGTCCCGCTGTGGGCATTCATTTGTGAAGCACGAATGCTTGTACTCCAGTCATGGATGTTTATATTTATAATATGTATGTATATAAAAGTTATACATGTAGTAATATATCAACTATCTGGAATCCGTAACACAAGCCTCGTAGCTTACCATGGAGCTGGATGGCGCTGTTGTAAGAATCTCCCAACATATTTATTGATTATTTATTTAAATTAGTGGAGTGCTTCGATAACAAAACAGTTGAAACAAAATAATGTTGACATTTTCATAAATAAATTGTACGATAAGAGATTGATAAACCACACGTAGAGTATATAATAGGATTATTTTCAATATAATTTATATTATTAGGTTACATAAATATACAGCAGATCGATTATTTCAAGCGGCCAAGCGTATCTGTTTTTAAAGAGGTCCGGGTTTCCGTTCCGGACAATTTGTTCGTATAGTTTCTTTCGTATGGGAATAATGTTACCATAACAAACTTTTAATTTGTAGAAATAATCTTTTATACATAATTTTTATATATTTGAAATGTTAACGTTATTTTAAAGAGAATAATATTAGTTCTCATCAACTTAAAAGTATCAATGAAATATAATGCGTAGTTAGCATTCACTTTGACGTCCACGAAATGGCTTTAAAAGGATGTGCCATGCACATTCTTTTATAAAAACTAGGCATATCAAGTCGATTCTTGATACACTGTTTATAAAAACTGATTCAGGTCGCAAGAAACCGACCGTCTTCAACCAGTTTGCTACGCAACTTGTACCGATGAAGTGCGAATGTCGAGTCTTTTGTAACCATATACGATTTGAGTTAAAACAATCAATCATTATCTGGTATAGTTTTCCTTAGAAATCCTTATTAAATAGGGATTTTCCCTGGTTCTGCTCGAGTATATTAAGCGTCTAACGTAAGCCTACATTTTACTTCAGTTCATAGCCTACCTCTGTACCTAACTTCATCCAAATCGGGTCAGCTTTTTAATTAAAGAGTAATGACCATATCTACACGCCTATATCAAATTTCGCATTTATACTTAGTAGTAGTAAGTTTTTGATGTTTCATAACACTGATAATAACAGTATTTATAATACTCGTGACCATGAATGTCTGTCACAGTGCCGAAATTTCGTAAACTCTCAAAGTAGATGCTAAATGTGGTAAATATCACGTTTACAGAATAAAAATTTTAAAATAGCAGTATAAAAATATAACTTATAATTATAAATTTTAGAACGATTGTTAAGGAAAATTTGGTGGAGATGAAATGAAAACAGGATCTTCATTTCTTGACTTTATAATGTACGATATAAAGCCGCTGAGCTGCGAAATCAAAAAACAGAAATTTGTAGCGCTTAAAGAAATTATATTTCACATCGAGATGAATATGTATTTTTGAGGAAAATCGTCCATAAATTATATCAAAAGTATATTTTCCTTTGACGATGACAAAAATCGACTTTTATGAGAGTTATTGCGTAAATTAGTAATTTTAGATCTTCTCTTTTATGGTTGAAAATCATTTTGCGTATTACGTAATTAATATAGATACCTTCTTATATAAAAATCAATAGTGTTGTACGGAACCGATTTTTATGATTTTTGTTTTGTTGAGTGTGACAAAGATGGTTTAAAGTATAAGAAAAAGCAAAAATCAGAAAAAAACAACTTAAAAAAAACAAAAAGTTTAGTAGTAGGTACTGTATATTTTGTATAAGGATCACTAACTGTTAGAAGGCAACTAGTATAAAAAAACATTCCCACATTTACTAACGTCAGGTAGATTATCAGCGTATCTATCTAAGATCTCGGATTCGACATCCTGAAGAGATGTTATGATAAAATCACATTAGGCTATTATGGCACTTTGAACGTAAAAAAACTATCCCGAATTAAACATTTCGTGTTCTTGTGTACACTTCTTCATTCATATTCATGATGACTTAGTTAATAGTGAGCCTTTTTGCTGTGCCAGCGATCGCGGGTTCGAGTCCCGCTGAGAGCGTTCATTGGTGTGATTACCACGAATGTTTGTACTCCAGTCATGGGTGTTTATAATATGTATGTATTTAAACTTATATACTTATGTGTAGTGTATCAACCATATGGTATCCATAACACAAGGCTCGTATAATTACCATGGAACTAGTTGGTGCTGTATAATAATGTACCAACATATATAAAAAAATCATATTATAATAAAAAAAGTACTTATTTGTATTTACCTTCAATCTTATAGTAACTTTAAACTGTTACGCTAAGATATAGTCTAAGGTTCAGTCATTCAGTCACGATGGACTATTAGTGGTTACAAACATACAAACAGTCGGTATTTTATGCTCTACAGTCTAGTAGTTTTAATACTATTTAATAGTAGGCAGCCAATTGAAAGCACGTCATTCTAGAAGCAGAGTGAAGCGATAACAAACTCGTTTCAGTTATTCATGATCTAATTTCATATTCAATTTGATTAACACTTGCTATGCTAAAATAAAGACAACATCGTAAGGTATAAATTACTATTAAAATACGTAAAACGTAATGCAATTTTCTTATAACCTAACTAATCCTTGTATTGTAGGGAGAGCCATGCTTTACTAAGTAGCTTTAAAGAAGTTCGAAATATAATTACTTATTATGTATATATTTAATATTGAAGTATTCTATGAAATCACAAAATGACAGTTCAATTTTTTTTATATGTATAGATAGATATTTTATTAAAAAACTTAGCTTCCGTTTGATATTAAGACATTAGCTTAAGCTATATAAGTTCTTTGCTTCGTTCCATCTTTTTGTTGTAAAGGTAATTACGTCTTGACGTTTTTGTTTTATTACTAACTTCTGTGCTTGTGTAAAACATTCGTGCTAAATAATTACGAGTTTTCACATGACTGGCACTGAAGGAAAAACGTTGCAGGGATACTTTGAGGGGTTAAGTGCACTTTTGTTTCAAATCCTTCGCTGGAGATAGATTTAAATATATCTATTGTAAAGGTAAAATATTAATTGTGTTTTAAACTTAAAGTACATTCAAATCTCTGTATAAAATATTCTTTTTCTCCTCAGTTATAGTAGTACAGTGAATCCATAGACTTTGTTTTGTTTATTAATTATCGAAAAGTATTAATGTTACCAACAAAAAATGAAATATGCAGTTCTTTATATCTAGATAGGTAAATTATAACACTAGTGTACTTTTGCTTTTTTTTTTTGCTTTGCTTGCTTTGCTTTTAAAGATTTTATCAAGATATAGGTACTAGATTTAGTTTTTTTCCTAAAAGTCCTAGAAAAATTATAATGTAATAGAATAAAATATGATATTTTGGCTAGTAAGTAGTAGTGAAGACAATTTTTCCTCACATCGCGGTAATGCCGAGGACCGCGAAGAAAAAAAAAATATTACAGTAACATTTAAACAATTTTTTAAAGTTGAACATTTATGTTATATAAATGTTCAACTTTAAATAATTAGTTTCATTAAATACTTAATAAAGTAAACAATTAGTATTGTCTAATTAACTTGAAATAAATCTGCTATATCGATTTAATATATAAAAAGTACCTACATAATTTATCGTAAGTATTTTTACATTATATATTTCTTGTAATTATTATTTATTGCTTATAAAATTATTATATAGCTAAAATTACAAAGTATATAAAAATGGCAACTAAAAAAACCATAAAGGAGTTCGCATAATTTTTCAATAGCAATAAAAACACTAAGAAGAAGAAATTCTAAAGTTGAAGTAAACTCGAACTTTTCAGGAGCTTAACAAATCTCTCTGTCAAAGCTCTATGTTACGGGGAAAAGTTTGTTTCTCAACGACGAATATTCTATTATTCGTACGTACTGTAAATAAATAAAAATTTTACGTTGTATATTCTACGTATTGGGAACTGAATAAATTGAAATATCAATACTCACGTAAAATAGAGAGTCCGTGGAAAATCCGTAAGCCTATTGATTCGTTGAAAATATAATCACTAAAAGCTTTGAGTACACGGGACTGATACACACCAGTATATTTAACACATTAACAGAAATACGAAAATAATTTTATCAAAACGTTCTCTATTAAAATAATATAAGATGAAGTAGCAATCGTATTTTAACGTAAATTTTCGCGGGAAATGCGGCAAGATGTAACACGTCCCGCCCACGTGACGGCCAGAGAGCAACTAAAGACCAAAAAGCGGATTCACCTGCAATGCGTGCGCTGATCGGTTCAGACAGACAGAGATAGAATGATACGTTGTCAATAGGGTTAAAACAGGATAGATATAAACACACGTGCTCACCCCCTCCCCCCTCTAGGATAAAGCCGGTTTCAGGAAAGTAGTAGGTAAAGCTTCGAATGAAAAGTGCGTACACAGTATTGCAAAATAAATGAACACGTAATTTACGAGTATATGAGAATTTCGTTTATTGGTTTTAAAAAAAATCTTTTGCTTACGTCCAAAAGAAATATATTGGGATCAATTAACCCTTTCTTAATTATTATTATTCAATTACATATAAAATTAAATATTTTATTTCTCTAGGAACATCGAATCCGTAACGTCTAGAGTCGTACGAGTATAATTAGCACCAATTGAGATTCAGTCACTAAGTCGTCATTTTAATATGTAGATTGTAGGTACGTATGTACAATTTACAAACATGTATGTATTTTCAATGTAAATTTGCTATACTTTGCAAATTGCCCTCGGATCTCTACAACATTATTCACAATTTTTTGTATTTAACGAGAAAAATTCGTGTAATTCTACATTATTTGCATAAGGTCACGGTAAAAGAAAAAAAGGAGCGCAAAAAGTTATTTACGATTAATAATGTGAGTAATTGTACGTATATTTTGTACTATAATATATTACAATGGAGAGACAATGCTTTGTTTTATACCTTTTGATTTTGGGATATTCTAAGAAGCATTCAACGCCGCTATCTTCGTAATTAATCTACTGAAAGCCATTAAATCAAAATTATTAAACATTAAAATCTTCATATAGAAAATGTAAATTTGATTCGCAAACAAAAACATGTTTTCCTTTGTTATTATTTATATCTCTTATTTACATAAATTCATAGAAAACTTTTTTATTTCATATATCCCTACTAATATTATAAATGTGAATGTAAGTTTGTTTGTTACGCTTTCACGCGAAAACTACTCAACCGATCATCATGAAATAGTAGAGTAATTTTGAAGAAACTTTCAGGCATCCTACAGATCAACCCAATGAGGTTGATCAGCAAAATTTATAAAAATTAACGCGGGCGAAGCCGCGGGTAAAGCTAGTAATACATAAATATATACCGACTTACCCTCACTTCGCTCGTATGCGTCTCTAAATAAGATATTATAGCTTTTAGCAAATTATTATTACTAACGGTAGCCTAGTCCATCAACTGGGTACTAAAGAATCATTGAAATCTATAATCTAAATCAATTGTAGCGTGTAGAAAATAACATCAAGAAACAAATATTTGCATCAACCGAGAATCGTAGCCGTGAATGGTCTTGTGTTAGTTTAGTTTCTCATGCCCACTGCTAAGCACAGGCCACCATAATTATAATAATAAAATAATAATAATATATTAATATTATATTATATATTCGGTTTAGTATAAATTAAGAAGAGTAATTAATAAATGATAGCTAATTGAAGTATTGCATGCAAAAGGCATACCATCCATCAAACCCTTTTGACTTCTCATACAATTATGAACAACGTATTTAAATATAATCGGTTAGCGCATCACACCGCTTACCACACTGTTGACGTCATACCATTACTGGTATTAATAATATAAAATAAATATGTATAAAAAATGATAATTTAAATTAATGTTGCTTTAATACTAGTTTATATACAACTAGCAATGTATTCTAGCTACGCTCGGGTTCGTCCGTAGGTACGCGGATTATGATCACAATTTCCTAGGGAATAGGGATTTATGAACGGAACCCTAACTCTTTTTTTTAATATTGTTTTTTCTAATAACTAATACTTTCAAAAATTCGGTCCAGTCGTTACAAATATTAGCCGAACGTATATCTATATATAATACAAACATACAGTCAAAAAGTTTGATATTTATAAAAGAAAAAGCTGTTATTTTGACATAACAAAGGGACATTTCATTTTTGTATACATTAAAATTTTAATTATCACATTCATATTGAAAACATGTCCCAAGATGTAACAGTAGATCCAAGTAACTTTAAAATCCTTCAGTTCTTTTAGTACCAAGGAGTAATATAAAAAATATACACATTAATATGTGCAAACTTTCTTGATTATAATACTAGTATGATGTTACTCAATGTAGTTTACTCACAGACTTAGAGACTGACATTTAATTTTAATAATGTAAAAATTTATAAGAGCTTGCAAAAGTCTATTTGAATAAAGAATGATTTGATTTGATTTGTTGACCACCTAACATGATCCACGCTTTATACCACAGTTCATATAAATTAAAGCTCTACCTGTATCTTTCTTATTTGGTCATTTAAATAAAATCTTAGTAATCTTTTATATTTCAACTGAATATTTGAACAAATCCCATTAAAATCTAGCTATCCGTTCGCAATTATCCAAACTAAACATAAAAAACGGTAACTTAAAATTGTTTTACGAAGACGTTATAATATATTATCGCGTGCGTAATAAGGTTAATAGTTAGAATAAAATATATAGTAAAAATCTATTGCGGACTATCAGAAACACTGTATCGTGACTTTAATTGCTTTGGCTAATGTATTGGATGACGTAACAAGATGTTAAGCCATTATTTATAAGTTAATTTCAAAGTATTCTAGTTAGTACAATTTGCAGATGTTAAATTTTAACTAAGTTATTATTTATAACGTGACAAAACATAACCTTGGGTTAAAATTAAATCTGATAAATGTTCTGTACTGGGTTTTGAGCGAATACTCCCTGTTATCTATACATATAATAAAATTAAACTCCTATTGAAATAGTCATTATTATATAGTTTTTAGTATTTTTGTCTGTGTGTCCTGCAGGTCAACGTATAAGATACTTTTACTGTAGGAAAATAACTCCTCGCTATGAAATTTTCACTAACCGTTAAGCGTTACTAATATGAGTGTTTCGGTAATTAGTTGAAAGGATTGTCAAAAATAATTAAGTATAAGTAAACGGTCACCCATCTGGTTCGAGCGCTGCAGAGTGCGAGTTGCGTTCCGTCGCATGCCATTACATAATTTGACGGTTTCACTTTGATAGATTATAATCTAGCGAAAAATAATGCGTTACATTGTAAGCAGTACGTTACTTTCTCAATCTTTCGACAGCTTACAATCGCGATATAGATTATAATCTAACGGTATTTACAATTTTACGGTGACATTTAGGTACTCGTACCTATTTAAAACGAAACATTATTAAAAAAAGAAATCGCTTAGTATTTTAGAAGCTCACACTGTGCCAACCTTAGTAAGTAAAGAAAATGTGTGAATGAAAAACCTCACGTTTTAAAGTTTCTCATAAACATGAATATATTATGTAGTTTGCTAGCGAATTACACGTATTCACTCTAAACAAGATAGCTTTGAATCTTGAAAAGAACTTTTAGATCTTTTAGCTAGTTTTATAATATGTACTCGTAGTAAACTAAAGTTTTGTGTTAAGTGATGTCTTACTAATAGTACATTGTAAAACCGATTTAACTCTTACCATGCGTAATAAACTTTATGTTTACACTTCGTTCACTACTGCAAATAGATTTATTGTTAATTTTACTACTTAAGAATACAGATAGATTCTAGCGTATTATGAGTATTGGGATTCGATATCTGGTCAGGGTAAATATTTTAATTATTAATTATTAATTTTATATTTAAACTAGCTTTTTCCACGGCTTCGCCCGCGTTCTAAGGATCAGAAAAAGATCAGATTTCCGCTTCCGAGGCATTTTTAAAGAAGAACAGAGTAAAAATTAAAACCAAAGAGTAAGATCAAAACTAATGAATAGCATCTAACCTCAAAAATTCAAATAGTTTTATACTGCATATATAATGACAGAAGAAAATAACAATAAATATAGTAAGATTATTATAAGTTTTTTTGACAAACAATTTTTTAATTTTTCGTAATTTGTTTTTTTTTTCAATAAAAATTATCCTATGTTACTTCTTATACCTCCGAGAATGTGTGTACAAAGTTTCATGATGATCGATTGAGTAGTTTTCGCGTGAAAGCGTAACAAACAAACTTACATTCACATTTATAATATTAGTAAGGGATATTAGCATAGAACAATGAGTGTTACCACAACAAGTTTCATCAATTTTGAAATTATAGAAACCATATACTAAAATCAATGCTACTAATAATAAATATCTATGACGTCATAGATCATAATCTAGGAACGACTGATGAACATTAGGTCTGTTTAGACAACGCTATTAAAACAAACTGAGCCATTGTGTGATGCGAATTCAAACTAACGATGACTAGTAGCTACATGATCTCATGAAATATGGGAAATCTAAATCGTGATTTATTATATTAGTATAGAAAAAAAATAAACCTCATAATATAATTTTGGATTTAATAGTTTATTGCTCATTAGTCAGTAGCTATTATAAGCTTGTGTTACGGATACCAGATAGTTGATATACTTCATATATAAATTTAAATACATACATATATATTATAGATATAAACATTCATGACTGGAGTACAAACAACCGAGTTTAACAAGTGAAAGCCCCTAACGGGACTCGAACCCGCGACCGCCGTCACAGAGAGTACAGTACTACAAACAGAGCCAAACGACACGATATTATGTTATACATAAAATGTATACATATAATGTATACATATAATATTATACATTTTTATTATGTTATACATATTATGTATAAACTTCATATTATAAAAACAGATTTTATTTTAAACACGATAATTTCTCTCTTGCATTTGTTATTCAAAAGTACCTACATCACACCATGACTATCCTTAGGATCAAAATAAAACAAGCATATATCTACATAAGTAGATTACGCGTTCACAGTCACAAAAAACTTAATTTATAATACTAGTACGATTAATAAATTGTTAATAACTTTAGGTAATACCTATTGTTATTAATAGTAGGGGAGCCCAAGCGGGGATTTCGGGATTTACTCGAGCGCGGCAGATTAATATACAGGGGGGTACCTTGTACCCGGTTAAGTACCTCCACCAAACATGAGCCCCATATATAAGGCCGCCCGTGAAGGATACAGGATCAGATTAGTAAAAAAAAATTGACCATCAGAAATTCTCGAGCGCGTCAGATCAAGGTAGGGTGTGTTAATTACATCCTAAAAAGTGTATATTCCACTAATCTGACAATTTGAGAGTGACTTTAAGAAAGGGGAGGGCAGCAAAGTTGTAAAAAAAAACGTCATCTCGACATTCTCGAGCGTAGCTAATTTTTTTTTTATTTTGAAGGAAGTAATTCCAAAATAACGAAAAATATATAATCTGACGATTTCCGCAAGCCGAAATAACAAAAATTCGTTGATAAAGTTAAATGCGTGCAGCTGCGTTATGCCTATGTTTCCTTCTCCGCGTTTCTATTCCTCTCTCACTCGGTTCCCACTGGTTTCTGCTGCCATGACGCGAAAATCTCAAAAAAAAAGAATTTTATTTTTGAAAGTGGTTTTTTTGGAATAACTTTAAATGGCTTTATCGATCAACTTCAAAAACTAATCCGCCCTTCAGCTTGAAAAATCACGTCGATCGCCACCAAGCTGGTCAAAATCGGTTGATTCGTTCAAGAGATATCGTGAACGAAAGAAACCCGAAAAAGTGTTTTTTCGGAGTTACTCCGAAATTTCTAGTTTGACCAAATGAAAATTAGAATTTTTTTATGAGGCTTAAAAAAACTGCGTAGAATGCCACCAACCACGTAAAAATCGGTTCATTCAATCAAAAGTTATTGCGGTTTGAAAATTCCAAAAATAGTGTTCTATGAAACTTCATGCATAGAAATATTATTTCTTTGAACTCAGCGAGCTCAAAAAATCACATAAATTATATTTTGAGCTCAAAAATGTCATAAGTACAATTTTAAGCGCCCAGGAATGGAATTAGCGGGAAGTTGCAGGGATGGCCTTTAGGATGAACCGTTTTTCTAAATTTTTTTTGTCAGATTAGGCGAATCCCTCTAGATAATTGTCAGATTATGAGACAGTACGTTTAGAATATAAAGATGAACCATATATATCTTAATCTGACGCGCTTGAGTATGTCAAAATGGCGATTTTTTTTTTGCATATTATGAAAATGGCTGCGAGTTTGCGTCACATCGAAATCGTCAGATTAGTGAATGAGTGCTTTTTTTTGGTGCACTTAACACTCCCTTAGAAAATCTGACGCGCTCGATTAATTTTTTTTTTTCATTTTCAACCCTTACATACAACCACCCCCATCATGCAAACGATCAGATTAATATACGTAAGTTATTAAAAATACGCAGGGCATTGATGCTATCAATATCTGACGTGCTCGAGGATGTCCATGCAACAGTTTTTTTTTACATATTTAAAAATCTATAGCCGCTTCCCCCACCGATAAAAGGTATATATCATATAACATTTTTTTTTCTTATCATCTAAGCTTTGAAACCCAATATTTGTGTTGCGGATACTACTGAACCAAACCATCACCATCATCAGCCTTTTTTTTAACGTGCCACTGCTGGGCATGGGCCTCCCTCAGTACGACCCCGATCAGGGCATAGTTTGCTGAGCTGGCCTAGTGCGTGTTGGCGGACTTCACATGTATTTTGAAAACTTGCAAGGTTCTCTCAGACATGCAGATTTCCTCACGATGTTTTCCTTCACCGTAAGACAAGTGATAATCATGATAGAAATGATTCGCACATGAAAATATCAGAGGTGCAAGACCCGGATTTGAATGCGCATCACTCGATTAAACTACTACTACTACTGAGCCAAATGAGTCGTCATAATATATAACACGTCAATCATACAAGACATAGGCTATAACACAGCAACAATAGAGTTTTTGTTAGTTTAAAATTCGTGCTCGTTGACGCCCTCCAAGGAATACACTTCATAATGGGTTTCCCCAACGAAATCTCTATTCACATTTCAACTCATTTACGATGTTAGTTATTTATAATGTTAGCGTAATTTACACTTGAAGATTACATTCAAATAAGCACAAGTTCAAACAAATAAACAAAAAACAAACAAAAAAATTCTGCCTCCTAATAATTTAAGCATACATAGATTATTATGTTTTACTTTATTCATTCTTATAATACTTTCTTAGGTTTACGCGAATATTTGACATTATAAATGAAACTATATGTTCTTCCGCGACAAAATCCGAAAGGATAGTTTCATTTATTCATTCTTCTAAAGGAGTCGTAATAAAATTCGTCATGTCGAGTGCAATCCGATGGAATAAATAAAAGGCTTTGCCATCTTAAACATATTTAACACTTACAATTTTATTTAATGTAATAATTATTTTTACATTATAACTTTTTAGTAAAAAAAATAAATAAAAAAAGAGCTCATTTATCGTATAATAACAATAAAAATAGTGTATTCTGTAGTTTATAACTATGATATATGATCAGCTGATGGAAGTAATGCATGAAGTAAAATAATGCGTCTACGATATTATCAGGCATTGAGGTTAAGTGTCAAGGACAACTACGAGTTCGTATAAATGTATTGTTCTGTAACCGCATGACTTGTATTTTCCATTAACTCTGACAGGTATCCTTGATCCTGATATATCTTACTACATATTATATGAACTACTCAGACTAAAAAAGAGCGCGTCGCATTAAGTGATTGACGGCGAAAATAATATTATATTCTTAGTTATTTAGCAAATCCAGCCCGCTTCGCTGGGCGTAAGTTAAACGGTTCTTATAATTTTCTAAAAAAATAAAAGTAGCCTAAGTTACTCTTTATAACATTAGCTATCTGCGAGTGAAAGTCTCGTTAAAATCGGTCTAGCCGTTTCAGAGATTAGCTGGAAAAAACTGACAGACAGACAAAAAAAATAATATTTTAATGTACTGATTAACTTGTTGTCATATGTTATGGCATTTTTTACATAAATGACTATTATTATATAACAATCGTTAATTTTTGAAAGTTTTATATTTTTGAAACAAGATTAAGACTGTATATTTCTCTTATTTCTAATTTTGGTCCTTATCTAATCTTATTAATAAAGATAAACTGAAAAATTAAATACGTAATGTAAAAAGTTATGTTTGCTACTTCTATATGAAGCTTAAAGCTCAAGGGATCAGGTCTAGCTGAGGTCAAACAAATATCGTATACAAGGTCTTTGCCAGTTAACTCTAATATATTTCGATTAATGTAATATTATAGGTTATTAGCTCTGCGACAGACGTAACAAATTAATATAATAATAGTATCTTATACATATTACATGTATTTATTATCACTATTTAAATTAACAAAAATAAAATTTTCTTCTTTTAGCGCATTAAAACAATAGCTTGTTATTAAACATTTTTGCTATTAATTAAAAGTTATTGTGAATTTATTACGCTGCGATGCTTTATATATGAGATATTTATTGCGTGTTCTGAACCCACAATGTGTACATTAAATTATAAATGTAACGTACTGAACTAAGAACTGAAGTCGAAGTAGTGAACAGTCAGACGCCTACGCCATATTTATAAACTCTATACAGCAACTAGCATCAGCTCGTAGCTCCACCTGCATTGTATGGATTTTAATATAATTTCCTCGCTTCAATAGTATTTAGGTAAAAAGAATTATTCTAATAGGATTTGTTGTTCCAGAAATACAAACAAACAAATTATTTAACTTTTTCATTATATATTAAAATGATGATTTTAAGTTTTAACACATAAAATTGTAAATTTTTTATAGTTTCGATAATTTTATGATCTAGATAATACATATTTATTGATGTCGATACTAAATTATCGATAATTTTGACATGTTTATGGGTGGTTTAATTCATTACACGTTATCAGATAAACATTTGTTATCAATAAATGTCTTAGTTGTTATATTAAATTTAAATTTTTGTGACGATAAATTCTTTAAAATAATGAAAGGTATATAAAACTTATTTACACACTATTTACCTACTTATTGCTTACACTAATTTTAATTTTTGTGCTTGTTTAGTGTTAAAGGATTTTTTCTCAAATAACAGAATCATTCTTCTCTCATATCTCTCTCGCACTAGATTTTTGTTATTTTTTTCAAATTTCATATTATTTAACAAAGGATATGAAATTGTATGTTTTTACCAAAATTCTTCAAAGCGTATCCTTCGATAAGAGATAAGGTGTACGCTATATTGGGCCAATTTCATTAAATTTCGGCGTTAATGCGTGAAAAGATAACAATCCCAATTTCGACTCACATTTCGATACATCGTTCAATTTTCGCTTTATTTACAGCCACAGCAAGATGTAGAAGTGGTTTTTAGTGTTTTTTTGTCTCTTACCCAACTGCGGTGAAGCCCAAAAGTGGGGTAATGTATTTTTTAGAATGTATATGATTTGGTTATGTAAATCGATTGTTTATTAGTACTCATTGATCCATATCTGTCTTATTGATCCATATTTATTGGGAAATCAGACTTCACATGAACTTATCAAGTTTGTGAAGACTTGTGATTTCTCTCATATGTTCAATTCGTGAATAATTCAACAACAAATGACAAACACCGCAAGTAACAAATGCATGACACAAATTAGTATTGTATTTTTAAACATACACTAACCACACTTTATTTTATATTCTTTATACTAAAACGGGATTGAATACAAAAAGGTTTCTTTAATAATTGAAAGCTCATATATTTCGGTTCAACATGTCTATGAAAATGATAATTGGTATTATCTTTTCACACTTATGCTACTGTACAGATTTTTATGAAATTTGACAAATATACATAATTATAGACAGAAAATTTTAAAAGGAAATGTTAACAAACAAAAATGATTATGATATTTTAATACATCATCATCATCAGCCCTTTTTAAAGTCCTACTGCTGGGCAAGGGTCTCCCTCAGTACTATGAAGGGGATTAGGCCATAGTCCACGGCACTGGCCTAGTGCGTGTTAGCGGACTTCACATATCTTTCGAAAACTCGATGAGTTTTCTCAGACGTGCAGGTTTCCTCACGATGTTTTCCTTCACCGTAAGACAAGTGGTAATCATGATAGAAATGAATCGCATATGAAAATATCAGAGGTGCGAGACCCGGATATGAACCCGCATCACTCGGATATTCAAGCGATCGCGTTACGGCTAGGCTACCACTGTACACATTACATTGTAATACATAATACATTAAAAATAAAAAAAAAACCACATAGACCAGTTTAAAAAAATACGAAAAAGACGAGATGATTTCTTTCAATTATTTGATACCACGCGAAAGAAGTCGCAGACAAACACAGGTTTATAACAAATCCAATTTAAATGTATAATATTTACAAGTAACAACTACTGTATCACCCAAATATTATTGATTAAAGTGGGAGTAACTCGAGTAATATATGAATTATGTTCCATTAATTCAGCTTCAGGTCTCTAGGGAGCAATACGTTGAATTTTTTATAAGGAACGGTCGAACATGTCGTCAGTGTCACTTTGTATACTCCCGGGATTAGAGTTGCTAGTACAAGAGGCTTACTAGCCCACACTATGTTATTTCGAATTGAGATCAATGGCATTAATTTCTGAATGAAAGATAAAAGCATTAAGATTAAAATAATATAAATAAGGCAGTTTCTACACAAAGTCCTTTGTTTGGTTCTAATGTAGTTTTAAAATGCTTTTTAATATAACAAGTGTACACCAATAGTCAAAACACAGCAAAAATATAAAATACTTAAGCTTGTCAATGCGTACTACAAAAACAGGAGGAGGAAACTGTTTTGACTTTACCAATTTGTATAATGTAATCATTATTTAAATTTTGGTTGAACTGATCATGAATATAAAATAAATGTTGATCATATCGCAGATTCTCTCAACATCATGGGCAGTTCGATCATCATCATCATCTGAACAGTTCGATGATGCGAGTACCATAATATTTCAGTCAAATGATTACCAGAAAGTTAGGTTAGAAATAGTTTGCAAGTTGTAACGAGTCGTTAAATTAATAAACATAATGAAAAGCTTGCAATGAAAGTCAAAGCTCTAGAGTCTAATTCCAATAAACAAAAGTTCTCGTTACACAATTCTCGTAACAACAAGACCTATGATTGACATATTTCATCAAATAAATTGGTTTGGTAAAGAGAATCACTTACGTGTATACCGAATTTGTACACGCTTTATTCTTATTTTTCATTTTATTTTTAGTTCTTATATGAAATATTCAATCGAGGCTTATACGTATTTATATTTTGTATATGAGACTTACGGTGATATTAAATTTTTATTGATGTACATCAAACAGGAAGAGCTTTTCTTTTCCGCCGTGAATTTCCTTATACGATGTGTCTACCGATTTCAAAATGATTTTCACGACTTGATTTTTATAAGCTTTTGATTATCTTGCAATATTTTTAACGTTTATAAGTTTGTATATGCAAATTTTGCAAGCTGACTTAGAACCATATTCTCTTTTTTCAGGTTGAAATTCAGGATGGATTAGTTTTATTGACTTTTTATTGTAAACTAGTTCGCTTCGCTCGGGTTAATGCCAAGTAAAAAATACTACTAATGTATTAACTCCAAACTGTAATCATCTCTGCGCCAAATTTTATTCAAATCAATAATCTTAATTTTTTATACAAAAATAATAAAAATCATGTACCTATTAAGAAAAAGAACGAAATTTATTTATATGTAACATTGACCCCGTTATTTAAGCGGCTTCATTTAATAACAATATTAATCATTTAAATCCATACTAAAACTTAATACTATAACGATTATATTATTACGAGTATACGTAGATTATAGTAAATATATTAACTGCTTATTATTTTGTTTGTTTCGACACGCTATCTGTAACTGTCTCCTACAGGCTATAGGCTACATAGTTAAGGCTATAGGTTATAGGCTTTAGGCTACAGCTTTAGACTATAGACATGGCAGGATATGGGCCATAAAAAGCGCAATATATATTTAATGTATAATTAAACTCAAAACCAACAAAGCCGCTGGCAAACACATAAATAACTTTTCTCTACATTAAATCATTCAAGTATGTAAAATCTAGTTAAATTATAAGTTAGTACCTAATAAAACAACATTGATGTATTCGTATAAGAAGGTTACCGCAATTAGACGTTATTATTAATTAAATTTAAATTTCTGACCATCAAGTGTTAGGTTCTCATTCCCCATATTGGATTGCTATTGTATGAAGACCTTGCATTGTTACAGTTAATTATTACAGAAGTTTAAAAGACTATAACTTTCAATCATTGATTCATTTTTAAAGTGCACCATTATGCCCAATGGTGATATAGTATGGCATTGTTTACGATATCAGAGGTCACAGGTTCGATGGGAAAGACCTGCTTAAAGAATTAAAAAGAATACGAAAAATCCAAAAGTGAATTTGTATAACGTGTTTAATTTACCTTATTCTATTTCAAAACACTTTCATATAGTTAATGTTTAATTTTACTCTAATGTAATTTGAATATATTTTCAACCGACGTCAAAAAGGTTCTCATTTTGGGTGTAATTTTATGTTTGGTAAAAAAGCTCCGTCTTTTATGAACCGATTTGTCTAATTCCTTTTTTGTTGAAAGCGAAAGTATATTTCAATTTGGTCTCATCTAGATTGGAAATAAGAATTATCATAAGTTTTCATCAAGAATCTCTATATATTTTTTAAGATTGATTAAGATGTGAATTCGAAGCTAGTATACAATATTTTTATATAAAATGCATTCGCACCGATACAAAAATATAAACAACACAAACGAATTTGTCACAAACGCCTAGAAGGTAGGTTGCTTAAACATATAGCTTCAATGCAACGTTAAGACTATCAATGCCAGATAAGTTAAAGAGGCCGGATAAGTACAATATAAGTTATCTTTATTGCGTCGATAACAAGTTTGACTCGTTGTTTAATGTTAGCGGATGACATAAAAACTCTTTTATGATATAGTAGCTTTTGCCTGTGACATTACGCGTGTTAGTAACACATTTATTTTACTTTTACATTTTCTGCCCTTGTAATATTTTTTGTACTCAATTTACCTACCGGAATACGGAATTACCCACATTTTTTAAATGTAAATGTTTCAGGGCTTTAGATAGATAAAGGAGGATCTTCAAACATTATTTAGTATTTATTTTAATATGTATTTCAAAAAAAGGACTCAACCTGCTGTATATAATTGAGGGTATTTTATATGTACAGAAATTAATTAAGGTATGACGCTGGTTTGATGGCAAAAAGAAGTAATTTCAAGATATAATTCGCATTACCCCATAAATATCTTATAGAAAAACTTCACCAAAATCAGTCAGTCCTTTGAGAAGGAGAAGAATTACAGAAACAAGCATAATATACAAATTATGTAATAAAAAATAAATAATACTACATAGTTTGATCTATGTTATAAGTCCTTATTTCTATCGTGCATAGTATGTTATTACTTATTACAGTTATATAGCTCAAATAACACATAATTTCGAAGTGGCCTGAAAATTGTTATACTTTTTTTGATAAAAACTAATTACTTTGTTCACATTTTTGTTCCCTTTATTATTAACTTTATAGCGCCTAAACACTCAATTGATCTCTATCATCAATCAAAATTTCGTTATTTATTTTATAGAGCCCCGCTTATATTAGCATAAATGAGTCGGCTTGACCGGTAGTACTACCCTCTATTACTTTACTTGAATATCGATGTAAATATAAGTGTAACTATATTGTTTTGTTGAGTGTCAACCACTTAGACTTAAGAGTTATAATTTCGTAAATAGAATTAATGCAAAAGTTTGTATATATGTATATTTGCTCATCCTTCATTCAAAAACTGCTAAAAGTAGAAATAGATGGATGGAATTTGGTGAAAGACATAAATTAAAGCTTAAGTCACTTATTATTATTATATTATATATAAATAAAAACAGGCAACTAGAGACACGTTTAAGCGAAGCTGTGGTAAATCACTAGTCATATGCATATACAGTTTTAATATTAAAAGAAGTAAATACCTACGTTTTAAATATAAGTAGATATAGACCTTTCCTAGACACGCACAAAGTCATAGTGTAACGAAAATCCCGTTATTATATGAAGTAACGAGTACATTCAAATCAGATAATAACATGTAATCTACACAGAAACATGAAAATCACAAAATTATACTAATAAAAGATACATCGTAATTTCCCGTCGCTTTTTACTTTTGGCGTTATCTCGTCATAGTTCATTTGTTTGTTGTTAAGACCTTGTTGGTGAAAAGGCTACATTTCCATAAATAAGTTCAAGAACGCTTTGAACCAAAATGGCGTGTCATTAGATCTTAATGTTGCAATGTTGATGCTTGAGATGAAAAATTCGTACTGATGGCAATTGTCGAGAAAATGGGTCATAGCCAATTTAAGGTTATAGTTCTTCTCTTATTTTCAAATGTAGACCCTATTTTAACAATCCAACGTACAATCGGAAGTATTTCTAGAAATAATAAAAAAATAAGAAAATTATTTAATGTTTCGAATTAAAAGTCATCGTCATATATTTGTTAGCTGATTGGTTTATATTCCAAGGCCAGACAATTTAGCTAAGCTAGACAAAAACAGAAAATTAATAGCAACTGCAGTTTAATAAATCAAAACAAACTGAAAATATTACAATAATCCTGAAATATAATTAGTCTGACAGTTTGCTTTACGAGTAATTGCAGTACCGGTAGCGATATCACCTTACTCACGCCAATCAACATCTGTACCAAGTATTAAGCTTTAGCGGAAATGATTTAATTTATTTATATATTACATAGCTATTTATTTATTTATATTACAGTAGTACATAATATATACATAATATGACAAAATGTCTAGACTAAATGATACCGAGTAAGATTGCAATACATTTTTTACATTTATCACAATTTAGACTACGTTATAAATGTTTTCTTCAAACTGTAAGAATGTTAACTTTGATTAGACGTGACAATGTCAACACTTATAATCATTCGTACTACTCAAAATATGAGTACATATAATATCCAACTAAGCTTTAAGCCTATAAACAACTTAATCGAATATATATAAAAAGTAGGAACAGCCAGTGGTAGCCCAGAACGCGCTTGCTTTTGAAATGAGGAGTGGTTTCAAATCTTACTTTTCGCACCTCTAATTTTATATTATTACCACTTGTTTTACGATTAAGAAATTGATGTCCGAGAGAACCTAACAAGTTTACGAAAGACATGGTTATTGCGGCAGCCAACTCGGCAAGAGCTAAGAAGGAAAGGTGGGAGCTATGACTTAATCCCATTCGTGTTGACGAGAGGTTCGTACCCAGTAGTGAGACGATAAAACAGTCAGAAAAAACGTAACTCCTTGCATTGGGTTATTATTTATTAAATAATTTGTAATAAAATCGCTACATTTCCTGATTTAGGACACGTCTGATCCGGCTGTAATTATTAAAGAAGTTTCGCCTATCGACGTAGAAGGTAACTGGATTCAATTAAAAGTTGAACATGGAGTCCGTCGTGTAGTTTTGTTTGATTCGGAATCTCAATAATAAACTTCGAAAGTCAATTATTGACTGTTGCATAAATTCTTTTCTGTTATGAAAATGCGAATATTTCATATTTGAGTCACTTGATTTTGGGTGAACAATAATGAAATTAATTAATTATTAAAATTAATTGAAGGGTACCTACCACATTGTACTTCAAAGCACCAAGAAGTAAAAAAATAAGACAGAGATTGGTGTTGTGTTGCAATGGGAATGGTATCGGTGCTGGTATTTCATTCACTATAATTATCTAACTTTCTTATCTAAATTTTTTTTTTAAATCTTAGAAATTGGCGTAAGCTGCTTTTATGGAAGTCTGTTAACTACAGTCAATTTAAAAACTAAAATAACAAACAACTATTAAAATTTAAATGTATTATTTAAAATTGTCATGTACAATTGGGACAAGCAGACAATTTATCTATTTCAATTTAAACCAGAAAAAGCTAGAGTAAGATAAATGGTTCCTAAAGTGAAGACAGACGTGTGTCAAAAACAAATGTCAATTTGTAGTTGAGTGCAATATCCGCTGAATTAAAAGATTTTGATTATTTTGAAGTAAAACGTCTTTAAAAACACACCGAAACATACGTCATGTCAGAAAAGTGGACCGTAACGAAATGGATTATTATAGTAATAGTTGTTGTCCGAATTTTATTTTCACTGCTATGTTGCTAAATTACTATTATTACCTAATTATTATCCAATAGTTATCATCAGTAATTGTAGTAGTTTCAGTATAATATTTCTACAATTTCTATTGTACATTTTGTTTTCAGTCCAATCTTTAATACTAAAAGGCAACTCGCTGATGTAGATGTTTCATATTAAAACAAATGTGGTGTGCTCCGACACAGCTTTATCCGATTTAATGTATAGACGAATATGTTTTATTTACATATTTGAATGGAGTCAACAAGAGGATATAGTGGATCACTGAAATTATTGGACAGATTTCGATGAAATTTCGTATACATATAGACCATATGACCTAAAGGAACACATATTGTTAGGCACCTAAGGACCCTTACCCGAGCGTAGCAAGAGGAATTCGCTAGTGATAGTCATAATATAATTATATATAATAGCAATTACAATCGTACAAATACAAATGTATGTTTCAACCTGTGTTTAATAAAGGCACTTAACCGTAATATACTGGGTATACAAAATAGAAAGTAAATTTATACAACGTTTACAATTTCACGATGCAAATGCTTAAGGAAAAGTATATAACCCAATTTATTTACTCTACCTAAAAGGTGGGGTGAATAAGAACGCACGAACGTAAACAAGAGATTTTTGAAATTAAAATATATCTGAATTTGCTACAATTCACTTATTTTTATTAAGTTTCAAAGTTCGCGTGGAAGGTAAATGTTGACATCGAGTTTGTTTGTAGCTCTCGAGTTCGTTTAACTAACATAGAAAATTAGTTAACGTATGTAAGCCTGACTTGTGAAGCTTTTTGTTTGTTAGAATACAATGTTTTATTTGTACTGAAAAAAGCTGTTTCTTTAATTAAAACAAGAGCGACAAACAAAAATAAAGTAATCAATTAATTATCTCTTGCTAATACGCAGACATGACCAGTTTTAATGGAAATGTCATAAATAAAAACAAATTATGCTTAGACTAAAACATCTTAATTTTAAACATCACATATTCTTAAACAAACTATCGTTATAGATCGTTAGTCTCGCTATAACTCAGAAACGGCTGGACCGATTTGAATTATTATTTTTTTGTTTTGTTGGTGGTATGTCAGGGGAGAATTAAGTAAAAAAAATAGGGAAAACGATTATTCCGTTAATGATATATAATGCATATATAAAATACTAGCTGATACCCGCGACTTCGTCCGCGTTGCTTGAAATATTAACAAAGTTTTCCGCATGGCGCTACGCCGCTTGCCCCACTACTCCGCGAGAAGGAAACATACATACTGCATCACTGAACACGCAGTACATATACAAATCGTTTTTTCTTCAAACTTGAATAAATTTTTATTAAATGAAGATATCGCAATCTTTTTTTATATAAGGGCCAAGTGTCTAAGAAATAAAACTTAGAAAGTTTCATTGAAATCTATCCAGTAGTTTTTCCGTGATGCGCGCACAACTGCAGACCTCTATCATTTTATTTATATAGATTATTAGGTTATATAAAAACAAATGAAATTAATTAAATAAAAAAAAAACAATTGACTTTAACCTTTTCTATTTAAACAGTAAAAAAATAATCATTTGGAGTCTGTAGAAGTTACAATTTGGAAACATAAATTTAACATTCTCACACCCACCCCCGCAATCCCTATTGGAAATAGAATTTCGTAAAATCCTATTTGAGATGATTTCTGCATGACAAATAAAAGATTACTACCAAATTTAAAGTCTATAGAGGTTACAGTTTGGAAATAGAAATTTCACATTTTAACACCCACTACCGCAATCTTTTTCGGCGGTGGGTTGTTGTAAAATCTGCTCTTAAATCATTTCTGCATCACATATAGACGACTCTAGCTAAATTTGGAATCTGTAGGAGCTACGGCTTAAAAAATAAAAATTTTCATTGTTAAACCACCCCCGCAACCCCCTGTGGGGTGGGCTACCGTAAAATTCGTTCATAGACTATTTCTACATCTCTTACAGAAGATTCCTACCAAATTTGGAATTTATAGGAGCTATAGTTTAAAAACGGGAATTGTTCATTGTTAACGCCCCCGCAATCCCCTTTGGGGGATGAATTTCTTAAAATCCGTTTTTAGTTGACCTCTATATAACGAAAGTAATATTCCTACCAAGTTTCACATTTCTAAGTCCTATAGTTCCCGAGATTTAGTGATGAGTAACTATAGAAATTGGAATACTTCGATTATCATCGAAATTTTTAACGTTTTAGCAGACTTTTTTAAAATTTTCTTACATATAAACATTCTCCTGACAATTCTGAAGACAACAAAAAAAAATAACCCAATCGGTCCAGCCGTTCTCAAGAGATACTCGATCATAGATACGGCATTTTATTTTTATCAAAAAATGAGAGTGGGTGTGCAGGGGTGCGTGGGAGTTGGTGGGTGGATGCGTGGAAGTTTGTAAGTAGATTCTTAGCTGAATGTAAAAGAACATTATCCGTTTAGTAAACTCCGTTGAAATCCATGAAAACAAAAGAATCAAGAGAAAACGCTTGTCTTTTGTTTTTATTAGCGGGATAAATGTTCATAAAAGTAAAACAGCAATAAAAAAATGAAGGAACGTTAGAATTCAAAAAATAAATAGCCATAAACCATCTAGGAAAAATTTCGCATCGAATGGTGGTAGTTTCATGTCGATACGATCAGTGGTTTAGGCGTGATTGAGCCTCAAACGAACACCATTTTCATTATATATATATAGATATGTGTATGTATGTATGTAGGTATTTATATTGTATATATATATATATGTATATATTTATTTTTGAGTAAATTTACTTATCTATATACTTTATATTTCTTCTTTGCACTTTCTTCTGTCCCGCTATTTAACACTATCTCCCACGCACATAGGTTGACTGGAAGAGATCTCTTATAGAGATAAGTCCACCATTGTCCACGTCACTCTCAATTTATTTTCTAATGTAACTTTATTGTGCAATAAAGAATATTATATTATATATATTCAATGTAACATTATAAGCACCTTCCTCCTATTTTCCTTTCTACCTAAAGGTGAAAGATATTTAGTGATAAAGCCGCTTTTTATACAAACTACTTCTTACTATGTAGTACGTGATGTAAATGTGTGGTGGTATACAATAAAGATAATACATATTATATTATTTTCATTCATGAGATATTTATTACTCCTTCATCTAACGACTAAATTAATTTAGATATAACTTTGTAGACATATAGATTGGGACCAGGGCACATAGACTAGAAATTAGAATTAGTAATAAAAAAAATGCTAAGTTGGCTTTGTCTGAATTTAATACTAGCAGCACCTGCGGCTTCGTCCGCGTTCTAATTTATGATCGTTACCCTAATTCAAAATTAAGGGTTATTATGTTTGCCTGAAAATTTTATTAAAAACTCTACAGCTGTACAATTCAAAACATATATTCTACATATTCGTAGTATATTATCACTAGCGACTCACCCTCGCTTCGCTCGGATTCGTCCCTAGGTTTAGCGCGAGCAAAGCCACGGGTTCCGCTACTTAAAATAAATAAAATATCTACCTCCTCGTTTTTTAAAGTCGGTTAAAAAGTAGCCAAAGTAACGCCTAATAACATTAGCTATCTGTGAGTGAAAGTACTGTAAAAATCAGTCCAGCCGTTTCAGAGATTATCCGGAACAAACAGACAGACAAAAATTTAAGAAATTGTTTTTTGTTGCTACGAGTAGTATCGTGTATACTTTCATATCCATTTAGTAAAAACTGTTAATTTGAAATTAAAAACAGACAATCCAATTTTTTCATATGTATAGATTATAAAAGGTACCTAATGATTCAAAGCGAGAGTAATTCGCTAATATTTAAATAAAGCTTTTCATTTGCCCTACGTAAAGTTGCTGTAAGCACTTCATACCTACTAAGGATTTCTGCTCACGCATCGCCGCGTTACGGGGTTACTCGGACTAATCCTTGTAAGACGATAATGGAGTGTAAATGAAAGTATACGTACAAAGTACAAGGCACCTATGACCTTAAAGTCCTATTCGATGTAATAAACGCGAAAATTCATAATTTTATTTGTCTTTTGCGCAAAACCTACTAAACGGATTTTAATGAAACTTTACATACATACCATATATTATATGAGAATAATATAACTTATTGAATTACACGTAAAACGCTAGTTTTCAATCATAAATTTTATTTATACTTTATTTCATGTATTTGATGCATTTCAGGTATGTAGGATTTACCTTCTCATTAGTTATATATAACTAGATTAATACTTAGATCTAAATAATGGTTTCTTTATAGATGTGCCTATCTAATTAAAACAAAGTTTGCCGTTGGACAGCGCTATACAGAAAGTGTTAAAAAACGACAAAGAGCAGTCACAACAGATCTTGTGATAGTACAGGAAAATTTGACGTATCAAAATTGTTTCATTATTTTTTTTATATACGAATATATACCTATATAACGCAGACATCGAACTTTATATGTAACAGCAAGTACACTACAAACTGAGCCAAACGAGTAGTCGTTTAATGTTTCATATAGTCGCTGTGTGTATCATTCATCTTTCACGCTGAAATGGCTCAGCGAATTGGGATAAAATTAGACTCTCAGTTATAAAATATTTTGTTAACATAATAAAGGTGGCACTTAATATTTTCTTAGGTTTACGCGAATGTTTGACATTATAAATGAAACTATCTTTTCGGTTTTGTCGCGGATTTATTATGAGTTTTGGTTCCCGACGTTTCGAATGCTTTATAGTGACCATGATTGCTGTAAAGCATTCGAAACGTCGGGAACCAAAAATCATAATAAATCCGCGACAAAATCCGAAAAGATAGTTTCATTTATAAAGGTGGCACTTTCTATATATACATAAATATACAAGTATATAAATGTAAATATTTGAGTTTATCATACTCATATTACATGACTAAGTTAAGCGAAAGCTTATCTTACTTTAATCAAAGACTCGAAAAGTCATCGTGTTTCCACGGAACGCCCGGAGGGAGCGAGCGTGATTAGTACGAGGAAATCTGCTATTATTTACATAAAACATAAACGAATTTATGTATATTTATACAATATGTCACAGTTGACTTAATTTTAACAAAGAAATACATCTATTTCTATGCATACTTAGGGACAGACAACGGGAAGCGACTATATGTATTGATGAGAAATTATTATCCACGATTTCGAAAAAATACTATCAATATACTTTTGACCTACAAATGAAGTCATCCTATATCTATAATCCCAATTTCTATATCTATCTCAAATCTTAATCTCAAAAAGAAAGACTAATAAATATATGTACTCGTAAGTATACATTCTAATCAAATATCTTTGAGACAACTTGAATTATAATCATATGATGTTTCTGACGTAAGTACCTACATCTGGAACCAAATACGTCAGCTGTTACGTACACACACACAGAGTTCACTTTATAAGTACACGCGCACACTCGCATATCCACTTGTTACATAAAAAGACGATCTTTTGAAGTTACGATCATAAAATAGGGCGGAAAATTATTGGTGTACGAATTACGTAGGTTTTGCGTAGGTTTATTATTATACAGTGATAATTAAGTAAACAATTTTTACTTATCACGTTATTGTGATGTGTGTGATTCTTACGAGAGCTTCTTTAAGTTGTAGCGGCTGAATTTTCATGAAATTTAACAAAAAATATAGATTTTAAGATAGAGTAACATATAAGTAATATTTAGGTATATAAATTTTTCGAATGTCGGCGCAAAAGCAAAACTCAAAGACGTATCTGAGTAAAGCATGCATAGTAATTGCTATTATTATAAGTATATACGAAGCATTTATAGGCTGATATGTTTATTTACGTATGTAACATAGTTTATGGACCGGAGAGTGCCTTTAAAGCCTTATCTCTATATATATATCGTAATGTTTTCATATATTTTAAAGCAAAGATATTTACAGGTCACGCTTTAAACTTTGAAGATTTATTAATGTATACTAACAAAATAAATTAATTAAAATGTGTAATTTATTCACGTGAATATAAACATCGAAATACTTTTGCTCAATAAAACATGCCTCGAGGACACGTAATGATCTCTTTGTTCTTTTGACACTTCGTTGCTGATTTGCGGATTCCAACGCTTCGCTTGGTTTTAACGAGAATGGAAAAGCAAACATAATACTTTAAGCGTTTTCCCTCTATGAAGATAAACCGAAGATCTTTTACAACACCAGCCATACGTATTTTATCACTGAACTGAATGAAGATTTATAATTAATAATATATTATGTAAAATTTATCTCAGTTAATAGCAGTTTAGCACTCCATCGTCAACTTATTCTGAACTTTCTAGGTTACTTCTTTATGCCGTCGAATGTTTCTTTAGATTTTTGTAATTTAATTTATTTCGCTTTTGACTTTCCAAAAGGGTCTTAAATTATTGTTCGACCAAGGACATGACGTAGATTATTATTATTATCGAAATAAATCAATCTTGAATTTCATAAGAAAACATTTTTACGAAATTACCGCAAATGTATAATTATATAAACGAATGTTTATAGAGTCGTATATTTAATCAGTAATTTCTATATAACTTTTATGGCATCAATCAAGAACGCTGACTTGCCAAAAGGCATACATTTAAAATTCTCGATAAATATTTCAGTCATGCCCGCGTGGCGTGATTTGTTCATGGTGTTCGCGTGGAAAAACTGCGACCGGATGATGTTTGATAAGGGAGGATACAAACGAATGATAAGCACAGGGTGAAGAACAGGCGAAGAAATTTTTGTTTAAGAACTTTAATTAAAAAGCATTTTCATCTCATGTTAGTTATTACTTGTTAGTTTTACTAAAATCGAGAAGATATTTATCCAGTCGTAAGTATAATAATTAATGAAAAATAATATAGAATATTTCAATAATATATACTAAAATATCATGTGCCAAAACGCATGCTTTATAGTTGTAGCTTTTCTATATTTATAACTAGCGACTGGCCCTCGCTTCGCTTGGGCTCTTCCCTAGATTTAGTACAGGCAAAGCCGCGGGTTCCGCTAGTTATGCATATAAACCTTCCTCTTGAATCACTCTATCTATTAAAAAAACCGCATCAAAATCCGTTGTGTAGTTCTAAAGATTTAAGCATACATTGGGACATAGGGACAGAGAAAGCGACTTTGCTTTATACTATGTAGTGATTTTTCACTCAATTCATTAAAATGGTTGATAAGTTGATTAAATTGCTTAGAGGGATGTTTTGAAACTTGCATTCTTCACTAAGCCCAAAACTCACAGGTATACTAAAGACATTAATAGTTGACTTTACTATATATACATATATATATATATATATATATATTCTTTATTTTAGTTCACGTGTATGTACTAACCCTTAGATTTTTAAATAAATCATGAACGTCACAGTTCCATTCAGCCACATTCGACAATACTACGAGTTGTTGGATACATTGGAAAGTATAGAAGGCGCATGCCAACATTTATTTGTGTCACATTCAATAATTTATTCTACGCCGATTTATCTAATATCATTTTTGATAATATTTTTACGTTTTTACGTTTTGGTAAAATAGAACTACCTACTACACTGTTTTAACTGTTTTTTATAAATGTGTGTATGTATGTTCGTTACCATTACACCCTGAAACGACTGGATCGATTTAAAATATTTTGTATGCACATAGTGCATGAAGCCATGCTATGTGCAAAGCAAATTTTTAATATTGCATGCCTTTAACTAAAAATAACCCAAAGCGACAGACACAAGAACAAAACCTGTTTTAAGAAGTGTGTTAAAATTTAAGAATTTATAATACACAGACAGACATAAATATGTATAATTGGCTGATATTTCAACAACACAATTTTCACATCGCAATTTTTATGACTTAACTACAACCTATAAATAAATCGTGATTTTCTCATCTATAGAAAAAGGTTTCCAATAAACGTTATAAAGAATTATAAAAAGCTGAAACAATATTTTACTTAAATTCAATAGTAACAATATAAAATGAGTTTTTGAAACATGTAGTTTATAAATGGCTAAGGTAGTTACGTATTATATTGCAAAGAAAACGTATTTTTACGACACATATTTTATGGTGGTGCTATTACCGCGTAATTTTACTGGCGTCTACAGTTTGCGTACTATATAGTGCGGGCGTATGATCGAAATAGCTTTCATTCAAAATTCGAGGCTACATCATTTTATTGTTTACTAGCGATTCACTCTAACTCCGCTCGTGTACCTCCTAGGAATTTAGAAAAAATGTAAATCATTGGACCTTAACATAGAAATAAAAGAAGAAAATAATTCTTATAACGTTAACAAACAGATAGAGGAACAACCCTCTTATCCATCAATTAAATGTAATGTATAATTTTCATAAACTTCGGTTTAGGTCCGAAGTTTATTTTAACGGGGGAGGTGTTATACCCCTTGGCTGTATGGGTTATTGCTTACCTGTGTTTTATCCCTTCTAGCTACCATTATTTTGAACCTTATATATATGCATTGTAATTAGAATTAAGTCAGTTCGAGAGTATCGTCGGTCGAGAGCACTAGCTCTCCAAAACCTATAATTAATATATTGTATTACTATAAAGCTAATAAAGTGATTTGTGTTAAATAAAGTTTCTTTTTTAAAAAGGGTCTCGTCCGGGGACCCATAACAGTACGTAGGACATGCCTATGGACGAACCCGAACGAAACAAGGGTGAATGACTAGTATTATAATACTTTCTGAGATTTACGCAAATATTTGACATAAAACATATAAATAAAATTGAAGTGTCTGTTTTTAATTTCAATTTGACAGCATTTCATTAAAATGAATGAAATATGAAAGTATATACGGTACTGATTTAAAAAATGCCATTCTTTAATTTTTTTTGTGTCGGTCGGTTTGTTCCGGCTAATCTCTGAAACGGCTTGTCTGATTTCGACGGGACTTTCACTCGCAGATAGCTAATGTTATAAGGAGTAACTTACGCTACTTTTATCTTACTAGAAAATTAAATAATTTATTTATTTAAACTTGCTAGCGAAGCGGGCTGTGATTCCTAGTTTTAAAGAAAATTTTAAAATTAATAGTCTTTCAGATTCATTTATATATAACGTATAACATGTGACTATAATTGCTTTAAGCAATCGCGACAAAAAACCTAAAGAATGAGTTGAGAAAGCGATGAGAAGTTTTATTTAAAATACAGAAACTATAAAAAGTCTTTAAACGCGTACGATTTGAGACGAGTGAAAAGACGCCTTGCAATATGTAGGTCGGGTGGGAAAGATCTTTTAAATTGTTAATCCGGCATAAGCGGTATACCATTCATACTTAGCAACATATCGTATACACTTCTGTTATATATTATAAGGCCTTCGAGAAATGAAAGTTAGATTTAGTTTCACATAAAGTTAAACGTCTCTTAGAATTCATTCTAGGAAAGCCCTGAGGTAAAGATACACAAAGTTAAATTAAAATTTTCTATTTATAACTTTTATAATAATCACTGCATAGTATAAAACAAAGTCGCTTCCCGCAGTCTGTCCCTATGTATGCTTAGATATTTAAAAGTTCGCAACGGATTCTGATGCGATTTGTTTTAAATTTTAATAGATAGAGTGATTCAAGAGGAGGGTTTATATAATATATAAATAATAAATATGTTTGGACATTTTTACAACAGCGCCATCTAGTTCCGTGGTAAGCTGCGAAGCTTGTGTTACGGATACCAGATAGTTGATATACTACACATAAATTTTAAATACATACATAATATAAATTTTAACACCCATGACTGGAGTACAAACATTAGTGCTCAACAAATGAATGCCCCCAGCGGGACTCGAATCCGCGACCGCTGGCGTAGAAAGTAGGGTCACTACCAACTGAACTAAACGTATATAATACTAGCGGAACCTCCAGCTTCACTCGCGCTAGATCTAAGGATAAGTATTATATTTTATGATTTTTTCTTTCCGAACTGGTGGTAGACTCATGACGTTCAGTAAGAAATTGTAACAATTTTTATGCTGAATAAAATATTTTGATTTGATTTATACATATACTAAAATTATGACAACCATTTTGTTCAACAGCGGGATGTTAAATAGAGTAGAATACATCAAAATCAAATTACCGGACGGAATTATACAAACTATACAACATTTTAAATGTCTAACTTTAATATATTATTTAAAAGGTAAAACAGTTAGGTACATTGAAACGTACAAGAAAACGTAAATTTAAAAGAAAACTCTTATCTATTCGAAGTTATCGATCAGGCTTCTAAGAGAAATACATATATTATTTCGAACTTAATCAAGCAGCTTTTAGTAGTACCATTTAGATTCTCTAGGAAAGCTTTACATCGCAACACAATGCAAACATATTGGAATCGATATGAATACGTTGGCACGAAGAGGATTCATCGATTTATTATGTTAAAAAATTTCACCGTACCATTTTATTATTCACAGCTCCAGCTTCTGTTTATTATGCAGCAGCGATTTTCTAAAACCATTCATTTTTGTACCGAAATTTATTTTACTATTTGGTTTTATATTTTCCAATCAATGATTGGTAAAAAGATTGGTATTTTCGAACGCCAAATATCTTCTATTTGCACCGAAACACGCTATTTCCATTAGTAATAAGTGATAATATTGACATAATCCCTAAACCTATTGAATACGTCAATAGGGTGATCCTGTCAAACAAATTACTCGCGCGTTGCCTTTCAAGGAAGCCGACAAGTTTCAATTTCACTTCTGTTTAGAAGAGCCAGTGACTTATTAAAGGCAAAATAGTGAAAGACGCGTCTCATAAAAGCTGTTTATTTGAAAAGGGTCGAGAAAACCTTTGGAGGAATCTGGTCTTAATATCTCTTAGGGACGGTACGGTCATGTTTGTTTCTGAGAATGCGGTTAAGCAATGAACTTAGTTTGTATGAATAAATGTCTGTATTTATATACATACGTGCCCACTATTTATATATCATTATACTATGCTTTCTCAATCTACACTAATTCCTAAGAATTACTGATTTAATGTATATGTAGGAAAAATTTTCTCCTTAAAAACAGTATTTCTGTTCAACCGTGTCATTTCTGTTGGTAGATAACCTAAGTTAAACAGAAACAGTGTCTTCAAGCGGCATTGTTTGTTTTTTAGAAGTTTGATATTTAATTCTATCACTGTGTATTTTTTAGTATTTCACGTATTTTTACCCCATTTTTATTCGGTTTTTTAATTATATAATTATTGTTCGTAGTTTATAACAAAATATGTGTTAAGATGGTATAAAAATGTATTTAATAATATAAAAGCTAGAAAGTCTCGAACCAGCGACCGCTGGCACAGCAAGCAGCAATACAAACTGAGCCAAACCTGATAGAAACCTTTTATCAAAAGTTTTCATAGATAAATTGAATATATTGTTACGTATTCTATAGAATCCCTAATATTTATGCTAACAAAAATCTTTCTTTAAATATTTCCACTGGCAGTACGTAGGTATTATACGCCGTTAAAAAATACTCCAACATTCGAATTTAAAAGGTCACAGCCATTTTCATGCACAATTTGTATCGTACAATGGTAACCGCATCAGTTTGCATCAGTATTCAGAAGCGGTCGTGCGGTGCAATGGAGGCTGATATTTTACTTGTACCTGTTGCGTGGATCTACTGTTTAAATATGTCGAGATGAATTACCTGAAATAAAAATATATTCTATTAATAACTATGCTTCAAATTTAATAAATTTTCTTCAAAACTATATTAGGTATAATAAAATAAAATCAGTAATATAAAGTCGTAATAATGGGTCAGTCAATCCTCTTCAACGTCTAAGGATGCCAATTTAGCATATTTTATGCTAGATTCAGCATATTTTCATGTTGTTTAGCATACTTATTTGTATTTTAGCATATAGCATATTTTTTTAGCATCATCACTACATAGTGTAAAACAAAGTCGCTTTCTCTGTCCCTATATCCCTTTGTACGCTTAAATCTTTAAAACTACGCAACGGATTTTGATGCGGTTTTTTTAATAGATAGAGTGATTCAAGAGGAAGGTTTATATGCATAACTAGCGGATCCCGCGGCTTTGCCTGTGCTAAATCTAGGAAAAAGCCCAAGCGAAGCGAGGGCGAGTCGCTAGTACAAAATAATTATAAAATAAAAATTTTAACCATGAAAATAAAATACATGCGTACGTAATTCTTTTGCATTTAGAATAAGTTATAAATTCCTTTGTTATATTGTTGGCACTCCCGATGCCAACATAATGGAAAAGGTAATCTTGTCGTCAAAATATGGTATCTACCTTATTTTGGGGGATTCCCCGCTAAATCTCATTCAATATACCATAGACAAAAAGCATTTTTTCACTCCCTCCTTCTTGTGTGAAAGGAGTGAGATAGAAGTAGAATATACTCCACCGCGAACTTATTGTCATTCTTGATTCTAAACGAATTAAAGTTCTTACAGTTTATACAGTTTTTACGTGAAATAATAATTGTTTGATTGTCGTTAATATGCCACCTAAATACAGTCAACATTACCGGCCAGAGTGGGAGCAAATGCAGAATTTTAAGGATTGGTTACAGCCTGTCGAAAATGATAAGACGAAGGCCTCTTGTAAGTACTGCAAGTGTGAGATTATTGCAAAAGTGCATTGTTTAAAGTTACATATTTTATCAGCGAAGCATAAAAAAGCTATAGAACCAGTGAAAAGTCAAAGAACAATTAATTTTCCCACAGTAAAAAAAGATCTGAATATACAGAGAGCAGAATCGTCCCTTGCTATGTTTGTATGCGCACATTGTTCAATAATGGCTGTCGACCATTTGTCTGAATTATGTAAACACCAATTCAGTGATAGCAAAAGTGGAGACTTGAGAGTACATCGCACAAAATGTACAAATATAATAAAAAATGTTTTGGCGCCTCATTTTATTAAAGAAATTGTGTCAGATTTGGGAGACCAAGAGTACAGTCTTCTGCTCGATGAATCAACGGATATTTCTGTGAGTAAAATGTTAGGAGTATCGATCAGATATTTCAGCCGATCTTTAAAAACTATAATATCCACCTTCCTAGGGTTGGTCGAGATTGAAGAAGGCACTGCAAACAGCATAGTCTACGCTATTAAAGGATTATTGTTAGTTTTGAATATTGAAATTAAAAAAATGATCGGTATTGGTACAGATAACGCTACGGTGATGACAGGTATTAATAACGGAGTTCATTCCTTATTAAAAAACGCAACTGGTAATGATAATTTGGTTTTAGTTCGTTGCGTGTGTCATTCGTTACAGTTGGCTTTATCTCACGCCTCAGAAGAAACTCTACCACGTAATGTTGAATTTCTTATACGAGAAACCTACAATTGGTTTAGTCATTCTTCAAATCGTCGACTACATTACAAAAGTATATATCAAACAATTAACTGTGGCTCCGAACCGTTGTTAATACCACAAATGTGCAACACCCGATGGATATCGATTGAACCAGCAGTGAATCGTATTCTAGAGCAATGGGTCGAATTGAAACTCCTGTTTGAAGTTGCCAGGCGCGATAACCACTGCTATATGGCAGAAACACTATATACCATGTATAATGATCCTGTAAATCATCTGTATTTATTGTATTTAAAACCTGTCTTGGAAGAAGTTCAAGCTGTAAACAAGCTGTTTGAAAGCAACAATGTTGACCCAACAAAACTTTATAAGGATTTGTGTGCCTTAGTTTAATCTACAAGTCGGCGTATTTTGAACCCAACTGCGAGAGTCGATATTTTTACACAAAATATAGAAAGTTATTTGGATCCTAAACCTTACATGGGATATGCGTTTGAAACAAAATTACGGGAATATAACATTCAATCTGAAATCGAAAAAAATTTACGTCAACGTTGCCTGAATTTCACACTGAAACTTGTAACAGAACTACGTTCTAGATTACCAATTAATTTTAAAGTACTTGAGAAAGTATCTCTATTTTCAGTAGAAGAAACTTTAAAAGCAGTCAAGCCTTCTCTAATTGATATTGCCCAAGAATTCCGAGTGGATGCATCTACGATAGATAGACTCATGTCTCAATGGAGAAACATAGTTCACATTAAATGGGAATATACATCTTCCACCATAGAGTTCTGGAATGAAGTAATTGATTATAAAGATGCCGCTGGTAATAACCCCTTTGCAGATTTATCTCAGTTAGCAATATCGTTGTTAACACTACCACATTCAAACGCTGAAATTGAAAGGGTTTTCAGTCAAATGAATGTAGTAAAAACTAAGCTTCGCAATCGTTTGTCGGTAAAAACTTTAAATGCCATTTTATATATCAGGTTCGGTCTAAAGAGGGCAGGGAAATGTTGCTACTCTTACACAGTTCCAAATAACGTACTGCGCTCTATAGGCACCAAGGAGAGTTACAGTCTAAACAATGAGGCTTCCTCGTCTGCATCCACATTAGTTGTTAATGTTGATGAAGACCAAGATATTAATATATTATTTGATAACATAGTCGATTAAAACATATATTTCTGTTAATTAATAAACATTTTAAAATTATATGGCATTTCATTTGACATTGAAAAATGTTAGCATAATTTTTAGCATTTTTTTATAGCAATTGGCATAATTTTGGCAAAATTTTAACAGCAGTTTAGCATATTTTTTATTGGTCTTGTTGGCAACACTGTCAACGTCCCACTGCTAGGCACGGGCCTCCCTCAGTACGAAGGGCCATAGTCCACCGCGCTGGCTTAGTGCGTGTTTGCGGACTTCACATGTCTTTCGAAAACTTGCTAGGTTTTCTCAAACATGCAAGTTTCTTCACGATGTTTTCCTTCACCGTAAGACAAGTAGTAAAGTAAGTATAAACGATTTGCACATGAAAATATCAGAGGTGCCAGACCCGGATTTAAACCCGCATCACTCGGTTATCCAAGCGAGCGCGTTACCGCTGGGCTATTCGATTGAAAGCGCTTATCTTTGAAAATAACGTATAGTTGAGATTAGAAACATATTGATGCATTTTGTATTCTATTTATTGAGGCTATCGAAATGAGGTCTGGGAGCGGTGTAATTGTACAAAAATAAAATACACGAGCAGCGCCGCACATAAAAGCTTTGAAAACTTTCTGCTATCAAATTTCAATAAATCAAGCTAAATGAAGATGGGATAGTTGCACAGATGGAATAATTCAGTATTAAATTCCCGAAACAAATATATATGAACTAGTACTAAGTCGAAACTATGAATCAGTGTAACAAAATTAAAATAATTGCCATATGTTTATTATATGACAAACTATTCACGCTATAACAATATCAAATATAATTAAGGAACACATATTCTTTAAAAAATCGCATTATCATTAAAATTCTTTGAATTAAACAACCTTTTTAATACTAATAAATAAAAACCGTACAGTTACATTCATCGGGCATTAAAAACTTGAATTGTTTCCAGCGACTACAATCATTAAGACGTCTGACTGCCTCAAAGAGATTTTATGGATCGTTTAGCGGTGGGCTATTGCTTTAAATGAATTATTTTCAGGCGAGGTGGTCGTTTGAAGTGTTGCTTTAGCCACTATTGTTATGGGGCATAACACAGATTTATCTGATAATCATCACTAAAATATATAAAATGTTGTAACTTAGTTATTTTGAGTTTTCGTATTAATGGGAAGAAAGAATTAAAATGTATAAAAAACCATCGCTTACATTAGCTTTGTTCGTGTGCGAGGTGTTTTAGCAGTCCTTTGCATTTATTGTATTCCCACATTAGTTTTTCTTCATTTTCTTTTTAATATATTATGCCAAAATATACAAGTCATGCTTACGCGCCCTCGATTCGCTCAAAGTACGTGTAACTCTATGTTAACATTTAGAGGGGGATTTGTCAGGGATAAGACATTTTTTCGCCTAAAAATCTATACATATAATAAAACTGTAGAAAAGTCGTTTTTGTACATCAAAAAAAATTACAAATAAAATAGCCAGGGTGTTAAAGGATAACCAATAGAACCCATTTCCAGCATTTTTAGAATTTTTGTCTGTTTGTCTGTTTGTCTGTTTATTCATCCGGGCATCACGTAAAATGTACGAAAGCAATGTAGATAACTTTTATACACAACGATTGAACGTAACTTGAAGTAACATTTAGTTTTTGTTTCATTGCAATCGGTTCAGTCTATCAAAAGATATTTGAGTTTAAAGTGAAAAAGTAGAGAAATTCCAGAAGTAAAATTAGGGTTATGTGCATTTGGTCTCACAACTTCACGTAACTTTTATACACAACAATATGTGCGTAAATTGAAGTAACATTAAGGTTTTTGTTTCATCGTAATCAGTTCACCACTTATAAAAAATGTAAATTAATAAAAAAAATAGTGTTTCCGAAGTAAAATATTAAAACAGTGCCATCTACGAGTATTCGAATTTAGACGGGACTATAACTAGAGATCAACTGCGTGCAGTATTTTTCGATAGATGGTGTTGTGCGTGTAACGTCATTTTCTGAATCGCGGTGTCAAGATTTTCTTTGAAAGAATGACCTTCGCCCATGCCTACCGGCCATATTTGAGTTTTGTAGGTGTCTTAGCTAATGTTGTTTATAAAGAAGCACTAGCATAAATAAAAAAAATGATTTGTATCGGTATCCTCCAACAGCGCTTCGCACTAAAAAATACTAATTAAGTTCCGACATCCACGCGAACGAAGTTGCGGGCACAGCTAGTCCATAATAATAAGAATATCAAGAACATTTGTCAAAAAAAGCATTTTCGACTCAGAATTTTAAAATAAATTTGAAAACATACCTTTTTTCTTAAATTAAAAAAATACATAAGTACCTATGTATTAAATACCAAAAGAATTTAAATTTAAAAGTTAATAATTCTGCACTAAAATCTTTTTCAGTCAATAAGCGATAGTGCTCAAAACATGTGCTCCCGAGTTGTCTCCGATACTGACACGTCTGTACCGCCTTTCTCTTAAGACTGGAATAGTGCCTAAATCCTGGAAGCTTGCCAATGTGCAACCTGTGCCCAAGAAAGGTAGCCGTGCTGACCCTGCCAATTATCGTCCAATTTCAATCACCTCCATACTCTGCAAGATTATGGAGCGTGTATTGAACACTCGTCTTATGGCATACCTAGAACAGAACGATCTCCTCAGTGATCGACAATATGGGTTTCGCCGGAATCGGTCGACTGGGGACCTTCTAGTGTATGCCAACCACACCATTGGCGAAGCTCTTGAGCGAAGTGGCGAGGCGATTGCTGTCTCCCTCGATGTCTCAAAGGCCTTTGACAGGGTTTGGCACGCTAGTCTTATAAGCAAGCTTTCAGCCTATGGCATATCTTCTGGCCTGATCGGCTGGATAAAAGACTTCCTGAGCGACCGATCACTCAGAGTTGTGGTTGAAGGCTGTTCATCAGAACCCTTAAAGACCAACTCTGGAGTTCCTCAGGGATCTGTTCTCTCTGCAACCTTGTTCCTGCTGCATATTAACGATCTGCTTATACCCAGTATCTATGGGTACGCAGACGACAGCACTGTTGTAGAGAGATACCTGCCGAGTGCTCGGGCCAGTAGAGATCAAATTCAGTCCGAAAGAGAGGCCATGGTAGAGCGTTTAAATCTCACACTCAAGGCAGTCTCCACTTGGGGCGATGCCAATCTTGTGAGTTTCAACGCCACCAAAACACAGGCGTGTCTGTTCACCACAAAAAGGAGTCCTTTTACCTTGACTCCTAGTTTCCGAAATGTGCCTCTTGAGTACACTGATCGTCTGCAGTTGTTGGGAATGGACATTAGCCCCAACATGAACTACGGGCGGTTCATCGCGTCTAAGGCTAATGTAGCAGCGAGGAAAGTTGGCATCCTCGCAAAGGTCCGACAGTATTTCACGCCGGGACAGCTTCTTAATCTATACAAAGCTCAAGTCCGGTCGTGCGTGGAATACTGTAGTCACATAAGGGCTGGTGCTGCGAAATGCCATCTGTCAGCCTTGGACTCAATTGAGAGGCGTGCGCTGAGACTTATTGGTGACCCTACCCTGGTAAAAGCCAACTTACAAAGCCTCGATCACCGACGTAGGGTTGCCAGCCTTTGTGTATTCTATAGGTTGCATTTCGGAGAGTGTGCGCAGGAATTACACGACTTAATTCCCCCATCCCCTTTCCATCATCGGACGACTCGACGAACGGCTGGTCTCCATTCTTATGTCGTGGACATTCCACCCGTCCGGACGAAGCGTTTCACTTCGTCATTTATTATACGTGCGGCTAAGGATTGGAACAACCTGCCTGCGTCAGTGTTTCCGTCCGATTACAATATGGGTGTCTTCAAGGCAAGAGTGAATAGGTGGCTACTGAATTAGTGCGACTTACCATCTCCGACTGCGTTTCCACTTACCATCAGGTGGAACGCAGTCAAGCACTAATTCAGAATAAAATAAAAAAAAAAAAAAAAAAAAAACATAAAGACAACGCTTACAAAATACATTTTATAGAAATAGGTGGCGATTAAAATAATTATTTACATTTAAAAGTTACTCGTTCTCTTAATTAGCCTCTAATTTAACAACAAATTAGCATTCTAATTTCGCAGACCGGGGAGTGTAGATGGTTTTTTTTTGTCGCTGTCAAAAAACTCCCCAGTGTGTTTTACACAATTACGTGGTCGGAATGATCTTCAACTAATAACGAAGTTGGTTAAATGATACGGATCTTAATTTCAGGTGGTTCCTGGATTTTAATTAGATTTCATAATGTAGACAGGTAAAAGTTTTTACTATACAAAAATATTAGTAAGTTTATTACATGAACGAATAAACTATGGACGAGACACATAAGCGGACGTAATTTTACCGGTAATGTCAGTAATCAGGATATTTTAGGCCTGGCCGTTTGTTTTTACGTCAGTCTCAAGCACTTACTTGTCAACAAAACATCTCCCAAAAATGACTAAATGTTCTATTAGATGGTGTAAAAACTATAGCAGCGGAAGCAGCACTATTTCTTTTCACTTGTAAGTAATATATTTTATTACATTTAATGTTATTTATCACAAAATTTAAGTAAATGTAAAATAAAATTTCGTATTATTCAACTATGTTAAATATAGTCGATATATCTATGTATTGTTGACATCTGACAACCATCATAAAATGGCTGGATTATACCGTTCAAAACAAATGACAGAACTGTCGAGTAAGTCCATTTGACATCGACTAGTGCTTGACAATGTCGAAAAATATATCGATATTTGACGAAATAACTAAGCGAATAATGATGTTATTTGTACAGTACAATAACATAAAATACTTTTACCGCAGTATCCTACAATCTGATGACAATAAATTTATAATAATATTTTTATAATTAAATAAAAACATTATGAATGCAAAAATTATAATTAGTATGTGTACTTAATTTTTTATTTTATTTTAACACATAAATTTTCTTTCCCATTCGAACGTTCTGGGTTTGATTGTCGGCGAAAAATCAAACAATATTTATTATTAATATTTAAAATGTCATTGATATATGTATTTTATCGACTACGTTCAAGCACTAGCATTAGAGTGAATTTTGATGTATTGTGTCAATTCTTTGTGTGCGTTATACTTCAATTGGTTTAACGTGTTTTCATGCATTTGTATTTTGTGACTGGTCCAGTAGTTTATTCGTTCATGGTTTATTATAAGTATACAAAATATATATAAATAAATTAAATTGAAGTAGGTATATGTTTGTACTTTGTACCTGCGAATTTCAAAAGATTAACACACTGGTTATATAGCTGGCTGGTAGAGGATTAGGATAAAGCTAGTATAGAATAATGATATGTAGGATATATATTATGATTATAAGATAAACAAATAGAAGCAAAAACTACTAAAATAAAATAATAAAAAAACAACGATAGTTTATACGTGAGCAGTTTGAATTTAAAGTGATACCAATTATTAGGTAGGTAATATTTTTCCGAAATAAGTTCTATTATATTAGGTACAATGTATATTTTATGCCTTAGAGATATACAAAACTCGCATACTATTGTAGATATGTATCGAAGTATCGACTCTCAACCAAGGATTTGTGGTTTATCGAATCAGATGAAATGGTCGTGTTTATTCATACAGTATTTGAACATCGCATTTAATATTCTAATACTCTTGATATTCGCTTTTACTAAAAAAATATCAATTCAATACAAATACATATTATATGTACGAAAGTTATGTATGTTTGTGTGTATATTTGTATCTCCTGACTAAAAGCTATCATCTTATCCACTCGGATTTAGTTGAATTTGCGTGGTTCCACCTGTGAAGTTTCAGTCACTTGTTATCACAGCACTTATTTAAGTGCATATATGTGTGTATATGTGCATATATGTGCAACTACCTTTACTATAAAATATAAATCATTCACGCCGCCCACGTTCTAAAGAGCGGAAGCCCAAATTCTTATATATGACATAAAGTAAAACTTTTACCGAAACGAAATAAGTTCCATATCTATGCATATACGTTTATCTATATATGTTTTTTTTCACTAGTTAGATCGAACAAAATACCGTCTTGCTAGTTGTTAGTACAAAGAAGAGGTGTAGATGGTGTAGAACAAAACATAAGCTGTTGCTGGTGATATATAAAGAAAAAAAATATGTTGGGACATTACACATAACGCTATCTAGTTACGTGTTAAGCTACAAGGCTTGTGTCACGGATACCATATAGTTTATATACTACATATATAACTTTAAAAAAATACACAATATAAATATAAACATACACCCATGACTGGAGTACAATCATTCGTGCTCAAGAAATGTATGCCCCAAGCAGGACTCGAACCCGCGATATCTGGCGCAGCAAGAAGGATCACTACAAACTGAAGAGCCAAAGGTGTCACTAAATTTAATATTATTTGCCATAAGGTGGCACAACCCATGGGTATATCATTTAAAAACAAATCAATGTCTTTCTGTTACTGTTATCGATTCAGATATAACAAACTGAAAAATACAATGAAGGTTATAAGTCTACACCTGCATTTCAGACATATGGAGAAATGGCCGGCAACTATCAATTATTGTTTCGTAACGTTTGTGAATGCGAAGTGTTTCAGATACGGAATTTCAGTCTCTTGCTAAATCGAGTACCAAGATAAAGCTTTAAAGTGTATCAAGTTTCTTCAAGAGGTGTACGGCGACGTTTACTTGCCTCGGTAAACTTGTTATGTGAAGTTATCTTTAAGAAATCTCTACATACTCATAATAAAATTGTAACTTAGTAATCTCAATAGAAATCTCATTAAAATAGTAATTATTATCACACACTGGACAGATTGTGATGAAATTTTCTATGATGGTAGCTGGTTATCCGGGACAACATATTGTGAATACTTTTTATTGCGGGAAAATATCTAATTTCTGAGAGGAGTGCACCTGGGTACTAACCTGAGCGGATATCATATATAAGTGTTTTACCAATATGTTATAAAAAATGTTTTTGTACTAAAATCTTGTACAATTTTCAAATAACATAAAAGCTTAAAATTCCATTGTTACACAAGAAGTCTATAAATCAATAATCTTAAAACATAACATTAGTAAAAATTCATACTATCTATAGTTGAAAAGTATATAAAGAACTTAGGTAACTGCAATATAGTATATAATACATATATACTACCTAATATAGCCAAAAATTTAAAATTTCGAATTAAAGAATCAGAAAGCTGGCCAATAAAAGCAACAAGGACCTACACGAACGTATTGGGAACGCCCGACTTTTGTGTTGACAACCGGCTTTACGGATTACCGAAGCGATTGTTCATTTTCAGACCGCACTCGATATTTTTTATCCGAGTAAAAGTGTTGACGTTTGTGATTGTACGATACTCTAGTACTTATTACTACAGTACTGAACCTGAAGGCTATGGTCTATCGCAGAAGACCTGTAAGTCTTAAGTTCGATGCCCGGGTTGAGTGAAAAAATTGCTAATGGATTTTCTATTTCTCAGCCAGGAGTTAAAAATTTGCTTAGGTAAGCATAAAATTCGTAAAACCCATATAGTTTAGACGTGAGCAGTTAGGTTTCTAAATGGCATTAATTTAAATAGGTAATAAATAGATCAAGCGATCATAGAAATAGAGATATCTTAGAAAGAGATCACAAGTAAAGCTGTTAACACATTATTAAACACTTTAACTAATCAATTAAGCGTAAGATAACATTCGAAGCAATTAATCACGGGCAACAGTGATTTTTCTTTGTTAGTGCCAAATTTTCCGGTATGTTCCTCATATACGTACGAGTATATGACTTGCATTTTCGGACAAGATGGATGCATTGTCAGGAAAATAGTATTTTGGACGACCTCCAACATCTGTTGAGTTAATGAAAAAAAATAACAAATTAAACGGAAGTAAGTAAATAAAATTATTAATTTTTTTCTAGAAAATACGAGTAAAAGTTCATAAAGCTATTCTTTGCATAATATAAAAAAGAATATCGAAGAACGTTTTATATACTAAAAGATTTTAATAAACAATTATAAAAAACTATAATGTGATTTCTTGCGCCTTTTAACGGTAAATCAAATAAGGGTATTTTTGAACATATATTAAAAGAATCTAAATAAATCTGACGTAAGAGATCATCAGGACTAGAGATATATTTTCGGCTGCCTTTCTTGTTTTTGAGGTATTTACTTTCAAACAGCCAGTTTTCGAAGAACACAAGCTTTAAATAAAATTTTGATCTAAATAGACTAAGAAAAATTAAGGCGAAAACTTAAAACTGAATTTATTGTGCGAGCAAAATTTTAATATTTAGTACTTTATAACTGTAACTTGGAAGTGAAAATATATCTCATGCGAGTTGAAAATCCACAAATTATATGCGAGTTGGATAGCTCTTGAAAAGTAGAGTACTGTCTGGCACTTATTAATTGGTTTAAAAAGCCATATTTTAATAATTATATATGCCTTGGGAATAATAAAATTTTTCACTAATGTTTTGAAGTATGCATGTAATTTTTATGTACATTGTAGAGCACTTCGTTACTCTTACTGTACTTAGTTACTTCTTTACAATAGCCTTCTCCACGATAATCAGACTTATAAAGTGTATAATTCTGATTATATATTTTTAAGTGGTAGTGCCATGCTTATTACCTTCGGGTAGCAGCCGAATGGGCCGGCACGCCCCGTATAGTTCATTAGTACCACTCTCTCACAGAAAACCGGCGTGAAGTGGCAGCTATGCTGTCGCGTTTCGTCCGGTGAGTGAGAGTCCGGGAGGCCCACTCTCCTTCCCCCCTCCCACTTCCCTTCATCCTCCGCCTTCGTTCCCCCCTCCCTCCCACTTCCCTCCCTCCTCCATCCCTCCCTTTCCTGAAAGGCCGGCAACGCATCTGCAAGCCTGGCTTGCAGATGTCCATGGGTGGAGGTGATCACTTCCCATCAGGTGGGCCTCCTGCCCGTTTGCCCCCTTTTTACCATAAAAAATAACAACATATAGGTAATTTGGATAAGGTAAGTCGGTCCAAAAACTGACCGAGTCGGTCCAAAAGAATATTTGGGATTTAAGTTGTTTTAAAATCTGTGGTTTAATAACAGCATTTTCACAATATGGATTTTCGCAATATGTAAGTGCCCTTAAGCACAAATTTAAAAAAATCTTACAAATAAATTTCGTACACAAGAAACTTCTATTCCAAAAAATCCGTAGGTGGTTTATCCCAAGCATTGTTCGCATTGATCGTTTTTTTATTTAGTATATAATATAGTAAATAAGTTAGAATGTAATGTGTGTTCTACCAAAGTAAAATTTTAGTAGAAAAAGTTTTCTTATACTCCTCGTGATAGGACGTTGTTTTAGTATTTTCCTGAGTCCAAACATCTGATTGACAGCCGTTTGTTCGTAACCAAACACGTTAACTTTCCTATCAAGCTTCAGTACACACAGTACTTCGTCAGGAAAACTGGGATTAACAGCTTTTTCAATAATGCCTTAGCTGATAGAGTTTGACATTGTATTAAAGATTAATAGATAAAATCAAAACGCTAGAAAAGCTCCTCTAGTCCACTATCCAAATAACTAGAAAATTGAAAAAAAAGTTTTTAAATTGAAAATACTAGCTATCAGTAGTCTATCTCCTTTCTCAGGCTCTAGACCATATATGTGTACCAAATTTAATTTAAATCGGTTCAGTAGTTTCGGACAGACAGAGTTACTTTCGCATTTATAATATTTGTAAGGCTAATATATTCATAACAATAACAACAAAACGTGAACCTTTTAAATAACTGTTTTAAATAAGGAAGCTATTACGGGAATTATTTATTTAAAGGAGCTTTATCACTTTATTTAAACTTACAAATAGACGCGTTAATTTCGTTAAAAGTATAGACAATACATACTAATTATGGTTATAAATAAATATCATTAAATATTGTGTACAGGCGGTACATGTTTATTACAAGGACGGCGTAATAACATCCGAGTAATATTCAAAATGCGCACGTACAATGTACATTAAAGAACGTCGGGCTTATAAGCTACCAAAAAGCACAAAGTTAGACCGAAGAATTTAACAATGAATCAGTCAATCACTACATAGTATAAAACAAGGTCGCTTTCTCTGTCCCTATATCCCTATGTATGCTTAAATCTTTAAAACTACGCAACAGATTTTGATGCGGTTTTTTTTAATAGATAGAGTGATTCAAGAGGAACGTTTTTATGCATAACTAGCGGAACCCGCGGCTTTGCCTGTGCTAAATCCGGGAAGAGCCTGAGCGAAGCGAGGGCGAGTCGCTAGTTTAAAGATAAAAAACAATCAGACACACACTCACATAATATCTAATATCTTTGTCGCGAGTTCGAGTCCCGTTGGGGGCATCCATTTGTTAAGCTAAGATGTTTGTACTCCAGTAATGGGTGTTAATATTTATAACATGTGTGTATTTAAACTTATATATGTAATATATAAACTATCTGGTATCCGTAACACAAGCATCGTAGCTTACCACGGAACTAAATGGCGCTGTATGTAATAATGTCCCAATATATTTATTTATCTATACTTATATACATATATTCATACCACACGAATAATATAAAATAGAAAGCAGATAAATTGTGCACATACGATGACTTGTTGGACTTATCACTTGAAGGTATAATTTATTAAAAGGGAAATAATAACAATAATATAATAAAGTTGTTGTTTGTTTTTTTGTTTGAATATACGCGGTTATCTCTGCAACTACTTATGTGATTTAAGAAAATCTGTTTTCATAAGATAGTTCGTTTATTAGGGAAGGCTTTAGGCTATATACGTATATCATCATGCTACTAAAAGAGCCGATACTACCAAAAAGAGCCGAGCAGTAAACGTAAATGTCAATGAAATATATATTATACTCTATTTTATACTAACTATTAAGACGCACCTAGAGACAAACCCAAACGAAGGTGAGTCGCTAGTTTTATATATAAATAGGTAGCGACAAAACATTTTATTGCTTTTTCTGTTTAATAGCTACTGAAGAGCATTATGTAATAAAGTCTATACGAAATAGCCTTTCTAAGGTATAATATTTCCATATACAATAGACAGTGATAGCCCAGTGGTAACGCTCCCGCTTGGATATCCGAGTGATACGGGTTCAAATCCGGGTTTAGCAACTCTAATATTTTCATGTGCGAATCTTTTCTAACATGGTTACCACTTGTCTTACGGTAAAGGAAAACATCGTAAGGAAACCTACACGTCTGAGAGAACCTAGCAAGTTTTCGTAAGATATGTGAAGTCCGCTAAACCGTACTAGGCCAGCGCGGTGGACTATGGCCTCATCCCCCTGGTATTGAAGGGAGAACCGGTGCCCGTGGACGTTAAAAGGGCTGATTACATTACATTACTATCCATATAATGTTTTTCTTAATTTTTCAATAAAGATCATAGTTGAATTTCGTCTCTTATACAAACAATCCTACTAATAAACCATACTAATAAATTTACATAATAAATATGAACTTAGTTGTATAAATATATACTAATTGAAATTGAAATATTCAAAGCAAGCCCCTATTTTCTGTTTAAAACGTAACTTACCTATACCTTTCCAATGAATATCGATCAAATATCCAGTAGTATTTGGTCTGTACACAGAGCGTTTCAGCCTCTCTCATAATATGAGTCTACATAAATCTGTTGTATGCGTATTCACTGAGTAGTATCTCTAGTGGGCACATCTGGTTTGGATTATTTTAATGTAATATGCATTTGATTGCTTCTTGGTAAGAAAGATAAAGTACGGGTTTTTTCATATATGTTACAAAAGAATATGAGCAATTCTTGCACATATACATCTTGGAAACGTTTTTAACTTCACTTCACTGTAATTTTGTATATAAATAAAATTTAATTTTAGTTTATCCGTATAGGTTTCTTCTGATGTAATTATTTACAAAAAGATTAAGATTTTATTATCTTGAAAAACGTCAAGCGAAGATAAGTCAACCAGGTACTTACATGCAACTGAAGTAAATTGCGAGTGTTTTCAGGTAGATTTTGTAAAGTTTTCAGGTTAAATTAGAGTATAATTGCCACATGTTCGATTCTGTTTAGTGAATAACATCATAAATACAAAGATATTTATACTTTATGTTACTTCAAAATTTTAGTTCTAAAACTTGCTACTTATGTTACTAAATAATGGTTTGTTACTAAAAAATGGTAATTTAAAAAAGAAAACAAATTAATAAAACTTAGAAATGGAATCAAAAAACTTTACAATTCAGTACTAAAACAAAACAACGCATACTCTACTTATTAATATTATGCAAACACAAACCGAACCTCGTTGCTTCTACGAGCCCAATTCGTATGCTACGAATGTAAACTTTATTACCCAACTGTGCATAGATCGCAGACGCCAAAAAAGGTGCAAACACCTAGCTATATTACTAAATTGGTACATAAGTAGTACATAAGTAGTACATACATTTTCGATATAGTTTATTTATCTTGAAATGTAATCCTTAGTAGTAATACAGGAGGAAAATGAGTAAGCTAATTTATAAATAAATATTTATAAATATATTAAGACATCATTACACACAGCGCCATCTAGTTCCGTGGTAAGCTACGAAGGAAGCTTGTGTTACGGATACCAGATAGTTAATATACTACATATATAAGTTTAAATATATACATATTATAAATATTAATTAAAAATTATATATTATTTATTATTGGATTTTTGCGATTGTTTGGAACAAACAAAAATCTGAGTCAAATATGTAAATAAAATATTTTTAGAAAAAACTTAATGAAATAATCATTATTGTCTATACTGAGGCTGAATCTATAGTGTTAGAAATTACGAAACAACCACTGGACCACTTATACGGGCCAGTATTTAGGATATGGTACGCGAAACAGTAACAGATTTTCATGAACAAGCTCCTCTCAGGCAATAGGTTGTAAAAGGATTTACTATAAACTAGACATGGTTATTTATATAATAAATATTAACATAAGGCAAATGTGAAATGACACGTTACAGGAAACTGAAAAAAATATACATCTATTTAATTCTAAACCTACGAGTATGCTTAAAATATAAAATTGTACATAAAATTTTTAAAGTTTCTCTTTACTTCGTACGATGGATACTTTAGACGGTATGAACTGCTTTTAAAGAACATGCACTATTATGATGTATGCTTTTTGAAAATAGCGAAGCGGCATTGAGAAAACAGTTTAAGTGACATATTAAGTCGGTTAAGTGATATAATTAAAATTAATTCAAGCAATTTTGTTTTCATATAAGTGGTAATGCATGAACAAATTAAATAAACAAGAACACATAAAAACTTCGCTTTTACCGACTTCAAAAAAGCAAGATTGGGTTATTTTTTTTATTAAATAATAGCTCATGTATTGACAATGTACAGATATTATCACTATTACTGCATCATCACTATCACTACATAGTATAAAACAAAGTCGCTTTCTCTGTCCCTATGTCCCTATGTATGCTTAAATCTTTAAAACTACGCAACGGATTTTGATGCGGTTTTTTTTAATAGATAGAGTGATTCAAGAGGAAGGTTTATATGCATAACAAGCGGATCCCGCGGCTTTGCTTATGCTAAATCTAGGGAAGAGCCCGAGCGAAGCGAGGGCGAGTCGTATTTTATAAAACAAAGTCCTCCCAACGTGTCTGTCAGTCTCTCTTTCTGTTCGCGATAAACTCAAAAACTAATCAACCGATTTTTATGCTATTTTCACCAATGGATAGAGTGGAGAAGAAGGTTTAAGTATATAATTTGTTTAGTTTTTGTATACATTTACTAGCAGAACCCACGGCTTCGCTCGCGCAAATATTCGCGTTGATTATAAAAACTTCGCTGGGTGTTTTGGTGACATCAGGTTTTTCGGGAAAGATATACAAAGAGTTTTTTAAATAATAGTCACATAGAGTAATTTAATAAGCAGAACCTTATTAAAGTAAAAAATTAAATACAAATCGTTAGAGCCGTTTCCGGGATACTCGAAATAAATTTATTCATATATGTCTATACAAAAATTGCTCATTATATATTAATAGATAATACATAATAATTATGTATTATTCCCGACTTAAACGATTATGGAGATTTCAATGATTACTTATATTTCCTTTATATTTTGATAGAGAATAATAAAGGCAAAGATGCAAATCCTGATAAGCCCACGTTATTTATTTTAATTTTTTTTATTTCAAATATGATTGACTTTAAAATCATTCAATTTTCTATTAGATACTCCATAGGTAAGATATTTTTTAAACTTATGCTTAAATAAAACCCTTGTTAACAAGTCCCTTGTCTTTTTGAAGTCCTTCAGAAAGTGGCAGAAACAACAGATTAAGTTTAGAGCGCTTGATAATTGAGCCGTATAGATAAACATTTAACTTGCATTTAAAGAAATATAAATATTCAATATTTATTTAAAAGGTTCCTAATAATATTTTTTATTAGGTACTTTCACACCCTCGATTCGCTCAGAAGAGGATATTTTTCTAATATATTATATTATAACCTTACGTAAAAAGTAAAGTAAAGTCCCATCCAATTTAGTCTCGCCATTTCGGAGATAAGCCGGAGCAAACAGGCTAACAGATCAAAAATTATAAAAACAGTTTTTACTTATAAATATAGTAAAAATACAAACAGACGCCCCAATTTCATTTAACTGTATAGATTTAACAACAAATACAGCTGCGCTTAATAATAATTATAGTACTTGAAAATTCAGATCAACTTTCCATAGTGTTCTGTACCAATTTAAATATACAACTCAATTATAACTGGCTTACTGAATAAGTGGGCGGATTATTTTAAACAAAACTGGATTCTGATAATTCATTTCAATAACGACTTTCATGATCTTTTCTGTTATAAAAAGGGTAGCTTATATGCTAATTATAATGTTTGGGGTTTCTTTCTTATCCGAATGGGTGGGATGTTACTCTAAGCTTTTTCTAAAACAAAATTAAGCAAATTTACTTCTTATAATATCAGTTATCAATTAATGAAATACCATTGAAATTAATCTGCCGTTTTGGAGATTAGCCGGAACAGGTAGACAGACGGACAAAAACAAATATGTTATTCAAAAAAGTCCCTAGGACCGTAAAGACTATCATATTATGTATTTATAAAAAGCTATTATTTTAGCATTACAAACATATAGTGAAATTTTATTAATTGAAATGTATGTTTACTTTACGTTTACCATTTATGTTTTGGTTCAATTTTATTTAAAATTCGAAATTTTATTCACTAATGTGACTCTATTATTGTATAAGATTTCTTTAAAGTTGTCATAGGAATGCAGTGTTGCTTTTAATTAGGACATCATTCAGTATAGATTTACTTTTTTATATGTTGTGTATAATTTAGAATGTGTAGTCTGTTAGAGAACTATAAATAAAAAAATAATAAATAAAATGTACAAGGCCCCTTGCTCATCTCTTTACTTTTTTCATATGTAAAACATAAAACGTTTCCCCACTGGAGTTGATCTAAGCACATTTTACTCCAAAACCGAGCTCTCTTATGTCGCATACAAAAGTAATAACGTTCAGGTGAATTTCTTTGAACTAGATTTTGAAACGTTTTAAGCGTCACAGTTGTAGATTCGATTTTGGTACATGAATATTTGTATTGTAACAGTGCAAGTATTTTGTATTATGTATAAGCAGTATCAAAACGCTAATTATATATTAAAGAACAAAAGTATTGGACATTATCGAGATACAATATTTATAAACGAGTAATATGTAAATCACTATAGAGAAAAAGATAAAATGTCCATTACTAAAGAAAAGATAAAAAAAGGGAAAAACCCTCTATGCCCATTGCCCACCCCATTAACATCACCCCTCCCACTCTACATTTGATAGGATCAGGGTTAAGTCACACCTGATAAATTCAAATTTTATATTACATCGTTCCAAAATTAATTAGGTTCTTTCATCTGATTTGCACATAATAACCTCAAGAAGTAGATACGATTGTTTCGAACCAACTGGGGTTTTCAAGCGAGAGATATCTTTGGGCAGTGGGTTACCGTTCCTTACCTTACACTGTATTAAATATTCTTATATTATAATAACCAAACATATAACACTAATTTAAAAAAGGTAGCCTAAAAAAATTTACATGCAAAATTCTCATCATAATATCCATCATAATGCCGTGACAGGTTCTTATTACATACTTATAAAATTAGAAACGCTACTTAGTCTTATTAATAGTATAAACGCGATAGTTTTGAGGATTGATAAATGGGTATGATTGTTAACTACTCCTTTACACAAAAAATACTAAATAGGTTTTGATGGATTTTGATACGTAAGTTCAGCCAAAACTAACATTTGCTGTATATTTTCGGTCAAATATATCTATCTACCGAATATCGACTAGCTGTGAAGTGATGGAGGTCAGGCAGAATTCGGTGCGAAAAAATATGGACACAGCACTAATGGAATATTCCATACTAAATGGATTTTCAATTGGAGTTCATTCGTATTCTAGTTTTAGGTCTCGTCCGTTGCCGTGTTTATTTTTAAATGACCTACGATGGGTTTGACTGAAGCTCAAAGGCGATCTTTGTGGAAATATTTTACTTATACATTTATTATGGTATAGTTAATAATACTAGTGTTTCGCCCTGACTTCGTCTAGATATAACGTGAAATAGATACAAACATACACAGAGTAGGTATATAAGTACAAAAAACTAAATTAATAAATACATAGCTCTTAATTTGTCTGATAATACGCTACATGTAATGAAGGTTGATCGTGGTATAAAAAACAATTTCTTACCAAAACATTGAATATGTATAATATACTAGCTGACCCGTGCCCACTTCATTGGGCTTAATCTACACTTATATTAAAAAAACTACTTTTTGTAACTTAAATATAAAAGTTAGACATATGCTGTCGTTGACTTTTTTGTAGGCATTTTCAAGCTCCACATCTTTTCTCTAGAACTCAAAAATATATCTTTCATAGTTAAGGCAGCGTTCATAAGAAACGCTTTCATTCGACCCTTTTTTCTCCGATTCACTTTGCAAAACGGACTACCACGTAAAAGCCTTCTTATTTTTCGGTTTTTTATATAACCTATGACACTCAGCAATAATGTGGCTTTCTATTGGTGAAAGAATTTTTAAAATCGGTTCAGTAGATCCCGAGATTACCCCTTACAATTTAACAAATAAACAAACTTTACTTCTTTATAATATTAGTATAGATTAAATCTAATATAATATTTATAATTACATATTATTTTATGATATTGAAAGATTTCTGTCTCATAATAAATATTATTTAGACAGTGGTAGCCCAGCGGTAACGCGTCGCTTGGATAACCGAGTGATGCGGGTTCAAATCCGGGTCTCGCACCTCTGATATTTTCATGTGCGAATCATTTATATCATGATTACTACTTGTCTTACGGTGAAGGAAAACATCGTGAGGAAACCTGCATGTCTGAGAAAACCTAACAAGTTTTCGAAAGGCATGTGAAGTCCGCCAACACGCACTAGGCCAGCGCGGTGAACTATGGCTTGATCCCTCTCGTACTGAGGGAGGCCCGTGCCCAGCAGTGGGACGTTAAAAAGGGCTGATGATGAATAAATATTATTTACCCATTCTTGCTATAATCTATACAATAAAGCAAGGCCACATGACTATTCGATTATATAAGTAGAATAGTTTGATTAAAATCATATTAGTTTATACAGGCTTTAAAGAAAAAATATATATTGTGAAACTATTTCTTACAGTCGTAACTCTAGCACATTCATGTTTTATTACCTATTATTACGAGACCTTTGGATTAGGTTCGTGGAAAACACGCTGAAAGTAAAGTACACAGAAATAAATTTCTAACTCACTAGTGTTAGCTGTAGAGTAAAAAATACTACTTGACATTTTCAAAAAGAGAAACTGTAGAGTTTTTCGCCGATTATTTTCTTACTATTCCAAGCCTGTCATAGTTTCTTCACGGACTGACAACACTCATTCTTCTAAAAAATAACTGAATTATTCTATAATTTTGTTTGTTGATAATGTTTATATAATACATTTTGAGACGTCTAAAACCATGATTGTCGTACAAGATTCCAAGCGTAACAAACAAGATCCCTATAAATTACTCCGTGAAAAAAGTCCAAAATGAGTTTTCAGAAGTTTTATTTAAGATGTTTTTAAAAGTCTCAATATATTCAATAACCTCCTCCTCCTGCGGAAGTCGGTTAAAATGTAAGTAAAATTGAATAAACAGAAAAATGAAAATGCTAAGTCAATAAATATGTACAAGAATATGTTTTTCTTAAAACAAAATAACAAATTAAGATGTAATATTAATTTAGTTTATTAAAGCACTCGCCTTATTGTTGAAGTTAAAGGTTTGCGGCACGAAGTTTACAATTGTTTAAGGGTACGAACGGAGATGACATGGATGTTGTAAAAGACGCCCCATTTTTAGGGTTAGCTCTATTACATTCTTACGAAATAAAACCAATTTTGGACAATATGTAAGATACACTACGTTACATTTGAACGTTTCAATGGTCAATATAAAATACAGTCTATAAATTATTACATACTAACGATTCACCTACGCTTCGCTCGGGTACGTTTCTTGAATTAGCGGGAGCGAAGCCGCGGGTTCCACCAGTTAAAATAAATAAATTTTCTAAAATAAAGTAGCCTAAATTACTCATTATAATATTAGCTATCTGCGAGTGAATGACCCATCAAAATCGGTTCAGCTGTTTCAGAGATTAGCCGGAACAAACAGACAGACAGACAAATTTAAAAAATATTTTTTGATGTACTACTATATATAGTTTTATATATATTTACAGATATGAACCTATGACAACCCTATCAAAGTCGGCTCAGCTCTGCCATGGTGGTTTTACCGTAGTCATAAATGTTACGACTGTAGTTTGTCTTAGGCCTATATGAACTCAATATATTTTGACTTAGATTAAGCATTCCGACCATTCTTACAAATGTATTGACTACAGTTGTTGTTTATACTCGTATGATAAAGGGGAAATTATTAACACTTTCAACTGTTAGCAATGGACAAACAGAAAACATTGTTAGGGGTAAATACTTTAAATCGTATAAAACGAATAAGTGAGTCTATGTAAGTAAAACCATGAATAAATCTAATAATCTATCTATAAATCTATAAATCAAATAGATAGCTATATTTAAATTAAAATAAAAAACAGGATTATTTTGATACAACAATTTATGGTAAACTATAAGTAACTAGGTACTCATAAGTATATCACTGTGGAGGAAGTGCATAATTTATTTTAAAAAAAAGAAGCAAGGTACCTTGCAAAAATATGAAAATACATGAAATTAAACAAATACGTAAATAAAGACGCGCCCAAGCGAAGCGAGGGTAAGTTTTTAGTCAAAACTAGTCATTGTAGCTATTTATCTTATTTAAAGTTTAAAGAATTTCATTTATTTTGGAATTTTTAAGAAAATGGAAATTATATTTTAAAATGGACCACTTTTCCTTTCATTGAAAAATAAAATACATTCTATACACACGGTTCAGACGTCAATATACTATTGATGTAGTATGCTGAAGTGTAGTTTGTATAGAAATAAATCGAAACGTTGAGCGCAGTTAAGCCAGATCAGTAATTGAATGGAAAGCGTCGACCAAGTGAATAGTTGGGTTGTGATGTGTATACGAAATTGTTTATCATATGTTTTAAAATGTGCATATTTTGAACTGATTTCGTAAAAAGATTTCATAACTTTGGTAAAAATAGCTAAACTAAATTACAAAAATTTTATGACTATACTAAGCTGAAAATCAAAAGAAATATTTTTCCCCCGTTTTTGCAACATTTTTCATTGATACTTCGCTCCTGGTGGTCGTAGCGTGATGTAATATAGCCTTCCTCGATAAACGGACTATCCAACACAAAAAGAATTTTTCAATTCGGACTAGTAGTTCCTGAGATTAGCACGTTCAACCAAACAAACAAACTCTTCAACTTTATTATATAAGTAAAGATTATAATAGCGATACGATATAATTATTACTATAGATTTTAGAGAAATTTCATATTGTCTCGTCTTTCTCTACTATTAATAATATGCACGTATTATACATATAAACCTTCCTCTTGAATCACTGTAAATAAATAAAAACCGCATTAAAATCTGTGGTATAGTTTAAAAGATCTAAGTGTACAGACAGCAGGTAGCTTCTTTGTTTTATACTATGTAGAGATTGAAATTTGGGGTGTCCTGATTAAGGGATTGTCACACTCTCATTTATTTTTGTATTATATGACTTAAATTGCAAAGCAAAACTAATTAAAAAGTTGAATAATTAGCGAAGCGAGCCCTTATACTATTCCGAAACCTGAGCAATGTACAACACTTTATATAACCCAGAGATTTGTGCTTTAACATAGTTATTTTATTTCACATCTAGATGAAATGATGATTATCTGTAAAAAACTATAATTTTATAAACAAAATGAACCTTAACAATTTTGTGTTCATTGGCTAGAATGTCATTGTCATATTAACACTATCTGTTAGAAAACCAAACATATCAAGAAGCCTATATATAAAATAATAATTAAAGAAACTGTCTTAAAAATTATTACCCGTTACAAAAACTACGCGAGCACTCACAAACCCCATCTTTTTGCTAGTTTACTAGCGACTTATATCATTCCTAGCAAATCTTAAGAATAGAACTATGTTGTATAACTAAAATAACTAAACTAAATAACTAAATATCAGTTACAAGCTAAAGTAAACTAATGCCTATCATACTCGTATAAACGGTATTTGCTTAGTATAAGAGGATCTACGAAGATCTTCAAAATCTGAACCCAAGCAAACACTATTAGAATTAACATTTATAAGTTTTAATATAGCATTGGTATAATCAACTTTAATTTAAATGAAATAGAATATAATTTACTGTAGCACAGTACAAACGATAAGCTATTGCACTAATAACGATTCGTCCGTAACATCAAGCGACGAATTCTTCAGACCAAGCTTTCAGTCCACAAATTATTTAAATTATTTAATGATAGGTTAACCATAAACACAATTTAAAATATAAAAGAAAGAATTTAATGACACTTAACTTTAACTGCCAAATCAAAAATTAAAATTTCCACCATAAAATCACATTGCATCCAAAGTCAACGCTCTATAATAAGTTATAGAACAAAATTATTACTTTTTCAGTACACTCTTATCAGTCTTCACTTTAAAAAATAAAATTTATGCTTAAGGTGAAATATATATTGAAAATTATAAGACAATCGTAAGGGTGTGGAAGGAAAAGGAGTTTTTCGAAGGTAAAAATTCTGTTAAAACAACACATAACTTATTTCACAATAGGTGAATAAATATAAATACATTATAAAAACAGCACCATCTAGTTCCGTGGTAAGTCACGAGGCATGTATTACGGATAGCAGATAGTTGATATACTACACATATATATTTTTTAAATACATACATATTAAAACTATAAACACCCATGATTAGAGTACAAACATTCGTGCACAACAAATGAATGCCCCCAGCGGGACTCGAACCCGCGACCGCCGGTGCAGAAATTAGGGTCACTACCAACTGAGCCAAACGTGTCTTCACGCGACGAATATTTCGTTTCACACAACATAAAAATAATAGGTTCGACTAATGCAAAAAATTCTTATCTCTACAAATATCATGGCTACCCTACAACTGTCAAGCGATTTTGAATATCAATGTCGGTCGCATCTCAGGAATCCATTGTGGCTGAAACCCATTGAGTTCTCGCCTATTTATATAACAGATTAACACGATTTGGTCCAAAGTCGATATCTGTTTGCGGTTTTGAAAGCAGCAAGCGTTAAATAAATGGAATTTGTGATTTTAGTACGATGTTATACAAATGTAAGTTAATAATTCATAAGAATTGATTTCTGCTATTATTTACTTGTTACATTTTTATTTTGTACTTATTCTATTTATAGCGTTCATCTGAAACGTAGTTGTAGACGATTTCTATAGAAAACCGCTAAGTTTATTTGGTAACTCTCATAATATGTTTTCATCCTTATCCCATAAAATTACATTTATAATATTCTTCTAAATATTATTATATAAGGTAAAGTGTATTTGTTTATTTGTCACTTTATTACTTCACAACAGACCCATTCGATTAATATTTCGCATAGAGATCACATAGATCCTAGGAAGAAAAAGAAGAAAGAGCAACCAACTAATCTTGAGGCAATAATATTCGTAAAAGAATTACATTTTAAAGCAAATAAAGTAATAAAGTGATCTATAAATTATTTTCCGTTACCTTACAGCAATAAAAGTTCTGCATTTTCATACTCGTAGGTACATTTGCATCATTGTTATTGGTTTATTTTGGCATGCGGTCACTATTCATTACAGACACACCAGTATTATTATTATGTAAGAGTAAGACTGGCTACTTGCTATGTTTATGCTTCAATTTTTGAGCGGAATCTGTTTTAAAAATAAAAGAAGCTTATGCTACTACAGCTGATATAGGTAGCCCAGTGGTAACGCGCTTGCTTGTATAACCGTGTAATGCGGGTTCAAATCCGGATCTCTCACCTCTGATATTTCATCTGCGAATCATTTCTATTTCTTACATGATGACCACTTGTTTTACGGTGAAGGAAAACTGCATGTCTCAGAAAACCTAGCAAGTTTTCGAAAGACATGTGAAGTCCGCCAACCCGCACTAGGCCTAGCGTGGTGGACTATGGCCTGATTCCCCTCGTATTAAAAGTAAAGACCTTGCTCAGCAACAACAAGTTACTACTTATTAACCGACTTCCGAAAGGAGGAGGAGGTTATCAATTCGATAGGTATTTTTTTTTATGTATGTACACCGATTACTCTGTGATGTATGATCCGATTTACGTGATTCTTCTTTTGTTTGATGTGGAATAGCTGCCATTTGGTCCCATAAAAATTTAACATAGTTTGACCTAGTAGTTTTTATTACATTATCTACTATATTACTTGATTATGGCCATATCTTTTACTTGATACTACTACACGAGTACATTTTTACTTTGACCGCTTCATAGTCTTACTATACAGTGAATACATGTAGGGTATGAAACTTAGAAATTTAAGGCTAGGGCTCACTACAATTAGCGAAGATAAATGGACTGAACGTGAGAAGATTACTAACGTGCATGCAATGCAATATAGAAAGGAAAATTTTCTACAAGTACTTTAGCGGACTTAGGGGTATTGTGATATAGTGGAATCACTGGTTTCCACACTACCCTTATTTAGTTCTGATGGCCTTAACTTGACTTTGTATAGAATATTTCACATTAATTAACTTCCACTTTATGTTTTCTAATAAAGATTAAAGGTTAAAATAAATGCTTCCTATAGAGGAAGTTATTGCTATTCAGACTGCGTAAAGAAATTTTCAGAGAATCATTAACTGTTTCACTGATATAAATTTTTCAAGAACGAACAGTATGATATGAAGCAAAATCTCGATTTGTAAATCGATTGCTATAGAAAAAACCCTTAATCCTTTATTATAATAATTAAATATAAGTTTATACAGACTGATTTTCTCTAAGTGTAGGTATCTGGATTAATTACCTGAAACAAAAACATAACATTAAGTTTTGTTGATACACAGTCTTTATACACATATATCATTTTAAAATAAGATTTTTTGTATTTAAAAATCCTACAATACTATTAAAGTAATCTAAAATTATTATTTATCATTTATACTTTTTTATTTCTTGTACTGAAGTAAGGCCTGAGCTTAGCACTGGGGCGATAAAAAGGGCTATTTACCCATACAATAAAATATAACTGCTAATGCTGTGTTTCTAAGAAGAAAATAATATCACTTTCCTCAATGACAATTTATTATTATATGCTAGGGATGAAACATATTTGCTTCAAAGATTCGTAGTGGCTAAATCCGAAATTGATTTCTATGACAACTATCTTTTATTTTGTTAGTAAGAAAAAATATTGCGATCGCAATATCAGTTGTCAGTTAAACTTGTGTATTTGACGTGTGAGATATTTAAGCCAAAAAGAAGTCTATTTAAGCAGAAGTTAATATTATATATATGTATTTTCTACGACAGTGGTAGCCCAGCGGTAATGCGTTCCCTTGGATAACCGAGTGATGCGGGTTCAAATCCGGGTCTCGCACCTCTGATATTTTCATGTGCGAATCATTTATATCATGATTACCACTTGTCTTACGATGAAGGAAAACATCGTGAGGGAACCTGTATGTTTGAGAAAACCTAGCAAGTTTTCGAACGACATGTGAAGTCCACCAACACACACTAGGCTAGCGCGGTGGACTATGGCCTGATACCTTTTGTACTGAGGGAGGCCCGTGCCCAGCAGTGGGGCGTTAAAAAGGACTGATGATGATGATAATATTTTCTACATCATTATATGTTCTACATTCGATGGTACGTTTGGCTTAGTTTGTGTACGTCTGTACCAGCGGTCGCAGATTCGAATCCCGTTGAGGGCAATCATTCATTTGATAAGTACCTACTTATAATAAATTAACTTTAATCGATTTTTTTTTCATCACTTTCATTCTTTTGATAACCAAATGAATTTTATTTCACTGTTAGTTTTTAACACACAGAGTATGCCTCAGTAGGCTTGCCTATTCATTTTTGTGTATAGCTACCAAAGCCGATGTAAACAGGTAAGTCAATATAGGTGACTCCATCGTTCTGCTAACTTATCGAAAGTTATATCAAATTTTAGGTTATTTTATTACAAAATCAGTCATATAGACTTGCCTGCAAAAAATCATACTTAAAGCACTGTTGCCTAGCTAAAAATAGCCATGAGCACTTTCAGATAGGCAAGTAATTATAGGCATATTTGTTTATAAATTATATTCGATAAAAAATATGTCTCATCTGGTTATCAGATCCGTGAAGGTCGAGCTCCCACCGGCTCTTAGACCAGAATAAGTCATGTACTCTAAACTGAACGAATACCAAACATTACTACTATTGAGTTGGTGAACGCTGCACTTCGACTTTATTGCTAACATGTTTATGAGAAGGCCATCAATCATAACCAATAATTTAAAAGACAAATCTTGATTTTACGATGTGAAATCTATTCACTAAATCGTAATAAACGTCATATAAAGTAGTTCTGTCAATATATATCTATAAATTTAAGTGACATTAATTTGTTTTGTGTTATTGATGTAAAAGGCAGTGAATAAAATTCATTGAGGTTTCTGCTTGGATATTATAGTCATACATAATATTGAGAGATAGATTTTTTTAACTTATGTACCATCAATTCCTACTTTCTGTAAGGTTAAGTGGTTATTATAAAATTAACTCCCGAAAAAGTCATTTTTAAATTAAATATGTATTTAATTAAGCTTAAATTTTAGAAACATCTAAAACATTTAGGCATTTATAAAGTTTTTATTGTGATGTTTGTTCTAAAAACTATAAATTCGTCCTTCGTGTCAATAAAATTACTTTTTATATAAGATTTCCCATCAAAAAACTTAATAAAAAGATTCGAATTTTATAACAGTGCACAGATGATATTTATGATATACATATTAATAACCTATTTCGAATCATCTTAATGACATTAGCTGAAGCAAATACAAGCAAATAAATATTTTCCTCCAGTTACTCAGCGATCAATCTCTTTCGATTAGATTTCTGCGCTAAGAACTGCAATAAATAAGACCGTAATTATTATTGAATAGCATCTGGTTATGAGTGATTTCTCATCGATTTATTATATTTCATATAAAGAAAAGACTAATGTACGCAGTATGGAGTAGAAATAGCCGAAATAAAGTGTATGTAATCAGTTCTCTTATGATCCCACTAGTGGGCACAGCCCTCCTTCAATACGAGGAATTCAGGCCCATGCTGGCCAAATGCTGATTGAAGGACTTCACACGTCTTTCGAAAACTTGCTAGGTTCTCACATTAAGTGTAGATTTTCTCACAAAGTTTTCTTCATCGAATGATTCGCACATACTAGTATCCGAGGTGGGAGACCCGAGAATTGAACTTGCTTCATTCGGTTTCAAGCCAAGCGAAATAGCTACCACTGACTTCAAAAAAATTAAACAATAAAATTCTCAAAATCAATTCAAAGACTTAATTGCGATCATTAACTTGCAGTGTTTCTTAGTATAGTAGGTTCGATGCTCGACTAAATCAATTTTATTGTAATGGAATTCAAATACATATAGAAATAATGTTGTTCTCAAGTAGGCAATTACCATGGTTCAGAATTCATTAGTAGGAGATTTAAAACCGCAGATACTTAATAAACACATTAAGGTGTTAGAATACAAATTAGTTACTATTTCAGTAGTAGTGCCATCTATCAATCAATAATTAAAATGATAGTAAAGTTATTTAAAATCCAAAAACTTTTATAAGTCTTTCCAGCAATTTCAAATAATACGAAAGCAATGCAACTAAAAGTTCTCTTCCGCCACCGCGGGCAGTAACTATATTGGCTTCGTATGTGAAATTTATTTCTTTATTATTGCTTTTTAAATGTCCATATTTAGTATATTAAAGTACATAAGCTCAGTTTGCGAGTGTAATGAAAAACAATATCAGCTTCAAAAGATTTTAACTATAATATTATATCACTGTATCATATTAAACACAGGCATTTCCAATTTTTTACTTATTTTATTCCATTGTAACTCTAGATTATGGTCTTTCTGTGTAGTAAACTTCACCCAAATCGGTCCAGCCGTTTCAACATGAAGTAGTAAGAAACACAAACAAATATACAACATATATACAGGTACGTTTATCAATACAAGTGGAAACGTTATTATTTGAAAGAGAAACCAATGTACAGTAAATTGGTACGTAATTAACTAAAACTGCGGTTAATATTCAACGGTGCTCATATAAACATATATCATGACGCTAACTAGCAATAAATCAGCGAACGCTATACTATAGTTGGATGTGGGTATATCAACAGATGGCGCTTGTGTGTTTAGGCGTAATATCATTTTCCTCGCCATGTGTTCTCGTAAGATAAAGTACTGTATTGTACTACATCATATGTATATAATAGTAATATTATGTATGTATGTACGTAATTCGTATATAGATGCATATTAAATAGTAAAAAATTGTAAGAAACTACATTTGCACATCGATTTTTCAAGTGTAAAAAAATAATTGGTTTTTACGAAATGTGATAACAAAAAGAGAAAGAAAAAAATCTAAAAACTATAATAATTTACTATTTCAACAAAATTTTCGAAATAATGTATAACTTTTAATTATATCTATAATTATATATTTCAGATCTAAACTTCTAGATAAACCTTAAGAAAACACCGACGTTAGAGCTAAATGCAAGCGACAACTTAATAACATTCCAATCTACAGCATCCGCAAGATGTAGCCCTAAGACGTAACTTTAGGATTATATCCCCTTAACTGAACGGGTCTTAGGCGGTAATAAAAAAGGAAAATTGCAAATCGTCCGGGACGGTCCTATGCAAACAGGGGACGAGCGCGATCCATCTTCATTTTAGCGAGGTTTGCGCATCGAATTCATAACGAGAAAATTTTGAAGCTATTTCGGTTCGCCGTTTGATATTTCCTTGGCAGCTCACTGGCTTTAACATGATATTGGATGTGCGAATCGCATTATCCATTAATTAAATGCATTTGATCCTTTATGCGTTTATTATTCTTACTACATTATTAGCTCATAATATCTGTATGAAGAAGATAAGAATAAGACTTCAATTAGTAACTGAAAACGGACAAAAAGTGAAATGTTAATTTAAATTCTATAAAAGACAGTTCTCATATACATAACAGGTTAACTATACTAATATTATAAATCTGAAGAGTTTGTTTGTTTGGTTAAACGCGCAAATCTCAGAAACTACTGATCCGAATCGAAAAATTCTTTTTGTGTTAGATATTCCATTTATCGAGGAAGGTTATAGGCTATATTACATTCAATAGGAGCGGAACATCAATGAAGAATGTTGCAAAAACGGGAGAAAAATATTTTGGATTTTTAGCCTTTAGAACGCGAGGGAGCCGCGGGAAAGGCTAGGTTAACACAAAACTAATTAAGAAATTACTTAAAACAAGGCATTTTAAGATAATTTGCACAAATTATAACAGGTGTCATCAGCCGACCGGCCAGATTTACGATGACATGCGCGTTACGGTTACGCGAAACGGTTTACGATTACGACGCGGTTAAAAACAACCATTACTGAAAATGTACAGCACTAGTATTCGCCTGAGGGAAAATTCTTCCTCGAAACTACGTCGTAACATAGCTCGGGTATATTAACATTACAAGATAGTTTTTGTTTAATTTTATTATGTTTCACAAGCGTTGCACAATCTTAGGATAATTAATTTCTTAATATTCTAACTGAGCTTTAAGCTCGATCCTAATCGATACACAAGGTATCGAACTTTTTTTCCGTTAAAACATCTAACAAAATTGACTTACAACAATTAACTGCCATTAATTTATCTATTAATGAATAATATAGATCAATGAAACCAAGTCTAAACAACTTTCATATTTACTAATAAAAAATGGGTCCAAAAGATCGGAGACGACATAGTTTGAACAATGCAAGCTATAATGAAAGCTTGAAAACAATGCTATGAATTTCAGCCTGAACGTAAGAGGAAAAAATTATCGTGTACATAAGGTACTTAGGTTTTGTCTTTTAATAGGAATAACGATTTATACCTACTTCTCAGTATAAATATATGGATGTTTATTTTAGCCCAGACTGTTTAGTCGGTCTAAGAACTTGTTAAGTGTTTCTGCCATTAGAGTCTCAAAAACAAACTAAACTTGGAAAATTCGCCTAACTTGTTATCATTTTGGCTAGTATAATCAAAGGAAGCGAAACATGACATACGGTCTACATATAAAAAAATATGTAGTATTATTTATAACCAATATTTCAATTTATGTAAAAATAATATTATCAATATACAAATATCATGCAAATGCAACGTGTTATAAATTACACTACTTTCCGTTTTCAGCCGATTTTCATTAAAATATATTCTCGTTCACATATTCAGTTTTTTAATCATTGCTATAGTAATACTTTGCGCATGTTCATCAGAGGTGACCACTATAGTGGTTATTTGCTCAATACTAATTTTCAACAAACAACTGTTATTTTGATTGTCAATATTCTGGAATTAATTTGTTGGTAAAAAAAATTAATCGAATCAAATCAAAATATTTTATTCAGCATAAAAATTGTAACAATTTCTTACTGAACGTCATGAGACTACCACCAGTTCGGAAAGAAGAAACCTCTGACATGAGAAGAACTGGCAAAAGAAACTCAGCGGGACTAATATTATTTGAAAAATAATTAGGCTAAAATTATTATCTACATCCCTGTCTTTCCTATGGGAAAATTGACAATTCAATCAAAATGTGATAAAAAGTATGTTGTATGTAATTATGATAAAAAGTAGTTTACGTACCTAAGCGAGTATTTCTATAAAGATTTCATTTTAGTTTAATATACATACATATGAGTAAGTTTGCATCTTGCAATATATAATTTTACATCAAAATCACTAGTCAGATTCCAGTAGAAACTTTTAAAACCACCTTAATAATATTGTTTAGACTAATTCATCAATAAATACAGCATAAACCTAACAGACAATTTTCCTCATTTTAATAAATGTACTTAACTTTTATTATATTACATATTAGATCCCTTTAAAATTCCTTTATAATTAAAACTAGCCTTTCCCGTGGCTTCACCCGCATTCTAGAGGCTGCAAACCAAATACCTCGCAGAGCTACCCGCGTCCCTACCTCTTCGCCACCGGCCCATCTTGCTTTCTTTTTTCTCCCGTTTTTGCAACATTTTTCATTGTTTCTCCTATTGGCCGTAGCGTTACGTAATATAGCCTATAGTCTTTCTCAATAAACGGACTATCTAACACAATAATATTTTTTCAATTTCGATCAGTAGTTCCTGAGATTAGCGCGTTCAATCAAACAAACAAACAAACTCTCCAGCTTTATAATATTAGTATAGATTACATCCCTTTTAAATCCCTTTATAATTAAAACAATAAAATTATCCGCCATACAAATATTTAGGCATCTGTCAGACTCAGAACTGATATTGTTAATATTTACATAATAAAACCGTTACAGGAGCGACTGGAAGCTTAAATTAGCAACTGCCGTAAAATAATTTCAAAATATATTTGTGTTCTTACATGAGGCTATTAGAAGTTCGCTGTGTGTTATGAATATTTTATTAATATATTTCGATTTAATCTTTGTATTATGAGAATTGAATCATGAAATATTAAACGTAATGTTTACAGTTTATATATTGATTTACCTATAGTTTAATTTAAATCCTACTATATGTTTTAAACTAGTGAATTTCCCTTCCTTCGCTCGGGTCGCGTCCCTAATTCGTATAAAGGAGATATTTTTTGAGCGGAATCCTATTTCTTTTGCTAAAAAAAGTAGCCAAAATTGCCTGTAAATTTCAGTCAAAATCCGTCAAGCCGTTTCCAAGATTAGCCGGAATAAATAGACAGACAAATATTTAAGAATATGTTTCTTATAGTTTATACGCTATTATATATACTTTCATATACAATTAGTAAAAAAATGTTATTTTGACATTACAAAGAGACACTTGTATTTATTTATATTGTTATTTGATTTACGCCGTTAAAAACGCTTTAGGAAAATCATGGTCACGGGAAAGACTCAGGCTGTTGTCTTGAAAGTTATTATGTATCATATCTATACTATATCAAACAGTATTTGAATACAAGAAAAAATTTTAGAATTAATAATACAAGTTCTTTCAAATAAAAATAGCATTAAGCGACTATTCTAGGTCATAGTCTGCCACAGTGACCAAATGCGGGTTAGCAAACTTCACACGTCTTTTGAGAACTGGTTAGTTATCTACGACAATTTTTTTACATATTCTACTAATATGCTTGTATGTGTAATGTTGTGTGTATATATTATCCGACGCGATGCAACTATTGGATAACAGCCTTAACCGGGATTCGAATACACAACCATCGCCTTGAAGATAGTGACTAAGACACAAAGCGCCTGATGACCGTAGTATTTTCATGGTAAATTACAATATTTTTGGTACAGGTATGTTTCTTAGCGTCGGTCATAGAATATACTTTCATTTTATAATGAATATATTTGACTTTTACATTCTAACTGCGAGATATAAGAGTGTTTTCTAACTTCTCTTTTTTAAATACCGCCAGATTTTAACTTGGCTTAAAATCGATGAGTACTTACACCGTACATACATACAAACATGCATACATAACGCCTATTAGGAATACCAATGATCAGCTTCCACATACCAGTCACGTGGATTCACTATTCATACATAAATTCCGAATTTCGGGCGAATCTCGCAATGTAAATATTTACTCGTCTCCAATCTTGGGTCGCATATAATGCGAATGTACGACCGTATGGGGAATCACTAATAATTTATGGCTTTTGCTTTGTACGTCTATATCTACTGATATACCTACATACATACCTACATCTAATATCTATACTCTAATATTTATGAATAAGTCTAAAAATACCATTAAATCTCCATAGAAGCGATAGTGATTTAAATTAATGATAAGAGTATATCAAACAAATGTTTGAGTCATGTTCAACTTAGGCTATTGTGCTTAGTAAGTTAATTCTTTCCGTATTTTTTTCATATTTTTTAATAAACATAAAAAGCATTATTATTTAAATGATTATAAAATGCATTTAATAATAAGCAAAGCAATATTCAGTTGCAGTATAATAACGATCTCCAGGATCATAAATAGTTTTAAAATATGAAGCTACCCAATATAATTATAATTATTTACGCAAAAAAAGCTTTAAAACCTGTCAAAGTAAAAAAAACCTGCAAGTTTCATAAACTACTATGCAGATTTTTATAAGACTTGCACATAATACTTTCTTAGGTTTACGCGAATATTTGAAATTATAAATGAAACTCTTTTCGAATTTTGTCGCGGATTTATTATGATTTTTGGTTCCCGACGTTTCGAATGCTTTACAGCAATCATGGTCACGGGAGAGACTAAAGTATTAGACATCTCAGGGGGTTATATACTTGTTACAGACAGTGCCTGAATGAACAAACAAACTTATAATATATTTTTGTTGTATATATAACAATGGCAGCCAAACAGAAACTTACTCAAGTACTTCATACGTGAGCAATAAATCTTCAATGAGGCAGTTGAAATTGACGAATAAAAATTCGCAACAGATGCAATCAGGCTAAATGCAGACGTAAAGGCGTTACGACGTACAATGGATCCTTTTTACGTGCTACGCTTTGATGTTTGATGTTCCACGCATTGGGCTTTTAGAGGCGCGGTTTTATTTTGACGATTTCGTCACGTGGGAGGTAAATTATACCGTTTAAAATTATTCTTGTCACAATTGTGACACTCCCACGGTATTCTATGATTATAATCTATTATAAAACTCATTGTTAGCGTTTATATAGAACATATTACATCAATTTCCTCGTAACTACTTAGATTTAGCTCATGAAATAAATAATGTTTATAATTAGCCAGGTCTATTGTTCTTATCTCTTCTAAAGCGATGTTTTTACAAAAAATCCATGCTACCTTCTAATATTAGATATTTTTAAAGTAGTTCCTCCGTCCCGAAGTTTGTTCCGCTTTTTCAAAATAAATAGGCGGTATAGGTAGCCAGCATTAAAACAATATTCTCTTATTAAGGGGAAAACTAAAAGCTTCCATATAAGGGAGAGACTTAAAAGCTTTTATGCCTTTTCTCTTCAAAGAACGTAGTTCAGTTCCGCCGTGTGGCTACGGCAAATAGAATATGGCCACCCCATATCTTCCCGTGGGTGTCGTAAAAGGCGACTTAGGGACAAACTACCTCACACCTTGGTAGTCGCGGTGGTAGGCCTCAACATCGGCCGACGGCACGGTTACCACCCATCAGCAGAAGTCGTGCCGCCAAGCGCCCAACAGCGCGTTTCGGCATGTAGGGGCTGATGAAGCCGTATGGAGAGTGGGTCTGAACAGTTGTGTTGCACAGTAGCCGTGTTGGTGGTGGATTGTTGTCTGTTGTGTCGAGAGCTTAGTCGCGGAGGGTAGCGGGATCCGAAGCACGGCTTGCCGCTGGCCGACCGCAGACAGTTGGGGGCCCAACTAGTGGGCTAGCCACCCATGAAAGGCTGCCCCGCCATCTGTGAAAAATCCCAGGGTGGCTCCATCGTGCTGGTTGGCGACCAGAGGAGGGGGCCCGATGGCGATCCTTGGGGGGGTTCGGGCGTCCCCGCAGTCTCCAGACTAAGCTCTCTATGGCATGACAACATCAATATTACCGCTGGGCTAGTGCAGCGCCTCGTTCAACTGCCATTCTCCATCCTATTCACTCTTCCACTATAAAATTTTAATGACAAGAAGCAAAAAGGGTAATGTTTTTAAGCGGCTGCACTCCCCCTCACTTACAGTGCACCTCACAAATATCCGAGGATTGCACTCAAATCTCTCATCGGTCCACTTCCACCTCGAGACTGTGCAGCCACACTTGCTCTTTTTGACGGAGACGCAGATTCAATGTCCATTGAGCGCTGCGTACCTTGACTATACCGGATACACGTTGGAGCATAGTTTCCGCTCGCGGGCCGGAGTCTGTTTGTACGCGCGAAATGACCTCTGTTTCCAGCGTCTCCGCCACCTTGAAGACCCCACATTCTCTACGATCTGGGTTATAGTAGATACAGGAATCGAAAAGATCCTGTATTCCTGTGTCTACCGATCGCACACAGGTGACCAGGAGACAACTCGATTGTTTGAATATCTCAGTGAGGCAGCTGATGTGGCTATGCAAAGGTACCCTACCGCGCAGCTTGTCTTTCTGGGGGACTTTAACGCGCATCATGAAGATTGGCTGTTCCCATACCAGAAAACGGACCATGCTGGGAGAGAAGCATGGAAGTTTGCGGTGTCACTTGGACTCTCCCAGTTGGTTGAAAAAGCGACGAGGGTACCCGATGTTGACGGCCACTTAGCTAATTGTCTGGACCTTCTGCTGACAACTGATCCAGACAGATATAACATCCAGGTCTCATCCCCATTGGGTAGCTCTGACCACTGTCTGGTAAAAGCTGTGTCGTCTTACTCTCCACCAGATAATGACTCTATTGGTGTTAGACGAGTATGGCAATACAAGTCAGCAGATTGGGATGAGATGCGGCACTTTTTTGCATCCTTCCCTTGGCGGCAGGTCTGCTTCTCTTCTTCCGATCCGTCGAGTTGTGCTGATGCTATAACTGATGTGGTGCATCAAGCAATGGAATATTTTATTCCGTTCTCTGATGTACACGTCGGTGGCAAAGCTCGCCCATGGTTTAATGCCGAATGTACCTTTGCTGAAAAGCGTAAGCATTCGGCCTACCTTGCCTGGGTTGATGCTCGAGACCGCAAAACTCCGGATGTAAGATCAAAGAAGAGAGCCTTTAACTTAGCCGCCAAGTCCTACAAAAAGACATTAAAGAAGGCTCGTCTTGACCGAATTGCACATTTTGGCACAAAGCTCTCTGCCCAACCATCTGGCAGCAGAGCTTTTTGGTCCCTTGCGAAAGCGGTAGAGACGAACTTCTGTCGTCCCTCACTGCCTCCGCTGGTAAAATCTGATGGATCCCTGGCTCATACGGCAAAGGAAAAGGCGTCTTTACTTGCCTCCCTTTTTGCCCAAAATTCATGTCTAGACACTGGCAATGCTATTCCACCACATATACCTCACTGCGGGATCTCAATGCCTGAAATCTCCATAACCAACAAGGAGGTAAAGAGAGTTTTGTGTCGTCTAGATGTGAATAAAGCCAGTGGTCCTGATGGTATACCAGCGATAGTGCTTAAAACATGTGCTCCCGAGTTGTCTCCGATACTGACACGTCTGTACCGCCTTTCTCTTAAGACTGGAATAGTACCTAAATCCTGGAAGCTTGCCAACGTGCAACCAGTGCCCAAGAAAGGTAGCCGTGCTGACCCTGCCAATTATCGTCCGATCTCAATCACCTCCATACTCTGCAAGATTATGGAGCGTGTATTGAACAATCGACTAATGGCATACCTTGAACAGAATGATCTCCTCAGTGATCGGCAATATGGGTTTCGCCGGAATCGGTCGACTGGGGACCTTCTAGTGTATGCCAACCACACCATTGGCGAAGCTCTTGAGCGAAGTGGGGAGGCGATTGCTGTCTCCCTCGATGTATCAAAAGCCTTTGACAGGGTTTGGCACGCTAGCCTTATAAGCAAGCTTTCAGCCTATGGCATATCTCCTGGCCTGATCGGCTGGATAAATGACTTCCTGAGAGACCGATCACTCAGAGTTGTAGTAGAAGGCTGTTCATCAGAACCCTTAAAGATCAACTCTGGAGTTCCTCAGGGATCTGTTCTCTCTGCAACCTTGTTCCTGCTGCATATTAACGATCTGCTTATACCCGGTATCTATGGGTACGCAGACGACAGCACTGTTGTAGAGAGATACCTGCCGAGTGCTCGGGCCAGTAGAGATCAAATTCAGTCTGAAAGAGAGGCCATGGTAGAGCGTTTGAATCTCACACTCAAGGCAGTCTCCACTTGGGGCGATGCCAATCTTGTGAGTTTCAACGCCACCAAAACACAGGCGTGTCTGTTCACCGCGAAAAGGAGTCCTTTTACCTTGACTCCTACTTTCCAAAATGTGCCTCTGGAATACACTGACCGTCTGCAGTTGTTGGGGATGGACATTAGTTCCAACATGAACTACGGGCGGTTCATCGAGTCTAAGGCCAATGTAGCAGCGAGGAAAGTTGGCATCCTCGCAAAGGTCCGACAGTATTTCACACCGGGACAGCTCCTTGATTTATATAAAGCTCAAGTCCGGTCGTGTGTGGAATACTGTAGTCACATATGGGCTGGTGCTGCGAAATGCCATCTGTCTGCTTTGGACTCGATTGAGAGGCGTGCGCAGAGGATTATTGGTGACCCTACGCTGGTAAATGCCAACCTACAAAGCCTCGATCACCGACGTAAAGTTGCCAGCCTCTGTGTATTCTATAGGTTACATTTTGGAGAGTGTGCGCAGGAATTACATGATTTAATTCCCCCATCCCCTTTCCATCATCGGACGACGCGACGAACGGCTGGTTTCCATCCTTATGTCGTGGACATTCCATCCGTCCGCACGAAGCGTTTCGCTTCGTCATTTATTATACGTGCGGCTAAGGATTGGAACAATCTGCCTGCCTCCGTGTTTCCGTCCGATTACAATATGGGTGTCTTCAAGGCAAGAGTGAATAGGTGGCTACTGAATTAGTGCGACTTACCATCTACGACTGCGTTACCACTTTCCATCAGGTGGAACGTAGTCAAGCACTAATTCAGATTGATATAAAAAAAAAAAAAAAAAAAAAAAAAAAAGTTACCTTAAAATTGTATGCAACTCAAAAATACCAGCAGGATTTTTGTACATTGATACGATACAACTAAAGAATACTATGTTAGGCCAAAACTTGTCTATACAATTCTACTGAACATGTAGAGACGACTATGAATGTCGCCACTTGCGTTTTTATTTTCCGTTTTTTTTGGCGACAAGTGCTGAAGCTATCTGTGGCATTTTTCACTATCACCATTAGTAAAATGCACATAACATACGTAAATGAACGAAGACAATTGTATGTAAATGAACTCCGGTTTAGAATATAAAATATAAAGTAGTATTATTTTCTTATTTAATTATATATATATATATAAAGATGAAAGGACTACACCCAACAACTCAATATCTTTTCTCCCTATTCAAGAACCAGTTTTCATTCATTTTTTAGCTTCAGAGCAAACTTAGGAAACAGTTTTATTTAAGTATTAATAATAATATTATAGTCGGTGGAAATTAAACTCATATAAGTTTTCCTCAAAGTTATAATAATAATATTTATAATTGAATTTAATCCAAAAACAGTAAATAGTTAACTAAAACACTAAAGATTTAATACTTATAAAACTGTATACCGATTTCGGTGTAAGTCTTGAACTAACTCTCTAACTAACAGGATATTGGCTTATACAAACCAATATAATATAGATCTAGCTACAAATATTTCCGACAACGCCTGGTGTTAGTGTGATTTATGGCTACCAACTATTTCAATATATCCCTAATAATCTTGTTTAAGTGTTATATTATAGTACAGGAGACTATTGTTTATTTAACTACTGTTTACAAAATAAATAAAAATCACCAAATACTTATCAAATAAATTAACAATGGTTTAGTTAATTACTATTTTATTTTAAACTATATGGTAATAAGAATAAAAACATATTAATTAATGATATTTCGTGATAAATATATCAACGATATGATTGATATTATCACTGGAGATATATTAAATTATATTTAAAGCTAATAAAAGCTAAATTATTCAAAAACAATGGTATATAAAAGATAATTTGTTCATAATAATTAATTTTAGGCTCTGTCTCATACAACTCTTAGACTAGACCGTACGGGAGTTTGGTGCTTACACTCGATACGAATAGAACAATATTGCTTAGTTGAGATTCCATGAGGCTATAAAGTTACATTGTACTGAATGAACCACAGTCTAGGTTATACGTTCGTTGCGTTACAAAGTGGCTTTGTTATTATGTGAAAATTTCGCAATACTCGCATTTATCTCCCAGATCATCTGTTTGTTTACTCTCAATATATAGGTTAAGTACTATATTAATATTGAAGAATATGCATATTGCATAACTTAAATAAAATAAATATTAAAACTAAGATTTACTATATTCCTAAAAAACAAACAAATAAAAGCTTTTTGAATAAAAGAGACAGAGAGTAAACAAAGAAGAAAAAGAGACAGAAAGTGAATTAAATTATATGTACTAAAGTCTGTAGTAGGTACATGACAAAGCTACGGAATGCAGTTCTACTTAGAAGAACCACTAAGAATCTTCTATAACTATGGGTGAAAAAGGATAGGAAAAATTCGTCAATTACTCTCGGTATACATATCTTAGACGTAATAAACGCAATTCATTTGCTTTTATCTATAGCTATATAAATAAAAGTGAATGTTGCTACGGGCAAAACTCGAGAATGGCTCGACCAATTTGGCAAATTTTTTTGTACGTTACTTAACTTTTACTACTTAGGGCACACGGAAGGTTTTAATAATAATAAAAAAAAACTAAGTTTGTAAATAACTTATACTAAAGGGGATACCTGAGTCGCTAGTTATAAATATATTATGTAGGATCATAAAGATGATAAATAAAAGCACTTTGTTAGAACTCACAGACTATTTATATTTTAAAATACTCGTATAAGATACAACATTTTCGTGTTACGTCGTGTCGCCATAATGACAAGACATCCTCCTTTCTTCCCTTTATACCTACTTCTCACGCATTCTATTCTTAAAATCTTTCCAATCATTGCCTTTTATTCTACATGGATACATCTTATACAAATTATTTGAAGTGAAACTTCTTTAGAATCGTTGTGATTTCAAACTCGATCAAACGAAAAAATAAGTCCATAGTACCAGGCACTCAAAGACGGGGAAGAGTTAGCCTTAATTTAAATTCAAGTTTTACTTCTGACATGTGTACTTTGTACACACGTACTTTTTTATTAATAATTAAAGTATACCCTACACCTTTTACTGAGATAATATTTTTTCTTTGCAAGTAGAAGATAATATTTCGAAGTTCTATATGAATCCTCACAATTATCTTTATAGAAAGTTATTATACGAATTTCTCGGCTTCAACAACTATTATTATTTTAGTAATTTAGTATTTAAATGAAAACCAATACAAAAAAGTATACACAAACTTAAGCTCATTTTAACATTTAAAAATGAACCATTCTAAACACGTCTAAAAGCGTCTATTTTAATATTACTATAATATTCATAACATCGCGAGAAAATCCATTAAAGTAATCTGTTGCTTTCCTTAGATCATACAATATGTAGCGAAGACTGTAAGATTTATGAATCCGTTCCTAAATATAATACGACTAGTCACAGTTAAGTGACTGCAAATATAAAATTCACGTTTTAGCCGAGGTGAAAATATCTCTTGTCATGCTCAAAAGAGCACGTCCACGGTCTCCTTCGTTTTGAATTTGAAAATTGAATCAGAGCTTTTCTTCTTTGTAAAATGAATCTACGCTAAAACAATAAATGTGATATAAATTGTCTGTAAATGTGATATAAAAGAAAACAAATGTACTTTTGCTTTATTATCAAATCAATTATTCTTTATTGCACACAATTATATAACATTACATTGTAGAAACATTGAGAAGTAGTACAATAGGTGGCCTATCGCTAATCGCTAAAAAGTGATCTATTCTAGGCAACCTTTGGGTAGAGAAAAAAAAGAGAGAAGGAAGGGGTGCAAACAAACTTAAGTATATTTACAAGTGAATATATACATAGACCAAAAAAAATAATGTACTTATATTAAAAATAAAAATAATATAAGACATTATTCAGCACTTTATAAGTTTAGATAGTATTCTTTAACTATTATTATTATCATTATAACCATTATTACAATTTTGATTTGTATTATTTTAGTAAGATAATATGTATTATACAGATATTTTACTAGCATTACCCGCTGCTCCCCCCGCGTTCTAAAGATCGGAAACCAAATTTCACATACCGTGTGATGTTTTATAGCCGTTTTGTAACGGTAAGTTGAAATTTTTCAGAAATGAGATTTTTTCTAGCAGTAATAAGTAGAATATATCCTGACCCAGATAAGAAGCTATCATCATACCAAATTTCATCAAAATCGGTCCAGTAATTTTCTTGTAATCTTCTTAATTTTCCTTCTTTCTAAAATTTCTTGTGCGGTCACAAACAGACAGAAAGAGAGACAAAAACTCTAAAAACTATAGTTTTACCAAAAAATATTCAATATTCTACTAAGTTACAATTGTATTATTTGTATAGATGAAACCATTTTATTTTGCGTCATAATTATATGCCTAAGTACACGCAAGAGACGTAGCTTACTTGAAAAGAGTGCGAGAGAACACGCTTGTTTAGAAAACTAAACAAAAGGCGTTTAAATCCGGGTCTCGCACTTTTTCGATTCATATACATTTCTAACGCAAAAACTACTTACTTAAGTGGTAAAGGAAAATATCTTAAAGACCTACTCGTAATTTTTAAATGACGAGTAAAAAAGTATAATGTACTTAATGATAGAATATTAAAAAGCCAGACTAAACCTACACTAATATGAGGTTCTGAATAAAAAATCTTTTAATAAGTCAAACACTCAATGAACACCTATTTTCTTATCATTTTACTCCTTAGAGACCTTTAACCTTAATCGCCCAATTTTTTTGTAACATTTGGAATACATTAACTGCTATAACGTGCACTACTAACTTCGACCTACAACCAGTTTGTACCAAAAAAATACTTAGGACCAATGAACCAATGTGAGGAACGAAACCGTACACGTCCATTTTCTTTTGAACTCCTTTGACGACCCTATTGTTAGTTCCTAGTTAGTTTTCCTCTTACCGAGAGGAGGGTGCTTAGGACCTCGTTATAGTGGCTACGGCAACATTTTGTTGAATAACGTAATGAACTAATTTGTCGTAGCCGTAATGGCCCTCAAATCTGGTCTCTGAAGCAAATGACCCTGCCGTAAACATAAGTACGCAAATTCACAATATTCTCGAATATTTTTTCAAGCAATTTTGTGTTTTAGTTTTGATAATAATATTATTTTATATTATTATAAGTTTTATATAAAAGCAGCAAATGTATAGAATATTTCAACATTGAAAATTGAATAGTATAGAGAAAAGAATTTATAAAAGTTTGTAATAATTGCCTAATTAAATATAAAATTACGTTAACATTTTTTTATCTTAGATATCATATGAATGTTTACTTCTTTTGATCCGTGATACCTGTAACCCTAGCATAAAAATCGAATAAAAACCCAAATATGCATATGTATACCGTATAATAGAGTAGTGAGAGCTTATTACTACTTAATAAATAAATTAGAATATATGTTTTTAAATGAGCATTTCTTTTATATTTATTTATAAGTTTATTTCTTTTATCTCAGAAACGTGTTTAACAATTTAGGTAAAAATATTTAGAAAGGCTGTTTTTCTTTAAGTTTATCTACAGATATGTATAGCTACAAGTGCTTGTACGTTGGTGACTTTTCTAAACAAAAAAAAAGCGAGTAAAGCTGTAACGCCCAGATACTCTACTGTGTAAAAGCCATCAGTTTTTAGTCAAGGAAAGATGTCTTAAAACTTCAAACGTAGAGGATTCCTGGGAGTACCGCAATCCATAATGAAACTAAATATTGCGAAAGCTTAGTAAAGAAATTTTCTAAATTCGTCTAAATAGAATTTTGCTTAACACAAAAAGTTTCTAAATAGATCGTTTCTTGTGTTATATATTTGAAGTCTACGGAAAAAGCTTACAAATTAATCTTACTACTCTTTGCAATTACGAAGCTTATGTCGACAACCGACTAAGCAAACTAGCAACAGTTTCACACAAAAAAATCCAATTAGGATGTGCCTTATATACATCCTTTAGACAAAGTCGGTTAAATCCAGACATGAACTAGCAACGAGGGGATCAAGAACACAGGTATATTACGCGTAGTATTCACGAAGTGAATGTTTTTGTTTGGGAGAAAAAAAGGAGCTGGGATAGCGCAGTGCTCATTAACCGTGCGAGGGCGCAACCCTTGAATGAACAAGCCTGAATAGCGTACCGCAAAAATATTAACATGGGTAGAGCGAGTCGTACGTATTGTCTCACTCAATCAACGTTTTTAAGTAATCTCAGATCGAATCCACAGTAATGCATGAGAGTTTTTAAATACTGAATTTTCGTCGACATTTTATAACATTCAAAAAATAGCATTGATATTTTGTTATAATTATTTAGTCTAGCTTGATCAAATTTAAATGACAATCGTTCCTTTTTATTTATCGTCATAATATAAAGAACTGGTTTGTACTCGCGACTTTGTTTCAAAAGGTTATGTTGATAAAGGATACGAGAATTAAAAAAAATTAATACATTTAAAGCTAATGTAATGTTTACTTTATTAACATTTCTAAACTCTTATATTAATAACTCAACGCCATTAAGCTTGCAATGATTTTTAGATTTCCCACTTAGCCATCAAATAGCTTCAGCAGAAATCAAGTCGTATATAATAAGCTTCTGTTACGTATATAAATCATTAGGTAAATTAAAATAGTACATTTTTAGTATTAAATGTCGTTATTATTAGTGAGAATTCTATAAAAAACGCGATAATACGAATCAAATACATTTTCTATTTTTTTTAAAATGATTATTAATATAAATCTCGTTATAAACATAAATAATAATTAATTTAAAGCATAAATTAATAGAGTTTTAAAACTGAACCTATATCGAATTATACGTGAGATGTAGGAAAGAGAATCAAGCTTGTTAACTATAAGCGCTGAAGCGTACCTAACAGCCGTTGAATGTATTTTAAAATCCCGTACCATGTTATAAGTTTGATGAGATAAATAATTATAAATATTACAATTAAAGTTTGATATACTTAACGAGTTAATATTTACAATTGTTATTAATATAATACATTAGAAGAAGAAAGAGTAGAGAAGACTCGACAATGGAGACAACATAATTTAAGTATGAGTATAATAATTTACAATGTTTGGATTAATAAGTTAAAATATAAAAGAAAAAAAACTTTTTTGCCGACGACTGCGAGCAGAACCGCAGGAAAAAACTATATTATTTTGCAATAGAAAAGTTGTTAGTTGATGATTAGTTTAGTTTTTCTAACTAAACCACCCTTTACTTCACTTTAAAAAAAAGTAAACAATCATATTATAGGAATCGCTATATTCTATAATTTAGGGCACCAACAATAATCCTCAGAGTAAGCCTCTTCACTAAGAACAAGTGTTTTAATGAAGCAAGTTGGTGGATGTGCCTTTGATACAGTAAGGGTTGAAATAAAAGAAAATATTGAAGTGCGTAGTATAATGTACCTATTGTAAATTAGCTTTTGTCTTTTATTTATATGATGTCATTCGATTAATCTGTCTGTCCGTAGATATCAATTTCAATCAGTGAAGTTGTTTCAAATTAAACAAATATGTTTGATGGTATTTTGGGCAGTTGGCAATAATATCGTACACCTATAATCGTAATTTGTCTTAACTTCGACTACTCGTATATTATTAATATGACATATTAATTATTTATTAAAAAGTAATATTATTATTTAAAACTAATTTCCGCCCAATTCCCTTCGCCACTACGCGAGCTTAAGGATACGTCGCTATAAAACGTAAGCATTAATTACTAATACAGCCCTTATATTCCAAACACTCAATCTAATAAGATATTACATTAAAAAAAGTACCAAAACTTACTCAATAATCTCTCATATCACTAAATAATATTAAAGGTAAAGTCTTCGAGACGTTTGTCTGTCTGTTCGCGATAAACTCAAAAACTACTGCACTGATTTTCATGGTGTTTTCACCAAAGGATAAAGATGGTTCTCGAGGAAGGAATATAATTTGTCAAGTTTTTGTATACTAGCAGACTCGCGGCATCGGTCGCTTTAAATCTAGGGACGAGTCCGAGCGAAGCGAGGGAAAATGGATGGTTTAGTATATTTACATACATTCGTTATTTTTTTATTTAAACCAGGTTTTTCCTTTTATTAAAACTGAAACCAGAGTAATATTAAGTTTTTATGAGCTAGACGTAAATAGTTATTTATACAGCAGGGATCAAACATGGAACCGTGGAGTAATGTATAGAAACAATTACCCCATGGGACTCAACAACACAATCCATAGTATCAGAGTCTATAGTCACACCATATATATTTTCACGTCTATAAAGTCGCTATCCCATGAAAGTTATTTTATTTTTCAATTGGGTACTAGGAGATGCTTTTCTAACGTTTTTACGATGATATAAAGAAGAAGCCGACCATTAAAATCGATTATAATTTACGTTCATGTGTTAACTTTACTGTAGTATTATTGTGGAAAGAACAAAATATATTATGGGCGTTATCTTGAAGTGTTGATTTTTTTACGATTTTAAGCGAAATTGGATATTTTCTCGAATAACATACTATATTCACAAATATACGCATATATATAAAGTACGTACTTTTTTATTATTTACTAGTTCACATACATCATTGCGTTGGAGTTTGTGCCTAAAATCATAACTTAGACCTTACATAGCGAGATATCGTTATATGAGCTTATAAAATAATTAAATTATTGAAAAATTGCATAGAATGTTCTATGCTTTATGTAAGAAAAATTATATGTAAGAAAATTCCATAAGTAATTAGGGCTTCCGAATCGTACAGGTTCTATTTCTTAACTGGTCAGTACAAAGTTTGTTTGTCAAAGCAATACCACGAGAACCCTAATAAGTCGTGTAGCCATTCCATCCTATCATTATTTTCGTAATTTATAACACTTACAATAAGGCTTTAATTGAGTCTGTGACCTCTTGACACACAGCTTTCTAAGCACTGTGCAAGCTCAACACAAAAATACCAAATACTTTCTAGTTTACATGGAATCATGTTTGTGAATTCTATTAAACTGTTTGTATCAGAAGCGTGGAACGGACAAGTTCTAAATTGAATAGAAAAGTGATTTCAACATTGTCATACATAAGTTGCATCGCGTAACTTTAGGCGTGGCTCACCGCGTGGCTTCAACTGGGGCAGGCTATTGAAAAACTTTTATCTCTTATGTTAAAAATCGTCACTGAGCAGCTATCTAATAATAAATTCTAACTATATCTATAATATTCATATATAAGCAAAAACAAAAAAAAATATGTTTTGCTCTTATATTAGACAACAGATTTTATTGTTAAGCAGATATTAACGAACTTAAACCTTTCATGTTATCAATTAAAAGCTTTGGAGCTTTGAAGATAATTGTTATGTAGATATTAACGAACTTTAACCTTTCATGTTATCAATTCAAAGCTTTGGAGCTTTGAAGATTACAAATGATAACAAACTAAATAAAATAATAACAAATTAAATTATGTGTAGTGTCATTTTCACTTACACTCTACTTTCCATACTACATTATCTATTTAATACATTACAATACATGATTGAAATAGCATGCGGCCCAGCCGCCGTTGGGAATACCATCATGTAATCTATGAGATATGTACATAAAATTTCATATAGTGATTGTCACGAAATTTTTTTTTAATTAGCGTATATAATATACCATATAGGTATAAGTTAAAATTAAATGAGATGAAAATTACTATGTTAGTAGAACTACAAGTTTCTACATACGCAAAAGAAGCAAGAAAAAATAGCTTTTCAAACATCGTAAATGCAAAATTACATATTTGTGTTTGTTACTTCTACACGTTGAAATGGCTGGATCGATTTAGATATAATTTATTGCATATATAGATTATTATAACAAGTAGCTGTTACATTTTTTGTAAGATGATCAAACGAAAATAATGCAATGGCTTAAAATTTCCCCTCAAGAAATCAAAATTCTTAAGAATTTCAATGGAATCTCATCAAACCCTCGAAAACAATAACAAAAGTGTGATCTTAATGTAGTTTCGGTTGGTTATCACGATGTATGTACTAAAGGGCATTATTATTTCATACCCCGTTATATGAAACCACTGCCAGGAGAAACCTTAGGGAATTCTTGCACTCAGTAATCTGTGTGAAACACTAATTTAACTATATAATACAGGTGCTCGCACTAAATGTGATTTTAAATTATGTCTCTCTATTTTCGTTCAGGAAAAATGTTGAACAAATTGTCTACTACAGCGTCCATGATTATTTTAAAATATACCCACTTATAAAGTATTTACTAACTTTTATATACAAAAAAATGAAACTAATTAAGTAAAAGTATAAAAACTTCTAAAAATTATATCACTATTGGAAAAAGATAGAATTTTTGTAAGTTTGTTTGTAATGGGTAAACTGAGAATCCGCTGAACCGATTTAGATGAAAATTGCTATAAAGATAGTATGAGATCCTGGAAAGGTCATGGGATAATATTTATCCCTGAAATTATCCCTTAAAAGGGTGAAAAGGGGGATGAGAGTTTTATAGCGAATAAAACATTTCTATTATACTAATATACATAATATTATAGTCTAAAGTTTTTAAGTAAGTATACTACTGTATACTTACTTCTATACCGTACATAGGGAAGATCACACATTCGAACCCGAGCGAAGCCAGAGAGAGGCGCTTGTGCGCAAATTAAAACGAAAACAGTCTAAGTCATTTAATTATTAAGAACATTTCCATAAACATTCAAAATCAGTGCATTTTGTACACGAAGTAAAAGTTTATATCAAGTTAATATATCGCAACGTCTGAGATTAAACATGGTGAAGATTGTTCACCAAGTTAGATGTTTACACTTACTGAAACACACGTCTTGTCTCCTAACATTGTCGATGGCATCAAACAGAAGTTCACAACTCTGCGCCTAACTTTATATACTAAGAACTTATCAATCAAATCGTAATTAATTGGCGTAAAGATGAAATATCCGATACTTGTTTGTAAGACAAAGGTAAAATTAATTAATATTAAACAGTCGATGGATTTTGGAGATAAGTCAAAAGTTATTAAATGTTAGCAGATAATGACGAAGATACTTGAAATATTTTAGATAATTAAACAAGGATCTTGTAAATTTAACTTGATCTAGTTTCTTCAAAAACCTTTGTTTATTAAAATAGAGTTAATGTTTAATAAATAAATCGTTATTAAGTGGCCTAGTAAAACTTTATCTAGGGTAATGAGTGAATCAGGTTTAAATCCGGGTCCAGCAACTATGATATTTATCATGTACGAATAATTTACAACATGATTACCACTTATCTTATGGTTAAAACATCATGAAGAAAACTACGTGTGGGAGCAAGTTTCCGGAAGAGAGTTGTGTAGTCAACCAACCCATACTTGGCCAGCGTTGTAGACTATGGCCTGATCGTCCTCGTATTGAAAAGAGGCTCGTGCCCAGCGTGGGACGTGGAAGCGTGCCCAGTGGTACGTTAAAAGGACTGAATACTATAATATGCAATAAATTCTTTTTTTTTCCTTTATTTAAAGGACTTTTTCACATAATAAATTCTTGCAATACCAATAAAAAGTAACAAAAGATTTTCTAATTAATTTCAAATTAAGCACATTTCGGAAGCATTCAAATGTCTTCTTAAACATGTTCAGTGACTAATATCTTAGTAAACAAAGTAGCTCTAAAGTTATACCACCAAAAATAGTCTGTTCATTAATATGTAAGATGTCCCATATGCCGGTTTCATCGCAATTTAACTTCCATCCCCAGCGGCGGTTTTAATATAACAACGCGACAAATGTTTGTGATTTTGAGTTTGGTGGGCTTTATTGACATAAAAATATTATCAGTTAAATTACCTTTGTGCATTCAAAGTTTACTGAAATAACAAGGATGTGTAAGATAATGAACTAATTTGCTTAAATTACTGATACATTGAACTTAACTAGCTGGTGGTAGTCCAGTACGCACCTACTCGTTTGGAAAACTAAGTGAAGCTGGTTCGAGATTCGGGTCTCGACCTATTATAGTCGTATATATATTAAAATCTTAAGCAAGAAACATTTATCAGTTCACAGCATGATTACGAACAACCAACATAAAGGAAAACATTGTGAGGAAATGATTTTGTATATCAGCAAAATTATGTTTCAAACATCGAACTTTCCCTCTCTAAAAAAAGTTACTATATAAATACTAAATCGTAAAAGTCCCTTAATAGAATAAGAATAAAAAAAAATACTAAATCATAATCATTGTGTCCAATTTCAAGTGTAAAAACATAAACTTATACCACAAAACTAAGTATAAAAGACCTTTAACTAATCTAGAAAGCTTTCTGTACAAAATCAACTTAAAATTCAGATCATATACAGCAAAAAATGTATGCAACCGCATACGTTTTGAAAAATAAACTCTTAAAACACAGGAGAATGGAAGCTCCGGCAGTGTTTTCTATTTGTTACATTTATCCTGCACAGGTTGTAGTCGAAAGAGGAAACAAACAAAATTTGATTCCATCATCTCTTTTTCACTACTAGCATTGTAAATAGTGTCATGAAAACATAAGAAAACATTTTTGCCGTCAAGTATATTATAAACTTTTATTTATGAACGCTACGGCGTCTTATACCCGCTTTGTCAGGTAACTGTCTATCATTTTAGTAAATTTCATCCAAATCCATACAATCCATACAAAAACACCTCGCACACACACACACACACACACACACACACACACACACACACACACACACACACACACACACACGCGCGCGCGCGCAATATATAACACATATAGGTTCATAGGTGCTAAATAGTACTTCCATGTTTTTAGTTATATCCATCAAGTCTTGACTTTAAAAAATAATAATTCTAGAATCTAGAGCATACATAAACGTTCTTTGAATTAAAAAATACGTCATACGTTATTAAAAACCAATTTTCTACTTAGCAAGATTAAATTTCAAAGTAATAAAATGTAATATGCAAACATTGGATGAAAAATAAATTAATATACTGAACTTCCGTTCTACAAATAATGTGGTCTATAATTGGAACGAAAAATATTCTCATATCAATTTCATTACCAACTGCTCCCCACGATATGAAGACTTATAAAAATAGTCTTCTAAATTAACGTTATAAATGCGAATTTTTTATTGTTGTTATAGGTACAATAGAAAACTGTGTAGAGATTTTGAATGGAATTTTAGACAATATGACCAATTTCACTGAACGAAACTACACATCTATTTTATTGGAAACACAAATAAAAATATAACTGGGGACCCAAACTTAGCTCAGGTTCTTCTATAGGTTAGTTTTAACGGTCAATTTAGTATAGTTAAAATATAAATTATATGTTATAAATACTATATTATGTTTACGTATACCGTTGTTACGGTATATTATGCTAACTTTAACTTTTCTACCAAAAAAAATAAGGTAATCCAATTATTTTTCGACAGAAGTTAAAGGACAAAGAAACACATTTCACATTTAGTACAATATAAGGTAAGTTATAATAATAATAAGTATGAATATCTTATCTATATCTATACTAATATTATAAAGAGGAAAGGTTTGTGTATATAGTAATGTAAGTATGTTTGTAACGAATTGGCTCAAAAAGTACTGGACCGATTTTAAAAATTCTTTCACAATTTGAATGCTACATTATCACTGATTAACATAGGCAATTTGGAATTGCAAGAAAAAAATAAGGATCCTACTAAAACTACAATAATAGAAGTGGAGCCGCGATATAGTTCGCGCGGCTCAGGAGTATATTAAAGTTGGGAGTAATTTTGTACAATTTTCAACCCAGTGAGTGATCGAATGAAGCGATTAAAAAATGAACGCGGGCGAAGCCGCGCGTATTTCTAGTAAATAATAAAAGAGTAAGAATGTTCATATATATCAAAAATGTAACTACATACACGTATAATGCTGCTTAAGAGCGCTTTTCACTGCCACTACGCTATAACGGTCCTCAACAAGTAGTATATGTTCCAATAGAACTTTGTTCGCGTCAAGTTATCTTCCATGTTGTGGCGAGGAAATAATAAGAACTAGAGCACGATTGTTAACGCGTGGAGTACTTGTGTATAGATAATAAACAATTCGGAAAGTTGCTTTCAGTTTATCTTCTTCTAGAGATTTACTAGTGTTTATAAACTAATTTATTATTAGGCATTATTATTTATATCGTTTAGTATTACTTGGAGTAACCTGCCCTAATTTTTCGTTACTTCTCGTTAAGCTCCATGGTGGTCCGTCCTAACTTCACGTCAGTGCTAATTAAGCCCCATAGTTAAGTATCTTAACTTTGAGTCAGTATTAATTAAATATTCTATGCTGAAAAATCAGTCAAAGCGCTAATTCTGGTATAAATCTGGGTATACGAATATAAAGTAGCTCATGTTTCAATTAAATTATAAATACGTTGAAATACAACAAATGTTTTTTAACTTCGATATACTTACTTGTTCGACCCAAAAATTAATAATACCACCAAAAATTTGAGTGTTTACCCACTTCGCTGAAACTAGCCAACAAAACTAGCATATCAATCATAAAAGTAATAAAAATTTTTTTTGCAGACCGTACCAAATTAATTTTTGTTTCTTATGGTTTTACTAGATTTAATTTAAATTTAAATGCTATTTTAAGATAAATTCTGTGTTTAAGTATTTTTTTTAAACATTTTTACCACTTATTTTTATTTCTCAACTTTAAAATAAGATAGTTATACTTCGTATTTGAATTCGAACCTCATACTCAATATCTCTGGCCCGCGTCGACTTAGGGACTTGAAATTAACTAGGGATCTTTGGAAGACATCAAGGAATCCAAAAAAATAATCAAAACGCCAGCGACGCCATATTTTATTTAATATTTCTCAACTTTAAAAAAAGATGGTTTTTCTTATTATAGACTCCAAATCTAATACGTGATTTGTCTGGCCCGCGTCGACTTAGGGACTTCAAATTGACTAGGGATCACCAGCACATGTCAAGGAACCCAGAGAAATCGTCAAAACCCCAGCGACGCCATATTTTATGTAACATTTCTCACTTTAAAAAAGATAGTTTTTCTTCGTATGTGACTTAACGGTCCTGGTACTCCATAGCTCTTGCCCGCGTCACCTGAGGGACTTGAAATTGACTAGGGATCACCAGCACATGTCAAGAAACCCAGAGAAATCATCAAAACGCCAGCGACGCCATATTTTATGTAACATTTCTCACTTTAAAAAAGATAGTTTTTCTTCGTATATGACTTCGATCCTGGTACTCCATAGCTCTTGCCCGCGTCGCCTTAGGGACTTGAAATTGACTATGGATCTTTAGAAACATATCAGGTAATCCATATAAATTATCAAAACGCCAGCGACGCCATATTTTATATAAAATTTCTCACTTCTAAAAAGATAGTTTTTCTTCGTATATGACTTCGATCCTGGTACTCCATAGCTCTTGCCCGCGTCGCCTTAGGGAATTGAAATTGACTATGGAACTTGAGCAACATATTAGGGAATCCATATAAATCATCAAAACCCCAGCGACGCCATATTTTATGTAACATTTCTCACTTTAAAAAAGATAGTTTTTCTTTGTATATGACTTCGATCCTGGTACTCCATAGCTCTTGCCCGCGTCGCCTTAGGGACTTGAAATTGACTATTGATCTTTAGAAACATATCAGGTAATCTATATAAATTATCAAAACGCCAGCGACGCCATATTTTATATAAAATTTCTCACTTCTAAAAAGATAGTTTTTCTTCATATATGACTTCGATCCTGGTACTCCATAGCTCTTGCCCGCGTCGCCTTAGGGACTTGAAATTGACTATTGATCTTTAGAAACATATCAGGTAATCCATATAAATTATCAAAACGCCAGCGACGCCATATTTTATATAAAATTTCTCACTTCTAAAAGGATAGCTTTTTTTCATATATGACTTTGATCCTGGTACTCCATAGCTCTTGCCCGCGTCGCCTTAGGGACTTGAAATTGACTATGAATCTTTAGAAACATATCAGGTAATCCATATAAATCATCAAAACGCCAGCGACGCAATATTTTATATAATATTTCTCACTTTAAAAAGAGATAGTTTTTCTTCGTATATGACTTCTATTCTGGTACTCCATAGCTCTAGCCCGCGTCGACTCAGGGACTTAAAATTGACTAGGGATCACCAGCAGATGTAAAGGAACCCACACAAATCTTCAAAACCCCAGCGACGCCATATTTTATATAAAATTTCTCACTTTAAAAAAGATAGTTTTTCTTCGTATATGACTTCGATCCTGGTACTCCATAGCTCTTGCCGCGTCGACTCAGGGACTTGAAATTAACTAGGGATTACCAGCACATGTCAAGGAACACAGAGAAATCGTCAGAACCCCAGCGACGCCATATTTTATATAATATTTCTCACTTTAAAAAAGATAGTTTTTCTTCGTATATGACTTCGATCCTGGTACTCCATAGCTCTTGCCCGCGTCGCCTTAGGGACTTGAAATTGACTATTGATCTTTAGAAACATATCAGGTAATCCATATAAATTATCAAAACGCCAGCGACGCCATATTTTATATAAAATTTCTCACTTCTAAAAAGATAGTTTTTCTTCATATATGACTTCGATCCTGGTACTCCATAGCTCTTGCCCGCGTCGCCTTAGGGACTTGAAATTGACTATTGATCTTTAGAAACATATCAGGTAATCCATATAAATTATCAAAACGCCAGCGACGCCATATTTTATATAAAATTTCTCACTTCTAAAAGGATAGCTTTTTTTCATATATGACTTTGATCCTGGTACTCCATAGCTCTTGCCCGCGTCGCCTTAGGGACTTGAAATTGACTATGAATCTTTAGAAACATATCAGGTAATCCATATAAATCATCAAAACGCCAGCGACGCAATATTTTATATAATATTTCTCACTTTAAAAAGAGATAGTTTTTCTTCGTATATGACTTCTATTCTGGTACTCCATAGCTCTAGCCCGCGTCGACTCAGGGACTTAAAATTGACTAGGGATCACCAGCAGATGTAAAGGAACCCACACAAATCTTCAAAACCCCAGCGACGCCATATTTTATATAAAATTTCTCACTTTAAAAAAGATAGTTTTTCTTCGTATATGACTTCGATCCTGGTACTCCATAGCTCTTGCCGCGTCGACTCAGGGACTTGAAATTAACTAGGGATTACCAGCACATGTCAAGGAACACAGAGAAATCGTCAGAACCCCAGCGACGCCATATTTTATATAATATTTCTCACTTTAAAAAAGATAGTTTTTCTTCGTATATGACTTCGATCCTGGTACTCCATAGCTCTTGCCCGCGTCGCCTTAGGGACTTGAAATTGACTATTGATCTTTAGAAACATATCAGGTAATCCATATAAATTATCAAAACGCCAGCGACGCCATATTTTATATAAAATTTCTCACTTCTAAAAAGATAGTTTTTCTTCATATATGACTTCGATCCTGGTACTCCATAGCTCTTGCCCGCGTCGCCTTAGGGACTTGAAATTGACTATTGATCTTTAGAAACATATCAGGTAATCCATATAAATTATCAAAACGCCAGCGACGGCATATTTTATATAAAATTTCTCACTTCTAAAAGGATAGCTTTTTTTCATATATGACTTTGATCCTGGTACTCCATAGCTCTTGCCCGCGTCGCCTTAGGGACTTGAAATTGACTATGAATCTTTAGAAACATATCAGGTAATCCATATAAATCATCAAAGCGCCAGCGACGCCATATTTTACGTAACTTTTCCAACTTTAAAAAAGATAGTTTTTCTTCGTATGTAACTTAACTATCCTGGTACTCCATAGCTCTAGCCCGCGTCGACTCAGGGACTTGAAATTTACTAGGGATTACCAGCACATGTCAAGGAACACAGAGAAATCGTCAAAACCCCAGCGACGCCATATTTTATGTAACATTTCTCACTTTAAAAAAGATAGTTTTTCTTCGTATATGACTTCGATCCTGGTACTCCATAGCTCTTGCCCGCGTCGCCTTAGGGACTTGAAATTGACTATTGATCTTTAGAAACATATCAGGTAATCCATATAAATTATCAAAACGCCAGCGACGCCATATTTTATATAAAATTTCTCACTTCTAAAAAGATAGTTTTTCTTCATATATGACTTCGATCCTGGTACTCCATAGCTCTTGCCCGCGTCGCCTTAAGGACTTGAAATTGACTATGAATCTTTAGAAACATATCAGGTATTCCATATAAATCATCAAAGCGATAACCTGATATGTTTCTAAAGATCCATAATCAATTTCAAGTCCTTAAGGCGACGCGGGCAAGAGCTATGGAGTACCAGGATCGAAGTCATATACGAAGAAAAACTATCTTTTTTAAAGTGAGAAATGTTACATAAAATATGGCGTCGCTGGGGTTTTGACGATTTCTCTGTGTTCCTTGACATGTGCTGGTAATCCCTTGTAAATTTCAAGTCCCTGAGTCGACGCGGGCTAGAGCTATGGAGTACCAGGATCGTTAAGTCACATACGATGAAACTATCTTTTTTGAAGTGAGAAATATTATATAAAATATGGCGTCGCTGGCGTTTTGATGATTTATATGGATTCCCTGATATGTTGCTCAAGATCCATAGTCAATTTCAAGTTCCTAAGGCGACGCGGGCAAGAGCTATGGAGTACCAGGATCGAAGTCATATACGAAGAAAAACTATGTTTTTTAAAGTGGGAAATTTTATATAAAATATGGCGTCGCTGGGGTTTTGACGATTTCTCTGTATTCCTTGGCATGTGCTGGTGATCCCTAGTCAATTTCAAGTCCCCGAGTCGACGCGGACAAAAGCTATGGAGTACCAGGATCGAAGTCAAATACGAAGAAAAACTAATTTTTAAAGTGAGAAATATTACATAAAATATGGCGTCGCTGGGGTTTTGATGATTTTTTTGAGTTCCTTGACATGTGGTGATGATCCCTAGTCAATTTGAAGTCCCTAAGTCGACGCGGGCCAGACATATCACGTATTAGGTTTGGAGTCTATAATAAGAAAAACCATCTTTTTTTAAAGTTGAGAAATATTAAATAAAATATGGCGTTGCTGGGGTTTTGATTATTTTTTTGGATTCCTTAATGTCTTCCAAAGATCCCTAGTGAATTTCAAGTCCCTAAGTCGACGCGGGCCAGAGATATTGAGTATGAGGTTCGAATTCAAATACGAAGTATAACTATCTTTTTTTAACGTTGAGAAATAAAAATAAGTGGTTAAAATGTTTAAAAAAATACTTAAACACAGAATTTATCTTAAAATGGCATTTAAATTTAAATTAAATCTAGTAAAACCATAAGAAACAAAAATTAATTTGGTACGGTCTGCAAAAAAAATTTTTATTACTTTTATGACTGATATGCTAGTTTTGTTGGCTAGTTTCAGCGACGTGTTTACCCAATATCTTTTTTCTTTCAATCAATTTAAAAAGTGACTTTTTAATATTCATTATTTTTCCATTATCATAATATTTATATTTTTTATAGGTACTAATATTTTAAAGCCGATGAAATTGTTTGCTTCAACGAGGTAATCTCTAGAATAAGCAGTCCGTATTGAATAAATCTTTCCTGCTATTTATTAAATATGCTTTTCGCCCGCCCTTCCAGTTTTTGTAACAGTTTTTATTGATGCTCCGCTCCTATTGGTCATATATACCTAATATAGCCTATTATAGCCTTCCTCGATAAACGGACTGTATAATACAAAAGAATTTTTCAATTCGGACCAGTAGTTCCTGAGATTAACGCGTTCAAACAAACAAACAAACAAACAAACAAACTCTTCAGCTTTATAATATTTGTAAAGATATGTATGGTACTACTTCACGCCAAAACGGTTGGAAGCTTATATATTTTAACATCCTGTAATATATACCTATGAAATATTTATATAAATTTTTTTAAATTTTATTCAGAATCAAATGAATAATAAAATAGCAAATTGAAAAGCGATTTCTCCAACTACAAATGACAATGATTCAAGCGCTATGGAGGTCGGACTTTAAATTTAGAAACGTTTGGTATACATCACTACGCTTCCGCCATGTCTGCACACAGTACATGGCGCAAATTATTCTGTTCGGATATAAACCATTTTATTTCCCGTCATAATAATTCGTGGTAGACAAATATTATGATCCATCTCTCATATCGTTTGATATAATAATAATTTATCAGATCATTTTGGGGTTAATAAAGCTTATAAATGTATTTAGTTAAGGAAAATGGCTAAGCAGAGCTTTTATAACTTTCTACGTGTTTCTTGAACGAAGTATTTAGTTTATATATAGAGCTCATTTTTATAAGCAAAACAGGTTTTCGATGACGGAAAAAATAAATAAAAAAATACGTAGTACCTAAAGCTTTAATTTTTAATGTTCTTATTATATTTTATTCTTAAAACTTTTTTCATTTATAAATTTAATTATAATTTAAATTAAAAATTAATAAAATAAAAAAAAATTACACATTTATACCCTACTTTCTTGCCCCAGCGGTCGCGAGTTCGAGTTCTGCTGGGGGCATTCGTTTATTAAACTCGGATCTTTGTACTCCAGTCATGGGTTTTTTTTATTTATAACATGTATGTATTTAAACTTATATAATATGTAGTATATCAACTATCTGGTATCCGTAACACACGCTTCGTAGCACCACGTAACTAGATGGCGCTGTGTGTAATTATTATTATATATTAATTAATATATTAAAAAAACAGTTTTCATCACATTATCAAAGTTTCATATAAAAAACCTAACCTTGACCTAAATTTAAATCGATTTCAAATCGATATATTGTTGGAGAAAAGAAAGCAGATCACCCAATTGGCGTGTTGCCATGCCGGTTGTAATATCGTAGTGAGTCGCAGACGTCATTAATATTCGTTTGAACGTTTTCGTCAATACATTTTATTTGGTTCCGTTAATATTAGCGCGATTTGCTGAACAAATTTACACCTATATAGTACATTCGCAGTAGCTTATACGTATTAAGTAGAAGTCCATTTAAATAGTTATACATTAAAAATGCGAAAATTACTATCTGCCGGTATGTCCGTTTACAACGGTTAAACTGATTTGTTTAAACAAGTATACACGTACCTTAAATGCTTATCCTAAGATAAAATATAAATTTCAAAAAAAAAATACTTACAAGTATCACAGCATAAATATAATAAACAAAATCGTTGACATTACTATGTAAATATGTAAAAATCTATACTAATATTATAAAGCTGAAGAGTTTGTTTGTTTGTTTGGTTGAACGCGCTAATCTCTGGAACGACTGGTCCGAATTGTAAAATTTGTCCATTATCAAGGAAGGCTAAAGACTATATTACATCACGCTAACATCAATGGAAAATGTTGCAAAAACGGAAGGTATTTAGTTTCCAGCCTTTAGAACGCGCGCGAAGCCGCGGGAAAGGCTAGTATCTAATAAAGCACTCAGCAACAGATTCCATTGGTCTTATCTTATAAAAAGGAAAATATTAAAAGTTATCTTGGAAAAAAATATCTAAGAATTATAAGAAATCGTATTTTAAAAACCTTTTAATCCAAACCGCTAAGTTTTTAGAAATATCTACGAGTACGATAAAATATATCAATCGCAAATAAAATTTTCTCTTTGTATAACAACAGACAAAAGAATGGATAGAATGAAAAAAATATAAACTTTTTGAATTCTCGATACTAACGTTTACAATGGTTGTGCGACGCAAAAAAAGAAAAATGAAAGTTGCTAAATTTATACGGGGATTTGTAAATGTATCCATGAGTAAGATCGCTCGACCGTTACGTTTTAATTAAATGTACCAAATCTATCAAATTTCTAATACATTTTGGATGTAATATATAGGAAGCGCATATAATATTTTGAAGCTACGCTATGCCATTTTCAAATATGATATGACATATTTGTCAAAATTTTGAAGTAAATGACACTTTTATATGAAAAGATACAAGAAACCGCATATTTTCAGTTAGAATTAATTATGTTAAAAGTTTTGTATGTAATATACTTATGTGTTTACTATAGCCTGATCCAACTATAAATACGAGGGGACCAGTCCTAATGCACATTTAGCTTTTCTTACTTAGATTTGAACAGTCACTTTACCAAGCAAGGACGTTACCACTGGGCTATCACTGCCATTTTTTATAATTTCGTAAAGAATTATTGGGTATATTGTACAAAAAAGTATTTTACCAAGACCTTTCACAAAACGCTAAAACTAAGAAATAATTACAAAAATATAACAGAAATAAATAACGTTAACAATTGTGTTGATAGTTTTACGTTACGTACGATCGTTGAAAGCATATTCTTGTACTTACGCTAAGTCTAGTTACGAGTACATAGTTACATGAGGGTATCTTTTATTAATGGTCTGACGCGCGAGAATTTCAAATTTAAATCACACTCTATTCTTGTATATTGTGAAATTATATGTACGTCACTGTATAAAGTGTAGTGATAGGTGAAATATTTACTTAAAGAATGTTTGGAGACGTTTAAATCACTACATAGTATAAAACAAAGTCGCTTCCCGTTGTCTGTCTGTCCCTACGTATGCTTAGATCTTTAAAACTGCGTAACGGATTTTGATGCGATTTTTTAAGGGGATTACCTCGCTCAAATTCCAAAAACACTATAAGTTTAAAGAAGATTGTAGATGAATCCTCTCGTACGATTACCATATAAAAAATATATGATTTACTTAAGGTTATCACAAATACATGCTATTGTTTTAAATTTAAATAAACTCTTCCAAATTTGGAAAAAAAAATATATTAAATAGGGCCTTTTTCAACGTAAACTGTACTTTTTCTCTGTAACGGCTAATTAGTTTGGCGTGAATTTTGTACCAAAAAATATGTAATGACGTATTTCACAATTCCTATTGTTTTTTTTAATTTTTTTATTCTGATGTTCTTAAATAATAAATAAAAACCCGAAACTTAACCAGTACCCCACTGACGCACCCCCGCTACGGCCTGTGGCGCGTACTCGGGATGCGATACAGCAGTGTCTCGATGACTCTTGTGACGAGTGGACTACACGCGCGTTATTTTTTCCAATTAATACCTAAAACTTCTCGTTTTGAATGATTATTGAATTAAACCATATATTAAATAATACAAATATAAATATTTCGTAAAACAAAAACAGAATTTAAGTTTGTAAGTATATGTAAAATGGGTTCTAATTTCGTTTTGTTTTTTGAACCTATCATAGAGTAAGCCAGAATATAATATGCCTAAATAAATTTATAGTAAATTGAAATTTATAGTATTCCTGAACATAAAAATGAAAATTTGTATTCTATTTTCCAAAACGTCTCAAATAAAACTACATTAAAAATTGATCCTGGGACCGACATTGATTTTATCACCAGAGTCGCCACCAAAAATAAAAATAGAGATGAAAAAAAATGTAAGCCTATCATAGTTAAATTTTTATGTCGCTGGAAAAAAGATGAATTTCTCGCACAAGCACGAAAATTGAAGCTTAAATGTAATGATTTAGGATTTGCAAATAACTTTAATAACGTTTACTTTAACGAGCATTTGACAAGTACAAATAAGACCTTACTGCAATCTGTTAAAAAAATTGCGAAGGAGAAAAATTATAAATATGTTTGGATTAAAAATTGTAGTATAATGATAAGACGTACTGACAACAGTGCAGTGCTTAATATTTCAAATGTAAATGATTTAAACAAAATTGTATAGGAGTTATTTATATTCACACTTGTAGCACATACTATTCCGTTAATATAATTTTCTTGTTCTCTATTTACTTAGATTTATATAAAGCATTTTTCTCATTATTAAGTGTTTACGTTAGTGAAGGCATTTATGCAATTGGGTTATGTTTGAAATGGATTTTTCGTATTGGATTTCATTCCATGTATTTTATGGCACTCATATTTTGTGATTATTATACGACGTATTATATTTACGCTTTAATTCAATTTTATTTTGGAACATCGGAATATTTCAAATTTATATTTACAAGATTTATATCGTATTTATTATTAATTTTATTGTTATTAAATAATGGAATATAATTTAAACATATTTTATCAAAATGTACGTGGATTACGTACTAAAACTAATAGCTTTTTCAGGGCTATGATGCAGGTAGAATTTGATATAGTCTGTTTGAGTGAGACGTGGTTGTATGACGGTATTTTTGATTCTGAATTGTTTGACACGAGATACACTGTCCATAGATGTGACAGAAATTATAATGAACGTGGAGACACTATGGGTGGTGGTGTACTTGTCGCCTTAAAATCTAATTTAGCAGTTTCTTCGTCGACATCGTTTCAATTAAGTAACTATTCTGCCGAAGTAGTAAAAGTGACAATTCCATTGGTGTTAAATGGATCTTCAAAATCACTTCATATATACTGCTGCTATTTCCCTAATAGTAACCATCATTATGATACTCTCATTGAATTTTTTGAACTGGTTTCAGATGGGAAGCTTAATTATCCTAATGACAGTTTCTTAGTTCTGGGTGATTTCAATATTCCGGCGGGTCAGTGGATTAAGGACAATAATATGATGATCCTGAGTGATCATCACGATCACAATAGTTTAGTTTATGCTGTGGCCAACTTTATGAATTTTGCTGATTTGAAACAATTCAATTCAGTTAATAATGTTAATGGCAGATATCTCGATCTTATCTTTTGTGACTGTGACTGTACTGTCAGCCGTTGCTCTCAATCACTTGTTAAAGAAGATGCACATCATCCTTCTCTTGAAATTACATTTGCTACACACAATTTGCAAAAAATTAAACCAACACCAAGAATGATTCGACTTTTTTACCGAGCTAACTACAATGAAATCAATAATGCACTCTCTAAAATAAATTGGACTGAACTACTTAATGACTGTGAAATCTCGGAGGCTGTTGATGTCTTTTACGAAACTGTATATAAAATTATTAATGATTTAATTCCAGTTAAAATTATTAAATACAATAATAATTATCCTTGTTGGTATCCTAGATCTTTGATCAAAGTTATCAATGAAAAATTAAAGTATCATAGAAAATGGAAAATATATAACAGAACTTCCGATTACTTAACGTTTAGTCTCTTACGTGATCGTGAAAAACTGTTACAGTCTATATATTATGATTTATATATTTCAAATTCTGAAAGTAAAATTAATAAATGTAGCAAATTTTTTTGGTCATTTGTTAAATCTAAGAAGTCTTCCCCAAATATCCCTATGACTATGAAATTAAACGATAAGACAGCCAGTGATGGAAATGAAGTTTGTTCTCTTTTTAGTAACTATTTTGAGTCTGTTTATGAGTCTCCCTCCTTAAATAACAGTAAAAACCGTATAACCTTCCCGATTATGAATGGTTCTGTCAGCTTGGGATCAGTTTCAATTTCTCCAAGTATTGTATATAAATACCTTAGTAAATTAGATATTAATAAGGGATATGGGCCCGATGGCTTGCCCCCTTTATTTTTGAAGAAGTGTCGTAGCTGTTTATCTTTTCCTATATATCTATTGTTTAATAAATCTTTTTGTAGCGGCGAAATGCCACAGCGTTGGAAACAAAGTTACGTGGTACCAGTTTTTAAATCAGGTAATAGGCACAATATAAAAAATTATAGACCTATATCAAAATTATGTACTATTGCAAAACTTTTTGAGAAAATTATATATGACCATGTTTTTCCAGTCTTAAGAACCATTATCATTCCTCAACAGCATGGTTTCATTAACAAGAAATCCGCAGAATCGAATTTGTGTGAATTTGTTCATCAGATCACTACAGCTTTGGATCAAGGTTTCCAGGTGGACGTGATGTATACGGACTACTCAAAAGCCTTTGATAAAATCTCTCATGATATCTTAATTCGTAAAATTGAAGAACTCGGTATACATGGTGACCTCCTGCGTTGGATTACTTCCTATCTCAGGGAACGAAGCCAGGCGGTTACAGTTAAAGGTTACTGCTCTACATTCGTGCCTGTTACTTCTGGTGTGCCCCAAGGATCTCACCTTGGTCCCCTTCTCTTCAACTTATTTATCAACGACATTATTGCAGTATTTAAACACTCTTCAGTTCTACTCTATGCCGATGATATGAAAATATATAAAACCATATGTAAACCCTCTGATTGTAACCTATTACAGGAAGATTTGAACGAGTTGTGTAAATATTGCAATGATAACCTTTTACAACTAAATATAAAAAAATGTAACGTAATATCTTTTTCACGCAAAAAAAATACTGTTAGATTTAACTACAGCCTAAATAAAAATATTACTGAGAGGGTTTCTGGGGTGAGAGATTTGGGTGTTTACCTTGACTCTAAGTTAACTTTTAATCAACACTATAGATTTATGACTGCAAAAGCCTATCGCATGCTTGGTTTTGTTCTCAGAATTAGTAAGGATTTTAAAAATACTTCTACCTTGATTCTTCTGTATAACGCTTTCGTTCGTTCTTTACTTGAATTCGGTTCAGTGATTTGGAATCCACAGTACAATGTCCACATTCATGAAATAGAGAAAATCCAGACAAAATTCTTAAAGCATTTAAAATTTAGGTGTTCCGTTAGTGATCAAATCGTTCCTAACTTGATCTCTTTGGAAAAACGCCGTAAGGTTAAGGATCAAACATTTCTGCTTAAATTAATGCACAACTCTATTGACTCTCCATTTCTTCTTAAATGCCTTAACTTTAGATGTCCAAGACAATCTTCGCGTAATAAACATTTATTCTATTTACACAATACACGTACCAAATATGCACAAAATGCCTTCATTTATCGTTCCTGCAACGTTTATAATAATGAATTCCTCTCATTTGACTATTTCGCAGAATCCCTACATAACATATTAAAAAAGATTAAGAAAATGCATTAGTTTTAATTTTAATTTCATTTTTAAATCATTTTTAAACATATTAATTATATTGATTTTTTTTTTTGGAATGTCTAATATCAATAAATTTATATTTGGTTAAATTTTAAGTAATATTATATTCTATAATTGTTTTTATTAATTGATAATGTTCAAAATATTATATTATTTTTATTTATCATTGTCAAGGTTTTATCATGTAAAAAATTGTTATCATATGCAATTTTAAATTTTGTTATTATTTGTTCTTGATAATTGTTAATTCAATTTTAGATTAACATTACACTGCTTGCTTGCATGTATGAAAAAATTAATTTGTGGAAACTTGATTGGTCGATGTATTATTATTATTTTGATTTGTATTTGTATGTATTTTATTGAACTGTTTGTTTCCCTAATAAATAAATAAATAAATAAATAAATAAATAAATAAATAAATAAATAAGAATAACTAAGGCATTTTTTTTTTATATTTTGTTCACACTTTATAGACAGTTATTGTTTATTGCTCACATAAAAATATACCAATACCTACATCCTAATGATATTACAAATAAAGAATAGGTGCGTTTAAAGAAGGTAAGCCATTTGTAAATGTTGAAAGCTAGGTCAACCTAACTATTTCCGTTACTGAGAACCGTTTACCTACTTACCTACCTGGTCATCAGCAGACCTTCACCATATAACATTTAGTAAAATGAAAGCTATGTCAGCATGGATAGTGCATTGTGTAGTTTAATATAAATAATATAGATTATGATGTAGGCACTATACTCGTACAAGACTACAAAAACTAGAGGAAAGGAACAAAATGAGATTTCTCAGAGATCGAATCAAATAGGCAAAAAATGATGACAACGCGACACATCTGTGTTCTTGCTTAATCTTCACTTCGTTTCGTTGTAGTATGGTCGTCGGTCGGTAGATGGCGTTAAAATAACAAATACTAGTACAGATATCAAATCCTCAAGGTCATCGGGCGAGGTAGGCGCCTTAAAGATAGAGTGATTTAAAAGGAAGGTTTATATGTATAAATCGCTGTTTATAAGTCAGTATAATAAAAATATGACCTTCTTGACACGCTTATTTTTTTCCTTGGTATATTGGACACCGTGTAGCTAATTTACAGAAGAAAATAGCTAATTAAGTTATTACAGCTATCAAACTTTAATTTTATTTAAAGAAAAAAGTAATTTATTATGTATATTGCCTTTCTTGTAGTCGGTCTAATTCTTAAAAAACAAACGTTCTAACGAACCAAAGTTAGAGGTATCTTTTTGTACGTAATTGCTAACAATAGTATCTGAAAAGAAATATATTTACAAATGTCCGAAAATCCGTTTTCTACTAGCTTACACAAAGCTAGTTGTAAAATGGATTTCATAAACATATTCAAATAATAAAAAATAATAATATAATAATAACAATTGGGAAAGTTTAAATCTACGTTTATGTATCTTACGCCTAAATGATGAAAAGGCTTGACCAATTTGGATGAAATTTTGTACACAGATAGAGTATGGCTTAGTAAACAGGCTACGATTAGTAATGAAACTTGCTATATAGAATATAAAGCTATATGTAAAATATTTAGATCTTTGGGTGTTGTAAAATTTACCATTGAGTAATCAAAATCAAATTTAATTAGTTAGGTATTGTTTTCAATTACTCGCAAGCAATTCAGTGCTAGGTTATTCAAACGACATTACCCACAGCAATGCCACGTTTAGTTACCAGTTTTCGTTCTATTGTATTACATGCAAAATTAACATTTTGTTTTTATTTTCCATCTTTTCAAATTGGCACAGTGCCAAATAATCGATGCGTTTTGGCCAAAAGCCAAGCCATCTGTCGGTAAAACAAAAAATAGAAGCCTCAACCTCTACCTGATAACTAAAGCACCTCATTTACGTGAGATGATTAACTTCGGTCGTGTCTAATAACTTTGTTAAACTTTGTGATAGGTGCTCTGATAGATAGCCAAACTATTACTAAAGACATTTTGTACTTAATTCCTAGATTTTTTATATTAGAAAGCACTGAACAAAATTTTATATTGTATTTGTTATATTTATAGTTGGTAGTTCTCACAATATAAGGCACTCTTCATGTAATTAGTTCCAAGAAAGAGGGAAAAAGAGAGAGAGAGAGAGAGAGAAGGCAATACGTTATAATATTAATTACTCAATAAAACTTCAACATCGTACATCAAGAACATATTCCATGTAACTAGAAAGTTTCCTATTTTTATATAATATACATTACTTTAGATATTGTTCCAAGAAATATCAACATCGTAATTTGAGCATGCAAGGTAGTTAAGTAAATAGGTGTAGAGCAATTTATTTAATCGTTTCTTACCAATTAGAAGAGTGACCATTAATACAATTTATTACCAAGTTATTGGCTCTGCTCCAAAGAAACAGTTGCAAACAAAAAGCATTGAATTTATGTTACACTGTGCGTAATAATATCAAAGAAAATACAATAAAATAGTATAATAGGTTATAAAATAGCTACGAAATAACAATATAGTTATGGGAGATTATCATGGGTTTTATTATCAGTAAAATACGACTAGAGATATTAAAAAAAGAAAGATTGAATCAAAGAATAACAAAGCAATATCTATTTATCAATTTATACATTCTTCTTTAATTTGTAAGTTTTTTTTTATTTTCATTTATTTTAAATTTATGAATATTTTGCAAATTTTCTTCTAACTTTGTTAGTATTAGTATTAGGTACTACAACTTTAATATTTTTTTTAATATAGTTCAAAATAAATAAAATATACTATTTGGAAAAAGCAGTTAAAGTTTTCTTACTTTTTCCGAATTTTCTTAAAGCGAGTGATAAAATTAAGTTATATTTAAAAGAAAAAAAATTAAAAAGAAAGAAGGGTTAAGAGGGAGTTAATAATTAAGTCTCGCCTCTTAAGAGTTACAAAAGTATGACTTAGCAAACACACAGTACAAACTGATTATTATAATTATAAGAATATAGATGGTAGACTTATCATGAGAAGAAAGAGTTCAAATCTCGGATCATTTAGTGTTAAATTAAATCTTCAAGTACCTTTAAAAATACCTATAAATAAATCAAACCAACTATTTCAAAGGAAACATTAAATTCACAACGTATAAAAATCCCTACTTCCCTACTAATATTATAAATGTGAATGTAAGTTTGTTTGTTACGCTTGCACGCGAAAACTACTCAACCGATCATCATGAAACTTTGTACACATATTCTTGGAGGTATTAGAAGTAACATAGGATACTTTATACTAAAAAAATATTTTTTAAGAAAAATTAAAAAAATGTTTGTATTAACAATGGGTTCTGAAAGAGCTAGAGTAATTTTGAAGACACTTTCAGGCATCCTACAGGTCAACCCAATGACGTTGATTAGCAATTAAAAAAATGAACGCGGGCGAAGCCGCGGGTTAAGCTGGTATAAAATATATTCTAAAATATGTGTACCTTTTAAAATTTATCACGTAATCTAACGGTACCTTTACTTCAGTAAATAATTTAACAGCTAATCTGCGTGGAGCAAACGAGCCGCATCTTTGTTACATCCTCTTAACTAACATAAGCAGATATATTAAGCTTTACTAGGCATTATTATGATTAGAGGTTGTTGGGTTAGGTCTTTGACACGAAATAGGCTTTTATTTTAAGATAAAATGTAGAATACTTGTCATATTTTGTTAAGTAGGGGTATAAAGTTTAAGGATAATGGAATTATCAAGTTTAGTCTTGTGAAGTTTTAATTTTGTCACATTTTCTTCAATATTATTTAAATAGAAAATAGGTAAGCGATTATAATCTGAATTATTTATCGCACTAAGCGTGCGTATATTTTGATGCTGGTTGGACATATTTTGATGTAATTTAGTAAGTTAGACAGACCAACACCGGAATTAACATATTTATATTATAGGTTACTAGGAAAGCATCTAAGCGAAGCTAAAGAATACGCTAGTATTAAATATTTCATCCGTCCAGTTGTTGTTGTCATCGTTTGTAACTACGTTCGTAAACAACATTGTAATAAATTTTCAAGTTTACACTTCATCCTATTTACAATCGAGTACAGAACAAGTACGTTGATTTTCTTGGTGGTTTAAAAGCTTCTACTTTTACGAACGAGAATCATTATATAAAATACGCATATGTATAGATACAATTGCACAGATTTCATCAAACGACTAATAACAGTCTTAGATGTACATTATCCATAGAGAGCACATATAAAAAAGCTTTAAAATACTATTACCACTAGTAAAAACCACATGAAAATCCATTTTTAATATACTATAATATAATATATATGTTGCACATTATTACACACAGCGCCATCTAGTTCCGTGGTAAGCTACGAAGGAAGCTTGTGTTACGGATACTAGATAGTTGATATACTACATATATAAATATAAATACATACATATTATAAATATAAACACCCATGACTGGAGTACAAACATCCGAGTTACACAAATGAATGCCCCCAGCGGGACTCGAACCCGCGACTGCTGGCGCAAGAAAGTAGGGCCTCTGTAAACTGCGACAAACGTGTCATCATTTTTACCAGCAAATAACCACTCCACAATAATCCTAAGTATATCCAACACTTCACAATATGCACGACTATAGAGAGGCTATTTTTAAGGACAGCTAATAAAAAATAATACATTTAGAACAAAGCTAGGTCGATCATAGGAATCGAACCCGGAACCCTTGGCACCGATCCCCAGACGACTGGTAGTCATGCCGCTTCTTTACTGTCATTCCGTGTGACACCAGACGCGCACGTGTTTGTGTCGCGATCTATTTTAATATCGATCTCTGTTATGTTAATCTATGGGTATCTAATTGGTTCACGTGTAAATGTACGGATGTATGGCAGCGGCTTTACGTTTCATTTGCATCGGAAATAACTAAGTCGGATTTATATCTGATATCTTTATATCTAAATACGAGTATAAATTGATACATACGCAGTAGGCATGGACTTAACAGTTCAGTACCATTTTATTTGTTATTTTCTCTCTTTGTTTAGTGTTATTAATAAAAAAATTGGAAAAGTCAGTTTTTTTATACAGATGTACTCAGCCCTTTTTTATCTTCCCATTGTTGTCCATTTTTATATATTTTATGTATAATGTAAGTATAACTACAAACACCTACTAAACTTGATAGAGGGGACTCATTAGCATCTAGCCAACCAGAAGTAGTGTAGGAAGTCATGCGGTAAGGTGGACCGACGATTTGAAAAAGGTACGGGATGGATGCGAACTGCCCAAGATCGGGATGGTTGGCGTTCTATAGAGGAGGTTTTCGTCCAGCAGTGGACGGCTATAAGCTGAAAAAATAATCCAGCCGGGCGCGAAGCAAAGAAACGCGTTGAGCAGTCCAGATTGGTGAGCGTTCTCCTGGCATTTCTCTGATTGCTTAGTAAATCAATAAACTCTTTAGTTGTGGTTGAATGCGTAAGCGATTCTGAGACGCCGGCATGGCTTTATTTTAGGGTACCCCCTAAATTACCCAGTACTACCGTACTGACTTCTCTAGCCGGTGAGTCCCACTGCTCACGTTCCAACCATAAAATAGGTGCAAATTTTCATGGCGTATTCATTGGACAAAAAGAAGTATATACGCAGTAAAACATACAATAATATTGTAAGAAATCAACGTCAGCCGTACTTCACATTTTCCTTTCATTTTCTAAGAATCTCAATGATTGATACAGGTTCCGAAGAACAAAAGAGGTAATATCTAGTCGGGGATAATTTTGAAACACGCTACATTGAATAGCTGTACTTTGCATAGCAGATATTACAGCGGCGCGCGGCTATGACAATACTCAACAATTCTCCATTACGCCAGATGGGCGAGCTAGACTACTGATTGCGCATTGTTTGCATGTGCAATACACTTCTTACTTTCTCGAGTGTTGGAAAATAAAAAAAACGGTGTGATTTATTTTAACTGTGTCAGTTTACTTTTACGTTTACTTTCTTAGGTATAGTCCATTTTTTCTTACTTGTCCTAAATGGTAAACAAACACTGCCTTGAACGAAAATCACTTATTTTCGGAAAATCCCGCATTTTAGACTTGGTTTCATCTTTTATTACTATTTTAGAAACACACACACTATGAATTACACTTATAAAAGCTGTTTATATATGATTTGAACACATTATTTTTGCTAAAATTGAAATTTTAACAGAACTAAATTCTATAGATAAAATATGAACAAAACATTTTGACGTTTCGATACGCTACTTTGTCTTTGAATCATAGAGATGTAACATGTAAAATTATTTGGCGAGAATGGAAACTGAACTTTTAAAAAAATAACAATATTTGTAAATTACAAAGTACGACATTTTTCTTCAAATTTTATTAGGTTTTAAAATAGGAGTGTCATCTGTAGAATATAGAAGATTTTTAATTGCTTTTAACCAACTTATACTGATTATTTATTTGTTATTGTAATTATTATTATTTCTTATCTTATTGCACTGTGTAATAAAATGGAGTGAGGGACTTCGCTCTCGGAGATATTTCGATCGCTTATTTGCTTTTTTAGTTTAAAGTTTTAAAAATGACTTTATATTAAGACAAAAAGGAAAATAAAATTATTAAAATTATTATTAGTAAGGAGGTGATATCCGAGTAATAAAATTATCAAATTAACTTGTCGTATTATTTCTACCCAATACTTTACGTTCACTGCATAAAAACCATTAAGTTCAGTCGTTGTCATTCATTCGTCATTGCAATCTCTATGAAATTATCTCTGGTTACCTGTCCGCCATATTTGTTTACTACTTAAGACAAGTAAGAAAAAATAGACTATATACGCGAATATTTGACATTATAAATGAAACTATCTTTTCGGATTTTGTCGCGGATTTATTTGGATTTTTGGTTTCCGAAGTTTCGAATGCTTTACAGCAAATATCAATCATCGTACATAGATCTCTCTCACGCGCGCTAAATCCGCGACAAAATCCAAAAAGATAGTTTCATTTACAATGTCAATTTATTTCAGCTCTTAGTATAATATGGCGAAATAAATGTTTTATATGTATCTAAAATTTTATATATGTATCTTAGATATTTATATTATAAGCGGGCCTTTTTTTGAACGTCCATAGCCACCCACGCTGTCAAAGTGCTAGTTGACAGTTTATGTATTTGTATTTAATTCCCTTCAATCGATAGTCAAATCCATAACGAATAAAATATCAGCAATAAAATATAAAATAACTACCACACAACATTATGACAAAAACTAAAAAAATAGGGAAAACTATAACTTAGTTATGAATTTAAAATACCCTCTTAGCAATTAGAAAGAGTACAGAAGAAATCGTGTCGAACGTTTGGCTCAGTTAGCAGTGACCGTAATTTCGCTAGCGGTCGCGGGTTCGAGTCCCGCTGGGGGCATTCATTTGTTGAGCACGAATGTTTGTTCTCCAGTCATGGGTGTTAATATTTATATCATGTATGTATTTAAAATTTATATGTGTAGTAGGTATATCAACTATCTGGTATCCGTAATATAAGCCTTGTAGCATACCACGGAACTAGATGGCGCTGTTGTAAAAAATCCCAACATATATATTATTTTTATTTTTTTATTATTATTTAAATAAACATGTATCTCATAGATGACAGCAAAGTAGTAGAAATCTCGTGTAATATTAAGTAACATTTCAACAACAAACTCAATAGAAATCAGGTCACAACAGCTGACAGCAATAATTTATTGTCAACACCATTATTGAGTATTAGTCTACTATATCTACTATTTTATGTGTAATAGCCATTTGGCTATCCTTCAGTTTTTTTGTAAAACAGCTAGTTGTTTTATATAACAGCTACGTTATTTAAAACGGCTGATGTTTAGCCGGATAGTAACCAAGCACCAACCACCCAATGAGAAAGCCTTTTTCACCTACGTTATCTTAGACAGATCTTTCACATAATCAGAAATCAAAATTTACAATCTACAATCTAACGTTTTATTTCTCACTGTTCTACACAACCATTAATCGTGTGCCCGTTACTTTGATAAATGCAAAACGCACACACAATCCTGCGTGTTAAAGTTCAATAATTATAAAAAAAACCACTCAACGTTGTTCAGTTGTTTTAAATTATTGGTAAACTAATAATTCTTGTTACCTATTTATCATATACACTTTATAGGGTTGACGACTCGTTTGGCTCAGTTGGTAGTGACCCTGCTTTCTGCGCCAGCGGTCGCGGGTTCGAGTCTCGCAGGGGGCATTCATTTATGTAGCACGAATGTTTGTTCTCCAGTCATGGATGTTTATATTTATATTATGTATGTATTTAAAATTTATATATGTAGTTTATCAACTATCTCGTTTCCGTAACACAAGCATCGTAGCTTACTACGGAACTGGATGGCGCTGTTGTAAGAATGTCCTAACATATTTATTTAACATATTTATTTATTCCGTAGACATTGGGTTTAGTTGGGATTATCCGGAGTGATAGATGAAATACATTAGCCGTCTATCAGTCCGGGCGAATGTCTCTCTAATAAAATTTAGCGCGAGCGAAGCCGCGGGTTCCGCTAGTAAGTATGCGAAAACTTGACAAATTATATACTAAGACCTTCCTCGAGAACCACTCTATTCACTTATAAAAATAGCATAAAAATCAGGCAGACAGACAAGCGCGGCGGAGGACTTTGTTTTATAATATGTATCACTACATAGTATAAAACAAAGTCGCCTTTTCTGTCCCTATATCCCTATATCCCTATGTGCGCTTAAATCTTTAAAACTACGCAACGGATTTTGATGCGGTTTTTTTTTAATAGATAGAGTGATTCAAGAGGAAGGTTTATATGCATAACTAGCAGATCCCGCGGCTTTACCTGTGCTAAATATAGGGAAGAGCCCGAGCGAAGCGAGGGCGAGTCGCTAGTGATTATTATAATTTCATTATTTATGGTAATGAAAACACTCAAAAATGTAGTGCGTCTGTAATAAGAAATAGTACACCTATTCAACAAAGAGAAATTTATAGAAGATAATCTTCTAGCATTGCAAAGATAAATAATTTAATGAAACTGTATAGTATCAACGTGAAATATAAAAAAAGTATTTACACATTTTTATCACTTTGTAAGCTAAATATTTCATTTGCACTATTTTTATTCACTTACTCATATGATTTTCAAGCCTATAACCGAGAAACGTGAAAGCAAATTTAGAATTTAAAAGACAATAGCCTATTAACAAGAAATAGAAATGTAACAGCTGCGAGTTGTATTTTAAATAAAAGACAGTCACCGCGCGTCGTAGAATTTTTAATAGTTAATTTGATTTGGATAATTAGAATACGTCCAAGTATTTTATTGATGAGTTTACACAGTATCAATGCTATTTTGAAACGGTTATATTCCGATGGTCCGTCCTCGTTTGTGAAAACAAGTGAAGGGGGTTCAAATCCCTTTAATATTTTCATGTGCTATCCAACATGATCGCCATTTGCCTTACGGCGAAGAAAGCAACGTGAGAAAATCTGCATGACTGGGAAAATCTAGTTAGTTCTCGAAAGACATCTCGTGTTGAAGGAAAATCTAAAAGAAGAAAGTTAAAAAGGCTGAATACACATAGGGATTGCAATCCGGCGTCATTTTCAATCCGGCCGGATCCGGCCGAATTTCCATCAATCCGGCCGGATCCGGTCGGATCCGGCCGGATTGACTAGATCGATATAATTTTCGCCTTTTTGGTTCAAAATAAACTGTTGGTAAGTTATTCAAGTATCATTGTACTTAATATAGTAGATAATTTATAAAAAACTAGCAGAACTCGCGGCTTCGCTAACTAAAAGTACAAAAAATATGTTTGGCTATACGCTTTTACTTATATATGAGTCGACTAGTATCAAAGGCGGCAATCTGAGCATTTTGACAAAAAGTAGTTAATGATATGGCGACTCAGATTGATTTGATTAAAAACGTTTCCCTTGAAGTATACGGCTAAGAACTGGCAATAAACCATAGTAAAAACAGGTCAAAAACTGACATCAGCATCAAAGCCGACAATCTGTAAAATTTTGAAATCAAACCCGGCAATCTTACGCTGTCAACCAATCAGAAGCGAGAGTTCATTTACGTTTCGTAACGGCCGCAGGAACATTTCGTTCTGTGAATTTTAATGTTTTCTACGTGTTTTTGTGACTTAAACTAATATAAAGCAGTGGAAGTAGTATTATGGAAAGCCACCCCCCTTTAGTAATAAATAGTTTTACACGGAAACGCAAGAGGCATCCAGAAAATTGGACAAGAAACCGGGATAAGGAATTGAAGTAAGTTTATCCGTAGGGTTGTCAATTCTTGTCATGTAAAGGGTATAATATTGTAGTATTATTATTTTTTTTTGTTTTAGAAACTCTGCAAAATCATTACTCGATAGAGTGTGCAGTCATAATTCGAAAGCACTAAAATGTGCTACTTTAACAATGGCTCATGACATGACATGCGCATATAATTTTAAATTTAGTTTAAAAAAACTCAAAAAACTTTTTAGAGTTACTTAATTTTTTAGTTCATAAGTTAATTATAAAGATATTTTGTAACTGCCAAATGCATTATTTTTTAATTACAATATACTATGCCAGAAAATAAAGAGTCGTTCCATGCTTGTATGACAACCCTAATTCTGGAATAACATCTATAGTATCAAAAACGGTTATCTGTGCCTTACTCAATTTCAAATACGGCATTCTTAAAAAAATAGCATCAAAGCCGGAAATCTTCAAAATTGAAATAGTATTTAAAACTGATATAGAATGATTATTAGGGTAATATAGCATTAATTCATCCTGCTATTTACCTAAGATCTTATTTAAATGAGTTTTGTAACTACAAACGAGATACAAAACAAACAATCCGTTTTTTTTAATTTACCAACATTTGTCTTAAAGTCACATTGCCACCTTTGATACTAGTCGACTCATATAGGTACCAAAAATTGATTCCCCATTTACCATTTCATCCCTTTTGCTATGAGGACTACTCTTTAAACCAGTGCAGTCTTGGCGTAGTTGTAGTAGTAGATAGATTTATGCCTACTATTACAAACTTTTTGTTGACTTTGTTGAGAAAAGTATTACGTTTTCAAACATGTGCAAAAACAAACTGTTATTTAAATCAAAAGCACTAAGAAGTATTGATTTCATCTTTGATGTAAGTTACCCCCAAATTACTGTTTACCCCTTTTTAACCCCGTAAGGCAATGGGTTTCAATAAAATACGAAACACGTTTTCCATCAATTCTGTTAAGTATCTTTATGCAAAATTTAGAGATAGAATAAAGTAGATTGGAATCACACCATACAGACATTGCTCCCGTTTGTCACTCCCTTAGGCATAAAATTTCGGAAAATTCTTTCTAATCCGATAACTACGTCATAAACTAAGAGGTCGCACCCTAAAAGTTTCAGGTCTCTACGATTAGCAGTTTAGGCTGTGCGTTGATCCATCAGTCATTCAAGATGGAGCATTTTCTAACCCAATGCTAAGATTAGGCAACGAGCAAACAATTAAAATTTAGCGGTGGCTAGCGTAGGCAATTAGGTAAAATTTTAACGTTGTAACGAGTAGCTCAGTGTTCCTAGATGTCATATTCACAGATTGATCAATATTTTTTTATTTATAAAGTAACTTTATATAATCTAATATAATTACCTTACTTTACTGAGATGAGACCATTATAATTATTAAAGTATTCGATAATGCTAAGAAACAAGTCTTATATTTATGTCAGACACCAACTCGCACGCATGAACACCACGCACTACGCATTTAAAGTACCAACTTATGCAAAAGCTCTATTATTTTGCCAAAAATTAGTAACACCGGATCCGGTCGCCGGATCCGGTAATTAGTACCGGATCCGGTGACCGTGAAATGATGCCGGATCCGCCGGATTACCGGATCCGGTTTTCCGGATTGCAATCTCTAAATACACATCAATAAGTTTAAATGTTTATGAATGAATTAACATTAAAATATTTTTACTTAGGTTTGGTAGTATGTGAAGTCAAATCTCCCTTCTGCGGGGCAACTCTAAATAAGAAACTGCTTCTTTTATATCCTACAGGATAAGAACGAAATTAATGTGTAAAATATTGATCCAAAGCTCTATAAATACTTTAGAAATTTAAGAAACTTATTTTAATTTTACATAAAAATATTAACTTTTTGAAGGATTAAAAAGTTGTTTTTGGATTCTATATTTAATATATTTTTTATAGATATAGTACAAATATAAGGTAACATACAATAATTTACTAAAAAGCTACGGACAGACAATGGATAAATTTTAAATATAATTAAAAAAATACAAAACCCATTTTGTGATATTTTTTAGTTATGAGTCGTAAACTCATAACTCAAAAAGTAGACAAATTAAAGATTGCTAAAGCAGCCACATAAAGAACGCTATGTGTTTAATTATAAAGTGACTCACTACTAACTTTGAGAGTCGAGCTTTTTAATTACAGTATATTTGTTGCATAAATAGTGAAGCGTCAGTGACAAGCTTTAAGCTTTACTGTATGTGCTTAGAGAAAACAGGTATTTTTGTGCTTAATATTTGTTGTCCTTCAAACTTCTTTTAGTATATACAATATACATGTTTGAAGCCCCATAATCACTGCTCAACTATCTGAGCTAGTTGCATCTGCATACATATTTTAATATAAACACCCATAACTGGAGTACAAACACTTGTGATCAACATATGAATGCCCCCAGCGGAAGTCGAACCCGCGACCGCATGCATAGAAAGTAGGGTGACTACAAATTGAGCCAAGCTCGTCATCAAAGATATAATAGTTATCTACCTTATGATGTTCCTTTACATTGACTAGCGTAATGTGTAGTACCAAAAGTAAGAAAAATGGGTAATCTGAATTTCTTACCGAAAAACGTATAAGCTTGGCTGAGTAACTTGCTGCTTAATATCATCCAATATACCTGCAAAAATACATACATGGTTAAAAATATAATAAGTAAATAAAAAATATATAAATTATAAAATACGTACGTTACAATAATCATCATTAATTATAGAATGGTACAAATCTTAATTTTGATTTACTTTTAAAACATAAAATAGTACTAGAATTTGTTTACTTCATTGAATTATCTTAAAACTTCAACCATAAAAGCCTTCATTTTAAGAAAATCCGATATAAATAATTCTATCTCAAGAAAAAAAATTATAGTAAAACGCTTTCATCTCCTCAGTTCCATTATATTATAGCCTCGATGTACGTGACTCTTACTAGTCAGTCGTACTTTTGCAAAATCTATTTTCTCATTCTAGACTGAACAAAGAAACTATCTAGGCCAGTTGCATCTTAGTGTAGCGTTCATAATACTTTCATCTCCCTGACAACATTTGAGCTCAAACATTTTCGATGTATTGAAAATGTTACGCAAATGAAAGTATGACAGACGGCGATTTATAATTTTAATACTAACTAGTAACTCTAATTATTCAAGAGAAATTTAGGTATTTTTTGGTATATGGTTTTGTTTTCTATAATATGAATTAAAGCCACAGGCCAAAGGTAAGTACGTAAATAGATTTCACATTTAGGTACCAGATTTCCAGTAATAAAAATATATCAATTTAGCTTTGTAAAATAGAACCATTACACGAGTATTTTCATTGACATATATGAATCTTCTTAAATGGTCTTCTTAAATGTTCTGAACGACAGCTTCATTTCTCATACTTGAAAATCTATTAATTATATCCTACAACTAGTACTAAGAAATAATTATAAAAAAACATCCTAATTACCGCCTCTCTTAACAATGCTTCTTGATTGGCCACTGATTTGAACGCCCACAAACCGTAACACCCACAGATCTATGCCAGAGTGACAATGGCAACCCGCCAACAATGACTAGTTTTAATTACAAAAATGCAACTAATGTTTACGAATATTAATAGGAGAGCATGATAAAAATGAAAAAAAAAATTAGCCTAGTCTTATATAACACGAGTTATATATATTGTGTGACGAGTGATGATCCTAACACTATATTTATTTACCACGTGTAAAAATGATCTACATATTAATTTCATTGCACCATGCGGGAGTCAAACTTGTAGCCTATTACATAGCATATGAATGCTACTTCGTATTTCATTTATGTTACACTAGCGACTCGCCCTCGCTACGCTTGGGCTTTTTCCTAGATTTAGCACAGGCAAAGCCGCGACATCCGCTAGTTATGCATATAAACCTTCCTCTTGAATCACTCTATCTATTAAAAAAAACCGCATCAAAATCCGTTGCGTAGTTCTAAAGATTTAAGCGTACAAAGGGATATAGGGACAGAGAAAGCGACTTTGTTTTATACTATGACTAGCGACTCGCCCTCGCTTCGCTCGGGCTCTTCCCTAGATTTAGCATAAGCAAAGCCGCAGGATCCGCTTGTTATGCATATAAACCTTCCTCTTGAATCACTCTATCTATTAAAAAAAACCGCATCAAAATCCGTTACGTAGTTTTAAAGATTTAAGCATACATAGGGACATAGGGACATAGGGACAGAGAAAGCGACTTTGTTTTATACTATGTAGTGACTAGCGACTCGCCCTCGCTTCGCTCGGGCTCTTCCCTAGATTTAGCACAGGTAAAGCCGCGGGATCTGCTAGTTATGCATATAAACCTTCCTCTTGAATCACTCTATCTATTAAAACAAACACAAATCTGTACCAACAGCTTGAACGTTGAAGCAATTTCTCCAATTAGGTATTCCAAGAACCAAATGAAACTGGGCCATTAACCGATTTCGTTTTCAACCGAAGTCCATTTCCCTCATTCCCTAGTACCGTACAAACATCTGCTTGTAGTTTCCGATAGCCTAGAGTCTAGACCAGTGTTTCCCAAACATAGTTCTGCCAGGGAACGGTAATCTTCACACTACCACTTCGTGACTTAATACTTTAAACCCTAGCTAGTTCCATTAGGTAAAATAATACACATATTAATACAATACTAAAAATGTCTCATACTGCGTATGGTTCATACCAATTATAGTACATAATAATGGTACATACTGCGATGCGTCTATCGATAGTAGGTATTATTTTATAAAACAAGGCAGGATCGTTGCGACCCGGTATTTTATTTGGATGGCCTGGTATCGGGTCGCGACCCGGCAAATGGGAAACACTGGTCTAGACGATTATCCAGGTATTTCCTCAGCACTAAGTATGTCTACGTTCTTCTGGCTCAAGTCCAGATATTCACCTGTTACTAACAATAACCTACGTCGATGACACTGAAATTGTGTTATAATTATCCAATGAGTTACGTTACAAACATTTATTGAGAAGATTATATTTTTATACTAAAATAATAGCTTTATCTTCCTAATAATAAGGTATGTCCGTAAAAGGAATAATTCTTCAAAAATTTTCTGGAAAGATTTAATAAATTTCAACATACTTCAACAAAATAGGGGTTATTTATTGACAACAATATTCTCAAGAGTTTTGCCATAGTATAAAAAGCTTTATACTATGCTTTTGCCTTTTCCTATTTAAAAATTTATTTTAATTTATATAAACACTACAAATAACAAATAAAATAAATATAGTACAAAAAAAACTCATTTCTGAATTTTAAAGTTAAATCACTTAATAATATTTACTTCTTACATAAATAACAATTTAGCCTAAAATCAAAAATATATAGAGTTTCGACTTCATAAAGTAAATAAACCAATACCAAAAAACACAACAAATGTTTATTCAAATCTGAAATTCAATTACAGGGCTTCGGTATACTGCTTATTATACCCTTAGTCAGAGTGATTGACAGATCTCGCACTAATGGTGTATTATTTAGAAAGTCATTACTGTAGTCGTTAGTTAAATATAAACTACATTTTCATAAAGTATATTGAAAATTTTATATATAAAACAGTAGCTTTTAAGGTCCATTAACAAAAATTGGTCATTGGCGAGTAAGAAGGGTTAGTACGTTTTTGAGTGAGTTTATAGAAATCCTTCCGTAATATTTATTTCTATTAAGTTTGATGAAACCATATTTGTTGAACTTTTGAACCATATTTGTTGAATTTAGTTGATACTACAAAAAATCTTATAAAACGTTCGGCTAAAATAACACTATAAAAATAGGACTAAACTAGGAGGAATAACAATTTATGTAATAGTAAAAGCAAAGAAACGTATTCTAACATGAATCTTTCTAGAGAATCCATTACTTCATCAGACAGTTCTGACAGATGATAGCACTACGAGGTATAGTCCGGTTGTTTCATAAAAATCGAGCACGTACCTCATAAATCTGGTAAAGCCTCACACAAACATGTTAACTGTTCGTAGATTTTCTATTTAGGAAAACAACAACAATGTATCAGTAAACAACAAAGAGATTTTCTCATAATTTTGTTGTCAATTCGGCAATATCTTTAATAAAAAAAAAGTGCGTGTGTACAAAGTACACATGTCAGAAATAAAACTTCTTTGGCAAACTAATTTTTAAATCTCGTTTATATTTATACTAAATAACCCCGTCTAAGCTCGTCGAGAGAGGGAGATGGCGCGAAGGTCACACCCACGAGTTAGACAGAGTTAGAAATGTCACTGTCTCGCGATGGGCGAGATCTAACTAAGGCCAACTCTTCCCCGTCTTTGAGTGCCTGGTACTATGGACTTATTTTTTCGTTTCATCGAGTTTGAAATCACAACGATTCTAAAGAAGTTTCACTTCAAAAATAATTATTAAATATACCTTTCTAACATACAAATTCATAACTGAAAGCTTAAAATATCGGTATTCTAAATTTCAGGAACCAGTCGTATAAAACAGTACTGTTGTGTTTTCCTCGGAAAATAATATTTACTGTATTCCCGGGCAAATCGTAAATCTAGGGTATGCCATGGCATGCAAATTTAGAGCTAGCAGGTAAATTGTGTGCTTTCGGAGAGCTTAAAAGCCCCGAAGACTCGTGTAATGAAGTAATATGCGCTTTGCAATTCATGTAGTCACTGTAACTTAGCCACATGTTGACGTTTTGAACCAATTAGAGCAGCTTGTTGGTGTCCTCATAAATTTCTTCAGAAATAGAAAAACTAATTTCAATTCACATTGTCATCGGAAAGAATAGAATAGTCAATAACAATTGCTTTGTTCTTTTAATCATTTAATAATAATAGTACAATGGTACTGTTATAGTAGAATATTTAATATAAAGTAATTAAATAAAGACATAATAAACTGCTATACGTAACTTCTCTACTGTTACTCTCTTCAATAAGAAATTGTGGTTGCTTAAATTAAAGATAACTATGAACTGACATTTAAAAAATAAAAAAAATGTTAGGACATTATTATACATAGTACTAATGTAGATTCGTGGTAAGCTACGAAACTTATGTTACGGATGTCAGGTAGTTGATACACTACAGACAGATTATAACTTTAAATACATACGTATTCATTACCCATAACTGGAGTAAAAAATTCGTTGTCACCAAATGAATGCTCGCTAACGGGACTCGAACCCGTAAGCACCGGAACAGCAAGTAAGGTCACGACAAACTGAACCAAACGTGTCGTCATATAAAAGAAAACAACTTATTTAACATGTCTTGAAATAACGATTCCAATCAAATCTTACGCTACATAGAAAATCTGCTGAAGTGTTTCATTCGATAGTGTACTATCATATTGTAGTCCATTCCAAATCACTAAGCACCGTAGATGCTCTTTCGAGCGAAAAACCGGTTTCTTTATAGGACATAAAAAATATCTCAATTCTACTGCTGATCGTCCCAAACAAGCCCTAATGTCACTTTCGGTGGTTGCTCTTACAATATATCCCTTTAAAGGGACCCACTGGCATCAAAGGAAAACTTCAAACAAAAACAAATAATATTCGTAGACCTTAGAAAGTAAGAAAAAATCTTAAATCGAATGTTATTTTTTCATATATAACTGTCTTAAAAGTATTGGTAAGAAGTATTTAAGTAAGTTAATTATTTAATTAACTAGGTTAATAAGTATAATAATTCATATTGAATGTAATAAGAGTCTTGAATTATTTTTTCTGCTACGATAATATAGATGAGATACACGTTTGGCGCAGTTTGTAGTGACCCTACTTTCGTGCACAAGCGGCCGCGGGTTCGAGTCCCTCTGGGGGCAATCATTTGTTAACTCGGATGTTTGTACTCCAGTCATGGGTATTTATATTTATAATATAATAGTATTTAAGCTTATATATGTCAACTATCTGGTATCCGTAACACAAGCTTCCTTCGTAGCTTACCACGGAACTAGATGGCGCTGTGTGTAATAATGTTCCAACATATTATTCTTATCATTATAGCTCAGCGTAACAGAATAGACCTTAGATTTATTTCTACGTAGATATGCTTTCAAATTTTGTCTATCTTCACGAAGCTCCAAAGCAATGTCTTGAAGAGCAAAGCTACTTTCTATGATTAAATAGAACTAGCGGCTATCATATTTAGTGCGTTTTAGGTTATTTGCCTTTGTTTGAAATATTGTAATGTTACAGTGAGAATGTTTCAAATTATTTAGAAAAATAGTTTATTTTTTAAATTTTCATTGCAAAATTGTAAAAGTTTTTCTATTTATATTTAGTTTTGAAAATGTAGCTTCTGATGTAATTCATATTTCAAACTAAGTATGCTTCCTATAAATACAAATCAGTAGTAAATAAAAAACATTATCAACTATAACAAATATTTAAAAGTTAGTTTTAATGTTAGTATATGAATTTTGCTAGAGAACTGTGCGAGTAAGCCATTGTGCAATATAATAAGGATTTAGTTCCAGAATTAGATTTATGTAACGTCTGTATTATTGAGCCTGTAATTTGCAAACACGACTGCTAACAATTTTAGGCGGAATTTGCGAACATTCCTTACAATTTCACGCCTATATTACATTCGTAGACTCTTTCATCAAAGCGAATATAATACGGCTTTGTGGAATTAATTTATCGATCGTCCTCTGAAGGCTTTTAGAATCTCTTGAGTATTTCACTGTAACTTCTATATAATATGTGTATGTTACGTTTGCACCTATTTTCAGTAAGAGTAAAGAAATAAAAAAGTGAAAAACTAAAAAATTGTTCCCATGCGAAAAACTAGTTTTACATTATTACATTATATTGAAATTGTACATAATTTTAAAATACAATAACGATGTTTAAAAATGAAGGTCATAAAACATAATAAAAATAATGTAGTAAGAACCATTATAGTTTACCTAGACCGGCCTTTGATGCTTTTCGAGCGAGAAGTGAATAGAGGCGAAGCCATTTTTATTCGCTCGAGCTGTATACAAATCGCAAATGAATAAATCTAGACATAGAACTTTATTTAAACATTTTAAAATTTGAATAGAATAAATAAAGCAAGCAATATTTATAAATGAAACTATCTTTTCGTATTTAGTCGCGGATTTATTATGATTCGGTTCACGACGTATCGAATTACAGCAAGTCATGTGAGAGAAAGTTTCTCCGTAACCAAGTTCGCTTTAAAGTCCGAAAAGATAGTTTCATTTATAATTTCAAGTATTCGCGTAAACCTAAGTAAGTATTAAGCAATATTTAAAAAACGTATTAAATATTTTATGTGAATATGACATATCTCTACATATTACGAGTAGTACTCTAGTGTAAAACATAGTCGTCGTATCTACGCTTGGACCTTTAAACTTCGCAACTGATTTTAATCAGGATTTTATCAACAGAGACAAATCAAGAGAAAGGTTATATTTACTACTACACTATAGTAGAAAAAAGCTGAGAAAAAGTCTAATTTCTGAGAAATATACACTAATCGTTAAAACGTATTTAACTTTAAAACCTAAAAATAACAACATTTTAATATCGAAACATACGAGTAATTTCTCTAGAAGCTAACACAAAATATTAAGCAACAATTATTATAGAGTTTAAAAAAATACTCTTTGAACTCGCGAACAAAAATATTTGGATGACATAAAAGATTCAACATCACGTAAGAACGGAAACGTGGAGTTAAAACGGACGCGACGATGAACAGCTTGGTAATAGTCTTCTATAAATATACTATCTATGATCATTTAAAAAAATAGACCGCGACCTTGATTACTTCATTCAATTATGACGATTGCATTCAATTTCATTTTAACTATATATAATGTTGAACTCAACTGGCTTATAGTAATTGCACCACAAATTGATTTACTAATTTGATTATTTATAAAATGTATGTATTTAAAGTTTTATATGTGTATCCACTATCTAGTATCCAATGAATTTTCTGTATAATTTAATAATTATGATACTTAATGGGAAAATGTTGCTGCTGAAAACTTATTAGTTATTATTCAATATGAAAAAAATACATGTGTACAAAGTACACATGTTAGAAGTAAAACTTGAATTTAAAATAAGGCTAACTCTTCCCCGTCTCTGAGTGCCTGGTACTATAGACTTATTTTTTCGTTTCATCGAGTTTGAAATCACATCGATTCTAAAGAAGTTTCACTTCAAAAAATGTTTATATGCTATAATTTCAGAAAAATCTTATACGCTAATCATTATACTCGTACAGACAATTTTGATACAATTGTCTATCGTCGTGTAAATAAGATTGAAACACGCACGTAGCGGCCGTCAGTCAATAAATCTGTCATTGAACCAATTGTGACCTTTATTTGAATAAATGCGAGATCATGTAACGTGAAGATTGATGAGTTGATGAATAAGATTGTGTAACAAATAAATTATATGATAACTGGCAAACACCTCGGTGGGTTTATCTTAGAAAATTCTAAGAGATAGATTGGAAAAGAAATTAATAATAGACTAGCTTAAATACCTAATACTAGTGACTAACTCTGGTTTGCCTTGCAAGCGTTTCTTGGTGTTTTTCTTTTATTTATAACATGTATTAATATCATTTCAAGCTTTTTAGGCACTGCCTAATAACAACGAAAAGTTCTTTCTGAGTTTTATTACGATTTCGACAAACAAAATTGAATGTAAAAATAAATCCTACGTCCAAACATATAACGTTAATAACCTTTTCTCTCAAAAATATGAATGTAGATAAAAATATATTTATTTACATATACTTTTCCAATAGTTCAATAGTTCTCACCCCTGGGTCATTCAAATCTCAAGCAATCAGGACGAAATTTGCCAATCATGTAACCTGTGAAAAGGGATATAGGTTGCTTCCTACCCTACTCCATCAAGTGGCTCTCGTGGGATATTGAAGGAAATTAAAACTGCCTAAGCTAAGTGAGGTCGAATCAATTGATATACGAGTACAACGAGTAAAGTAAAAAACTGCTTACAGGGTTAAGATTAACGAAGTTCAAGATTTTAATAATATACAATAATTAATTAATTTGTTTGTATCGCATACATATTAGCGTTCATATTCACACATAAACTTCAAATAAATATTATTATGCAAAAAAAACAGTAATACCCGTTTTAAGAATGAAGGCGACAAGGAAGTTGTATTTTGGTCTATAAAACTCCTTTTTATGATTTCTAAATTCTAGGGATAGATGACAGATGATCAATAACTATTGATTCAGTATGTACGAATTGTATATAGTATAAAGTGGCCATTTTCATCGTTTACATGAAAGTTAAGTGAAGGTAATTACATTATTTCATGTATTTAGTTGTTTCCTACTGCTGAGCAAATGCAAAGCTTTAAAACAATGATCTGAACAAGACAGAATAGTGGCAGCATGTTAGAAATGATTCGCACATGAAAATTATACCATATATAGTAAAAATACATAAAGGAGAAAATAAAACACAAAACCTTCTACAAATCTTCCAGCTTTAAACAGTTGCACCGATTGCAGAACTAAAAAGACATCAAATACCTTTAATCAAATTAAAAGTGGAACGTTTCCAGAAGCTTATTTGTTCTCGACTTAGCAGAGAATAATAGCCAGAAAACGTCGACTCGTAAATATTCATTTTATACCGATGGAAAGTATTAAAAGGTATTATTTGTTTGCGCTCACAGTCGAGTTGTGCCGAATGAGGAGAAATTTGAGTTATAACACTCCCGGTAAGTGCACTCCTTCTGTGATTGTCTAACCGGTCTCCGAACTATTTGTATTTTGTTAGACTAGATGAAAACTATATTACTTATTACTATTCTATACACTTTATAGGCACTTTATAGTTTTCATATGCAATGGAACTTTATGGATATTATAGATTACTGCTTATTTTCTCTCTTCTCGACGTAAAACATCTTGATGCTACTAATATCCTACTACTACAGTACTACAGTAACATACTTGCTTAGGAAACGGAGTGAAGCGAATTCAAATCCCGAGTCACATCCCACAACTATATCTACTAGATATCAAAGGTGATGATAAAGTATCAAACTTTATCATCACATTTTATATCTTTATCTTACGGTGAAGGAAAACATCGTGAGCAAACCTGCATATCTGAGAGAACTTGGCAAGTTTTCACAGATGCAGTAGGACGTTAAAAAAAACTAAATACTACTACTAACACTACTATATAGGCAGGTTGTTCCAACATTAGATATAATTTTATTGAAACGTATTTTTCATTACTACGAGGCGGTGTGTTATGGATACCAAAGAGTTATATATATATACTTTAAATACATATATATTATAAATACTGGAGTACAAACATTCAGCGGGACTCGAATTCGTGACCGCTGGCAATAATATTTTAACATGCATAAAATAATAAAAAGTTATTGATTTTATCAAATATGTTGGTATTTTTAAAGCACATCACTTTATTAACAAGAGTATTCGCGAATCGAAACAGTTCAATTTATTAAAGGTTATGTCAATTGCACTGCAAATACTCGTTGAAATGGACTTTTTATACATACCATTATTCACAATCAAAATAAAATTCACGTAAACAAAGTGTTTATATATCTTTTAATATAGATAAATCTTAAAGCAGTCTTCATATTGGCGTACTTAATTTGTGTTATGTACTTTTACCACACTAAGATTATTTACTTTGTACATAACAAAAAAATCTTCTTAGAAGTCACACATTAGCTTTAAAAATATTAATAAAATGTATTTCACTAACTCCGAAAGCTTATGTAAATCATAAAGCTTGAAATATAAAAGCTTTTAAAGTTTACCTTAAGAGCTTATCCTCTCTATATAAACATTTATGTTATTATAATAGTATCTATTTATTTTACTACCGTTAGACTCTACCAATATCTCTCCCAATAACAATGGAAATTACTATATCACTAACAGACAGCATGTGATATCATAAATGATTACGATATTGCTCCGGGCATTAATTCTAACCGTGCCTACCTTCAATCGGATCATTAATTTGAATACTTAATAAATAAGCTATATGAATATTTATATATGAGCAACATACGTAATGAATTTAATGTAATTGATAACTTGGAATTAATAATAGCAGTATATACGAGTAACTAGTTCTTTAAGGTATTAAAGCAAGACTCGTAACTCAATATGGTAAAACAACAAAACAAATCCGTTTTCTAAGTAGTTTCTAAGATCAGCACGTTCAAACAAACAAACAAACTTGGTCTGTTAATAATATTATTAGTATAGATGGGTTATATGTATTTTAGTCAGTCACAGGAATAAGTAAAGAAAATTTGAATACAATATGGCACACATTATCCGTCCTGAACAAATACACTCTTGGATACTCCGGAAATGTCAGTTCGTAGGATATTAGTTAAACTTTTATATCCGCTATATAAATATCACTTCAGTTCTGACCTTTTCTATAGATGGCATTCCCTCTTTTCGTTGCAAAATTTACTTTAACTTTGGTTTCGAACTCATTATTTATCCCTACTGTCCCTACTAATATAATAAATAATAAATGTGAATGTAAGTTTCTTTGTTACGCTTTCACGCGAAAACTACTCAATCATCATGAAACTTTGTACACATATTCTTGGAGGTATTAGAAGTAACATAAGATACTTTTTATTAAAAAAAATATTTTTACGAAAAAATAAAAAAATTGTTTGTATTAAAAATGGGTTCTGAAATAGCTAGAGTAATTTTGAAGAAACTTTCAGGCATCCTACAGATCAACCCAATGAGGTTGATTAGCAATTAAAAAAATGAACACGGGCGAAGCCGCGGGTAAAGCTAGTATACAATATAGCTTTTTACGTGCTGCTAGTTTCGACTTAATAAATGTACGTAATATTAGTTTTAGAAGAAATAATAAAAAAAGATTCGTCGAAATCGGTTGGCGTGATATTGAGTTATTTGTCCATTTTTCGCATACATACTTAATACAAATTTAAAACTTATATTGTTTGCTCATGGCTGCCATAGTTTGAACTGGAAAAAAAGAATTATCAAAATTGGTTCACCCAGTCCAAAGTTCTGAGGTAACAAACATTAAAAAAATACGGACAAATTGAGAACATTCTCCTTTTTGAAGTCGGTTTAAAACATAGTTTTTAATATTTTTGTTTGTTTGTTTAGACTAATCGGTAAAATGGATTCTACCCTGACTTTTACTGGCAGATAGCTGATATTTTAAGGAGTAACTGCTTTGATTTTAGGAAAAGGATAAGTTTAGCCTTAAAAAATAAAAAGTACATATGAACGAACCCGAGCCTAGCGGAAGTGTGTCATTAGTTCAACATTAAACTACTTTATACTCATAGCGTAGTGGACGATATAACATTATTCACATAAACTTATCCTAAGCTACCCTCTGGACTAGGAATTGCTAGCGAAAAACTTTATCCATTAAGAGTGGGCTGGTCATTAGTTACTCTCAGTCTGTTTACTTATTTTGTACTTAGAATCATGTGTACTTTGTTAAGCATAAGTCACCTAGACCACAAGTTGCTGTTACTGAAGTTACACTTAATTAAAGTTACACTAAAAGTCTTAATATCTTTAATTACTGAAAATACAATATAAGAGTGGTAACTAATACGAAAAATAACGTAGTTAATTTATCTCTATGTAATCCTCCGAATTATTTTATTTGAGAGCTTTTAATATCTTTTAATACTTAATACTTTTTAAAGATGATAATAACCAAGTTTCGTGTAGAATCACTTTATCTAAGTCTTCAGATTTCAAAATTCTATTAATAGCTTTGTTCAAAACAAGAGTATACGCGATACTCTTCTGAAAACGAATTCATTCTAAAACAACATTGTTTTATTGAAATGACAATTCGAGGAAATTAAGTAGTCTTCAAACACTTCTCTTATTTCTTCAGGCACTTATATTATTTATCTTAAAATAACATTTGTTCCAGAAGTGTGAAAAAGGGAATTTTTAATTTATTAACATTTAACAGCTTATCTTTATATTTTAACAAATAAAAAAAATATTTTCATTATTATTCGTGACAGACAAACAAAACTTTTAACAATTGAATTTTTCTTATACGTAAGTACCTAATATAATTCTATAATATGTATTTAGTAAAAAGCTGTTATTTTGCTAAATGCATATATATTACGTTACAGACAGACACTTCCATTCTATTTATCTGTACAAGTATAGATATTATTATATGATAAATAAAGATATTTATATTAGTTAAATAAATGTAAATTTGACGTTACAAAGACATTACTAGATTTTTTCTAAATATTGCCTGAAGCATCTTATGTTGTATAATGATAGTAATACTCATAACCCATATAACTCTACTTGTATTCAATTCTACATGAAGTAATATTAGCATACGCTCATAGAAGCAATATAATGTTCAGTTCGGTGAACAGGAAGATGGAAAGTTGTCTCAAATCACAGTAATATACCAGTACTAAAGCATACTTTGATCAAATACGTCTTTGAAGGTTTGCTTCCATTTTACTTTACAAGGTAATTTATTCCAAGATGAAGCTTATGAATCATGTACAGCAATTAATTGTACATATTATGTGTATTTGTTTTTTACTCCTTCATACTCAAACGGCTCGTCGGATTTGGATGAAACTTAAAACAGATCACTTAGTAAATCATACAACAATAAATAAAAAAGGCACCTAGGGGTGTACTCAAGCAAAGTTAGAGAAAGTCATAAGTTATAAATAAAAATAATATCCGTTCAGCATTCTTAGCACTCATGAAAGAGTATTCCTGTTGTTTTGTCACTACCAAGCCAATAAATCGATCATAAAGTTTGATATAGAATATCTTGCACATCGATGTCTAAAAAGGTCTTATAATCTTGGAGAAACTAAGTTCCCCACGGGATAAATGAAGTAAGTTGTACAAGAATTCGCTCAGTATGAAGAAACTAATAACTATATTCGCTTTTAGTTCATTTATAAATTTTGTAAATTTTATTCAGGCGTTTCTAGGGTCACACAACTAGCACACAAGTCTCCCTCCAATATGAGAGAGGGTTCTGACTAAAGCCCAAGTTTTTTAAGCAAGTAGATTATCTTCAACATGAAATAAATTGTAATTATGTTAAAAACGATTCGCACATGAAAATATCAAAGAGGTTGGGCTACCACTGCCTTTTCAATACAAGTTATGTGTTAAATGAAGAAACTAAAATATAATTATTTTAGACTATATTTAATTGTTCATATAATTAGACAACTTATTAATAAGCAAAAATCTATGTGATATATACAATATGTTTATATGTATATATGTTTATATTTAATCGTAAATTTACAATTCAGTACAGTGGACGAGAACAATACACCCGCATGGACCTTTGACAAATGCATTCACAAATAAAACACTAGTATATCATATACATCACTACATAGTATAAAACAAAGTCGCTGTCTCTGTCCCTATATCCCTATGTATGCTTAAATCTTCAAAACTACGCAACGGATTTTGATGCGGTTTTTTTAATAGATAGAGTGATACAAGAGGGAAGTTTATATGCATAACTAGCGGATCCCGCGGCTTTGCCTGTGCTAAATCTAGGGAAGAGCCCGAGCGAAGCGAGGACAAGTCGCTTGTAAACATTAAAATAAGGACTATTATTTAATTGTGTCAAACAGATTATTGTAATTGTTTATTCAGCCCTTTTTAAAGTATCTGAACCGACTCCCTTACATACAAGGGGATCAGGCCATAGTCCATCACGTTGGCCAAGCACGGGTTAGCGGACATGCAGACACGCAGGTTTCCTCTTTCATCATAAGACAAGAGACCCGGATTTCAATCCGCTGCAAAGCGAACTATTTTTCAAGAGAATGCATCACCACTGCGTTTCCACTGCCTTTTTACAAGTAGGTACATACTCGTATTAATTAGGGTTCTAAGTAGGCCTAGGGAAAAACTACGAATCATATTTGCCCTTCTATATAAAGAAACTATTTCCATTGATAACACTCAAGCCCGTGAATTAAAAAAATCAGTTGACAAAGAGCAGAGAAAAAGGTACTGAACTGTTTCGTCTCTGTCTATTTATGTACAAATAAATTTCTGAAGCAAAATAATACCATTTCAGAAAATAAAAATGATTCTGAGCGATAATTTTAATTAATTAATTAATTAATAATTTTAATTTTAATTCTAAGGAAAACTACAGTTTTTCAAGATTTACAGACTATTAAATAATATAAATAAACAGGAAAATAGTGATGTAATTTATCACCATTAGTGTAGTAGTTACAAACATATTAAAATAATGGATAGCTGAGATTAAGTAGGAGACATACTCTCAATTTATGGACAAACCAGTGTCGTTGCAAGGGATAAAGGAGACGAGTAAAGTCCTTTAACGATAATTTTGGGTCATTTATTATGCTGCAAGATTTTTGTAACATTTTACATAAGTATGTATAACGTATTTTAATATTAAACTGTTAAAATACGCGGCTTTTAAATAAAATTTACCCAAAAATGAACTGTCTCGTGAAAACAGTTACATTGTAATTATGAATTTAACCAAGTTGTTATTTTTACCAAATCATCATCCCTCATAGATCATGGTAGAAAGAACATCTAAACTGATGCTTCACTAAATTTCTGTAAATACTTTTATTTAACCTGGCTTTTAAATATTATGATACCCTTGCTACAAATTTATTTTTTAAATTATACGAGTATGATCTGCTGTAGTAAAAGGTTAAGTTTAGATAAAATTACATTAAATTTACAATTTATATTCGACTTGTAAGATAACTGGCACCAAATTTAAATTAATAATATGAATAGGGAACATCATGTAAAATAGTTATAAAAGAATAGATTCTTTATTTTATTAGATGAGACATATTTTTTATCGAATATAATTTATAAACAAATATGCCTAAAATTACTTGCCTATCTGAAAGTGCTCATGGCTATTTTTAGCTAGGTAACACATTTTTTACAGGCAAGTCTATATGACTAATTTTGTAATAAAATGATCTAAAATTTGATATAACTTTCGATAAGTTAGCAGAACGATGGAGTTACCTATATTGACTTACCTGTTCACATCGGCTTGCCAGGTAGCATACACAAAAATGAGTAGGTTACCTACTGAGGCATATTCTGTGTGTTAAAAACTAACAGTGAAATAAAATTGATTTGGTTATCAAAAGAATAAAGTGATGAAAAAAAAATTGATTAAAGTTAATTTAATTAAAAATAGCCATGAGCACCGAATATCCAAGCTCAAGTAGCAGTGGGCGGGGCACATCGCTCGAAGAACGGATGGTCGATGGGGTCACAAAGTTCTGGAGTGGCGGCCACGTACCGGAAAGCGAAGCGTGGGCAGGCCTCCCGCAAGGTGGACCGACGACTTGGTTAAAGTCGCTGGACCCCACTGGATGCGGAGGGCGCAAGACCGGTTGTCGTGGGGATCTTTGGGGGAGGCCTATGTCCAGCAGTGGACGTGTATGGGCTGAGAGGAAGGAAGGAAGGAAGGATGAGCACTTTCAGATAGGCAAGTCATTATAGGCTTTTTTTCTTATGTGGGTAGTCAATAAGTGTACAACAGTTTTCGTAGCTCTTTATTTAAAATTGGTATAATTAATATATCTGTAATCTAATTGTTATATAAATGTGTATGTAATATTAAATACCTGCCAAAAGTTATTATCCTTTAGAATTTTCTACAATTTGCACATATAACACTTAACTTAAAAGAAACCAATAACAATGGAAGCTATCAAGGACTCTATTACTGCCATGGCTGATATGTTTAACACTAGAATGGACGAATTCCAAAGGAACCTCAGTGCTACATCCTCACCGGTAACAGTAACTTCTTTAGCTGCAGAATTCAACTCATTTAAGAGTTTTATTCACACAGCGTTAACTTCCCTACAAAAGCAAGTAGAACTATTAACCCGGGAAGTTGATAGGCTGGAAATGAGCCGGAGACGCAAAATGCTTCTTTTCCATGGTGTAGAAGAAAAGAAGAATGAAGACACCACAACAGTTATCACCAGTGTAGTGGGGGACCATCTGGATCTCCCTAATTTTTCTAGTGCCTATATTGCATCTTCTTATCGTCTGGGACGCTTGTTAGGTGATAAGCCAAGACCTATAGTGGTAAAGTTTACCAACATTCAGGTTCGTGATAGTGTGTGGTTTGCGAAAACAAAGCTTAAAGGCACTGGAATCATCTCCTGATGTAGTTGACTGGTTTCGTAGTTACTTGTGTGAACGCCGTCAGCGTATACGTGTCGAAGATACGTATTCGGACTGGTTACCAGTCAAGGCTGGTGTTCCGCAGGGTGGCGTGTTGTCTCCTCTTTTATTTTCAATCTTTATTAGCAAGATCTGTCAACATATCTCTTCTCTCTACCACCTCTACGCAGATGATTTGCAAATATATCGTCAGTCCAAAATTACAGAATTGCATACGGCTATTGATGATATCAATGAAAATTTGTCAAAAATTACCATCTGGAGTGAGTCGTTTGGACTGCAATTAAATCCGTCTAAAACCCAAGTAATAATTATCGGCAGTACTAAACTTATTTCCAAAATTAACTTTATCGCTCTGCCTCCGATAGTTTTGAACGGCGTTATTATTCCTTTCAGCAAAACAGTTAAAAATCTAGGCATTATTATGGATGAAAATATGTCATGGGTTCCGCAGGTGAGTGAGGTGAGTAGGAAGATGTTTTCATCGGTTGCATCCCTTCGGCGTTTACGTAACTTTTTACCTATATCCACCAAAATTTTGCTGGCACAATCACTCCTTTTACCAATTCTTGACTATGCTGATATCTGCTACCTTGATATTACTGAGGAGCAATTAAATAAACTTGAGCGGCTTCAAAACCTTTGTATTCGGTTTATATTTGGGTTACGCAAATATGACCATGTTTCTGATTTTCGAAAAAAGCTCAAGTGGCTCCCTATCCGCCTTCGCAGAAATACTCATATTCTTCACCTTCTTTACTGTATTCTGTTCGATCCATGTACCCCACCTTACCTCAAAGAGCGCTTTTCATTCCTCGGTCACTCACATTCTCGCTTACTTCGCTCCAATCATAACTTTATCCTAAAAATTCCTTCTCACTCTTCTTCCTTCTATAGTAAAAGGAAATAGCTCAGAAAGAAACACTTTTTAACACAAACTGTATTTATTATAATTTTAATATATGATATTCTATTACAATTCGGGCATAGTAACCACGTACTTTCGGAAAATATGAAGAACTGATCCACAATAGACAACGACACCGTTTTAAATATCATTTCTACAGGCCCCACCCTTCGACGCGCCGGTGCACAAATTTTTCAACTACCTTACAGTCGGCCTTCCTGAATTTGCTGTGCGACCTCGCGCAGCTCGACGATGGATGCTCTATCGGTGAAGACCTACTTCAATGTAGATACCATCTTAAAGGCCATATGCATAAAACTTAGTTATTTTTTAAACAGGTAATACTTAGTCCTCTTAAAGACTGGTGGAACCCAGTCCTCTTAAAGACTGGTGGAACTCAGTCCTCTTAAAGACTGGTGGAACTCAGTCCTCTTAAAGACTGGTGGAACTCAGTCCTCTTAAAGACTGGTGGAACTCAGTCCTCTTAAAGACTGGTGGAACTTAGTCCTCTTAAAGACTGGTGGAACTCAGTCCTCTTAAAGACTGGTGGAACTCAGTCCTCTTAAAGACTGGTGGAACTCAGTCCTCTTAAAGACTGGTGGAACTCAGTCCTCTTAAAGACTGGTGGAACTCAGTCCTCTTAAAGACTGGTGGAACTCAGTCCTCTTAAAGACTGGTTAAAATCAATCCGGAGACTTATTAGATTAACGTCTAAATGTTAACAATGTCGCGACGTTAATTAAACCTCTGAAGGTAGAATTAAGAGACTTCTTAAAGTCATTAAATGGACTATACAGTCACGCCTCTTAAGGCTAGCGCTATTAAAACAATGACATAATTCACAACAAAGTTTATTTTATATGGATCCATATATAATTAACATAATTAACTTATCGTACGGCCGTACTTAAACTAATTTATGAATTTTACATAATAATCGAAAAGATCATATGCAATTTTAATCTGACTGCGAATGAGGTTCTGATTGAAATAATTTTAATTTGTCTCTAGCCAGAACATTTTTATAAGGCCGGCTTCGACCATGTTTTCCCTCAATAACATAACGATCATGAGGCAAGACTTTAGTGATTGTGAAAGGGCCATCAAAACGTGGCATTAATTTTCCACTGCGTAGCCCTTTACGAATTATTTTTCGTTCAGCGAGAACCTGATCGCCGACCTTGAATGGTGGTGCAGATCGCCGTTTTTTATCAAAATATTGTTTTGCTACTTTAGACATAGCAGCTGAACGGGTAATAGCACCTTCTCTTATTTTATCGAGATCACTGCCCTTTGAAGGTGCAATGATATCTCCTATCAATCTAGGACGGAAACCGTAAAGTAATTCAAGTGGAGATTTACCAGTACTGTTGTTAATATTCGAATTTAGACCTAGTTGAACTTTTGGTAAATATTTTTCCCAATTATTTTGATCATTTCCAACGTACGAAATAAGTGCGTCTAACACAGTTCTGTTAAACCTCTCCACTTGACCATTTGCCCTAGGACTGGCTACAGCAGTCATGACATGTTTAATCTGCCTATGAACACAATATTCCTTAAAATCTTTACAATTAAATGCTTTTCCTCTATCACTTATTATCCGACTTGGAACACCGAAAGTTTTTATTAATTGATCAAATGTTTGCAAAACGTATCTACAACTAACATCTCGCACGGCTTCTAGCCAGATAAAACGTGTAAATGAATCTACAATGGCCAGTATGTGCATTTTACCGGAGGGACTTTTACAAAATGGACCCAGATGGTCTACATGGACAGTGTGAAACGGCACTGCAATTCTTTCAGTGGGGTGTAATAATCCTACGCGGCGACCGGTAGGTTTTTTAGCATATTGGCATGAGATACAACTAGAAACATACTTCTGAATAAATCGACGCATACCACCGAACCAATATTTGGATTTAATAGCATCATAGGTTTTATTATAATTAACATGGCCATTATTATCATGGAAACTTTGTACAAGTGACCAACGTGAATTACGCGGAACTACTACCATTTTATTATTATTTACAATTCGAAATAAAATATTATTTTCAACAATGTAATCTTTCGCTAAACCGCTTATATTCCCTTTTGATATTTCATTATTCAATTGATCTATAGTAGAACGAATTGCATCGTCCTCTAGCTGCAAAGATTCTATTAAATCCTTTTCATTCATTCGCATTACAGTTACCGGATTTCGACTCAATGCGTCTACGTGAGCCATAGATTTGCCAGACCGATATTCGACATCAAAATCGAAGCTTTGTACTTCTAACCACCAACGTGCTATACGAGGTGATAAATCACGTTTCGACCAAGTCCATCTCAAAGCGTTGCAATCGGTGACGATTGTAAACCTAATGCCAGTTACATAAACTTTAAATTTACTTAAGCTCATAACTACCGCTAATGTTTCAAGCTCAAAGCTATGGTACTTTTGTTCGGCTTGTGTGGTTTGTCTACTTGCATAAGCTACAGGTTTCCACGTCTCGTCAAGTTGTTTTTGCATTAATATACCACCGAGCCCTAATTTTGATGCGTCAGTATGAATTTGAGTTTCATTATGCGGATTAAACAAAGCTAGGACAGGCTGACTAACTAAGATAGATTTAATTTGATTAAAGGCTTGTAACTGATCATCGCCCCAAATCCAAGGTTGATCCTTTTTGGTAAGTAATGTCAAAGGACGTGCTATACAAGCAAATCCAGAAACATACTTTCTAAAATAGTTCGCTAGGCCCATAAATTGGCGTACTTGGTGTACGTTTTGAGGAATAGGAAAGTCGCGAACAGCGTTTAATTTATACTTAGAGGGTCTAACTTCACCATTAGTAACTTCGTGCCCCAAATATTCGATTTGGGAGACTAAAAAAGAACATTTGTCCAGTCTCAGGGTCATGTTAGCGTCCCTTATCTTATTTAATACCGCTTGCAAATGATCTAACGCATCGTCATTGTTTTGCGAATAAATAAGAATATCGTCTAAGTAAGCTGTAGCACAAGTAAATCTTAAAGAACCGAGAATTTCATCCATCGCTCTTTGAAACACTGACGGTGCGTTTACTAGACCGAAGCTCATACGTTTGTATTGATAATGGCCGTCCGGAGTTATAAAAGCAGTGTATTGTTTACAATTATCTTCTATTTGAATGCAATGGTACGCAGATTTTACATCTAGACACGAGAATACGCGTTGCTCTGATAACCGATCTAACTGATCCTGAATTAACGGTAAAGGATAGCGATCTTTTTTGGTAATTTTATTAAGAGCTCTGTAGTCGACACACATCCGCGATTCACCGGTTTTCTTTGATACAAGAAGTACTGGGCTTGCGTAAGGCGAGTTACATTCTTCAATAATATCTTTATCCTTAAGGTCATTAACTATACTACGAACTTTTTCGCGTTCGGCCATAGACATACGATACGGTCTATAGTAAATAGGTTTATTGTCAGTTAATTCAATGCACATTTTAGTTGAACATTTACCTATTTTATTATCATCACCGGAAAAACTGTTTGAATATTCATTTAATATATTTTCAAGTCTATTTTGTAAGTAAGGTTCTAGATTTTCTCCTATCTTATACTGATTTGTACCACATGTTATAGTTGCACGTGCAACGCAATGTCCTTTGGGTAAGCTAAAGAAATCGCTAGTGTTATTATAAACTTTTAAAACAGTTTTACCCTGTATCATATCGGTTTCACAAGGTGAAATGATACATTCAGCACGTGGAGCGTTATGTTCCGTATTAGTTATACGAACAGACTCAAAAATCGGTTGAACACATGATACTACAATTTTATTAACACCGGGCTGTAAAACGACTGCTTCATCGGTCAAGAGTCTAATGCGATCAGGAGTTTCATGTATGTTCGGTAATTCGGTTAAGATATTTGCGTTGTAAATTCTTAATGATGTTGGAGTTTTAATCACGTAAACATTCGGATATTCCGTAAAAGGTTGCCCGATGATAACACCAATATCTTGGGCCGTGTCAGGAACAATGTAAGCCTTTGTGTCACAAATAGCTTCATCAACGTTAACATTTACTAAAACCTCGGCAATTGGTGTTATCTTTGAGCCACCGAAACCACTTATAACAATATTACACGCACTGGTATTAAATGCTAAATTTAATTCTTTACAAACTGTTTCAGTAATTGTATTACACGTGCTACCGAAATCGATAAAGGCTGAAGTTGGCTTATTATTAATTTTTATCTGCATATAATATTTAGAACTACCTGACATGTCTTTAATTACGCGAACAGTTTGTTGAGTTTTATTAGAATTATTATTTTCTTTACTGATATTACGATTTTTTAATTTAAGGCACTCATCTTTAACGTGACCACTTTTACCACAGTAACTACATTTTTTATTTTTTGTATAACAATCTCTTTCAGTATGACCACGTTTATTGCAAAAGGAACATATTAAATGAAATTTACTACTATGGCCCATTTTATTTTTACATTTTGCTGCAATATGGCCATGCATTCGACATATATTACACTTTGTTCTATTCTCAAAATTTATTATCTTTTTATTACGATCTATTACTACTAGTGGATGTGCAAATGATGATAAATACCTTAATAAAGAGGACGAGTCACGACAACCTGCTGATATTGCCCCTACTTCTATAAGATCGTTGCCAATTGTACCTACGATAGCTTCTATTATCAAACTTTCAGGTATACCACACGCGTTTCCTAAAGCTAATTTGTCATAATAAAATTGCAAATAATCCTGTTCGGGTCGTCTAACTACATTTACAAGATCACGTAACATATTTAATTTACTGCGGTTGGAAGGAAAAGCCGTTAATAGTCGTATTTTCCATTCGTTCCAATTTAAATTTAAGTCACTTAATTGATCATACCACTGACGGGCATAACCTTTTAATTTTGATGTACAATTAAATATTATCGTTTTTTCATCCCAACCGTACATATTAGATAAACCTTCTATTTTTCTAATCCATTGCTCCATTGTAATCATTGACATTTGAGGATCAAATTCGGGTAACGGATCATTTCGACCCACATATCGTACTACCGATGAGCAGGATGGCTGCATTGATAAATTATCAGTATTAGGCATACCTGATAAAACTTCTTTGCTGCAAGATGCACCTACCGCATGTGGAGCGGAAGGCAAAGTTTCCACTAGTTGCCCTCCTATCAAAGAAGAGCCTGGTTGCGCCGACTGTGTTTCAACCAGAGGCGCTGGAGCCTCGGTAAGGAACGGTGCAGCCATGGACGGGACTGTGGAAGTTCCAGCCACAGGCGCCATGGGGGTTACTGGTAGTGGCCCATCTCGGACCGACGCACGGCGTGATGAACCATTCGATAACAATGGGACGTCGGATTCACGAGCGATAACAACTGAACGGTTGTTCACTAAATTCACTACATCACTCACAGATGACTCACTATTAATATGACGGGTATCTCGGTATTTTATTAATTCCCGTTCTAATGCATCCAATCTATTGGTTAACTTTTGTTTTTCAATTGATTTCAATAACTTTCGACGCAATCGAGATTCACGGTCTTTATCTTTATGACGCCCCATTATTAAAATACACTTACACTAAAACACTTTAAAACTCAATGAAAAAGCCAACGGCACTTATAAGTCACTTATAATAATCACTTTAATATCGTGGGCAATAGTTCATCCCGCTTCTGAGCTAAAAGGAAATAGCTCAGAAAGAAACACTTTTTAACACAAACTGTATTTATTATAATTTTAATATATGATATTCTATTACAATTCGGGCATAGTAACCACGTACTTTCGGAAAATATGAAGAACTGATCCACAATAGACAACGACACCGTTTTAAATATCATTTCTACAGGCCCCACCCTTCGACGCGCCGGTGCACAAATTTTTCAACTACCTTACAATAGTAACTCCTTTTCTGTCACAGCTCCTCGTCTTTGGAACTCTCTTCCCCAAAATATTAGGAATGCGAAATCGCTATTGATTTTTAAAAAACTTTTAAAGGACTACTTTTTTACTCTATAATTAATTATTTTCTTGGCTAGTTGTTCCTTTTATCTTTTTAACTTTTGATTATGATAAGTATTCGTAATTCTTGCCTTTTATGTCGTTATATATAGTTATTTGTGTTGATCTAGTTTATAAACTTATTATTAGTATATATTTTGTATATGTTCATTATTTAGATATATATTAATACAGTATATAAGTACATACAATTTATGTATTATATGTATAATTATGTATGTATATGTATATATGAATATTATATTATATATGTATGTGTGTGTGTATATATATATATATATATATATATATATATATTATCTCTTTATTAAAATTGCGCCCCTTCTATCTTAGTGCTATTTCCTACACCTTAAGGTTGCCTGGAAGAGATCGCTCTTTCAGCGATAAGGCCGCCTCTTGTGCATTCCAATCTTGTTGTTGTATATTGTTTGTCTTTTTATTGGGTGTACAATAAAGGATATTATTATTATTATTATAGGCATATTTTTATATAAATTATATTTGATAAAAAATATGTCTCATCTGGTTATCAGATCGGTGAAGGTCGATCTACCACCGGCTCTTAGACCATAATAATAATAAGATAAAACTAACACTTCGAATTTTAAAATTGATCCTAACATGATTTCTCAATACACTTCTATTTCACCCTTTTATGGGTTCAATTTTTAAAGATGCCTATATCATAATAACTATCAGTATGCCAAATTAATAGATCAGTTAGTTCAGCAGAGAGAGCAGTCCTATTATATACATATTTAATGAGCAATGGTAATAGCGAAGTAAAGATGTGTATATAAAGATTATGTTTTCTAATTAATTACTCATGAAAATTTAAATGGTTCAAAATATTCGAAGATTTCGCTTTTCCAAATCCTCAATTCCTTCTAAATTCATTTCTGGTCAACTCAAAAACTTTTACAAATTCGAAGACACCGCAGAAATAATTCCAAGGGAATTAATGAAAAGCATTTTGTAATACGTAAATACTTGTTTTTGTTACAATTTCATTTCTGTACCATCCACAACTTTTAATTATTGCCTTGATATTAAGTAACTTTGGGCTTCATCCGTATGTTTCGTATATTACCAAACTTTGAACAAGTGTAATTTATTTTTGATATTGTTCTTGAGATGTTCTTATACCTACATTATCTTTTGCCGTAATCCTGTTTATTGTAAGCATATTTATTTTATACTAGCCTTTCCGCGGCTACGCTCGCGTTCTAAAGGCTGGAAATCAAAAGAAATACTTTTCTCCCGTTTTTGCAACATTTTTCATTGATACTCCGCTCCTATTGGTTGTAGTGTGCTGCAATATAGCCTATAGCCTTCCTCGATAAACGGACTATCCAACACAAAAATAATTTTTCAATTCGGACCGGTAGTTCCTTAGATTAGCGCGTTCAACCAAACCAACAAACAAAGTCTTCAACTTTATAATATAAGTATATATTATTTCAGTCAATGTCTAAATAGTTACTTTAGAAATAAATAGCAAAATGTTTTTCTACATCTTGCTTTTGTATTTTTATTTTTATTTATATATCTGTATTTAACAGAAAATTATTAGAACAAAAATGTTTCAATGGACATGGACAATATATTTAGACTAGCAACTAGTACTTTTTACGAAAAAATAGCGGGAAAACAAATTTTCTGAGATATGAGACCTAGTTTATTTTATAGATTTTCCGACCGTGAAGTCTTACATAGCATTGCTTAGAAATCGTTTTAGCTACTTTGGAAAATATAATTACAAATAACTCTATTAATAGTATATGACAGGATATTATAGGATACACAAAATTTAGTTTGTGACAAATATTGTCGATAAATTATAACCTACATTCAGGCATAGTGTAGTACACTTTTATATAAGTTGTAATAATCGTATATATTTTTTGTAAATAGAATTTCAGCAATACATTCATTACATACATACATACATACATACATACATACATACATACATACATACATACATACATACATACATACATACATACATACATACATACATACATACATACATACATAAATACATACAAAAAAACAACAAACAAACAAACAAACGCACGCACGCACGAACGCACGAACGCCCACACACACATCTTTTTAATTGAAGCATTTATTCGCTTTTGTTCTTTGTAAGACATCGTTCATTATGCATACTTGTTGAGAAATCTTAAAACTTTTAACCTGACTCGGAGTATGTTGGATACTCGGCTTTTGTAAGTCAATTAAGTCCTTACATTACCTTGTTATCGACCCCTTTGCACTCGTTTCACTTTTATATTTTTTTCTTTCTCACATTTACCCGAACATCTTTCATTTTAAATACAAGTTTGTAGGATTTTATGCGCATATATCATGGTAGATGGTAATAAATATTTTTGGTTTTCAACATTTCCACTGAGTATAATGATGGCGGTTTTGCTTTTATATTTTAACTAGCATTTCCCGCGGCTTTGCACGAGTTCTAAAGACCGGAAACCAAATTCTCTCTGAGTCGCGCGGTATGAACGCCCTTCTCGTTTTTGCAACATTTTTCATTGATGCTCCGCTCTTATTAGTCTGAGCGTGATGTAATAAAGCTATAGCCTTCCTCGATAAACGGACTATACAACACAAAAATAATTTTTCAATTCGGACCTGTAGTTCCTGAGATTAGCGCGTTCAACCAAACAAACAAACAAACTCTTCAGCTTTATAATATTAGTATAGATAAGCTTTCTCAACGTGTGACACAAACATTTCGTAACCTCAAAAAGCGAAATCGATCCATCATTCTAGGACGAGACGCAAAAAGGCATGTCAACTAAGCTCGAACTAAACGTGAATAGATATTGCAATCCTTTCAAAAGAAAGATACTTTTGTCTTTCCGCTTGAGAGCAGTTTACATTCTTCTCAATTGCTGAAATGTTGTACTATTCCTGGAAGTTTTTTAATCGATTTCGAACTTCTTGAAGCTTATCTTTATAGGCACATACTGATATACATAAGTATTCTGGTAAAATTATGTTATAATCTATACATATAAATAAAATTGAAGTGTCTGTTTTCAATTTCAAATTGACATCTTTTCACTAAATGCATATGAAAGTATATACGATACCTACATAAAAAAAACTATTTTTAAAATTTTTGTGTCATTCTGTTTGTTCCGGCTAATCTCTGAAACGGCTTCATAATAAAAAACACCTTACAAGGTTTATTTGTATATTAAAATGATAAAGCATATAGATATTAAAGGGAAATATTGTCATAACTATTTATATAAAAATTACTTAACGTCTACACTACAATAGCTCTAAGTAACTGTCCTTTATATCTTTAAGAGTGATAAAAGCTTTAATTATACACTCAGCAGAAAATGAATATGTGGAACAAAGAACACATCTTAGCGACGAGAACAATATCAATGCTCTACACATTACGCCTTTCTACAGCGTGATAAGTAAAAACAGAGGCGAGGCACTCGCTTTCTCTATACTATATTATATAATTAATACCTACTAGCGACTCGCCCTCGCTTCGCTCGGGCTCTTCCCTAGCTTTAGCACAGGCAAAGCCGCGGGATCTGCTAGTTATGCTAGCTATTACCTTTCTCTTCAATCACTCTATCTATTAAAAAAACCGCATCAAAATCCGTTGCGTAGTTTTAAAGATTTAAGCATACATAGGGACATAGGGACAGAGAAAGCGACTTTGTTTTATACTATGTAGTGATTATAAAGAGGAAATATTTGTATTTTTGTATGTAACGAATAAATTCAAAAACTACTGGATCGATTTCAAAAATTCTTTTGCCATTAGAAACCTACATTATCACTGAGTACCATAGGCTATATTTATTACTAGCGGAACCAGCGGCTTCGCTCGCGCTAGATATCCCTATTCCCTCTACCTCTAGAACCCGAGCGTAGCAAGAAATCGAATCGAATAAAATAATATAACTATGTTTTAAATACTTATAACAAGTAACAATCTTTTAATTCTTACATTTAAAATTTAACAAAATTTAAATACAAATTAGGTAAGAAGCTCATATAACTATTTAAATATGCTACCTGTTTTGGATTTTCCGCTGATTACTTTTAAGTAAAGCTATATTAGGTAAGGTTTCATCAAAATCCGTTCAACAGTTTTCGTTGAACTAAACACACTTTCACGTTAACAATATTAGCACCTAAGAGGCGGAATTTCACACGCGAAGTCATGAACTCTGTAGATCAAGAAAGACTATGCATAAGTACACTCCTTTTTCAGAGTTTAGCAAAAATAATGTTAAACGTTAACAATAAGCATGTGTTACAGCAAATTTAAAACTATTTTAATAAACGAATAGCCTTTATATTTAATATTTCTCTGAAATGTGGCTTTTGATCAGTACTTTGTATCAAAGTTGGAATAGTTTTGTAATAACTATTTTAAAATTCGGCAGATTTAACCTGAAGTTAGCGGCGAAATTAATTTTACTCTCGTCAAACTTTGTATGACGTACAAAAAAATTTAAATTAAATTTTGCAATTGTTTGTTTTGATGTTTTTAATATAAAATAAATGAAAAACTAATAGGAAGTAGTAGGCACAGTGGTGACGCGCTGGTTCGGTACTCGAGTTAAGCGAGTACAAATCCGGGTCTCGCATTTCTGATATATTCATGTACGTCATTTCTAACATGATTACCCCTAGTCTAATGGCGAAGGAAATCATGGTGAGGAAATCTTCATGTCTGAGAGTACTTAAATTAAGTATACAGCATGTAAAAATGTAGGAAAAATAACTTATAATCTTCAAAATTCTTATCAAAGCCTTGATTATCATTATATTAAACGTGAAGGCCACGTTAGTAGCAATAGTTGTACATTAACTGTCCTGCCACTAAGGTCCCTTTCACACGAACTCGGCTCTGGGGGATAGTAGGTGCCGTACGAGGCAAATACACGTCGCTATACTTCACCTGTCTACAGCAGTTTATATAAGTGTGTCAACCTTCACTATTTCCACTAGGGACTGATAATGTAGACTTTCTGATATTTTTACAAAAATATTTTTATCATTTTTGAGACTTACGTATATTTTACATAGTTTGGAATTAGTTTAGTTATGTGTTATATGTAGGCATGGACTCCCTCCAATAAGACGGGATCTGGCAATTATCCACCACTCTCGCCAAATGCGGGTTGATGGACTTCACATGTCTTACGAAAACTTGTTAAGTTCTCTCAAACTTGCAGTTTCCTCACGAACTTTTCGTCCACCGTAAGACGAGTGGTAATCATGTTAGTAATGATTTGCATATGAAAATATCAAAGGTGCGTGAGTGGGGATTTGAACCCAAAACGCTAACGTTACCATTGGGCTACTACTGCCGCGAGCGAGACGCGAGTTAACTTAAAGCAATTTTAATATATTTTTTAATTACTGTGCATCATAAATGTTGACGACCATCAACCACCACTCTGTACGATAAAGTTATGAAATGGAATTGAAAGTTAAAACGCTGTTCCATATATTGATATTACAAATTTTAAATAATATAGACGAAAATGTTAGCTTAAATTGTTTATAGTAAAATTTCATTACTGTACTGAAAGACACATGATTATCAGATATTTATGTATACAATAGTGTCACCAATTTAATTGCCTTGTAACTCTATAATGGACTGGAACAGGGATGTTTATAATTATATAAATACTTATGTATTTATTTGGCCCAGCGGTAACGCGTCGCTTGGATAACCGAGTGATGCGGGTTCAAATCCGGGTCTCGCACCTCTGATATTTTCATATGCGAATCATTTCTATCATGATTACCACTTGTCTTACGGTGAAGCAAAACATCGTGAGGAAATCTGCATGTCTGAGAAAACCTAGAAAGTTTTCGAAAGACATGTGAAGTCCGCCAACAAGCACTAAGCCAGCGCGGTAGACTATGGCCTAATCCCCCTCGTACTGAGGGAGGCCCGTGCCCAGCAGTAGGACGTTAATAAGGGCTGATGATGATGATATATTTAAAACAGTATATTTTTTAATGACTTCATATACATACAAAATAAGTATTATCTCGCAGATCTTAGAGGATTGTGAAAAATAGCTGTATATACTTTTCACGTTGACGACACGTTTGGCTCAGTTTGTAGTGACTCTACTTTCTGCGCCAACGGTCGTGGGTTCGAGTCCCGCTGGGGCATGCATTTGTTGACCACGAATGTTTGTACTCCAGTCATGGGTGTTTATATTTACAATATGTATGTATTTAAAAGTTATATATGTAAAATATAACAACTATCTTGTATCCGTAACACAAGCCTCGTAGCTTACCACGGAACTAGATGGCGCTGTGTGTGATAATGTCCCAACATATTTTATTTATTTATTTGCGTTTGCCTCTTATCTGCACTTTTCTATGTAATTTTTGTAGGTAAATAATAGATATTATAAAAATACGTCAAAATAAGGTTTAGGTCCTGATTTTGAAATCTTCTCATACGTTAGAGAGTACATGAAAGTCATCAATCTTCCACTTATCTTTCTGTTACCGTGCAAAATTGATAAGGAAAATTGATTGCTACTAAAAATGTACATTGACTTCAAAATCATACATAAGTATTTATTCCACAATTATGTATCATATATATGTTTTTGCAAATATTATAAGATCATTTTAAGGTGTCATTTATTTCAGATAAAATGTGAAAAAATGACACACCCACATCGCCTTCTTTCTCTCTAACGTCCGATGGACGAGCATTCGACAAGTCCAGTGACAGATGAGTTTGAGATGAGAGAGCTTCACGTATTCTTCTAGTAACACTAAGTTTCCAAATTCAGGCTCTTACTGAAAATTTCTTGACATCAATAAATTTTACTTTTCTAGACCACGGAACTCGAACTTATAACCTCGTAGATGCTATCCACAAACCCTCATCTATGAATAAACTAATAAGAATAAACATCAACTGTTCACTATATTCATATACGATTTTGAGATTCCAATAACGCTTACTGAAGCGAAACTTTTAAAATAAAAGCACTCTTATGTGGAGTACCCTTCGTGTTTCAACTTTGATAAAATAAATATGTACCTACTGAACGTCAGTCCGATATTTATTTGAATGGCCGACTTTTAAATAGCGAAAAATATGTTAGATTTTATTTTATACTTTTATTGAATTTTTTAAAGAGTTTTTGTCACAGTCAGTTTTATTTAAATGTAAACTTTTAAAATGAACAATACCTAACTTATGCAATAATTTAACAAGTTTCAATATACCATTCAAACAGTGCGAGGAAACCTACATTTTCTAGAAAAGCTAGTAAGTCTCGAAAGACTTGTGAAGTCCACCAACCTGCACATGGTCAGCGAGGTGGGCTATGACCCTCTTAAAGGGAGACCTGTGCCCAGCAGTGAGACATTCTAAAGGGCCTAAATAAATACAATAATACTTTATACCGCGCGGGAAGAATTTTCTTACAAATCATTATGGCACCGGCCTCTAAAAAACTAGGTAAACCCCTGACTTTTTAAAATGAACAATAATAAAAAATAAAGAATCGTACAGAAACCAAATTCATAAGCGTAGTAGTTCCATCGTCGAATCATATCAATTCATTTTTAAATTCAATTATATTAAAATGCTATTGGAATGCCAATATTTCATTCGTAATTACACTAGTTGGGAACTACTTTTAAAATGATTGATACTGTTGTATAGAAACTGAACAATAATTATAAATCAGCTTTATACTTTTGCGGATTCGTTTTAATGAATTGAAATATTCTGATATTAAAGATATCAAGAGCACTAAAAAGCGGTTTCGACGAGCTCTATTCAGAAGTCTGAATCACAAAGAGTGTATGAACCTAGTTCGAGTTATGATATTTTTATAAAAAAAAATATATAATTTTTAAAAATGTTTTTTGTCAAAGTGTCTAATCGATTTTCATAATGTTAATAAATAATTCTCGAAGCGGTCTCGCAAGGGGGCAAAAAAATCACTAATAATGACTTTGTAGGATATCTTTACAAAAAATTTGTGTGTAATATATTAATATATATATATTGCATTTAGTTCTCTTTAATTCTAAACTGCTAGATTGACCCGCAATACGAGAGGAATCAGAGCATAGTCCATCAGGCTGACGGAAGTACGCCTTTGAACTCGCTTTTTCGGCTCCTCGAAAACCCTTTTACTACTGGGCTATCACCGACCAAGGCTAATTATTTGTATTACTGATAGTAAATCGTAATTTTTGGCTTTATTTCATGACGCGTTCACCATTCGGAGTGGAATGGTAGCTGTTGCTACGCCTATACAGATAAGACACAGCTTTATCTCGAAGAGAGTTCTCTATAAGGATCATTTATAAGGATCCAAAAAAATGTATATATCTTCAAAGTTCATGTACCTTTTACTTAAAAATCTAACTTATTATAAGTTAACTGTATAAGGCTTTTATATTGCGTTAGACCTCGCGTAGCGATCGTAGTAACTGTTGTTACGCATTAAGCCTGGAATTTTACTTAACGTTTTTTTAATTCTATGTTCTCCTATTACGGCGTATACCTACAGTTTATTTCTAGCCCTTAACATAAACAATATCTGTACATTGTACATATATCTATCCCCTAAAACAATAATAGCTGTTAAAAATGTAGCGTTATTTACTCATTAACTACATTTCCAGCTAAATAATAATTAGTAGTGAAATATTGAGATTAAAATTGTCTAAGGAATGAAGTCGAAATATTAATTTAGGCATTTTAGAGCTTTTAGGATTCACAGAAACAATATTATTTCTCAAAAATATATTCAATGCTGTTAAGTCGATGGCAGACTCTCAGAACAGCATCCTCTATAAAATATCGACAAATATATATTAGTCTAGCATTTCCCGCGGCTTCACACACGTTCTAAAAACCAGAAACGAAATTCTTTCTGAGTCGCGCGGTATGGTATCTCGCAGAACTAACGCCCGCTCTTCCTGTTTTTGATCCGCTCCTATTGGTCGTAGCGTGATGTAATATAGCCTTCATCGATAAACGAACTATCCAACACAAAAAGAATTTTTCAAATCGGACCAGTAGTTTCTGAGATTAGCGCGTTCAATCAAACAAACAAACTCTTCAGCTTTATAATATTAGTATAGATTATTGCAACAAAACCATTATAGTTGTTAACATAATTACATAGCGTATTTAATTGAATAAACTCACAACTTTGTTGAAAATTATTTAACAATATTATTTAAAGTTGAACCTTTATATAGGTCATGTGAATTTCAAAAGCCATGCATTATCACGAGTTCCTACGTATTACATAATACTCCCATATTGAATTACTCGATGCCAGTAAATCGTATTTTACTGGCAGCGTTTTCCGACAACTCATATTATCTGTTTGTAACGCTGTATTCACTTGTTTGGATTCATTCGAATTAATGATTTAAAATCACATTTTAAGAGATAATTATAAAATGGTTCTGTTACCTTTATGTTATAAATTCGAAAGCTTTTTGTTTATGTTTTTTTTGAGCTTTTAATGTCGTTAGAAAATAGTAGGAAATGGCTTTTAGATAGACTATGAAGAAACCGTTAGATGATGTGGTACAGAATGCTAGGTTTTCTCTTTGGATGATTTAGAATATATTTTATTCTAATTACTATTGTGTTGTATATAAGAGTATCTGTTTTGACTAAGAAATTCACTTAATAGAAGAATCATTAACGTTATTTGATACTTCTGTCCCTTTCTTTGTTCCGGCTACTCCCCGAGGACTTTCACTGGCAGATAGCTCATGTCATAAAGCTACTTTTATTTTAGAAAGATAATTACGGCAGAGAATGTTCGTAATTATAATATACCTACGAACGCATACGAGCGAAGTAAGTTAACGTCAGTAGTTATTAATATAATACTTCCAGTTATTATTATATTTTATAACTAAGCATATATAACATTTCAAACAATTAAATTTTCACATTTTTTATTTAATGGCTTAACTTAGAAAAGCGCATTAGCTGGGTATAATGTATGACTTGACCATTAATTTTAACAACCCTTTTTAATGCTTCAGCGGCCGAAAAATTATAAATTGATATAACCCTTGGGTTTGTTAAGGATAGGTAAATAAGTAATTGAGCTGTTTTCTCTTACAATTATTTTAAGCTTGGTCATATGCGAATACCAGACAGAATATTTTTTAGTAATACTAGTGAGTTACTCTGACTCCGCTCGTGTTCGTATATACGTACTTTTTAATGGTTTATACATGTCTCAGAGATATTTTCCCACAGTATATTGTACGTTGACTCGGAGAACCAACTATTATCATAACGAATTTCATCAAAATCGGTCCGGTGGTTTTCTCGCAATGGGGTTCAGATATTCAATTATTTAGTTCAGAAAAACCCATATATTTGGTTCATGAGAAAATAAACAAATAAATAAATAAATAAATATGTTGGGACATTTACACACAGCACTATCTAGTTCCACGATAAGGTACGAAGCCTTGTGTTATGGATACTAGATGGTTGATATACTACACATATATAAGTTTAAATACATACATATTATAAATATAAACATCCATGACTGGAGTACAAATATTCGTGCTCAACAAAGGTATGCCCCCAGCGGGACTCGAACCCGCGACCGCTGGCGCAGAAAGCAGGACCACTGAGCCAAACGTGTCGTCAAAATAAGTAAAGTCTGACGGTCCAGGGATCTTAGATCATAATTAGAAGAAAATATGAATACAATAATAAAAGATATATTGTTAATTATAAGCTCAATATTTCCTTTGCCCAAGTAACTACTCCTCTAATAAATCTGAAAACAGTCTGGGGCGTTTATTGAGATTAGAACGGCGTCATTTAGTTCAGAAAGACCCATATATTTGGTTCATGAGAAAATAAGTAAAGTCTGACGGTCCAGGGATCTTAGATCAAAATTAGAAAAAAATGTGTATACAATAATAATAGATATATTGTTAATTATCAACTCAATTTCCTTCACCCAAGTAACAACTGCTCTAATCAAACTAAAAACACTCGGAGCAACACTGGAACGTTTATTGAGATTAGAACGGCAACGTGTTGATTCCTGCCTATTGGTACGCTCTGTCGCATGACCCGGATGTAAATAAATATTTATCGTAATTAAATTGTATTCATTTAACAGAAACCCATTTTATTTATTAACTTGATTGTATTAAACTTAGTAAAGAGAGGAGTATTTTTAGGTAATTCATTGGATTTTAATTAAAATATAACTTATAACAGTTGTAATTCAGTTAAATTACTTATAACAAGATACAAGAGACGTATAAGGTAAGTTACTTTTATAACAAAAGTACATATGTTATCACTATACTAAAAAGTACTCATACTACTATATTTCTGTGCAATTATTTTAATAGGTAAGTTATTACACTAAGATTATATGAATTTGTATCTTTATGACTGCAAATTCATCTAGCAAATTCAATCTATGAACAAAATTATAATGTAAAGTCAATACCTTCTCAAAGCGGTTAGACGAGCAGCGTGTTAAACCTTATCACGTCTATATAACAACAAACACGTTACGCGGTCGATATGCCGGCATTCGGCGTGCGTCGGTACCGGCGTCGAGACAGAAACTGCTAGGGCGGGCGGGGACCAAGTGTTTACTGAACGAATTCGAAGTGACAAAGTCTATACATAATTTATTATGATTATTATATATTTATAATAATAAAATGATGTATAAAGTATTTTTTACTTATTTTAAATTTAAAAAATTGCAAAGTAGTTGTAGTTATAGGCGGAATCGTAGCTGTACTTCAATCTACTATACTTTCTTTTTAGAACAACGCACTTTTCAACATAAGATAACTATTACAATTGCTTGGGATCATCTTAAAATCCTATAAAATGGAGAACCAACAAGGAACAAAATGAATTTGAATAGATATAAATAGAACATCATTTTAATACACTTACGAAAATTTATGTATTAAACATGAAGAAAATTATACAATATCGTTTTAATTTCAACAGAAGCTGTAGTCTAACTTCGAAAATGCCAAATATCTTGAACCATTGTTCGGATAATTGAATTTGAAATGGCCTAATTGCTTTCATTTCCATAGTAAATCGTAGTAACTACCGAAGTAGGAGATTAATAATAATCATGAATGGATAAAACAGGGCTTATTTTCTCTTTAATTCGAATTATGTTCCCACGCATACGTTAGCGCGCCTTCATTTGCAATTCAATGTAAAATTACATCAATTTGAACAGTCTCGATATTCACACTTATGAGCGCAATTAATCTTTACCTATTTATAAAATACGTGAATATTATTTCCTAATAATATATTGTTTTTTTTATTTTGCTTAGGAAATTGGCGAGGGACAGGCCAGCAGTCAATGAGCAGGGTAAGACTCCTCATTACTAAAACCCATAGTTAAACCTGTCATCATCACCAGCCCTTTTTAACGTCCCACAACTGGACACGGGCCTCCCTTAGTATGAAGGGGATTAGGCCATAGTCCACCGCACTGGCCTAGTGCGTGTTGGCGGACTTCACATGTCTTTCGAAAACTTGCTTGGTTTACTCAGATATGCAAATTTCCTCACGATGTTTTCCTTCACCGTAAGACAAGTGGCAATCATGATATAAATGATTCGCACATGAAAATATCAGAGGTGCGAGACCCGAATTTGAACCCGCATCACGCAGTTATCCAAGCGAGCATGTTACCGCTGGGCTACCACTAGCTTAACCTATCGCAACACTACAATGAGACATTGCACCTACATACCTTAGGTATGTGTTAACGATATTAGCATGAAAGCTCTCATTTTCTCTTTAATTTTGCTGCATTCTAATTAAATGTATTTCAGTAACAGTATTTCTACAAGTTAAATACATAGTAAAAGGCAAATAATTCGTATATTTCAAAAACGTTTACAGAAAATGAACCTCGTAGTTAAATCAACTACTTTCATCAATTTAATTTATTGATTGGAGTATTTAATATAGTTACTGGCGTATTAAACTGGTATAGGATTTTATAGCTGTAGTCGTATCGTTTATTTGCCTTTTTATATGGAACTAAAATTTACTATTGCATTTTATTAGCACTTATACTTCTTTGAAGATATACTCAACGTAATTAATTGATTAGAAAATATAATTAAGGCAATATAATGTATAAGCTTGAAATGGTGATGTACAATATAAAAAACACATAATATAAAAACGTCTATTACATTAATATCTTTCAAAATTCTTAATAAAAATAGCAAATATAATGTAAACGTCTTCTAGACTCATTACGTTCCTAGCCCGGCGGTCAATTTTACTGAGGCTAGTCAACGACCCAGGAGATATTATAGTACATAAGTGTACGTACAAACATAAACATTATCTCTATATACTGTGGGACAAGTAAGATTAGGAGCACTCGGTTCTACGGGCTTGGCTTTTTTAAATGACAGACATAAATCAAATCAAATCAAATCAAAATATTCTTTATTCAAATAGACTTTTATAAGCCCTTTTGAATCGTCATTTTTACATTATTAAAATTAAATGTCAGTCTGTAAGTCTGTGAGTAAGCTACCACCGGCTCGGAAAGCTGTTCTGCTGAGAAGAACCAGCGAGAAACTCAACAGTTGCTCTTTTCAAAAAAATATTTGGTAACAATATTGTATTACAATATTTATCTATTTATCCTACGTGAGACTCAGCCAGACATTGATGCCACACATTTACATCTACTAAGTATTCCGTTATAGTTTAATAAGCCTTATTCAACAACGTATTTTTAATTTTGGATTTAATAACTTGGCTTGATACAGGACTCGAACCAAGAACTTTCGAATCTGGATTCGTACTTACTAGTCAATAGATCACTTACCAGGCTGTCAATCTTAATGATCGAGCCGATTCAATTGTAGTTTTTAATTATTATGTTAAGAAATCTCAGTACCGTATTGGTAAGTTTTTGTACTCATACAATACCCGCTTACCTCGGAGAGCATGTAAAGGCATATTAACAATATTTTCTAATTGTGAAATGTACCTTATTTTTTCGCGTACTACGACTCGTTTGGCTCAGTTGGTAGTGACCCTGCTTCCTGCGCCAGCGGTCGCGGGTTCGAGTCCCGCTGGGGGCATTCATTTGTTAAGCACGAATGTTTGTTCTCCAGTCATGGGTGTTTATATTTATAATATATATGTATTTAAAAGTTGTATGTAGTTTATCAACTATCTGGTATCCGTAACACAAGCATCGTAGCTTACCACGGAACTGGATGGCGCTGTTGTAAGAATGTCCTGACATATTTATTCATTTATTTACTATTTCTTATTTAATATACCTTTGTGTTTAAAAATCAAAGGTCACGTGGTGTCTACATCGAGCATCAACAAAGGGGGATCGGTGGTACAAATTAAATTCCGCCCACGCATTTACTTGACTTGATACCTGTAAAAGAATGAAATATTTTCTCTCAGACAGGTTAGATACGAAGTGTAATCGACTTCTGAGAATTCACTAACAAAAATTAAAAAATTAAGCAATAAATATGATAATATGAATTTTCGAGGCTTCGGTTATTAGCGAAACAATTGCGGTTTAATGTATACCATTTTCAACTCTATTTCCAAGCAACAAATATACACGTCATGACGACTTACATCCGATTGTGATGAAACTTTTATAAGTTGTTCTGCGTACGACCATAAAAGCATAGTATAAAGAGAATTCCTTATACTATGATAAAAGATAATGAGTAAATGTTAGATCATTTAGGTAAAAATAGAAAAACTACGTTTAAAAAAACCGACTTCAAAAACTAAAAAGTTTAAAATAACTTAATAAATATTTAATTTAATACACCTCTTATGCAAACCTAATACCTTTAATATTAATAAAATACTATTATTTGTATGTGCTACCTATTGAAAGGTTTTAAGTCGTTGGAAGATCACAGAGTTATCGGTGTACATACATAATAAATACCGAGCGAATTGATAACCTCCTCCTTTTCGAAGTCGGTTAAAAATCACCCAAGCGAAACGAGGATATGTCGGTAGTATTATATATTAATAATAATTACAGTTAAACCTAAATAAAATAAAATATTAATCCATTTTTGCCAAAACATGCTAGTGACCTAGTAAAACAACCTACAAGGTATATTACTTCGGATCCCCTCCCCAACGAAAAGCCCGTTAAAAGCAATTAAACCTTTCTTTTATCATTTATCACGTCCCTTTATCGTGGAAGCCATTTTATTACCATCATAATAAAATAAAGGCATTCTTTTTACTACGTATAATATTTAACGCAATATCTTCTTTTTTAATCTAATAAAAATAACACGAAAAATTTTCCTTTATGGTGGAAATAAATACGATAGTATATAACGGAAAAACTTAGTCATATATTAAAATACCTTTTATATTTTCTTTCGAGCAACACAAACTAAAGCTATCACCAAACCTATTTCGCGATGCATTACTTTCACAATTCAATACGTTTCTTTCTAGAAATGGTAACCTATTCGACTTGATAACATCGCGGCACGCGAATCAGCCATGGAAATTGACGGATACCTTCAATTACATAGCCGTATAACGTTTATTGTTTTCGGACGATAATTGAAAAGTCAAATAGGTATATTTTTACTGTATAAGCGAATTAGAACTAATTGGATTGAGATCGGTAGATTACTTCTATCGGTTATATCGAATAAAAATGATAGTTCAACTTTCCGCTATTACTGTGACAGTATAATACCTAGTCTAGTCTAATCATTCTGAAGCGATTAGTACACACACATTCACATGTATACAAAAATGGCGTCAAATAAAAAGAAAAATACAAACATATATCTCTAAATGAGTAGGAAACAATTATTATTCTCAAAGAACAAAGTAATGTGAATTAATAATATATTTTCTATTTATAATCGCGATAATAATAATTGATTAATAAAATATATTTATATACTTGGAATATAAATACAAAAAACTTTTAATCACCATCTTCTCTATATAAATAAAACGTTCTTAAGCTGATTGATTATAATCTTATACAAAGAAAGTCATAAAAACTTAAGCTTCTCATTAATTTTAATAGATATATTTTAGAGAATCTATTTAAATTATTATTGAACATCTGCTTTATCAATATTTAATAGGCGGTCCAGTAACATCTCCAAGTTACATTTTCAGATATGCTAATATCCCATGAGATATACCTTTTGGAAATGAAGTAACCTATGTCACTCTTCGTCACCCTTGAGCTCCTTGAACTCAACTAAAGAATATTAAATAGGCAAAAAAATAATGGCAATATTTCATAATATTCAGAAAATTTATTTGGATACATATTCATATACAAACTAGCGCCTCACCCTCCCTGAACTTTTCGTATTATTAAAATATTAGTATTTAAGTCGGTCCAGCTGTTTTTGAGTTTTAGCAAGACCGTGGTGGTCTCATATATTTCTATCATATATTTTTATAAAACGAAAACCAAATTTTTAGATTTTATATATTACTTAAAAATATGTTTCATCATCATCATCATTTTCAGCCCTTTTTAACGTCCCACTGTTGGGAACGAGCCTCCCTCAGTAGGAGGAGGATCAGGCCATAGTCGGCAGACTTCACGTGTCTTTCGAAAACTTGCTAGGTTTTCTCAGACATGCAGGTTTCCTCACAATGTTTTCCTTCACCGTAAGACATTATCCAAGCGAGCGCGTTATCACTGGACTACTGGTGCCTTTCTAATAAACATTTACAAATTGACTAAGTTAAAATATATACTAATATTGTAAAGCTGCAGAGTTTGTTTGTTTGTTTGGTTGAACGCGCTAATCTCAGGAACTACTGGTCCGAATTGAAAAAATATTTTTGTGTTGGCTATAGGCTATATTAAATCACGATATGATCAATAGGAGCGGAGCATCAATTAAAAATGATGCAAAAACGGGAGTAAAATATTTCCTTTGATTTTCAGCCTTTAGTACGCGAGCAAAGCCGCGGGAAAGGCTAGTATTATAATATGTATAGATGAATTTTTAACTAAAGTTTTGCTTAATTGATATAGGTTATTTTTAACTATTATTCAACGTACCTATAACACAGCTTTAAATGTATATATTTCTATAAATTAACTATTAAATAATTCATTACTTGTTTACAAGAAAGTTTTGCGTTAATTCATTGAGAAGAAAGTTTCTAAACAGGAAAGCAAAACTTCAAAGCTACCGCCAGCGATATTTAAGCACTTCTAAGTCTTACTACTTCTAGAATTACCTTTAATATTATTGCCTGGAGCTAATTTATTCTTAGCCGTACTCTTAACTAGTTTTGAAGCTTAATTATTTTTACCGTCGCTTCGCTCGCTTCCTTAGTTGTCTAGCGTTAGTCCATCTATCTATGAAATTTCAAAACCGTCCAAAAATTGAATATCATTTTACCTGGATATATAAATGTACACAATAATTAACTAAAAAAATAACGAATTTCAAAACGTTATTTAAATCGGCAAGTTTTTAAGAGATACGGAGTGTCAGTAAGAAGTGTATTTAAGGTCATGTAGTATTTTCACTAAGAATATATGACTTACATTTGGGAATCATAATTCAATACTCATTTAAATGTGGGTTGAAACACAAATAGCATTAACTTTCCAGCTATTTATATAATATTATAATGACTAAATCAAAAGTAATAGTTTTCTGTTAAAAATAGTTGAATTATTTAGTGATGTAACAATTAAGTTAATAAATTTCACTTGGTGTTCAAAAAGTTTATTGATGAAAAAGTTTAAGCTCGACTTCGTGCTCTATCTGGAATAGAGGGCAATATCCATCAAAGCTTATCGCCTTTGGTAGGATGCAATAGGCTTTTGATGCGACGATTGCCGCTCACAATGTATCCAATAAAATCTAGATCTGCCGATATGACTTTGGTCTGAAGTTTGTAATAGAAAAACTTCATCTAAGATGTTTTCGTACCTTTGTTGTAGGAGAAAAATATTAAATTAATTATACATACAATACATGGCTTCTAAACATTTCTAATATCTTGTATTACTAACGAATTTTTTACGATGAATTTACATTCTTAAACTTTTACCAGCTTTAAAGAGAACATGTATCATAATTTTCTAGATAATCTTAAAACAATAAATATGCTAAAGCTGTATTTATATATACCTTATATATAATATATGATATTTGATGACACGTTTGGCTACGTTTGGTAGTGAACTTGCTGTTCTAGGGGTCGTCGATTCGAGTCCCGCTGAGGTCATTCTTATGCGAGATGTAATTAGCACAAAAGTATGTACTCCAGTCATTCAAAGTAATTTATGTATAGTGTATCGACTATGAGGTGTTCATAACACTGTGTTGGGTACTGCATTTTAATATTTAAATATATTTATTTTTTATTCTTTTTTTTCATATTATATTTATATTTAAGTTGACTACTGCTACAATCGTTTATTTTTGTGTACATATTTCAATAATTATGTAACCTTATAACAGTATATATTTGGCTGATATGATACTTTAATCAAACTTATTGTTTCTGAAAACAATGCGATTGCTGTTTTCTCGTACCCCTTTATTTTATCCCGCCGCAAATTCAATTTTCCTTACAATTGAGATAAAGTTGTAAATTCTCAATTTTATGAATGTCGTGTAATTGAAAGAGTTTTGTTTTAACAAAATTTTGATCTTATTAAATAATAATATATGTTATATTATATTATTCACACGCTATCACTTTCGGTTAAATAGAGGAAATGAAATGTCTTTCGTCCGTCCAATACACATTTTTTATGATTTCGGTTCAATACAATCGGTAATAATGGATTTCAACGTCGCAAATTATTTCAAGTAGATTAGAATAAAAAATGACCAGAATAAAATTAAGCTTACTCCAAAGTTACATTACCTTCGAATCTCGATTATGGTTGAATGTGCACAGAATCACTCTAAAATTGAAATACTTACTTTCATTATTAGGTAAAACTTTTTGGAATGGTGGCAATTTATTTATTTATAGTTATATGATTTAAATAATATTATTATCAGTTATTGGGTAACCTTAGTACAACAATAAAAACTGAACATCTGCATATATATATTACTTATAAAAATGTTCGCTTAAGCACGGTTTGTCCATCTGTCACACAGAAAAGCATTATTATTTTTTACTTAGTAGGTACATAAAGTAATTCTATGACAATATATTATATATCAAAATTACCTAGTCAGTATTATAATTACATTCTAATTATTTCATATCAGAGGTTTGAGATTATATCTACTGGAGTGTTTACCTCCTCTGTATTAGGTCTGCGGGTACAAAGGTACGGCGGCGTCATGAATCGAAATTAGATTCAGTACAACATGCGGTAAGATAAAATTAGTTTTACTTACTATATTTCGAGAGTATATTTTATATTAATATATAAATGTTAATTTTGTGTGTTTGGTTGTTTTCTGTAGAGCAACTGTGCAAAAACAAGTTAATTGTAATAATATTCTATACCTACTTTCTATTTAAAAGTATAAATAACATTAAACTAGTGTAGCTGCAGGCCTGCTAAGTAAAAGAAGCAAGCATTGTTTTTTGGAAATTCAGTACCTAAAGATGTAAAGAAGGTGTTGGAAGTAAGTTTAGAAATTACCTTTTAAGCTTAATCTTTTTAAATAAAAATAACGATTAATCTAATTGAAAGTTTTAGGTAGTAATTTCTTCCAAAACTAAGACGGGATTACGGGAAATAGTAGATTTTGTCGTTTTGATAGTAAGAACTGTATTTATATTTCCTGCTTTCAATATTATGAATAGGTACATGAACATGTTTTAAAGGTTGACTAAGCGTGGTATAATTATTATTAAACACATTAATTTAATTTAAAAGGTAAATTAGTAGTTTAATTTACCTTTTTAATTAAAATGTTATCGTTTAGTATGTTTGTTCTTACGTCCATATTTTTATTCAGTCGGTAATCTGTACATGATGTATCTTTTTAGCCGAAATTACGTTATGAAACTTTAAAAATGATTTCAAAGTTAATTTTCAAGTTTGTTTACCGGTAAGAGACTTCAGATTCAAAAGTCAGATATTTTGGTAAGTAACTTGTTTGCGAAACTCAAACCAAAGGTTGAAGCAAGCTTACATAAATCGAATCCAGAGTTACAACAACACATGTTTATATCTATTAAACATATTACTAACGTAACTATTGTGAATTTGTTAAGTTAATAATATGTTATTATTAAAATACATGTAAATTATGTATATATAATATATTAATTATATTACATAGTATTTAAAACTTTAGGTTAAGAAATAATGTTTATCAACATGCAGTACTGTGACTGACTGATGAACTTAGAGATTAGGAAGTTTCAGAGTTATTCTAAATAAAACTAAGGAATGTACATCCCTCGAAATTTATGTAATTTCATTAAATTTAAATCTCATACATCAGCAAATAGGTAGTTACTAAAAAACTAATATATTTTTATTATGAACAGTTTCATACCAGTGAATGTACCTACCGAGTGAGTTTACATATAAAGCATTTAATGTAAGCAAGACTCCTCAATAAAACTAAACCGTTTACGTTATTTTCTATAAAAAACACACATTTTTATATATAAAAACTGTACGTACAAACTTTATCAGCGTTTATTTAAGATTTTGTGTAATTTAAGCTACTGGATCCGGTCAAAAGCAAACAGAAACTTTGAAAGTTACTCCAAAAGCTGTAAATCTGCACAAGTTAAATTGACTTAATCTGTTTTCTGCGTAAAAAAATAATGATTTAATTTAGGGGCGATCCATCCCAGCAGTTGGCTTTTGTTTGATAATACCAATTAGATACTTTGCTGATCTTTGATCTTATGGCACCTAATTTGAACAATTTTCAACTTTTGAATGCAACAGCCCCTTTCTTTGCCTTATCAAAGAATTTCTATTTTTAATAATGAAAATTCTTAATTCTCTCAAAATATTTTAAGCTTATTTTGTTGTTTTAATTCTTAAGGAAGGAAGGAGATACATTATAATTGCACTTCACAAGAATATATACGTTTACCATATTGTGTAGTATACACTTATAGTCTATACATAATATAAATAAAATTAAGGTGTCTGTGTTTACTCAAGCAATTGGGTCGTTTCTATAACAGCAGTACCTACCTAAATAATAATTGTAATAAATTTTTTGTCTGTCTTTCTGTTCCGTCACAAATATTAATCTTATAAATGAAACTATCTTTTCGTATTTTGTCGCGATTATCCAAATAAATCCGCGATAGTTAAGATAGTTTCATTTATGTTGTCAAATATTCGCCTAAAACTAAAAAAGTATTAAATATTAATCCTTAGAGCTTAAACAGATACAATTTTAAGAGCAGTCCTTGTCCTGATTTTAGTTAGTTATTCTTACAACAAAAATACTTAATAAAAATAAAATATTGATTTATAGAAAACATATGAGATCAATATTGCGTAGCTATCGACAAAAGTAGCATCAAATGATAAACAGACACTATTGAATACGGATATTATTTTAGTTTAAAAGAGAGAACCACTCAAGAGTTTAAATATTCACTTCTTTTATTGAACCATACATTCATGTACATGCTTAAAACCTCAGACATTACATTTTTATCAAGGCACTCGACTAAACCACGCCATTTAATAATATCAAAGAAAAGATTATTAATACACTTCATAACTTATTATATACCCGCATTCTTAGTTTGCGCTCTTCATAATGCGCTTCGCAGATGCAACTTTCTCTATGAAATATTAATTTACAACGGTCCTTTCTAGTTGTTTTATTGTTCACCATTTCTATTTCTTGCTTTTTGTTTTGTTGCTGGTTATTCTACTGTGTGCTTAAATAAGATTAAGCTAAATCATGAGGAAATAACTACTAAAACGATTAATTTGCAAAGTTCGAAAAGTCATGTAAAGCTTATTATTAAGTATTACCATTTATCGTACAATGCTGTGAGTACCTATAATATAAAGCTACCTACGATCCTTTCTTCTGACATATTAAAAACAAAAACAAGTCTATCTCACGGGAACCGTACAATTTTTCGAGATAAAAGCTATGAGCTATACAGACAAATATATAATCTGTCTCTGCGGCAAGTTTTATTCACATCGGTTCAGCTGTTCTGGCGTGATTGAGTTACAAACATCCAAATATCTAAACTTTCAAATTTATAATATGAGTAAGGTTGCATAACGATCAAAAATGACAAGTCATCAATGTATATGGTTATTAATAAGTTCTCACTATATTTTTGCGATAAAATACAATATATTAACGAAGAAAAAGTTTAAAGGAGCGATTCTCAAGTCATTTGAACTGACATGTAGCTACGAGTATACATATGAACGAATATTTCCTTTAGGTCATCGTATGCTGCTTTACATCAATTACTAGTATAAAATCTGTCCCTCTCACAATTTGTACTCGCTATATTTTCAGACTGGTACAGTTTATCTAACAAAAAATAAGGCAATCATCGTTTACAAGCGAATAAACAGTTTATAGACATTCAAATACACTGAATATAAAAAGATGATAAGGATATTTTACGCCTTTTCTCATCCCAAAGGGTCGGATATTTATTTCTTATTAAACCTAAATATACCAAAGTTTTGCATAAACGATTTGTTTTGATTGGAAACCTCGATAAAGAAAGAAGATTTAATTTTAACGTATATTGTAATGTAGTGGAATTTGTGAACAATTATCTCTATCGATTATGGGTTTCGACTGTGTGTCATCCAACTGATACTAATAATATTATTATGTTTTTTCGACGTATGGATGTTTTTGCGATGGCTATGTCATTGATATGCCAAATATTGTAATTATTTTTCATAATTAATATCCAAAGAGATATCAAAAAATATATTTAAGAACATATTTACCATAAGGGTAATATTATTTTACTATTATTTTTGTTAAAGTCACAAGAAATGCTACTTGTATAGAAAAGTTTAGGACTAGATATAGGAGTAAGGACAAAAAAAAGTGTGTGTGTACAAAGTACACATATCAGAAGTAAAACTTCTTTGGCAAACTAATTTTTAAATCTCGTTTATATTTATACTAAATAACCCCGTCTAAGCTCGTTGAGAGTTGAGATGGCGCGAAGGTCACACCCACGAGTTAGACAGAGTCAGAAATGTCACTGACTCGCGGTGGGCGAGATCTAACTAAGCCTAACTCTTCCCCGTCTCTGAGCGCCTGGTACTATGGACTTATTTTTTCGTTTCATCGATTTTGAAATCACAACGATTCTAAAGAAGTTTCACTTCAATAAGTATTTTACTGCATTATAAACACAAATTACTAAGCTAACCTTACAATTTCAAATTTCAAAATTCGTTTCAAACTGACTTAATCTTAACAGTTTCAGTAACCTATCCAAAGAATTACAGTACGCATCTTTGGACCCAAACGGGCTCGTCCACTGTTATACTCCTACTAAAGTAGAACGGCCGGCTGCAATAGACGTTTATTGAAATTATGGCGTCGTATCTTCGAATGAATCTTGTGACCCTTTTCGTAAATTCAATGAGTGGATAAAGAAATTTCATATCTCAATTTAAAGATACGCTTTTCTTGTTGCTGGTTTAATAGAGTGGGCTTTACTTAAAACATTTTTTTCTTTCTTGAACTCTCCACTTTTTTCTTACTAGGTAGTCCTTGAGAATGAAAGTGCACCACTTTACCTATTTCCAAAACGAATAAAAAAATATTTTTTATAAGTATGCGAAAAGTTATGGATACTATATTTTTGCGCTTTTGCTAATATACAAGTACTGTTAATGAAAAATCATATTTCATTAAAATGTAAACGTATATAAAAATATAAAAAATATGTTAGGACATTATTACACCAGCGCCATCTAGTTCCGTGGTAAGCTACGAGGCTTGTGTTACGGATACCAGATATAAATATACTATAAATATATACATTTTAAATACATACATATTATAAACATAAAAACCCATGACTGGAGTTCAACATTCGTTCTCAACAAATGAATGCCCCATCGGGGCTCGACCACTGCCGCAGAAAGTAGGGTCATAATATATTGTATATTAATATTAATACGATCTATATTACCTTAAGCTGTAATAATAATCTATCAAAGTATCACACATATCGCCATATATTAATTAAGTTATTTACCTGTTATTGATTGATAGTACGTCATATGTCTTGATAACGTATAGCGTCGTGAGATGAGCTTTAATAGATTTTGTAAGATTGATAATGAAAAATAAAATACCATTTAAGAGCAAACATTGGTCCAAGTATGTTAAGATAGCTTATACGTAAAACTCATAGTCTTTAAATTTTAGTTAATAATAAAATTAATAAAATACTTAGGTAAATCATACTATATACTTACAATAAAACAGTTTTTTTATAATTTTGTTAGTAGAAGTCCAGAGACTTACAAAGTCCACTTTTTACTTAACTAATAAAACTTTGAGTAATAATAATAATTTATATTATTAATGAAATAAATATTATTGTGGATTTTAAACCAGTACCAGTATTAGTAGGTATATTTGAAGTACTACATAGAAACATCTGTATTTAGATGCCCTTTTTGACGTCTGGGTACTACAGGGCCCCCTACAATACGAGGAAAATGACACTCAAATCGAATCTATTGTACATAATTTACAGGACTTTCATTGTATTCAACAACCGATTGCAATAACCCAATTATCTCACAAACGCGCTAATATAAGCCTATTATACGCACTACAGTACACGGCCTTTAAGAGAGCGATGTGGAATTTAAAGTGACTAATTAAACCAAACTAATTGCTGTCTATCAAGAATTCAAGCCATACACATGTATAAAGAAAAACGTATGAAAACAACGACTCTTTTGGCTTATTTTACATAAATTTTTACATAGAAATAGTTTTATGAATCTACTTCCAGTCACAATTAAAATACACTATGTATATGCCATACACTTCTTTTTACCTTATTGGTTATTTCTAATAATAATAAAAAAAAAGAAATATGAAAATTTTAATCATTTTCATATCATACGACATCATTATGGTGTACATTAAAATTTAGCTAATTGGAATAACAAATTTAATTCCATTTTAGTGACTTACCAAATCCTTTTAAGATTTTCGACCTCAACGAAGGGACCAGATGGGTTGGTGCGATAGGGATGTGATACTGATAAATGAATAATACGTATTAAAACCGGACGGACCACATTTTTGGAAACATCCACAATAGCTTTTCCCTTAAATATTAATGTACGCCTGAAAATATTTACATTATCTAGTGTAATTAATCTTAATCTATACTAATATTATAAAGCTGAAGAGTTTCTTTGTTTGTTTAGTTGAACGCGCTAATCTCAGGAACTACTGGTCCGAATTGAAAAATTCTTTTTGTGTTGGATAGTCCGTTTATCGTATTATATATTATATTACTTTTTAGAATATATTATATCACGCTACAACCAATAGGAGCGGAGCATCAATGAAAAATGTTGAAAAACGGGAGAAAAATATTTCTTTTGATTTTCAGCCTTTAGAACGCGAGCGGAGCCGCGGGAAAGGCTAGTAATTTATATAAATACGCTTAAATTTTAAAACCATTTATCTCTTTCATGTGTTACGACGATAAAAATGACCCATATCAATCTCGTGGTGAAACGTCTCATTTAGACGTTATAGAAATTAGAGGAAACAAACAGCCACACTGACATGCAAATTAATTGGCTATTTAGCCTTTGGTACTGAGTTAAAACTTTAATAAAACTTCATAGTTGATAGTTTCCCGCGGCTTTGCACGCCTTCTGAAGACCGGAAACCAAATTCTTTCTGAGTCGCGCGGTATGGTACCTCGCAGAACTAACACCCACCCTTCCCATTTTTGCAACATTTTTCATTGATGCTCCTCACTCCTATATTGGTCGTAGCGTGATGTTATATAGCCTATAGCCTTCCTCGATAAACGGACTATCTAACCCAAAAAGAATTTTTCAATTCGGACCAGTAGTTTCTAAGATATACAGACATCATATTTTTTCAGTCAAGTCAAAGAATTAATGTTTTCTACATTTAATGCCTAATTCTGTTTGACTCTACGGACAAACTGACTGATAGCTGTTTCTTATACTAAAACATATTTATATTAATTTAAACTTATATATAGTGAACCGGGGCTATTGTAGCTCCGGGGCTATTGTATCTAATCACTTTATCTTCTTTCACAAGTCGGTTAAAAGAGTAACGACACTACTAGTTGGTAGAGAAACTGATGCTTAAAAGAGTGGATCATAGATTGAAGTTGTATCGCGTCTACTATTTTACTGATGGTGCATTATTTTTGATCAACTATTTTTCACTGAGAGCGCTGAATACCTACTGTTGTGTTTTAGTGGATAAAATTTTAATGTGAGCCTTATATAACAAACTTTATGGAAATTACAAAGATAAAGAATAATTGCTTGTTAATTGATAATTAATTTCTTTCACTGCCGTAGTTATCTAGAGTTATTTATGAAGATACAATAGCCCCGCGAAAATTTTTATAGAAGTCTCTTGTATCTTCAACGAAAGATACAATAGCCCCGTATATTTTAGTATGGAAATAAAAGTATTAGTGATGCCAACGTATTTTTTCTATCGATAAAGTAAAAAATACTGAATTTGCGAGTAAATGACTGTAAAAGTTTATAATTTACACTATTATATATCAACATAATTTTTATAACTACAATTTACTTTTAGATTGTGCTTACCATCGTATAATTTAATAAAAATATATACCTAAAACTGTCCCAACATTAATATTTATTTATTTAAATCGCTTAACAGTTGACGGAGCAATCGATGAACATACATAAAAATTATATTATACAGCTGTGGAACATATAATCTCTTCGAGTTTTAATCAAAACTAGCGGACCCGCGGTTTCGCTCGTGCTAAAATTACAAAAACTATTTTTGTTTTAATGGTAACTTATAAGGTACCAACGATTGATTCCTCATTTAGTTTACTTTAATTCTACTACTTTTAACCAATTACAGTGTAGTTTAGTTATTGAGTCTTTCTGTTAAATAAGTCTCAGTAATCGCCCAGAGTTGGGAAGATGGCGACATGTCACCCCCGAGCCTCGGAGAGCAGTCAGTCAGCGTCAGTCCTGCGCCTTAGCTCTCACTGGTCGTGTCGAACAGTCGTCCCACCGGAGTATGAGAGTGATAGGAATAGAGAATGCATTTGTGTCTGCGCGCACACTTGCACTGTAATATTTCCTGCACAGTTGGGCAAACTCAATGAGATTGGACGCCGTGGCCGGAATCGGTCAGAGAATAATATTCCTGAGATAATAAAATGTTTTGTATTATCTTTGTAGTCCATGGTATCGGCTCAGCACATTTTGTATGAACGCGCACATCGATTAGCTATGTTGCACAGTTTTGCTGTATACATTAAGAGTTAGCAAAATAAACTGGATTTGAAATGTCACCATTTTAATTATTATTAGATAGAAGGCTCTTAACGACAATTAATGCTAGGAAGCACTGATGAGGTCTAGGTTGGAGCATGTTTGCCTTGGAGATTCCTATTCCCTCTTGCCTTGAAGTTACTATAGGTGGCAGAAAAGACGGATGTAGGAAGGGTGTTTCACAATTTAGCAGTATGTATCAGAAACATTGAACTAAAACGTTTCGTGAGTTGGTAAGATTTCAACCACGAAAGCTCTACTCACTACTGTCTAATCGGGCTCTTTTTGAGGTGAATAAACACGCCTGTATTGGTGGTATTAGACTTAACTAAATTGGCATAATTCTAGTCGGACACCTCAAGTCAACGCGATTCACCAAAATCTCTCTTTGCTCAAGGATCTTAGTAGCACTGGTTCTAGAACTAGATAAGTATCTATCCGCAACAGTGCTGTCATCAGCGCATCCAAAGATACCGAGTTTCAGAAGATGGTGGTTGAGTAGCAGGAAGAGTGATGCGGGAATAACGTTTAAGCAGCCATCATCGACCCGAAATGATCTCTCTCTCAGAAAATCAGATATCCAGCTACAAAACCCAGTGGTCATTTCATATGCCGGAAGCTTAATGATAAAAATACCATCAAGCCATGCCATGCAAGACAGGTCAAAAGCCTTCGAAATATCGAGAGAAACGGCGAGTACCTCACCGTGTTTTTCGATGGCTTCATTCCAAGCGTATGTGATATACACTACTACTGTTGGCACCGCCGGGATCATCTAGGGGCCCACCACTGGTGGTGTATATCGCATGAGATGAACGTCTCAAATGAACGAGAATGTCACTGCACGAACCCGACGGACTGGCTACCGAGCGGCAACGTACTGTGAGTTCCTGCTGCTTGAGCCAACTATAACTGTTACGGAACTAAACCTGGTAGATCAGGTTCGGTATATTCAGCGTTTACAATACAGCGCTCGAACTATAATGACGTAAGGCTGTTTCCGAGGTGACAAATCCAACCAAAGAACAAGTGCCTCCAACTCCTACTCGGGAGTACCTGGTTACCATCTTCCATAATTTGCCTGAAAGCACCTAGGAAACAGTCGTCCTTGATTTAGAGTGGATGAAAAGGATTCTAGAAGAAGCGATTTCAGAGATTCGGAGCACTCCGCGGCTCTCTCACCTCAAATTGAATGTAGTGACGTGGGATGTCATCGAAGCCACTAACTAAATGCTGCCTCAATACCTAGAGAGCACTGGCCTGGATGATACGGCGTCTATACTCTTTGGTATGGCTTAAGCCAAAAACACATTTGTCGGAGCCAAGATCCCGGGCTCAGGTAGCAATGCTGCTGAGGTGGATAGAACACTGTATTAACCATGCCAGAGGTCTCATTGGCAGACTTTAAAGCCTCTGGTCGGGCAATACCAGGCCAACGTGTGGTCACCTTGTCGTGGTGGGGTCTTAGTAGCATCTGGCAGCCAACTAGACGTAAAGCCAAAAAACGCGCGGGAGGGGCCTCCTTCGGTGGGCGGTGCAGGGTGGGCCCAATTTGATGGGCGGTGCAGGGAGGGCCCACTTTGGTGGGCGGTATGTTAGGCGGATTGCTCTCGGTACTCCTATAAATAGCAAAGTGTGTACTGGGGAGCACCCCTTTTGACTGTGTGGTCAGCTTCAGTAGCTCTCGAACAAAGGACGCTCACGTTCCTTTTCACTACTGGGATCACTCACCTAGCTCCAAAGTCGGATGCCCGGATGCCTCTGATCTAGCTAAGTACCGCTCCATTACGTGTCTTACGACCATCTTTAAGACGATAAGCTCCATTTTGAGCCTCAAGATATCCCGTCATGTAGACGAAAATAACATCATTCTGGGGTAGCCGTAGCACTAAGCAGATTCTTCCCATCGATTCCGTTGCGAAGCAATTGGTCAAACGCAACCGCCGGAACTTCTCTGCTGACTGGTTTGACTATAAGAAGGCATTAGACTCGGTGTCCCATTCAATACTCTTGAGGGTCCTTGAGCTGTACAAAGTTGATGGTACAGTTGGAGACTTCCTCGAGAAATTTGGTTTTGCCCGTCTCTAAACCAAGCTCAGTTTATTGCTGGAGTTCGGGGACGGGTTTTCAATTTCGGAGAGGAGAGACAAGAGTGCTTTACCTTCTGTACATTTATGACCTCAAACTGCTGGCACCCAACGCCACTCACCTGCAGAAATTACTGAAGATCACCACTGAATTTAGTAATTCTATCAGGATGAGGCTTGAGCTAGACAAGTGTGCATGTGATGAGGGGGCAGGTTAATCATTCGGCTGAGATAAATGTCGACCCTATGGCTACGTCCGCACAGACAGGCGGCTTGCTTAGCGCCTAGAGCCCAGTGGATTGCGCTCTGGCAACATGGTAGGATACACAGTGGCCGCACTGCAGGAGGTTTGCGTGGTTGCTTGTCGGCACATTGACGAGATGTCACTTTCAAAAATAGCTGTAAAACTGCTACTTACAGAAAATTCACATTTAAAATATACCATTTCAAGGTCCTATCCATCATGTTGGGTTCATAACATAAATAAACAACTTTTTAGTACTTACCATCTTTTTTTACTTCGACTGATATCGCTTCCCATAGTTTTTTTAAGTAATTGCATTTTTATGTAGTTCATTTGCCGGATTCCACAAAGGCTCTCTCTAAAAATTGATGCAATTTATGTTTCATCATTATTATTTCTTGACTAAAATGCCTTGCGCCTAATGTCAAAAAACCAACATGTTTGTTTACTTAGATACACGCTTAGCAACTAGCTAGTCGCTAAGCGCGCAGTGCGGCCGGTCGCGAACATTTTAGAACGTTCGTTTTAGTAAGCTACTAGCTAGGTGACTCATTAGGCTCTAGGCGCTAAGCAAGCCGCCTGCCTGTGCGGACGTAGCCTATATGACCCTTTCTGAACCTGAATCGTACCGGTATCTGGGTATGTCGCAATCAATAGGGGTGAATGAGACGAAAATGAAACAGTCTGTTAGCGAAGCCTTTTTTGGTCTTATAGAAAAAATTTGTAAAAGCATTTTCTCGGGTGCTAATAACATCCGAGCCTATAGCGGCTAGGTTATACCCATTCTCATGTGCACTTTCGGCGTGCTTAAATAGACTTAAACTAAACTTGAAACCCTGGATAGAAGAGTCTGCACGACTTTGACTCTTTAACGTATGCACCACCCAAAATCGTATGTAATAAGGTTGTATATCCCTCGGAACTGTGGTGGTTGAAGTGTTTTGAGCGTCAAAACCATGCATAATCGGGATATAGTAAACGTTAGTTACATACTTCGAGACAAAGAAAGAGTCGCCCATGCAATGGACGTAGAATATGATAAAGGACTCACTCCCCTATCCTTAGCCAAAAACAAGTGGCCGGCCCCGGTCGTACTTAGCATCTCTGACCGGCAGATCGTGTGGAAGGAGAAGGAGTTGCACGTACGCTTATTTAATGAGCCACACGTACATAAAAAAGGTCCGTGTAATGGCTGCACTTCGGTGACCTCTTTGGGAAAACCAAGGGTTTTGTTTGTACAATACAGGATCAGGTAGTTAAGACGCAAAACTACCGAAAGTATTAATTAAAGTATTATGAAGGACGTCTATCGAGTCTGTCGCCATCCCGGTTAATCACTCAGGCATGTGCTTTCGGAATATTCAGCCCTCGCTAGCACTGAGTATCTGCACGGCACAATCAAGCAGCCATAATCCTTCACCACGAGCTTGCCTCGAAACACAGTCTCCTGGATGAGAGGCTGCCGAACAAAACAAGCGTAACGTCTGGCTCTATTGCAACCGGTCCATTACAGCTCGACGGATCGTTAGTAGAGAAACAAACTGGCCAAGGGTAAGATGCAAAGAAATGCTGCAACTCGTCCCAATCTGCTGACTTGCCATCTGAATCGCCACACCCGCCTCTTTTTTACTGAGGAGTCTGGAGTCAGAGGATAAACAGATTTAACGATACAGTTGTCTGAGGTTCCCAACGGAAAAGAAACTGAGACTGAGAAAATATCAGGATCAGTTATATGCAGAAGATTCAAGTAATTTGCTTTTTTGATGTTCGGTTTTCCGGACTAACTGTGAGATAGTGATAGTGCGAAATTTAACGCCTCTCCCAGCATGATCAGTTTCTATGAATAGGAACAGCTACTACTGTGGTGGGCATGAAGCCTCCCAGAAATACCATTTGAACGGTTGGATATCGATGTTGAACGATGTCAGCTTTTTCTTTTAGGTAATTGAACAACTGAGTTGTCTTCCGGTCACCGCTATGTGATTGTTCGACACCTAACAAAACCAGTATCGACCAAGCACCACAAAACCGAGAAGAAAGTACGGAGACGTTGGTAGCATATGTTATAACGAGCGTACAAACCGGACTCGCTTCGAGGTTCCGCGGGATACATCCTGGGCTGGCAGGGCTCTTAATTTGCGTCTCCGTGAGAAAGAGTATATGTGTCTTAGCGGTCTCAAGGTGGTAGTGGACCGCATAGAGATAAGAGCTGCTCGAATTTTAGAGAAGCACACTGAAAAGGAGAGAATAAGCAGCCGCTGCTTAAAATCATTTCTCTTTTTGCTTTTGATGAGTCAGAGCTGCATTCTTGATAACATGACCCTAATTGGAGCAGTGTTGATGGCAGATTTAACTGGAGACCACACTTACGCTAGAACCTTCTGGATATCACCATCGGGTCTTTTCTCAGGTCACCAACCGGCACGATGGAAGTCATCCCAGAATTGTTCACCAAAGATTGTGGTGCAGCTTTTCTCCAAATTAAGCCGCCAAAATCAGGTCAGAACCTGTCATTGAAATGCAGCACAACTGTACAGAATCATTTTCCCGCGTATAAATCAGCTAGCGATCATCGCACCGGAACTTAAGCCAACCCTTGATGCGACGAACCATGCCACAGGATGATTTGGCAGTTCGTCTTTGCTCGCTGGGTAGTGTTAGCCATGGTCAAATTCTACCACCTATTATAATGTTGTTCAATTAGCATTACCCAGGGGTCACGTGAAGGGTAGTGAGGATAAGAAACTGATTCCGATATGACCTAATAATATAACAATTGATGAATTGAAATGACCTAAAAATATAACTTTAAGTAATACACGCGTTAAGTCCCGTTATACGATATATGATATAGTTATGAAACGCGAAAGCTTAAAAAGTTATATTGCAAGCCAGTACGGGCCGGAGTTAGCATCTAAAGTTCGACAGGTAGAGTGTTTGCGTCGGAAGAAAGTGCGTCTTGAAACATCGTTGACTTTTTTTTAAAAGTGTCGCGATTGGAACTTGCTACCTACATGTGTTCGTATAAAACCACGTAGTGATATAGCGCATTCTGACCGTATTCTAGGCAATACGAGTGTCCGCCTGCTACGCCAATTGATTCGAAATAGCCACAAGGATTTAAATGATATACAGTGTAAATTATATGCGTTACACTTGGATTGCAGTGTTGTTATGTCGGATGGTGATTTTGAGTTGTGTGACCGTCTTACCTACCTACAAGCTGAGAGAATATTTGAGTTGTCTAGTAGCAAACACAACCGAAAATTTGAAAAGCTACTTTCACGTAAGTCAACTTTAGAACATACTGACCGTAAAGCTAACACGGTGATTAACATCTCGAACAGACCTCTTGATGAATCCACTTTATCAGTACTGGAAAAAGGTTTGAATTACGCACTTACACCTAAGCGGGTTCCTTATGAAAATGTCATTTGTAATGTCGAGGAGGATTATACGTAATAAAATGCCACAGTATGATGCAGATGCATTAAGACAGGATATTGCAGACATTTTTCGCCGCTCTTAGTTACCTAAAAGTAACATTACTCTTGTACGCGAAAACAAAGATATCCTGGTTCTCAAGGCCGACGAAGGTAACGCCACAGTAGTGATGAATACGATAGATTATGATACTAAAATTCACGTTAACAGTCAAAACACACGTCATACACGCTCTCTAGTACAACAACATAAGGAGCTTTTTACGGACGACGAGTACAATTGGCTGCATAGCCATAAAATATCGCAGCCTCCAAAACTTTATGGACTTCAAAAGTTCATAAAAAAGACGTGCCATTGCGACCAATAAGAAAGAGTCAGATTGATTCTCCAACGTACCACTTGGCGAAACATATTAATAAAATCTTGCAGCCATTAATTGGAAAATAAAAAAAAATTATGTAAAAGATTCTCGACATTTCATCAGCATCATAGAGGAGATCCAGCTAGAATCTAATGAGATTATGGTGAGCTTTGACGTGGAATCGTTATTCACCAATGTTCCGCTGAAAGAGTGCCTTGAAGTAATCAAAAACAAATAATATTTTAAGGGCATATCCGATCGGTACGTTACTCTACTTCAACACTGCTTAGAAGGTAACTTTTTTCTTTACCAGGGTCAATACTATCTTCAGATTGATGGAGTAGCTATGAGTAGCCCAATAGCACCAATTCCTTAGCCAACATCTGGATGGAACATTTTGAAGAAAATGCTTTGAAAACAGGGCCTTTCAATATCCAACTATGGAAGCTACGTACGATACGTTTACGACGTTTTGGTTAATTAAAGGGAATAAGAAGGAAGTAGAGCAATACCTCGACCACCTTTTTCTTTTTATAGGACAAGGGGGGCAAACGGGCAGGAGGCTCACCTGATGGAAAGTAATCACCTCCTCCCATGGACATCTGCAACACCGCAGGGCTTGCAAATGCGTTGCCGGCCTTTCAGGAAGGAATACGCTCTCTTCTTGAAGGTTGCCAGGTCGTAATGGTTTGGAAAGACCGCCGGCGACAGCTGGTTCCACAGAGTGGTTGTGCGTGGTAGAAAATGCCTTAAAAATCGCACTGTTGTGGAACGCTGGACATCGAGGTGGTGTGGATGGAAGTTGCGGTTTTGGCGTGATGTCCGATGGTGAAAATCTGCTGCCGGGATCAGTCCGAACAATTCCTCGGAACACTCCCCGTGATAAATGCGGTAGAAGATGCAGAGTGATCCAACATCTCTACGCAAATAAAGGATCAAGCCGATCGGAGAGAGCTTTATCGTCGATAACTCGAGCCGCCCTTCGTTGAATGCGGTCAAATGGAAGTAGCTGGTACTGGGGTGCTCCCGCCCAGAGATGAGAACAGTACTCCATGTGGGGCCGAATTTGCGCCTTATAGAGACTAATACGCTGACCCGGCATGAAGTACTGTCTCGCCTTACTGAGCACACCAAGCTTCTTTGAGGCCAATTTGGCCTTACCTTCCAATTGACCACGGAACTGGACGTTGCTCGAAACGTCGACGCCAAGTATTCCGATACTGGCTGTGGCAAGCAGGGGAGTGTCCTCAAATTGAGGAGTGACGACAAATGACGATTTTTTAGCGGTTAACGCGCAAACTTGTGTGTGTGGATCAGAGCAATCACCGTCAACAACGACCTTGATGCTCCGATCTGCCAAAACGCTGGTGATCCAGTTGCAAAATTTCTCGGGGAGCCCATAGGAAGGTAGCTTAGAAAGAAACGCTTTGTGCCATACCCGATCAAAGGCCTTCGCTATGTCCAGACTGGCTGCGAGCGCCTCCCCCTTGGTCTCAACTGCTTCTGCCCATCTATGTGTCAGGTAAACTAAAAGATCACCGGCTGAGCGACCTCGACGAAAGCCATACTGACGGTCGCTGATCAGCCGGTGCTCCTCTAGGTACCGCATGAGCTGGCAGTTAATAATGGACTCCATTATCTTGTAGAACAAGGAGGTGATGGCTATAGGCCTGTAATTGGACGGATTCGAGCGGTTACCCTTTTTTGGGATCGGGTGCACTAAAGCGGCCTTCCAAGATTTCGGGACTACGCCTAATGAATAGGAGTGCCGGAAAAGACGCATTAAGACCGGTGCCAGCTCCGGAGCACATGTCTTCAACACGATCGGAGGGATGCCATCGGGCCCACTCGACTTATTAATGTCCAAGGAAAGAAGTGCTTTGCGAACTGCACTTTGCCGGAATTGAACTTCCGGCATCGTAGTATCGCACCGCGGGATTGTCGGTGGTGAGTTTCCTTGGTCATCTAGAGTCGAGTTGGACGCGAAGAGAGAGCCCAAGAGATCAGCTTTCTCCTTCGCGGCATGGGCCAGCGAGCCATCCTCCGTGTGCAGAGGTGGAAAAGAAGGCTGACAGAAATTCCCTAAAATAGCCTTGGCGAGAGACCAGAACGCACGTGTTCCTGAAGGGAGACGTCCCAATCTCTCGTCTCTCGCCAATTCTACCAATGTGCTTCGACTTCGCATTAGCAATAGCACTTTTGAGGGTCCTGGAGGCAAAGTTATACTCCTTTTTCAAAATGCTGGTGTTTGCATCACTAGACAACGACGCGACAGCCCAGGCTTGGTAGCATTCCAGCTTTCGGCGAGATGCTGTCTTGCAGGAGCGACCAAACCAAGGCTGGGATTTGCCTCCGATGGGCACTGTAGAAAACGGAATAAATAGTTCCATACCTTGAAGTACCACATCGGTGACAGAGTCAGCAACGACGTCTGGATAATCCGGCGAGAAGCATATCTCCCTCCATGGGTAGGATGCAAAGAATGACCGCATCCCGTCCCAATCCGCTGACCTATAGTGCCATACTCGGCGGCAACCCGCAAAGCGAGGCCGTGTTGAGCGAGTAATCTGCACTGTACTCCGGACAAGGCAGTGGTCCGACGAACCAAGAGGAGGGTCGACGGAGACCAGGTAGCCGTCCGGTTGAGAGGTCAACAGAAGGTCCAACAGGGAAGGTGTATGATCCTCCACATCAGGAATTCGCGTTGGCGAGGTAACAAGTTGTGTCAGATCATATGCTAATGCGAAATCGTAAACAGATCTCCCCGCATGATCGGTGGTGCGTGATCTAAGCCATTCGGCGTGATGGGCGTTAAAGTCGCCGAGAATCACGATCTCTGCGGATGGGATCTGTTGCAGCACGGAATCTGTAGCCATTTGGATGTGCTCAACGAGTTGGTCAGTTTCGGCATTACCGCTATGAGACCTATACAGGCACGCGTAGATTCGCGGATGGTCATCGCAGTCTACACGTAGCCAGAGGATGGATAGGTCCCGTCCTTCAAGGCTGTCGAGGCGGCGGGAGCAGATATCCTCTCTGACGTACACGCACACCCCAGACCGTGGTACAAAGGAATGCTCCAGTTTATACCCCGGGTAAGAGAGGAAAGAGGTGTCAGCCGGAGAAGATATCTGCGTCTCAGTAAGGAATAGCAAGGCCGGCTTCGTCGTCTCAAGGTGGAAGTGGACGGCGTTGAGGTTGGAATTCAGCCCCCTTATGTTGCAGAAGTCCACAGCGAGCGTGAAAGGGGTAGCCTTATGCTGCCTGCTCCGTTTGCCCCGAACAGAAGACGAGAGCGCAAAATTGCCCCCCCCCCCCCCGAATTCGGAGGGCAGCCTGGGCATCCACGCTTAGGTTTTGTACGACCTGAGCATGGATGTCCAGAGAGGGATTCTCCACTGCGATGTGCGCCGGTGGTACCCTCCTGGGGTAGATTAACCAAATTTCGCACTATCATGGGGAGGGATGGGAAATGGGCCTCCGAGACTCTCACTCACCGGACGAAACGCGACAGCAAAGCTGCCACTTTACGCCGATCTTCTGTGAGAGAGTGGTACTTTACGGGGCGTACCGGCCCATTCAGCTGCTACCCGAAGGTAACAAGCATGGCACTACCACTGGTTTTGTTTGACTGATTGCACTGGTGGAATAATCTCTGTCACTAGATTATCCAACCAGCTGTGGTAGTTCGTACATTGGACAAACCAAGAGAACCATAGCGGAGAGGGTCAAAGAACATATCACAGCTGTAAAGAATAACCAGACAGGGTATTCAGCGATCTGCTCAACTCAAATACCAATCACTGGATTGAGCTCCACCAGCCGAAGGTTTTGTCCACCGATCGAAGATACTACCGAACAATCGTTCGCGAGGCTATCTAAATAAAAAAAACATCCAAACTTCAATCGTGAAGATGGATACAGGCTCTCGTCTACGTGGAATCCGGAAATAGAAAAATTTAGATATCGCTATTTCCCGTCCGACACACCCGTTGATAATATTAGCAGCGTGTGTAGTGGCCATAACAAATTATAAAAATTAAATGAGGGTACCAGCAATACACTCCTCGAATCGTGGCAGGCGATGCCATCCCCCGCCAGTCTCCCCGTGACCACGGCTGGTGCAACCCGGCCGAAACGTCTTTAAGTAATACACGCGTTAAGTCCCGTTATACGATATATGACATGACCTAATAATGTCGTGTAAGAATGCACTGTACTATAGTACAATACACAAAATTTCGTTCAATTCGATTCAGTCCTTTTTGCGTGAAATGCGCCTATAGATTTGCTAAGTTAGGTAGTACTGCTTTTTGTACGTACTGATAAAAATAGGTATTGAGTTACACTAACTTGGAAGAAAGATATTTAATATTGTTGACTTTCTGTGGGCTTTTTAAAACAATTTCCTTCAATAATTATGTTTTGACGTATCTTTTAAGATTTAGCCACCGCTAGCTTTTCAAGGACTAGTTAATCAACAATATTTTGTTTTCCTATGAAAATAGAACATTTTTCTGTAATAAATTGTATCTTTAGTAATCACCCCAACATACGTTATTACTACACAAAATTTGGTTAAAATCGGTCCAGTACGTTATAAATTGTAATAATTATTATTTTATATTCATTTATTGTTTTTAAAATATTTAATGTACAGATTTTTAAAGTTACTGTTTTATTATATGACATATTGTATAGATATTATCGACAATCGATATAACATACTTATCAGGCATAATCCCAACACTTCATTTTTAAAAATAGCTACAATAGCCCCTCTTTTACGAAAAACAGTATTTTTAAGCAGGAACTAGCCTTCCTACATTGATACAAAGCCCAAATTATTTTCTTAAATGCCCTTGTTTATCATATTCAGGGAGTCCGAGCATCATATCTCGTCAAGTTTAGGAGTTAAAAGTAATAGTTACATTTGCCCCCGATACGGGGTAAATGTAGCTAAAATTTGTCCTCGAAATTAAAATCAATATTAATAAGAATATACTGGGTATTTTCTAATAAAATTAATTCAAAATAAGTCTTAAGTATCTGATCGTTTAAGATATTTAAACAATTTTTCCGTAAATTATTCAGTAGCTGAAATACAGCTTCTTAAACCTACCTCGGGCGGAGAAAATTCACTTTTTAGATACAATAGCCCCGGTTCACCTTACAACAATTTTTGACGACAGGTTACAGGAACTCTACAATACAAAGAAAATGACACTCAAATAAAATTTACTATATTGTGCGTAATTTACTGAACTGATCAAAAACGAATATAAATCCCAATTATCGTTACAACCGTTTAATAGTCAACTACGCATTACATTCGAGTAGACGACCTTTCAGAGAGCGATGTGGAATTTAAAGAGATTAATTAGACTCCAAACAAATCGCCGTCTATCAAGACAGACACTTCAAAATGGTAGTCTAAATGTAGTGTGTAGTACTCCTTCCTTGTTCTATTATAGACTACGTCTGACTGAGTTGGTGGATAAATGGTATGTTATACTGCTATATTTAAACCTATGCTTTAAAGGCTTTGACCAACTTCCAAACAGAGGGCATAATCTATTCGCATATTGATATATAGTATACGAATACAGTTATAATTTCGCGAATTATGAACCCATTTTCATTATTATTTTTGTAATATTTTTCGCATAAATGTATGTTTTTAAGTAAAAATCTGGAAGCATAATTAGCTACTTTTGAAATGATTTCTATAAAGCTATTTAAGTGAGAAGAAAATAGTATACTCTCCTTTGCTTTTAGTATATTTGTTTGTTTTTGTGCGTGAGATAAGATATAAATTGGATATTTCTATATTCGTGTAAGCTCACATATATTAAGCAACTTAACCGTAAGCTCTAAGAGTATTCTTGTTAAAGATTGATGAATGTGGTGGTGTGAATCGTGGTTTAGGACCAGAATGGTCTATTTATTTACTTGTATACGTCATTTCTAATATGATTATGATCATAAGCAATTATATTCTGCATAGAATTAAGTTTTTTTCCTGCTAAGAGTACATTCAAAATAAGATAGAAAATTAACCTAATACGGATAATCACTTTTTATGTGATGAACTGATACTTTATAATTTATAGTGATTCCTGAATATTTTTATTTTTTTTAACTTGTTTGTTGAGAACTATAAAAATATATATAACTTTATATTATAATTATATAATATAATTTTATTTTTATTATAAGTCAAAAACATGATCGGAACCCAATGGGACAGCTACGCTAATGTCACTTTATCTAGGAAGAAAGATATATACCTAAAAGAGTCGCTATAGATCAGTTTGAGTGTTTACGAGTGATTGAATATTTCTATTTAAATACTTTTAAAACTATTACATGTAAAATATAAAAACGAAAAAATACTAATAATAGTTTCATATTTTTATATTCATTAAAATGCAACCAAGATGTGATTTTGTATAGATATTCTCGTTTATCGAATAAAACTACAAGAGCTAAGTAGTAGTAACAAGGATCTATTCACAGACATCGAACTAAAATACGCATATCAAAATCCAAGACATGCTAGCTAAAGCCAGTCAGACAGTATACATTGCGACATTACTCCACCGATTGTCCCCACAATATTATAACAATGACACGACTGTTGCTTCAAACCAAATCAACCCACTTAACTACACGACAAAAGATATTATTATTAGATCTTGGCAAGCCACTGACTGGTGCTCAATTTATTACTAAGCTCCCGTCGAATATCTCGCGTATGTACTACATTTACGTTAGTACGTACAGTATTTAATTCGAACGTAATTAGTATAGGTAAGGTGTTGAGACGTGATTTGTCAGTGTCAGTTGATTGGGCGTGTAGTTTAAAAGCGTTTATGTTCGAGAAGTTGTAATCAAAGTGCAATATCAAATTTATCACCGCTCATTATCAATCACGACTGTCTTGTGTGCACACGGCCCTGTCTAATTGAAATTAAATACAAAATATTTACAAAGGACGTTAAATATTTTTTGGAAAATTGTACTGAAATTATCTATATTATCAATACATAGGCCGACTCTATCTAGTTGTTAGTTTTTTCTGTCTATCTATCTGTGATAATAATAAGAGAAAACCACTGGACAAATTTTTATGAAATTTAGTATCATGATAGCTGGTTATCAAGGTTAAAAAAAGGAAATATAAAGGATGCTTTTTGTTCCGAGAAGAATTACAACTTTGAGAACATCCGAGTTACAAAGTATGTAGGCACGAACTTGATCGGAGCGTGCGCAAGTCGCTAGTAATCTATAAATCAATAGCTAAAGACAAAACAGTTTTTTTATGAACAGTTTCGACTTAGTTTGATTTTTATTATATTGTGTAGGTATAGATGATGTATTTATCAAAACACACACACACACACACACACACATAAACAAACAAACACACACGGCACACTTACTCGTATATGTATATTAGATGTCATCATATTTCATTATATAGCTTCCCTTTTTTTTCATTATTGTACTTTTTTTGTAGTTATAGTTGTTATAGACAATACTTAGATTTTTGTTATGTTTTCTTACATTAGTTTAATATGTGTAAGAAATTTTGTTGTTATACATGACGCTTGCGAGGTGGGCGTTAATAACTGCGACACAGTTTTATACTAATGCAGTTATTATCGTTATGTTGTTACTATTATACATGTATTAAATATAAAATAAATAAGTAAATAAATAAAATAAGTAAATAAAAACAAAAACCAATCCTACACTTGTATAACGTCTATCAAGTCAGCATATAATCTTATTGATTAGCATGTAATACTTGTGTGTATATATACCTATTAAGTATACCTACGTTCTACGCTTCGTAGAACATTGATAGCCTACGCCAATTACGCTAACAAACATTTCTAAGTACTAGCAATATTGTAAGTAATAGTTATAATCACAAATACAATATACATTAATTAATATCATCTAGGTTAGTCATGTTTTAGGTTAAAGTTCGAACAAATAATAATACAAAATAAATATTATATACCTACGTATTCCTAAAATCACATTTATTGTTAAAAAAGACGTATAGCAAATCAAATCAAATCAAAATACTTTATTCAGCATAAAAATTGTTACAATTTTTTACTGAACGTCATGAGTCTACCAACAGTTCGGAAAGAAGAAACTCTTACCTGAGAAGAACTGGCAAAAGAAACTCAGCGGGACTAATTATAATATAAAGATTATACACGAAATATGGTATGTTGTTAAAACATACGAAAATATGACTATAAATTCTATGATACAAGACAAACATAGACATAGTATGACCCTAAATTATACTTCTACTTCTTCCTCAATATTTGCGCAGGTTACTTGTAGTATCCCGAAGTCAGACGCCAACGCCTACGTCAGTGTTTCCGTCCGATTACAATATGGGTGTCTTCAAGGCGAGAGTGAATAGGTGGCTACTGAATTAGTGCGACTTACCATCTCCGACTGCGTTACCACTTACCATCAGGTGAAACGCAGTCAAGCACTAATTCAGACTAAAATAAAAATAAAAATAAAAAAAATAATAAAAATAACTGGCATATTACTATTAAAAAATTTAGCAGAAATATACTTAGATGACGGATATGTAACGATAGTAAATCATTCTTTGAGTGGAAATTATGAAAATAAAAATTTGCAACGTAAGAAAGACACTTTACATCAAATTCGTACTTCGCGTCCGTATTATTCAATTCAACCCCAAAATAACCCCAGTAATGATATAAGCACAAACGTACCTAGAGCTTTTAATCAACCTTAATTACTATTGGTTAACCGATAATTTATAAATCTCATTTGCAAAGCTTAAACAGTGCGCGTCAATACCACAAGTCACTAAGGGATAAGACGACACCTAACTCGCTAATTCTAGGTAAACCGGTTTTACGTGATTCAGGATTTTGAACCTTATTAGAAAGAGATAAAGGAAATAATTAAGAAACTGGGGCTATACACATTCCTTTAATAGATTATTGCATCTAATGAGGCACCTCTTTGATGACATTTGGCAAACTAAATCTTGAACACTCAAGGTTATAATTACAGTTTATTGGACCACTTGTCATAGAATCTTAGATTTACTTCTCGGAAAGCGCGGGTTCGATTTGCACTATTGAAAAAAGTAAAAGACATGTTTTTTATTAATCACAATATGCAGAGCTCGTCACAATAAGTGCAATGGTCTTAAATACAATCTTACTGTTAATAATTCAGGAGGAGGAGGACCTTCTGGCCATGTTTATAAACAGATCAGCTCATATAAAAAAACACTCTTTCCCAATTACAAAGTTCATGACAAACAAATACTTCTATTTTAACAATTAATATCGACTTAAATACGATCAATATAAAGTTATTGTATCGGCGATGTAGTGGCTAGCATATATGGTTATACATCGAGAGGTCTTGGGTTTGAGTCCCGGATCGGGCCAAGTTAAGTTATTGAGTATTTTTGTTTAGTAAGCCTCAGTTACCGCCCGGAGTTGGAAAGTTGGCGGTGTGTCACCCCCGTACCTCGGAGAGCACGTAAAGCCGTCGTTCCTGCGCCCTAGCTCTCACTGGTCGTGTCGAACAGTCGTGCCACCGGAGTATGAGAGTGATAGGAATAGTACATGTATGTAGTAGGTATACCTATATGAAAACAATGGTCGTGATAATTAAGGTAGTTAATCAAATCTTTTAGAAGAGTGCAGAGCTTTTTTTAATTTGGTAGGTATTTATTTAATAGTAGCAGAGCTTTTTAATTAAATAGATATAAACAAAGCTTAATTTTTTGCAAGACACAAATTCAAAACATTCAGTAAAGTAAATGTGCTTGGTGAAGATTGTTTCTCGTAAACGTTAATCGTTCTAGTTGTACAATTAATTTGAGATGTAACTAGACTGCGCGTATACATTAGTTAAAGATGACTAATTGGAGGTTTTAATGAAACGTGTACTTTCGTACAACTAATATTTGATGCTAACGCACTTAATCATATCTATTATTACTATATGGTATTATAGAATAACAAAGCATTATAGCTATTTCAGTGAAAAGACAACTATTACAGAACCGAAGCAGTTATCATCTTATACCACAGAATAGATAATATACCTAATACCACTTATACGCGTGATTTTATAATAATGTTCTCCGACCGATTCCGGCCACGGCGGCCAATCTCATTGAGACTGGCCAACTGCGCAGGAGATATTATAGTGCTCAAGTGTTTTGTTTTCATATAGGTATACCTACTACATACATGTACTATTCCTATCACTCTCATACTCCAGTGGCACGACTGTTCGACACGACCAGTGAGAGCTAGGGCGCAGGAACGACGGCTTTACGTGCTCTCCGAGGTACGGGGGTGACACACCGCCAACTTTCCAACTCCGGGCGGTAACTGAGGCTTACTAAACAAAAATACTCAATAACTTAACTTGGCCCGATCCGGGACTCAAACCCAAGACCTCTCGATGTATGACCATATATGCTAGCCACTACATCGCCGATACAATAACTTTATATTGATCGTACAAGGCCAGAAATAAATAAACATTATATACAATATGAGTTTTCGAGTGTATGATAATTTTACTAAAAATAAGTTTCTAAAATCACGTCTTAATATTTAAAAGGCAATTTATACTTACAGTTTAATTCTTTCACGTACATACGGAATGGTTTTATTTTACTTCGAATGTTTGCTTGAAACATACCTGAAAAAAAAAAAAAAACATTTTCTTAGTTTAATCATTATATAACAAAATTTAACGTAATTCAAATATCCTATATAAATGCTGTATAAATTATAAGGTTTATGATAAATGTATACTATCAAATAGACATTATAACGATAGATATTTGCTTTGTTGTACGCTACGGGCGAAATAAAACATAGAAGCGAAACAATATTGAACTCGAGATACAAGTAATAAAATGACAATGGAAGAAATTCAAGTTTCTCAATTTTATATGATTTTAAAAATCGGGCATAACTTTATTGTAATATTTATTGACAACGGTATCGGTAAAGCAATATTTAAAATATTAAAATGCATTATTATATATGGCCAAGTGTGGGTTGATGGACTTAACATGTCTTTCAAAAACGTGCTTATTTCTCGTAGACATGGAGTTTGTTTCACGATGTTTTCTTTCACCGTAAGACAAGTAGCAGTCATGTTGGAAAACAAACAAGGGAGACTAGGATTTGAACCCATAACATTTCACGTTTTTCATAGCGAGCGCGTTACGACTACACTTAAATTAATATTTTTTAAGACAAAGGAAATATCTTAACTCTTTTATGATAATCAAGCTAAAAACTTTTTTCTTACAGTAATACCTTGCAAAACACAATTACCTACCATTGTCTCCCCATACGTCATAGTAACCCATCGTATCGGATGACAAATTAATGTGAGTCCGTATGCGGACACTAATTAAATGAGCGAGCACTGTAATAGGCTGGAAATCTGCTTACGTTTCACATTCACTGAGTAGTGAGGCTATTGGACTAATCAATACCCATAAGTAAATGAAATTTTCATACTAATGTTAAGTATTTCTTTTTTTTATTTTTTTTAAATATGTTGGCACATTATTACACACAGCGCCATCTAGTTGGGTAGTAAGCTACGAAGTATCTGCCTCGGATACCAGATAGTTGATATACTACATATATAAGTTTAAATACGTGCATATTATAAATATATTATAATGTTGATATATAACTTAAAAGCTTCTGGTCTCTTGTAACAAATAACAGCGAGAAGTGGTGAGAGAGTTTTGACAGAGAGTCCGTTTCCCCCCTGAGTGTGTCGCTGAGAGTGGGATGAATCGCTTTTCTAATTATAATTGTGTTAGTAAAATTAATCGTTAAGACAGCCTTCTGAGTTGAACCAAATTATAATAATATCTAATACTAATACTTTATTACAAGAAATTAAATTTAAACACTAACAAATAGACTTCTCTTTAGTTTTTAGTAAAGTAGTAAATAAACCTGATGACAGACAGAATCTCTGTTAGAAATAAAGATAAGTCAAAAAGAAAAAGTACCACATTGAAAGGCATTACTGTGTTATTGTGTATTACGAATACGAACTATTCGACATATTACTCATTTATAAACTTCAATAACAAAGGATACTGTTAATATTCATTTTACTAAGTCATGAAACTCAGAAATTATTAATAGAAGGTAAATTTCAGTCACCAGCTAATGGAATCGACATTACTCATATTACGTTCGTATTGTCTCGTCGTGTTTCACTAATTAAATTAAGTTAAAAGATCTTCATTAAATTATACATTAAATTACACTTTATTAATTTTGAAATAATAGCAACTTACGATTGCTTTGCTCATTTCTTCTTGAAGCGTCTTAGTTTTACCTCAGTTTTACTATTACCAGTCTATGTATTTCATTGCAATTAATCAAGAAGCTTCAGCCATTCTTAAAAATAGCCATATTTTTACATGAAAATTTACTTACTTTACTATTCCAAACGTTGAAGTAGTCAATCAATATATTGAAAAGCAATATTTCTTTACAGCATAAACCCATAAAATGGCAACGATAGAACAAAACATGTGAGTTTTATATTCAAAACTTTCACAGAATAAACACATTCAGTTGATTTTAAAACGGCGAGCATTTTTACTAAAAGTTGGACGCATTGCTTTTCCATATTTTTATAAGAATCTATATAAATAAGCAAGCACGAAACAGTTCAGAATCTTTTCCTCATTTATTAACCGATGTTTTCATTTTTTCTCATAAAACAAATGAATTCCCCCGCGGGACTCGAACTCGCGACCGCACTTAGTGTAAATTTGTTAGAGATGAAATATTTTTTTGCATAAGCTACCTTCATACTAAACATCAAAATCTGTCTACTGTCTTAACCGTGATGCGGACACAGACTGACCAAAATCCAAATAATTATAGTTTCGGCCTATGTGTCGATAAAAATAACTATTTCAATAAGATTTACCAAAAAATTATGTTCATGTTCTTTATTCTGTGGCTTGTATGCGTCTTCCATTTGGGCACAAATTACTTCGCCAATGTCGAGTAGAATGGAAAAGACACAGTGAGGATTGAGAATTGCTGTTTAAAAAAATAATTATGATTAAATTTATTTATTCAACTCAGTTACAATTCTATTAATTGTATAGACGAAATAATTGACAGTCAAATTGTTCATTTATATAGTAATTTCGAGGTTACAAACAAAGGCATGCCTTTTAATCAGAGTGTAATCAACGACCGGATAAATTATTCGCAGCAGACATTGACGGGTAACGGTTTCATTTATGAAATATACCGATTTAATTCCGCAGTAAAGCAAACACATTGTGAGTTTTATTAAATGTGATTGAACGTTACAATTAATTAATATTTTACCGACTCGAAAATAATGGAGCTCTCTAACTGTTTCTCGTTTAAATAAATAGTTTACCAAGTTGTTAAGAATATATTATACTAATTTTTATGGATTTTGACATATTGTCATAAGGATATAAAGCCCTTATAGAAATAAGATAAAAATAAATAAATGAAAAAACAAGTTTGAGGCTTATTTTCATATTATATAATGTATGGCTGCCTAATAATTACCGTTTTAGAAATAAAATAGAATCTTATAAAATAACGTCAAAGCGTTTATCGTTATATTGAATATTGATTCAAAGATTTCCCTATTTTTATTAACCCTATTTATTTTATAGAGGTTTACGTTTATATTGTAACTTTTTGTCTAAGATATACACTTAGTGAAAAGTTTAAGCTCTGTCATATTTATTTTAAATTAAACTTTCAATCCCTTATCTCTGATCCTCTACTTATTAACTTTGTTTTTTATTTGACATTTATTATATAAAAAAACCTGAAACAATAGTTTTCATATGTTTTTTCTAGTTAATTAAGCTACGAGTAATTAAAGTAACAATCTCAAATGACTTTATAAAACTAAATATCTACTAATTGCGAGAGTGTAACCGCAGTCAACAATCTCATGTCGCAAAACCTGGTTTATTTAACACAAAGAACTAAAAGTTGGCAGTTTACAAACCGGAACTGCAAGCAAATTGTGTTACATGCTTACTGTTTGGATGTTATAATTTTAATCCACTTAGCTGTGAATATTAAAAAGGAAGGCTACTACTTTTGTTTTGCGACTCCGCTCGCAATATATAAGGAATAATTTGCTTACAAAATTGTTTTTAATATTTTAATACAAGGTTCCCCAATATGTCTGTCTGCCTGAACACCATAAATTCAAATTACCGATCAGATTTTCATACAGTTTTCAGCATTGCAGGATATAATTCATTACAGTTTTGTGTAAAATGGCTGAAACGACGATGATTTCTGAACATATGAGAAAAAATCATCCAGATTGCATTGGGTATTACTGGCGTAAAGCGTGAGCGGTGGAAACGAAAAAATGACACCTGTTTTGTTATCCTACTTGTTGTACCAGCGGTCTCAGGTTCTAGTACCGCTTGGAACAATTACTTGATGAGCACAAATGTTTGTACTCCAGTCATAGGTGTTTAAAAAATAATAAATATGTTGGGACGTTATTACACACGACACCATCTAATTCCGTGTTCGTCGAAGCTTGTATTACAGATACCAGATAGTTGATATACTAGATATATAATTTTTAAATACATACATATTATAAATATAAACACAACAGGAGTTCAAACATCCTAAATTAACAAATGAATGTCCCCAGCGGGACTCAAACCCGCGACCGCTGGCGCAAGAAAGTAGGGTCACTACAAACTGCACCAAACGTGTCGTTTAAGATGGTAATGTGAATGTACCTACATGTCTAATAAGTCACATCTGAAATATAAAAACAATATTAAATATTTTAAGCAAGCGAAGCACATCTTATGCTAATATGTTCCAAACGTTCCATTTCATGTTGAAATTCAAACGAGAGCAATATGTCACACTTGCAGTCGCGTCGTGAGTATTCACTTAATTGAGATCTACAAAGGAATTGATTTTATATTTTCGTATTACGTATATTTGTCGTATTTAATAGTAAATTATAATCAAATACTCGGTTAACGTTCAGATCATACAAAAGGTACTGAAATTTGACATCCAACTGTCGCGGGTTCGAGTCCCGCTAGTTTATACTGCAAGTTGATTGGCTGGTTCCTACCAATCATAGGTGTTTAAAAAAATAGTATGTATAACGAAACTGAATGAGTACGTTTAATTAACTATCCTACTCTACCATGAAGATAATACAAGCTCTATTCATTACTACGCCCACGAACAATGAATAAATTGCTTTCTTTAAATATCTCCTATTGTTATCTTTCCGGTAACAACATATTATATATGCATGCACATTTATATGATAATTCTCCATATTTATTTCGAATAAACTATCATGAAAATCAAATTTCAGAACGATGAGATTCCCTCTTACAGTGACACTTGTGTATTTTATTTATTGTTACTTACATATTGAAGAAGAAAAGTTTTGAAAAAATCTGATTTATCATCCGTACGCTGAATTAACTAAATTTACTTACAGACTATTACCCAATAACTACGTCGGTCGTCGCAAGGTGCCAATACCAAGACCTAACCGATATCGGTTATAAATTATAATGAGAAGCTGTAACTGATTGGGTGAACAGTGAATCGCTTGCTAGTATAGTATCACTATGTCTACCTCATAAAATATTCCCGCAAATATGAGGTTTTTTTTATCAATGCGACAAGTATTTCTTATATATATCTTAGTATAATAATATACTTCTTCCACATACATGGCATTAGAATACTCCAATGTGTACTCAAATTTCTCGTCTTATCGATTCGAAACTATGTATATATATATATATATATATATATATATATATATATATATATATATATATACCTACTAGGTTTCACACAAGCTGTATTGGTAATTTAAAACCACCAAAATTCTCAGATTTTTAGGGGGCAAGAAGGTGCAAGCAATGAAATTCTTTGATTGTTATAGTAAAATAATTTTAACACATTAGAGTTTGAACTTTTTTGATTCGCTTTTAATGGTACGAGGTTATTATTTAACAAAAATACAGGTTTTCCGCCACATTTCATGAAAATGAACTTAAGGTTCTATAAAATAGAATGTACAAGAGATTTTTTTAATTATATTTATGAAAATAAATATAAATTTACCTAAATATATTTTAAAATTATAATAGAACTTTACATAAAGACCAACTACGCGACGACAACACAACCCAATTAAATTGATACCTACAATAGTGTTAGCTAATGAACACATTGACAATCGTTTGACGAAAACAGTCTACTAGCGAATTCGTTTGTAATGTACTCTAATCAGTAACTGACGTCAACTAACCACTGTTTGGATACGATCTACCACAAAAGTGTTCGCGTAAGTTCGCCACAAATAAACAATAATGAAATGGCACTAAAATAGCTTTGAATCACCTGCAACATTCGTTAAATATCCTCCTATTTTCTAGATCCCTTTTTCATCTCCACTCAGTTTTTATAAGCCTACTCGCTGTGCCAGCGGTTTCGGGTTTGAGTCCTGGTGGGGACATTCATTTGTGTTCTATTATCATGGGTGTTGTATTTATAATATGTATTATGTATATATTTACTGTTATGTATGCGTAGTATATAGACTATCTAGTAAGTACCTATACGTAACACAAGCCTAGAAGTTTACCATGGAACTAGATGGTAATGTGTGCTAATGCCTTAATATTTATTTCTCGCGGCTCCGCTCGCGTTCTAAAGGCTGAAAATCAAAAGAAATACTTTTCTCACGTTTTTGCAACATCTTTCATCTATGCTTCGCTCCGATTGGTCGTAACGTGATGTAATATATCTTATAGCCTTCCCCGATAAACGGACTATCCAACACAAAAAGAAATTTTCAATTCGGACCAGTAGTTATTGAGATTAGCGCGTTCAACCAAACAAACAATCTCTTCAGCTTTTTAATATTAGTATAGATTTACAACATTAGTTATAAATATCACAAGAAACGTTCCATGTAATTAATTTATCTAAGTAAATTCCGAAAATATTAAGCCGAGTATCTCATTACATATCCGTCAACAGAGTAGAAATACCTCAAATCAAATTAAGCCTAGACGCCACTATACGCAGACGTAATTAAGGCAACGTGGTTGCATAACATAATATTATAAATGTCTCGGATGGCGTACATTTGCTACAAAATTTGAAATGGAGAGTTATACTCGTAATTTAATAGCGACTTTGCCCGACAACTATATTATTAAAATGAAAATTTGTTTGTGCGTGCGTATGTTTGTTTGTCTTTATGTGGTAAAATATCAACGGATTTGAGTCCTATTACGAATGGAGATAAGATTTAATCTGGAATAACATAAATGCTTTTATGCTAATATTATTTACATATTATTGTTAGAGCAGCTAGAGGTACAAACCTGTGAAATAAAGGTCATGTTTACACAGTTATTATAATAACCCACTGAAACCGTTCGTAAAATGGACCAAGTCAGATAAGTATCTGACTTGGTCCATTTTACGAACCAAATAGTTTATATCGAGTTAATATTTTAAAAACAAAAAGTTATCTACGATCCAGCAAAATTTATAATATATTCTTGCAAGTATTAAATAAACTAGAGCTCTATGCCCAAAACACATCCTAACTAATATTATAAATGCGAAAGTAACTCTGTCTGTCTGTCTGTTACGCTTTCACGCCTAAACCGCTGAACCGAATTCGATGAAATTTGGTACACAGATAGAGAAGACCTTCAGAAAGGACATAGGCTACTTTTTATCCCTGTAATCCCACGGGAACGGCAACTACGTGGGTGCAAACGCGGGGCGCTGCTAGTCGTCTATAAATATACTAATTAAAAGCACTTTTATTTGTAAGATCTTACTTGTAATCAACGCCTGTATAACAATCATAATTAATATTTCCTTCAACAACAAAGTAGTAATAAAAAAGAATAGAAGTGCAAATATAGAAGATCAAAAGTTTCAGTTCGAGAATAGATCAATATAACCGGTACACAATTGCTCCTCTTCAAACATACCGTTCATTCAAACATTGGAATTCCACGTTCTATTGCAGCCGAACGAACATTAATTAATGAAACGATCCACCTTAAACCTGCATCCGCATCGACTCTAGAATGATATTTGATTAAGAGAATTTTAATTATAGCCATATTCAGGTAGTAAGAAGAGAGAAGTACAGAGAGCTTCAACATCAGGTGTTGTAAGTATTGTCGCGGAATAGAGTGCGAACCCGTAATAATAGCACGCTTGTACCATGCTTTACAACAGCGAATGTCAATTTCTAACTTTTGACAATTAGATAACAAGAACTGTTTAGGTATTGCAAATTTTAACGTGTCAGAGAGAGACAAAGCATTTTCAGGAAAGATTTGGAAGTTACTAGAAACATTTAGAATTTTCGATACTAGAATGTTCTAAACAACGAAGAGATACGAAATAGTGGAAAAGTGAAGAAGAGTATAGTGAATTATTAAAAGTGGTGGATTATAGTGCTCAGAGACTCAATTGAACTAGTGCTGTGTACAAACAGCGCGTGTCAGTGAACATCTTGTTAAGTGTATATAGAAGAAATAAAACATCTTTAGTGCGAGAACGGTTTTAATTTCCGATCCCGAACCCGTAGTACGTAACAGTATTATATTCAGCCCTATTTAACGCTCTACTGCTGGGCATGGGGCTGCCTTCAATACGAGGGGGATCAGGCCATAGTCCACCACGCTGTCCAATAGCAGGTTAGCGGACTTCACATGTCTTTGGAAAAGTTCCTAGGTTCTCTTAGATATGCAGGTTTCCTTACGATGTTTTCTGTTCATATTATGAGTAGAAATGATTCCGTTTCTTTCGGCTACCCAAGCGAGCGCGTTAACACTATCACTGGGCTACGACCGGGCTACCCAAGTCTTGCATCTCTGATATTATGTGCGAAACAATTTCCATGTGATTATAACTTGTCTTACGGTGAGCAAATACACGCTGAGCAAACACACGCTGAGCAAACCTGCATATCTGAGACAACAGACGACCTTATTAGTTAAACCGTTATGCTGTTACCGCGTTAATGACAAGTTATGTTAAACCACACAATGTGTTACTAATTATATTAAATAAAAATAACTATTACCAGTGACTTAAAGAGGACTTCTTAAAATCTTAAAATATATTATCTTTACAGCAAACATGGACACAGATGAAACAAAAGGCTTTAGCCGCCTTGCCCGTTACAAACAGTTCTTCCCCAAAAAATAATACAATATTAAAATAGGTAGATCTGTAAAAACCCTCAAAGATCAAATATTCGCATAAATCTCATAAACTAGATCAATACGCTTCGTACTAGAATTCTAGTAATACAAAAACAAACTTGGTAAATCAACAATATTCAATGTAAACTATGCGCTGTCTAACTTGCGCTTTGATGTAGGTACATCGGTGCGAATTGAAGTATGATATTAGCGTTTGAAGCCGTTTAGCTGATACGTAAATAACTTCTCCCATTAGTATATTTCACTATAAAGGATTATTTGCCAAGAATTGAAGGGGATTGTGATACAACTCTTTACCTATACTAAAATAAAAGATTTCGGTACATAGGATATAATATTGTATAATGTATATTATATCTAGTTGCTTCGTATACACAAATTACTATGTTGAAAATTTAAAGGTTATTGTAAGAAAATGTCTGTCAGTCTGGGTTTCAAATGCGATTTTTATTAAACAATTACGTTCATTATGCTGGTTCTTAATAAAATAAGATAATACAAAAGATAAAAGCTGCAAGAATTTCTTGATTATGTAATGCAATATTTTCTGTTAGCTTAAACTTTAATAGGTACATAAAAACTATCAATCTGCTAGTAATCTAGACTTGGTATATTTAGATGTGACCTGGCCAGTCTCTTGAAATCTATGGAGATTCTATTAAATAAATATGTATAAGCAAAGAATGTATATACGTATGTATCTCGAAGATTTTCTCGAAGATTTTCTCAAAGATATATAAGAAGATATCTCGTAGATATATCTTGAATTTGAAACTATTTTAATTAGAATACACTAAATCGCTTTGTAACAAAGTAAATGGGCATTAATTAATCAAACGCAGTACCGTCAAACAGCGGCTTTGATGTGTGCCTTTGCTCATTGAGGTGTAATATCTATGATTGGCGCAAACTGCCCGCGTCTTCAACGAATTCCTTCGACCTGTAGCGAACTAATGTGATAACCTTTATCTTTCTCATTCTATCTACCATTCTGTCTTCTAAGCTGTAAAAAATTTTTCATTTATTTTTCAATAATATTCAGTGTTTACTTTGGAAATAACAGTTTAAATAAGCTTATTGTTTAGTTAAAAGCAAGTAATAATAAAAATGTCATTTAAATTTGAGAAAAAAAACACAACTGATACAATAAATCTTCTTTAGATTCTTTGCGTAATAAATCTAAATATATAGACCACTAAAACTGAAAAGTTTAGACGTGATAAAAATTTCGTGTTAGATGTGGGGTAACCAATTTATAGGCAGATACATTTATGAGTTATCTGTTAGCTTTTAATACTAAAGTGAGTTAAAATAATAAGTTTCGTATTTCGTTAAAAAAATATAGCTATTTGTATATTACTAATGTCGCTCAAAAAGTATTTAATTATAGGTTGGAAACTCTTAGGGGTGGATTTTAAATTAATATGGACTAGGCCGATCGAGACAGATAATTAAAATAATATTTAAAGCATTAAATATATACTATTATATTATTACCTATTTCTAAAATAACTGCAAAAACCTCTTTTATAATCGGTAATATTTATCTTAAAATAAGTAAGAAAAAAATATTTTAAATCATGCATTTATTTACAAAAATTGTTTATTTACTTTGTTCTTAACAATCTCCCTTCCTGGGATATTACAATTCCAAATTAAAACAAGTCGAAGTAATATAATAACAAGTGAAATATATTTGACAGAGCAAAATTCTCCGAGTTCAATTACTTATTATCATGTAAGTTTATATTAATTAATATAAAAGTTTGAACAACAGAGCTAAGCAATTTTCTGGGGCTTATTTCATCATGTTCAGAATATCCTTAAACTTGTAAAATCTTTGTTACACGAACGACGCAACTTTGTTTTGACACCTGTTCCGTTGTCATTTGTGAACTTTTTGATTTATGCTCGCGCCCTGTACACAAAGAGTTGGTTAGGTGACAGTCCTTTGAAATAATGGATGTTCCATAATACTCATATTTTATACTTCATAAAAGTTTGAGTGATGAAAATATTTTCATCTTCAAATATAATATGTGTAAGGGCTCAGTACTAGCATAATTTTGTTGTCATTTTGACATTTTTATTTGACAGTTTCCGTGATTTTTAGTGTTGCTTCATTGTTATTTACAGCGAAGATATGAAAAAGAGATACGAATTTTACGTAATATAATAATAAAAATATCAAAATTAGACTTTTATATGAAACCAGAATATTTTAAGCAATAAAAATCAAATAAATTATTATTTTCAATAAAAATATAAAATCATAGTATAAAATTACTAATATAATCCACATATTTATTATAACTTCTGTTCACCCGATGCTAGAAATTCGACCATAATTTTCAATATCTACTTAAAAAGAGCAAAAACGGTTTACAAACAAAGCAGTAAAAGGTACCGAACTTTTTTTTACCTATATATCTTTAGATATATTATATTGTTTCATATTCGATATGACCACACTTTATGAAGAAGTTGAGAATGGTAGGAAGAATATCTTTTGAGAGAAAGTTGAAGACTCTCTCTTGATGTCGCAATTTTCATCTAAGCAATATCATCGAACAATATTTATTAAGCATTTCCTTTCAGGCAGAATAGCTTAATCTGAAATAATAATAAAGTAAGCAATATTTGCTACTTTTCGACCATTCGAGGGTTCCATTAAAGGCTCAACGGGGAGCGACCCAAAAACCACGTTGTAAATATACGCAGTTACATTACCCACTTTCCTTATGCTGAATCATGATTTTGGAGACTAAAATAGTGAACAACCTTCGTAAGTACCTAACATCAGAAGGGATAATGATAGGGATGAAATATCAGAAGAATCCTCATTTTAGTTCTAAAAAGTTAAAATGCCTTATATTATATAAACGTGCCTAAGCCTGATCTCAAGAACAGAAGCAAAATCTTTTATTTTCCGTTTGAATATGAGTATGAAAAATTGTGGTATCTAACATAAATTGTGGTATAAAACAAGACCACTAGTTGCTTAATGTGTAAAATTTGCAAAAGTGCAATACCTATTTAATGTTAAATCAATAATATTATAAAGTCACTTATTATATAAAGTCAATAAATAAAAACTTTAATCGAATAATTATTATCAAATACGTTTTGAACGATTCATGCCTTTGATATATTACTTACCATATGTAAGAGGATGAACAGCCCCGCGAAGTGAGTGTACTAATAAGGTCCCGAATCGACCCTTTGGGCACAGAACCCTAAAAAATTAGGTGTTCTGGGAGTTATATACAAAGTTAAAACATTAATGGAGGGTTCGCAATCACTCGCCAATTACTTTTGTTTAAATGAATTCATTAAAACATGTACTTGTGGTAAATTTTTAATTTATACACACACGTACTGCCTTAATTTAAACTCAGGCGTTCTTCTTTTTCGGGTATTTTATCATGCAGCGGTGAAATTAAATTGTATTTGAATTTCAGTACTCGACACGGACTATAAGACTTTCAAATCAAATAAAATCAAACTAGTCTTTATTCAAATAGACTTTTACAAGCTCTTTTGAATCGTCATTTTTACATTATTAAAATTATTAAATGTCAGTCTGTAAGTACTTTTAATCCTTTTGTACTTTTAATCCAATATCCAACGCTTCGAGGAGAATTTATCAATATTACTAATAATAACAATAACATTTATAGTAAAATTAACTTATCATATATTTTTCAATTCAACTGAAAACTTTGCTTTTATTTGTTTTAAAATTATCGGTTTACTACTTAGTTTTCAAAGAAAAGCCTTAGCTGTACCTATAAAACTACACTTATGCATGTCTAATTTATTACTAGATCTTCCGATTCTACTTTAAAATAATATGACGTACTATAAAATTGGTAAGTTTCCCACAAATATTTATCGCAATCTAACTTCTACTTCGTTTGTTATTTGGTTAATCACTAAAGTCACAATCACCCAGTTTATTTCAAATGAAATTGCAATACTACAGTATGAAGCCAAATTTTAATTTTCTCAAAAGCAGCAAACTGCTTTAATTTCTTCCGCTTCTCCGCAGAGTTTAATCTTTAATCTAATTCTCAGCTTAATACCTACGTTTGATTACGTCTGTGATAGACATCAAAGGGACAGTTTTAGGGCCACAAAATTACTTAATTTAGTGAGCAACTGGTCTCCCAATAGACTAACCAGGAATCCTATTTAAATCACTGTAATTTAGCAATTCGCATAAGTTTGAATCTCGGTGGTCTAGTGGGTAGGATGTATGGCTACAGATACGGAGGTCATGGGTCCGAGTTCCGGATCCCATCCAATGGATTCAGACAAAAATCTCTTAACGAATATGAAACTCGTAAAAACCGTATGAAATCAAAAAGGAATAGCACACAAAAGAAATCGTAATTTATTTAATAATATTTAATAATTTAGATAATGTTTATATTTCAAAGTATTTATGTACAAAAAAATGTAGTTATAATAGCACGTAAGTATAAAAACACGATGTAGTGGAATGTATGTACGTATCTTCTATGATTACAAGATTAATTAATGTATTCTTTGTAAGAACAATACAGACGAATGTAATAAAAGCGTGTACAAAACAACAAACAATTGTCGGAACAAATGAAGCTCGTTTTGGGAAAAGCGAAAACATTTCCAATGAAATCAATCCTCTACTCGATTTATAATAGAAAAACTATTGAAGGTTTTCTTTTCTCAACCAACTTCAAAAGGAGGAGGTTTCCAATTTACTTAGAAAATTTTCTTTTATAAATGAAACTATCTTTTTGGATTTTGTCGCGCATTTATTTTGATTTTTTGACTCATTTTGACTTTAAGATCAGTCTCTCTTGTGACCATGATTGCTGTAAAGCATTCGAAACGTCGGGAACCAAAAATATAAATAAATCCGCTACAAAATCCGAAAAGATAGTTTCATTTATAATGTCAAATATTCGCGTAAACCTAAGAAAGCATGAAATTCTTCTTTTATTTGATAGTGTAATTTTTCAATTTAGTTCTATTGAAATTTTAAAAAATATCACCCAGCGGTGGAAAATAGTTAAAAAAAAATAACAAAAATTTAAGGTTAGCCTTCACTTTGACAATATCTGATGATGTAACTATAGTAAATGAAAACTACCAATCAGTATTTTTTACCCACGACGGAACGGAGACGGTACTGACGGTATTTTTAACTAGCATTTCCCGCGGCTTCGCACGTGTTCTAAATACCGAACCAAATTCTGAGTCACGCGGTATGATACCTCGCAGAAGTAACGCCCGTACTTCCCGTTTTTGGAACATTTTTATTTGATGCTCCGTTCCTATTGGTCGTAGCGTGAATGAAGAATAAGACATTTTTTTGAGTTCAAAAGTAATCTTGGGCATATTTTATCACGCAACCATTTGCATATATTACATTTAATACGAAATACTTTGTATCTGGCAAGCAGTTCTTTTTTAATACAAATAAAAACAAAATTCTCTACGACACGTTCCACCATTATTTCCTCTCATAAGAACAATGGATGGGGCCAAAGTGCATTAATTTGTTTACAGAACTTTATCTCTATCTCAAGTAACATGTGCAACATTTATCTCGAGGGTTAAAACGCGAACCACGTCCCGTATAAAGTGGATGATCGAGTGTAAGTATGCGCGATAGTAGATGAAAGTTTTATTTTACAAAAACAATATCGAATCGTGCCAATTGTTTGGATTCAAAAAGAGTTCTTAATATATTCTTAATATATACATGTGTGCTGTAAAAGTTTGACAATAAAAATGCTTTGTTATCTCAATCTTTTTATATCAGATACTGATTTTTCATATGGCTTTATATGGCTAATATTATATTTATGGTATATTATTTTGAAATACGTAAATGAATTTACAGTTCCATCTTTGTAAATTGTGGTATAATAAAAATATTTTTACTTGCTGTTACTAATTTATTAATATTAGTATTGGTTAAGCTTTTTTTTCAGAGGCAACTATTCAATGATAGAAAGACGAACTAGGATAAAATTAGGAGAGAATATCTATGTATATTATTATCATATTTACGCACTTAATGAACACAATAATGATATTATTAAATATTAATATCATTATTTTGTAAAAACTAGTATTACTACACTACTATTTGACGACACGGCTCAGTTTGTAGTGTCCCTTCTTTCTGCGCCAGCGGTCGCGGGTGCGAGTCCCGAGAGTTTTTGTTGAGCACGAATGCTTATACTCCATGTAGTCATGGATGTTTTTATTTATAATATGTAGGAATGTATTTAAAAGTTATATATGTTTAGTGTATCATCTATTCGTAACACAAGCCTCGTAGCTTACCACGGGGCTAGATGGCACAGTTGTAATAATGTCCCAATATTTATTTTAAAAAAATAATTTCAGTTCCAGTAAATTCAAGACGGGCCATACCTATAAGCTATTTTAGATTAGCTAGTCACCCATTTATTACACTAAGAAACAAAAAATATATATAATAACACAGATTTAAAGAAAGCCAAAATCCAAAAAACTTTAAACAACCAAACGAAGGTTAAGGCAAGTATAAGACATGTCTTTTTCAATTGTAATACGCCACTCATGAATTTCAGCGGAAGAGGTGGCACATCACGTGGAACCGTCCGTCACGATGTTTCCTGCCTCTACACTATTTATGTTCGTGCACCTGAAGACGGATTGGGGTATTTCGTAATATACTGTTGCTATTGATAGTGAGAAACGTGCTGAAAAAATCGCTGTATGGTAAACCAATATCACGTAATACTTGTGATTTTTTTTTGAATTTCCTTTAATTCATTTTTTTACTTTAAACTCAATATTAGAAGTCCATTTTTTTTTTTGTTTTAGTGACGTAATTCCTCAGGTTTGAGACAACTTCATACAAAACTTCATTAAAATCGATTCACCTCTATAGATCTCTAAAGCACATAAGCCTTAAGATATAATATATTTCTACCTTTAAACATAATATGTGTAATATATACTTTTCTAATAACTTGGGCTTTCTCGATAGAAAAGTTTTCACTTACCTATTTTTGAGCTACCGATTACTTTGTATATTCTTACAGTATAATTACTATTCCTGATAACCATGTCTTCGCTAAGAAACCCATTTCATTAAATGCATTTTACTGTATTTTCACTAGAAATCCTCACGAAAGCTCTAGAACGTAACAGGACATAATCAAGTTGTTGGAAAAAGTTCATGTAAAATATACTACGTAGTTTCTTAAGTTGCACTACATTGCAGTCTGCCATTTTCTGCAAACCCAAACCTTGGAAAATACAACACGGATTTAAGTAAAATAAAAAATAATCAGGATATTAGTGCAGATATTCGTAGCAGCTTTGCTTTTGCGAGTAAAGAACGGATTTATTTAGGTGCAGAAACAAAATGTTTTACACATTTTCAGTCTTAGAATGCTTTTTATTTGAACGTGATTTTATTTAGCATACGTACTATAGTATTAGTAATTTATAAGTAAGTACGGGTTGACGGTCGTCTTTTGAAAACTAAGTTCTTTTAGACATGCAGGTTTCTCGTAATGTATTCGTTCACCATAAGACAAGGTAGTCATATTAGAAATGAATCGCATATTATGAAAACAAGGTGATTTGCTAAGGAATAATATAGAATACATTTTTATCTTGAAAAATGACCGATTTAATAACGCGATCTACAAGTACGGGTTACTAATAAACATAAAAAGGAAGCTTTTCGATTATCCTTCTTTAATAAAATCATTAAAATTTTAAGTTAGTCAAAAGTTAATCTACAAGAAAAGTTTTGTGTATACATAAATGTTTTCAAGCTCGGCTGAAGCTAGATTGCGCAACATAATCTAACACACATGAGCTTTTTAATTATCCAGACGCTTCGCTGCAGTACTGAATATACGAGATGTAACGACGACTATATAGAGATATGACACTTGATGTGTCAGAATTGTTAATGTGTAAGAATGGTGTATTCGAATTAAGTTGTTCTTAATATTTAATATTATCTATTTACCATGAACTGAACCCTTGAATTGAATTAAATTCTTCTATTATATTTGATTTTTGTCTGTCAGAAAAAAACTAACAGAAACAAAGGTTTTTTTTAGTTTTTGCTTGTTTTATTCACAAAGCTTTAAGTTACGTACGTATTTTATATTTGATGACCACATTTTCAAGTATAGTTTTTCATGTTTAAGTACTTTGTGCGACGCAGGTCGCATAAAAATTAACGAGCTTGTTACTTCATTCTACACTAAAAGTGGCAATAAAGGAAATTTGGTTTATAACTAAAACGATTCAGCCTTAGTGGTAATGACATATGCTAGTTTCAATATCTTAAACACAAAAAAGAAACAATTCTCAAATGTATAAAGTAATTTAAAAATGGTTAAATATATTATTATTGTAGCTTTAGAATACTTTATTTTCATCCAAAATTACAACAAAAATAAAAACAGAAAATAGCAACATTTGCTATCTAGAAAGTCTAAATCTGTTGCAGGTTTTGGTCTTCGAAAATTTTATGCTATGAAATAGTAGCTTTAATATGATTTAGTATTATACATGTAAATAGTGCTTTTTCACCACTGTTTGTTAACATTCTTCTATATATATAAATGCGAAAAACACTCACTCATCACGAAATCTTGAAAACCGCTAGACGGATGAAGATGAAAATTGGCAGGGAGGTACTTTATAAACAGTATAGGTGCACTAAGAACAGATTTTGCGATAGGGCCGGATTAAGGTGGTCTAAGGGCTCTCGCAAGTTTGTATGTAAGTCCTTTATCTTTTGTGCTACAAACTTTAAATTTGACAGGCAGGTAGATAATTGTTAGTAAACGTCTGCTAAGAACGAATTTTGCGACAGGGCCGCATTAAGGAGATCTAAGGGCTCTAGCAATTTTTTTTAAATTTATTCATTTTTTGTGCTACAAACATTAAATTTGGCAGGAAGGTAGTTTAAAGTTAGTAGATGTCCATTTAGAACGGATTTTGCGATTGGGCCGGATTGAGGTGGTCTAAGAGCTCTCGCAAGTTTGTATGAAAGTCATTCATTTATTGTGCTACAACTTTTAAACTTGGCAGGGAATTAGTTAATAGTTAGTAGATGTCCACGAAAGAGGCATTTTATGACAGAGCCGAATTAAGGAGATCTAAGGGCTCTCGCAAGTTTGTATGAATGTTCTTCAGTTTTTGTGATACATACTTTAAATTTGGCAGAGAGGGAGTTAATGGTTAGAAGACGTCCGCTAAGAAAGACTTTTGCGATAGGGCCGGATTTAGGTGGTCTAAGGGCTCTCATTAGTTTGTTTAAAATTCTTAAATTTTTTATGCAACTAACATTTAAATTTAGCAGGGACGTAGTCAATAGTTAGTGGATCTCCGCAAAGAATAAATTTTGTGACAGGGCCGGATTGAAGACTCTAAGAGCTCTCATTAATTTGTATGAAAGTCTTTAATTTTTTGTACAAGAAATTTTAAATTTAGCAGGGAGTTAGTTAATAGTTAGTTTACATCCGCAAATAACGAATTTTGCGACGGGGCCGGACTGAAGAGTCTTAAGGCTATCGCAAGTTTTTATGGGAGTCCTTCATCTTTAGTGCTAAACACTTTAAATTTAGCAGAGAGGTGGTTATTGTTAGTAGAAGACCGCTAAGAATAGGTTTTGAACAGGGCCGGATTAAGGTGGTCTAAGGGCTCTGCGAGATTCCTTCAATTTTCGTGCTACAATTTTTAAATTTGTCAGGGAGATAGTTAATTGTTAGTAGATATCCGGAAAGAATGAATTTTGCAACAGGGCCGAATCGAGTCTTAGGGCTATAGCAAGTTCGTATGAAAGTCCTTCATCTTTTGTGCTACGAACTTTTAATTTGGTAGGAAGTAATTGTCAATAAAAGTCCACTAAAATGTTTTTTCGACAGGGCCGGATTAAGTTGGTGTAAGGGCTCTCATAAGTTTTTACATAATTCCTTCATTTTTGTGCTAAAAGTTTTAAATTTGGCATGCAGTTAGTTTATAGTTAACAGATAACTTTTAGGACAATACTAATCGGACACTCCATTCAAAAGATAATTTAAAAATGTCAATCAACAAAATACTAATAGAAAGGGAGCCGAGTGCAGGAGAGGGGTGTGCACATATATGAAATTATTTATTTGTATATTTACGATGGGTTTTGAACTAACTGGAGTGATTTTCAAAAAATAATTCAGGTAATCATAAATAGATCAACCCAGCGAGTGATCGAGTGAAGTTTAGTAGTAATTAAAAAAATAAAAGCGGGCGAAGCCGCGGGGACGGCTAGTTTATAAATAAAACTAGCTTTTCGGATTTTGCCGCGGATTTATTATGATTTTTGGTTCCCGACGCTTCGAATGATTTACAGCAATCATGGTCACGGTAGAGACTAAGGTATTAGACGTCTCAGGAGGTTATATACTTGTTACAGACAGTACCTACCCACAATTTACAAAAATTCAAAATGGCATCAAAGTACATTATAAAATTATACATTTTAATTCTAAACATTTCCTAAACTAATAAAATAATTCGCGTAAACTTAAGAAAGTATTAGATTATTTTTTTGCTTAGTTACTATAACGAGTTATAGTGTTATCGATTATTATTATCATTATTATAAACGATTAAATTCGAATTTCAACCACTGGACGAATTTGTTTGTACAATTCCTGTAAAATATTCGCCTAAATCCTTACTAAAAGTACTCGCTACAAATACAAATAGAAAATACTAGCTAATAGAGCAATATTCAATTTCCTATCCAGGAAACTTAAATCCGTAGCAGGTTTTGTTTAGCGAAGCGTGACGGCTATCTGGGTCGCGCACGCTGACTACGACACTGAAAACGCCTAGAAACCAAATGTTATTACAAGGTGCATTTTTGTTGACGCCACTAAGGCTTGGCAACTGTAGGGTGTGATAATGCTTTAATTTTCCATTTATTACAAACTTTTTGGGGAGGTTGAGTTAACAAAGTTTTTCCTTTGTTTTTAAAGCTTTTTGTCTAGCTTTCGTGGCTTATTCATCAACAGTTCATTTTGAGAACATTTTTAGAATATAACCTTACTAGTTATTGAACTAGTTTCATAAAATAATTATTAAAGTATGTATGTTGGGACATTATAACACACAGCGCTATCTAGTTCCGTGGTAAGCTACGAAGGAAGCTTGTGTTACAGGTACAAAATAATTGATATACTACTTATATAAGTTGAAATACATACATATTATAAATATAAATACTCATGACTGGAGTACAAATATCCGAGTTTAACAAATCAATGCCCCCAGCGGAACTCGAACCCACGACCGCTTTATTACAAACTACGCCAAACATGTCATCGAAATATTTTATTTCATAATGTTGGTTGAAATAAACATTTTTGCTAGTAGGTTTTATATTTATGTTAAAGGGATGCCTGCAGGCAAAATACGGAATAAAAATTGAAATGAGGAAGTCGAATTTTAAGCCTTTCCGATATATACCTTTAGGGAAGGTCAAAGAGAATATACTGCCAAGTGTTGTTTTAGATACATACTCGTATAAGTAAAACATTGTGATTAAAATTTTCTTCCTTAAGATACTCGCATGCGAGAATAAGCTATAGTTTAAGGCTACGTCCGCACAGACATGCGGCTTGCTTAGCGCCTAAAACCTAGTGGATTGCGCTCTGGCAACATGTTAGGATACACAGTGGCCGCACTGCAGGAGGTTTGCGTGGTTACTTGTCGGATTTCACTTTGAAAAATAGCTGTAAAACTGCTACTTACAGAAAATTCACATTTAAAATATACCATTTCAAGGTCCTATCCATCATGTTGGGTTCATGACATAAATAAACAACTTTTTAGTACTTATTATCTTTTTTTGCTTCGACAGATATCTCTTCCCATAGTTTTTTTAAAATAATTTCATTTTTATTTAGTTCATTTGCCGGTTTCCACAAAGGTTCACTCTTAAAAATTTATGCAATTAATATTTCATATATTATTTCTTGAATAAAATGCCTCGCGACTAGTGTCAAAAAACCAACATGTTTGTTTACTTAGATACGCGCTTAGCAACTAGCTAGGAGCTAAGCGTGCAGTGCGGTCGTTCACAAACATTTTAGGACGTTCGTTTTAGTAAGCTACTAGCTATGTGACTTGTTAGGCTCTAGGCGCTAAGAAAGCCGCCGGTCTGTGCGGACGTAGCCTAAAAGCGCATAAGGTTTACCGGACCATTAAAGGGCCTTAGTTTTAAAGTTTAAATAATTGATGTACAATTACGTAATTGATGATTATTTTAACTGCGAAAATGAAGAAAAAAAGAAAAATATAAAACAAGATATGTTATAAGAAATAAAAATGAAGAAGACATAGTTTGTCTCTGGAAAGCGACGCTATGAACGTATCTGAAATAAACGCAAAAGCACAAGTTCTTGTTTCTATAGGTGTTGTATTTCTGAGGGTCGCATCGTGTAAACCATTAGCCATTAACTAAATCATTTAGCTTTATTGAGTCAGTATAATGAAACCATATTACACATATACGTATGTACAATTGTTAACGCTGCGACAAGATGGATGGTCTTCCAATTACATGTTATTTATTACACATTAAATAATATGCATTCGTCTATTCTTATCATAATTATTTCAACAGTAAATATTTCCAGCAATACTTTCAGCAGTTATTTATTATAAAATCTATACTGTCCGAAGTAATGAATCGAAATATAATAAGTAGTACATACAACTCCTAATAAAGTAAATTAATAATAGAATAAAAATAGTCAATACCCGTCCATATTCATTGTCCATTAAATATATAGAAGTTAACATAATGTACATAATATTTTACATACGAGTACATATTTAAGTTACAGCAGAGGAAGATGATACCAACTTATATAGCAGCAGCATACGCGATAAAGATTTAGTAAAAGGCCGAGCTCTTTATATGGGATGTGCTTTACTGTTTATTGCTGAACTAGTGGTGGAAGCTTATTGGACAATAATCCAAATTTATAGCATAATATTTGTTAGTGAATCAGATACATAACACAATATGCGATATCTCAAAGCGATGGTCCATCGGTGACAAATATTTGTGTACGTTATTATTATGGTGTAGAGACTTCATGAAATATGATTTGTTAGAGAGATATTTACGATCTATTGTGCGTATTTTTATTAGAATTCGTTACATTGGAAAAAAAAAGGAAATCTGTCTAAAAAGCCTGAGAACGAAAATAAGGTCGTGCTACGACCTTTTAATATCATTTTAAGGGTTTTTTTACATTATAACACATTTTAAAGATTTAGAAGTAAATATTTCACTAATCTCAAATAATCAAGTTAATATTTTAAGTAATAACATAGATTATTTTGAACAGATGGTGCACTCTATTTAAAGTCTTTGGTACCCACCGCTGTAATATCCTACTCTTTTATGTTTTCAACCAAGGCATTGGAAAATTTACCTAAGACCGCGAACTTAAAGTAGTTATTATATTGCATCTTAGGTTTTACGAATAATACTACATTCTATCTCGATAAGTATATGATTAAACAATATTTAGTTAAGAAATAAAAAAATAATTAAGAAAGTAGGTAACCATATTGTAAGTAAACTATTTAATTTATTACCTTAAAAATATAAATATGATAAATAACCTTACCGTGCAATTAGATAGTGCAGTGTGTAAATGTCTCAACATATAATTTATATTTATTTATATTATAAATACATTTATTAATAAGCACTATTAATTTCCTTTGTATAGTTTATTCGTTACTCAACTAAATCCCTCGCACCGCCGATTGTTTGTTTAGGCTTGACATACACTCATTATGAACTACGTTTCATGAGTTTTTCATCAAAAATATTTGTAAAAAGAAAATAATAAATAAGTTGGAACATTATTACATACTAAATTTCAGTAATTTAATCCATTGGTTCTCTCGTGTCACGTGACGTGGTCGCAGACAAACAGACACAGAAAAGTTCTAAAAACTATATAGACTCGGCCTCTGTATCGATAATAATGACTATTGAATATTTAGAGATATTGTGTGTATAGATATATACATCATCATCATCATCATCATCAGCCATTTTTAACGTCCCACTGCTGGGCATCGGCCTCCCTCCCTTACTACGAGGGCGATGAGGCCACAGTCCACCGCGCTGGCCTAGTGCGTGTTTGCGGACTTCACATATCATTCAAAAACTTGCTAGGTTTTCTCAGACATGCAGGTTTCCTCACGATGTTTTCCTTCACCGTAAGACAAGTGGTAATCATGATAGAAATGATTCCCACATGAAAATATCAGAGGTGCGAGACCCGGATTTGAACCCGCATTACTCGGTTATCCAAGCGAGCGCGTTACCGCTGGGCTACCACTGTCTTAGATAGATACATATTAGGTATAAATATATCCACGTCTCAGATATCACGCTAAGCTATTTATCTTAGTTGCACCAAACATCTCATGGTTATTGTGTACCTACTCGTATGGCAATTGATTAGTATGTCCAAACATAATATTGTAATTGTTATTAGTTCGAAAGCAATTGCAAGTGAATAAGCAAATACAATTGATATGATTAAGTCCGCCAAGTGCGAATCAACCTGAGACCTATTTATATCACCGTATGGGTTCCGTACTATAGATTAAATTTAAATTACACATATTTTACGAAAAAAACACTTAACGAACCTGAATTGCGAATCGAAGTTTCCGTGTCATTGATTTGTAACTATTTATTTAGACCATAGGCGATATATGTATGTGGGAAGATGATTAATAATTAAATCATTCATCATTAATAATTAAAATCCTGCTCTAATCAATTTAACGATCCCACATGTATACAAGAATTGCTCTGTATTCAGCCCTTTATAATGTCCCACTGCAGGACTGTTCGGGAGACCTTTACGAGAGATCAGGAGGAATCAGATGATAATCCACCACATTGTGCAAGTACCTACGGGTTGCACAGTGCACTGCAAACGTCATTGGAGAACTTGCTAGGTTTTCTCAAACATGCAGGTTTCCTCACCATGACCTTCCTTCACCGTAAGACAAGTGGTAATCATGTAAGAAATGATTCGTACATAAAAAATTACCCGGATATGAACTCGCTTTACGTTATATGAACTGCATAGCAATGCAAGCTTGGGCGTTACCACTGGGCTACCACTGTCTTAAGAAATACTCATTTATATTTTTCAACCAAACAAACAATTGGTATAGATTATTAAATATAGAGCTAAAACTTTCCATCCCTTATATATTATATTCTTTATTGGGCATAGAAATATAAACAGTAATGCAAGTACAAATTTAGTTTGCAACGGTGGACATATTTTATTTACTTTATAAATCTAAACGCAATAAAATCCATCAAACAAATACACCTGTAATAGACGATGAAAATTTAAACCATATTATTTAGTTTCGGTCACGTTCCGTTTTCGCCGGCACGTATCAATGATATTACCAAATCTGTTTTCTTTCCCTGTTTAAATAAAGCCATAATATCTTGCGTATAAGAGTTAATTGAATAAAGAGCTGTGATAATAAAATAAAACATAAGTATGGGTCATTTTGTGATTTTCGTATTTACGTTATTTAGTGTATATTATTAAAGGTTGGGATGAATGGATCAGTGATCAAGATCAGAAGGTCTTAGGTTCGAGTACGGCCTTAATCGAGTTTATTTAAGCGAGCGAGCGTAATAAATAAATAAATAAATAATTGTTTTTCGCGCTTATAATATTAGTAAGGATTTTTTCCGTACAGTATAGATTTAAAATTTCTTTTAAATTAAAATGTTTATTTATTTCAGTACATATAAAACAAAAACTTATGATAATTACAGAAGTTAAAAACTGTGTCGCAATTATCAATGCCCTCCACCAGCAGAGTAACAGAAAAAAACAATATGTACATCCATCAAACCAAAAAAAATAAAAACATTGAAGAGAAAAAAAAAACAAACAAAAACAAATAATTTTTGAGTGATAATAGAAACAATACAAATAAGTTTATTTATTCAATTCGATTATTTTCTATTTGTAACGGAAATCATAAGCTATATTTTTGCAGCTATGTGTTATTTAGACTATTTCCTATACATACATAAATGTCCAGCAGAAAATCACCCCGTCTTTTTCTTGTAAGGCTTCTTCTCTCGTAGGACTTTGTAACGACATATTTATATTATCTAAATATACGGTATTTTGGAAATTTGTCTAGTGTATAAAAATCAATTCTCAAGTAAGGGCTATGTTTTTAATTCTTACAGGTAATATTATTATTAATCTTATTTCATTAAACATTTCTAATTTTATTAATACCTATATATGTAAATATATACAATCTGTCCTAAATTAGTACTCAAATGTACCAACGACGAAGCCAAGCGAAGCGAAGCTATAGTGCATCACTAGTTACATAATAAACTGATAAAACTAATCAAACATTAATAAAATACCCAAACCATCCCAAGTTTTACTAATTCTAAGACAGTGATAGGTTTCTGAGATCACTAATTGTTTGAGAAGGATGCTCAAGATGGGATAGCTCTTAAAGGGACTCGGGTCATTGCTTTAGTAATTAATAGAAATTGTACCCTTGTCCTAGCCATTATGTTAAAGGAATACTTAATGATCTGCAAATGTTTGGAATACTGACCGTAAATTGGTTGATTCTTTTCATAATATAATTTATATTTAGAAATATATATTTAGACATGTATATATATAGAAATGAAAAGGTAAGTGTGACTCTAACTTGACATGGAGGGTTCCGTAGAATGTCTTTTTTAATTTAATCAAATGATTACACATGACTACATAGTATAAAACAAAGTCGCTTTCTTTGTCCCGATATCCCTTTGTACGCTTAAATCTTTAAAACTACGCAACGGATTTTGATGCGGTTTTTTTAATAGAGTGATTCAAGAGGAAGGTTTATATGCATAACTAGCGGATCCCGCGGCTTTGCCTGTGCTAAATCTAGGAAAAAGCCCAAGCGAAGCAAGGGCGAGTCGCTAGTGATTATATATACAAATGTGACAATATTTGTATAAAAGTAGTTATAAGTTTATACGTATATAAGTAGTATATATCTTCATTTGTATATAAGGAGGCAAATTTAAGAGCATTTCGTTTTTTTAACAGATTACAGTTTTTTGGAAAATAACTACAAAATAGAGAACATTTTGTTGTAAATAAATATAAAAAGCGATTCTTTCTGTATTACATAAGCTTAAGCACAAAAATCCTAAATTTCATGGTAGTGTCAAAAAAATTTATAAACATATAAACAGTTATCAATTTTCATATACATACAGTAAACTAAAAACAATAACAAAGAAGAAATTCACTTTCCCGATACAATAGAAAAGTCTAGTACGCGCCCGTCACAAATACTAACCATTGAAACGGTTGATCGGAAACTTTCCAATTTGTATGCTAATTCCTTTTATAAACCGAGGATGGGTTGAGTCGGGACTAATTAATTGGCCAATTTCAAGTGCAGAAGCTTCGGGACTTCAGTTGAAAAATGCAATGTATAACTTGCCAAGCATTCCGTAGATTGAAGTAGGTACAATCTACATATTATGTTGTTTTTTTTTGTATGGTCGTATTGTGAAGTGTAATCATATTTTATGTAAATCTATACTAATATTATAAAGCAGAAGAGTTTGTTTGTTTGTTTGGTTGAACGCGCTAATCTCAGGAACTACTGGTCCGAATTGAAAAATTCTTTTTGTGTTAGATAGTCCGTTTATCGAGGAAGGCTATAGGCTATAATATATCACGCTACGACGAATAGAAGCAGGCATCAATGAAAAATGTTGCAAAAACGGGAACGGCGGGCGTTAGTTCTGCGAGGTATCATACCGCGCGACTCAGAAAGAAATTGGTTTTCGGTCTTTAGAACGCGTGCGAAGCCGCGGGAAATGCTAGTATAATATAATGATTTATCATATTTTGTAGGTAAAATATGGTGGTGGCGGTATGGTAAAATTATACTTCATTTTATAAAACTCTTATATAACTAATAACTATGTGTAATTATAAACTGAATAGAGAAATATAAAGCTATGTAATTCGAACAAAAACGAAACAAAATTGAGTGAGGCTACTCTAATTACTTTAGTGGGCAACAGATACCCTTCAAACACTTGAGAATAATTTTCTAAAGGCAAGTTAAGCGAGAGTACCGGAAAAGTTAATATATTACGAATATATATGAAAACAACTATATAACTAAATTATTATGGCATATATATTTATTTTTCATGTAATTTTCATTGGGATAGTTAATTAGTATTTCAACACTTCGATAAATAATATAATATGTAAGTTAAAAATTCCAGCTTAATAAGCTACAATATCCATACATTACACTCAAAATAATTGAATTAACTTCCCTACTTGTTTTCTTTTTGTAACTAATACATATAAAACAAGTACGATTATTTATTCAAATATTTTGTTTATATACTTTTTAATGTAATATTCATATAAATAATCGATTAATAATCTAGTCGATTATATTCAAAATACTAACTAACGCTCCCTATGAAAATGAAATGAAAATAAAGTTTCATTTAATTTTCACAATTTTAAGGGTTTATTTTAGGATGAGGGCTGAACGATAAGAGATTAGGACCATCTAATAGTAACTTTAATATACGAGTACATTTAATATAAACATTATATTATGTGTACCTACATATAATATTAATATTTAAAATTAAAAGTAACTACTTAAGTACTACATAGCATTATCTATTTTGATGCATAATTAGCTTCATATCAGTTGAATCGATATCCGTCGACAACTACGAAGCTGTAGACATTCGTCTATGCACCTTCCTTTGCGTGACACACGCTATTCCGTACACAAATTTAAAACATATTTACCACCTTCGGAAAAAAATTCAATTAGAACCTTATTTAGTTATTGTACGGTCTAATTTAAGTTGTACGTAGATGATTCAAAACAGGAAAGTTAGAAAAGCCTTATCAAGTTACTAGCGCATTCACTATTTGCGAAGCCGAACAAACCTCATAGGAGGAAAGGCATATTGAAAACTATTTCGAATTGTTTTAGTGCAGAGATTAATTGGTAACTGGAACCTTTGAATGTGATTTGTCTAAGAGCTTTTAAGTTTTATAAGTAATTTATTGTTTGAGTGTGTTGAGTACCTACTTGTTAGTAGTGGTAACATTACTTATTTTTTATATTCACTTTCTTAGCTTCTAGTTATATAATATATATAACTCGCAGCACTCGATTGAAAAACTTACCATGGACTTATAGCTTCATGATAGTGAAAAATATTTTCAGTACTTTCAGAGATTAATTACGCTCTTCAATCTTCATACTTAACAAGCCTAACCAACTGTTGAAAACTTTTAAATATTAAATACTAGGCATAATAGTAAAACTTTGTCAACGCACAGTCCAAATCTTTAGTTTTATACTGTCATAAAATTTTGCCCAAGCAAGATTTTGATGCACCCTCCAATGTAGTAGGTCGTTAATACATTATAAGAATTTATATGAATAAAATGTGGTACGTTTAACTTTTAACACCTTAATTAATTTCATAAAAATTCCTCCATAGAATGGCACTTTAAAAGATGGTAAACCATTTTAGTTAACTTAAATTTAGGGTTAACTTAAGGTTCAGACTAACCAACAATGCTTAGTTCACAAGGTCGTATCATACTCGAGAGACGTAAGTTATTATTGTTAAAAAACTATATTGTATAACGGAATCCCTATTTTAAGTTATTCAGTATAAGATAAGTTCGCATAATACTTCATTAATACCAATCCAGATAGTTTCGAAGTACTAAGTTTTCATCTCATTGAGTTTCAACCGAGGTAAGTTGTATGTTCTCTTTACACTTCGAGATCCTAATAAGACTAGTTTCGCTAACGCGTCAAGTATGTTACGTGTAACAATTGTCGAAAATAGCGAAATAGATGAAGTAAATTTATTCCCTTCTCGTCTGATGGCCGGACAATTTGTACAAATTGGATTTACTTAATGGAAGCCTTAGCTCCCTTTCCAATTTGTATGAAGTGTTGCTTGATAAAAGTTCACTCTTAAATGTGAGGGGAACTTTTTAAGAGGTGCCCTCCGAAATTAATCTGGTGTGACGGACCTCAATTCAATTAACATCGATTTCAGGAGGAGATTTATCTTAAAATTTGGAAGCTTTTTTATTATTCTCTTGAAAGATGAACTTTTTATGATGACAATATTACGGTTACACTTCTATCACCTGTGGTCACATTCAAAACTAAAATAATTTAAGCGCATTTATAAGAGACTAGCGACTCACCCTTGCTTCGCTCGGGTTCGACAGATTCGTCCCTACATGCCAAATTTAATGTTTGTACCACTTTTTAGAAGGATTATAATTTAATTAATTTAAAATTCCATATATGGCAAGGGCCCTTAGACCTCCTTAATCCGGCCCTTTCACAAAATCCGTTCATAGCGGATGATTACTAACTATAAACTGCCTCCCTGCAAAATTTCACTTTATAAATCAAGCGGTTTTCAATATTTCGTGAAGAGTTAGTCAGTGAGTAAGTGAGACCTTTCGCTATTATATATTTAGATTTACTATATTATTTTGTATCGATTTAGTTAACTAATAATATAAATATATAGATAAATTATAAGATATTGCTATCTTGCTGTTACTTTAAAAAGAAGAAGTAAAGTTTTAATTAAGTTAAGAAGTCAGATTTTCAATTTACGGTAACTAATTCTCAGTAACGATCGCAAATTCAAAGGGACGCTTCGTCCAAAATATTACATTCATTTAAGTCAATGAAGACAAAGTTAAAGCAAGTTGTGACGCACATTGAAACACCAGAAGGAACTCTTGTTTCTTGTTACTCTCTTAAGGACTTGTACACGAATTTGTATCTTATGCCTATAGTAATAGCAAATGTTTGATTACACTATTAAATTAATAAATATATTATTTGAACATAGAATTAAATGTAAATACCTAAATAAACTTTTAGAAAGCTATCTCACAATAGTTATAATATTTAGAAATTAATCTTAAATTTCAAGTTTAACAGAAAAGTTTGCAACATAATTTATTTTATAAGTAAACACCGACTTAAAAGTTTGACTCTACTCCATAATATATGAACGTCTACATTAAAACTTAAACGTCATTAGCCATTATGAATTTATTTTTATGTTAACAATCACGGATCATTCAACAGATCATATTCAAAGAAATTCTCCTTCTTTTTAAAACCTGCTGATTATTTAACCAAGTCTTATTAAAATACTGAGCACTAACGTAAATTACACGTTTATTTAAAAATTTTGATTGAACTATAAACTATCCTATACTTTGGCTATCATAATAAAGTTAGGACCATGAGTAAATCTAAATAATTTACAAAAACTTAATAACCGCCTGTAACAAACAAATAAAATATTTAACTAACCACTTAAAAAGTAACATAATTTAAATTAAACGAATTACTTCAAAAACTAGTTTCATTCATGTATTTAAAGCGTATTTATCAAAAAATCTGGCGCGCCATTCGTGTACAGTACCTATCTTTCAGGTTTATATAGGTTAGTCTTTTTAAAGTTTTCCTCCTGGCTACCCGAGGTTATCAACCCCAGGTCGCGCTGGCGTGTTTAGAATTCTTACTATCGCATGAGTTTCCGAGGATCGACTGCAACGGTATCATATGTCATGATTTATTCCTAACAGCGCAGTATATTTTTGCTCAAGAGTGTTAACTCTCTTAAGGTAATATTGGAATAACATCAAAGGGAAAATTGGTTAGGATATTGCTATTAGTTTTCAAAGGTCTGAAAAAGAGATTAAATAGTGTACACAATACAGATGTCTTTGTCAATACGATTCGATAACGTTAGGTTTAAATATATACTAGCATTTCCCGCGGCTTCACACGCGTTCTAAAGACCGTAAACCAAATTCTTTATATAGGTATCTCGCAAAATTAACGCCCGCCCTTCCCTTTTTCGCAACATTTTTCATTGATGCTCCGCTCCTAATGGTCGTAGTGTATAATATAGCCTATAGCCTTACTCGATAAACGGACTATCCAAAACGAAAAGAATTTTCCAATTCGGGCCAGTAGTTTCTGTGATTAGCGCGTTCAACCAACCAAACAAACAAACTCTTCAGCTTTATAATATTAGTATAGATATATACGAGTTCGATAAGTATGTGCGTGAAAACTATACGTGTGGTTAACGTAAAACTATTTTAAGTTCATTAGCAAATACCGCAAATTAATGAAAAAAAAAGAACTAATTTCTAACCAAACTTTATATTTAGGTATGAATATATATTATTAATAATATGTATACGTAAAATTTTTCCATTAATAGTAAATAATAACAAGTATATATTTGTCATGTTTATATCTACTTAATGCTTTTCTAGTATCGAGTGAAAATACGACTAGATGCATTCTAAAGCCAAAGAGAAACAAGATCTGATTTTCGAAACTCACAGGAATGTGATTCGGCTTGACACTCTATTTGGATATTTCATCGAATACGAAGTAGTATTAAAGGCTGAGACGTTGCCGCGTCAAATTCACTTTTTTACGGTGGTTTTACTGCTAACTGAAAATCTTCTTTCTTGTATTGAAAACGAGACAAATGTAAAATGTGCACCATATTTTTAGAGCTGCATCAAAAGATAAATAATTTAAAGAGGTCCTCAAAACAGCAACTAGTAAGTCCGGCCCGCTTCGCTGGGCAAAAGTACAAATAAATTAAACGGTTTTTATAATTTTCCATTGAAATAAAAGTATCCTAATTACTCCTTGTAACATTAGCTATCTGCGAGTGAAACACCCGTTAAAATTAATCCAGCTGGTTTCAGAGATATACAAGAATTGCTCTGTATTCAGCCCTTTATAATGTCCCACTGCAGGACTGTTCGGGAGACCTTTACGAGAGATCAGGAGGAATCAGATGATAATCCACCACATTGTGCAAGTACCTACGGGTTGCACAGTGCACTGCAAACGTCATTGGAGAACTTGCTAGGTTTTCTCAAACATGCAGGTTTCCTCACCATGACCTTCCTTCACCGTAAGACAAGTGGTAATCATGTAAGAAATGATTCGTACATAAAAAATTACCCGGATATGAACTCGCTTTACGTTATATGAACTGCATAGCAATGCAAGCTTGGGCGTTACCACTGGGCTACCACTGTCTTAAGAAATACTCATTTATATTTTTCAACCAAACAAACAATTGGTATAGATTATTAAATATAGAGCTAAAACTTTCCATCCCTTATATATTATATTCTTTATTGGGCATAGAAATATAAACAGTAATGCAAGTACAAATTTAGTTTGCAACGGTGGACATATTTTATTTACTTTATAAATCTAAACGCAATAAAATCCATCAAACAAATACACCTGTAATAGACGATGAAAATTTAAACCATATTATTTAGTTTCGGTCACGTTCCGTTTTCGCCGGCACGTATCAATGATATTACCAAATCTGTTTTCTTTCCCTGTTTAAATAAAGCCATAATATCTTGCGTATAAGAGTTAATTGAATAAAGAGCTGTGATAATAAAATAAAACATAAGTATGGGTCATTTTGTGATTTTCGTATTTACGTTATTTAGTGTATATTATTAAAGGTTGGGATGAATGGATCAGTGATCAAGATCAGAAGGTCTTAGGTTCGAGTACGGCCTTAATCGAGTTTATTTAAGCGAGCGAGCGTAATAAATAAATAAATAAATAATTGTTTTTCGCGCTTATAATATTAGTAAGGATTTTTTCCGTACAGTATAGATTTAAAATTTCTTTTAAATTAAAATGTTTATTTATTTCAGTACATATAAAACAAAAACTTATGATAATTACAGAAGTTAAAAACTGTGTCGCAATTATCAATGCCCTCCACCAGCAGAGTAACAGAAAAAAACAATATGTACATCCATCAAACCAAAAAAAATAAAAACATTGAAGAGAAAAAAAAAACAAACAAAAACAAATAATTTTTGAGTGATAATAGAAACAATACAAATAAGTTTATTTATTCAATTCGATTATTTTCTATTTGTAACGGAAATCATAAGCTATATTTTTGCAGCTATGTGTTATTTAGACTATTTCCTATACATACATAAATGTCCAGCAGAAAATCACCCCGTCTTTTTCTTGTAAGGCTTCTTCTCTCGTAGGACTTTGTAACGACATATTTATATTATCTAAATATACGGTATTTTGGAAATTTGTCTAGTGTATAAAAATCAATTCTCAAGTAAGGGCTATGTTTTTAATTCTTACAGGTAATATTATTATTAATCTTATTTCATTAAACATTTCTAATTTTATTAATACCTATATATGTAAATATATACAATCTGTCCTAAATTAGTACTCAAATGTACCAACGACGAAGCCAAGCGAAGCGAAGCTATAGTGCATCACTAGTTACATAATAAACTGATAAAACTAATCAAACATTAATAAAATACCCAAACCATCCCAAGTTTTACTAATTCTAAGACAGTGATAGGTTTCTGAGATCACTAATTGTTTGAGAAGGATGCTCAAGATGGGATAGCTCTTAAAGGGACTCGGGTCATTGCTTTAGTAATTAATAGAAATTGTACCCTTGTCCTAGCCATTATGTTAAAGGAATACTTAATGATCTGCAAATGTTTGGAATACTGACCGTAAATTGGTTGATTCTTTTCATAATATAATTTATATTTAGAAATACATATTTAGACATGTATATATATAGAAATGAAAAGGTAAGTGTGACTCTAACTTGACATGGAGGGTTCCGTAGAATGTCTTTTTTAATTTAATCAAATGATTACACATGACTACATAGTATAAAACAAAGTCGCTTTCTTTGTCCCGATATCCCTTTGTACGCTTAAATCTTTAAAACTACGCAACGGATTTTGATGCGGTTTTTTTAATAGAGTGATTCAAGAGGAAGGTTTATATGCATAACTAGCGGATCCCGCGGCTTTGCCTGTGCTAAATCTAGGAAAAAGCCCAAGCGAAGCAAGGGCGAGTCGCTAGTGATTATATATACAAATGTGACAATATTTGTATAAAAGTAGTTATAAGTTTATACGTATATAAGTAGTATATATCTTCATTTGTATATAAGGAGGCAAATTTAAGAGCATTTCGTTTTTTTAACAGATTACAGTTTTTTGGAAAATAACTACAAAATAGAGAACATTTTGTTGTAAATAAATATAAAAAGCGATTCTTTCTGTATTACATAAGCTTAAGCACAAAAATCCTAAATTTCATGGTAGTGTCAAAAAAATTTATAAACATATAAACAGTTATCAATTTTCATATACATACAGTAAACTAAAAACAATAACAAAGAAGAAATTCACTTTCCCGATACAATAGAAAAGTCTAGTACGCGCCCGTCACAAATACTAACCATTGAAACGGTTGATCGGAAACTTTCCAATTTGTATGCTAATTCCTTTTATAAACCGAGGATGGGTTGAGTCGGGACTAATTAATTGGCCAATTTCAAGTGCAGAAGCTTCGGGACTTCAGTTGAAAAATGCAATGTATAACTTGCCAAGCATTCCGTAGATTGAAGTAGGTACAATCTACATATTATGTTGTTTTTTTTTGTATGGTCGTATTGTGAAGTGTAATCATATTTTATGTAAATCTATACTAATATTATAAAGCAGAAGAGTTTGTTTGTTTGTTTGGTTGAACGCGCTAATCTCAGGAACTACTGGTCCGAATTGAAAAATTCTTTTTGTGTTAGATAGTCCGTTTATCGAGGAAGGCTATAGGCTATAATATATCACGCTACGACGAATAGAAGCAGGCATCAATGAAAAATGTTGCAAAAACGGGAACGGCGGGCGTTAGTTCTGCGAGGTATCATACCGCGCGACTCAGAAAGAAATTGGTTTTCGGTCTTTAGAACGCGTGCGAAGCCGCGGGAAATGCTAGTATAATATAATGATTTATCATATTTTGTAGGTAAAATATGGTGGTGGCGGTATGGTAAAATTATACTTCATTTTATAAAACTCTTATATAACTAATAACTATGTGTAATTATAAACTGAATAGAGAAATATAAAGCTATGTAATTCGAACAAAAACGAAACAAAATTGAGTGAGGCTACTCTAATTACTTTAGTGGGCAACAGATACCCTTCAAACACTTGAGAATAATTTTCTAAAGGCAAGTTAAGCGAGAGTACCGGAAAAGTTAATATATTACGAATATATATGAAAACAACTATATAACTAAATTATTATGGCATATATATTTATTTTTCATGTAATTTTCATTGGGATAGTTAATTAGTATTTCAACACTTCGATAAATAATATAATATGTAAGTTAAAAATTCCAGCTTAATAAGCTACAATATCCATACATTACACTCAAAATAATTGAATTAACTTCCCTACTTGTTTTCTTTTTGTAACTAATACATATAAAACAAGTACGATTATTTATTCAAATATTTTGTTTATATACTTTTTAATGTAATATTCATATAAATAATCGATTAATAATCTAGTCGATTATATTCAAAATACTAACTAACGCTCCCTATGAAAATGAAATGAAAATAAAGTTTCATTTAATTTTCACAATTTTAAGGGTTTATTTTAGGATGAGGGCTGAACGATAAGAGATTAGGACCATCTAATAGTAACTTTAATATACGAGTACATTTAATATAAACATTATATTATGTGTACCTACATATAATATTAATATTTAAAATTAAAAGTAACTACTTAAGTACTACATAGCATTATCTATTTTGATGCATAATTAGCTTCATATCAGTTGAATCGATATCCGTCGACAACTACGAAGCTGTAGACATTCGTCTATGCACCTTCCTTTGCGTGACACACGCTATTCCGTACACAAATTTAAAACATATTTACCACCTTCGGAAAAAAATTCAATTAGAACCTTATTTAGTTATTGTACGGTCTAATTTAAGTTGTACGTAGATGATTCAAAACAGGAAAGTTAGAAAAGCCTTATCAAGTTACTAGCGCATTCACTATTTGCGAAGCCGAACAAACCTCATAGGAGGAAAGGCATATTGAAAACTATTTCGAATTGTTTTAGTGCAGAGATTAATTGGTAACTGGAACCTTTGAATGTGATTTGTCTAAGAGCTTTTAAGTTTTATAAGTAATTTATTGTTTGAGTGTGTTGAGTACCTACTTGTTAGTAGTGGTAACATTACTTATTTTTTATATTCACTTTCTTAGCTTCTAGTTATATAATATATATAACTCGCAGCACTCGATTGAAAAACTTACCATGGACTTATAGCTTCATGATAGTGAAAAATATTTTCAGTACTTTCAGAGATTAATTACGCTCTTCAATCTTCATACTTAACAAGCCTAACCAACTGTTGAAAACTTTTAAATATTAAATACTAGGCATAATAGTAAAACTTTGTCAACGCACAGTCCAAATCTTTAGTTTTATACTGTCATAAAATTTTGCCCAAGCAAGATTTTGATGCACCCTCCAATGTAGTAGGTCGTTAATACATTATAAGAATTTATATGAATAAAATGTGGTACGTTTAACTTTTAACACCTTAATTAATTTCATAAAAATTCCTCCATAGAATGGCACTTTAAAAGATGGTAAACCATTTTAGTTAACTTAAATTTAGGGTTAACTTAAGGTTCAGACTAACCAACAATGCTTAGTTCACAAGGTCGTATCATACTCGAGAGACGTAAGTTATTATTGTTAAAAAACTATATTGTATAACGGAATCCCTATTTTAAGTTATTCAGTATAAGATAAGTTCGCATAATACTTCATTAATACCAATCCAGATAGTTTCGAAGTACTAAGTTTTCATCTCATTGAGTTTCAACCGAGGTAAGTTGTATGTTCTCTTTACACTTCGAGATCCTAATAAGACTAGTTTCGCTAACGCGTCAAGTATGTTACGTGTAACAATTGTCGAAAATAGCGAAATAGATGAAGTAAATTTATTCCCTTCTCGTCTGATGGCCGGACAATTTGTACAAATTGGATTTACTTAATGGAAGCCTTAGCTCCCTTTCCAATTTGTATGAAGTGTTGCTTGATAAAAGTTCACTCTTAAATGTGAGGGGAACTTTTTAAGAGGTGCCCTCCGAAATTAATCTGGTGTGACGGACCTCAATTCAATTAACATCGATTTCAGGAGGAGATTTATCTTAAAATTTGGAAGCTTTTTTATTATTCTCTTGAAAGATGAACTTTTTATGATGACAATATTACGGTTACACTTCTATCACCTGTGGTCACATTCAAAACTAAAATAATTTAAGCGCATTTATAAGAGACTAGCGACTCACCCTTGCTTCGCTCGGGTTCGACAGATTCGTCCCTACATGCCAAATTTAATGTTTGTACCACTTTTTAGAAGGATTATAATTTAATTAATTTAAAATTCCATATATGGCAAGGGCCCTTAGACCTCCTTAATCCGGCCCTTTCACAAAATCCGTTCATAGCGGATGATTACTAACTATAAACTGCCTCCCTGCAAAATTTCACTTTATAAATCAAGCGGTTTTCAATATTTCGTGAAGAGTTAGTCAGTGAGTAAGTGAGACCTTTCGCTATTATATATTTAGATTTACTATATTATTTTGTATCGATTTAGTTAACTAATAATATAAATATATAGATAAATTATAAGATATTGCTATCTTGCTGTTACTTTAAAAAGAAGAAGTAAAGTTTTAATTAAGTTAAGAAGTCAGATTTTCAATTTACGGTAACTAATTCTCAGTAACGATCGCAAATTCAAAGGGACGCTTCGTCCAAAATATTACATTCATTTAAGTCAATGAAGACAAAGTTAAAGCAAGTTGTGACGCACATTGAAACACCAGAAGGAACTCTTGTTTCTTGTTACTCTCTTAAGGACTTGTACACGAATTTGTATCTTATGCCTATAGTAATAGCAAATGTTTGATTACACTATTAAATTAATAAATATATTATTTGAACATAGAATTAAATGTAAATACCTAAATAAACTTTTAGAAAGCTATCTCACAATAGTTATAATATTTAGAAATTAATCTTAAATTTCAAGTTTAACAGAAAAGTTTGCAACATAATTTATTTTATAAGTAAACACCGACTTAAAAGTTTGACTCTACTCCATAATATATGAACGTCTACATTAAAACTTAAACGTCATTAGCCATTATGAATTTATTTTTATGTTAACAATCACGGATCATTCAACAGATCATATTCAAAGAAATTCTCCTTCTTTTTAAAACCTGCTGATTATTTAACCAAGTCTTATTAAAATACTGAGCACTAACGTAAATTACACGTTTATTTAAAAATTTTGATTGAACTATAAACTATCCTATACTTTGGCTATCATAATAAAGTTAGGACCATGAGTAAATCTAAATAATTTACAAAAACTTAATAACCGCCTGTAACAAACAAATAAAATATTTAACTAACCACTTAAAAAGTAACATAATTTAAATTAAACGAATTACTTCAAAAACTAGTTTCATTCATGTATTTAAAGCGTATTTATCAAAAAATCTGGCGCGCCATTCGTGTACAGTACCTATCTTTCAGGTTTATATAGGTTAGTCTTTTTAAAGTTTTCCTCCTGGCTACCCGAGGTTATCAACCCCAGGTCGCGCTGGCGTGTTTAGAATTCTTACTATCGCATGAGTTTCCGAGGATCGACTGCAACGGTATCATATGTCATGATTTATTCCTAACAGCGCAGTATATTTTTGCTCAAGAGTGTTAACTCTCTTAAGGTAATATTGGAATAACATCAAAGGGAAAATTGGTTAGGATATTGCTATTAGTTTTCAAAGGTCTGAAAAAGAGATTAAATAGTGTACACAATACAGATGTCTTTGTCAATACGATTCGATAACGTTAGGTTTAAATATATACTAGCATTTCCCGCGGCTTCACACGCGTTCTAAAGACCGTAAACCAAATTCTTTATATAGGTATCTCGCAAAATTAACGCCCGCCCTTCCCTTTTTCGCAACATTTTTCATTGATGCTCCGCTCCTAATGGTCGTAGTGTATAATATAGCCTATAGCCTTACTCGATAAACGGACTATCCAAAACGAAAAGAATTTTCCAATTCGGGCCAGTAGTTTCTGTGATTAGCGCGTTCAACCAACCAAACAAACAAACTCTTCAGCTTTATAATATTAGTATAGATATATACGAGTTCGATAAGTATGTGCGTGAAAACTATACGTGTGGTTAACGTAAAACTATTTTAAGTTCATTAGCAAATACCGCAAATTAATGAAAAAAAAAGAACTAATTTCTAACCAAACTTTATATTTAGGTATGAATATATATTATTAATAATATGTATACGTAAAATTTTTCCATTAATAGTAAATAATAACAAGTATATATTTGTCATGTTTATATCTACTTAATGCTTTTCTAGTATCGAGTGAAAATACGACTAGATGCATTCTAAAGCCAAAGAGAAACAAGATCTGATTTTCGAAACTCACAGGAATGTGATTCGGCTTGACACTCTATTTGGATATTTCATCGAATACGAAGTAGTATTAAAGGCTGAGACGTTGCCGCGTCAAATTCACTTTTTTACGGTGGTTTTACTGCTAACTGAAAATCTTCTTTCTTGTATTGAAAACGAGACAAATGTAAAATGTGCACCATATTTTTAGAGCTGCATCAAAAGATAAATAATTTAAAGAGGTCCTCAAAACAGCAACTAGTAAGTCCGGCCCGCTTCGCTGGGCAAAAGTACAAATAAATTAAACGGTTTTTATAATTTTCCATTGAAATAAAAGTATCCTAATTACTCCTTGTAACATTAGCTATCTGCGAGTGAAACACCCGTTAAAATTAATCCAGCTGGTTTCAGAGATACGGCGGAACAAACAGACAGACAGACTGACAAACAAAAATTTTAAAAATAGATTTTTTACATTTAGTGATAAGCTGATAATTTAAAATTAAAAGTAGATACCTACTTCAATTTTATTTATATATACTGATAAACCTAATATCTAACATCGATTCCTAAAATTAAGTGCACGTCGCAAATGGAGAGTATGGAAATATCAGTCAAGTAATTTTATATAATAATAATATTATTATAGAGTTTTCAAACGTTTTGTAGCTAAGATCTTTAGAATCCTCCAAATGTTATCTGGTAATAAAGAATGTAATACGTTTACAAAAGAAATAAATTATAAAAACACAATTTATTTGTTTGGTCTTAAAAATATTCAAGCGAAGAGAAATTAAAACGACTACGTTTAGACAATATCAAAGCTGAAATAAAATATCCTCTTGTAATAGTTTTCTTATTTTAAACGCATGACTGAAGATAAAATATAGGAATATGAAAAAAAATGAATATTTCTTTCAGATAAGCATTTCAAATGAAAATTCCATGTCCATTTCTCTTATCTGGCGGACGACACGACATGACAAACTATTTCATATACATAGGTATATATTAGGTACATTGGTTGTTGCCCGCGGCAGCACTTTGCTCGCCGATAGATATTTTTTATACAAAATAAATGAAAATACTTGACAAATTATATACTAAAACCTTCCTCGAGAACCACTCTAACCATTGGTGAAAACAGCATGAAAATCGGTGGAGTATTTTTTAAGTTTATCGCGAACAGACAGACAGAAGCGGCTGAGGACTTTGTTTTATAATATGTACTGATGTTAATCCGAGATAAAATGTTTTTTTTTTCGAATTTCACTTAAATCTGACGAACAGTGAATAGAATACTTCGAGATAAATTCACTCAATAACAACCTTTTGTTTATAAGTTAACTTAAGTTCTACTTTTTTTCCAGAAGCTATCTTATCTGTTAACCTATAGCTTTTTTTTTATACAATAAACCAGACTCCTCTGACTTATGTCGGACAGAGATCTTTTTATTATTATAATAATTTGTTACTATTTTGATTTGTATTTGAGTTCTTTAAGAACAATGTGCTTTCTTATATTTTAAACGTTGTAACTATTTATACTTAATATGTATTTTATACTTGTATCTACAATTGTTGTAGGAGCTATTTAACATAAGGGCATTTTAATAATTACTGTATATAATAATGCTATTTATACTATTACTAAGCTTTAGTAGTACAAAATATATATTTTATATAAAGCCTCTAGCTATATAAACCTATAGCTTATGTAGGTACCTACTCCAAGCCCGTCTCGCCATTAGAGCGTATACACGCATATTTACTCGTAGGTACATACATACTTTGTATATATATTATATATACATATACAGTATATACTCGTATATACAAAGTTTCGCATTTATAGTGGAACTCTGATATGAATGTTGCGTTCTATAAAACACATTTTATCTACATACATAATTAGTAATTACATATGTAGAATATTGTTATACTTCCTACATTTTACAAACTATAAATACAGTAGGTTTTCAATTTACTTAAAGTTCAACATAGTTTAACTTGTTACCTTTCCCACACGCGGTCCAGCGGTCCTTCCAAGTGAAGTTTTTGCGGAATTCCATAATAACCTTCAGAATTCCTTCGCGGCGAATAAATTGAAAATTTTTCTGCTCTAGAGATTGGTATGCTTTACCTTACCTGTTCATGTTTTATTAAAACATATTTATGCATTTAAAGCATACATAATCTTCTATTGATATACTTTAAAACGATTCAAAATACTAAGCATTAACAACTCAAATTTTAAACGATATTAATATAACGCGTACCTTTACAAATTGAAACACTCATTCCCTTGTTGCATTTCACAAGTATTAAATATTATGACATTAATTAATAAAGAACATTTAAATCTTAAACATTAGTTTGTTACAGCGCCATCTAGTTCCGTGGTAGGCTACGATGCTTGTGTTACGGATACCAGATTCTTGATATATAAAACTTTTGAAATACATACATATTATAAATATTAACACCCATGACTGAAGTACAAACATCCGAGCTTAACAAATGAATGCTTCCAGCGGGACTCGAACCCGCGACTTCTGGTGCAAGAAAGTAGGGTCATTTGAATTTTATATTCAATAAAAAGTATAATGTTATGTATACCAAAATAATTATTCAACCCGAGAGTCAAATAAATGCAGTACAAAAATATTTTACGAGTTTCTATCAAAAAATCGATTACGCAGGTCACAATCATAATAATATCGCCGATTATTCCGGTCGTTTCGACTAATTGAACAGCGTTCTATTATTTTTATCACCCGTGTCAAATGGACAAAGTCAAAGCTTATGAAATATAACAGAAGTGATATTGACTTAAAATAAAAAACGTACTAGATAACTAAAGTCGAATGTATAGTCAATTTTGAACGTCGGTTAAACATATTACCAACGTGCTAAATGTGAAAATTGAGATACTCAGATGGATGTTTGTTTTTTAAGAGATTAAAAGGAGGGCTTAAGAAATAGGGATGAAATTTGGCTATGAGCTCTTTTAACTATCTTTTTATATAAGCTCGTACTCACAGGTCTACCTATAGTTCGCACAATCAAACTTAACCTCTGAAAATTTCCTGTCATACAATGATATGATAATAGCGTGTCGCTATTCTCTATCCATTAGGAACAATAAAATGAGCACGCATATATAGAAAAAAAAATAATCAGACTGCGACAAAAATTATGAATTTCAAAATAAATACACTGTAAGCACATTACCATCCCTCTAGTGGGGTTAAGTAAAGTAGTGTTATACTTTTATACTTATACGCCAACAACTAACATTCACGCTAATTATTTATTTCGCTTTTTCGACGTTTAATGGTTTACTGTTAAGTTTTTCACGAGATATTTTAGAGACAAAATAAAACTTGACTTCACAGTCAATGCCACTTCTAATATACATAATATTACTCTCTGTTCTACATAGTACATAAATATTCGTGACTCATTCGATATTTAAATCGAACGAGGTTTTCTTTTGTAACTTATAATTTTTTTTAAGAAATGCTACGAATATTTCATTAATTTTTTTGATTTTAAGCGCTGAAAATAATAATCGCACGAAAAACAGACCACAATAACTCGAACTTTTATTTTTTTTTCTGCATTAAAAAAGGATGAACCAAAAAATCATTACATTACATCATGTACATTATTAATGGTTTTTACATTCACTAAATACAACGTTAAAATTTTACGTTATTATTAGTATGCTAATTACGTTATCGACCCTACTTGCTGCGCCAGCAGGTTCGAGTCCCGTTGGGGGCACGGCCGTTGTTGAGCACGAATGTTTGTACTCCAGTCATGGGTGTTTATATTTATAACATGTATGTATTTAAACTTATATATGTGTAGTATATCAACCATCTAGTATCCATAACACAAGGCTCGTACCTTACCGTGGAACTAGATAGTGCTGTGTGTATATGTCCCAAAATATTTATTATTATATTTTATTAAAAATATCAAAAAATATTTCATTTTAATACAATAACTTAATAAATATTTATATAAATAACTTTATTGATTATTTTTTTACGTTTTAAAGGAAAATATCATACCGTATGTTTTCGTGTCAACTGTAATTTGTAACGATATCACGGTCATTGGGCACTTAAATTAATGTACACTAGCATAAACACAAACAGCTTTTCCGCTGTAAGAAATAGTGTGCCTTTAATTAAATTAGGTAACGTAATTTATGTTGATAGTATTATGAAAGAAAGCACGCACGGTCACACAACGAGAGGTCCTGGGTTCGAGTCCCGGGTCGGGTCAAGTTTAGTTATTGAGTCTTTCTGTTTCGTAAGCCTCAGTAACAGCCCGGAGTTGGGAAGTTGGCGGTGTTTGAACCCCGTGCCTCGGAATAGAAAAGCACGTAAAGCCGTCGGTCCTGCGCCTTAGTTGTCTGGTCGTGTTGAGCAGTCGTCCCACCGGAATATGAGGGAGATAAGGAATAGAGAGTGCACTTGTGTCTGCGCGTACACTTGTGCGCTATAATATGTTCCACACAGATGGCTAGCTTCAATGAGAAATGCCGCCGTGGCCGTAATCGGTCGGGAGGACATCGTTATCATCATCAAAACAAAGAAATATTGAGGTTTCGGTCTTAATATCGACTAACAACACTCGTCTATCGATGTATATTAAAAGTAACGGAAGACAGCTTTATTGCTACTTCTACATCCCAAATACATACTAAATGCACAATATGAAATTATCTGAAGGTTACGTAACTCTTTCTGTCTCTAGGACTAAACTTCTTAAATATATGAACTTACATAAAAAAAGAAGACAAGGTTACGTAAATAATCATAAGAGTTTAATACCTAAATAGTTTTTGCCCGCGACTTTGATTTACCATTAAATACTTCTTTAATATATAAAATATTCCTTATATATAGTAATTTTAAGTATTTATAATATTGCGTAATAAAAAAGCAGATATTTTCTTGTTTTAGGTTTTCGTTTATCGCACTTTAGCGCAATTATAGAAAAGCTAAAGAGATTTGGATGAGACATTCATAATATTATCCACACAGTTAGTAAAATAAAGTTTACGTGTAGGTAAAAATCTAATATTTCTAAGGTAACGAAGTCACAAATATTTAGTACCTATTTCAAACTATGTATTTGATTTTGAAAGTTAGTGTCTAAGTGAATTTCGGTTACTTATTTTCCAATACTAAAAATATAAATAACCTTCCAGACTGAAGTTTCTACGTAAATACGAGTCTATAAAAATGTTAAAATTTTATTTACGTATACACTATCATTTTGTCCATAACAATATTTTGTTTGAAGTTTACAGCTACATAGTTTGAAGTAGAAAAGTCTGAAGTATTATTCAATAATCTACAGCTAACGACCAGATCACAATAAATAGGCATTAAATATTGCTTCTATTTCTCTTAAATTATAATAACATCGACAAAACCAAGTACAGTGTAAAGTAAAATTTAATAAAACAACAAGAACGATGTAAAACAATAAAGATATCCCTTTACTTAAGAGTAAATGCGTAGAATCGCCACGGTACATTATCGCAAATGCTCACTTTCCATTAAACCGGAGAGCTTGTTTAAAAAACAAGAAAAAGAATACGAGATTCTGATTCCTATGTATAATTTATTTGTAGTACAATCGTGAAGAAAAGGAGTAGTCTGCACTAAAATAATATCACAGTATTATAATACGTATTATAAGTGACACGTGTACTCCCATGTACTCGCGTTTTACATCAATTAAATTAATTCTTATTTTAATCTATATCCACAGATAAAAAAAATTGAAGGGAATGTGTGTAATGTCAAAATAACAAGGTTTTACTAAATGCAAGTAAATGTAGGTATATGTGGTATATAAAAGAAATAACACAATTTATAAAATTTTGCCAAAACTACTAAAGAGTACCTACTACTACTAAAGAGTAATATAGACAGAAAGACAAAATTTCCCGTTAAAATTCAAAGCCAAAAAAGTCAAAGGGCTGGAACGATTTTAACGGGACTTTCAGTGAGCAGATATCTAATGTTATAAGAAGTAACTTAGGATATTTTTATTTGAAAAGAATTAGGGATCCGCTCAAAAAAAATTAAAACTTACCTAGGTCCAAATCAAAGTGCAGCGAAAGTGATGCTTATCTGAAATATTTTTCTATTAGTCAATTAATTTTAATACCGGCTTTTAACTTCTGAGGTCCATTTATAAACACAGACTACATTTTGCTAAAAATTAGATATGTATATAAAATTTACACTAAAATTTGTAATAATACACTAAACATACATAACACCTTACTTATAAGTAATTCTTATTTAGTCCCCTCCTTATTTCCACTTTCTTTCTTTAAAATAGAGCAAAACAGTTCACGTATATTCGAATGCAATATAAATAAAAACTACAGTCATAGCATACTTCCTGTATAAATGCTAGTGCTTTAGCAAGAACTATTAAAAGTGAATGCTTAAAATAAGTTTACTATGACTTAAAATAAGTTTACTTTTTTCAGTTAGAGTTTAAGTATAGAATTTTAAAATAGAAATATAGATTACATTATTATATATACCAACTTAGTTGACATGTATTTTAAGTTAAAAAAAGTTCTTTTAAATTTTCTGAAACCACTTATGTATGTGACAGTACCTACAGACTTACAGTGGCAATTACAACCCTGATAATAGCTTACCACGGTATCGATTACCACAAATTTGCCAAAGTATTTTCACTTCGGATTACTGTTCACTCTGGCGTAGTTCGTGCACGGGCGACATCTAATGACATTACTGAGGACATATTCGTATAAAATATATAAATTATAGATTCTAACGATTCCCGCTGCTCCGCCCGTGTTCTAATCACAATTAAAAAAATAGGAATTGGTGATAGAAGGATGAAATTTTAAGGTTATAAGTATATTCCAATCCATTTCAATTCATAAAAAAATAAAATCTGAAGAGGGCAACCCTTATCATTATTATCACTTAGGGGAATAAAAAATTGCCTACGATCAATTCTCAGTCTTACCAAATAGATATATATATGACGGCGCACTCAGTGCGCCATCTGGAGGTTTTGGTATGCTTATCGGATTAGAGTGTGAAATCAAGCTTTGACAGCGCACTTTTGTAAAGCGTCGAATCGATGGCAGCAAGGTGATACAAACTGGCATGTTTTAAAAAGACATTAAATTAGAATTAGAATAAAAATTGGCTATTTGAAAAAAAGACAAAAGGGAATGTCAGATTTGGACCGCCCGTGCACCACGTAATATCGACGAATTACTTATATCCGTATTTGTAAATAATTATTGATAATTTAATGTTTTATTATGTTTACATTGTATTGTGTTATGAGTGTTTAAGTTACATTGACTAAATGTACAGTGTTCCCTCGAAAGACATTAATAATCACGCCCACTACTATGACTACTTCTGATGTTGGCCGTCCTGCGCTTACATCAGAAGTGGGATAGATGAACCATACTATGTAACAATGAAATCGGTTGATGTTCTGACGAAGGTTTTAATGGGTATGAAGGCTTTATTGAGAGCTAAGGATGTCACAGGCAGATACCGTAACAAACACGACAATTTCAAGCCAGAGCTAGGAAAACTGCGGCTAAGGTACGACGTGGTTATAGAATTTGTTTAAAAGAATAACTAAGCCTGAATTGTCTGAAGAAGTGAAAACTGAATTTGTTTTGTACTACGTTATAAAGATAGCTTAACACGATGGGAACTGACCAGATAATATTACATAATTACTAGAGTACAATTATTTCGAAATCTTATCGCTTAAAAGTTCGACACCAACATCCTTATTGTTAGAAGCCTTGGACCTTGGTATGAGATTTTATGGAACATTTCATTGGAGTGGCATAAACAAAAATCACCGGTCAAAATAGATTGTTTTTTTTAAAAAAAAGCGTAAGTAGTTTAAGTCGTAATCAAGGTATGATAACAAATGCTATGTTCCTTACGTGTGGCAAGCCTGCCCAGTGGGCACGTAGCAAAATCGTTCCCAGACAAGAGAATAAGTGCCGGCGCTGCGAGATATAGATTAATCGAGAACGTGGAGACTTACTTTAGAAACATCATTCGGTGAGCATGTTCTTTGTTTATTTTATAGTAAATCTGTCTATTCCCTTTTAAAAGATAATTTGCGTATAAATCAAAATTACAAATACTGTGAAAAGTTTGCTTGCATGTGTGATAATGTTATTTCTAAACCAGTAATAATAAGTAAGTGTCAAAATATGACTATTTATCGCTTCGGCGGTGTAGCGGCTAGCATGCACGATTGCATATCGGGAAGTCCAGGGTTCGAGTCCCGTGACAAGCTTCGATAATATCATATTGGATGTTAGAATAACGACTAACTTTGCAAAGCTAAATTAAAACAACTACTCCTAGATTGATATAAAATTAAATAAAGAGAATATTAAAAAAATCTTCTGAACTCACTAAGTAAACGTTATATTTACGGCAAACCTACTAGGAGGGTTAGTATAAAAAAAGTTAGAGGATAATTAAGATAATTCTGACTCACTAAAAAAATATTGAATGAACTGATTAATATTTATTTAGCACTTAACAGTAAGAAATCGGCTGTTATTAATTACGCACGGAACTATTGTTAGGTAGGTGTGATTCCTATCTGATACTTTTAAAAGCAAAAGTAGCCGATTTAGTTTAGATGGTATACAGTGTAGCGTTTATTCAATATCAAATGCAATACGGTTTAGTTTTGGTCGGGGTTTACCAGTAGGTAAAGCATTTTCTAAAGGACTTTGTTTATTTTTCGTATTACAAATAGCGAGCGGAATCAAACTAAGTTACATAGAAAGTATAATCGATTTTATTTTATTTACTATTTAAGAATGATAGCTATAATATGTTTCTACGTATCCACCTATGATTGTACCTCTCTAGAGCCTCTCATTATCTCTCTGATACAAGAAATGTATAAAGACATTTGCACACAAGTTAGTAGCACTGCAGGTGTGGGTGAACTATTTCTAGTATGGGTTAGAGTATTACGGATCCGTTTTGAACCTGATATTATGTAATGTCGCGGAGTAGAGTGCGTACCCGTCATAATAGCACGCTTGTACCATGCTTTACAACAGCAAATGTCAATTTCAAACTTTTGACAATTAGATAACAAGAACAGTTTTTTTGCAAATTTGTCAGCAGATAGAGATAAAGCATTTCCAGGAAAGATTTGGAAGTTACTAGAAATATTTTGCATTTTCGATACTAGAATCTTCTAAATTTACACATATAAAAAGGCCGGCAGTGTGTCGAGAGATTAGCTGTTGACGTTCGGAGTTAAGTGAAAATTACGAAGAGAAACGAAATAGTGGAAAAGTGAAGAAGAGTATAGTGAATTATTAAAAGTGGTGGATTATAGTGCTCGGAGACTTAATTGAGCTAGTGCTGTGTACAAACTGCGCTTGTGAGTGAACATCTTGTTAGGTTTATGTAGAAGAAATAAAACATCTTTAGTGCTAGAACGCTTTTAATTTCCGATCCCGAACCCGTAGTACGTAACAATAATTTAATAATGGACTACTTACTAAGATTACAGTAGAGGCACTGTTTTACTGAAGTTGTCCGGTTTCCAATACCTTGGATCAATACTAGCTGCTGATTCTCGCATCGATGATGAAGTAAAGATCTCTGCCTGATATTCTGTGCGATCCTAAAATGCCTATCAAAACTAAAAGCAAGTTATATAATACAGTTGTGAGACCGACCATGTTGTATGGCTTTGAATGCTGGGCAACTTTTAAAAAGCATGAGCTGCAACTCCATACAGCGGAGATAAAGATGCTTTGCTGGGTAGACGTCGTGACACGTCTAGATAGAGTGCAAAACGAATATGTGAGGGATCTTTCAAAGTGTTTCCGGTAACAGAGAAAGTCAAAGGGGGCAGGCTCAGGTGGTACGGCTATGTGATGAGGCGGAACGAGAACTACTCAGCAAAATAGTGTTTGACATTGAAGACAATCAAGACAGATTATGCTAGCGCAGATGAACAAGTAAGCCCGACCACAAGTAAAGTTAGGAATGAGATAGAAAAATGAAGAAGAAGAAGCTACATGTATGAACTTTAGAGATTTACTAAAAATTGTGAATTAATTTAAAATACCGTAGAAAAACGATGGTTTTTTTACAAGACATTGATGAGGAAACCGTGACGGCGATTAAAGAAGATGAAGAGATGCGATCGAGTGTAATCTTTACATACGAGTACGAGATTGGAATTCGCACTGAGGAGGTTTGTTCGTGATAAGTCGGTACGGTTACAAAGTAATTGAAAGGTCGGTGTCGTCCGGTCCACGCCTTCTTACAAGGCTGGTCGAAGGGACACATCTGCGCGATTTATGTTTAAGCGGTGAAGATGGTCGAAGGGACAGTGTCGTCCGGTCTATGCCCATGTTTTGGGATAGTCGAAGGGACACACTCGTCCGGTCCATGGTTTTGAGGTGGTCGAAGGGACAGTGTCGTCCGGTCTATGCCCATGTTTTGGGATAGTCGAAGGGACACACTCGTCCGGTCCACGGTTTGGAGCTGGTCGAAGGGACAGTGTCGTCCGGTCTATGCCCATGTTTTGGGATAGTCGAAGGGACACACTCGTCCGGTCCACGCTCATGGTTTGGAGCTGGTCGAAGGGACAGTGTCGTCCGGTCTATGCCCATGTTTTGGGATAGTCGAAGGGACACACTCGTCCGGTCCACGCTCATGGTTTGGAGATGGTCGAAGGGACAGTGTCGTCCGGTCTATGCCCATAGTTTTGGGATAGTCGAAGGGACACACTCGTCCGGTCCACGCTCATGGTTTGGAAAGATGTCATCCGGTCCATAAGTTGAGATGGTCGAAAGGATACATGCTTTCATAATAATTTTGGATTTACGTACGGTACAAATATGATAGAGCATACTTATTTTAGTAATGCTAGTTAGATTGTTCCTGAGTGACAGGATGGACGAGCGGGTCACATATTAATGGCGTCGTTCCTGATTTCCTGGCTTCAATAAACAAACGCCCGAGGACGGTCGAATGTCAGTCCGGCCGTGACGGCGCACTCAGTGCGCCATCTGGAGGTTTTGGTATGCTTATCGGATTAGAGTGTGAAATCAAGCTTTGACAGCGCACTTTTGTAAAGCGTCGAATCGATGGCAGCAAGGTGATACAAACTGGCATGTTTTAAAAAGACATTAAATTAGAATTAGAATAAAAATTGGCTATTTGAAAAAAAGACAAAAGGGAATGTCAGATTTGGACCGCCCGTGCACCACGTAATATCGACGAATTACTTATATCCGTATTTGTAAATAATTATTGATAATTTAATGTTTTATTATGTTTACATTGTATTGTGTTATGAGTGTTTAAGTTACATTGACTAAATGTACAGTGTTCCCTCGAAAGACATTAATAATCACGCCCACTACTATGACTACTTCTGATGTTGGCCGTCCTGCGCTTACATATACAAAAAGATCATAAAAATCGGTCAAGCGTATTAGATAAAATATATATTAGAAAAACATTTGTATGTATATTATTAATTATTTAAGAATGTATAAGTCGTAATAACCATGAGTCGAGTCACCAAAAACTGCAAGCATTTTCTAAAGGCTGATTTTAATAAATCTAAATATTATGTTATATTGGCGGAGTAAAGAATTACCTACTTGCAGATGTAGTAATTTCATTTAGTTTAAAACTTAAACGCGTGACTGACGCGCCCGTATACACGATTTGCCTGACTAATGATCGTAAAACTTATTTTTAATTAATATACTACTCGCAAAAAGCCGCCCCCGCGCCTAACATTAAGGAAACAGCTCTGACTGACGACAGGGTCTTTTTAAAGTTTTGTTTTAGTGAAAACTTCTTTAGCATCGATTTGAAAGTCGATGAAACGAAAAAGCTACAGTAAAAAGAGACAGACACATAAATTATTAAGATTTAACGTGGGATAAAATGAGATAGGAAGATCATTACTAAAACCTACAATTATCCTCTTCCCGAAATTTCACATTCGTCTCATTATCTTGAAACCAAAATTTTTGAAGGTTTCACTTCTACCACTTGTGAATTACACATACCTATGCTATTTTTAATAATAAATCACCAATAGCATTTGCCTACAAATCTATTCGCGTGGTATGCAAAAACAGATATTTTTATACAAACCTCTAATCGTTCGTTCAATTTTCAAAAATCTACTAAGTACCGTAATGGGGTACTTAAATTTGTTTCTATTAAAGGGAAAGGTAAGTAAATATTCTTTATATAGTAGTAGAAACACTAAGAATATATAGTATAAAAACAGATTTACATTTAATTCAGGTCCTTTCATACATCCCCTGATGCGCAAGGGCCTCTAATCAATACGAGGGAGAGCATGTCGGTGGAGTACCTAAATAGTTGGTCAACTTTAATCTAGGTTTCTTCACGATGTTTTCCTTCAGGAAAATAATTCGTACCTGAAAATACGATTTTATTTAATACACATATGATATGCTACCAAAACGGTATTCTATATTAAGATACATAAGAGAAAGTAAAATTAATTTATTCCAGTATTAAAAGTTATAAGACAGCGAGTACGAAACAAGATCTAAGTTGGACGAACGAGTGACCCAAAACTACTTGAAAATTGTTTCCGAGATTTAAGCTGATTTGGCAACGTTTACGAAAGTTCGCAGTCTGACAGAAGACTGAAGCACTAATATATTATCTTGTACTTATTTTCTAATATCGAAAGGCCCTATATGCAAAAAAAGATGTCAAAGACGGAGACCGAATAATATAGTTATGTTTTGAAGTTTACTTTAAATTAATAAAAGCAAGAGTGAAATATTAGTTCGTACAAAACTAATTTTATGTAGAACTAGCGACTCGCCCTCGCTTCGCTCGGGCTCTTCCCTAGATTTAGCACAGGCAAAGCCGCGGGTTCCGCTGGTTATGCATATAAACCTTCCTCATGAATCACTCTATCTATTAAAAAAACCGCATCAAAATCCGTTGCGTAGTTTTAAAGATTTAAGCATACATAGGGATATAGGGACAGAGAAAGCGACTTTGTTTTATACTATGTAGTGATAAAAAATTACTGGCCTGATTTTGATAAAATTTGGTATAGCTGGTAATCAGTGTCAAAATATAGAATACTTATTTCTACGGGAAAATAACTCATCTTTAAGAAATATATATTAACAGTTTAACTTGAATAGGTACTTGATCTAGGGACGAATCTGAGCGGAGCTAGGGTGAGTCGCATGTCGTATTATAAAACGACTAAATTTAATAGACATTGAATACCAATATAACGTTAAGGGTGCACTACCTCGCCTACTCATATATTGTAAGTGACCACTTAGTGAAATGACTCCATTTGAGCCCAGATTAATGTTTGATATTACTCTAGCTCCCTTTACTATAGCATTAAAATAAGCGAATTACACAGTAATTTAATGTAAACTTTATTGTAGAAGTAAAATTTTATCAATTTCCTATACGATGACAGTATATCTATGCATGAGATCGTTAAAATCTACTTTACGCAAATATGTACAATACATACATACATTATACATATAGTGCCTACCTAATACTCATATGCCGAAAGTATATAATAAATACATGATATTGATGTATTGATTGGGCCCGCCGGCCCAGTGCGGTTTCGCAGACGGCACATCTTTCGAAAACTTGACAGGTTCTCCTAGACATGCAGATTTTCTCAAGATGTTTTTTCTTCGCCTTAAGACAACTGGTATTTATGTCAGAAATTTAAGACCTGAATTTGAACCCAATTCACTCGGTTTCACTTGCGAGAGCGGTACCACTTGACTACCACTGTTCATATTATTTTATGAAGTATATAGTTATAATTGTTTCCTAAAGTCTATAAGGCTCACGTTCATTGTAAATGAAGAAAAAAGTATTCACACCTGCTATACAATATCTGAAAGATGGATGGTTAACATATCGATAATTTTCCGCCCATTTTTCTTGTTTTACTACCGAAAATAATGTATTCCTTACATAAAACGCTTCAAAACCGTTTTCCGATAAAATTTTCGTCGTACAATAATGCTGTCAAAATATCAGTAAACAACATTCAGAGGTTTGACCAGGTCCTGAGTTCTAGTCACAGGTGGGACAGTTTATTCATTAGTCTTTCTTTACCCCTCTTAACCCTCAGAAATAGCTTTTTTATGGTCACTGCTGGGCCCTTTAATACAAAGGCCATAGTCCACCGTACTGGCCACTTCACATTGTAGTTTTTGAAAACGTACTAGGTATTCTCAGTCGCAGATTTCCTCACGTTTTTATCTTTCACTATTGTTATCTGTAAGTGGTTATTATTTAGAAGTGAGACCAGCATTCGAACCTGCTTCACTCGGTTTCCACAGCGTGCGCTTTTCTACTGGACTGCCACTACCTATGTCAATTGTCTAACTAATATTCAAACATATTCTACACGTAATTTAGTAGCAAGTTACGATGTTTTTACCTGAAAGTAGAAAAAATAAAATTGATGTTTTTCGCGTTTTACGAAAGTCATAATAAATTAAATTAAATAATTAAATATATTGGGTACATCTAGCCATACTAAACTTCGCCTGTTGGCTCTATAGGTTTAATTAACTCATATTGTAATGTTATTATTTCTCCCTCAACATCTTAAATATGGGCTTTTCAAATGCGAGACTTTATTACGTCGTCTTGGTGCACGTAAATAAATTGCACTGGTACTTTAATATACGTCGCGCGAGTTCAGTTTATAGCGTATGTTAGAAAGTTCAAACTAATAAACTGTACGTGGAAATATTAAGAAGACGGATGCATAGTAAAAATTACTACTTCAACTAGTGTTCGCCTGTTGGTCGAAATTCTAACATAAGTGTATTTAAAAAGTATAATTTCTTTATGACAATAGGTACTAAGCATTTTTATGGAATTTCGGTCAAAACTGAGATATAATCTATTCTATCAATATACACAAGCGTTGTCGCATGCTTACTACCGCTCCATTTACAAAGCGGTTAAAGAATTTCCAAGATGCAATCTACGCCCGTGCCAAATTATATCGAATTATGTTCAGCGGTTTACGGCGCGATTTCCTTTAACAATTATATAATTAGTGTTGTTAATTATAATTTATTTTTTAAACATTTCGATAATTTTATTCAAATTTATCTTTATGGCCATAATTGTAATACGAAATATACGAATTCTATATATTTACGATAATTCAGTAAGAAATCAATCAGTTTATATACAAAGATATATAATTGCATAATAATAGTTATATTAAAACAAAATAAATGCATTTATGAATATTTTATAAGTAATCGCAAAGCAATTCTAGTACTGCATAACAAATCAGGTACTGGCCAACAAGTTTCAAACTACTCTGTAGTTCAAGTTTTATCGCCGCTAAACTTACGGATACTGGAAAATTGTATATGAAGTTGGAAACCCTTTCCTTGAGTGTTTTATATAGCTTTTTATATTATTTAATATAATACAAACTTTTTTTCAAGTTACTATTGTATGCCTTAAAAGACAAAATACGTGACCACTAAAATCTCTACAAAAATAAATAAATATGATGTTGGCATATACAGCACTATTTTACAGTTACAATGATAGCTTACGAGGCTTATGTTATGGATACTAAAAACACTGCACATACATAACTTCAAATTCATACATATTATTATGACTGAGACAATCACAAATAAATGCTCCCACCACGCCGAACTCGAACCCGCGATCGCTGATGCAACGAGTAGGGTCACTACAAACTGAGCCCAACGTATAGTCAAATCGAAAAAAGGACTGGTGTTTCTCGAATTTTTAATTTGTTTTTTCCTCTTTTCACGTACAAACGTGACTACAGATCGATTCAGTATATGTTTGCATATGTACATGAGATTTTTTCTTAATCTATACTAATATTATAAAGCTGAAGAGTTTGTTTGTTTATTTGAACGCGCTAATCTCGGGAACTTCTGGATAGTACGTTTATCGAGGAAGGCTATAGTTTATATTACATCACGCTACGACCAATAGGAGCGAAGCATCAATGAAAAAATGTTGCAAAAACGGGAGAAAATTTTGTTTTGATTTCCAGCCTTTAGAAGGCGAGCGGAGCCGCGAGAGAGGCTAGTTAACAATAAGAAAGGTACGTTTAAAATTCCGTTACATTTTTAGTTATGAGGCAAATTAGACGTTTTACGTCGCGTAAAGAATATTGGATTTAAGAGGAGGGTTTAATTAAAGGGAATTTCATCACGTGTCGGAGTTACTCTACAGTAGGTAAGTGTTAATGCGTCGTCAAATACGAATGAGCTTTCTAAAATTGCGTCGTACATGATGTCGTATATATAATTTAAACCTTATATACCATAAATAATATTACAATAATAACAATTTCAATACGAAATAACATTCATTAATATTTAAAAATCCAATGATTTTCTATGTATAAAATCCTTTTGTAAAAATAATTTGAAATGTAAAAAGGCCGATGCCAGGAATTCGTATGATCTGGGCGGCTAATTGTTATCACCAAATCTTGGTACTTGTGTACACCCCCTGCATTTCCTTTAGGATCATTAGGGAGGATCAGATCGAACCTTTTTTAAATAAATACATTAAAAACCTATTTATAAGTCCCCAAGATTTCCCCTATTGCTTACTGCGATTAGACTAAAATAATATTTATGTAATGTTCGTCTCTACTACGTTTGTAAGTACATAAATGTGCGTCGCACTTAAAAACGACTACCTAGACGGATTTGGATGAAACTTATAGACTATGACCTAGAAGGTGCCTGGGCACCTAGGAACCCTAAATCACATAATGTCACCTCACTAAAGAAATAATTACCTTTCGTTTTTTAGATATTTCTATTATATGTTTGAATAAGTAAATCTTACTTTTGGACACCACTGCTTGGGATTTATGACATTAGAATAATAATAATAAATTTACAAGCGACTCATCCTCGCTTCGCTTGGTTTTGTACCTAGACTAATTCGATTCGCGCGAGCGATGCCGCGCGTTTCGCTAGTAAATTAATAAGTATACAAAAACTTGACAAATTATATACTAAAACCTTCCTCAAGAACCACTATATCCATTGATGAAAACAGCATGAAAATAAGTGCAGTAGTTTTTGAGTTTATCCTGGACAGACAGACGCAGCGGAAGACTTTGTTTTATAATATGTAGTGATATTACCAAATAATCATTAGTGTACAATATAATATAATATGCGAACCTAATTAAAATTATGTATATGCCATAAAGAAGCCTAATGCGTGCAAAAGCTGCGGCGCAATAATTAATGAGGCTTAGCAAATAGACTGTTGCTTCAGACTTTATTTTAAACTAGCAACTAACCCTCGTTTCATTCTGGTTCATTTCTGAGTACGTCTGTTAATTTTTTTGGGCGGAATGAGATTAGTCGGAACAAAAACAGTCAGACTATCATTTTTTTACAATGTATCATAACAACAATCTATATAAATATAAATGCGAAGAACACTCACTAACTCACTCATCACGAAATCTCGAAAACCTTGTGCTAAAAACTTAATAGTAGAATTAACAAAAACACTACAACTACTCTCACTTTTAATAATGTCATGTACTTTAAATTTTGAGAGTGTTCAAAACAGATTCACGTGACCCACTAGCTTATGACCATCATAAGGCAGTTCGCTAATGGCGCCTAACTTTCATAACAAGGCTTATGTTATGACCTAAATTGCCTTGTTGTATCTGGAAATTAACTGCTAATAGCGGAACTTTCTTCCTTTCGGCTTTAAAAGGAACGCGATTTGAAATAGTTGGCATGGTCATAAGATTCCAGAAATTTAGATTAAAGTGTGAAAAGCAATACGGTATATTTAGAAAGTTGTTTTTTAGTTAAAGGAAGATTAAAATTTATGAAAATACATACTTAAGTTATATTTCTAACACGTTTGAAATTAAATTATTCCTGTCAGAAGACATTAACATTTACTAACTTATAAGTAAGGAAGTAAGGATATTAAACACCATCGACTTCTCAATTCCAGGCTGCTAAGCTTTCTCAAGCGACTGCTGATGAAACTAAGCTTGCTACTGGACTATCTATACATAGTGGATACGATACGGTAATAAATTGAAATAGTGCGCCACAAACGTATCTTTATTTTATAAATAATGGCCAAGGAAATAGAAGTTCTCTAGTTTCCGTGACTAAAACCTATCAGGTGAATACGATCATAAACCATTAGGTGTGTCATCTTTATACCACACGTTTCAGTTTATAAGACATAATTTCTGCAATAAAAGTAACGAAATTACTTTGAGATATTTTCGTTAATAGTATATTTATATACATACATAAAAATTAATGTGCATTTGTTTGTCATCTAATACATAAGTTCAATTGTGATGAAAATATAGTGGATTATTTTGTGTATGATTAAGATTATTTGCTAGGCAGAAAAAAATGGCCGTTTACGTTTTATACGTAAACCAATTGGAACCTACCCGACCAAGCCAGGGTAAGCCCCTAGTATCCCTTCCCTTTCCCTATTTCCTTCCCTCCCTTAAAATAATCAAAATCAATTGGCGCTATATGAACTTAGCAGGGTTTTTGCCGTCGTACAAGCTAACCCACATTATATCAATAGTTCCACTTCCAGTATATCTAATAATGTTGCTCGAGTTGTCTATATAACGCGTTTCCATTCAAAGAACGGTGGTACCGTTCCAATTACTGATATTTGAAATATAAATACTCATATAAATAGAAGCGCAGGCATCAAATGGTACGGTACAAAATGTAACAGAAGTAAACACATCAATATTTCGTAATTTAACACTAGACTGCTAACCGCTAATTGAAATAGCTAAAAATACCGCTTGGCAACCACGTCTAGTCGTGTTAAACGTTTCTTTGTAAACGACACCGTTCTTCGCCGCTTGTGGTACGAGGTCACAGTTCGGTGGGCATCTTAAGGGACCGTAGCGAAGTTATTAAAAACTTCAATGCAAAAAATTAGAGGCTTTTTCCAAGAATAGTTTCATGAAACTCCAGTTTTATTTTCTACGATTAGTAGCCAACTTCTTAGTCATTAGCTTTGTCGTACAATTCAATTAAAATATTTGGTTTACTTTGTATCTGTAACTTTTTTTAATATTACATAATAATATCTTTAAATTATATAACTACAGTAAGTAATACGATGGAAATCAAAACATGGTTAATCAATACTCAAACTTAAAATGGTAGGTACCATGTAACATGATTTTTTTCATAAATCTCACAAGAATACATCGTAGTACTCACCCATAAATATTTTTAGCCCTATTAAAACTAATTCTAAGTTACTTCTGCTATAACATTAAAAAGCTTTCGAGAGCATCGGCAGGTACCTTTATTTACGTTATACCTTAATAGAAAATGTTACTTCAGAAAATTAGTATTAGTATTTTCCGACGTTTTTGAAAATGAATTTTCGCATTATTCCCAGCTTAATATAGAACGATAATATCTTAGCAAATTTTCATTTCCTAAGACCCAATTAGAGCCAAATATAAATGCTTAAGAAGAAATCAATATCTTGAAAGGAAAACTGTGGAGCTTCTTTTAATATCAATTTGTAACAAATACCTATCGATTACAGGATAAAACAATTATAATTACCTATAATTAAATTGAAAAAGTTTTTATACTAATAAATATATAATAGCCCAGCGGTAACGCGTCGCTTGGATAACCGAGTGATGCGGGTTCAAATCCGGGTCTCGCAACTCTGATATTTTCATGTGCGAATCATTTACATATATCACGATTACCACTTGTCTTACTGAGTACTGAGGGAGGCCCGTGTCCAGCAGTGGGACGTTAAAAAGGGCTGATGATGATGAAATATATAATGGTAAAAAAAAGTTTCGAGTCAGTGGTAGCCCCGTGGTAACGCGTTCGCTTATTGGGTTCAAATCCGGGTATCGCACCTCTGATAATTTCATATGCGAATCATATCATAATTATCACTTACGGTGGAGTAAGGAAACCTGCATGTCTGAGAACCGAGCAAGTTCTCGAAAGACATGTTATGTCCCACCCATACTTACTTGCAAGTAGTAAGGCCTTAATAAGGTACGTATAATATATAGTATATATATGGGAATAGATCTAACATGCAGTACGTATGTATATAATAGATTCTACTCAGTAAGAATTTTATTACTACAAATTCGATGATATATAAATGATTATCTCTTTTTCATACATACATAAGTAAAAAGGCACCTGAGTTTAGCGAGGGCGAGTTACAAGTACTTAAAGATTCTATTTGCATTTCATTTTTAAACTTCTAGACTTTATCCGTGAGTCGCTATCTACTGAAATATTAACAAGTAGAATAACTTCTACAATCTTAAAAGATTTAAAATTACTTTCTCATTGTAATTTACTAAGGCATTTTATTAATTTTAATAAATTGCTTCATAATGACGGTCTTTTCTTTTTCTTTTTTTTCTTATTCTTTATTTATAATAATACGAATTAATAGCATTACAATATAAGTAATAATAATATAAGTATATATATACCAATAATAAAAAATTAAAATGTCACACGAGAATTTTTTTGACAAAGCTGGTTTCTTCCCGCTCAAGATGTTGTCAATCGAAAGAAAACGCTCATGCCAGCGGCTTCTGAAGTATGTACCTCCCAAACACGGTTGTATTAAGTTTATCTTTGTAGAGATAATCATTTATGCAGTGAATATTATGGTCGACGGAAATTGCAAGACAATAAAATAACGATTAATTAATATAAATATATCGGTAGGTATATTAAAATATACATTGTTTAAGGTTTAAAATATAAAATCCAAATAAAATATATAGGGTTTCAGAACCCTTTATTAATAAATAAACAATATTACAGTTAAAGACAGTCATATCTTATTTCAACCCCACTAACACGTACGAAATACATGTTATAAATATTTCATATCGCGTGACAACTGTTTTAACACTGTGAGTCAAAAAAATGATATTCTTACTATTTTGTTAATGTTAAATATACAAAACTACACGAGTCATTATGGTAAAGTGGGGCAAGTGTTTGACTGGCACTATCTACGATGCTACTAGGGGGTTTATTTCCTGCAAGGGGTTAACTTTTGTAGTGAGCCTGTTTTGTTAACACAAGTAGAGTCAAACTTTTTATTTTCTTTATGTGATATAGCGACTCGCCCACGCTTCGCTTGGGCTTTTTCCTAGATTTAGCACAGGCACAGCCTCGGGATCCGCTAGTTATGCATATAAACCTTCCTCTTGAATCACTCTATCTATTAAAAAACCGCATCAAAATCCGTTGCGTAGTTTTAAAGATTTAAGCGTACAAAGGGATATAGGGACAGAAAAAGCGACTTTGTTTTATACTATGTAGTGATATCCATAAACAGTATGGCATGATTGTTTAATAATCTCCTCCTAATATTACCTTGTAAAATAATTGTCTATTCTATACGTTCTTTATTTGGGTAGGGAACATATTCCTTTGAATGAGACTAATAATATACCTTTGTATAAAGGATACTCGTATTATAGTATAAAATATCGTAAGAAACAGGTAAGAAAGATAGAGATAAGATAAAGAAAATATAGAAAGATCATGAAATAAATTCTTAGAATTCACTTATATGTGAAAACTATAAATTAAAAATAAATAAATATTTTCTTATTTAAGTGACATAATTTTAGTGGAGAATATGATTACTAAAATTAATTGATAAAATTATTGCATATCATACATATATACATAATATTTAAATTTAAAGCGTTTGTAGGTAGCACCTAAGCTTCTTAAGAAATTTAGTTTCAGTTTAAAAGTGCAACCTGTTGGTCCTCTAGCACACCTCTTCGAAGTGAATGATTACTTTGCAAGAAGCTGAAGAAGAATAAAATATTACACTGGTCATTCTTTTATCTTGTACATGTGCCATAATCCAACATTAAGTTGCAATTTTTTGGATCAAAATAGACCGTAATGTATATCCCGTAATAAATAAATGAACTGCACTGGATGGGGCGGGGTCCTAGGGTAAACAAGCACGTAGACAGTAGAATAGTTATAACAAAAAAAAAGTTATAGTAATTATTATAAATGTAACAAAAAATTGTATTAGCAAGTAAGTTTACTATAAATGTGTAAAATTAAATAAAAAAACATAATATAAAAAAAATTAAAAAAAAAAGAAAAAAAACAGTGTCGGACCACGTCATAGAATGCAAGCATGTATCGCTAGTTTTAAGTTTTTAAAATGTAAAACGCCAAATAAATAACAGAAAAATAAATATACAAAAGGCACGGGCGCCTAACGCCTGTGGATGAGTACATTTAAAAAAAATTGAACTGCACGAGCGGAATCACACGAAACGCTATTAATAATCCATAATAATAATATTAATATTAATGATATTATTATTATGGATTGACTGAAAAAAGTAGAGTAACATCTCGATTCATTAAAGTAGGCTTATATATTCCTTTTCTGGATTAGTTTATATACTGTTCTAGTTAAGTGCAAAGTACTATAAAAAAATCTCGGTTAAAAATATACCTATGTTAAGCAATCACTTAACCAATATTACTTACAATAAAAAGCTTCGAATAAGCTGAGCTTTTATCTTTTGTTTTGAGAATAAATTTCCAGTCAGAATTTGAATTTATAATTCTATTAAACCGCCTTCGTTTTATTTCTATTTTGCATGAAGCAACGGCTGCTACAAAGGACTAACGAAATGAAATGATTAAGTTTTAATATCAGATCTGCGTAACTTTCGCGTATTCGAGCTTAATCTGGCTTAAGCCCACATCGGTCTAGAAATAAAGTTTACGATTAACTTTCCAACGAATACTGTAAGAATTTTCATTTTAAGTGGTTATGTACAGGTACTTCTACTTTCTTACAAATGAATAAGCGTATAAGGGTCAAAATCAGAGAGGTGAGCATTTTAGGTTTTCAAATATCTGAAAAATTATCTTTCCTTTTGAAGAAAACTAACATGACAAGTCTGTAGTGTCATTTGTCATGAAGCTTTTCTGTGAATAGGCACGCACAAAAATACATATTTTTAGAATTCTACCTGTTTATAAAAATAATGCCGTGAGTGTGAGTCATTTCGGGAACACTTTTAAATAATATTTATAATAATGGTTAGTAAACCTATTTAAGAATAACTTTCAATAACCTGTAATAAATCTGTTGCTAATTCGAAAAATGTTGGTATTTTGAATATTTTTTTAAATAGAAACAATTATTTTTAAATTACTGTACTAAAATTTTCAATCGGCGTAATTTCTACATCGATACTTCAAGTTAATATAAATATTCTTGTAATTAGTAGTATATTAATAATTAAATTCCAAAGTTCAAGTGTCATTTCATCTTATATGTGTAGGACTTAACTCCAACATTACTATTAAGTGATTTATTTGCCGTTTTTGTGATGTTCCCGGAAATGACTAGTGTTCCCAAAATGACGACGACGTTTTCTGAAAGCACATAATATACGGTTTTTGACATACGTTACGCATGAAAATAATATGCATTTATAGTATTATACTTTATTTAATGTAAGGAACATGAGTACAAAAATTTTAACTTGTAATCTAATAACAATAAAATTTAAATTTTCAACAAACATTAGATATTAGGAACAAATGCTAATTGCACGCTATTATTAGGGTTTCTTGAATATCAATGCTTAAAATCGAAATTTAAACTTTTTTTTCGAACTTTCGAACTCAAAAATCTAACAATTACTTTTCGAATAGGTCCATCTTTTCATCAAAATAATAAAAACTACGACTACCGTTTTTCTGTGATTTCGGTGTACATAAAATTTTAACAATTTGTTCGTAGGTGTTCTTTTGAATTTCGTTTACTTTGTCTAGGTCTGAAAATGCTTACAGTTTAATTTCTCGCAACAATTTTGAAAATTGATTGGTACTGAGACATCAGAAGCATTCTGCTATACAATCTTCTTACGTAATATTCATAATTCCGGGCATCGCATCTACCTTTTCAGGTATTATGTTTTTGATTGCAATAATTTCATCGTCGGTGACTTCATGTAATAACAGTCGTCAGTTTTCAGTAAACGAACAAAATCATCAACTATAATGATGTCGTTTCCTCGCATTACCTCGCCTAGGTCATGCCTTTCTGTTTCCTTTTCTTAACTTTATTTTCAGCTTTCTTTGGTAATAGTCCCTATCTTTATTAGTAGTAAGTATTTTCATCTCTTTTTGCATTAGCCTTCTCACAATGCTTTTTATAAGCTATACTGTCCTGTTTTGATCGTTTTTTTCTTTATATTTATCGTTTTCCATGTTACGCGAACTAAATGGTAAATATCTAAAACCAAAGTATCACATGGTTAAGCTTTTTAAAAGCATTGCAGTATCATTTTGTTTACAGATTTTCATTTTAGACGCGCTCATCTCATTTTGGGAACGTAGATCATATCCGAGAACGTTCCCGAAATGACCGTTTCCGAAATGATTATTGGACAAATATTTTTAAGTTACTCTTGATGCCGCCATGTTTGATATTAGATTTTGAGCTTATGAACAAGTAAGTTGAAATATTTATTACAATTTTATGAAAAGTATGCAAAGTTTTGAAAAACTAATCACCAAATAGCGTTCACGTAGTGACAGGGTATTAAAGTACGCTTCACAAATCTCAAATTTAACGTTACTTACCACCAAAATCAATTATTGTTTTCTATAAACACAACACATGGCCGTTTGCTTTGGCTAGCGATCTTTACACTGATGCTTCTTAACTCTACCTATTATATCTTGTTTATATTATATCGTCGTTTATCCTCTGCGTTCACGGAATGATTGGATAAATGTCAGACAGCATTTGAGTAGTCAAAATATGAAGAAATTTAAATAATTAAAATTTATTTTAAAGATATATTCTTAATTTAATGTTGCCTAAAGCTTATACTAAAATATGAGATTTTTATTTCGTAGTTGTAAATATTTTTAACGTGCCTGAACTATGAAACATGGTAAAAGGACGCGTTCCTGAAATGATTATTTAGACCTCTTTTGTTTATAACCAAGTAATAAATTATCATATAAAATTAAATATGTTAAGTGCCTTGTAAAAATACACAGTACCTTTATTATGAAATAAATATTGTAGTTATATCATTTTATTTTATCAAGAAAAACTTTGTCAGAAGCATAATGCTCACCTCTCTGATTTTGACCCATAAAAGATTACGTAAGCGTAACGTAAGCTATCGCATATATTTCATGATTTAAAATTTATTGAACGGCATTTTGTGAACTTTATATATTATTTAAAACAATATGAATTAATAAGTAGTTAATCTGAGTTATTTACTCTGCTAATGATAAATGGTAGAGTAGGCAATAGAGGAACGTTGAAGTATTTAAAAAGCGCAACTGTACTACAAAAATGCAACTCCATTAAATAAAAGCGGGTAAGCCTGAAAAATTGCGAAGCATGTTTACGAAACATAATTAAAATTCCTGAGGAAATGCTGTTTACATTGTTTGTATTATACAAAATAGTAAAAACAAGTGTACATGTGTGTATTGTTATATGAGTAAATATATGGAACATTTTTAAGTAAATTTATAAAAGTATCAAAAGTGCATTATATATACTTAGGTACTTAAAATCGTAAAACAAATTATTTAAATATCTATTATCTAGACTTACCAACTAGGTAAAACCTATTTTCGCGGCAACCGTTAGTTCGTCATTTTTGTTTTACTATAATCTGGAAATTGTTATTTATTCAGGGGCATTAAGCTCTCGTGACATTAGTACATTATATAAATTATCGAACTCTAGTATGTGTAAAAGGTAGACAGATAAACCCTTATACATACCTACTTATAGGACCAATATAGGTATAAGATATGTCCTTCCGACCGATTTAGTGCACAAGTATGTGTACAAATAGTACAAGCACAAGTGCACTCTCTATTCCTGTCACTCTCATACTCTGGTGGGGTGACTGCTCGACACGATCAGCGAGAGTAATGGCGCAGGGTCACCGGCTTTACGTGCTTTCCAAGGCTCGGCACGAGTGAAATACCGCCCTTTTTCCCAACTTAGGCATGTACTACCGGGACTTGAACCCAGAACTTTCGGTGCTGTGACCGCTAGCTACTACACCACCAAGCCAATTTAATTATTGATACCATATTTAAAAGATAAAATTTAAAAATGCAGGCGCATTCATAAAATACGTATGTTATACACATAAATAACTAAAGTACAATATGTATATGCATATTTTATGTAAGCTTTGTATGAGCTATTTATTTGGAATTTTAAAAATGGGGTAGTTATTATGTAATGGTATCAAATTAGCAATTTACACATGTAAAGGACAACAAGTAACAAAACTCGGGTCTGGTCCTCTGAGCACCGTAAATAACACTTGTTAATAATATAAAACTTAATATGTAAGAAAATCTGACTAGTTCTAGAAACACTCTTGAAGTACACAACATCGGCCAATCTTAGAGAAACCTAGTCGAGCAGTAAGATTTGAAAACAACAAAGTTAGATGATTTCTACGAGTATAATGTAAAAGTATTCATTTCGTTAATTAGAGCGCTTTTACTTTATGTCAAACCAAAACAGAATCACGTAAATCTTAGAGAGTATTAAGTCTTACTTATTGACTTGAGTCACATCAGATTTTTATATACCCAATTCGTTTTAGAAGGCAAGATATCGTATTTTAAGAAAGGAATTCATATCACATAAAAATTAAAGTATATATACAATATGTATTTCACTACTTGTTTGGTAAAATTAATTTTAATTATTTATTTTCGTCTATAGTGTACTTTAAGCACTACTTACACCGCCAATTGCAATGTGGCGTAGAATGGAGAAGCTTATCCGGTGCAATAAAGAAAAACAAAACAGCTCAAAATTATTTCAAATTAAATATAGATGTTTTACGTAAGTACCCAGTGATATTACGTTTCTCATATCCCCGAGGAGGGCCAAGAGGACCTATAATCCTGAGAGTATTTAATTTGGAGTTAAGAGTAACTTTTCTTCAACGACGACACATATGTAACTTTATCCTTTGAAGCCCTCTTAAACCAATTTAAGCTCTCGTTACAAGGTCTTTAAGTACCCTCATACGCTTGGAAAACTTATGTCTATTAATGAAACGTTATTCTTACTTTATGTAAGGTAAAAATAATGATCATGTACTAAAGAATAAAAAACACTAAAGAATAAATTTACAAAGAGGGGTAAAAATAAATATATTGAGAGCTAAACTTCTATATAAAATATCACTATGAAGTTCCGCCAAAAGGACCCGTCGAGCGATGAAATTTCTATTCATAATCAAATATGATCGAATCGTCAATGTATTTGTAATATCAATTTATTATTTTTATTATCATAAAAGAAAGATTCCGGTAATAACAAATAATATATCGTCACATATACAACTACAAGTGTTTTAATAACGTTTGACAAAGAATGTACAAGTCAAACTTATTGTAGTTAAAATATTTAAATATTATTTTCATTTTTTTTACTTGTAACGATTTACTTATTCATTTTACACTTACTTCAAATGACAATCGAACCCGTAATCAGATTGATAAAGTTTTACAGCAAATTGCTACTTGGAAGTAGAAAAGGATAATTAATGTTAGTACGGCTAAGCAAGATTGGTAAGGGATTCAGTACATCCCCCTCGAGACACCTTACATGAGCTCTATTAATAAAGCATGATGAGTAAAGTATATGAATAAAAATAAAAAATCCAAAGATAACTATAAAAATCTATCGTTATTTTTTTAATTAAAGTTAAGTGTTTTGGTATACTAATGCAATGATTTTTTACAGTATATCGTTTAAGCCCTACTTAAAAAAAAGGTTATGATGTATGGTATAGACTTAAACCTTAAAAGCGATTAAACGTCTTTACTTTGAACTTAACTCTTACATTTAAGTACTTATATATAGGCAAGTCGCGTCGTTAGAATTTGACTAAGACGTATTTGTAAGGCGCTTACCGTTTTCTTGACTTGCTTTGAAATAATAACATTATATGTGAAGTGCCAAAGGGGTATATCCACATATGCATAAATTTAAAGCAGACAATGCGCTCACACGAACTCGTTAAAATATGTAAGAGTCAACGCTTGTGAAAATTAATTAGAGGACTTAATTATAATACGAACAGAAAAAGATGATTATAGATTTACATATTATATACCAATGTGTATGTATATTACATGCGGTCTAATTTTAAATATTGAAATTATCTCAATAGCATATTTAGGTACATTAAGAAAATCGAACTTGTGTTAAAATAACCTATACGTTTTACCAGTAAACTAATAGTAGCATGAAATTATTGGCTGTGACAAGCTTATTATGCAATCGGTTTTCTCGACAAATTTTAATGCAATACCGCTATCTTGCTTAAGAGAAAGTGTATCAAAATATTTGTATCTGTAAGCCAGTTTCGAGACTACGATCATCGACTCCGATAGCCGTGATCGTCTAGTGGTTAGGACCCTACGTTGTGGCCGTAGTAACCCAGGTTCGAATCCTGGTCACGGCAGCGCAAGCTGTCTCGGCGGAGTTATTCTTTTTTTTAATTATTTTTAGTTCGATCATTATAAATAAGTACCTATTTAGTCAATTATAAAAAAAAAGCATTGAAAACTCATTTAATCAGTGAGCACATTACATTACTTACTTGTGAATTGTGATAACGTACATACCTGAAACAAAAAAAAGGATGTGATTATTATTTATTACATATTTTACAAATTGTTAATCATTGGATATTTTAATATTTTTTTATGTTTCAACTTAATTATAAATAATCCCAGGTTTAAAATACAAAAAATTGAGATTTTCGACTCTACCACTATATCAGCTAGTTTCATTAAATTATTGGTCAGTGATTCGTATTTCATCTAATATTTCCACAAATAAAAACATGTTAAAAAGAGCTTAGTTTTGTACTTTACTAAGTATTTTTTTAGACTTAGTAAGAAGTTTTATAGACTATACTCTATGCACAAACAAATTGTTTTTCTAATTACATCTTCTATTATAGCGAAGATAAGTTTTCAGTCACGTACGTTTCAACTAAAATTACGAGTTTTCCTGCACTATATCTTATACTAATACATAAATATTCTCTCATATTCAAATATGCCTTTTTAAATTCACTAGTAAAATGGAAGTGTCTGTTTACTTACATCAAAAAATCCATTTTTTAAATTTTTGGCTGTCTGTCTAAAGCGAAGATGATTCGCTAGTATATATAATACACCCGTTTCAAAATGTTTTATTCAAAACATCGTCTCGTTACGCACATTCGTCAATAGCTACTATATAGTAAAAATAAGTAAATCGGTTGCCAAAGAGAAAAAAAATACAGACTCGGTTTATCTTTGCCTATTTATTTACCTATATATAAAAAAGAACATATTAGAATTCAAAGCAGCCAAGCTCGAGTTACGCGATAAAAGAGAATAGCGTGTTGCACAAAGATATTGGATGTCAGATACAGCAATTTCAGCTATTTTGCTATATTGACTGTATGCATAGTCAGATGCGTTATATTAGATCGTGACGAGATTTTCCAATGTATGAATACCAAAGCTTACATATCAACATAAATGTATATAAAAATTGCACAAGTTTGATCTTGCACTTGCACACTAAATGTTCCGTAGAAAAAGCATATAAGTTAAGAATTTTATAAATGAAACTACCTTTTCCGATCGGAGTCTCTCCCGTGACGATGATTGATGTAAAGTTTGAAACGTCGGGAACCAAAAATCCAAATAAATCCGCGACAAAATCCGAAAAGGTAGTTTCATTTATAATGTCAAATATTTGCGTAAACCTAAGAAAGTATTAAGTTAAGAACTATAGTAATTTTACAAGTAATATAAAATATTTTTCAATCTACATCATAAATTTTAGTCGCACCATAAAAAAATGAATTTACTGTTGAAAGATACTATCAAATACAAAGTTAATTTTGCAGTCGCTAAACTAACGAAGCGTGATACCGAAATATAATCATAACTTTAGAACTACACACTAAACTTATTTTCTTCAAAGTTTAAAGAATACTCGTATTATGACTTTAGAAGCTAAGCAACTGATTTCGTAAGCAAACAGCAATTTTATTACCCGAGTCCCGACTGCGGCGAAGCCTTAAGAAGGGTTATGTTTCTATATGTATGTAGGCATGTATGTATGTGACTCGTTATTAATCAACAAACTAAAGATACTCCAAAATATATACAAGTTTTAAGTTAAAAAAAATTAGGATGAAAGTCTCGTCAATTTCTGTGTAGTCGTTGCGGAATAACAGGAAGACAACGATGTAAAGTGTATTTTTTATAAGTACCGTATATAGTACTTATATACCTGATTATATATGTGCATTTGAAAAGCTCTTTTATTGATGTTACAGACGGACACTTCAATTGAGATGAATAATTCACGAGGCACTGTAAATATGAGAAAACAACTTTATAGCCTTATCTGTTCAATGTTTTAGTCGTAAAGTTTTAACTTTAAATCAGTAAATCTTTATGATATTTCTTCAAAGAAACATTTATTTTTATTATTTTCTATTTTCATGGGAAAGTAATTAAAGGAACAATTATAAATTAACCCTTTTCTAAAAAGTTGGTTCTAATTGAAAATGGGAAACTGTTCAAGATATCGGCCTCATCAGCATCAGCTAAGTTACTACTATTTTCCATTGATCAAATTAAGTGTTTATGGGAAAAAATTGTTTTCTTAAATACTTATAATATGCCTCTGTCTTTTGATTATTTTATAGATAAGGATATTATTATTTTATAGCTAAGGATCAGGTATAAGTGAAGTATTCTCACATTAATATCTTTCGCATTACCACTTGTCTTGTGGTGAATGAAAACATGACGAGGAAACCAGCATGTATGAAAAATCCTTGTAAGTTTTCGAAAGACATGTGAAGTCCACCTTGGCCAGCACTGGCACTTAGCCAGCGTGGGCGAACCCAACCCAGAAGTGGAGTAAAAACTGGGTAATTACATACATCTTTGAAACAGGTGAATATTAGCATTATAATTTAATTATTTAAATAATTATTTAAATTGTATTTATAAATAAATTATACTAATCTTATGAAATTATTGATCTGATTATAACAAGTGAATGTTATGTACACTTTTAAAGACTTACATATTTGACTGTTTCTTGTTTTTAATAATTAGAGTTCATAAATGTATTAATATGTATGTTGTTTGTGTACTTTTATAAATAAATAAAAAATAAAAATAAAATTTACCAAAATCAACTGTAGTACAAAATAAATAATTAAATACAAAGTTGCGCTAGTAATGAACTCGTAGTTTTAATTGAGCTTTCGATGATCCCAAACAGTAATGGAAACATAATTAAATTTCATTTGTTTACATTGAAGATTGTTATTATTATTTTAATTATGTATGATATTTAAATAGTAGATAACTTGAAGCATTATATGGCTAGCTTTAAAACATATTATTTAGCTTTAATTATAGTAGTATTTTGTAAGATAAAACTTAGCAAGGCTAGTTTATTTTAAAGCATTTTGGGGTGAAAACCACAGTGTAATATAATCATAACATATTATGTAAATTAAATAACGAAATGTTCAAAAACTATTGTAAACTATTAATTTTTATAATCAACTAAATTATTAACAAATTAGCTTTAGTCTGGTAAATAGTAAAACAGGTAAAAAAACCGCCAAGCTTTATTTTCCCTATATAATTTTTTTTTTTACAACAGCGTTATCTAGTTACGTGGTAAGCTACGAGGCTTGTGTTACGGATACCAGATAGTTGATATACTACACATATAAATTTTAAATAATTACATAATATAAATATTAATAGTTAATACCCATGACTGGAGAGCAAACATTCGTGCTCAACAAATGAATGCCAGCGGGACTCGAACCCGCGACTGCTATCGCAGAAAGTAGGGTCACTACCAACTGAGCTAAATATAGACATAATGTATTGTATACATTTATAAGAAAACAATTTATACAAATTCACTTAACAATACCCAGCAAGCCACACAAATACACAATAGACGTCGCCATTTAAAAAAACAAACAAAAATACTTCAAAAATATATGCAAATGTACTATAAAGCATTGTATAATCATCTACAAAAAGACATGTTGAATACTGAGTGCGAAGAATAACGAAATGATAATCTTCCATAAACATCAGCTTTAGAAGTGTGGTTCTTATATCAAAGAGCATAAGGGCCAAATCATATTTATTCCTAGGGTCGTGTATACAAAACATATTTTTTCCATTATTTGGCTTGTCGTGCCAGTGGGTAGTTGAAATACGTATTTTTACGATCAAGTCAGCCTGACGCCTCTGAACTTTATATGCCCTAAATGTTAACGAATGTTGATGTTATGAATTTCCATAAGAAATCATTGGCTTATAAAGTTTTATGAAATATAATTTTACTAATTCTGGGTTTATAATTAGTTTCTTTTTATTACAGGAATTAAGTGGTGGTAAAAAATTAAAGTATAATGCTTTCAGCAATACACAAAAAATTTATAGAGAGCAAAACTGTTTTAACAAATTGTGTAATACACTCGAGTTTTCGCGGCAATAATGACTTGCAATTATTGCCAGTTGCAAAAAGTAAATTTAGGTTAATTGTTTGCATTAATGTCACGTATTCACATTACATTACATTGTTGTAAGCCTACAATTAAAGTTTCATTAGTTGGTTCTTTTGCTATAGAGCTACTAGAGACATGTATAATAAGACTAAGCTTCTTCGAAGAGAAGATAAGCCTTTTTTTAATCACCTGAAGTTTCTCATAGTTAGGGTCTCATCAGCTAGAGAAACCAGTAGGTACTACGCACTAAAAGCCAACGGAAATTCCAATTATTAATAGGGCGTCACAGAACCGTATACGCACTCCGACGGCATCCCTGACGAAGCAGACCACATAACCAAAGGACCACTCAAGTGAAGCACCATTCGTAATTCGCATGGCCACCAGGTGTATTTCTTGGTTTGAACTGTATTACCGGACGCTCATAAGTCCCCTACCACGACAACGTACACACGTTGGAGGGTAAAGATTAAAAAAACATGTGTGTAATTCACAAGTGGTAGAAGTTAAAATTTTCGCTTCAAGATTATGAGACGAATGTAAAATTTCGGGACGAGGATAATTGTAGGTTTTAGTAATGATCTTCCTATCTCATTTTCTCCCACGTTAAATCTTATGAATTTATGTGTCTGTCTCTTATTATTGTCGCTTTTTCGTTTCATCAACTACAAGTTTTTATTTCAATAAATTATGTACGTTTTAAGTTATACATTTATAGGGTGCACAATACAGTTTAAAGAATACATTTCAACGTCAGTAATAACTTTTTAATAAATTTCAACAGTAATATTTTCAACTACACGCAATAAAACCATATAGCGATTTCAAAAGCAATGCGACTCTTTTGAATAAAATCTTAAATCCCCTATGACTAGTTAAAATACAATGAAAAGTTGACTGGAAATGATTTTATACATACAACAAATCTCTTATTCGGGTTTTAAAAATATAGAAAATAAAAATAAGAACTATAGAGTCTGCGTCAACTATTTTCAATTATACTTCCTACTAATATTATAAACGCGAAAGTTTGTAAGTATGGATGAATGGATGGATGGATGTTTGTTACTCTTTCACGTGAAAACTACTGAATGGATTTTAATGAAACTTTACAATATTATAGCTTATACATTAGAATAACACATAGGCTACAATTTATAAAGATATACTAGCGGAACCCGCGGCTTCGCTCGCGCTAAATCTAGGGACGAACCCGAGCGAAGCGAGGGTGAGCCGCTAGTTTACAATAATAATACCAGATTATAAAAATAAAATTGTGTTTGTCTTCACGCTGTAACGGCTTCCTCTAGATCAAACGTGTTCGTCGTGAAGGACACGTGTAGAGCCTTTAAGGGGTTTTAACATCGAATGTATTAGATATACTTAAACAAGGAATGTATGTAATGTATTAGATATAATAATATGATATTAATTTGATAGCATTGTCATATTAATTACCATTTAAGCACCAACTTGTTCCATGGTAAGCTACGAAGCTAGCGAATACCAGATAGTTGATAGCCTACAGATACCTCTACAACTTACTCGTATAAATAAATACATGTTAACAATACCAATGCTTATCACGCAAATGAATGCCCCAGCGGGACTCAAACCCGTTAAGTTAGAGTCATTACAAACTGAACCAAACGTATCGTCACCATTCTCTATATTTTAGGGACAAATAACAAAAATATTCATTAAAGTAGTTTATAAATTTGCTCAAAATACAATCAAAATGAGTGTTTTCTTCATCCACGCACTGATGGTAACTCAATAACAGGCACGAGACTGAAAATGAGTTTGGCGACATTTTCACAATTGAATTTATAAAATTTCACGTCTCGTTTGTTTTGTCATTATTTATCGCTTAATTGGCGCAAATATTCCATTAATTAATATAACAGGCCCTTTAATTAAAAATAACCTTTATGATACAACATTAGTATAATTATGTGCTCCATAGAAAAATAGTCTTACTTTGCTCTACTCGTGCCTCGGTGGTGTAGTGGCTAGCATGTACGGTCATAGATAAAGAGGTACTGGGTTCGAGTCCCTTGTCGGGCCAAGTTTCATTATTGAGTGTTTCTGTTTAGTGAATAGCGGTGAGTCACCTCTATGCTTCGGAGAGCACGTAAAGCCGTCGGTCCTGCGACTTAACTCTCACTGGTCGTCCCACCGGAGTATGAGAGTAATATTACGCGTACACTTGTGCACTTGTGCACTGTCGATCTCAGGTCCGTTGTAATAGTATAGATTTCTCAGAAATAAAATATTTTCCAGCAGTATAAGTATCCTACTATATATTGACTCGGATAACCAGCTATAGCTATATCAAATTTCATTAAAATCAGCCCATGGTTTACTTGTGATACGATCACAGATAGACAGACAGACAGACAAAATTCTAAAAACTTTAGATTTGACATCTGTAACGATAATGATGACTATTTAAATGGGATTTTCCAAAAAAAAAATAAAGCTATTACTCGTCATGTAGAAACAAGAGGTTGAACCGCAGAATATCGTTTAAAATAGATCGATATACAGTACTCTGGTGGCTCCCTGGCTTTATGTACTACTACTGAGATACCGGCTTTGATTTTGGCCTAATGATTTTGGAAAAACATCCTACAATCACATTTTAGCCCTAACCAAGGTAGTTCAACTTTTGGGAATACGTAATAATCAAGATGCTGAAACAAAGGAAGAACTAACAAAAATAAAAGTTACATTAGAGGAAAATCACATAAAAGCCGAAAATAGAATTGTGGAACTAGAACAACTAAACCTAGGAAGACAGAAATACATTTCAGAACTAAATAAAAATTTAGAGAAACTACTAGAGGAAATAAAACTACATAATACAATGTCGGAGAGGGCTCAACAAGAAATTCTTAGCTTGAAGGAGGAAATTAAAGAACTATCGAATCTGAAGGAAGAAATCAAAGAATTAAGGACCAGACCAAATGAAACACCATCTAGCCAACCGCAGGACACTGAAAATAGGAAAACTTATGCTGACATTGCAGCCATCAAACATCCCAAGCCCACCCACTGTCTCTTAGTAGGCACGGTCAACACTATGGACACGAGCGAAGAGGTTTTAACGAAAGTTAAAGACGCGCTTAAGGCCAAGCAAACGGGGCTGCAAATCTCTAAGTTAAGAAAAGTTACTAACCAGCGAATATTAATAGGTAGTGAAAGCAAAGAGCACTTTGAAACCATAAAAGCCACTCTGAAGAAAAAACAGTTCTGCTGCGAAGAAAGAGCTAACAAGGACCCCCTAATAATCATCAGAAACGTGGATAAAAGTAACTCGGACGACGAAATCATTAACGCAATAAAGATACAAAATAACGACCTTGTACAAAGCATCCCGGAAGAAGAGTACAGAGTGAAGATGAGGCACCGAAGGAAGGCACGGAACCCAAAGGAGAATCACGTGGTCCTGCAGGTTTCCCCGTTGGTATGGAAGAGCCTGACCACGGCGGGCAGGATCTACGTTGACGTCCAGCGGGTTCCCGTCTTCGACCTTTCGCCACTGGTGCAATGCTCTCGGTGCCTGGCTTTCGGCCACGGGAAGAAGTGGTGCACCGAGAGCATCGACCTCTGCAGTCACTGCGCGGGGCCTCATATGATCCACGAGTGCCCCAGCAAACTGGCAGGAGAGGCACCACAATGCAGAAATTGCCAGCACGCAAAACAAGGATTACCGCACAACCATAACGCCTTTGACACATCTTGCCCAACAAGATCTAAATGGGACGCGCTGGCAAGATCGAGCGTGGCGTACTGCTAAGATCACTACAATGAAGCATCAGACTCAATAAGCGAGAAGTATTTTGAGGATACTCGTCATTAAGTATAGCTTAATAGATTAACGCACAGTCGAAAAAGCTCAAAACAACACCACACTCTATACTCAAATATAACACACCACAACAAAATAATACAACAACAACAAACAACATAAAACACAACACATCATCTGACTATGAGTAAATTTTGTAAATAAAAGTGTACTGATAAAAAAAAAAAAAAAAAAAAAAAAAAAAAAAAAAAAAAAAAAAAAAAAAAAAAAAAAAAAAAAAAAAAAAAAAAAACAGTACAATTAATATAGTATACATCTTAAGTATAGAATTAAGTATATACATATATATTTTGACAAATATATATAGTATACATAAAATAAGAAAATAGCAGTAAGAAAATTACTCTGTTTAATAATTATGTCATAACTATAAGTAATAGCGTTAGTATATATTACATATAATACATCCTTACAATTAAGCAGTAGCGTAAATTAGATAAAATAGTATAATATAAATAGTACAATAACATCTAGAACCTAGATAAGATAAACACAATTGTTAGCTCTTTTTAAATTAATGTACATATATAACTAGATAAATTTAAGACAGATACATGTAGCAATCGAACGTATAAAAATACATGTTAACTCTACTCATGGATTAATGTAAGTTATATAGTAATAATTAAAGTATAAAAATAAGCACAACTGTAAATGTCACTACTATATTTGCAAAATCCGTTGGCAAACTAAATGTAATAAACATATAGAAACATAAACAACAATGTATAAGCCTAGCATAAACTTAAGTATCTCCACCAAAATTGTAATACTCGTTGGCAATGTAAATGTAAATAAGATATAGTATATATATAAACCAGTAGAAAATCCTTAGACTCTTCTGGTCCTTATCGAATAGCAAATCGTTTGGAAAGCATAACAAGGTCTCTGACCCATGTCAGAGGATTTCGGCTTTACAAATACAAAAAAAAAAAAAAAAAAAAAAAAAAAAAAAAAAAAAAAAAAAAAAAAAAAAAAAAAAAAAAACCAAGGTAGTAAGCAGAACGTAAATATTTGCCTAATATGTACCACAGGCAATCGATATTTGCCATACCATACCAGAATGGTCTAATAAATAAAAGGTGGTAAAACAAAATGACACATGCTGTATTACAAGCCAGGTTACACAATAAAGCGTTCATACAGAATATTAGTGTTTTTATTATAATAGTAATTACTATACAAAATTCAATTTGCTGCATTTAGACATAATATTACGTAGGAACGTACCAGGTGTACATAAACGTAGTTAATATATAAATGTAACTGGTTCTTCTATGGTTTTAGGATAAATATAAAATAGTCTTATTAAAGTGTTATTCTACAGCAGAGTTCAGATATAAATTAAAAACCTTATTTTAATAAGTCACTAAGACTTACAGCATTTCGTCTATTGGTGAAAACCGCATGACAATCCGTTCAGTACTTGTTGAGTTTATTGCGAATAGACGGATTGACAGGCAGATGGGGCGTAGAACTTTTGTAATATTTTTAGTTATTACCTTTATCTACTACTAGCATTTCCCGCGGCTTCGCACGCGTTGTAAAGACTGAAAACCAATTTCTTTTCTGAGTGGCGGGGTATGATACCTCGCGGAACTAACGCCCGCCCTTCCCGTTTTTGCAACATTTTTCATTGATGCTCCGCTCCTATTGGTCGTAGCGTGATATAATATAGCCTTCCTTGAGAAACGGACTATCTAACACGAAAAGAATTTTTCAATTCGGACCAGTAGATCCTGAGATTAGCGCGTTCAACCAAACAAACAAACAAACAAACAAACTCTTCTGCTTTATAATATTAGTATAGATAAAAAAGATTTAAAAAAAAATACAAAAGCCGAACCAGAAAGAGATACTAGGTTATGTCATTTAATAAATTGATTTGTTCAGTCCACAATAAATTTAGAACAATCCAAATGGTTTCGCCACCACAATGATATGATGCCCGATATGTAAAATTGAAATTGGTTTTCGCAATTAATTAGGAATGTTTATTCTATACGAGTTCTATAATTATTGATGATCCTCTGGCGTAAATGTAATACATATCTACTAAATTATTTGGTATTTTAATTATTTATCACGAAAAGTATTTGTGTAAATGGTGAATGAATCTACAACGATTAGTAGTAGTAGTACCTAATAGCATGTATCTATCGAAATTGCAAACGAAGACAGAAAATTGAAAGTCTTAATGTTTTGTCGTCAGACGGTCTATTAAGGTCAAAAGTCTTATCAAATCTATTATTATAGTTCATAAATCATAATCCATAGCCTTTCTCGATTTTTTCGAAAACGGAACTCTATATAAACGAAATCATTTGTCGTTAAGGAGAAATTGGTGTACGAGTAGGTACAGTCGTAAGCAATAACATGTATACATTGACAACTTTTCAAATATATGTAAACATCAATCGTTTCAAAAGAAAGTATACAAGCTTTGTGTCAAAATAAAGTATACGTATGTTGCTTCATATTTAAGTATACATTTTTATCAATTCATAGTAAATAACATAAAACGAATACTATTATATACAAGTTTCGTGTTATAACTATGTAGCCATTAGGCTAAGAACTAAGAATAAAGCATTAAATATTATTTTCGTATTTAACAAAGTTTTCTAATACAAATACTGTGTCTCTTTCATTAAAATATACGTGAATTCTTTAAACTGGTCGTTAGAAGTTTAATTTATTTTTATATGTTAAGAGATTGAATCAATTCGACTAATTGCGACCTGATTCTCTAGGACTTTAGGCAGAGCTCTCCTAAACAGCTTTACCCAGGGTATATGATATATCTTCTGCAGCCAACAGCACAGACAGGATTTAAAATATTGTAACACCATGATTCGTAAACTTATTAATTAGATAATTAACAGTAAAATATGTTTTAAGATCTTAGGCTTTTTGCATCGGAAAATGAAGCATAATACTTTGCTTTTAAAAATGTATTATTATGTATTTAAATTTAAATATTTTAATACATTTTTAAATCATACGTATAATACAAATATTATCGCGTAATAGAGTGTGCATATGTGTATGTGTAAGAGCGTTTGTAACACATTCACAACATTGGATGACAGTTTTAAAATTTTGACAATTCGAGGACAAGATCAGTTTATTTAAAATTTTAATGTGTAACAAAGCATTGAAAAGAATTCGAAATTATTAGAATTACAACTGACAATTCTCTATTTGTTTAGTTTGCGTTGTTATGAGAAACTTACTTTTTCATAAATTCGCCCAATGATATTAAGTTGTCATAGCTCAATTGGCGTAGTTGTAGTATGCGTATAATATTCTTGCGAAGCGGGTTCAAATCCCGCGCGTGGATAACTTTTTGAATTTTTGTTTCGTGCGTATCTTTTAATTTATGCATTATATACTGGATGGCGATTTAGGGACAAGGAGTGAGCCGTGATGAACGTGGCTCGTCATCATCATTGAGTATATGTTTTCCACATTTGTGAATTTATAAGAATATACAATAATACGTATAATTATAATAGAACAGTGAGTTAAAAAATCTATACATGAAATATTTTTTTTTTGTTTTTATAAAAAAAATACTGTAACGTATAGTGCATTGAATATAAATCCCAAAAAATATGTTTTAATTTTTTTTGCCTGTTTGTATGTTTTCGTTTAACACAAAAAGTACTTGGCCGATTTTAACCAAATTGTGTAGTTACCTATAACATATTTCTCGGACCATGACTTAATAATAATTGGTTGTATTGAGTTTTCCTTGGATAGCTAGTGATTAAACGGTAAGTTCATCTGTGTCTATTTTACGAGCCGAGTTTGAGCTTCTCGCCGGTTCTTCTCAGCAGAACAGCTTTCCGAGCCGGTGGTAGTTTACTCACAGACTTACAGACTGACTTTTAATTTTGATAATGTAAAAATGACGATTCAAAAGAGCTTGTTAAAGTCTATTTGAATAAAAAATATTTTGATTTGATTGATTTACGCAAATTTTTGAACGTAAACCTAATTTTTTTATAATTAATATTTACCACTAGCGAGCCCGGACCGCTGCGCTCGGCGTAAGATAAAATAAATAAAACAGTTTTCATAGTTAAAAGTAGCATAAGTTACTCCTTAAAACATTAGCTACGATATCTGAGGTCAAAAGTCCCGTCAAAATCAGTGTAGCCGTTTCGAGGATTAGCCGAAACTAACAGACAGACAGACAATTGATGTATGGATGTAAGTACCGTATATACTTTCTATGCATTGAGTCTTCTTCTTCTTGCCGAGTCGATGGCAATAGTTAAAGTAAGAAAGCCCAAAACCCCTTAAAAATAAAGATTAAAAAAAAAAGAAGCACAAAACTCGGCCACCATAATAATTGCATAAGCTCCTGTAAGATGCAGGTAACAGGACCAGGAGGTCATATAAGTAAGTGTAAGAGAGGTAAGAGAGGAAGAGTACAAGTCTGCACTCCAGGTCAATTCGCAAATCCCCACCTGGTTGAGTATACTTATCTATGATTTTTATCACACTATGATTAATTCATATTTTATTTATAAGAATATTTAAAAAAATGTATCTTTTTAAAAATGTAAGAAACTAGCATTTCCCTCGGCCCCGCCCGCGTTCTAAAGACTGGAAACAAAATATTTAGATTTCACACACCGCGCCGTGTGACGTTTTATAGTCGGTTTGTAACGGTTAGTCGATATTTCTTACAAAATCATCATCAAAACCTGTCCTGAGGTTTTCTCGTGATGCAGTCACAGAAAGACAGACAGACAAAAATTTTAAAAACGATAGATTTGATTGTATGGATAATAATGTCTATCTATTTTAATTACATTTTTATCTATTTTAATTAGATTTAAAAAAAATTATGTACAATTTGACTCAGTTACAATTATTTTATTATATATGTTTATAATAGATAGTGAATTATTTGACTTTTCAAAATAGATTTTAAGTTGACGTCTTTGTATCGATGCGCAAAACGGCAACGTCGCGTCGCTTACGACGGTTGCCGTTCCGTCAAATAACATGTGGCCTAATATAAATTTATCTTGACACATTGTTATTTGTAGTAGCGCTGTGGTAACGCGCTTGCTTCGATATCCATGTGATGGGGGTTCAAGTCTGAGTTTGAGTTAAACGGGCTAAATGCATATAAATTTATCTGCTAGTTACTTTATTGGGAAGTTTTGTTATGAAACAGATAAAATATATCAGCAACCATTATCGCTAATCGACTACTAAACGCTTATTACCTACTAAGGTCAATATTTAGGATACCGTTTACTACAGGATAATCGTTTATTCTTACTGGATAATACAATAACTGGTTCTATGGACCACCCACATAAAAGCGTGGCGGAAATTTAAATGGGAATTGAATTATTATAAGTAATAGCATAATATTGTCATAAAATATGAACTAAAAAATGTTAATGGAAGAGACACACTATATATGCATTAGAAAACTTTGTTTCAAATACGAAAATATTATTTTATGCTTTTCGAGCGTGAACCTGTGCACTTTTTTGTGCACAGACTAATGGCTAACTACTTATATTACGAAAAGTATACAATAATATTCGTTTTATGTTATTTACTATGAATTGATAAAAATGTATACATAATTATGAAACATCTTACGTATACTTTATTTTGACACAAAGCTTGTATACTTTCTTTTGAAACGATTGATGTTTACATATATTTGAAAAGTTGTCAACGTATACATGTCATTGCTTACGACTGTACATACATAAAAATACATACAGACGAACATAGAACATTCTCCTTTTTGAATGTTGGTTAAAAAATTCACTATCTTAATATGACATGTAACACTATGCAACATCAAAAAAATCACTGACATCCCGGGTGGTGATTTGTATTAGGTATGCTTAGTAAACGCCAGAAAAAAAATGGATATTTAGATATCACGTCCCAGAACAAAAATAACAGTAATTTTCGTAACGTAAGATCTTACTTTATCTACTTTCCGCTACACTTAGTTGAGGGTAGTTATAAATTTATGTCATTCATAAATCTACAAAATGCCGCGTGTCTGTGTGTCCTATCATATTTTGTTATGTTTGTGGTCAATTTACGCCTAAAAGTGAAAAAAAGCCAATGGGATAGCAGAGCACGTTCAGATCACTTAATAAAACAAAACTGGCCTTTAAGATCCGGTTTCTTGGTTAAAGTAAAAATGTAAAAAATGAACTATTACTACCATCTGAGAAAATCGTTTTACCGCCGTTACACATCAAACTTGGTTTGATAAAGAACTTTGTAAAAGCACTCCCCAAAGACGGACCTGGATTTTCATTTCTTAAAACAAAATTTCCTATGCTAGGATATGTGAGGCAAAAATTAAAGAAGGTATTTTCATCGGTAATGACATACGGAAATTGGTCAATGATCCTGCTTTTTATTGAGCCTCAGACCTATTGAAAAAAATGCATGGTTGGCTCTTGTGGGCGTCACAAAAAATTTTCTTGGCAATCACAAATCATCGGATTTTCATGAAAAGATTAATCGGATGCTGGACGCTTATCACAAACTAGGATGCAATATGTCATTGAAAATTCATTTTTTACACTCCCATTTAAGTTTATTTCCCGATAAAATGGGTTAAGTAAGTGATGAACACGGTGAAAGATTTCATCAAGAAATTGCAGAATACTAGAAGCGTTACCAGGGTAGATGGGAGCCAGCCATGCTTGCAGACTACTGTTGGAGCCTCCAGAGGGATACTACCACTACCGACTATAAGAGAAAAGCCCATCGTTCAAAAAAAAGTTATTTTTAATGTAGAATAACAATTTATGTAACTAATTATATAGGTAATTTTAAGTAACATCAATAAATGCGTTTCACTATTAAACTTGATGTGATGAAAAATTTTTTTTCAATATTTCACATAGTTTTAAGGTGGCAAAACATAAATTACATACTGTGAACCCAGTGAAACAAAAAAAATATTATTTTGTTGCATAGTGTAATTAGTCTATAATACGAATATATACGAGTATGTATTTAAAGTATGTAAATATCAAGCATTGAGGATTAAGCAACTACTAGTAGAGTCGTCTGACAAAATTTTAAAACTCTAAATTTTGCGTCGATTTAGACTGTAATTTATTAAATAAAATATGTGAATGTAGAATTAAAATACCGTTTCGTCCATCACACGTGCTTATGTAAACTTGGCTATCATTCAAATCTTGCATTTTAATATATTACGAGTCTAATGCTATAATGCCATTTAACACAGTTGTACCTACTCTATTGTATAAAACTCCTTTCAGATAGCTGATGATGTTTTGTAATTTTGTGATTCAGTATTAATACTGTTATTGAAATTAATTTGTGAAATTATTATTCATCTGTAGTAGTGGGACTAAAAAAACTCAATTTAGTTGTATTTTTTGTCTAATTCGCTATCAGGGCTTTTATCTTTAAAATAAGAAACAAATTAACTATAAGTGTTATTATTATTTTTAAGGAATTTTGATAAGAGGATTTCAGGTAGGTATTTATTAATACATGCTTATAATTGTTTAAAAAAGTGGTCGATGCTAAAATCGCTTTTGAGAAGTTGAGAAAAACATTTATAAAATAGAATTTACCTAATATTATTATTTCTATTAAAAATACTTTTTGTGTTTCTAATTTTTTTGACAACACTAAATCTTACCTATAATTAATTACTAAACTATTAAATTTAGAGATGGAGAAAGACATACAACTACTCACATCAATACAAGACAACAAGACTACAAGACATCGATTAAGTAAACATTCAATAGAAGCGTTAAATCAAATATAAAAAAATCCGTTTAAAAACACTTACATCCCTAGCTACTGTGTTAGCAACACATCCCTGATAAAACGACTAAAACTTTATTCAATAAGAGCTTATTAAAACTTGAAACGTTGCCAAACTGATTTTTGTGACATTTATAGCCCCATTGGAACTAATAAGCCATTAAAAATAACATAAAGACACATGCGTGACCTAAGAGGCAGTAAAATTGCATGATTAATAAGGATCTCATGAAAAACATTAAAATAAAAACATTCTTTTCAACCAGTGTCAAAAGTTAATGGTAGATTTTATAAAGAACTGTCCTCTAATGTTCAGGAATAGCTGAGCTTTGAATTCTTAAAATATAAATTAAATAACATATTACACAGCACCAGATAGTTGATTAACACCCATGAGTTGATTGGAGTCTGAAGCACAAAGACTAGTTCTTGAAAAATGAATGATCCCGCGGGACTCGAACCCGCAACCGCTAGTGCAGCTAGAAGGATCACTACAAACTGAGCCTAGCCTACAAATCGTGTCGTCAATATATTCTAGTCACTTTATCACAGGAAATATATTTATGCCTTATTAATGTCCAACCCTTTTATAATAATAGAAAAAAAAATAATAGAAAAGACTGGCAACACATCGCAAAAAAGACTCTCTGTCCGAGTGTAAAGAAAAGAGAGAGGCATTTGCCCAGCAGTGGGACAATAACGGCTGAAAAAAAAATGTCCAACCCGCACTCGGCCAGCGCGGTGGACTACGGCATAATCCCTCTCATGTTAAAAAGGAGGCCCATGCCCAGCAGTGGGACGTTTAGAAGATCTGAATACAAATTGAATTATATTTTACTCCCTAAATCTATAAAATCATCAGTAGCAAATCTAAATTAAAGTACATGCGAAACTCCGGTAAAGTTAGTCTTACATAAAGTACTGTAACACCCTTACGTACCTATTTACTAAGACGTATTAATATAATCCAGTATTGTACACACGAGCAGTAACTGGCAGTTGTTTTGTACGATTCTTGATTTGCACAACACAGGTTTACCGAGATTACGCCTACTTAACAGCTAATCTTATTAAGAATGAGGATTACAGCGATTGTGCCAAAGCTATACTATTTTAATCATATACGTCTGTATATTTACATTTTAGATAAAAAGATAGTTTTTTTTTAAATTTCATTTAAATAGATCACTAATCTATGAAACGGTTGAGTTTTTACGGGACTTTAAATGTTACTCGTAGATAGATAAGTAGTAATTTAGCTTATGTTATTTTGGAAAGAGTATTCGGTTTTCCCTCAAAAAAAAACCTAGGAACGAGCCCGAGAAAATAAGGCAAGGGTGAGTCGCTATATGTAAAATACTTAATAATTTTGTGTATTGTAAATACGAAATAAGACACAAAGTCAAAAGAAATGAAAATTGAAACAGCTACAACAAAAGGTTCTTTACAAACGACCTTGTGCATCTGTTATACGATTACTTTAATGTTCATAGAAGATTTCAAATGTGAATCTTAATGTATTAACGTTTTGTAAGACGCTAAGATGCCTTACTATGCTTTGATACTAGACCAGGGTAGAAGCCTTCAAAAATAATAAAAAGTGAAAAAAAATTATAGTAGTATGAAACCCATTGGAAAAGGAAGAGAATATTATAAAAATGAAAGGAAAAATAAATTAGGGGCGATTTGAGTTCGGGAAGGTGAAGAGGGGGGACTTTTAAGGGGAAAAAACGGTTTTTCTCGATTTCCGGCAAAACTAAATGTCCGGTAGAAAAAAGTTTAATGGCAACGTTGTAGGTAATAAAAAGTTTTAAAACTTTTGTATTTACACTTTTTTCACATAACCTCAAAATTTATGTGAAAAATTCAAAAAACCAAGTTTTTGGTTTTTTATTTTTATCTTTTACAAAAAAAGTTTTTTTTTAACGAAATTTAAAAAAAGCTTACCTTTTTATGTCCCAAATACGCTGTAATTTATTTGATTTGAAATATTTATTTTTTCATCTTATTTTGAAATAATATCGAAAAAGTAGCCTAATTTTCATTCGAAAATTCACCCGTCAAAATATCAGCTTTTTTCAATATATAGGTGTGCTTTCTGTTCGTTGAAATGTCTACTTTCCGATGGTGAAAAAAAAATATATTACAATAGTAATCTTTTCAGAAAAAGCAAAAAATCGAAAAAGCTCGAATTCGATATTTTTATTATTATATAAAATTTTGAGCTATTTATTAAAATTTACTCTTTAATTACTCGAAAAACGTAAGACTACTTGTTACATTGACAAACAAAAAATTGCAAATCGAAATATACTACTATAATTAACAAACAAATTAGTTAATACAATTAATATTTAATAAGATGTTACAAATACACGAGTAATGGAGCTTGCGCCATCTAGCGTGGAGCGAGGGAACCACTTTGTGTGCTGTACAAACCACAAAGACAACGTGAAACCTCCACTCAACACTAGATGGCGCTAGAGGAGCTATATAGAAGAATTAACTCGAAAATCGAGTACATGCGAGAACATTCCAGAATGGTCTGGGACTAGACTCGGCCGGTATAAATAGGCCGCGGGCGGCCGAGCGAGTTGAGTTCAGTTTGAGCGATCGACGAAGCGACTTCGCAGTGAAGACTAGTGATCAAAAGTGATACCAGTGGAAACCTACGACATTGGCTACGACCTCGGACATCGTTAGTGCTTAGTGAGTGTACCTAGTTGTTTAGTGTTTGTACCTAGTACCTAGTGTTTGTACCTAGTACCTAGTGTTTGTACCTAGTACCTAGTGTTTGTACCCAGTGTTTGAACCTAGTGCTTTGTGTCGGACCTAGTGCTAGTGAATAAAGTCTCTGAAAGAGTCAGCAGGTCTTTCTCTCCAAATCGTTCGAACCCTAACACGCAACAACTGGTGTCGGAAGTGAGATTTGGAGATGCCATTGACTCCGAGAGAGAACCCCAAGGAGGGGGTCAGGACGAGGACACAACGAGCTGCGGCTGCCACTGGGGGCCAAGCACCGCCCACTGGCCACACCTACCAGGCCCCGCCCACTGGCCACGCCCCTCAGGCCCCGCCCACTGGCCCCGCCTACCAGGCCCCGCCCACTGACCACGCCCCTCAGACCCCTCCTACTTTGGCTCAGGCTCCGCCCACTTTGGCTCAGGCTCCGCCCACTTTGGCTCAGGCTCCGCCCACTTTGACTCAGGCCCCGCCCACTTGCTCCACCCACCTTGCCACGCCCACCGGACAGGCCACGCCCATCAGCGGCACCTTAGCTTCTACAGACCCTCAAGTGGCACTTCAATTAGGAAGTTTATTTGAATTAATGAAGGCAATGAAAGAATCACAAGAGGTAATGAAAGAATCACAAAAGGCTTTGCAAGAATCACAAGAGCAACAAAAAGACCTCCAACAAAAAGCGCTTTTGGCTATACAAGAGGTTAGTGACACGGTGGGTAAGCTTCGAAAAGATGTCGACGAAGTGGAAGAACGAGTTACCGGGTTAGGATTGGATGTCGAAAATTTGAAAACCGGTCTCGCTGAACTACAGAAGAAAGTAGTGCGCCTTGAAACCACGGGAGTTGCGATGTCTAGTGGAACTACCGGAGGGGCGCAAGGACCAAGACTGAAAGTGCCACCATACGACGGCACTACTTCGTGGAACGCTTATCGTCGGCAATTCCAGACTGTTGCCACTGCCAATGGATGGACGGAAGAACAATGTCTGACCGCTCTCACTGTTGCGCTCAGAGGGCAAGCCTTGTCTGTCTTGGAAGCACTGCCACATACAGGAAATGGGTTCCAAGACCTGATGGAGGCACTTGAATCCAGATACGGGGAGCGACACCTGGAACACGTGTTCCGTGCCCAACTGCGTGACAGAGTCCAACGCTCAGGAGAAGGACTTCAACAATGGGCGCTGGAAATTGAAAAACTCGTCAGGAAGGCACACCCAGGAGCCGACACCAAGATGGTAGACACGAACATTGTTCAAGCATTTGTCGACGGAATCAAAGACCTGGAGGTCAGAGCTGCAGTGAGGCTTCGTCACCATACCTCGCTAAAGGAAGCATTAGCGCATGCTTTGGAGGTCGAGGCTGTTCGCCATGACGTACGGCAGACCCATAAGGTCCGTGAGGTCTCTGAGGAAGCCAAGCAGGTTAAGGCTCCTACGAAGAGAAGGTATGGAGTCATGTGCTACAAGTGCGGCGAGAGGGGGCATCTTCAGCTCAACTGCCCACAGAAGGAGACCCATCTGGCAAGGATGAAAAGGATCGAGGATCAAATAGAGGAGCTGAAGAATCAAGGGGGCTTCGTCCCCTGCCCGGGATCAGGGAAACGAATAAAAGCCAGGACTATGGGGCGAGTACTGGCTGACGCGGAGGAAGCCCCGATAACCGTTAGCTCCCAGGCATGCAGCGGAAAGATGCATGGGAACGCTGACGCACTCTCACGAAGGCCGTGTTCGGAAGACTGCAAACATTGTGTTAAGCAGGAATCTAATGAAGTAACATTAAAGCTAACGAGAACAAGTCCTTTGGGTCTCTGGGAGAATGATGCTATGAGGGAGGCTCAAGAAACAGATGACGACCTTCGGCACATCATCACATGGAAGAAACGGGGTGAAGTAAAACCAATCTGGAGTGAGGTTGCACCCACTGGCGCTGTCACTAAGTCGTACTGGGCGCAATGGGACAGTCTGATACTTCAAAACGGAATACTCTACCGGAAATGGGAGAAGACTAACGGCAGAGAGTACCACCTTCAGATAATTGTCCCAAGATCGAGAGTACCAGATGTTCTCCGTGAAGTACATGATGGCGTATCAGGAGGTCATCTAGGTGTCAAGAGGACGTTAACAAAAGTGCGAGAACGATTCTACTGGTTGCATTGTCGAGATGATGTACAGGATTGGTGTCGCAAATGTACTACTTGCGCTGCTGTGAAAGGACCACAGACCAGGAGCCGTGGGAAGCTGCAGCTGTATAACGTCGGTGCACCATGGGAACGAATTGCAGTTGACGTAGCCGGGCCATTTCCTGTAACGGAATCAGGAAACAAGTATTTTATGGTCGTCATTGACTACTTCACCAAATGGCCCGAAGTGTTCGCCATACCAAACCAAGAAGCTACAACAGTCGCTTCTAAGCTAGTCGAAGAAGTGATATGTCGCTTTGGTGTGCCTCTAGAAATCCATTCTGATCAGGGCAGGAACTTCGAATCGCAAGTGTTCCAGGAAGTGTGCAGAATTTTGGGCATGCATAAGACGAGGACCACCGCGTACCACCCACAGTCCGATGGAATGGTTGAGAGATTTAACCAGACTCTTGAGAGGCATTTGGCGAAATTGGTAGACGACAAACAAAAGGATTGGGACAAGTATATACCACTTTTCCTTCTGTCGTATCGAACCGCCGAGCATGAGAGCATAAAAGCTACCCCGGCGTATGTCAATTACGGTAGAGAACTACGAATACCAGTAGACCTATTGACAGGAGGGTCACCGGAGGGAACAGAGACCGTACAAGACTATGTCAGCAATTTAAGGGAGAAAATGCGCTATATACACGCGTTGGTTCGGGAAAATGGGTTACAGTCAAGTGAGAACATGAAAACCAGATACGACCGGAAATCGAACACGAGAGGATTCGAGGAAGGGTCACTGGTGTGGCTGCATAACCCAATCCGCCGGAAAGGGAAATCTCCAAAGTTGCAGACCAAGTGGGACGGTCCATACAAAGTGGTTACCCGAATGAATGATGTGACTTATAGGATTCAAAAGCAACCAAGAGGGACATTCAAAGTGGTACACATAGACCGTCTGGCGCGTTACCATGGCAGTAACAACGATGCTCGGGACGAGCATCTCTAAGAGGGGAGTAGTGTTACAAATACACGAGTAATGGAGCTTGCGCCATCTAGCGTGGAGCGAGGGAACCACTTTGTGTGCTGTACAAACCACAAAGACAACGTGAAACCTCCACTCAACACTAGATGGCGCTAGAGGAGCTATATAGAAGAATTAACTCGAAAATCGAGTACATGCGAGAACATTCCAGAATGGTCTGGGACTAGACTCGGCCGGTATAAATAGGCCGCGGGCGGCCGAGCGAGTTGAGTTCAGTTTGAGCGATCGACGAAGCGACTTCGCAGTGAAGACTAGTGATCAAAAGTGATACCAGTGGAAACCTACGACATTGGCTACGACCTCGGACATCGTTAGTGCTTAGTGAGTGTACCTAGTTGTTTAGTGTTTGTACCTAGTACCTAGTGTTTGTACCTAGTACCTAGTGTTTGTACCTAGTACCTAGTGTTTGTACCCAGTGTTTGAACCTAGTGCTTTGTGTCGGACCTAGTGCTAGTGAATAAAGTCTCTGAAAGAGTCAGCAGGTCTTTCTCTCCAAATCGTTCGAACCCTAACACGCAACAAAGACATCTACAATATTTTGAGAAAGTTGTAGAATCTTCTTTAAATTATACGCGTAAATGCCTATTTATTACTATTTTCAGGTAATTTATATACCTGAGTGACCTACAAAAAATTTTAGCTCATCAAAAGGTATTTCATAAAGAAGTGGGGAAGGGGCTAGGCGGGTCTGGGCCTTACTACATACCTGCTATTTCGTAGCAGCTGTAAAACCATTAACCTAGCCAGTATTCGAAATACAGAGCAGTGTACGACATCGTTTATAAAAATACACGTGCAGGCTGAGTTTCTTAAAGAGAATTGTGACAAGTTTACCTAAAAAAAACTTTTGGAAACTGAAAATTTAATGATATTTTAGTACAAGATGAAAAAATATTAACCTTCTTAATTTTGCACAAACAAATTTAGTTACACTCACGATAAAATTGTAAGGGCATTATTAATTCGATTTTGTCTTTTCAGATTATTATCAGTATGGATGAATCTGTTTGTATAACCTGCAATAAGGCAGATGATAAGCAAGTGTATGAAATTAAAAAAACAACTTTGAACCGTTTAGTGGGGTCTAGCACGAAAAGAATCGACAATAAATACAAAACATTTGAGACTTTGACGTCAGCTTTTGTTTTATTTATTTTACATTTTCTGAGAAGATTTTCTAAAGTAATATATAAATATTTTTTCACCATCGGAAATTAGAGATTTCAATGAACAGAAAGCACACCAATTTATTGAAAAAAGCTAAGATTTTGACGGGTGAATTTTCGGTTGAAAATTAGACTACTTTTTCGATATTAATTCAAAATAAGGTTAAAAAAATAAATATTTCAAATCAAATAGATTACAGCGTATTTGAGACATAAAAAGGCAAATTTTCACCAAATTTCGTCAAAAAAGAACTTTTTTTGTAAAAGATAAAAATAAAAAACCAAAAACTTGGTTTTTTGAACTTTTCACATAAATTTTGAGGTTATGTGAAAAAAGTGTAAATACAAAAGTTTTAGATCTTTTTATTACCTACAACTTTGCCATTAAACTTTATTCTACCGGACTTTTAGTTTTGCCGGAAATCGAGAAAACCCGTTTTTTCCCCTTAAATGCTCCCCCTCTTCCCCTTCCCGAACTCAAATCGCCCCTACATTATTTTTCCTTTCATTTTTATAATATTCTCTTCCTTTTCCAATGGGTTTCATACTACTGCAATTTTTTTTTGTTTCAAAAATTATCGACACTGGTCTATACGTTGTATTACGTGCTTTAGTAAACGACAAGCACTCCAACTTGTCTTCTAAATGAGGCTATAGATTAACTACAAATTACATTATATTACATTTACCTTATGGCTCAATTTAAATTTATTTCGTCAAATAAATTTAAAATGAGCCATAAGGTAAAAGTTTAATGAATATGTACGTTTTGATAAAGGATTTATATCAGTTCGTCATTTGTTTACTTATTCGCTAAGCTTTGCAAATTATGTTGCAAAATAATACGAGTATATTAATGATACCTATATAAAATTGCTTGATCTGACAGATTTGCCGCCAATAAAACTAGACCTAGGGCATCTATGTTCAACATATTTCTCAATAACTATTTATTGGATTTCTGTTTTCTAAGTAATTTCAGTGGTATTGCAGTAGGAAGCTACATTATCGTCCTATGGTATAACCTTAAGGTAATACTTGATTTTTACAAAAATGTGTTTGCTGTCAGAAACGACAATAGATTTAAATGAAGTCGAAAGAAACAAGCTGTTGTATTGAGTCATGTTATGAGTTATGATGCTAGGAGTGACAAGAAGTGAGGGGACACTACATAGTTCATAAAGTAACTCATCCAAACCCTAGCATATCACTAATAAGATAAATCGATTACATGTTCAGAATTACTAACTAGCAAAGACGTTTAGTTTATGCAATTTTTTCCACACTAACAATTCCGCTGGTTCAAAGGACTCTGTAGTAAACTACTTTTTTTGTATTGCCGTCTCTTCGTTTCAATTCCCTGCCTGATATCTTTGCAACGGTAGTAAATGAGTAAGAATATCCTGTTTCCCGATTAAAACTTTTATGTTTTGTTTCGTAAAGAGGAACAGACGAAGTAAAATTGAACTTGTGATTTGCAAAATCTACAGTACTTTGTAGGGCATGTTATTATTAAATTCGCATTTAAATTAATCTCCTAATGTGCCTTCATCTCGTTGTGTTAGAGAGCTCATTAGCATCTGGCAATTTAACCAAGCACGAAACTAGTCGGATCCACCGAATGGGTCCACATCATAGTGCATTTCTTATGGGTTGGTCTAGCAGAGTGGACTGTTGTCGGTACAGCCTACGTAACACCTGTAAGTATGTAGATTACTTCATGTATACGTACTTACAGATATTCCTAAATGAATTTCCCAACGTTAAAAAAGGAATAAAATCTCTGCACTATAAACTAAATATAAAGACCATCCACTCCATTTTTATGGAGTTCCTTTTAACTTAGAGGTACAAATAAATCCTTGCATCAGAACAATAAACGACAAAACCTCCGGCAGCAATCAAATCGGCATTCAATTGTCTCCGTTCAAACAGTGAATCGATCTAAACAACTACATAGTTGACACAACAGATCTAGCAACATTTGTCTCACAATTCGAACCACCCTCTGAACTAACTCGATTGCTGGAATGAGGTGTTGATTAACTGCGGCTGACGCAATCAACGGTGACAAACAAATGGAACAACACGAGACAAAAGAATAGATACAGATACATGTGTTTTAATTAAGTAGCTAGTGTATAGCTTTATAGGAGAAACTATCTTTTCAGATTTTGTCGCGGATTTATTATGATTTTTGTTCCATTATACGTTTCGAATACTTTAGACCATGATTGTTCATGGTCTCAGGGGAGTCTCTCCACAAAATCTCGGGAAAAAATCTAAAAAGATACGAAAGAAAAGATCTGAAAGGACACGATATTTTTTATTATGTCGAATATTCGTGTAAACATAAGAAAGTATTAGTATACTGAATATAGCAGCATTCTTGCTTAATATTTAGATGTGATAAAATTAATTGATTTTATGTAAACATGTTTATGACACTCTGGTACGAGTACGTCCCTAGAGCCTAACTGTAGTCTATGTACTGCTGCAGGCCGCATGAAATTCAGTACACGATTAGTTTATATCTGCATTACTTAAATTTAATCCAAATTCGTCCATTGAGGCGTGAAATACTTAGTAACAAACATGCACAGAAACATCCTCATAAAAATGCCACATTATTTTTCATTCTTTGTTGGAAATCGTACATTAAAGCAAATATAAGTAGTGAAACATCAGGTTAATAAAACTTTAATAATGAAGAGTTATCTGATAAATAAATTACTATTTTAACGTATATTTTTATTTTCTTATTGGTTAAGCCATGAACGAATAAACCCCTGGACGAGACATATAAGCGGACGTACCTTGCCGCTTGTTTTTGCGTCAGTCTCGAGCACTTACTTGTCAACAAAACATCTCCCAAAAATGAATAAATGTTTTATTAAATGGTGTAAAAACTATAGCGGCGGAAGCAGCACTATTTCTTTTCACTTGTAAGTACAATATTTTATTACATTTACTGTTATTTATCACAAAATTTCATCAAATGTCAAATAACATTTCGTATTATCCAACTATGTTAAATATAGTCGATATTTCTATCTATTGTTGACATCTGACAACAATCGTAAAATGGCTGGATTATACCATTCAGAACGAATGACAAAACTGTCGAGTTAGCCCATTTGGCATCGACTAGTGCTTGACAATGTCGAAAAATATATCGATATTTAACGAAATAACTGAACGAATGATGATGTTATTTGTACAGTACAATAACATAAAATATTTTATAAATAAATGTGGGATGTGTAAAAGGAGTTTGTATGTATTAGAATAAAAGCAATGAATGGAAGGATTTTAAGACTAGAATACGTGAATACTGAATACTATAAAAGGAAGAAATGAGGACGTCATGTCATTATGGCGACACGACGTACCGCGTAAAAGTTTTTCAAAATATAAATAGTCTTTGAGTTCTGAAGAAGTGTTTTTATTTACCATCGTTAAGATGTGTATATATGTATTTTATCGACTGTTTAAGCACTAGAAGTAGAATGAATTTTTATGTATTTTATATATATGTGTATAATAATGAATTAAAATCTTTGTGTGCGTATGCTTCAATTGGTTGAACGATGTTTCATGCATTTGTATTTTATGACAGGTCCAGTGGTTTATTCGTTCATGGGTTAAGCTATTGACAAAACCGGGGTTTTAAAATAACACTTCAAGTGTTATTGTAATGAATTCGAAGATAATCACTGTAAAAAACTAATATACAAACAGTGGATTACCAAATTATTTTCATAATAACTTCAAAAGATTAAACTTATCTATTTAAAATAAAATATTTTTAAGACAAACAACAATAAAAAGTAGAGTAGCGTGCAACAGGTAAGTTGTTAATAAACGTCCTTTAAGTACAATCATCAGCCTCTCAGTAAGATCAAAGGGTCCAGTACAAATGCGACGCCTGCTGAGAGATCTCAAGCATCATTGGACTAAAGTCTCGCACTTGTGCAGAAAAGTAGCTACAAAGCTTTACTGTAACGTACAGCATAATTAATTATATAATATTACTTTCCCGCAGATCCGCCTGTGTAATTTATTTTCATATACATATATACATATTTTTAACGAATATATCATATCCTTAAATTCATTATTAATGTATATATTTAAAATATATATTTAAATGTAATACTTGTGTAGTGTACTATTTTGTATCCATAACACAAGCCTGCCATGGAACTAGATGGTGTTCAATAAAATAAGTGTAGGTAAATACGCTTTAATACAAAAACAATCATATTTTTTGTTTCTGTGGTATATTTCCATATTATAATTCGATTTTAAAATTGTATGAAAACAGATCAATTTTCGTTTTATCAATATTTTTATTATATCATTGTAACACGAAGGTACAGTCACTTTTACACGCATTCGATAAGGCCATAAAGCTTTTTACTGCGCGTTTCATGCGCGATAAATTATCATTTCCGCGACGGTATAAATTACTGGAGTCGTCATAAAATTCGCTAAGTGTTACCAAAATTTACACGCACAGTAAATATTATTTGGCCGAAAATATACCTCTGAAAAACCTTTTGTTTCAATTAATATAAAATTCAATTATTTCTATTGTAAAAACTTTTTATTTTCAAATTATGTAAGATATTGTATTGGTTTTCGTCACTTTGTTGACTTTATAGCCTTGGTGGATGATCGGGGCACCCAGTAATACTAGTTACCACCTAATACAGGGGCCCTTGCGACAAGTTTTTGTTGTAATCTTTGAGTCAATAAAAGTTTTTTTTTTTATAAAGTTTGTTGACAAAGATTAAAAATTAGTCAAGTTAATCAATTATTGCGTGCCATGATGGCTAATATGACTAAGATTCTACACAAGTATGCGCGCAACACAAGAGGATTGCACTGTCACTCTCATACTCTGGTTGGACGACTATTCGACACGACGCGTGACAGATCAGACGCGGGACCGACGGATTTACATGCACTCCTAAACAAAGGGTTGAACCATCCAACTTACCAATTGGGGTTGTTAAGAGAATTTCTTGGCACAAAATCTCAATTGCTTAACTAGACTCAACCCAGAACTAGAACCTAGAATCTTCAGGTAAATATATGACAAGTAAAATATTTGGTTATTGTTAGCGTTACCACAGAAACTAATACCTATTTAGGTAAGTCATTATTATAACACAAAAGATAATTAGAATTCTAATTAAAAACTTTAACTTGATATTCAAAATTCATAACAAATGCTACCTCGCTTCAATTAATCCTTTTAATATTTTTAGCCACGCAACCAACAAACTTCAACCCTGAACAAAAGTTTCCCGTCCGTATAATTGCGATCTATGAGTAAATGACTGAAACCGCTTTTCCTTTGGTTCATCATTATAATCTATATCTATTACACATAATATGATAATATTTAAACTGAATCGGAACTCTGTACATTAAATATTTTTTAGAAAAATTTATTGAAATAGCCATAATTATCGATACATGGGCCAGATCTATGGGTGTTTTAGATATTTATAATATTGATCTGTTTGTTTGTGATTGCATAGAGAAAACCACTGGACTGATTTAGATGATATTTATGATTATAGCCGGTTATCCAGGTCATCATATTGAATACTTTTTACTACGTGAAAATATCTCATGTAAGAAAAATACATACATACACTACATACATAGCTACTAACCGTTAAAATACATATGAACGAACCCGAACGACGAGCAGAGCAAGGGTGAGTTTTCTTTTAATTATATAAAGCTAGCGTCAGGTTTAGCGTCAGCGAGGCCATGGGTTTCGCTAGTTAAAATAAATAATATTTCTACCTCCTCCTTCTTTGAAGTCGTTAAATAGTAGCCTAAGTTACGACTTATAACATTAGCTATCTGCGAGTGAGAGTCCCGTCAAAATTAGTCCAGCCGTTTCAGAGATTAGCCAGAACAAACAAACAGACAGACAGACAGAAATTGGTTTTTTGTTGCTAGTATCGCATATACTTTCATATGCACTAAGTGAAAAGCTGTTAATTTGAAATTAAAAACAGACACTCCAATTTTACTTATATGTTACATAGATTTAACAGTCCACGTAAATGAAACATCTCTGAAAAGTTCTCTTACTTGTCAAACTTTGTCATATACAAACATCATACGAATATATTATGTACGCATTAACCATAGATTTTGTTAAGTAATAGCGATGATATTTTTTTCTTTCTTTTGTGCCATTTGATTAATCACTCCCTGACTGCAACATATGATTAATCACTCATACTTTCTGTACCACACACGAACTTCCGACTAAAATAAGCCTGTACCCTTCCTAAATCATCCGCTCTATAATCGTTGGTTTTCATCACGTCCGAGCGATGTAATTCATTTTTTCTGTCAGGATCCGTATTTAGGAGAAATGATATAAAATCACTCTTTAAAATGTATATTAAAAGAAATAGAGAGAATAGACTCTTTGAAATTATTACAAAGTAGTAGGTAAGTGTAATTATTATATAAAGATTAAATATGGATATTTTCTGATTTGTTAATGTGGTCTACTATTATTTATATAAAAGGTTGTGCGTGTATGATTATAACAATTAATGGTTTGAAATAACAAATTCAAACTTTGTTACTGTTTGTAATAATTTTTGGCAAAAGGTGGACCTGTTTATATATAATTATAAGTATATATAAATCCTAAAGATACGCTCCATCAAAGTGTACTTGCGTTATTAGTATAAACCTATAGTAGATCTATTAAAATATGAATTAAAAAACAGAGTTTGTGTACTATAATTACTAACTATAGTAAATCGAGCACATAAAAACCATCGTAACAATGCGTCACTTTTTCGATGTCACGTACCTAATTGAAACCACATTATAGACGTTTCTTTGGGAGACGAGCTACCATTACTTTTAGTAATCGTCTTCGTTGATTTCCAGCACGTGGAAAAGCTATAAGTCAGGACTGGCATTCAGGCGAACATTTCCAAGAAATTAATAACCTTTGTGTCCCGATCTGAATCACTGAAGCCATACCGTTCGTTTGTTGTCTTCTCAAGTTATTTTTCATGTTTTGAATAAAAATAAAAAATAAATAGGTACATATTTTTAACAAAGAACCCACACGTTTTTTTTCTTTCAATTCAATTCTTTGTTTAGGGGCTTCTAGAAGTGCCTGTGGTACACAATTTACTTGTCGAGTATTTTTTTAAATTAAATTGACGTTGAAAATTTAACCGTTACGTCATAGAATAATAATGACTGATTCTCATATATTATTCAATTAAGAAGAGAATTTAATTGAATTTATTTTCAATGAGTTTAAGATGACATATAAAATAAATCAAAATCTTTATTATAAAAAATCATTATTATTATTGTTAGTAAATTTTAAGCTATATTATGAAACACTGGTAGCTTAGTGGGAATGCGTTCGGTTGGAAATCCGGTTGAAGCGGGTTCAAACCTCCAGTCTCGCTGATCAGATATTTTCATACGCGAAATATTTCCAACATGATTACCACTTGTCTTACGATGCGGCAAAAAATCGTGAGAAAAGCTGCATGTTTACGAGAACTTAGCATGGGTAAAAAAGTTAAAGATATGTGAACTGTGAAGTCCACAAACCCACACTTGCCCGCAGTGCGACATTAAAAAATGCCTAAGCACAACCAAGATATATTATAAAGCATCGACTTACCGTCACTGCGCTCGGGTTCGTTACTAGATACATTTCTTATTTGCTTCAATTCATTTTTTATAATGGAATAAAGAATATAATAAAAAGCGTGGTAAAGTTTAACATTGTAGCATCAAACGAGGCTAATTCTCAGTTAATCTGACAATCTTTACGTGAATGGTAAAGATTCCAACTGTCAAGCAATGAGCTTCCTAATTTCACTTTCAATGTGCGGGTCTTTTCCCGTCCTTTATTTTTTGTCGCCTCCTACGTTTGACGGAAACCTGCCATCTCACATCCTTTTCAAAACATTTTTCGTCTATTTATATATATGTGTCTATTAGATTATATAGATTCTATAAAGCAACGAAAGCATAAAAATATCGTATCGGCTGTTATAAAAGCTCACTATATATTTCTAAAGGTTGTTGATTAAAAAGCCGCCATTCATAGATGAAAAGATATAGACAATATAAAAAATATTCTAACTTCAAAATGAGGAAATAACTAAGCATTAAATACATGAAAATATGTTTAGATAAAATGTTATTTATATGCCTGAAATATGGCATACATTAAGTACATCAACCTTACTTTATCCAGACTTAATATTATAAATGAAAAGAATAAACGTAACGCCTTTGTGTCTGTTACCTTTTAACAGCTTAATCATTGCAGATTTCGAAAATATTTACCAAGAACTTATTATGTAATAGGCCTCAAACCCCACATTACGCGAGCGAAGCCGCGGTACATAAACTAGTAAAAAGAAGAACGTAATAACAAATCTTCACAAAAGTACCAAGTATTAGCTCTAGGCTTAAAAGCAATAAGCCGTCAGTAAATATAACATAAAATAATTATAGTGAAGAATTTAGACCGTTCATTAAAAACATTAGCCCACCCTAAGTTGTTTCGTGCGCAATTTGTATTCACGAAGTTATTTTTGAAGTTTAATTGCGCGAAACTGCGAACGACCTTTAATAATTATGATCATCATAAAATTACTAAGTGTTAATTAATATTCAATATTTTTATAGTAATTATGTAAAATTGTTTGACAAGATTAGATAAAAATATTATCTGACTTTTACTTAATAAATAATATTTTGTGTTTTTGAAGTGTTTTTGATAATATCAGAATAAAGACTTAGATTTTTCAGTTTGTCCGAACTAATATATGACGACATGTTCGGCTCAGTTTGTACCTACTTGCTGTGCAATCGGTCGCGGGTTCGAGTCCCGCTGGGGGCATTTGTTGAGCACGAATGTTTGTACTCCAGTCATGGGTGTATATATTTATATTGTGTATTTATTTAAAATTATATATGTAGAATATCAACTATCTGGTGTTCGTAACACAAGCCTCGTAGCTTAACACGGAACTAGATAGCATTGTGTGTAATAATGTCCCAACTATTTATATTTATTTTATTTATTTATAATGTATGGAACTACTATTATTAAGTTGTGTTAAATAAATTTTGAATTCTTCAGCATATTTATTAAGGAGGATTATTTAATTATGCCTAAAAACAAATACATAAATAAACTACAAATGCAAAGCCCAGGCAAAATATCAGTATCTATTGCTCATATTCTCTTCACTGGAATCTTGTACAAACTTTACCTGAACACTAACATTTACACTAAGACTTATTTCGAACTAGCATTTCCCGCGGCTTCGCACGCGTTCTAAAGATCGGAAACCAATTTTTTTTTGAGTCGCGCGGTATGGTACCTCGCAGAACTAGCGCCCGTCCTTCCCGTTTGCAACATTTTTCATTGATGCTCCGCTTCTATTGGTAGTAGCTTGATGTTATATAGCCTAATAGCCTTCCTCGGTAAATGGACTATCCAACACAAAAAGAATTTTTCAATTAGGACCAGTAGTTTCTGAGATTAGCGCGTTCAACCAAGCAAATAAAGAAACAAAGAAACAAACTCTTCAGCTTTATAATATTAGTATAGATAACATAATAATAGAGATATTTCAAACTAACAGACCAACTACGAACGTTGGGCTCCTAGGTAAACAGAGTAAAATTAAATTACTCTTTATTCACATAGACTTTACAAGCACTTTTGAATCGTTATTTTAATTAAAAGAGAGTCGGTGCAGTTGGTCCTTTGGCAAGTTACTATCGGCTGAGAGTTAAAAGTACCTACTGTAGTATTCTGATACCTGAACTTGAGAAATTATGGATCATATCATAATTATGCACTTTACATAAGTGTTTATGATAAAAGTAGCCTAAACTAGAAGTATAGTACAGCGGTTAAGGTATGAAAACGTAACATACATACAAACAGACAGCCAGAGTTATTTTTGTTACCTACAATATTATAAGTCAGGACTTAGTTGCTTAAAGATTTACCTTATACAGTAATCAAATCTGATTTATGCTATGTTATATTTAAATATAACATAACACAACGTCTTCGTAATTCTAAGTTATTACTATCATATTAATAATAAGCTTTTCAAAGGAAAGCAAACAAATAGCAATATACTAAAATATTAACCTACTAAAATAATCTGTGCAAATACGTTTCAGTCAACAAAATCTCATCAACTGGAACGTGCCTTGTCGATCTCGCCACATATTATATGACAAAGAAAAGCTAGGTAACTCGAATTAATTTTCTCTTACACTGTCTAAAGGTAGCACGTATCTTGTCCTTTTTTATGGCAAACAATTAGAGCAAATTGGGTATTATAAGGAGGTTTAATTATACGTATTTACTTAGGTATTTAATTATACGTATTCGTCTAATGGGTGAAGTTCGACCATAATGTTTATTGAAAACTAGCAACCCACACTTACTTCTTCTTCTTAATTATTTATTTATAATAAAAGTAGTCTAAATTATTACTTATAATATCACCTATCTGCCAGTGAAAGTCCCTACAAAATCTGTCCAGTCGTTTCAGATATTAGCGGGAGAAAATAGACCGACAGACAGAAAGACAAAAATATTAAAAATAATTTTCCTTATATAAGTACCGTAAAATGCTGTAATGCTGATGTTACAAGCACACACTTCATTTTATTTTTTCTGTATAGATTTCAGGAAATATTACATATGAAGAGAATTTATCTATCTATATAAAAAAGTCTGTTTCCAAAATTTTTTCTATTTTTACTGATAACGCAAAAAGTCGTCATTTATCTTCGTCGTCGTATTAATTGTAAATAAAAAATATAAAATCAGTTTAAAGGCAGCAGTAACAAAGGAACTGAACTGTTTTAACACAGTTTCGGATGCGAACTTTAGAATCATTAAAATCGATTAGGTGGTTTCAGAGCTTATCGATTACAAACAAAACAATTTTATTTAAAACATCAGTATAGAAGTACGAAGTACTTATTACTTATTAGTTACTTTCTGTAATTTTTTTGAATAGAGCAATCTTGTCTAATATTTTAAACTTTAAACGAACAGGATAGACCCATTTATAGTAGCTGTAATTTACTGTAATATTAAACACAATTCTCCATATGGTATTCGAAACCTCATGTTCTCAAATACTACTAATATGAATGCGCCACAAACCCTTAACCGAATCCATAGTAATATCTGTATGGCTATTGGCCACGGAACAGTGCGAAATTAGGCCGCGCCGACCGTACATGCGGTTGCTGCAGTAAACGTTCGCAAAATTCTATTATACATTGAATAATGCAGATTCTTAATAATAAAATAATAATTTTAATAAACTTAATAAATAATTATTAATTTATTATTAAATTACCTTTTTATTTTGACAGCTTTCTTTTTTCCTATATAGGTATTAGGTAAATAGGACAGGAAGATATTATATGCGATTATATACAAATAATAATAGATAATAAGTTAATTACCACTCTTTTTGAGGTCGGTTAAAAATATTAACTTTGCTTAACGTTATTTTATTTCAGTTACTTAAAACTCAAAGCCTATTATTACGTAAGCTAAATAAACAAAGAAAAGCGAATGTTAAACTAACACGATTATACTAAGTTATAATCAAGATTTAATTTGAGCCTACAAATAGCTAGGAATAGTATTGCTGCATTACGATTTAACCCTAGAGAATTTGCCATGACATCTGAATATCCCATAGCAATTAGTGACGACCCCATTAATGGAGTTCCTGTGTACCTGGTACGTAATACAAAATTGTCGACACTTTTCAGAATGCGAAAATAGGTTAACTAATATTACATTATATAGAAAAGAATGTCTGTTCGTACGTCATTTTAGACACATATAGCTTAAATAATACAAAGGGACATTTATTAGTATTTACTACTTTACTACTATTTTATCAGTCTTATAATAACTCACTCACTGAGTTCTACGTTATAATTAATGACATAAGCTAACCATTATTACCTCTTTAATTTTTATAGCGATAAACAGTAGAACACATAATTAGTTGTAATCACTTAATAAAATTAAATCTATTTGCATTTTTTCATAAATAATGTTTATGTGTACATATATAATTAAGTACCTACTAACGAATCACCCTCGCCTCGCTCGGGTTGGTCTCTAAAGTATGGCCTGTCTAAAGCAAAAATATTTTTTCATGTCGAATTAGTTGTTACTGAGATTAGCGCGTTCGAGCAAACAAAACTGTCCATTTATGATATTAGTATTGAATTATATATACCTATAATAATATGTGATAAGTAATGTATAAGGCGCCTTAAAGCTAAAACAGCGATACATTTCCGATAACCTTGTGGTGTAGTAAAAGGCAAACTGTAAAAGCCATCATTAATAATAGTATCTGATAAGAAAGGTTACTATAAATCATACATTATATTGAAAAAATATTTCCACGTACTTTTACAAAAAAAAAAAAATAGGAATGATATACTTTTTATTAGTAATAACGTAACAAAGCATATTTATAATATGCCAAGGCCTTTTAAATAGAACGAATGTGGGTAGAAAAGAATAATAGTTCCTATTGCTCTTATAGATGTTTTCGTATGCATACGTTATTTAAATAAAGGCGGAAAACGTAGAAACGTAGAATGGAGTGATATACCACAGGGCCCTCAATCTACCCAGCTCGAGAAAATATGCATTGAACAAGAAAGTTTTAAACAAACGACTGGATTTTCAAATAAGCGTCATAAGATATTATATGGGCACTTCACATACCATTACATATTTAAGGGTTGTAATTTATCTTTATAGCGAGATATTAATAACTTTTTCCTATGCGTTATATATTGTTTTCCCATAGAAGGGTTAAATTTGTGTGGTTTTTATGGGACATTTCGTTTTCTATAAAATGATTTGGCGTGTACTTATACTATAATATAGTAATAGTTTCATATTCTTATTATATTCTATTATTATATACTTTTTTGCCTTCCGTTAGACATAATTCCAAGTTTTGGTGATGAGCCAGCTACATCCAGGCGATTCTTGCGACTTCGTCGTCGGTTCACCTTTCTGCGTTAACTACTAAAACTGATTTTTCCTTGCTATTCGCCCTCATATATTACAAAGGTGATGTGTTATGAATTATAATGAAATACAAAAGAAAGTAAGGTGACACGTAGTAGCTTAATATAAAAAGCTTAAAAGTATGTTAGGTATAAATAAATCGTAATTTTCAACAAGCTAGAGTCGTAACTGACACCTAAATCGCATTTTAATCAAGTACAAAAAGAGTCTGTATCAAATTCAATTTACTCAATCCAATATACAGCGATCTTAGTAAACCCAGATCGAGTTTAGCGGCCCAATAAATATGCAATGAACCGGGCGGTAAAAACGATCAATCCACGCCAACATGAAGCTCAAACAGTTTATCATAATCGTCTTCGAACGAATAGTATGTCATCTAACAATTTATAATATTACCAGCCTAAATTAATAATAGTAATTGTTTGTTTTATTTTTTAGGAATAGAAATGTTATCTATACCTACTAATATTATAAAGCTGAAAAGTTTGTTTGTTTGGTTGGACGCGATTATCTCGGAAACTATTGGTCCGAATTGAAAAATTCTTTTTGTGTTAGATAGTCCGTTTATCGAGGAAGGTTATAGGATATACTTCATCACGCTACATCTAATAGGAGCGGATCATCAATAAAAAATTTGCATAAGCGGGAAGGGCGGGCGTTAGTTCTGCGAGGTACCGTACCACGCGACTCAAAACGAATAAAGTTTCCAGTCTTTAGAACGCGTGCGAAGCCGCGGGAAATGCTAGTATTATATAAGCTGTAGATTCAACAAATTGATTTTGTAGGCCTGGCAATCGTGAATAAGTTCTACACTACGAATAATAAATAGGTAGGCTACATATTATAAAAAGTCCTCCGCCGCGTCTGTCTGTATGTTCGCAATAAACTCAAAAACTATTGCCCGATTTTTATGCTGTTTTCACCAATGAATAGAGTGGTTCTCGAAGAAGGTTTTAGTATATAGCTTGTAAAGTTTTTGTATACATTTCCTAGCGAAACCCGCGGCGTTGCTCGCGCTAAACGTAGAAGGTATAATAGTAATAATATAAGTTAATGAAATTAGATGGTAAATAGCGTCATACTAATATAATAAAGAGGAGAGATTTGTATCTAAGTATGTTTGTAACGAATTGGCTCAAAAAGTACTGGACCGATTTTTAAAAAAAATTCACCATTTGAATGCTACAATATCACTGATTAATATAGGCTATTTAAAAAATAAGGATCGCTGCTAAAACTACAATAATGTTACCCAAGGCGTAAAAAATGCCTATAAAATATCTTTCATCGCATGCGCTGCGAAAACTATTGATGATAGAACAAAAAATGTTCCACAATATTAAAGAACATATCAGTATCTACGGGAAGGGCGGGCGTTATTTCTGCGAGGTATCATATCGCGCGACTCGGAAAGAATTTGGTTTCCGGTCTTTAGAACGCGTGCGAAGCCACGGGAGATACTAGTGTTTAATATATAAAGGTTTAAATGATATAAACGTATCCAGCCTTTTTCTTTCATAGCCTTCATTATAATCAGCCTTTTTAATATGTTTCTCACATAGGTTGACATTTAACAAGGAATACCTGTGTGAATGGTATTGTGGTCGAACTCAAATACGGGTTGTGTGTCTACACCGATCTTTCGAAATGTGTAAGGTTCTCTGAAACATGCAAAGTACTTCTCTACGTTTTTTTTCAACGAAACTTTTTTAAACATGTGTTAAGAATTTGAATGAAGATCCAAACGAACTTTAAATCATTAAACTTAACTTTTGTTTGTAATAACTGCTTTTAATTTCTTTACTTTTATCTCGGAAAATCTCTAAAGACGAAATACGAGTATTAAATAACCCATTATAATTAAACTTTACCGTACCAAGTTATATGTGTGTATAAAGCCATATTATATATATACATAATTATAATAAGTCTAATGTCCAAGATACCATCATTAAGAGTTTAGTATTAACGTACATATTATGTAGTTATCGCTTAAAATTATAAAAATTTAAAAATAAAAAAGCAGCATGTAACAAAAAATATATAAATATAATCTATAACCAGTTAAGTTCTCTAGGATATCAGACGTGAGGCTTGACACTTCCTTTTGGCAAGTGTTTCCAGATGATTGAACTTGACTCGAGTTAGGACCCACTTCCTTTGATTTTGAAGAAGCGCGTTACCGATGAATCACATTGTACAACATATTACCATATCATTAAGAATATAAAAATAATTACCTTTTTTAACAAAAAAACCTGTTATATTAAAATGCGGTACTGCAAAACCCGTATATTAATTTACTAAAGCTTTGTTCGTCTCGTAATTAGAAGGGAGGGTGTAAAAGAAATGTCGGTGAGAAACCCTCATTAGCGTTACCCCTGATCTCTGTCTGCGAAATGAACGTCGATTGTTGGGACTTAGATTTTTCAGAGGAAGGTAAGTAAATTATGGGAATAAAGCCGTACATTTTCATAATTTAGACTAACGATGTGACGGCGTTGGTTTTGAAAAATAAAAATATTTAAGACTAATGTTTGTCACAAAATAGAGGTTTATAAGATTATCACACGGAAATACTTGAATAACTTTAGAAAATATATGAAAAGGTAATAAGTACCTATGAAATTTGAGAGTTGCCCTCGATTTCCATGGAATCCCATTATCAGATCTGACTTGGTGCCCATAGGACCCCCTCAGAACTATACCCTCCCGAACAAAAAAAAAATTTTTGAAATCAGGCCACAGTTGGCGGACATATCGGTGAACATACATGTCAATTGTTGGGACTTAGATTTTTCAGAGTAAGGTAAGTAAATTATGGGAATAAAGCCGTACATTCTCGTATTTTAGACTAACGATGTGACGGCGTTGGTTTTGAAAAATAAAAATATTTTAGACTAATGTCTGTCAAAAAATAGAGGTTTATAAGAAAGTAAACTAAGATTATTAGTTTTTTTAAAATTGAAAAACTATCTAGTCGTTAGGCGATACTTTTAATAATTTCATCTTTAAAAAGTTGCCTAACGTCTTTTCTATTTTTAAGCTTTATAAAGCTTTGCTAGAGTGAGAAAGTATGTCAGGAAATCTCCTATTACATTTGATAATCTTAATAATTTACACTGGAAATATATTACACACAAAACAACCTATGGAAGATAGTACTTTAATATAATATGCGCCACGAAAGATGTGACTTGACAAGCGTCAGTAGCAGCGGGTTTTCGTAGGTGAAATCGTGTAAGTAAGAGTTACGTATAATTAATTTCAAAATCTATTTAGGGATGTTTCGATGACCTTCGAAATAAGGTGTATAGCAATGTTATATTAAAATTATTACCTATTAATCGACAAGTCATACCACGTGGTTCGTCAAACTTTTGTGGCACGGTCTATACCTAGTTTGAAAAAAAGGGGAATAAAAAAATATTGGAGAAAAATTCGTTATTGCAGTTAAGGAACAAAAGTGTTGCTAAAAATTTCGCAACACTTGGTAAAATGAAAATTGGTTTATGCCATTGCAACGTCTGGTGATAATTGGCTTTCTACAAAACTTGAACATTTTAAGGCATCTGTTGCTGGTGTTATAAGCTTAAGACATTAATGCATTCATTGAACTTAATCAATTTAGGCCACATCTGAAAGCTTTAATGATAAGAAAATTTAATATCTTTAAGCAAACTTATTGCTACTTGCTGAAGTTTAGAATACACTGATATTGCCATGGGTTTATTTATAGTCTCCTCTTTAAACACTCTGAGATAATACTTTCTTAGGTTTACGCGAATATTTGAAATTATAAATGAAACTATCTTTTCGGATTTTGTCGGGGATTTATTTGGATTTTTGGTTCCTGACGTTTCGAATGCAATCATGGTCACGAAAGAGACTAAGGTATTTTACGTCTCAGGGGGAAAGAATCCAAATAAATCCGCGTCCGAAAAGGTAGTTTAATTTATAATTCTGAGATAAATAATAAAAGACAATAGTAAACTTAGATATCACACATAAAATAACAAAGCTCGACGAAAATTCGCTCGACGATTTTATTGTACACAGTACAATATGGAGAGGAAACATAATATCATCATTTGCGTGACAATACAATTTAATACCAGTAATCTGTCCTCGCTACATTTACACCAAATTTACACTACACTTCGCACACTCTTCAGTAACTTTCACAATAACTTGAACTTTTTCTTTCGAGAAGAACGACGACACGTTTGGCGTAGTTTGTAGTGACCCTACTCCCTTACGCCAGCCAGGTCGGAGGTTCAAGTTCCGCTGGGGGCATTCATTTGTTAAACTTGGATGTTTGTACTCCAGTCATGGGTGTTTATTTATAATATGTATGTATTTAAACTTATATGATGTGTAGTATGTCAACTATCTGGTATCCGTAACACAAGCCTCGTAGCTTACCACGGTACTAGATAGCGCTGTGTGTAATAATGTCCGAACATATTTATTTATTAATATTAACTTTTCATAAACATACTAGATTAACAGCCATATCCCCAATAACTACTATCTCCAATAAGAAAACTACCTTTAACCAAGTCTCGACCATTCTTTACTTCATTACTGGTTAAAAAGGAATCTTTGTTTATATCTAAATACTTAGGTTTACTTTTAAATTTTAATAACAATTTAAATATTTTTTAATTTTAAATCTAAATCTTAATAAAAGTTGATACAAAGTCATCTCTATGCAGTTAGTAGCGATCATCTTCAGTTGTAATACAAAAACAGAGCAGCATCGTAACGACAGTTGTTAAAATTTACTTCCTGTATTTCGTTTATTAAAAAGAAACAAAGTTAGTTCAAGCAAGTTTATCATAAATCTTTGAAGACGTATTATTAAGTGAACTAAAGGATGCTTTACGTTCTTTCTACTTGTAACTTTGGTTGTAAATTTTGAACGGCGCACGCAAGACCGTCGTTAAAAGTTTTCATGCAAAGTGAACCGCAAATGATGACATCATGTTTAATCTACATTTTGTACTTTGTTAAACAATATCTTCTAATGTAATTATAAATGAAACTATCTTTTCGGATTTTGTCGCGTATTTATTTTGATTTTTGGTTCCCGAGGTTTCGAATCATGGTCACGGAGAGACTCTCTGCCGTTATGAGATAGTTTCATTTATAATGTAAAATATTTAGATAAACCTAAGAAAGTTTCTTCGAATGTAAGTTCATTAATGATAATATACGAAGTTAAACGTTGATTTCAGAATTTTATTTAACTACCTCGCTTTCACTAACATATGAAAAGTAACGCGGAACGCCACTGTTTATAGCAATGAGTATTGTAAACAGTAAGTCTGTGACCGAAGACTTATACAAGTTAATTAATATTAAGAACTTCTAGGAACAACAATAGACTTCAACATAAACCTATGATTTTAATCTTTAAGTAACGCATTTCCGTTTTTGCTGAATGCAGATAATTAGATTCAAGCCAACCTCCCTTTGAATTGAAACAATTTAAAATATTTGCCTCAACTCCGTCATTCTTGATCCGATTTATCTTGCGTTTAACTGTCTCGATTTCCGACTCAATCAAAGTCTGGTTTTGTGATGTCATTATGGAACGTGGCGACGTAATAGAATTTTCCACTCCACGACAGTTTTTCGCTTATTTAACTTTTTCGTGTGTTTTTCTATCGTGATATTACAAAGTTTGATTATAAAAGTCTTTTAACAGCAAGTTATAATGTATATTTCGAAGATTAAAAAACAAATAGGTATTTCTTTTATTTTGTGTGATTTTCTTTATTTAGTAAAAATTATGACTAGGTATATAAATTATTATTAGTTTAGTAAAACCTGTATTATTACATAGGTATTATAGATATTTAGTGATAAAATAATTTAAGAATATTAATTTAGTTTTTGATAATTTATTTTTATTAAAAGTATTGTAAGGTAAGTTCGTTGCAATTTCTATTATTCTATAAAAACTATAGCTGTATACTTAATAAATACTTGAATGACCTTTGTCTCTCCCATGACAATTCATTGCATTGTTGCACTTCGGCGAACATGACCGAAAATTTGAAACAAAACCGAGATAAAATCCGTAAAGTTGATTACTTCAAGAGTAAAATATTCTAACTTAAGTAAATTATACAGTTTAAAATGTTTATCGCAGTACATTATATACCCTCAATATATTATATATTTAATAGACTTTTAACTTATAAAATATACGTTAAAAAGCTACCAAGTTTTGAACTACAAACTTATTTCAATTACAATGCTCCTTGATTCCCAGCTATCTTTAGCAGAACCGTTTAGCATAAATACAAGTTTTAAACTTTCATCTTATCAAGTGCATAACTGTCATAGAACGCGGTAGATTTTTCTAATTATACTAAAAGTTAAGACGTCATCGTTAAAATAAATTACTCGAGTATAAATTTCTATGACTTTTGAAAGAACCTTTGAGACTTAAACCTGCCCTGTTAACGCCTTAATATACTTCAATAAAGTGGTTGATGCTGATAATGAATAATCAGAGTAAGTGAGATCTTTACAACTTAGGAGATTTTCTTTTGGTCCTCTAATTGAGCAGGACATTCTTTAATAATAAGGTGCTTCGAAGTTAGATAATTATCATCATCATCATCATCATCAGCCCTTTTTTTTTTAACGTCCCACTGCTGGGCACGGGCCTCCCTCAGTACGAGGGGGATCAGGCCATAGTCCACCGCGCTGGCCTAGTGCGTGTTGGCGGACTTCACATGTCTTTCGAAAACTTGTTAGGTTTTCTCAGACATGCAGGTTTCCTCACGATGTTTTCCTTCACCGTAAGACAAGTGGTAATCATGATATAAATGATTCGCACATGAAAATATCAGAGGTGCGAGACCCGGATTTGAACCCGCATCACTCGGTTGTCCGAGCGACGCGTTACCGCTGGGCTACCACTGTCTTTCAATTATATTTTAATTATAATTTCAATTATAAAAAAGAAGATTTGTTATTCTTTTCCAAATCTATTTTTCAAAAAAAAGTTATGATATAATTTAAAAATCACATGATATACTTAAAATTTATTTATTTTAAAGAATATTCTTAGAAGCTTGTATGGAAACTTGCATTAGACCATGAACAAAACAACAATTGAAAGACATTACTCCCAATGACTGAAGAAAATTACTTATGACGAGATAAGGGATAGAAGAATGTTATAACTAATTTGTAGAATTAATTTATAATTTTCAAGTAAATATATTCGTAAGTCATTTTTATAAAGTGAGCAAAAAAACTGTTCAGTTCCATTTTCTTCCATATTTGTCAACTGATTTTTTTATATATATTGTATTTCTTTTTATGGTTATATTTCTACTATTGAATGTATGTATATACTAGTTAATAAAATTGAACAAACTACAAACACTATACAGTACACATATCCTTGAGACAATCAACAGTATGTACAAAACCAATTGACCAACAGACAGTATCGATTATATGGACTGAGCAAACATTCGTACTATTGGTACAAATAATAAGCTACGATATAACATAGCGGTAGAGATAAACGCAAAGGAATGAAACTATAGAAAACATTAAACAAGCCAAGGTCGAGTGAGGGACAGTTCTGAATTCCCAAGCCAGTAGTTTTCACTAATGGAATTTGAGAAAATACAGATTCAATTCAATTTAGGGTTTGGGCTGTTCTGATATTTGCCACTCATGGTTTATAATAAAATAAGGTACGCTTTGTAAGACGTTGAATTCATTTAATTCTGTATCAATAATCTCAACAGTTTACTAAGTCTTCGAAATGTTTATTACTTAAGTAGTGCACGATATAAATAAAAATATAAGGGTCATGCCTCCGATTGCTATACCTTTTTAATATACCTACAAAATATATATTTTTATATATCTGGGATATTCTTATATATAATATATGTGGAATAAAAAACTGTAATGGTCTAAGAGCCGGTGGAAGATCGACCTTCACCGACCTGATAACCAGATGAGACATATTTTTTATTAAATATAATTTATAAACAAATATGCCTATAATTACTTGCCTATCTGAAAGTGCTCATGGCTATTTTTAAATAAATTAACTTTAATTGATTTTTTTTTCATCACTTTCATTCTTTTGATAACCAAATGAATTTTATTTCACTGTTAGTTTTTAACACACAGAATATGCCTCAGTAGGCTTGCATACTCATTTTTGTGTATAGCTACCAAAGCCGATGTAAACAGGTAAGTCAATATAGGTGACTCCATCGTTCTGCTAACTTATCGAAAGTTATATCAAATTTTAGATTATTTTATTACAAAATCAGTCATATAGACTTGCCTGCAAAAAAATCATACTTAAAACACTGTTGCCCAGCTAAAAATAGCCATGAGCACTTTCAGATAGGCAAGTAATTATAGGCATATTTGTTTATAAATTATATTCGATAAAAAATATGTCTCATCTGGTTATCAGATCGGTGAAGGTCGATCTTCCACGGTCTCCTCTACCATAAACAATATGAAGTTGGATTATTTCATCTAAAGTTTATTATTTTATGCATGATTTAATAAAGTTTCTTTTTTATAGAAAGAAGTAATAAACTAAATATATAAGACATATTTCCCGTATTTTGTACCATATTATTTTTATTCTAGGCGAGTTTAACAATATGGTCTGCCATTTTCCGAGGAGTAAATACCCATCGTGAGATAATAGATGAAGGTTTTATGTAACGTGACATTAATGGCACCTTGTAGCCATTGTGATAGATATTGAGCATATAGACGGGACACGGAAAGGAAATTAAAAAAAAACAGAAAGTTTCTACGTTCTCTAACAAAGTTTCACGAATTCTGGATAGTCCATGGAAAATATCTACTCGTATTTATGTTTTTAACTGTTAGTCATAGCTGTGAACTTATTAAAAATAGTTTAATTTTATAAAATAACAACGTTGACGTTTAAGTTCATTGTTTATTTTAATTCCTATTACCTTATAAATTAACAGAATAAAAAATACATTACTCATAGATATTTACCAAATGCATTTATTATATTTACTTCAAAACAGTGCAACGATACGAGATTAGAAGATCGTTTATAACATACGAGAACTCTCTACGGATTTCGGCATCCATCCATCATTCAGCCAATTTCTGTCAATTCTTATCAAACACGCGATTTGCCCAATAACGCCACTAATGCGCATAGTGAATACGAATGCCAATCTACTGCCAGATAAATGGTTTAATTAGATAGAACAACTAAGTGAATTTCTCAAGGGAAATAGATCTAATGAGGATTTGGACTTTGGGATAAATGATTTAAGATTATTAAGCTATATTATATTATTTTAAATACATGTAAATTGAACATTTATAATGAAACTGCCTTGAACGAATCACTACATAGTATAAAACAAAGTCGCCTTTTCTGTCCCTATATCCCTATATCCCTATGTGCGCTTAAATCTTTAAAACTACGCAACGGATTTTGATGCGCTTTTTTTTAATAGATAGAGTGATTCAAGAGGAAGGTTTATATGCATAACTAGCAGATCCCGCGGCTTTACCTGTGCTAAATCTAGGGAAGAGCCCGAGCGAAGCGAGGGCGAGTCGCTAGTTGATTATATAATTAACTAGTGTGCTCTCTGCCAAATTAAAGTTTGAAGCACAAAAATGAAGGACTTTTATACAAACTTGCAAGTGCTGTACTCTACTAACTATAAAGTACCTCCCTGCCAATTTTCATGTTTAAATACGTCAAACGGTTTTTGATATTTCTTGACGAGTGACTTTTATATTATATTTAGATTAGATAGATGAAAGGAAATAAATTTTTGTTGTAGATATTTGCATGTTTGCTGCAATGCATTTGTAAGGTTGAAAACCAAATTCCTAAATAAAACACGATCAAATCGAAACACTTTCGACAAACTTTTGTATTAAAAGTAACAGAATGAATTTTTGTAATCGATTTATATTTTATAGTTATCACACGATGTTTCGCTAAAAATAATTATTTTTATATCAAGTAGGATACATTGATTACGTGAAGAATAAAAAAAAAGGTATGGGCACGTACCATTTAACGCTTTAAATTATAATAATAGAGGTGTAGAAAATTAATAAACGTTTCCCCTAAATATAAGAACCGATAAAATAATTTTACGTTAAATTTCGGTTTTAATGAAATCATAAACCTTTTTTAGGTTATTAATGAGCTGCTGAGCTTGAACTGTTAAATGAGCTCGCTACAAATGAGGCCAATTAAACATTTAACTTTGCCAATTTAATCTAACCGGTGTAAAGCTACGCAGTTTATTCCATATCTAACTAACAACATAACCTCGCTTCGCTCGGATGCGTCCCATTGACATTTTTTGAATAAACCTAAAATAAAAGTAGTCTTAGTTACTTATTATATATTTATTATAACATCAGTGGCAGTGGAAATGCCGTCAAAATCAGTTCGATGTTTTGAATATTATTTGAATAGACAGACAAAAATTTTAAAAAAGTGTTTCTCATAAGTACCTTATACAAATTCTTATGCATTTAGTATATATATATATATATATATATATATATATATATATATATATATATATATATACTAAATAAAACGTTAATTTACCTTACAATAACGTTTACGAAGAATGCTTAAAAACATGCAAAGAAAATGTTAGGAACCTGAAGAAATTCCCTACGTGCATTGACAAAAATTGAGAACATTCCACAAAACTGGAAAATTCTCGAAGCAACTTCGAGAACATTATGTTATCATCACTTTTGATAGTCTTTTAGACTTTTTAAGTGCGTAGTAAAATTTTGTTTTAAGCTTCACTCGTTTTTATTAAGAAAGTTTCTAGAATAGCGGATATAATCTGAAGCTGTATTAAGTTTCACTTCATTACAAATATTCTTATAGTCGTTCTCATTAAAAGCTCGATGAAACTTCGCCCAGCCACAGAATCAATATTCAACTAGAGCTATATATATTTATAATCAATGTAACAAGTAGGTAGATATAAAATGTAGGAATTTCAGAAATAGGCTCTCGTATTACATATATCAATGCAAGCCTTTACAACAACCTTAAAACAGTAAGAGATAGGTGGCTACTTATTAAACAAATGCATAAAAATAGGACTGTTAAAACCTCGCGAAAATGTCTACTTACTACACATTAATATATAAAAAAAATATTTAAAAAAAACCAGTGCACTTTTCCCTGTAAAATCTAAGAGCAGACACTCATGTAATTTAAAAAGCGTATAGAGGAATCTCTCATGTTGTTCCAGTACATAGAGATACACGTAAGTGTAGGAGAATATTTAGCAACTGTGATTTAAATAACTTGTTTCATATATGTTTTCATAACTGTAACAAGCTTTTAAGAATAAGAACTAGTAAATAGATATTTATTTATATAGTTCATTTTAAAGTGAACATCATAATACAATTTAAAATTGCAGACAAGCTATTTTTTTAAGTAACACAATCTTATTCAATTCATATCAAATAGTGTCAATGTGAAATAATACGGAATCAATAAGTTCATTTAAATATGTAACGAATATACATACTTATAAAAAAACTCGAAATTAGTCGAATTGCAGATTCGATTAATTTATTTTTTTCGTAATTTTTTTTTTCATATCTATTATTATAGATACAGAGGTCAAATTTATATTTTTTCGAATTTTTGTCTATCTGCCTGTGACTGGATCACGAGAAAACTACTGGACACATGATAAAATCTGGTATGATGATAGATTGCGAGTAGTGATCCGGTGATATATGGGAATACTTTTCTTAGTGAGGGCAAATATCTTACCTTTTAGAAGTTTTTACTAACGTACCTAGCAACGAACCCGAACGGAGCAAGGAATCTCTAGTGTATATAATATATAACAAATAAAATAAACAAAACTTAAATAACTTAACTATAACTAATATCATATTTGGTCGTCTTAGAATTCGACTGAAATGTAAAAAAGTACGCTGGCTGATTTAACGGTTAACCTTTCAATTGTCGGCGAGTCTTTCTAATACGACCTATCGAATTACGTTCATTATATTAGAACGTCTAGTTAGAGGATATCTTCAGTTGAAAATTTTACACCACCAGGTGTTTTACAGTCTGCGGTGAGAAAATTAACCCTTAGCAAATTGTTTCATTCAAATTGATGGCGCTCGATTTGTAAATTTATCTATGTTTTTCAAGAATTAATTTAGCATTTTAACAGATGACTGCGTACTATTAATGTCTTTTAATCTCTGCTCTCGTATCTTTTCATGATTCACCAACAAAATTTAGTTAAGGTAAAAAAAAATAATTAATGATAATTATAAAATAAATAATAATTACATTTCGGACCTCAGTCCGCAAGTTAAACAAACTTCATAGTAGCACTAGTGGGTAAAAATTATACTTTTGAAACCATCGCCCTGTAGCAAGTTTAATTACATTACCTACCTACTATACTATTCAATGTTAAATTTATTTTTGGACACACACTTAATACAGTTTTAAATATTTCATAGGTATAACGAGATAAATCCCTATTAGTGTTGCCATATGCAACTAGCCAAATCCGTCCTAATCCATCATTAATTTCATATTCAACGAATCACGAATGCTTTTGGCTTCTGTGGTTCCATTTATTATGGACAAGTTAAGCCGGGTTTAGGGTCTTTTAGACTACATTTCAGGCATACGGAGAATGATCCTTAGTCTGTTTCAAGGTCTTTACGTTGAAATACAAGTTACAAGTAGGTATCTTATTACTTATCTACCTATTAGGGAAAATCTTTAAGTTACTTACTTAATCTTTAGTTGTGTTTTATTTTAATTATTTATGTAACAGAATACTTTCTTTAGTATAAAGAGGAAAGATGTGTATGTAAGTATGTTTGTAACGAATTGGCTCAAAAAGTACTGGACCGATTTTAAAAATTCTTTTACCATTTGAATGCTACATTATCACTGATTAATATAGGCTATTTTGATTTCAAGAAAAATTAAGGATCTCTACTGAAACTACAATAACAGGATAGGAGGAGGAGGGCACGCCGCACATAATATTATATGAAATAGGTAGCCGCGCGGCTCAAGAGTATATTAAAGCTGGAGTAATTTTGAAGAATTTTCAACCCCGCGAGTGATCGAATGAAGTTTAGTAGCGATTAAAAAATGCGCGGGCGAAGCCGCGCGTATAGCTAGTATGTTATATTTATTTTAATTTTATTTATAGGTTTGGGCCGATGCAGCTACACAAATATTCTATTCTTTAGGCCCTGGATGGGGTGGATGTTTTAACAAATTTCATTACGATAATTTACGGTAGGTATGGTGTTCGACATATGTATGTATATCTTTCGTATCGAATTTATAGGAGAAAATGTTTTAATAATTCTTTCTTCGATATATTTGGTGAAATAAACACATAGTTAATGGTTTGTTTGTTAATATTATAAAAGTTTCATGTGAATAAATAACGAAATTTAAGGTTTTATAAAAATATGAAACTTTATTTATTCCAACCTTAGTAGCTGGGATATGAATGCAATTTTTGTTTTTTTTTAAAAATTCATCTCGACAAAGTAGGTAACTACTAAACTTAAGGCGATAACGTCGTTTTCAAATTATTATCGTCCTTATACTTTAACACCTTTAAGTAGGTCTTTGTATAACTAGCTGACCCGGCGAACTCTGTTCCGCCAGAATACAAATTACTGATTATTATTGATTTCTGACAAAATAACTATCAAATTTTCAACTATATTTAATCATAGACAATATTAGGTTTAGCTGTCATTTGCGTTTTGTTATTCCATGTCAGATGCGTTTTTATTATAGTACCACGTTTTATAGTGACTTGTATTCGCTTTGACGTTTTATGTTACGTCACACGGGAACGCGGTCGAACGGGATAAAAAGTATCCTATGTCCGTCTCCTGGTTCTAAGCTACCTCCCCACTAATTTTCAGCCAAATCGGTTCGGCCGTTCTTGAGTTATAAATAGTGTAACTAACACGCCTTTTTTATATATAATACAGAAGACAAAGACACAGAGCTTACCTTAAATTTTTAAACCGTTTGACTTAAATATTTAAAACCCTATAATTCGGCAATTTAAGCTGAAAGCCTCAAAAATTACGTCATCATTAAATAAATTTCTTTTAAATGGCAACATTTGATAATTTGAAGCCTCAGATTTCCTGCAACCGAGTGGTTTAAATTTTCAGCCGCAATGAATAAAACAAAGAAGGATCAAATAGCTTTAATATTAACAAGCGAAACGGAAAATTAATTTAGTGACCCTCATTAACAGAATAAATTCATTTAAAAACATTTCAAGTATCACTTGGTTTTAAATTACAAGGAGTCCTTATATTAATATAGCGAGTTAATAAAAAATATTATACACTGTAGCTCGAGTAACGTCTCTACAGTTCAAGACAAGGTAATAATAAAGCAACAGAAAATCAAATTCAACAGCTTTTCATAAGTAAAACTTTTCAAATACCTAAAATAAATTTCACTTTTTGTAAACAAAAACGAGTATTTGGACGCAAAGTTTCTTTAGAGATATTTTTTTTATTTTCCCAATTACTTTGGCGGTAATTATAAAATCGGATAATCCAAAATGTAAATTTACTCCTTCATAAGTAAAATTTAACTTAGTTTTTACGCATTCTATCCAATACAGCATTCAAATTTTCATGTAAACTTTATTAATTTATTAATTTTGTTCTTTTCATATAAAATTATAATATCTGCATTTGCAATAAATATTCAAAAATGTATACCACAGAATCGTTCTAATGGCTGTAATGATTTCTCAAGCCTGCCTCAATCAGATTAAATGAAATCGATCGAATCAATCGACAACGTACCTATAGGTACTTCAAAAGTTTTAAAAGAAGTAAAAATCAACTTATTTATTTGATTATACTATAGTTACAAGTAAAAGTTATAAAATTCATTTAGTAGCGAAACTAATAAAAAAATAACTATGAACCAACAACTTACCCTGGCTCCAGTGCGTCTTATAAAATTATAGTAGGTACTATTTATATCAATATATATTTTATTACTTGTTTATTTATTTATACACGTACAAACTTTCCCAATTACTATACATTATGGCTCTAACTAGATTATCTTAAGAAAAGAATAACATGAGTAGGTACGAGTATACTATAATTGACTACCCATATTGTTACACTGAAGTCATATAAGCTTTTCATTACAAAGAAACTAACGGCGCCATGGAGCGAACACAGCAGGCTTTTAGACTTATCAAGTTTATTAGAACAGTAATATTACTTTTCTTTTACCACATTATAAGAACAAAACTATGTTGGTGGTAATTTTATTTTTTAATTATTAATTCTATTTATTTATTTAATTTTGGATTTTATAAACTTGTTTAAATATTTTAACTTAGTATATTAAACTAGCAACTGACCCTTGCTCCACTCGTGTCCATTTGTAGGTACGTTTAAAGCTTTTAACTGTTAGTATCGATTATCGATATCAAGAATATTACACGATTCCGCAGTAAAAAGTATGCTATACGTTGATCTGAATATCCAGTTATTATCATACTAAATTTTACCAAAATCTGTGCAGTAGTTTTCTCGTGATGCGTTCTCAGACAGACGAAATCAATAGATTCGGAGTCTGTATCGAGAATAATGATGATTATAAGGTTTTCAAAGAAGTATGTAATGTAGAGATCACGGTCTAGATAGAAGTATCGGTTTATGTACGTCGGTTTATCGTGACATTAGTTTCCGGCCGAGGCGTGACAATAGACTGGGGTGCTGTGCAACTAAGATAGAATATTATTCTGTCTCTTTTTTTATCCCACGTAATGCAAGCGTACTAAATCCCCATCACATTACTCGAATTTATTAGAGATAGATCGACTTAGTTAGAATTTTATATGTAAAATTTATTTTCATATGACACACTGTTCAGAGCCATCTATCTGATATGTAACACATCACGATACAATAAAATTACTCAGTACAAAAAGGTTAAATATGTATAGTGCAGAATGAAATAAATAAATAAAAATAATAAATTAATAATAAGTTCTATGTAACAAATTTAGATTTTGTAAGAATGAATGTACGTATTTCAGTGATATGAAACAGCGCCATCTACTATGTTGACGTTAAAGTAGTTTATACTTTCTACCTCAACACAAATAAATTCAGTTTTATATTAAAAGATGGCGCTGATCAAAACCTCAAAAAACAAAAGCTTATTCATTTTTTAAATCTTAAAATAATGTATTAATTAATATTAAGTTTATAAATAATGACAAAAGCTAATACCTGTATATCAGTGTTGACAAAACTTCCTTCCCAAAAGTCTTCAATGTTCTCCGGATAGTCACATTCCTTGGTAGGGTCAGGACTCAGAGCTTCGGTTCTGGTTTTAAAAACAAAGATAAGTCCACCATCTTCTTCTTCAGGCCTCCAAGCACCACACATAGTTGCTACTGTCCTTTTGTCTTTCGAAATATCATCACTTATCTTTAACTTCTTTACTGGATTTTCATCGAGAGTTGTGTTACTTTTTATTTTTTCACACAAATTTGCCATCTTGTAACGATTGGCAATTTTAGAAATCCTATTAGATAAAGGAAGTGAGATTTTCTTTAATATTTTTCTATTGATATTAAATAAGTAAGATATTATATTACTCATGTGAAATATATATAATTAAAAGTTATTTCTTAAGCAGCACTTAGTTTTTATATTATTGAAGATTATAGAAATATTATAATATTAAGTAGTACATAAACATTACAATAGCGTATTAATAAGTAAATATATAATTAAGATAATACTAATAAATTGGTTAAATAATTACATATATAAATGATTGAAGAAATGCTTATTTTATTAATGTTTTAAAGTTATTGTTTGTAAACAGAACGACAAAAACAAAGTTTTTTTTATATGAGAGAATTACATTTCTCATATTAGCACAAGCACATAAAATCTAGAACCACACGAAATATTTAAAAATACTTTATATCTCCTACATTTACCGTTTATTTTATTTAAAAAAACTTTTATTAAAATACTGAACTTTTTTAGGTTATTTTCCCGCACTGCCGCGCGATAACTACTGTGAAGTGTGAACTGTCAAAATTATATTGACATTTGACTTTGACAAATTACAACATAAATAATAAAATGTCATTTATTATTGCCATATCTTAAAATAAAAATGAATTATTTCATAAGATGTTATAATGATAATACTATTATATGTACACGAGAGCAATATGCATGTAAATTTCAATATTTATATTTATATAAAAAGTATAAATAATTTTATGTATAGCAATTTCATTCAAGTCTCCTAAGTTGACTCGAATAGATCATAGATGGCAGAAAGGTGTATAACAACGTGTTCTATCTTGGTTTTTATTTTTATAAAATAACTAGCCGTTTCCCGCCCGCTTCGCTGGGCGAATTGAAAAAGGAAATAAATTACATTTTATGTTTCATTTTTATTTTTTTTCCATATTTTTATTATTCTCCTTTTTTTTTATTTTTGTATGAACATAAATAGGCCCCGCGGATAGAACTGTAAGCATCGATATTGTTTAGACTTACACAAATTCCAAATTCCATCGATTTAGCCTGTATCTTCCATCCAGGTGATTTTTCTCACTAATATTCATTGTAACTTTCAATGCGTAATCATTTAAGTTAAAGTTAAAGTCGTTAAAATCGTTTAAGTTAAAGTCATTGCAAGTCTCATATGTGAAGTTAAAATCTGTCTAGGTTCAAGTACGACGAATTTTCTGTTAACTAAAATTTTCTCCGTGACATCAATTTTTTATAGAAAATTAATTGTTCATGTTTTTTATGAATTCTATTGGAATAAGTAACTAAATTTCTTTTCCACATCTCAAGTGCTTAGAAAATGCATTCATTATAATCTGTTACATTTCCGCGATCCCGCAATAAAAGAATTCGTCGGATATGTAGTCTGCAAAAGTAAAATGAATGTAAAATTCTTAGTCCGTTGATTGGATAAGCTACATGTAAAGTAAAGTTTTGGAAACCTCTCAATGACTTTTTCTCCGCTGCCAAAAAGACGATTGTTGTAAGGAAATACACAAATATCCCTACATACACGAAGATCCCCACCAAATTTGGAGTCTGTAGAAGTTACAGGTTGGAAATTAAAATTTTATATTTTAACACCCACCCCCGCAATTCCTGTCGGAAGTAGACTATATTGAAATCCATTTTGAGATGATCTTTATGTGAATAATAAAAGATTCCTACCATATTTAGAATTTTTAGAAGCTATATTTCGAAATTGAAATTTTTTATTGTTAACACCCACCCCCGCGAACCTTATTGGAGGTGATTCATTGTAAAATCCGCTCTAAGATCAATTTTAAATTACATATAGAACACTCTCACTAAATTTGGAGTCTATAGGAGCTATCGCTTCGAAATTAAAAATTTTCATTGTTAACGCCCCCGCAATCTTCTTTGGGTAGGGATATCGTAAAATTTGTTCATAAATCATTTTTACATCACTTATAGAAAATTCCTACAAAATTTGGAGCTTGTAGGTGCTTTAGCTGGAAAATTAAAAATATTAATTGTTAATACCCACCCCCGCAACCCCCTGCGGGGTGAACTATCGTAAAATTCGTTCATAGCCTATTTCTACACCTCTTACAGAAGATTCCTACCAAATTTGAAGTCTATAGGAGCTATAGTTTAAAAACAGGAATTGTTCATTGTTAACGCCCCCGCAATCTCCTTTGGGGGATGGATTTCTTAAAATCTATTCATAGCTGACCTCTACATAGCAAAACCGTACCGTGAGTAGATTCTTAGCTGAATGTAAAAAACCATAATCCGTTTAATATACTCTGTTGAAATCCATGAAAACAAAAGAATCAAGAGAAAATGCTTATCTTTTGTTTTTATTAGCGGGATAAATGTTCATAAAAGTAAAACAGCAATAAAAAAATGAAGGAATGTTGGAATTCAAAAAATAGATAGCCATAAACCATCTAGGAAAAATTTCGCATCGAATGGTGGTGGTTTCATGTCGATACGATCAGTGGTTTAGGCGTGATTGTGCCTCAAACGAAGACCATTTTCATTATATATATATAGATGTTGTCTTAGTCTTCTATAATATTAAAAACTAGCGACTCACTCCATCCCTAGGTTTAGCGTCAGCGAAGCCACGGGTTCCGCTAGATAAAAAAATTAAAAATTTCTACCTCCTCCTTTTTTGAAGTCGGTTAAAAAGAAGCCTAAGTTACGACTTATAAGTTATAACATTAACTATCTGCGAGTGAAATGGTCCAGCCGTTTCAGAGATTACCCAGAACAAACAGACATACAAAATATTTTTAAATTCGTTTTTTGTTGCTAGTATCGTATAAACTTTCATATGCATTTAGTGAAAAGCTGTTAATTTGAAATTAAAAACAGAAACTCCGTTTTTATCCGCGTTCTTCTGCTTTTCTATATCTTTTGGAAAGCATTGTCAATACAAAAAATAATCATTTTTTTATTTTTTTCAAGGTAAATAGTAAGTTTAATACCTACTTACTATTTACCTTGAAAAAAAATATTATTATACATAGAAATATACAATCTTTCTATATTAGTCAGCCTCTATCCAGTGAACAGTAAAGAAACAGTAAAAAAGTTTTATTTAAAAAACTATTTGCGACTATTTCAGTTTTTCTAACTCCTTTTTACATGTCGCTAAATAAACGATGGGGTTAAATGTCTAAGCGATCATCTGTTTTCAATGAAAATGCCGGATGTTTTTGTTGAGAGCAACCTTTTACTTTTGCTGATTATGTTTTGAAACCATTTTGTCAGGATGAAAGACAAATTTTCTTTTGCGTACCGAAATGTTCCCTGTTTTATACTTCAAAGTTAAACAGTTATGGGGAAGTTGAGCTAATGATACCGGAATGATGAAATAAACTTTATAAGATTCGTTAAAAATTTGAAAAGGATTTTAGTATTTTGAATTAGAGTAAATGAGTTATTGTTGCAAATGTAACAATATAATACATCCAAATACAGTTCAAATTTCAAAACGGATTACTTTTTTTTATATTTAATTTAAAGTTATGTTGATTGTTGGTACTTCATGAAGGGTATTTTTATTACAAAGAAATAGCATAAGAAGCGCAATAAAGCTGTGAAGTTGTGAATTCCGCCACATCATCCGCGTTTAGACACTTCAGCTGCTGCTTTCCCACTGAATACAGATTGTGGCCGTGACCAAGCGTTTGTTGGCTTATTTCCTTGTTTGGAAAATAGTAATTTCTTGTTGACTGTTGATATAAATAAACTTATTTTGGTATGCATTGTGTATGATACTAATCCACACTAAAATATTATTTTAGTTAGTAGACAAAAAAGTATTTTGCAATCAAGTCGCTGCAAAATACATGAACATACAACCTTAATAATTATACAAAAATACTACAAAAACAATATATGCGATATCCTGTTTAAGCGGCTACGGCACGTGCCTTTACACATGTGTATGTAGTTAGATATAATCGAGCAATTCGATGGCGGGCGTTAATAAAAAATCAATTGAAAAGTGCACAATAACACAAATGTAAATGTGAGCAAAGCGAGGTTAAGTCATTAGTTGCAATTATAAGATCTTTTTATAACAAATTTTGGCCACTGTTATTTTTTGTATCTAGCAACATAGCTATCATTAACGCATGAAATACGTTCAGGCTTCAGCGTCCACTCAGTCGATTGTCCACAGTAATCACTCCGGCAACGTCTGTAAAATATCAACTAAATGATCCGTCGACGTGACAAATGGAGACACCTTGTGTGTGGGATCTTAGGGAATGGCCATGGAAAGCGCGATTGAAGAATATTTCGTACTTTACATCTTCCTCTGCGACGTAATTCTATAAAGATTTCGATCTGCTTTTAAATCTCATTATAATATTAGCCTGTAAAATGCAATAATAATATTAATTTTTCATAATCTGATCTGTAACAACTGCGAGAATAATTAGAGCTAATTTTTAAAATATGTGTTAGGAAAGTGGGAACATACCGTGTGTGGATATTTCTTTAAAGAAATGGCTAACTTTATCGCTATACTTATTTGCAATGTTTTAAAACAACTGTGTACACTTAGCTTACATTTATTCTTGCAAATGTCAGTCAGTATTTTGTTAATTAAATAAGTTTAAAATAAGCGAAGGTTATAATTACTATTTATACTGATAATTTATAATTAATATTTTGATCATTTATTTTTAATATTAATAATGCTATATATACGTTCACAGATTAAACGCTATTTTGATAGCTTAAAACATAAGAATCGCGTGTTCACGATTGATAGTAGGAAAGTTGTATTAGCGGTGGTTTTTCCACCCCATATGTCATGTACAATCCTACTCTCGGGAGAAAATGCAGTACACTACTGAGTTTACTTTTATTATTTCATACAGTTGTAAGATGATGTTTTTTGAAAGCAATTAATGTCTATGTTATTTACTTCTAGCGTCCGCAGCTTAAATGTTATGGCAAATAAAAAAAATGTTGTCGAACTCCTTCGATTTACCTATATATACCGAAATAAGTTTTTTTTAAATTGGGAGAGATATTCTTTCTCAGCTATAAATGGTACATAGGTACTTGTACTACGTAAATATTGATTTTTACGTAATCCTAACAAGTTTTTGCACTTTCCATTGATAATAGAATTAGTGACACACCTGGGTAACCAAGCTTTGAAATATGTAAACAATATCGAAAGTCTTTAAAAAAATACTAAAAAGTTAAACTGACCAAGCAAAGCCTTATCTAAAAAATTATTATTTATATATAAATGTATACAAAACTGTTCATTTAATATTATAAGACTCATAAACGACAGACGTTAATATCTGCGAATAATAACGCAATACTGGCCATATTTAAATATAAATCTCCATTTTGAATACAAGTTGTTTATAAGCTAACTAATCCGTAGCTAACTTTCAGCGTGTCCGTCAGAATTAGCGTCCGGCGTAACTATCGGCCCGGGTACCCACCTCGACCATAAATTAGTTGCCACATGACCGGTAGGGTTGAGAGTGTTTCCATTGTTTCATACCGCATATTTGTAAAGCATATTTTGTTTTATATTCCTTAATATTTAGATTAAATGTAGTATAGGTTATTGTGTCTCATATTGCGGGTTCGATTCTTGTGATGTTTCTATTCGTTGTTACATTATCTGTAGGGGACTTTTAACGTAAGAAAGGGGTTCGGTTCGGTACTATTCGCCGTTCGCGTCGTCTTTTTCCAATGCATGTTAGAAAAGAATAAGTTAATATTCTTTGCAATTATATTTTTGACATGTTTTAACAGACGATCATAAATTATTATTTTAGTATTACATTTAAAATCTCAACGCTGAAAATAAACTTTTTCTTCCTATAGTCTTCCTCGATAAACGGACTATCCAACACAAAAAGGATTTTTCAAAGCGGACCAGTAGTTCCTGAGATTAGCGCGTTCAACCAAACAAACAAACAAACAAACTCTTCAGCTTTATAATATTAGTATAGATTTAAAATCTCAATGCTGAAAATAAACTTTTTCTTAAAAAGCTTTTCTCATATATTTTATGTATATATAACAACTAAAAAAATTTTGTCAATAAATAGTCTTTGTAAAGTACATAATGCGTCGTAACGTCCAATGAAACAACAGGCTCGAATACCCATCTCAATAAATTAGTTTCCACTTGAACGTTACAAGGGTTGACTCGAGCATTTCCGGCGCGCTTACATTGTTGCATACAAGGACTTTAATACATTGACAACTTATATCTACTACATATACCTATAACTATTTTTAAGTGAAACTTCTAGAATCATTGTGATTTCAAACTCGATGAAACGAAAAAATAAGTCCATAGTACCAGGCACTCAGAGACGGGGAAGAGTTAGCCTTAGTTAGATCTCGCTCACCGCGAGTCAGTGACATTTCTAACTCTGTCTAACTCGTGGGTTTGACCTTCGCGCCATCTCCCTCTCTCAACGAGCTTAGTACAAGAGCTTATTTAGTATAAATATAAACGAGATTTAAAAATTAGTTTGCCAAAGAAGTTTTACTTCTGACATGTGTACTTTGTACACACGCACTTTTAATTTATTTCTGATAAATACTTTCTTAGATTTTATAATTTGATAGATAAAAATGTGTAGTTATCGTAACTGTACTGTAGTTAGTTAGAGAGTTAAATACTATCTTTAGTTTCAAACAATAACTTAAGTTCATATTGAACCCAAAATCTTCCTCCCTACTTTTAACTTTGGGTAAAGATAATATAAACCCAATTGACATTGAACTTAAAATCATCAAATATTTACGACCGTTAATCAGATAAAAAGTATACTTATGTATAATTCGCGTCATGTAAAAAGAACGCTGGCTGTCAAATTGCGCAGAGGCGATTTATAGGCCAATTTGGTGGTAAGACGCGGGGCGCGGGACGGCGAGGCACGCGCCGCATGCTTTCCGGCTCGCTATTGGTTCGTCAGTTCAAAATACTATCGTGCACATAAAAGTTATTAATTACGAAATGTTTTTATATAAAAAGTAGAGAAAAATATTTTTGACGTATATTGTTTTATGAAGAGAGAGTCTGATAATAATGCAGTTAAAACATATATTAACCGAATTAATTTAATTTTTTGTAAGTAGATTAAACATTCTACATTGAATCTAACAAATTTTATGAATGAATAGAATTGTATTTAAGAACGTTCTATCTAATATATTTTTCAATGTACCTAACAATAACCAATATACGTTGCGAGCGAAAGGCTAGTTCGAAAATAAAAGAATAGGCATAGTAATTTCGTGTGCGAATATACCCATGCGCAAACACACCCCCCACCACTTTCCTCCAGCGTTCTTTTTACGTGACGCGAACTATAGTTTATTTTTTATTATATCAGATATCAGTACAAAATACACAATATAAAGAAATACGGTAATATCTATAGGTAAATAAAATTGAAGTGTCTGTTTTTAAATTAACAGCTTTTCAATATGAAAGTATTTACGCTACATACATACAAAAAACAACTTTTAAATATTCTGTCTGTCTGTTAATTTGTTCCAGCCGATCTCTGAAACGGCGAGCGGAGTGAGACTGAATAGCTATATTACTATAAATATTAAAACTGTTACAACTTAAGTCATGTTATTTTAATATCACCAAAATCTCGTACCGTAGCTTTCTATGGATTTCAGTTATAAAGCATGGGCCATAGACTTTTAATCAATCTGCACGAGCAATGCGGGAGCGCAAAAATGGCGCAGGTTAGTGCCGGCTTAATTAAAACCATAAGGAAAATTGTCATTCGTTTGCTTTTTGTGGGTTGTTTTTGGAAGCTTTTTCGTTGAAATAGTTTAGTTTATTGAACTTTTTTGAGGTTTTATTTTATAGACGAGTATGTGGATGAGCTGGTTAGTACTTGCTTAAATTCTAGACTATATATACTAGATCGTATATAATTTTATATCTATGTATAAGTTAGATATGTACAATAAAAATTAATACCACAGATTAAACTTAAAAGTTAATTTCAAATAAAGCTTATAAAAGCTTGTAAAAAATAGTCCTTGTTCAAATTTAATACTAAACTGTGTGATAGTGACTATATAGACTAGTTCCTACATAATTTTATATCTATATAATATATATAATTTGTTTAGATATGTACAATAAAAATTAATTCAACAGGTTAAACTTTAAAGTTATTTTCAAATAAAGCTTATAAAAGCTTATCAAAAATAAGTACCTGTAAAAAACTGCGTATCTGTTAACAAACTCTAGTAAATCCATTTATTTCGCTTATATATTTTAGTTGAAATCATGCAAGTGGAATCCTCAAGAGAACAAAACGCAATAAATAACCATATTATATAAACGTATGTAAATAAGCTCGAGTTTAATCTTCGCAACAAATCGTATTCAGATATGTTTACAAAAATTTTATGATAATTTTATTCAGGGACATAGAGGGAAATTGCATAAGCGCTTCGGTACTAAATTCTATGTATGAAATTACCAGTAGGTAGGAACTCGTATATACGAGCGAGCTTGCAGATTGAATATTACAATAATATTCTTAATTATTTGGCTATAATTTAGTATCTATTTAAGTTATGTTATTTAGAAAATACAGATATTTCATATTAGTTAGGACTTTTTCATAGTTTATTGCGTGGAGAAAAAACAAGTATTTAATTTAATTAAAGACTTTATTCATTTGTAATTTGGTTTAAAAGTTAATATTAAATATATACCTAGGTATGTTTTTTAAATTTTTATATAATACTCCCAGGACTATATATATCAATGAAAAGTAAATAATATATAGCTTATTTTACTATTATTTAAAATCTATTACCTGAAGTAAAAGTAAAGTAAAGCCTTGACTTAATCATGTCGCCATTATCGGCACTAACACAAGTTCATTGATGACACGTTACTCTTCCATAATACGTAAGTAATATATTAATATTATTATATCCATATTACATATAACTTTTGTTTGTTTGTGTGTCTTTAACGCAGTATAACAGAGATTATCGTATTCTATCCCATAGAAAAACTTCTTGAGCCGAGTGAACCTCCACTCCAGAAGCTTTTAAACAAAATAATAGAATTATAAATTACAATTACAATATAAAGTACACTTTAAATTTTACACAAATGAAAACACAGAACTAATATTCTGGGCCATTCTCATAAAAATAAACACTTACGCAGGTATGACGGGTTAGCAAGCGGGAACGACCCCCACGGGATACCCGTATTGTTGAATACGGCTGATGGCAGAGTTTGGATTGCACACGGTTTTGGAATTGCTTTTAAATATATGAAAGCTGGGAGCGCTGAGCTTCATTCCATCAATATTTAAGCCGAATTTCAGGTTAGAAAGAGCTTTCTTAGATTGTTTTCTTCGGAGTAAAGTATTATGTTCTTTAGTAACAGGGAACGCCATTCAACGGTTAGGACGTTTTCTTTTTACAGTTTTAAATAAATGATAGTTATGTTAGGTATATACCTACGTAATCTCAAGGAAACAGTTAACAATATGTATATATACCTACATATTATGGTAACAATTCAAAATAACACATTATCTAGAACTTTTAATGCTTACATATTTAAGCTTAACTATTGAATGAAATAATATTGTCTTATTTAAAAAATATTTATAACAAGAGATAGGGAAGTAGATAATAAATACTTTTGAGTGTGAGTAATACACAATAAACAAAGAACATTATTTATACAGGCCAGTTAATATAATTATTATTGCTATTTTCATATCGCCCTCTCATATTGGATAGGTGCTTCTGAAACTTTTGAAGCATTATAATTTTTTTATTTATAACTTGAACTACAACACTACAACATATGCAAAACTTATGTAATTTCAGTTCCTTTACAATCCAAAAGTATTAACATCGTTTGTGGCGATTTGAATCTCAAAGATTTCGAATTTAAGTTTCTCAGTACCTCTCACCGAGCTTGTGGTACGCAAATACATATTATGCATTCTGCAAATTTTGCTAGAACCACCCCACATCTTAACAACTTTGCATGTATCCTGATGTAACTTGACGATGAATGTAAATACTGTGAAGTTAAGAACATATGCTTACACTCGTTCTTAGTTACAAAAGTTTGTCAACTTATTAAGTAGGTATCGATTGACAGCTTATCTAAAGCTTTTTAAATCAAAACAATAAATACTATATTAAAATACATTTTTGCAAGGACTTTCGAATTATCAGAACACGAAATAAAAAGTTAGCACTTTTATTTTAACTTTAGGTAATATAGATATGGCTAAGTGTGTTTTTGATAAAATTCCTTTTATTAATTTTTATCAAATCTTAACTATCCAAAAATTTACAATGTACCAGGTAAATAGTATGTTTAACAATAATTATTGATTTATTTTTGTTACAAATATTATCCTCATGCTTTGAATATAGATATGCTAACAAATACATAATATAAGTAAAATTTGATTTATAAATACTAGGTTTCGTGAGAATATATAATTTTTTGTACCTTTAGGGGTTGCATAAAAAAGGTTTTTTGCTTGGTAAGTATGTCTAGAGAAATTGTCAAGTAAATTCACTTTTAAAAGTAGAAAAACTAAAAAACTCAGCTCACAATACTAAATAAGCCGTAGCATTACCAGAATCGATTTGTCCAGTCGAAGTGACGTCAGGTCGTTAATGAGGAAGGAACGAACCTCGACCGGGATGCGAGCAATTAGTGCGATCATAACAAATCCCCGGGAAGCTGCATAATCGGCGAGGACGGGCGCCAATTATAATGTACAGTGGCAATTCTGAATTACATGCTATGTACTTGTGGATTTAACGATGTTTGCATAAGATTTTTTTATTGTTACAAGTTTTTTTATTAATTACTAGCGACTCGCCCTCGCTTCGCTCGGGCTCTTCCCTAGTTTTAGCACAGGCAAAGCCGCGGGTTCCACTAGTAATATATATAAACCTTCCTCTTGAATCACTCTATCTATTAAAAAAACCGCATCAAAATCCGTTGCATAGTTTTAAAGATTTAAGCATACAGAGGGATATAGGGACAGAGAAAGCGACTTTGTTTTATACTATGTAGTGACAAACTAACAAGCTTGTATATTAAAATAAATTAAGCGGTTTTTTAATAATTTTATAATAAAATAAAATAAGCCTTATTAAATAAAAGTAGCCTTAGTACTCCTTATAACATTAGTTATCTGCAAGTGAAGTCGAATAGATACATAAAAGTTCTTGTGATAGAGTTTGTTAATTACAAATGTAATTTAAAAAAAAGTTTAATATTTAATTTTATATCAAATACTGAGGAGTAAAAAATTTGCTACAAAAAAGTAAGTGCTTATATACATACATTATATATACCCGTATGTATTTCAAAGAAGGTCGCAACTTTACAATGCACCTGATGGCAGTAAACCCGCGCTAAGAAATTGCTTCCCGATCTCTTTCAAGTCATTGATTAGTGAAAATCTCGAGAAGCACACCTGAGACCCAGAGATAAACTAATCTTTATACAACATATGCTGTTTCACAAACTTAGTTCTTTGTAAAAAAATCACTTAAAGTAAATGTTTCATCAGAAGAGTTAATTTACCTTATTTTATAAGTAAAGTTTATTATTTTGTTATTAAACTTTGAATTAGATTAGGTTTATATTAAAATCGTATCAATACTATATTACAGATAATGCTAACTAAGCTAAAATACATCGCAAAATATGTTATCAGTTACGGAAACCATTAATAATGATATAAAAAACCGTTATTATACTATAGAGACATGTTATTATTCAAACGCCCATATCAATGAGTTGTTCTAGAAAGAGACAAACGCAAATACGAATTTTCACATTCGTAAGGATAATTTTTAGATAGGAGTTCCTTCTATTTTCAATCAATTTTTAGTATTTGTTTCAATCTTCATACAATTATTTAAAAATATGTAATTATCAGCAATTATGCAAAATAAATGTATGTATGTTCCACGGAACAGATTTTTTTCTGTTATACACAATAAAAAATAATCAAACAATCTTAAAATTAAAAAGCATGAGGATCTACTTGTTATTGCAAGACAAACTATCGTGGCATTTTGAGTTACAAAGGCAACCATTTTTCTTGCAGACACCTTTTGGACATACATCCTTTCTTGCATACGCAGAGCATTACTCGATTTTGAGCATTAGTTAATTCTAGTTTTAACAAAGGCATTTAGTAAAAACTAGTTCTAAGTAGGGAAAACGCGTTCTATCTAAAAACGGGTTTTAACTGTAATATACTGTATAAATGTAAATATAAAGTGATAATATATAACTGTAATTTATAATATTATCACTCTTACGTACCACTGCTGGGCACGGGCATTCTTTCAATACGAGGGGAGTTAGCAGATCATAATTTAGGATGGTCCAGTACGGGTTGAGAGAGTTCAGGTAGATTCTCCTAGAGATCAGACTGGCAACAAAAGAATATAAATAATACTTTCTTAGGTTTACGCGAATATTTGACATTATAAATGAAACCATATTGTCGGATTTTGACGCGGATTTATTTTGATTTTTGGTTCTCGACGTTTCGAATGCTTTACAGCAATCGAAAAATCCGAAAATATAGTTTCATTTAGAATATAAATACTCAAAAATAAATATTTTAACAACTGTTGATATGGCCTTTAATACCGAAATGAGTAGGTATAGTTGTTATATCGTAATGGTTAAAAAAGATATTTGAACTAATTTGTTTCATAGTTTTCGAGAAATACCATGAAGACTTGTTCTCTTGAAAAATTTCAATTAAGTAAATTACGAGAAACTTGATGCAGAGACGAAGCGAGTTGAACAACACATACGTTTTGCCGAAATTGAATTACTGTCCGTTGTTGTGTACATACGATCTGAAATTTGAATTTTAAATGATATAATAATAAGGCTATCTTAGTAAAAGGGCATTATTTTTTGTTATTAAAATTTTTTTTTATTCGGTTAATAAAATAAAAAACAAATAACACATATTAAAAATGGTGCCACATACGTTTCGTCTTTGAATTTATTTCCCTCCTACTATTTTCTTTTGACGTTGAGGCTTATCTTTACTTATACAATATTCATAAGTTAAGTCGTTTATAAACATCAACCATCATATTATATACATCACGATTGTATTGCATAAATAAAAAAGGTGAGTCTTTAATAAATAAGTTATATCAATGAAATCATGAAAATAATATCAAAACATAAACAAAATGAAAATTACGTTTCACGCATAATAATACAAATAAATTGTTTCCGTACATGATTTTAAATAATGAATATTCTAATTCATAATAAATCTTATACTTTTATACTTTTAAATAAGATATAATGCAAGAGTTTTTCTTGGTATTTTAGTCCGTATGTTCACACAGTACAAAAACATTGGTACTTTAAAAATAAAGTTTAATTTGGTGGAAACAGTTGTGTTTACGATTCGAGGAGATGGTTTTTGTGATGGTTGAGTTTGTTTATCGAATCTACTTTAAGTGGAAATTGGGTATTTAACTATGTAACAATTTATAAATTTTATATTATAAATGTTTAATAAAACATTGTAAATAAAAAATGATATTTACAAATTTTTGAAGTTTATGCAACAGGAAAACAGTAGTTTTACGATTTTGAAATCATAACATAGTATAAAACAAAGTCGCTTCCCGCTGTCTGTCTGTCCCTATTAAAACTACGTAACGGATGTTGATGCCGTTATATTAACAGATAGCGTGATTCAAGAGGAAGGTTTATATGTATAACTTGCGGAAACCGAGGCTACGCTCTCGCTAAATCTAGGGACGAACCCAAGCGAAGTGAGGGTGACTCGCTAGTTTATCATATTTTATAGAAAAAGGTTAGAAAGTGACCAAGACGTCTATTTATCCAGTACTTAAAGTAATGGTTGGAGATAGCACATTGCATTATTAACTAATCAAACATACATGACATTTATTACTCAGCATAATAAGACGGAATAGTTATTAATACTGACTCGAGCATCGAACCTTTGTTTACTCCTGCATACAACACATGTAGCGGATATGTAGATCAACAGACTAAGCCCTAAGGGACATGAAAGACTTTAGAATTATTAATGAAAGTACCTATAATAATAATAAAAATCGGATTTATTTATGACCCAAATTAAGCTATTATATACATATAATATAATATCCTATAATCATCGCTCCTCGTTGGCAAATTAATAACACGTACTCTGTCAATCATCTGATGACTCCCTCTTTAACTCCACCTAGAGCAATTTTGCTTCACACAATAATATTCAATTTCAAATCGTATTTCCAAGAAATAAAGTTTATTTTATGATTTTTTTACTTTTTCTGTCGTATCGTGCAAGCTAACGACATACCCTTAAGCACTCACCAGTATTAAAATGATAAACGTACTATCAAGTATGGAAATCTACCAATTTATTATACGATAGGTCGTTATTCAATTAGGTAAACAAAATTTGGGGGTTAATAGAGTCATCTAGGTTATTACGTCTAATATAGGGTAGGGGGTGGATATGTGACTGGATTTTTCGGCAATTATTGTGTCACGTTATCATGTTTTAGTATTAGTTTTATAGCTTTTGTTATCACACTTTAATACTTAATTATTATCAAATATGTATATATTTAGTTTAATGTTGCTGTACATTCGTCATTTATTATACTTTTTGTTTTTTTTTATTTATAAAAAGTTAATGCTATATTGTACTGTGTACAGCTAATATAATGGTACAGCTGGTAGCCAATTTAGGATTTTTAAATAAGGTCTCTAAGGAAAAAAGTCAATATTACATGACTTCTTAACTTCAACCCTTTTTAACGTCCTACTGCTGTACGACTACTTCCCTCAGTACGAGGGGAATCAGGCCATAGTCCACCGCGTTGGCCAAATGCGGGTTAGCGGCTTCCTTACGATGTTTTCCTTCATCGTAAGACGTTCGACATCGAAGAAATATTAGAGGTGCAAGACCCGGATTTGAACCCGCATCACTAGGTTTTACAAGCGAGCTTGTAGCCACTGGTCTACAACTGCCTTGAAGGTAAATTGTAAAGTTTAAATAATAATAAGTAACATATAATGAAGTTACATTTTAAGCAAGCTTTTAAATCCTTTATACTAAATGTCAAGGGAAATAAAATTTTATCAAGTAGAGTCACATGAAATAAACAAAGTTAAGCTACCAAATATCCATTAACTCAAAATTATATTGACTTAAAACAATGATCGTGTAGCCCATAAAAGAGGCGCGTGCGCCGAAACGATGCATTCAAATATTTACAGTGTTATGAGAATGGAATAATGTTCATTAAAAATCTAAATTCAAACACTAAAATGCTACCATTGTAACTCGAACTAATTTATTTCTATATTAGTTAAATATTTTCTTAATTAAGGCGATTTAAAATATATTATATTATTTTATTTTATAATCAAATGCAATTACCTACTTAATCATTAATAATGAAATAAAAATTATTATAGTTACTATTTTAATTAAATAAATACTTAAAACAAATAAAAACAATAAACTAACGTTAGTTAAAATAATTTTAATTTATAAATATTACATATAGAATAAAAATTATAATTAAGGATAACCACTAACCAATTATTACAACTCATATAACATTCATAAACAATAATATTGCTAATAAATCAAATTGCAAACGTTTGATTTTCCTTTATTTTAAAATGTACGCAATACTTTCTTCGAAATACTCGATAGGAACTATAGTAATCCCGTAATAACCAACACTGTAAATACTGTCGACTTTAACGACAGTTTACCTGGCGAGTAAACAATGACGTCCGATTTTTTAAAGCGAAATGTCGTCCAACTGTTATTATGGCCAATATATCAAAATATTTTAAACGTGCCTGTTATTTCACCCTTATTTGTCCATCAGTGTATCGCGGGTTAGTACTTATTTGCTGTACAATCAACCACACAAGTTCTGATACTGTCTTTTAAAAGTACAAGCGATTTTCGACTTTATATTGTACAAAATTAAGATGATTTTCGTTGTTAACTAAACGAGTTTTTTACTTTTTTATGTATGATACTGCTTTCAATGGTCGGTCACGCGCTGTTTCATTTTAAAGCTCACTCATTAAGGGAAGGGACGTTAGTAATAAGCGCTATGATAAAATTAAACCAATTTTGTTTAGGAAAATTGTACTGATTTTACGTTTTTAGTTGTAAAATATGTACATAGAATAGATTAAATATGAGAAACGCACTCGCTTTGGAAACTGAGTGCAGCGGGTTCAAATCTCGTATTAAATAGATTAAATTTCATGTGCCCTTGATGATTACTACTTGTCTTAATTAAAGACAATTATTTACATATACTTTTTTATAATTTTTGAAATCATCATGTTTAATTATTCTTATTCACACTCGGAAAAACGTACTCTTAAACGTAAATTTTAATAACTCATTATTTAAATCACGTAATAAGGTAAAAACAAAGCCAAATTTGAGTTTAAAGCCCCATAATAAACCCACATTATAACCTATAATTTAACCGACAGCGCCCTAAAAGAATAATTATTCAAGCAACCATCTGTCACTTGAAAGCAACAGTCATTAACGGCTCTAATGGGAATTGGAAAACGCGACGAAAATAAAGAAAAACACAGTGTCGTTTATTAAAAGGCATGTAGAAACAAAACGCCTAGAGTGACAGTCCCTGGGGACGTAGCGGTACGACCAAATATTTCAGAAGTAGAGTTAAATAATGTAAAAAAATTATTCGATCTTTCTATACCTATCCTTTTATTATTCTATTTACACAACCGCTAATTCAATGTATGTAGGTATATACACTGTGTAAAATAAATAAGTTTTTAAACTTTTTAATGATGTTTTGCTCATCGTATACATAATACAACAATCTTATAATAATATATATATATTATTTAATCGTATTTAATAAGTACTAGGTATACTATTATAATGAAATTCTAAGTAAATCGAATATATACATTAAATAATTTTTGGAAAATTGTCTTGAAATAGTCATTATTATCCATACAAAGGCAGGAAGTAATATTTTATAGAATTTTTGTCTCTCTGTTTGTCTGTCTGTCTGATCGCATCACAAGAAAAGTATTGGACCGATTTCGATGTTTGATATGGTAACGGTAATTCGGGTAAAAAATAGATATCTACTCATAGCGTCGGAAAAGTGTCTCACCGAGATTTTTTTAATTTAAATATTATAACTAAATGTGAAAATGTGTTGTGTACGAGTATGTACGTATTAATGAACTGATACTATCAACGAAATAGCATAAATTGTTTGACGGACATCGTTTATACTTATACTACTTAATATTATCTATTGTTATAATATTTTTAAAGTCTATAAAATTATTAGAAATAACAATTTCTAATGTTATCAACATTTATAGTTCATTTATCATAAAACTCTTCTATAATTTTTGAAACACCATAACTTTCATGATTATTTTTATGGTTCCTTAACTAATATATAAAGCGTTACAATAATAAAGCACAAATGAGTTTTAGTGTATTTTTAGCGCAATCGTTAACTGTAATCAAGTGACCGTAAAATTAATTATCTAATCGAGTGTTTTAGGAAATTATAAAAAATACAGTAGCCCGTAGCATTGGTCGGAAAACAATAAAAATCGTGCCCCCAATGGGTCGTTGATTGAGAAAGATGACTGCTGTGAGAACATGGATTATGTGGGCTTTATTATATTATACGATATCTTATAGTTATTTTTGTGTGAAAGTATTTTGTTTCCACTCCATTAATTGTTATATTTAATATAAAAAAGGACAGAATATTTTAAATTAATTAATTTTCTATCCAAAAAACACATTTAGTAGGTAATTGTTAGTACTACATATAAAAAACTTACAATGCAAGAAGAATTTTTGGATACGTAATGAGAAATGAGAAAGATCAAAGATTATAAAGGATTATAAAGTCTACCTTTAGAGACATATCGTTTTTACAGTCGGGAAATTTCATGGAATACCTTTAATATGACAAAATTCGTAATAAAGGTATTGCAAAATTTGAGGTCACAGAGCTTTCACATTAGGTACTATTAGGTAGCATTATAAGTATGTATATTAAAACATATACCTACTATTAAGTAGAAAATGTTGCTTTCGCTTATTAATATTGTAATGTAGATACTATTAATTATTATTATTACATATACAGTCGACTCTCGTTAATTCAAACCTGCGATAATTCGAACCTCTCTATAATTCAAAGTTATCACGAGTTCCCTACAAAATCTCTTGATATTTCGAACTAAATCAATACATTTTTATACACTTGGTAATTCGAACAAAAAATCATTGTTACGTAACAAAACGACGCGTTAATTCGAACTCTTCGGCGTCAAACACTCGACAATTCAAAGTTGCAAAGAGAAAGAGACAGAAAGATTGTAAGTACATTTTGGGACAAGTTCAAACTTGTATCATCGTACACAAGATTAATTAATTCACATTATGGATATGTACACGAATGTACCTCTAAACTTTTGTCATTGTTAAAGGATAGCAGTTAATAAATAATAATAATTAATCAACACTTAGTAATTCGAAGTTTTATTTATTTTCTCTCAAAATTTCGAACCATTTGATATTTCAAACACTCGATAATTCGTAATATTTTAAGAGTCCCTCGAGTTTCGAATTAACGAGAGTCGACTGTATTATATACTTTCTTTTGTTATATAATATATTACTAATATTATAATTTTCACATATTAAATATTTTATATAGATACTTTTCACAAATATCGTCGTCGTATCGTTGCAATTAAGTAGTAAAAATCGTCTGAGTCACTCATTAGACCCAAGCTGTGCTTTAATCAGTGGAACAACATGTAATTAGGCGATATAGAACAACTGTGGAGTTAGAGTGACGTTGAAAATGAATTGATAAATAATGAGAGCTATTCTTAGTTTCAGTCGTTCAATGATAGTTAATGTGTTTTGGGATCTTATTCAGTGGTGAAGTTATTGAATACAGTATTTATTTTTATTTCTTCTTGCCCAATACAGGACAAAAATTGTAGGAGAAAAATAAATAAAAAGTAATAATAACAAAAAACTGTGGACTTGCAAAGTATGCACTTCGATAAAAGAAAGCTTGTGTATCAATCTAATAAATTGAATAAAATAAGTTATTTTTTATTTGTATTTGAAACAATTCCGGTGAATCATTAATGCGTAAAGAGATAACAAACATACCCATTATATACAAAACATATTATGTAAGCTTAATTTTTATGAACAAGTCATGTCAATGTGGCAAGCATGCTACGTGTTTCCCACTTATTGGCGCCAAATCATTAGGCAAAAATGAACGAGCTCTTCTGTCATCAGTAAAGTCGAATTTATACACATTACATCAAAATATACTTGGGTTCGAATCCCGGGCCGAACGAATTTAGAATCATTTTAGTGAAATTTCAGTGGATTGGAAAATCCCTGACTACATCGCTCAGAATTTTACTGAACTACCAGACTAAATCACCCAGGAGCAGGATTTTGCTTTTACCGAGAATGTCAAATATCTCACTAAAACAATATATTTTAAAAAACATCTAAAACTTTCTACACATCTTCACAATCTATAATAAAATAAGAATAATTAATTCATCACATGTAGGCGGGAATAGGAGATATTCGTAGCAATAATTACTAAATAGATAAAGTAAAAGAGCATATCCCCTGGAGTTCAAAACGAAATCTGTCACTAAGACAAAGGGTGAATGTACGGACGAAACAAAAAAGCAAATAAAGGCCCGCATGTCATTATGCTTACTTTAGTGATTATGTGTTAATTATAACGTCAGATTGCTTGATGAAGCGATCGTGGAGATTATTTTCATTACGAATATGGATTTGTTAGCAACGGGCGGGGTTCTTCATTAAGTAACGGACGACCTTGTTAACTTATGGTTGATATTTAATTGCATCCTACTTCAAATATAATACGTTAAAATACGTTTTAACGATTAATAAAGATTTCTTAGTAATGAGATATTTTTCTGCTGTAAAATCTATCGTATATATTGAACCGGATAATCAGCTATCATCATGTGAAATCTCATCAAAATCTTTTTAGTGCTTTTCTCATGATGCAGTCACAGATTGACAGACAGACAGACAAAAATTCTAAAAACTACGAAACGGCCCATGTATCGATAATAATATTATGTATCATACATGAAACATCTTTTATAAGTATATGTAATAATCTTTTTAATACTAGCGTATTGATATCTTAGTATTGATAGTCCCTTTTTAACTAACGAAGTAAACTGACTTTAGTGAAACCTTTAGGCATGAATATTTTTCTTGATAATTTGACTGAGTGTTTCGGACTTCGTAATATAACAAATTCGTAATATAACGAAAATATCTGAAAGCGTTCATTTACTATAGATACCTATAGTAAATGAACGCTTTCAGATATTTTCGGAAAATATAACTAAAATATTTTCTGAACATTTTGTTTGATATCCTACTTCTCTTTTTCAAAAAACACAAATTTATGCAAAATCAACTTTTTTTTAATGTTATATAAAATTTACAAATCCCAATTTTTAACTACAGTCAGAATTGAGTCAGTATCCAACCTCTCATTCGCAGAGGCGGTTAAAACAATCGCGTAGATGCGCTGATGCGCTCAACATTAACTATTTATTAATTACAAGCTGTTGAGCTCTCAGCGTGGGGCAAAGATAAACCAATAGACGCGCCACTTGCACCAATTTAACTTGTTCGAGACATATAAAATTAACAAAACTTTATAAAAAGTCAATAGAAATATATTCAGTCCTATTTAACGATTCACAACTGGCTAAGTACGAGTTGGCGGACTTTACATGTCTTTCAAAAATTTGCGAACTTCTCTTAAAGAAACACATTTCATTACGATTTTTTTCTTCATCCTAGAACAAGTGACAGTCATGTTGGTAATTTTTCACAGAAAGAAATATCTTAAGTGTGATACCCGGGATTTGTATTTGGTATCCCAAGCAAACGCGTTACGACTGAGCTACCACATTTATAGTCCATAGTAATAACTAAAACCGCTTTAGTGTGATGACAATTTACTCGTCAATTTGTCCACGAGTGTCATGATAATATGCAAAAAAGTAGGTATGTAACAGATTGATTTGAAGATAAACACGCAATACCAATGGTGCAATTATTTTACAAAATATATTGTGATTCCTAGACATTACAAAATATCGGCATTTCTTTAACGTTTTAATCTATGGCGTTGCGTGTGCGCAGATGCGGGCTACACTTTATCTGGTCCGATCTGTCGACGGTCAATTGGTAAAAATGGCCCAACACTAAATTTACCGTAAATTGCTAAAGGTTTGATTCGATATTTAAAGATTTAGTTAAAAGATTGCTCTTTTGGAATGCGGGTATGTTTTTTATGATTATTGTTTTCCGTTTTTTTATTAATGATGGTAGTAAATGTGGAAGCAAAAGTGCTACTTCCTTTTTAACTCGCAATTAATAATTATTTTATATTCTATTAATACTGAAGTAAAATATAGTTACTTCAATGAGGGCTAATTTCCAAGAACGTTATATTCCACGATATTGCATGCTATTTCACTGCTGCAAAAACTTAAGCCAACGATCTAATAAAGCTACTTAGGAGAGAAATTTTGAGATTCTAGATTACATTGTTCACGACTTTAAAACTATGTGTACTATTAAAGACAATTACCATTTCCGAATGTCATACTCATAGCTTCTCATAGGTGCAAACGGATGGGCGCAAAGACGTAGCCTTACTAACTCTATCTGATTTTGCCTACGAACCCCTGAAAAGGTTTTATAGTTAAATGCTTAATTTACCATGTTCTTACACCAAAGACAAGAATTATTTGTATTTTCACAGTATCCATAACATGTATATTTTCTAGTATACCGAAACTACTTAGAAAATGATTGATTAATAAAAAAACCTGATTGATTTAACTTAAATGCGGGTAGCGCCGCGGGTTACGCATATGTTTATCTTGCACTGAAAGTAAAATGTGTCCCATACATTTCTGTCAACAAAATACACAATTAAATAACGTTAATAAAAAGTCATCAATAACCGATACGATCTCACTCTGCCACATGGTCCGTACAAATTAGTGAAAAAAATTCAATGCCCCTCCAATGGGCGATATCAATGACGTTTAACCCTACAATAATCGAATACGAATGGAAACTACCTCGGGGACATCGGGGACTGTTTTGTACGGCGTAAAATTGTCGAGTATTTTTTGCAATAAAATTCACCCTTTAAAATGCGGGGTCTAGCGCCTGGGGGCTCAAGGGTTACGTACGGTTGATAGTTAGAAGTGATCTATAAATAAACGTGGCTGACATTTGGTTTGCTTAGTTTTTATTTCTCGGTTGGAAACAAATTGAAATGTGATTAATTGAATGAATGATATCTTTTGATAATCATTTTAATATATTTATAATGTATGTAATGTAATATCTAATATTGTAAGACAGTAGGTTATTAGTATTAAAAATATATTTTTTTAAGTGGCAATGTACGTCTGATTTTCACCAAATTACCTAAAAACTTTACAAGTAAAGTTAAAAAATAGAAAGACGTAGTTAGAAAAATACGATTTGTCCAAATTATGCGTATGCGTAATGCGTATATGTAAGGATATAACAATAGCTGTCTTATATAAACCTTCAAAAATCGTTTAACGTGTTAACCCTTGCGATGGCATATTTCCGCCCAGCGGCACCGCGTCTAAACGACCCCGTAATTGATAAGTAAAGGAAAAGAAGAGTACCGCTTATACATATTTATGAGATCCCCAAAATTGCTACGGGACCATGTGAACGGTAGCACTTGCTCTGTACCGTCTCATTATGTTTTTAGGGCACTTTGTTATTGCGTCTTTGATGTTCGCGAACAAAATCGGTAGATTTCTGTTAGGTGGGGTACGAAATTGTGTTATGGTAATGTAAGGTTATTGTGACGTTTTATTTTCTTAAGTAAAATTAGATTTTTATAGTTAAATGTATTCATCGATTGATCTTTATAAATTGGTAAACAAATTATGAATAATCGAAATATTATAAAAAAGTCAATAAAACTCAAAAAAAGAATTGGTTTTTCCCTTATAAAAAGCGTTTTTTAATTAACATCAAACGAAAAAATTAACCGTATCATTAATAATTAAATATTAAAGTTGTTAATATAACATCAACCGCCAAATAAAAAAATTGTGACTTGGGAGAAAGACAGAACCACCTTGTTGAAATCGGTTAAAAGCATTTATAAAATATAATATTAACATTAAATCTATCGTACTTGAGCTCATTACAATTTATTAAAGCGAACGCGTTTCAAGAGAGACATATTACACGAACTGCTCGCAGCGCGACGCTAGAAACCACAATAACAACCTAGTTTATTCCCTCAAAGACCGTTTCATGTTTCTTTACAACGATAATCCTTTCTTGAACGTTTTGTGTTCTTTGCTGTTTCTAGGTACGTAATAATATATATTAGTGATACAAATTATATTTTACGCTGTATATAAAAAAAATGTTTACATTTTCAACTGACTTCAAAAAGAAGGAGAGATATTAATAAATTCTTTGATTGTTTTTTATTGTTCTTGCTCTTAAGTAATAATAATATTATTTTTTACTTTTTAGTTTAGTTTTTTATACATATAGCCTATTTTTATACATATAGTATATTTTTAGTAGGTTTTTAGTATATTTTTTATATTCTTTAAAGTTTTTGTCAATTTTTTTTTAAATTCTTTTTTAAAACTAGCTTTGTTTTGCTAATGACTTGATGTACTTGTTTAAGCTAAAAAAAATAACTCTCCATGTTATCTTTATGTGATAACATACGACCTTCTTCATCCCCGCTAAATCCGATCTTAGTCGACGTCTGCTACCTATAAATTACCTACTAACCTAAGTTCAGTTTCATAGGTCAATAAGATTTCGAGATTTCGTATTTAATCAGTGTTTATATGATTAGAGACTTGACCCTTATAATATTTTTTTATTATAAGGGTCAAGTCACTAATCATATCATATTATATATACTTTATTATATATACTATATTCTATACAGATATTAAAATTTAAGTGTATGTTTTTAATAGTTACGTTAGCAGCAGCGAGAGATTCTAACTACTTGAGCCCATCTTCTCTTTCGATGATGAATCTTATAATTATGTTTTCATAATCATCATCATCAGCCCTTTTTAACGTCTCACTGCTAGGCACGGGCCTCCTCCTCCTCAGTACGAGGGGATCAGGCCATAGTCCACCGCGCTGGCCTAGTGCGTGTTGGCAGACTTCACATGTCTTTAAAAAACTTGTTAGGTTTTCTCAGATATGCAGTTGTCCTCACGATGTTTTCCTTCACCGTAAGACAAGTGGTAATCATGATAGAAATGATTCGCACATGAAAATATAAGAGGTGCGAGACCCGGATTTGAACCCGCATCACTCGGTTATCCAAGCGAGCGCGTTACCACTGGGCTACTACTGTCTCTCTTATATCTTTTTATAAGGATTTCATTAATAATGCATTCTGTGTTGACGCAATATTGCATCAGCTTTAAAAGAGTTACGTTATTTGCAAATGTGGTAAATGTATGATTAAATTGTTCTGGATAATTAAGCACGTGCCTTTTTCATTTGATGCTATTTAGTTTTTTTTCCTGTGAATGAATATGAATTGGGCTAATAATATTTATTATTATGAGTTCTTATAATTAATAATTAAATAAATATTAGGTATATTTAAGTATACTATATAGCACATATAGTAAATATGTAAATTTCCTACAAATAAAAATATCTGTAGCTTATGTCTAGTGTACCGATACTCTAGACTCTACTTTCTCTTTTTAAAGAGAGGTTACCACGTTATTTTGATAACTTTGTAAGAAGTTAGACAGACATACATACATACAAAACCGTACAAAGCTACTGTTTATGCTTTCATACGCATTTATTAAAAAGCTGTTATTTTGTCAACACAAAACAGACAATTAAATTTTTAAGCTCATGCTATACAAATACTAATAAATTTCTAATATATATTTATAATTTTCATAAAAAAGAGTTATGGCCTTCAGCTGGATATTTTTGAACTTGTTTATTTTTGCATGACATAAATTGTCGCGTTTAATTACTATTGTTCATGAAGTGAAACCATGTTGATTCGCGTGTGAGTTCGCTACAGATGTTTCAAATGTGACGATTGACTTCCGCCAATGACGGTATGTCTAACTTAATGATTTATTTGAACACTAGTTTTAATTCTTTACTTCGTTTGTATTCTAGAGGTTAGTAGTCAGAAAATAGTTTAATATACCTTCATTTTTTTTTCAATTACAAAGAAACTATTGGTACGTATTGACTAAACTGGGCCATTGTAATTTAGTGGTATAGTCAGGTCTTACACCTCTGATATGAGCGAATCATATACAAAATGATTATGTTTGCCTTATGGTAAAGAGAAACACCATGAGTTAACCTGCATGTATGAGAGAACCTAGCAGGTTTTAGAAAGACTCAGATTTGGCCTGTATGGTGGACTGTGGCCTGATCTTCCTCGTAATATAGGGACGTGACCAGCAGTGGTTTAGGACTCGACAATAAGATTAGTTTTTTTTTAAATTTAAACTAAGCTAAGAATTAGTAGCAAATAATACAAATTTATTCACCAAATTCAAAAAATTAGGCATTGAATCGAAGATAAACATTTTTTTAGAAGAATCTGTTGCTGTGAAGAATTTACCTACCAATGGACCATTCATATGAATTTTAAGAAGGGCATTAGTTCCAAAGCTTTTTCCTTGTTGGCGAGACATTTTTTGGTAAAAAATATTATTTTATTAATAATATCTTATTCTAATAGGAAACCGAAATGTAGAGATGGCCTGACTTTCTGACCTTTTATATTCTCATCTCGTTATTTAAACTTTAGAACGTAACTTTCCGCATATTTTTAAGTTAAAGCGGGATAGAGAACATAAGCTTGTTTCATCGTTGTGTCCTATTTGAAAGCTCGAAAATAGAAAAAATCTTAAAACAATTTTAAATGATAATTTTAATAATTATATTAAAATTATCATTTAAAATTTCTAATAACAATTAATTTACTAATATTTATTTATACTCTAATAGAGTCTTTACAGTAAATTTGCAAAGTAATCATATAAAATCATGTAAATTCGCGTGTGAGCTGAGCGCAGATGTTCGCGGGCTGACGATTAACTTCCGCCGTGCGACGTATGACTTGACATCCGACGTCCAATGATTTGTGGATCCAACGTGTGATTATAATAAGATAATGTTGACTTTTATTTATTTATTATTAGTAGGGTTTTCTTCTGAACATGAATAGACGCATACAGTAGTTTATTTTATAGCATTAATTATACTATATTTTATATTCCCGAATTATCCTTGCTTCGTTTTTATTAGTGGAACCCTAAGTGTATCTCTAAATGGTATTACAGCGTACCATTTGCTTTCTTCTAGTGAATAGAAAATAATATTTGAAAGTCCCGTCAAAAACCGTCGAAACGTATTGGAACAAACAGACAGGCAAACTTAAAAAATTGTGTTTTTGTAAATACCGTAAATAAATTTAGACGTAGGCGCTAAAGAAAGAAATGGAGTAAGTGATATTCATTAGAAGTACATAAGGGCGCAGACGATCGCAGTATATTGCTCAAGCTAGAGACAGACTCTCGCTCCTCTCAGATACGTGTCTCTTCATACGACTATCGACGATCAGTATATATTTCATTCGTATTCAGACATGTGATGTTTTTCCACAGTAAAAAATATCTTATATGTTAATTTGGATAACCAGCAATCATCGAAAAGTATTTCATCAACATCTACAGACTTTTCTGTACAGAAAATTCTAAAATTATAGGTTCAGAGTTTATGGATAAATATTGATTATTTCATTAAGATTTTCCAAAACATGTTCTGGTTTTTTGTCTAAATAAATAAAATAATACACAATATTTTAATGTATGTTCGAATTTAGTAATACCTATTAACTAGTTTCATAATAACAGAGTAGCTATTACATTCATGACATGTGGTGTTTGGTGTTAACGGATGAATCCTATGTTATGTAATGCGAATTTATGAATCGAAGTTTTTTTGACAGCAGATGTACTGAGGACAACGTAACGATACGGCCAGCGACAGAAGTGTTAGTGGATCGGAAATTTTAACTACTGATTCGATTTTAAAAATTCTTTTTGTGTTGGATAGTCCGTTTATCGAGGAAGGCTATAGGCCATATTTCATCACGCTACGACCAATAGGAGAGGAATGTCAATGAAAACTGTTGCAAAAACGGGAAGGGCGGGCGTTAGTTCTGCAAGGTATCATACCGCACGACTCAGAAAGAATTTGGATTCCGGCCTTAAGAACGCTTGTGAAGCAGCAGGAAAATTTAGTACATAATTTCTTAAAAAACAATAGAAATTATTAATTAAAACTGGTCTAGACGTATCAAATTCACGCATCATTGTACGAATAAAGATTTTAGCTATCAAGTACTGTTTATGACAATGGCATGGCCGCATATGTAAATAATAAAAAAGCAAGATGGGCGGCGGATGTCTGCCGATTGTCATGTGTCGCGCGTGTCGTTGACCCGCGCTAGGATATCTAGCGATAAACACTAGGTCTGTGTAATTATAAATTTTGTTAAATTGTATATATTTTTTATTATTTTTCAGTAATTTTAACTATTGTGATGACAGAAATCATATGAATTCTTGAAAGCAAACCTTCTTGAAACCATTGTTTATTTCCTAAAAAGCCTTATCTACCAGATTTTATTTAACTAACAACGAGAAAAACAATCATTATATTTGAAAAAAAATAAAACAGAAAAGCCTATATAGTTATTTAACACCTAACATATTCGAATAATTCGTCAATTCGTCTATTTTAATGTCTGAATCATCGCTTAAAGACCTTGAATTTTGAAGTCAATAAATATCATATTTTTATATAATTCAATGTGACGCTAAATTAATATTTATCTTATTTTTCGTTAACTACGAATATGTACTGATAGTTATCCTGTACACGTGCCTTGTGGCAAGTGGTTTGTAACCGTCCACAGAGCCTCCCGCACATTGCATGCTAAAACACAAATATTGCGTTATTTACTTGCATGCTAGTTGACGCGTGTACAATTGTACACTGATAGTAGATGGTATAAGCAAGAAGCAGATAGTTTTGAGCTAAGTGTAAGTTTTAGGCAAAAAGGCCTTTAGCCTAATATTTTTAAGGCAATTATTTATTTTTATGACATAAGCTGTAAGTTTTATTTATTCTTCTAGAATTCTAATACATAAAGAGTGTTATCTAGTGTCTACTCTTATACTTTATGAATTGCCTGTTTGTAGAAACTTTATTGGTTTACGTATTATTATTATTATAATGGTTTAATTGTCTGTTTTATATCACTGTTTCTTTCTCTAATAAATAAATGAATAAAGAAATTATAATCCTTCCAAGAAGGTGGAGAAAATACTTTTCCAATTTCTAAATCGGTGAAAATTTATTACCAAATTATATTCTCTAACTACGGCTGCCTTTAATTTGATCCACGGTCAGTCGTTCAGATAGTAGCCCGCCTAATGTCACATCTACATGCAAATTGTTTCGGGCGCGCTTATTTATTTTAAGTCTAATTTTCCTCAGTAAATACCGCAAGGGTTGGGACCATTTCATAGGATTTTTGGGTATTTCGCTGGTCGTTTTAACCTACTTCATAACACATCAATATCTTTTTATATGCTGTTTGTTCATGTGCTTAAAACTCCAAAAGTTTTAATTCGATATACATGATTATTGATTAGTTGGTACCTATAGAAATACCACACCTAGACATAAATTGGAATAGTGCATGCATACGTAACTTCATAACCAGACACTCTATTCGGATGCCAAATGAAAATGGTACGAATTAGTGTTAAATATAATATAAAAAAAAACATATTTATAGCATATTAATTATCCATTCCTCTTTGAATACGCACAAAATATATTATTTTTATTTGTTGCTTTAAAACTTTACAAATAAATTGTGGATTTTGCTATAAAATCGCTATAAAAAAATGTGTATGTGTAGCCTTGAGGCTAAAAAAGTAATATGACAATTAATATAGTTATAAAGATTTTATTTTAACTTACCTTTAATAAACCCTGTACCTAGTTAAATTTTAACTGAAATGAAAATTCTGACTTAATTTTCATTAAATATACGACAAAATAACGAAAACGCTCCTCGCTATGAACTGGGAGCTTGAAATAAAATTTGAATTAAAAGTAAACAGGCGAGGTAATTTCGTTAAACACCTCGGTAGGCGAACTCCAAATGATTTTTGATAGCTAACTACCTGCTTGTAGTTAAGCTTTTAGGTTAAGTGTGAGGCCATGAAACTTGCTAGAAACACTTTTTATAAAATATTTTTACTTTAGATACATAGAAATATAAATAACTATTGAGGTGTAATATATTATGTATTAACGGTGACCGTGGTAGCTCAGTGGTAACGCGCTCGCTTGGATAACCGAGTGATGCTAGTTCAAATCCGGGTACCACTTCTTGACATTTTTATTTATTTATTTATTTATTTAGTAACTATTTGTGTAGCATACAATATAACAATGGCTACGATGACACTGCAAAAGTATAAACTGCGTTGCAGATATCAATGCCCGCCTCCGTACAATATTTATATGTACTATGTTGCCGTATCAAAAACTAAAATATAACAATGGTTAAAAAAAAGAAAATAAAGAGATGTGTTTTCATATGCGAATTACTTCTAACATGTTTACCATTTCTCTTACGGTTAAGAAAACATCGTCAGGAAACTTCCACGTCTGAGAGAACCTAGCGAGATTTCGAAAGACACGTGAAGTTCGCCAACCTACACTTATCCGTACTGAAGGGCCCGTGCCCAGCAGTGGGACGTTGAAAAGGGCTGAACGACGAACGCTTAGTACAGAATTGATAGTCGATCCCTTGCTTCGTGAAGAACAAAAATAAATCTATCCCCTGGGAACCGTCCTTTTTTTTGATTAAAAAGTAACCTATGTAAGTGCGTATTTCACACTAAAATTTATTTCATTGCCAAATATCATCCAGATCCGTTAAGCCATTCTGATGTGATTGAGTAACAAGCATCCATTTATACAAGCTTACCGACTCTACGGAAGTGAAATTGAAATTATATGGAATGTAGAGTGTCAAATAAAAATAAATACTTTCACGACTTGTCGCATGATGGCCATAAATAATATTTAATATAAAATATTATGCATATGCTTATCTTGTAAGTAGTAGTATTACTTGCTTAAAGTTTTTTGGATTGATGTTCAAAATAATGAAAATTTACGCTTCTGTTTAAAATTAAAATTATAAAAAAATATATTATTCTAATAGTAGGAACGTTATCTATAGCATAAAATAAAAATAATAGTCTTATTCGCCGTTATACACTGTCTTGAAATTTTACTCAATAGAAATCGCACGTTTCAGAGCCCTCTCATAATGTTTTGTATTAATTAAGTCCGTATAATTAAAGTGGTGTGCAAAATACTGGCCTGGGTTTCCACCTTTACCTTCTTCTCTTCAAACGTTACTTGTCAGACACTGTGTTTAGATTAAGTAAAGGGTGTATATAAAAAAAATTACTTAATTTCTATTACCATTAATAAGAAATAGAACTAACTACTAGGCACGTTTTATTTAAATTATGCGGACATAATATTGTTTTACGATCTGAGAATTAAAGTACGTGTAACGTAGAGTTATTGTAATATATTTTTAAAGTTTAAATTACTGTAGAATGATATTTCACCTATTTTGTTTATTAAGAGACTATATAAACTAACACAAAACTAAAATACACTCAAAATTATTACATTAAACACTTAATAATCGATATATCTATAAATGTATATAAAACAAAGTCATATTAGTTGCTCCATCTTTAACGCCATAACGGCTTGACTGATTTTTCTTTTTTTTAATATGTTGGGACATTATTAACACTTGTCTTACGGTGAATGAAAACATCGCGAGGAAACCTGCACGTCTTAGAAAATCTTAGCAAGTTTTCGAAAGACATGTGCAGTCCGCCAGCACGCACTAGGCCAGCGCGGTGGACTATGGTCTGATCCCCTTCGTACTAAGGGAGGCCTCCCTTAGTACGAACGTGCCCAGCAGTGAAGCGTTAAAAAGGGCTGATGATGAATTATAAATAAATATTTATAATATGGGAATTGATAGGTCAGAATCACTCTTATAAATATGCACAAACCCGTTGGAAAACGCGGCAATCCAAACAAGTATGTTAATAAAATAACCTTTCCGTGTTTATTGCTGCGAACAAAATTGCACCATGTTTCGACACTGCGGCAGTTTGTGTATAAACGACGTCTGATCTCCAAAACGTATTAAAATGAAAAGGATTGCTGAACAGGTGCTATTATTTTATATTAGATCGTTCATAATATTAACCATTCAACTTAAGTGGAAATTTGTTTTGATAGTCGAATATAATGAAGTTGATGTATTTACTAATTGTTTTATTTTAATAAAGAAGAGTCTGTTTTCTTGGTGATTTGTTAATTTTAAGATAATTTTTATTTTATTATCTTTAATATTAGTTGTAAGGAAGGTGTTTCTTTTAATTTAGTTCTTTTTTGTAGGTTAAACATCTGATAATATTCATCAGTTTTAAAGTTTCTTTATACAATAAAGTATTGAATATAAGTTTAAGCACTAAGAAAAAGCTCTCTCAGCTGAGTGATGAGATTATACATACATATGCATGTAAAAATAATCGGGGAAAGCAAAGCCATGGGCAAAAGTTAGTTTCTTACGTTACTAGAAAACTACTAAATAGTGTATAAAAATTAAAAGCAAATGATATATTTTATACATGCAATTATTTAAAGTTTGAAGGAATCCCAATTGTAGCGCTTGAGACCATTTCTGACTGACAGTAGTTATTGTACAGAAAAAAGATTTTCCAGGATTCTGTTCCTCATCGTGTCTTAAGTAGGTACGTCAAGTAATATATCTATATATAAAAGAAAGTCGTGTTAGTTCTACCATTTATAACTTAAGAACGGCTGGACCAATTTTTATGATTTTTTTGGATTTCTCTTAGTCCTGAATAGGAAAATAAGTATTAAAATATAATGTTTATCCATAAAATATATATCATAACAATCATTTAGCCTACTCAATAGATTTGAAATGTCAATTTGACAACAAAATATCAATTTACAATGTTTGTTTCTTAACAAGTATTAAGTAATTTATTTCAACTTACGCCCTGCGAAGCGGGCTTGGACTGCTAGTATTATATATATTTTTTTATATTTCAAAGGAAATAATCAGATCGTGAAAGAATTTCTAATCAATCTGTAGCAAATCCTGAAAATCAATGTACAAATCAAACGTCCGAAAGAAAAATTACAGCTACGATTACCATACGATCGTCTTTGTTTCTTCACAATCGCGGGATCAAAATAATAGGATTTACCCCAGATTATGCCAGGATTATTTTATACTGAGCACCTACTAAAAATTTTTCCGTAATCCACCAAGTGTTTGTAGAAAAATTAACTCTATTTCCATAAAAATAGGGTTGAATTTGTTTTAAACGGTCTATCCAAGGGAATTTCATTTTGTTCGGAATAAAAATATCCTATACGACGGCTTTGCTTTATCATTGCGAAGCGGAGGTGTAATTAGTTTTCGCAAAGCAAGCCGACAGCCTTATTCTGAATGTCATTTTAGTTATTTTAAATGTATACCTACTAGTATTATAAAGCTCAAGAGTTTGTTTTTTTGTTTGTTTGTTTGTTTGTTTGTTTGTTTGTTTGGTTCATCTCAGGAATTACTGGTCCGAAGCGAAAAATTCTTTTTGTGTTCGATAGTCCGGTTATTATCGAAGATGGCTATAGGCTATATTACATCACGCTACCACCAATAGGAACGGAGTATCAATGAAAAATGTTGGAAAAAACGGGGGAATTTTTTTTTTTTATTTAAAATTTAAAAAATTGATTTTCAGCCTTTAGAACGCGAGCAAAGTCGCGGGAAAACCTAGTAATAAATATTGTGGTGTACCATTACTACACCTATGCAATAGGCAGTATATTTTCTTATCGTTGGTATGATTTCCCTCAAGCAGAAAAGAAATTAATGAAATATTATATTTTAATACAAGTATTTAATGTATCCATTAATTATTATTTATTATTTACTATTTATATATATTTAAATCATCCGTACATTAGCCCATAAAAGCCCTTTTAAACGTCCTCTCGGGCGCAGGCCTCCTTTTAATACGAGGGGGATCAAGCCTGATAGTCCTAGCCAAGAAGGTGGTTGGCGGACTTTTTATGTATTTCGAAATCTCGCTAGGTTCTCTCTGGCATGCACGTTTCCTGACGATGTTTGTAAATATGTTAGAAATCATTCGCATATGAAAATGTCTAGAAGTCCGTCAAGACTCGGATTTAAACCCACTTCGCTCGGTTATCCAAGCGAGCGCATTACCACTGGGCTACCACCGTCGTGAACATTCGGAATCGAGGAAAAGACGTAAGGAACGTCTCTCCTGACGAGGGTCACCTAACTTCTTATATACGAGTATATATGCATATTTAGTTTTAAGTCAGTTGTTAGAAATAAATTTATCAAACAAATTTTTTTTGTATTTCATTTGAAATATTGAAAAAATAAATATATTACCAGAATATTCCTGCGGGTTGGATTAGCGGAGTATTTCGGTGAGGCCGGTGAAAAATTGAGGCGTCCATTGTTTTTAATGTCGGTACGTGACGTCGTCCTTAATGCCGCGGACACTGTAGGCTGTATTATACCGTACTTTTGCATAAATACTATATTATCTGTGCAAAGCCTCTGACAGATTAAGAAGTGAATAAATAAAAAAAATATTGCTTTTGTGTGAATTAAAAAATATGAACATATAATTTTCGTTTTCAATTTAAACAAAGTTTATAAAAAGAAATACCGATATTACCTAGTACTTATTCTTCTAAAAACGAAAAAACAAAATGTTAGTTATTAAACTTATTGTGGAAATAAACTTTCCAAGTTTATTATAATGTTCTCCGACCGTTTCCGTTCATGGCGGTCAATCTCATTGAGAGTGGCCAACTGCGCAGGAGATATTATAGTGCACAAGTGTACGCGCAGACACAAGTGCACTCTCTATTCCTATCACTCTCATACTCCGGTGGGACGACTGTTCGACACGACAGTGAGAGCTAAGGCGCAGGACCGGCTTTACGTGCTCTCTGAGACACGGGGGTGACACGCCGCAAACTTCCCAACTCCAGGCTGTTACTGAGGCTTACTAAACAGAAAGACTCAATAATTAAACTTGGCTCAACCCGGGACTCGAACCCAGGACCTCTCGATGTATGACCACCACCTAGGCAATTAGTCCTTTATTATAAACAGACTCTAAATTACTTATATTGGAAAAAGTTACAAAAAACATCTAATTGAGATTACACGTTTAGTTAAACAGGTATCATATCTATTACTTATACCTTAATACAGATTTAAAAAAGATATTGTCGCACAAGAGAATCAAATCAACTAAGTAGTAGTTAAATTAAACAGTGAATGCTTTTCTAGCCATATTTTGTGATCATAATAAGTGCAATTATGTACGAAAAGATCAAAATTACGTAGCGCTTCATTATGAATTTAGATTTACTTTTCAGTAACTTAAATGTAATTCCACAAAATTAAGTTTTCCTTGAGAGATATAATATAATATTGTAATCAGTTGGTGTAGGAAATAATTAAAAACAGGTAAAATTTTGTATATTTAGATCGTTCCTATTCCTGTAAATATATTAATAACTAGTCTCTAATTAATTCCGTTAATTAAAGACTAGTTAAAACTGTAGATATTACGTTTTAATTAAAACAATTTGAGTTTAAATTTAATAATACAAAATATAATCTATTATGGCATATGCGTGCGGTTTGTGGCGTGCTGTTGCTAGGCGGATACTACAATCTTGAGGCTTTCTGGGTGGAACATCTGTCTCCTGCTCTTTATTGCTTTCATTAGCGGTTCAAAGTAGAGCACTAGAGAAAGAGAGAGAGAGAGAGAGAGAGAGAGAACACCAAGTGATGAAAAGAGTGAATACCTACGTCATAGCGGGGAAACCAACTAGCTAGCACTTTGCCGATGGTAAAACCAATTCATATCTCCTTTCCACTTCTTAGCTGACCACGCTGTGGAATAAGGCACTGCTTTATGGGAGTCAATCATTGAGGAGATTAGTCACTGTTAAAAAACCGAACGTTCGTAAGTCTTATCCAATAGCCCAGTCTTTAGTCCATTTAAATTCCATTCCATAATCCTATTTAGTTTCGTATTATGCTCCCTTTGAGTTATCTGGAGACCAACTTAGCAACTTAGGCTTTCCCTATGGGTCACTCAGACATAGATCCCGGCTGATGAGTAAAAATAAGCAAACTTTACTTTTCTAAAGGACTAATTTCATATCCTTATCAACGTCATCAATAATAATTTATATTCTATATAAGGTACTCTGCCCTATATTTTGGGCGGTAGGTTTGACAATGACTTTATTCTCAAGTATACAGTTTAAGCTCGTAAAAATATTCTCAAAATAAGCCCCTTTGTTTGATAATGTTAAAGGCTCTATTTAGAGATAAGTGCTTGAATTTTCGTATTTCTTATCTATAAGTTTCCAAAAAAGTAAATGTGACAGGAAGTATGGTGGCGTGCTTTTTTCATAGCTGATCTTATATAGGTTTTGTTGTTGATGTAATTGCCTTAATTTACCAAATACCAAAAGCTTTAAGCTCGCGTATCGCTAATGAGTGATAGATAAGTACTCGAAGTGAATCCTTTAGACTGTGTAGATTGTAGGGCTAAAGAAAATATGGAATACCTATAGTTTTATTTAATATTTTATCTCTTAAAAGATATATCGGGCATTATTAAGAAGAGATTCCTAGATAAGTAGAAAAACACGTAACAAATAAACCACTTGAGTGTAAAATGAGAGAGCGATTATTGTAGAACTAAGATCTTTTCGATAAAGTTTATCCAGCAACTAATCTGCAACTGTGATAAATAGAAAAGGCTAATAATAGACTTATTTATAGGTAGGTACTTGTGTCATACTAAATTTGTTAAGATTATATTTAATCTCATGAAAATTATCGTAGTACAACGCAAAACATATATTATGTTAAAAAATCGGCTAAAAAAGTAAAAATATAATAATTTTTTCTATCTGCCAAAAATAGTAGGAAGTTTTCGTTAATTAACAATCTATTCTACCTATGATTCTACGCTGCGAGAACCAATCTATGTCAAGTATAGCTTAAATTTATTTACAGTCAGCCGTAAAAAATACCTAGCTATTTGATTCAATCGAGAATCAAATATATGACCTTAGCCAAACTAGGTTAAGTTATTATCAAATGCCAAAAAATATAAATGTGATAGGTATCAATTATTTCATTAGACTCTTGAATTTTTGTATATTTAATTAAATAACAAGATAAACTGATTACTGATTCATATCTAAGAATAAAATAAACATAGATTGACAAGTAAAGCAATAATATTATAGAAAAATTGTTATCTCTTTATATCGTGATAAGTAATATCACGCTATGTTTACGTAGTAGCTTCAATAAAGATATATATTAGTATATACGTATGTACATATTTTATTATAATATTTTATATAAAATAATTTATATCATCATCATCAGCATCATCATCATCAGCCCTTTTTTAACGTCCCACTGCTGGGCACGAGCCTCCCTCAGTACGAGGGGGATCAGGCCATAGTCCACCGCGCTGGACTGTAATAATTTAACTAGAATTTTTTTATTACTTTTAAGAACAAAAACTAATTCCATAGTAATTAATAAAAAAATGACATTCAGCTCTTACTTATTAATAAAATAGTCCATAAATAAGTGAAAAAGGGTTAAAAAGTACTAAAATATATAAAAAGAAACTAAAATAAAACCATGAAATTGGTCGCGAATAAATGCATGCCGGAACAATAAAATCTATCAGGATCATATTATTGTGTTACCTATACAAAGTGATTGTCACGCGTATGGCGGGGGGTCTGGGCGGGGCTTAGCTGACCACGCCCCAAACCGTTAATAAGGTTGAAAATACAGTGAAATCGTTAGTAAAATCGACTTTACCCACGTAAAAGCCGGTGGAGAGCAACCGTAGAGTGGCTTAATAGATATTCGTTTCTCGCGCCGCTCGCACGTCGGTATTTCTGTGTGTTATGTTATTTGTTTTGTTAAATTACGATGGAAATAAGTGCGATGCCGCCGATGCCTTTGGACTTTTCTATGGTTAGAAGTGGTAATTCCCCGGCTGAAGGATCCCCTAGGCCAAGCAACAGCGCTTTTAGAGTTGTCACCCCTAAAGGTAGGTTAAGCTTTTAAGCTCTTTCACTTTACCTTTATACTGAAAAAGTTGTGAAACTTGTAAGTTCTACGTCGGTAGAGTATTAGGAAAGTTGTATAATTTTCAATTGTAAATTAGGTAAATGTAACTATTTTTTTGAACATATAATATAAAGGAAAATACTTCAGAGCTTTTATTAAGTTGTGTTTAGTAACGATTTTAAAGTTGTATTCATGTACATTATCTTACTCTAGTTAGAAATCCACATATTATCTTCCTATATTTAAGAACTATAGAATCGCCTTTTTTAACAGGTATGTACAGTCTGTTGTACAAAATATAACTGATGGCGAAAATTTTTAAAGTATGCTCTTCTTACTGTCAAAGTCTCTATAAGATACTTTTTAATTCTTTAATAACGTCATGTATAGCCAAAGAAAAATTTAGATAGTTCCAACTAATTCCATTTTCGATTTTCGTATAGGATATTGGTTAGAAAGTAACATAGAAAACTTCTCTTCAAGTTATAAATAAAATAATTTAAGAATAAGTGAAGAAATACTGTTTCTTTTCTTTATTTAATGTAAACATTGATGTTAATGTTTTCTAAGTAGGTATTTCTTGAGTTGGTCTATTATAAAGATATATATAGTTTTATAATATATTATGTACTTATATGAATTTAAATAATCATAATCAAATATGAAATATGTTTATTATCAAGTTTGTAAAGCTTGGTTTTATTTTTTATTTGTTATTTATGTACCTAGTACTCATTTTGTTACTAAAAGGAATTCGAAATCTGCTTGATTCAAAAAAATATTGCATTCAAAAATACATTTAAAATATTCCATTTCTATTCTTTGTAATTTCTATACTTTTTGAACTTCCAAGAAATATGCCCACGAGCTTGTGTTAAGCGCTACTTCTATAAATTTACCTTTAGCTTTTTTGACAAAAGTTTGTATCACATGAAAAGAATATTTATTATTTAAGCTTTACAATTAGGAACTATTTTTATTAAATACTACCTAGGTCCAGTCATGTTATACAAGATACCTACTTATAGTCCAATGGAACTTCTTAATGTACCGAAATAAAAAGTTTTTTCATTTATAAATGAAACATATAAAAAAAATAATGAAAAGTCCTTATTATTAATCATATTATTTAAGTCATAATTTACAGAAAAATGTTAATGAAAGTAATTTAATATTGATTTTTAAATGATTTTTTTATTTAACTTTATTGTAAAATTTCAAATATTGGTATTTGTTGGTATTGCTACGAGTAAATGTCTGTCAATCTGACAGTAGGTAATCCAGTTGTACAATTCAGTTTAGTATTATTTGTGTCGTGTAGATAATGAGTTCAGTTCCCATTCGTTGGCCGTTTGTTAAGTATCTATCTAATATTATAGATAGTAAAATGAAATACAAAAGAATGGATATGGATTTAAAATTCTGTAATTAGTTTTATTCGTGTAAATAAAGTAATAAAATCAGTAATTACATAGCTTTTTTTTATTTACAAAGTAGATTAAATTCCGTCGTATGTATAATACCTAGTTTATTTCTGAATACCTTCGTCTGTGGAGATCTGATGTTTATGATTATTTTTATGATTATGAAGAGACGTTGGTCGTCGTAAAGTCACATAAAATTCAACTAAAAATCACACTTAAGGGTGAAATATTTTCACTTTTAGGGTGATTTTGAAGCTGGTATTAGTTTTTTAACTTTTGTATAGGTATATTTACTCTTATACCTAAGTATATGTCAATCTAAACATATAAATAAAATTCTATTTTGAGTCAAAGCTGTACCTACATTAAATTGTTTACAGGAAAATTAAATTGAAAAAGTCATTATTATCGATACACAGTCTAAATCTATCGCTTGTAGAATTTTGTCTGTCTGTCTGAGTCCGTATCATTAGTAAACTATTTGACAGATTTTGATGAAATTTGGTAAAATGATAGCTGGTTATCCGGATCAACATACAGGTTACTTTTTACTGCCGGAAAATTTATAACTACTGAGAAATATATACTAATAGTTAAAAAAGTCATTCCAGTAACATAAAATTTAAAAATCTAAAATCTAAGAACCAAATTCTTAGATACGCAGGTGGATATGCGGGAAATTTAGTACTAGTATTAATATATATACATATAACATTCTCTAGATACTACATAATATAGCCCCGAATAAAAAATAATATTAGTCCCGCTGAGTTTCTTTCGCCACTAATTCTTCTCAGGTCAGAGGTTTCTTCTTTCCGAACTGGTGGTAGACTAATGACATTCATTAAGAAATTGTAACAATGTTTATGCTGAATAAGTTATTTTGATTTTTTGATTTTTATAAAAATTAATAATTTTGATTTTATATTGCAATAACAAAACTATTTGATTTGATATCTCTTGATCATTCTTTAAAACTTAGATATAAGGCATAGATTCTTATATTATGAACCTATTTTAAATTTAGTTATAAGTTTTTGTTGAGTAAAGTATTTGATACAATATTAAGACAAAACTCAACTTACTAACTCAAAAGTAATTAAGACCCTTCCTATTCTAAATTGTAACAATAAAACGTTTTATTAACATTGGTTTTGCGCCAAGTGTAAGTAAAATAGAAACTTTTGCCTTTAAAACTATTTTTCTTGTACAAAACTACGAAACCGATTAACCGCAAACGTTTATCCCGTGAAAGCTTTCGGCACCCTCATTTTTGCTATGTAGAATAAGTTAATGAAAAATACGAATTTATACATACGAGTATAAATTGTATTAATAAAGTAATGAACCTATGTAATTTCGTCTGAGCGAGTGTTTCTATTTTATACCACTTTCGCCAGTAGGCGAGTTTCAGGTGCTTACAAAATAAGCCCATAAGATAAAGCATGTGTGAAATATTAGTTTAATCACATTTAATTTTTATAGGTATTGACGAACGGCAAGTTGTTTTCTATACCTGCTTAGCCAAAGAATAACTTGTATAATACTCTTTATTGCACTATAGATAACTTGTTACAATATAAAAAATTTCCAACATTGGTTGTACAAACAATACAGATATTTAGGCCCGTAAAAAAAGAATTTAACCTCGCACTAAATTTCCGATTTTTTTTTATTTATAAGACTTAGTGTCATTTACTGAGTACTAGCGACTTCCCTAGATTTAGCACAGGCAAAGCCGCGGGATCCGGTAGTTATGCATATAAACCTTCCTCTTGAATCACTCTATATATTAAAAACAAACCGCATTAAAATCCATTGCGTAGTTTTAAAGATTTAAGCATACAAAGGGATATAGGGACAGAAAAAGCGACTTTGTTTTATACTATGTAGTGATAAAATGCTGACAGATCCAAGTGAAGCTTCAAGCGCCATCTTAAAAAAAGTTTTTAGTTGATATCTCGGAAACTATTCACTTTACCGCAAAAGTTACTGAACCATTATTGTAGATAATAAAAAATATATATTTTATTTCGTATAAACTAATTAGTAAAACTTACCGCGACCTTAGCGAGGTTGACCAAAAACCGGCTATTTTTTACTGTAGTAATTGCATAATTAATGACATTTTAATTGAAGTAAAATTGGTCTTAAATTTGGCTGATACAGACGATCTAAAAATTCAACTTTACAAAAATTATTTCTAATGCACAGCAATTTATCGTACATTACCGGCCAAGGTATTACGAGCAGTACATTTGTGATTGGTCAAAGGCTCCCCACAAAGGAGGTACTGATGCGAAATGCAAGTAAAAATTAATTTACAATTTTCCAATGGCTTGATATTTTGATCTTTTGGTGGATATTTTAAGCGTATTGCTCAATAACGAGCAAAATAATTCGTGTTTTATATTTTAATGACTAATTTTGTTATAATCTATCATACCTACATACATAATTATATTTAATTTTATTATATAATGATTATAATAAAATATCTATATAAAATTCTAAGTCGAATTTATGAATTAAAGGTTACTTTTAAAAATCTTATTATAATAGTCATTATTTTCAATACAGAAGCCAAATTTATAGCTTTTTGAATATTTGTCTGTCTGTCTGTTCATCACGAAAAAGCCAGAAGACAAATTTTGATGAAATTTGGTATGGTGATAGCTGGTTATCTGGTACAACATATAGGATAATTTTTACTGCGGAAAAATATCTTATTTCTGAGAAGTATGTTCTATCCGATAAAACTTTATTAATGAAAATCTTTTAAAATCAAAACATTAAACATTTCAAAAAAACATTGATATGATAAAACTAACTATTTCATTCGAAATTAGATGCGAAATGAAACAAAACCCCCACATAGGGGAGACAATTACAGCATTACAATAATGCGTCCCCAGTTCCATGACCCTACGTAGTTAGAAAACTAAATTCTTTTGCATCATTTAAATTGTTCTGACGTATGAACGAGATCTTAATTAAAAACGCTTGATTAATTTACATTTACAATTTTTCTACTCTTTAACTGAATTTTAAAATTTTGTATATACAATTGAAGTGTATGTTTGTAACAATATAATATTTTTTTAATATTTATGCATATGTTGCATTTGGTCGGTCTGTCTACTTGTTCCCGCTAATCTCTGTAACGGCAGGACAAGTTTTGACGGCGCTTTTACTGGCAGATAGCTTTATAAGAAGTAACTTAGGCTCTTTTAATCCCTTTACTTTCTGAAAAAGAATCAGAATTTCGATCAAACAAAGTAAAAAGTATTTAGGGACGTACTTGAGCGAACCGAGGCTAAGACTAAAAACGAATTTGAATACAAGAGTTTAATACAAAAATCGAGTATTTTTTTACTATCAGATACTTAAGATACGCCTGATTACTTCTCTAGTATCTAGTGTTTTTTAGAAACATACAATTTTTTCAATACTACGCATTAGGCAACCTTAATAATATACATGTACTAGTATGACCTAAGTATTTAATGTTTAGGTGTCATCATATTTAGTTAAAGTAAAAACCTAAAATTACAACTAAATCTTTAAAGATATCGCAACAACTATCGTAGAATAGTAATGCTATCAGAAACTTATCTGGACAGTCGTAAGACATCTCTACAAATTACACAATGATATGTAAAGGTTTATAAATACACAGAACAACAGGCGGACGTATTTTTATATTAATCATTCATATTTTAAACTTTATCACAAAAAAATAAAATTATAATAAAACTATTATTAAGTTTTTTTACGAGAAATTATTTTGAGTTTCGGTTCACGAAGTTTCGCATGCTTTTTACAGCAATTATGGTTACGGGAGAGTCGAATGCAAAAATATAATTTTATTTAAAACGATGATTTAGCGCAAGCGAAGCCGCGGGTTCCGCTAGTTTCAATAAGAAATTCTAGAACAAAAGTAGTCTAAGTTACTCTTTATTATAACATTAGCTATTTGCGAGTGAAAGTCCCGTCAAAATCTTTATTCGGAACAAACAGACAGACAAACAAAAATTTTTAAAATTGATTTTTTGATGTTAGTACCGTACATACTTTCATATGCATTAAGTAAGAAACTGTTAATTTAAAGTAAAAAACACTTCAATTTTTTTATTTATATGTAAAGATATCAAATTCAATCAATTTTATTATTAAAATAATCGTAATGGCCTCTTCAGAAAAACAATTTACTTGTAGGTTTAACATTTATTAGCAGGAACCCAAAAAGCTTTCTTATACAAATATGATTTCTACGATTTCTATAACATGTAATAGGATAAAATCTCTCAATAAGATAACAGAAAACAATTAATATAAAATGGTAGTTCTAATTTGGAAGACATCTGATCCCGGCCGTAATCCGATTTGTCTGATCGAACACCGGCTGTTATTAAATTTGACCGTACGTATTGGATACATTGATTTTTAATGTTATTGCATACTAGTGACGTTCCCTAACTTCGCTCGAGTTCGTCTTTATTTTTTATTTAGTATTTATAGCATTCTAAAGGCTAGAAATATTCTTAGATTTTACATTTATTATTATTCCGTATCGTAGGCTTATAGCCATCCTTAATACGTGGGTTATCCAGATAGGTCTTCCTTAATAAATGGGTTATCCAACACTAAAAGACTTTTGAATTCGAATCAATAGTTCTTTTTCAGCTTTATAATATAAGTATAGATATATTGATAGACATCTTTTAGTTAATTAAGTCTTACGTCTTAGTAACTGATAATATAAAATATAATGTAAAAAATATGACTTTAAAGGACTTTATTTAAATTTTCTCATATCTATCTATCTATCGTATATCCGCGTAACAAAAACTTACAACAATTATGCCTTAATGAAGTACGAAACAAAATAATATTACACACCAATTCTAGACGTTATTTAACATAAATATTTCTCGCAAAGCAAAATGCACCTTTCCTTTGATTTGGGAGTTCCATCCATCATCAGGATGTAAATCCAATTGCCCATCGCACTCGCCACCCTAAATGAATTACCGGTGACACGCGCCTCTATTATTGCTCTAACCGATTTATTCCTCTCAACAATAGAGACTACGACCATTTTAGTAATACAGTAAGTTTAATAAGTATTAAGCACTTAGATCTAGATGTAGATGATTGTATTGGAAATTTTAAAATTAGTAATAATTGTATTTTTTGAATTTTTGATGATTTTTAAAAAGTAGAGCAAGAAAAGCACAAACGAGATTTTTTTATATGATACATAACTTGGTGTAAAATATAATAACTTTTAGCAGACAAGATGTATGTATGTAGAATGTACATAGGCACTCGTAAAAGCTCGATGCATAAAAAAATAAGCTATATCATCGACCGCAGTGATTTTTTTTTATTAGTATTTCTAACGAATAATGCCAATTAGAAGTTTTCGATTGGACTTACTGTTTTATTGAAATTAGTTAAGATGTTTCTTAAATGAAGTAAGAGTTTCATAAAGTTTATCGAGTATCGGAAATCACAACCCTTTTGAACATTACATTGCTAGGCGTGGGCCTTCTTTCAATACGATGGATCCGGCCATAGTCCAAGCTAGCCAAGTGCGAGCTAGCGGAAAGGGATGTCTGATATGGTTATATCTAACAAAAACTTGTTAGGTTCTTTCAGACATGCAGGGTTCCTATCAGACAAGTGGCAATCATGTTGGAAATAAATGAATGAAATTTTAGATGTGCCACACCTGGGATTCGAACCCTCTCCACTCGGTTTCCCAATCGAGCGTCACCCTAGGACAACCACTGTCTTCATTCATTACACTTATAATGTAACTAGCTGATACCCGCGACTTCGTCCGCGTTGCTTGAAATATTAACAAAGTTTTCCGCATGGCGCTACGCCGCTTGCCCCACTACTCCGCGAGAAGGAAACATACATACTGCATCACTGAACACGCAGTACATATACAAATCGTTTTTTCTTGAAACTTTAATAAATTTTTATTAAATGAAGATATCGCAATCTTTTTTTATATAAGGGCCAAGTGTCTAAGAAATAAAACTTGGAAAGTTTCATTTAAATCTATCCAGTACTTTTTCCGTGATGCGCGCACAACTGCAGACCTTTATCATCTTATTTATATAGATTATTAGGTTATATAAAAACAAATGAAATTAATTAAATAAAAAAAAACAATTGACTTTAACCTTTTCTATTTAAACAGTAAAAAAATAATCATTTGGAGTCTGTAGAAGTTACAGTTTGGAAACATAAATTTAACATTCTCACACCCACCCCCGCAATCCCTATTGGAAATAGAATTTCGTAAAATCCTATTTGAGATGATTTCTGCATGACAAATAAAAGATTACTACCAAATTTAAAGTCTATAGAGGTTACAGTTTGGAAATAGAAATTTCACATTTTAACACCCACTACCGCAATCTTTTTCGGCGGTGGGTTGTTGTAAAATCTGCTCTTAAATCATTTCTGCATCACATATAGACGACTCTAGCTAAATTTGGAGTCTGTAGGAGCTACGGCTTAAAAAATAAAAATTTTCATTGTTAAACCACCCCCGCAACCCCCTGTGGGGTCAGCTACCGTAAAATTCGTTCATAGACTATTTCTACATCTCTTACAGAAGATTCCTACCAAATTTGGAATTTATATTAGCTATAGTTTAAAAACGGGAATTGTTCATTGTTAACGCCCCGCAATCCCCTTTGGGGGATGAATTTCTTAAAATCCGTTTTTAGTTGACCTCTACATAACGAAAGTAATATTCCTACCAAATTTCACATTTCTAAGTCCTATAGTTCCCGAGATTTCGTGATGAGTAACTATAGAAATTGGAATACTTCGATTATCATCGAAATTTTTAACGTTTTAGCAGACTTTTTTAAAATTTTCTTACATATAAACATTCTCCTGACAATTCTGAAGACAATAAAGAAAAATTAACCCAATCGGTCCAGCCGTTCTCAAGTGATACTCGATCATAGATACGGCATTTTATTTTTATCAAAAAATGAGAGTGGGTGTGCAGGGGTGCGTGGGAGTTGGTGGGTGGATGCGTGGAAGTTTTCTTAGCTGAATGTAAAAGAACATTATCCGTTTAGTAAACTCCGTTGAAATCCATGAAAACAAAAGAATCAAGAGAAAACGCTTGTCTTTTGTTTTTATTAGCGGGATAAATGTTCATAAAAGTAAAACAGCAATAAAAAAATGAAGGAACGTTAGAATTCGAAAAATAAATAGCCATAAACCATCTAGGAAAAATTTCGCATCGAATGGTGGTAGTTTCATGTCGATACGATCAGTGGTTTAGGCGTGATTGAGCCTCAAACAAACACCATTTTCATTATATATATATAGATAATAACAACAATACATTCTATAAAATTTACGTATAACTTATAATTTTTGCTAAATTAAATTCTGCTAAAGCTTAAAGCTCGCAAAATATATTTATACTCCAAATAATAATTAGCAAATCAATTACTATCAATTTAAATGGTCGCGAAACACAAGTGAAGTGATCTCAAGTCACACATGTCACAAAACGACAATAAAAGCTTGTCCTTGGTAGCATCCTACATCCGCTTCTCACACTAAGCGGCCGCGCATTAAATCTTAATACGTAATAAAATTTAACCATCTGTCAATCACAACATCAAGCAATTAGGCTTTTTATAACACTATATTATTTTACTCAAGTTTACTAGTTATTAGTTATTACTAAAATATACCTTTTCATATTTACAGTTCGGTACTTTTAAATGGTTTCTTTCGACTCTTCTTCTTTTCACTTTTTTGTGATTTAACTCCGATATATGATATTTATTAAACGTGAATCGATTTGTAACCAATGCCGCGTTTACTTTTAAAACCCCGTAACTTAACTCAATATGAAAACATATTAAGTATGCATTTCATGAAACTTCTCGTCTGTCATTAAAATTACTTTAAGTGTCATCAATATTTAAGAAAATTGATATTTTTTTTATTTTTTTTTACATGGGAAAAGAAAAATCTAATATTTAAGTTATCAATTTGGAGGAAAAAAGAAACTGATTCGACCACCTTTTGAAGATATCATATACTTATTATACAAGTTAAAATTAACCATAATAGTAAAAAATAAACTTTAGACGACAAAAAAATCTGTATGTCAGCTTGGAACGAACAAAAATCCTTCGCACATAATTTCCTACGTTAATTTTAAACCCTCTCGCTCTGATTACGCGACTGAAGATTCCACCCATTAGAGTAATGGCTCACACGTGGCGTAAATCCCTTAGCATAAAAGGCGATTTGCCCAAATTTATTATTAATAGGCCCTTTGAAGCTGCGGTCCAGAGGACGATTTGTTGATTGCGGATTTAAGAATCAAAGTACCTTCTTTACATATAATTTAGATTATGTATATGATATCTAAAAATGGACTACTAAGTATTGGGTAGGAACTTGGTTAAAAACTTTTTGTCTTAAAGCATGTCAATATTACACGCAACTTTAACTGAATGACTTGGTGACAATGGGACCACCTCGGAACTATACCCTACCAATCAAAAGAAAAATTTTTGAAATCGGCCCACGAAGGCGGAGAAATCGGTGAACATACATAAAAAAAAACATACAACGGAACGTATAACCTCCTCCTTTTTTGAAGTCGGTTAAAAAAATACACGAATCGTTGGCTCTAATTTAGCGCATAGAAGGACACACTGGCTATTTACGCATTTGTAACAATTCGACGAGACGTTTGACTCAGTTTGTAGTGATCCTTGCTGTGCCAAGCGATCGCAGGTTCGAGTCCCGCTAGGACCATTCATTTGTTGAGCACGAATGTTTGTATTTCAGTCATAGGTATTATATTTATAATACCTATGTATTTATTTTAAGTTCTATATTATATGTAGTGTATCAACTATCTGGTATCCGTAACGCAAGCCTTCGTAGCTTTCCACGGAACATAATGGCGGTGTGTGCAATATCCCAACATATTTGTTATTTTATTAATTAACAAACATGCGTTAAGCTTCGTACTTTAGTATTTACTTTTCACTTGACTTTTATTCATTTAACATTCAAATGACGAACAAGATACTTCATTTAACAATTCCTAAAGTCGTACCACGCCCTAAACTCGGACGTAATGTCGCCTATGACCCAGCAGTTTTAAATCTTAAACCTATTAGAATCTTCCTGTCGGCGAATTAGGTTGTGAAATGGCCGGCCGACTTCAAACGTCGGTGGCTCTCTGACCAATGATTTAAGCGATGCGACGTGAATCATAACTACGAATGAAATTGATTAAAACGCTACAGTAGTCGGTGATTTTTATTTATATTGTATGTTGAAAGATATACTAAACAGAGCGTATCGTTGTTTAAAATTCAATGGTTATGGGCTAGCGCATGTACCTATTAAGTTTCAGTTAGATTAGTTTTACTTGGGTTTCAAGTTGCTAAGAAACTACCGACTGTTAACCTCTTCGCAATATTATAAAAATCCTATAAGTTAATTTAACAAATTCTATTTAATGAATCTATATAAAATTTAGACTTTGCCATTATAAATTAAACTGTCTATTTACGATCCTATCATTTTTTACTGGTTTATTTAGATTTTTTTGTTCCCGATGTTTCGATTTCGATCATGTTACCAGAGACTACGGTTTTAAAAGTCCCAAATATACTAGTAAGGCAAAGTCAAATATTCGCGTTAATGTTTTTTTTATTTGTGTAAATAATATCAGCAAAAATGATTGTATTTTACAAGCCTTTTTCGCTTTCTGTCCGACATTAGAACTATTTTCGCCTATACCGCGATATAGAAGTATTGGTAATTGCAGAGCGCTATGACTTTGACCTAATTATTCTCAAGTGTGGTCTCACGGGATTTAGTTTCAAGCATGGTTTTATTATACCATCGTTAGAGCTTTTGACCTTAGAATACTTGTGGGATATTGTTGAAAAAATTTATCACTTTAATTAACTAAATATGGTCATAAAGAATGTTTTATTAACAAAAATGTTATAATGGGGTATTAACTTAAGTTACTATAGTATATTTATATAGAATTTGTCTATGGTTAAAATTCGTTATAATAACAAAATATATAATAATCATTTGTTAATGTTAATAGTTGACACTTGTTAGTAAAAAGTGCATAAAAAATATATAAATAATAATAACAGTTTTTATATCTCTAGATTATAAATAGTCCTTAGTTACTTTTTGAAGCTAAGAACTTAGCTTTTTGAACCAAATAGCAGTTTTTGCAGTAAAATTTAAAAATAAAAACGTGAACATGCTCAAGTAGAAAACCGACATCGTCTAAAAGAGCGAGACAAGCGATATAACGTAATACAAAATTACATAAGTAAGAAAGAGAAGAATACGATTTCCGTAGTAAAGACAGGCAGACAAACAATTGCGTCCAATTGAAATTCTGCCCTGAGAAAACATTCAATCACGCGCAATTAACACCTCTTAACCCGTTCCGCTGTTCACACGACAATCAACCCTGGTCACAATGTAATTGCTTCTAAAAATTTTGAAGGTTTCTCCATGTTGCCAATCTAGTCGTTTCCGAGCTTTTAGTACAAGTAAATTTATTTATCTTAAGAAATTATTAGAAAAGACATTGATATAAATCTACGAACACATTTAGTGAATCTAATATATAAAATTTTCGTGTCACAGTGTTTGTCATCGAACATTTTTTTGTTTATATTTGATAGCTCTGAGAATAGGCCGACTACTTTTAGAAGCTAGGTGATAGGTAATAAGGGTAGCTCTCTTTAGATTCCTTTATTTTTATTTTTAGACAAAAAGTTTTAATGATTTGGCTTCCAAAAATACTTATAACCCTAAATTTTAAACGTTCCACCATCAATCCCTACTTGTTAATAGTAATTAAAACGCGGGCGGAGTCGCGGGAACTACTAGTAATAAATAAAAAGGTTTGATTTATATAAGAATAATTAAATTAATACGGTATGAAATAGTTAAATTGAAATTTAAAAATAACATAAAGCAACATCTTGACCCCAAAAACTGAATGAGTCACACAAACTATACACACTTTGATGAGTTACGATTTAATTCACAACTAGATCTTAGATCAATTAGAGCAAATGACAAACATTGTGAATAAGCATGCGTAGGAGCCGTGCCGTGGGAATCATGCTCTTGATTAGACGTGGGCTAGACGGATGGGTTTTGTCAGTAGATTGAAAAATTTTTTTGAAATAACCAAACAAATTAATTTACAGGATTATTTAATGCTATGTAAATAACTAGATTGTATTTTAATGAAAAGATGAATTGAAATTATAAGCTAACGACTTGTCGTCGCTTGTATGCTGTCCTAGGTACTTGGTCACCTGGTCTATGTCACTCTAAGTCATATAGGTACTGTTAAAATTTATGTTGTTTTAATTGCATTCAAAACAGTTCAGCCATTTAAGGGTTAAGGAGAAACAGACATACTAACTTTCGCAAATGACTTTTCACATAAAAAAATAGCTGTACGATTTTACTAGGTAGCGTCTGTAGACGACTATTAGGTATATGTATAGTCAGCCAGCAATAATTATTATAGTTTGTACCATTATACTAGTACATAAAGTAATGTAAGCTTTGGTTTGATTTGAATTTGCTGGCAGTGACTTCGAAAATATTTGGTTAAGTATCTATATTAAGTAAATGAAAACTGCCTTTTAAGTTACTTATATTTAACTTTTTTATAAAATAAAAAAATAGTCGAGAACCTTCTCTTTTCTGAAGTACTTCTTCGGTCAATTATTATACATCAAAATTATTGACATTAGAGGCTGATACTAATACTTTTTAGAGTTACACGTCACAATGTTAGAAGTAGGAATTAATAGGAATATTAATTAGTCCCGCTGAGTTTCTTTCGCCAGTTCTTCTCAGGTCAGAGGTTTTTTCTCTCCAAACTGGTGGTAGACTCATGACGTTCAGTAAGAAATTGTATCAATTTTTATGCTGAATAAAATATTTTGATTTGATTGGTAAAAACAAAGAATTGGCGGTAATAAGTTAAATAATATAATAAATATTAATTAACACATACAATCAACTACTTCCTCTATTAAAGATTGTGTTCACAGAATAGATTAGGTTTCAAACAGTTATATTAATTAAAGCAACTTTGTTCTATAAAAATATCAAAATGGAGTCAGGAAAGGGTGACCTCCCCGACCCGGAGTGCCAGTGTTTCGCAAATAAAAACTCTTGTTCGAATACAAAGAGCCAATGTGCTGGAGATAAGGAATACCTAGTAGACTGCGCGTCACCAGATAATGAGAACGCACTAGCGATTAGATATTTCTAAAGCTTTATATTATGACGAAATTTTAACTTACACTGACTTAATACTTTCTTAGGTTTACGCGAATACTTGACATTATAAATGAAAGTATCTATTCGGATTTTGTCGCGGATTTATTATGATTTTTGGTTCCCGAGGTTTCGACTGCTTTACAGCAATCATGGAAAGAAGTTTCATTTATACTGACTTACAGTAACTTATTACTAGAAACAAAGATTTAAAAATTATATGTACGAGTATATATGTTTATATATGACTAAATTGATCAAATTTATTGAGATAACCAAATTTTTGAAGGTATATTGTCTTCCGGTGAAGCAAAATATCTTCAGGAAACCGGTATGTCTGATGGAGTCCACCAATCCCTACTTGACCAGCGCGTTGAACTTGAAGGAGGCCAGTATCCAGTATAGCAGTGGATTTTTAAAATGGTCTATGGGCTGAAATAAACCATATGTTTGTAAATGCTTAGATCTAGTCACGTCCTTTTTCAGTTAGTCTTGGAGCGATTAAAATGATTATTTGCACGGTTGAGTATATTAGTACATATTATAAATATAAACACCCATGACTGGAGTACAAAAGTTTAACAAATTAATTCCCCGACTCGAACCCGCGACCACCAGCGCAAGAAAGTAGGGTCACTACAAACTGTGCCCAACGTGACGCTACTTTTCATATTAATAATTTGAGACGTTACCGTTCGATACTATATTATTCTATAGGAGAAAAGTTGACACAAAGTGGAGGTAAATGTTTAGCTAATAATAATCAAAAGCTTTGCCATTTGAATCACATAGAGTTATAGAAATTTCTTAAAAATATTACTTTTAATTTTGATAATTTTGCTATTTTCTAAGTTATTTCACACTTAGCAATATTGACTAACATACGGTAAGTGGTAATTATGTGACGTGTGATCGTTATCAGAGAGGCGATCTGTTCAGGGCTTCCGTTTGAATTCTCAAGATTGTCATGAGTGGGTCGTTGTGGCCAATTATAATACGCTCCTGTGCGATGGCCACCCAGGCTTTGTAATGAAACACTTGGATTAGCAGATAAAATCTTTAGAGATGCATTTATTATATATTATTATTTTATTGAACAGTTATATCAATTACTTATTTTGTGTTATTATAAAATATCTTTTGAAGAATTGTGAAGATGTTGACTTTATACAAAACTAGTGACTTACCCCTGATTCGCTCGAACTTTTTAAAGATATATAATTATTCTGTAATAAGTTGTTTTTATATACATTTACTAATTTACGCGGCTTGCTTTAATCTCATTTCAGTCGTGATTATTTTCCCTATATCTTCAATACAATTATTTTCCTAATCCCGTCAATTTACACAATGTGTGACTTATACAACAGCTTAATAAATTCTGTCATAAAGCACTCCATCTACTAGTGCAAGTATTAAAATCTATTCGGTACCTTTGGAGTTTATCGCGCTCAAACAGACAGACGTAGCGAGGGACTTTGTGTTATATATGTAATATTATAATAGTGATTAAATCATCTATTAATATAAATAAAATTGAAGTGTCTCTTTTAATTTCAAATTAACAGCTTTTCACTAAATGCATATGAAAGTATATACGATACTAGTAACAAAAAAACAATTTATAAAATTTTGTCTGTCTGTCTATTTGTTCCGGTTAATCTCTGGAACGGCTGTACCGATTTTGACGGGATTTTCACTTCCAGATAGCTTATGCTTTAAGGCGTAACTAAGGCTACTTTTTAACCAACTTCAAAAAAGGAGGAGGTAGAAATTTTATTTATTTTAACTAGCGAAGCCAGGGTAAGTCGCTAGTGTAAAATATTATTCTTTATCAATTTCCTATGCAGTCTTATTTCATATTTAATATAACTCATTATTAATTTCTCAGAATTCCAAGACATCATTTGTTATAGTTAACGAAAATTATCGTTTATTAAAAACACTTTCGTCTCCATAACTTTATTGCGCATACATCAGAATTCTCATCGAATGGCTTTACGCAGAACCTAAATGTGTTATTACAAATATGTTTACGCAATTTTCGTCGTTTGTTCATTGAAATATGTATCATATTTCTTTGTGATAGTTGCAACGATGACAGTCTATAATTCAGTTGTTAATAATAATTCAATGAATGAGTACGGTCCCATTGATGAACGGCCGATTGTCTCCCAACTAGAAGTAATTGACGTTCGGTGCTCTTTGATAGTGATAACGGCCCTGGTGGTATTGTCTTTATCTAAGTGAAATTTTGTTATTCTGAATAACTATTCTATACTAATATTATAAAGCTGAAGAGTTTGTTTGTTTGTTTGGTTGAACGCGCTAATCTCAGGAACGACCGGTCCGAATTGAAAAATTCTTTTTGTGTTGGTTAGTCCGTTTATTGAATAATGCTATAAGCTATATTACATCACGCTACGACCAATAGGAGCGGAGCATTAATGAAAAATGTTGCAAAAACGGGAGGTTTCCAGCGTTTAGAACGCGCGCGAAGCCGCGGCAAATGCTTGTAATTGATAACGTTGATGTTTACAAAAAATATTCGTTTTTTTCGTTTAAAATCCTAAAAATAAGTATAACATATACTATGTGTGAGGCTGAATATTCTATTGTCATTTTTAAATTATTAGCTCTAACGTTGTCAACATTCTTAATTGATTTAAATATAGAATTCTGTTTTTTTAAATTATGTTATTAGTTATTTATGCAAAGTATTTATTATATAAGGAAAATGAAACAAAACTGCCAGTATTATTCAATATTATGTTGATTTGAAGTTTTGTTGTTACATATTTCAATATTTTGTATTACTTTCTTTATCTCACCGGAAACAGATTCTTTATTCTTATCACGCTTGATATATTTAATATATTTAAATCTACTTTATATATAATAGTATTTTCATGTAAGTTTGTAATTTTTAAAAAATAGTTTTTGATTTTCTTATTTTTAATATTTATTTAAATAGTGACGAATTTATGCACAAATTCGTTTTTTTAATTAAAATTGTTTATTTCAGACTTCCTTCCTAATATAATTTGATATGTGCATACATCGAATGGGGTTCGAACCTGCTCGAATCACCAAATTAGCCTCGTAACATGTCATACATGCCATCTAATATTTTTAATTGATTGATAAAATAAAAGTTTGAAATTTTCATAAACTTTTTCCATAAACAAACTAATATAATAAAGCTTAAAATTTTTTTGGTTGAACGCACTAATCTCAGGAACTACTACTTCAAATCGAAAAAATCTTTTAGTATTGGAAAACCAATTTATCGAGGAAAGTTTAATTACATGACATGGCATAATAATATGTTACATATAAGTATTTGGTTTCCTCTCTTTGAAACGCGGGGCGAACCACGGGAAAGGCTAGTCGTAAAATATCTAAGCATTTATCTTTGACAGAACTACACATGTCATATCGGCTAGTACCATATTGACATTTTTAGCGAAATATCTATACAATTTTATTTTATGTTAAAATAAATCCTTGATTAGATAGATACGCGAAATCGAATCTAATATTAATAAGATTACAACATTGTTGATTAACAGAATCTAATATCCATTCACTTTCGATATCGCTTACGTTAAAACGCTATAGTAATCGTGACTCTTAATTGAATTACTCTTATTTATAATTAGTGAAAACTTTATATTACCTACTTTATACTATAATTAGTTTTAGTATAGATTTGACTAAAATATCTATTTCTCCTATTTATATTACATATAAACCTTCCTCTTGAATCACTCTATGATCTATCTATTGATGTAAACCGCATTAAAATTCGTTGCGTAGTTTAAACGATATAACGGGCCATTCATTTATTACGTAAGAATATTTTCGCTCGTTTTTGACCCCCTCCCCCTTATTATAAGAAAAAATAAGAATAGGCCGACCCCTTCCCCTGTTTAATATTTATTACGTAAGAGTCTAATAGAAAAATGAATACACGCTTGGTTTATTTTAATGTTTATATTTCAAAGTAACAATTTTTTGAAATGTTTATTTGTAATTTTACCTTTCGCTCGGTTGCCCGTGCTTTTTCAAAATATATTTGTAACTTTGAACATTTTTTTGGTCTTACGTAATAAATGAATGCCCCCTAAGCGTACATACGACTTTATTTAATACTACTTAGGTGTGTAGGTATAATAGAATCCTAATTTGTCAGAAAATATAAAAAAATGCATTTGAAGCGATAACAATTGCAATAAAGTCAATTGTAATTGAATGAGTGATCACACGATCAGGGAGTGGCGCTATTTGAGAGGGCGCCACCGGGATCTGGCGCCGTCTGATAGACAGCTTTAGCCTGGCCTTCTATTAGTACTGTATAGCTTGTACTATATTTTATTGCTGGACTATTTCTGATTGGTTTTATTAAAATAATAGCTTTTTCACTTATAGTAAAGGTAATTTAAGTATGTAAGGGTAATTTTGATACTTAGATATCTTATACAATAAAGTAGATAATCTAAAATGTTTAAGAACAAAACTAGTATGAAATAGATATAATAAAGCAACTCATAGTCTACTAGGAAAACTACTAATTATAGTATTAATTAACAGAATACCTAAAAATTATAATTTTGCTCAAAATGTACCCCATTTTTATTTCTTTATATATACCCCACACACTTATGTGTACATTTATAAATACCGTCTAAAATACTCATATAAAACAGTCAAGAATTGAATACTGTAAATATTTTGCAGTCGGCTAAAAAGTTTTCAATAGATATCTAATAGTATATTCTTAACACAAAAACAACACAGTATAAAAATCAAGAAGTACTCAAATACGAAAATTAAGCCTTCACTAAGTATCTAAAAAATTCGAACAAATTCTACATTTAATAGCTATGGCAGTATAAACATACATACATTTGGTGTTGCTATTTTTATTATTGCATAGCACTAAGACCATTGGAAAGTAGGCATTATAATAACTTTATTGTTTTGGAGCATTGCGGGTTCTAACGTTACATACTACGTGTTGATTAATCTAAGATCTTAGTAACGCTATTTATAGATGCAATTTCAATTAACCTCTCCACATTTCTTCGTTCTGATTCTGTCTCTATTTAAATGCCTTTGTTTACATTGTTATCTTCAAATATGATGAAATTGCTATAAGTATCTACTTAGTAGGTTATATGTAGTCTAGATATATTAAATATAATAAATATGTTGGACATTATTAAACACAGCGCCATCTAGTTCCGTGGTAAGCTACGAAGGAAGCTTGTGTTACGGATACCAGATAGTTGATATACTACATATATAAGTTTAAATACATATATATTATAAATACACCCATGACAGGAGTACAAACATCCGAGTTTAACAAATGAATGACCCAGCGGGAGTCGAACCCGCGACCGCTGGCGCAAGAAAGTAGGGTCTCCTGCGCCAAACGTATCCACATTAAATAACTAAATTCAACCTTTTCAAAATTAAAAAAAAAAAATTAAATATACAAAAGTAACACAATAAAAAACGTACACCTTATTGAGTAAAAACTATCGAAATAACTACATGACTAAACAAACCTATAGGATTCTTCATGCTTCAAAGTTAAAGAGAAGGTACACGGACATATAATGAGTAAACTTTAGCGTTTGTAATAATAAATATGGTGGGACATTACATTCATCACCATCTAGTTCCATGATAAGTAAGGTACGAGCCTTGTGTTACGTATAGGTACTAGATAGTTGATACTCTACATACATAATTTTAAATAGATATGTAAACATACTTATTTTAAGTCTAAACACGTGTGACGAATTAAAAATTAAAAAATTAGTTCTCATCACACAAATGAATCTCCAATGCCCATAGCTGAACTTGAACCCGTGACCGCTGCCACAGCAAGTAGGTTTACTATGATACTCTTCGATTTTCTTCAAACGCAGTAGATAATCCAACTTTCTCAATAAACCAATTCACCAAAACACAGGATGTGGTGATACAATTGGCGTAAGGGACAAATTAGCGCTCGCGCCGGACGCCGGTCATTGATTCTTAAACGTTGGCGCCGTTCGACCCGATCTACTCTTCACATTTTTATTTCCTTAGCCCTGAATCTGACTCATGACTCTATGAATCATAGCGAATAGAGGTCAGTGTGACGATTTTGATGCAATTGTTTATTTTGTGAAAAACGTTGCTGAGATAAAAGTTCTGGGGTTTTAATTTTTAATTTATTTTAGTACTAATTTTATAATCTATTATACTTTGTAGTAGTGTTTTGAGACATACAGCTAATATCCCATGGCAATATTTTAATTTAATAATATAAATAATCTGTAGCCCATATTTCTACGCAAAAAATCTCGGTCACAATATATTTATTTATATTTTAAAGACCTTCATGTTATTTTTTTTAATTTCCATTTTTTTAATAAGTGACAGTGTAAAATTTCAAATTTCATTTGTAATGCTTACATTTGGAGTTCTTTATCATCATCATCAGCATTTTTTTAACGTCCCACTGCTGGGCACGGGCCTCCCTCAGTTCGAAGGGGATCAGGCCTTAGTCCACCGCGCTGGCCTAGTGCGTGTTGGCCCCACATTGGATTTGAACCCGCATCACTCGGTTATCCAAGCGAGCTTATAATAGCTTTATAATAATTTAGATTTAGCTCAAGCTATCTAGATTTCATTTCTTTCAACTAATTAATCCAAAAGATAAATACAAAAGATAAATATAAATATTTCTATTCGATTATATGGTTTGTACTCCTACTACCCAGTCAAAGAAAAAATATATGAAAACATAATAAAATATACTCCTCGAACATAATATTTCATTTTTAAAAGTCGGTCAAAAAGTGAGTGACCATAAGTCTATATTAGCGTCAGTCGACAACTCGGGAGACACGCGACGCGCTGGCGCCATGGAATCGTTCTCTTCCTTGAGGATGCAGCACAGATTGTCCTTGCTCTTATCGTCCTTATCCTGTTTCGAAATGTCCGTCCGTTATGTTCTCTAAATATCGGGATATTACTCGATTTTTATATCAACATCTTTACGGAATTAAGACCTAATGATTAATGCATTACTATTTTTTGTATCGTATAATAATAATAAATAAATATTTTTGGGACGCGTACGTGGTAAGCTACGAAGGAAGCTTGTGTTACGGATAACAGATAGCTGATATACTACATATATAAGTTTAAATTTATACATATTATAAAGATTAAGCAATTATCAAGTAGACACTAATAACCAATAACAAATAATTCTAAAACACAAGTTTACTTCAGTACAGTCACCCAGCAGTTTACTTCAGTACTGAAAACGCAATTAATTTTTAATTAACAGAAAAATACTTTTATTTGTTACTTTGAAATTGTTAATAGCAATAAAGTAACATCAAAGATTGCTTGCCGTACAAAATATATGGGTATCAACTATTAATATAGCTCACAAATATTACCTCTATAGTTGTAGCCGGCAGTAGTAGCCCAGTAGTTAAGAGGACGAATTGGAAATTTTGGAGTCAGTGATCTCAATTTTTGTCAGTAATTACAAAACGAATGAAAATATAAATTTGTGACCTGATAATTCATGATAAAAACTTTATTTTGTTAGTTTTCAAAACGTGATTATGTAACTTTTGTAACAGAAAAAAAAAATTATTATTATTATTATTATTCTTTTTAAAAAGGGTTATGTTTATAACCCTTTTTAAAAAGAGATTCACATCTTATGGGCAAACGGGACCGATTTAAGCCTCATAACTTTCTCCGTAGATGAGTCTATACATACTCTTTAAAATTGTAGAAGGAATTTCTCAAACTATGTTCCGCCGCGTCGCTTCGCCGCGTCTTGCAATATTTACGTTACTTATCGGGGTGTGTGCGGGTTGCGGGGCGGCCGTGCCTGGTTTTAGAATTATTGTTTAACAATTCGTCGCCTTAACGATCTCGCTTGGGAAACCGTGTAAAGTGGGTTCAAATTCACTATGATATTTTCAGTGTGACGATTTTGATGCAATTGCTTAAATTGTGAAAATCGTTGTTGAGATAAAAGTTCTGAGGCTTTAGTTTTTAATTATTTTAGTACTGATTTTATAATCTAGTATACTTTGTAGTAGTGTTTTGAGACATACAACCAATATCCCATGGCAATATTTTACACTATGATATTTTCATGTATATGCGAATAATTTCCAAATTATTTTAAAAAAAATATTTTTCCAATTAAACTAATTCTACCTATTTGTATATATCTGTTTTCGATTTAAATAACATTTACCAAAACATTTATAATACCTTTAAATTAAACTTAACTATTTGTACAAAGCAAATATACACTTAATTATTACTGTACAAGTCGTGTCCGCGCGGAATAGTGGCAAGAATGCTGGCCGCATTCCCCCGCTGAATGGCAATGCCGATTTTTTGGGCGAAAAATGAGCCAGCTCTCCTGTCACCAGTAGAGGTGATAAGACGAGGTGTTATGTCTTTTAAAAAATGCTTAGCACTTTGACTCCATGGCCCAAGGGTTTCTACAGCAAAAGGTATAAAAATATAATTTTGACTAAGGGAGGCATATTTACGCAACTTGAGAAGCTCAGCCTTCTCCGCCGCGGCCCCCACTTTAGACGCCGTCTCCCTGTTTTTGGCATGTACCTGTGACCTTTTTTTTAATAAATAAAATAAAAATAATAAATAATTATAATATATCTTACGGTATAACAAAATATCTTGAGAAAACTAAATGTATGAGAGAACCTAGCAAGTTTTCGGAGCAAGGAATCGACAAGCTATAATGAAGAGAAGTCCATGCCCAGCAGTGGAATGATGATAAGAGCAATCACCGCCACCATTCCACGTTTTTTGCCTTTTGCGTTTTTATTTTTTTAATTAGCAAAGACTTTTATTGTGAATGAATTCAATTAGCTAGCATTATACCCATAGTAATGTTAATACCCGATTTTAAAGTGGATTACAAAATCATTAATCACCAAAATTTTGAGCGGCCAAATTAAATTTCGCTGTCAGGTTCATATCAAATAAAAACGGTATTACATGCAATTACAGGTGATAAATATAATTACACGGCCGTTATCGTGTATCCGTAGCAGTGATTACCTAAATGCGTGTTCGATAAAAATTATCTACTATTTGTTTTATTTGACTGAAAGACCTCTTTTAGTTTCAATATTATTTTATACAACTGACTTACTGTCGCTTAGCATAGGTCCCTAGCCGCGTTCCTTGGTATCTAATGTTATTAATAAGTCATGTCTTATTCTTCTTTTCTTAGTATTTCTGTGACAAAATCTCATCAAAATCTATCTAGCCGTTTGATCGGGAAGGAGTAATATACACATATACATATATTAGAAAATCGTTGAGAGCTGGTTTTACCTGGAAAAACTTTGATGACAGGTATCATTACCTACTTGCTAATATTTGAATTGCTGTTACAAGTTTTATATCCAAAATTTATGGATATGTGGCAATTAATATAACCGTTTAATTCGTATTTTAGGCATTGATTATTGTTTTACTAAAGTGATTATATTTTTTTATTATTTCTAACAACTCACTTTCTAAAGACGTTCTTAAGAATATAGTTTAGGATATTCTCGCTATGTAAAAAATAGATATACAATACTTATATACGTAACAAATTACCTTCTTTTAGTGATAATCGGGTAATAAATAAACGCGTAATGTGAATTAGTTTATGTCCGTGGATGTCAGACGTCAGGGCCTTAGAGGGGCGATCGAGCAAATCATATCGTAACACTTCTTGATAAAGTAATTGAGCCTTTTCGTTCACTTAACTCCTAAAATAAAACTTTAATAGGTAAGTCTTTATTAACAAGTGACCGTTTGTAAATGAATTTATGAAAAGAATGTCAATCGGGTCGTAACTGTAATAGGATATTTTCATCAAGGTATGTTTGTACGGACGTATATTGTTTAAGACTTTAACTTTTTTACTTTTGTATGTAAAATACGAGTTGAATAACTCGACAGAATCGATTCTCAGTTAAAGTATACTATCAGTTATCACTATTTTATCGACATATCAGTATTGCTTTTATTAAAAATACTACCGACTTACCATCGCTTTGCTCGGGTGTATTGTAAAGTGCCAAAAAGTCAGCAACGTGTTTATCATTTAGCAAAGTGTAATCTATTTTTTTTAATTAAAAAAAAAGTTTTGGCGTGGAAGAAAAAAACATGCACATACTAATTACATAAACAAAAAAAAACTTATTTTATTCTCATAATTCTCATTTCATAATTCTCAATTATAATGGTCTAAGAGCCGGTGGAAGATCGACCTTCACCGACCTGATAACCAGATGAGACATATTTTTTATTAAATATAATTTATAAACAAATATGCCTATAATTACTTGCCTATCTGAAAGTGCTCATGGCTATTTTTAATTAAATTCACTTTAATCGATTTCTTTTTCATCGCTTTCATTCTTTTGATAACCAAATGAATTTTATTTCACTGTTAGTTTTTAACACACAGAATATGCCTCAGAAGGCTAGCCTACTCATTTTTGTGTATAGCTACCAAAGCCGATGTGAACAGGTAAGTCAATATAGGTGACTCCATCGTTCTGCTAACTTATCGAAAGTTATATCAAATTTTAGATTATTTTATTACAAAATCAGTCATATAGACTTGCCTGCAAAAAATCATACTTAAAGCACTGTTGCCCAGCTAAAAATAGCCATGAGCACTTTCAGATAGGCAAGTAATTATAGGCATATTTGTTTATAAATCATATACGATAAAAAATATGTCTCATATGGTTATCAGATCGGTGAAGGTCGATCTTCCACGGTCTCCTCTACTATAATAAAATACTAATTAGACATTTTGTTTCAAAATGACAATCTCAATTTTATATGTTAATATAAAAACCTCTTGATATAGGTCCAACGATATGTTTTTTACTGATGTTCGCACATATTCGACGTTAATTTTTATTATTCATAGCACTAAAACAATAGAAAAATCGGTCCAAATCAATAAACAAAGGGGAAAAAAGTGTTTTGTCTTTGTCTGTTCGAAACAAATGAGAATAACATATTATATGATTCCATGACATATCGAGTTGTCATTTCTATACTATAAAAAAATCAAAAATTAGTGGTTGAGAGTCAGGATTTGAACGTGCTCGATTTTGAGTCGCAAGCAAGCACATTACCATTGGACTACAATTGCCTTTTGAATATATATATAGTATAGCAGGAATTTCAAATTAAGCCATTCCCCTACCTAATATTCACAAAATATCTTATCAGTTTTCCAAGTAGGTAAAAATTGTTGAAAACTGCTTTATTTTGTCCTCCCTTTTAATTATCACTTTTCCCCAATTTTCATACTAACATTTAGATACTCGTAAATCAATTAATATATTTTTATGATATAATATATTGACAAACATAATGAATAAATATACCGTCACAATTACCAAGTCCAACGACAATGTCTACTAATAACACTTAAAAGCTCATATTTTTGGGTTTTAAATATTAAATAGCAGCTTTAAAACAAGCTAATCCATAGAAAACATGTACCTACGTAATCAGCTAATCCAAAGTCCCACCCATATAAAATTGAGTGATTCACTGCGTTTAATTGCTGAATGAAAAATGAGGAAGCACTCGTTATGGGACGTAATGGCGTATGAACTTGTGTCTTTATTTAGTAGCATAAAGAGGTTATTATATGAAACTTTAAGTACGGATTTTTTCAATGCAGAACCAAAGTAGCTTATTATATTATAAGTCAACTAAATATAAAAGTAGATATAAATGCTGCAATTTTTTTATAAAGTATTACGAATTACTAATATTACATGTTTAATCTATGAAAAATACTAATTTTTACCGTAACAAATTATCAGATAAGAAAATGAAAGGCTTTTAAAAGCAAACACTTACGACCCATAGACGCGCTCAAGTAAATCGAGGGTAAATCACTAGTTAAAAATATTAGTCAAAAAGGAAATAATGACAAAGAATATTTTTTTCAACAAGTTTTTTTTGACATAAGAATGGTTTATTTTCACAGGTGTAACAGCAAGTGAGGCGTTAAGAAACGGAATCTGCCAATCACTATGGGCGCCGTCGCGACCGGAGCCACGCATAGTGTCATCCCCACAACAGTTAGAAAACTACCCCGTCAGAGGTAAGGTCAAAAATAAAAAAAAATATTTAAAAGTGTCCGTATATTTATGACATATAAAATAATAAATAAATATGTTGGGACATTCTAGTTCAGTGGTAACCTACGTACGAATTGTGTTACGGATACCAGATAGTTGATATACTACATATATAAGTATAAATACATACATATTATAAATATAAACACTCATGACTGGAGTACAAACATTCGAGTTTAACAAATTAATGCCTCCAGCGGGACTCGAACTCGCGACCGCGGCGCAAGAAAGTAGGGTCACTACAAACTATTGAGATTGATTTTCAATAGATGACTTCAATTCCTTTAATGATTATTTAAAGCACTATATGTATATGATTTCTCTATATATATAAACATGCCCAATACATGGATATACAGCCGTTTTTACGTCCCACTACTGGGCATAGGACTTCAGAACAAGAGCGATCAGGCCATAGTTCACCAGGATTCTTCACGATTAAATATTTTCAAAAATTTGTTACTTTCTTTCAAACATGCAGGTTTCCTCACGATGTTTTCCTTCGCCATCAGACAAGTAGTAATTATGCTAAAAATGTTTTTTAACCTGAAAATACCAACGGTTCGATACACGTGATTTGAACTCGCTTTACTAAAATACATAAGTAACGACGTAACTGTGCTGCCAGTACCTACAAATAAAATACATATTTGGGTATATGGTAATCTCTTTTTGCCATTTTCACGTTAACTAAAGATTGTAATAACGCTATAACACGTATTATACATTAAAAGCATATACCGATTAGATTGAAACGCGCAACTTATTACACCGCACCCACCATAGAAAGCTTTAATAAAATCTCATAAGCACGTAGGCCACAGAAATTCCAATAACATTGTGCTTTAAATCCCACGGCTTCAGATTTGGGCTGACATAATTATCTTATCGCAGACAGCGCGTATCACTCGGCAAAATTACGTTTGTTTTATGGCTCTGATTTGCCGGCGGCAGCGACAAAGTGCTCGATATCGAATAAACGTTCATGTTATGATGGTTGTAATTCATATATCTAACACAAATTTTGATATAGATAAGGGTATCGTTAGCAAAAAAGATATTTTTAGTGACATGATAGGTACTTGTGTTCTCGTATGTTGTGGATTGAACTTGGTTATGAGTTTCATAACAATTTTTCATTATTTAGAAAGAGGAATTTCCGTTTTATTGTTTGACGATTAGCTAAAAATATAGGTCGATGCTTTGTAATGTTTTCAGCTTGTTTGTAAGGATTTAAGTTATTTTTTTATCCTATTTTGGAAATCTAACTTCGAATTACACTTCACTTCATAATTTTCTTTATTAACTAATAATAAAGTAAAATTACCGTTTCATATTTTAATTAAGTTTTAATACAAGAAATGGAGCGTGTAATAAAATATAACTTTATTGCTATCTCTCCTCTGCCCTTCTTAACACGTTGTAAATCCGATTTGGACATGTGTACTCATGTATGTAAACATTAGTATAGTAGATAACACCGTTCCCTGTTTGAAATGTATGGATTGTCTAGTATGACCGTTTCTAGGAACTTTAAATTTATAAACGAAAAGAGATTCACTCTCGATTCACTCGAATTCGTCCCAAAAAGATATGTTATAGTCATATAATATATGTATATTACAATATAGTCTTCTTTTTTTTAGTGAAAAAAGATTTTTTCAAATCGGATATGTGAGATAAGCGAGTTTGAACAAACGAACTCTGCCACATTTTCTAGTACAGATTCATGTTTTCAATCGAAACATTAGAATACCTTACGCTATTTTTATTGTGTCTTTGTCTTTGCTACTTCATTTAATATAACGAATGGACAGTTAGATTATCCGGAGTGTGAGCTACTAAAGAGCATATAGAGCCAGGATAGAGTGCTAGTAGAGCTAGATACAAAGACAAAAGAGACTAAAGTATACGAAATTCAAATTAAATTTCCATTTTTCATACTACTCATAAAATAAGACAACAATGCTCGATCAATCAAGTGTTGTCCATTCGTGCACGCCAAGTCTTGTCAATATTTGCCAAGTCTACACCGTCACGACATCGCCCCACAATTTTATTTGCTTTTATGTTTATGTTTGGCCAAGTGTGGCCAAGCTACATTATCCTCTTGTTTAAAGTTCGCGTGACTTTGCGCTATGACAATTGAATACACTGCCTCGTGAATTGTTAAGGGCTTCGTGATTGTTCCGGAATAACGTTTCTTTGAAATGGTCGGGTTGTTTGCGCTAACTTGTTCAAATTTTATTAAAAATATAATTATCTTGCAGATGTTATTAAGAGTATTACTTACTAAAATATAATTAAGAAAATAAAAAATAAATAAGATTGAAATTCGTTATTCTAGTCGTTTTTCATGTTTTCAGTTTTTAAAACGCTTTAGTAAGCGTTTTAATATAATTGATTCAAAAACAAAAATAGTGTTTTATGTACCTTGTGTTCACTTTGGTATGCGTTTTTAATATGTATAATTAATTAAAACATCAAAATAGTGTTTTTTTGTACCTTGTGCTAACAAGGTAAATGATAAAATTTGTAGTGACCCTACTTGCTGCGCCAGCGGTCGCGAATTCGAGTCCCGCTGGGGGCATACATTTGTTGAGCACGAATTTTTGTACTCCAGTCATGGATGTTTATATTTATAATATGTATGTATTTAAACTTATAGATGTGTAGTATATCAACCATCTAGTATCCATAACACAAGACTCGTACCTTACCGTGGAACTAGATAGTGCTGTGTGTAAAAAAAATCTCTCAATTTAAACTTCTCCTTAAAGCGAGGAAGATAAGGTAGTGTTTGAGACTCTTCCTTATGATGTTTTCCTCCATACCTGAAACTAGTAAGTTATTATGGTGAAAATTCACAAGCAAAGATCCCAAACCTGCAAATTTGATTAAAATTAATTGATTTTGTGCCATAAAAAAATGACTTTTTTGTACCTATTTACCTCTAAAAAGCAGATTTGATTAAAATTAATTGATTTTGCGCGCGACAAAATTGACTTTTGTTCGTACTTATCTCTGAAAATTTCCATAATTTTTCCAAATAACGATAATAATAATCTTTTGGAAGTTTACAAGTTTAGTGATAATCGTGCCATTGCAAAAACTTCTCAAGCCTAAAACCTTGTAAAGTGGTGATAATGACAAATCTAGACATTTTAACGATTATTGAGGCACAGTTTAATCTCAAAGATGCCGCGAGCAACATTTCGTCAATGTTTACAATCTACGCTTAAAATTGCTGTTGGAAATGTGAAATTTGTTGAAATTTCAACCTTATCAAGACAACATAAGTTACACGTTATGTGATTTATTATGCATATGAGAATAATAAGTCTTACCAACATAAAACGTGCTATTGTTTCAGCAAATAACGTGGAAACATCGGAGAGAAATCGGGGCGCATACAAAGGTGCCGCCGAGATAGTACTACGATCTTTAATTAAATTGTAAACTCGTCAAATATACACTCTCAAAGTTCAATTAAACCCTGTGTAATAACGTTTTAATTTTCTTAATCTCTGACAATAAATCTTCTTTGTCTCATCATCATCATCATCAGCCCTTTTTAACGCCCCACTGGTGGGCACGGGCCTCCCTCAGTACGAGGGGGATCAGACCATAGTCAACCGCGCTGGCCTAGTGCGTGTTGGTGGACTTCACATGGCCTTTCGAAATCTAGCTAGGTTTTCTCAGACATGTAGGTTTTTTACGATGTTTTCCTTCACCGTAACAAGTGGTGATCATGGAAACTGTTTTGCTGCTGCTGCCACTGTTTTAAATTTTCATATTTTTTTTGTCTACTATACTTAAATTATTTAGACACTACCTTTTGAATCTTAACTCCACTGACCATAATATTATAATATTATAGAATACTAGTTTTGCCCGCGGCTTCGCTCGCGTGGTAAGTGAGTTCGCTTATGTCCGTTACCAGGACACAACATAGATCTACATTCATATTTATATTATAATAATAATTTTGATTATGATATACCTTATAAAGTTACTTAAATAAAGGGAAAAAGTTTAACTTACTAGGATTTTTTAATCAATGACGTATATGACAAGCTTAGATTAGGGAGTGACCGTAATCCCACTTTACATCGTCAGATCTCGCCGCTAAGACCTGATTTATCTTGCATATCTGCTGTCAATGCAAATGCTTGTGAAATAGACGTGGATATTGAATGATATTAGGTTTTATATTTAATAAATATATAAATTGCATTCTCAGGTTTATGTTTTTATAATAACTATCTATCATACATATAATAAAATTCTAATCGAGTCAAAACTGTACATTCAATATATTTTGGAAAATCTAATTGAAATAGACATTTCATCATTATCGATACAGAGGCCGAATCCATTGTTTTTAGAATTTTTGTCTGTCTGTCTGTATGTGACAACATAACGAGAAAACCACTGGACGGATTTGGGTGAAATTTGATATGATGATAGCTGGTTACCCGGTACATAGGATACTTTTTACTGCGGGAAAACATCTCATTTCTGAGAAATCTCAACTAACCGGTACAAACCGGCTATAAAACATCATACGGTATTTGAAATCTATTTTGTTTCCGGTATTTAGAACGCGGAAATCCGCGGGAAATGCTAGTAATCTATATAATCCATGACTATAATGATCCAGCTATATCTAGATGTTTATGTAAATTATGTTTGTTTGTCATTTGATATAAACATTACCAATTTATAAAGAAAATACATTAGTATAATTTGCGAATCATTTATAACGTTTTTACCACTCGCCTCGTGGCGATGTAATACGTCGTGAGATAAACTGCAAATTTAAATTAAACTAAAAAGTTTTCTACGAAATGTTTTTTTTTATGGTAAAAAGGGGGCAAACGGGTAGGAGGCTCACCTGATGGGAAGTGATCACCTTCGCCCATGGACATCTGCAAGCCAGGCTTGCAGATGCGTTGCCGGCCTTTCAGGAAAGGGAGGGATGGAGGAGGGAGGGAGGGGGGGGGTAAGTGTGATGGAGAGGGGAACGAAGGCGGAGGATGAAGAGAAGAGGGAGGGGGGAAGGAGAGTGGGCCTCCCGGACTCTCACTCACCGGACAAAACGCGACAGCATAGCTGCCACTTCACGCCGGTCTTCTGTGAGAGAGTGGTACTAATGAACTACGGGGCGTGCCACTTTTCAAAACCCACCCTTAGCGTAGTGGACCTGATCCTCTTCGGATCGTCGATCGTCATTAAAGTATATTCAGTAGTTAAATTTCAATAGTTAATTATATCATTGGCTTTTATTTAGGACATATTTACTTAGCAACTATTATTTTGCGACGTTAAATACGTATATTTTTATAACAGCATAGAGTAATTAAAATAAGAAAATTGATAAGGGGATAATTATTAATATTTTAACCATTTATTTTTTGTATAAGTTCAGTATATAGTATATAGTAGTTTATTGTAATTAAATGAAAAATATTAGGATTATACATATTAATCTACCAATCAATACGTGTTAATCTAAAATACATACAAATATTTATTAAAAACTCAATATTACGAAAACAAACGATAGCGTTTACAACTCAATAACGTACCAAATAATCTCTGGTTTACGGCAGCCATTCACGTCACTTCCTGAGCGAAACTGTAAAGATATCAGTTTTACTGCCCTACGCTAATCTTGTAGACCTTCAGAAAATAGCTTTGATTAATACTCAGTAGGATTAAGCGAGAAATCCATTTGATTAGGCCCGAGGTTTGCGATAAATGCGATTTTTGGAGATCCACTGGACAATATGTAAAATTTAAAACAATTTTAACTGCTTTAGTGAAGTTTATAGGCTGTCAAACTGAATGAATTTGGCAGGAATTCCGATTATACGCTCTTTATAGGATCTAAGTGGAGGAAACTAAAGATCGTGCAAAGTGGAGTAGGCTTACTCGGAAGGCAGACCCTGGCATCAATGGCCGGGATTAATGCCAGGCAGAAGAAGAATAAGGATCTAAGTGCTCTCCGAGGCATGAGAGTAAAACAACGCTACTACTTAGTTATTACTATGATTTACTAAACAGAAAGACACAATAACCAAATTTGCTTTAGTGAAGTTTATAGGCTGTCAAACTGAATGAATTTGGCAGGAATTCCGATTATACGCTCTTTATAGGATCTAAGTGGAGGAAACTAAAGATCGTGCAAAGTGGAGTAGGCTTACTCGGAAGGCAGACCCTGGCATCAATGGCCGGGATTAATGCCAGGCAGAAGAAGAATAAGGATCTAAGTGCTCTCCGAGGCATGAGAGTAAAACAACGCTACTACTTAGTTATTACTATGATTTACTAAACAGAAAGACACAATAACCAAATTTGGATTCGGCTCTGGGGACTTAAACCCAGGACTTCTAGTTAAAGTGGTAAATATATCGATCCATGGTCTCGTTAATTTATCTTACTAACTTTAGAAATTCAATGTAATTTGTAAAGGAGCTAATGTGATTTTTATGTCTAGTTAGGAAAACTTCGCAAAAATATAAAGTGTCATAGACATATTTTGTCACTTAATAATTACAATTAAATTCAGTGGTAGCCCAGTGGTAATGCGTTCGTTTGAATAACCGAGTGATGTGGGTTCGAATCCAGGTCTCGCACTTCGGATTTTTATGTGAGAATCATTTCTAACGTGATTACCAATTGTCTTTCGGCAAAGGAAAACATCGTGAGGAAACTTCACCGGTTTCCGAAATACATGTGTAATCTGCCAACCCTTGTATTTGTAGCAAGATCCATGCCCAGCAGTGGGACGTTACAAAGGACTGATTACACAGTAATTACATTAACGATTTTCTTGCTTTAAATATAATCACATCTATACATTAGTTAATAATATTAAATATAATATTACGAATATCAATTTCGTCATTTACGATCTAAGATTTAGCTAATCTTAGCCGATAATTTGGATTTAAAACATATTTACAACTGATAAAAGACATTAAAAGCGAATGATAACATTTGATTTATATATTTTTAATATTTTTTAAGATAACAGCGTACTAAAAAATTTATCTGTACTGAAATAATCGTTTTATGTTATGATTATATTAAATATACTTGAGGAATTAAGTATGTTGCGATCGCATACCTATTCTTGGTTGTTTTATAGTTGCAGTTCGAAACTCGCGTTTGAGTAAAAAAATTGAAATAAAGGCACTATGAAAAGCGTTTGCCACAACCTGTTGCATAAGTTGTATCGAATACACTAATTAAAAAAACTACTGATCTGCGATGTATTGAAAAAAGTAACTAAAATTGTATAGGTAGTGAATCCATTCTAATATTGTAAATATGACAATAACACTGTCTATTCTTTGCTACCTTTTCATTTCATGCTTAGACTTATATAGATTTCAATGAATTTCTATGACGCTGTAAGGCTATTTTATATTATCTACTTATAAGTAGAATCGGGATCAAAAACTAGTTAAATGATATCATCTGTTTTCTACGAACCCTCTACCTTTGAAGAGATCAGGATAAAGTTAATAAATTTTCCTTCATTCTAAATTACTTTAAACCAAAGTGGACTCTGCGACCTTATTCAAAGTACAACCAGTCAAACATCTCACAATAAAACTATATAAAATATAAATCATTCATGTCAATATGAAATTTGTAATTAAAATCTAACACCCACCTTAAATATGGGTCGGAAATACCCCCAGTACACTTTATTAAAAATAGCATTTGTCACGCTCCCCATATAAGTCGATTCATTAAACATTTCTACAACCTCTAATCCTGATTAACGATTTTGACGTGACGTTGCATTTTGTGTGAGATGATGATCATATAATGATTGTTTTACCTGTTAATAATATCTTGATCAAAATTATAGTAGTATTGTAATAACATCTCGTATATAAATCAGTTCAATTTTTCCTTTAATTACTCATATCTTAGAAAGACATTTATAGTGACGAAAAAATACCACTATGAGTTCGGAAAAGTAATGGCTCAGTCAGTTTGAAATTATTTACTGGGTTTATGACTAATTTTGGCCAAGGCTGCATTTTATCTATATCAAACAAGGCCAACTTTTTTTGTACCCATGGACAGTGCCTAACAATACAAAACAGACCTTCGTAGCCGAAGCCTTTTTTTCACTGTTTCCAATTACACATATTATTATTACTATATACTATGTTTGATAGTTTCATTTTATCGCTATTAAATTTAAGTAGGGGTTTGTGGGGCTTAGTATTTTGAATAACTTTGAAAAACAATCTTATAAATAAAAATTCCAATCTAGTAAATTCTTCTTAAATAGTAGAGCTTGAGCGAATCGCAGTTTTAACGTTATCTGTCTTATGTCTTCTATGGTCTTATAAACGATATTGTGATATTAATAATTAATTATAATTCCCCCATAGTATACATTCTATTTTAGATATTCATTTCTAAATTGAAACGACTTCTTAATATCCTTTAATAGCTTTATTTTTGATGTCAGAGTGCATCGTGCAATTTGCGGGCGCGCCTCTTATAATTAAAATTGCATTAGTCTGCGAATAGACGGTAACGATACAAATGCACTGTTTGAATAAAAATACAACGGTAATACTGTTTACCTTTTAAAAGTCTAAACTGGATTGTACTTTGGTTAGGTCTCGTTACGGATAATAAATGTTTTACCAAAATAACGGATAGGGCTGCTACATTCTATAGTAAAAGATTAGTTAATTTTTCTCTTTAAAGTAATTAAAGAAAATTGAGAATTTTTAGTCTTAAATAAAAAAAAACATTATTATAAGGAACAGTTATTGTTTCTATCATAAACACATGAAAACAACATAACACATTGCTTAAATGGGTGTAAGTAGAGTGAAATGCTTGCCCATAATAATCAAAACTTCAAATAACTTATATTATCTTATTACAGTACAAAGCACAATAGGCACAATATTATCCATCTTTACAATTCGCTCCATTACCCTGAATAGAGCCCCATTCAATATTTCGCAAGGCCGTGAATTCGAGCATACTGTTGAAGCAGAACAATGAATCTAAATAACCATTAATATGTAATAAATACTATGGGGTAATAAAAGCGTGTCGCGTGGGGGACAAACAAACAAGTGTAGTGTAGCAACCCTAAACTGCTACCATTGAAAAGTCCTGAGCGTAAAATGTTTAAGGGACGAAGTCATTGCCGAATTTCACCGAATTCGGCCGATTGGTTCCGCTCCGAATGAAGACAGCTGCAGAATTTCAGATATAGGGGTCGCTCTTCATTAGTGTAACTTGTCTCGCCTCGAGATGGATGTTTGTTTATGGACAGCGTGAGTTTGGGCTGATGGTTTCTTGATGATCTGTGAATTATTTATCACTGCATTTTATTGTATAACTATAAATAACTCATAATATTTTAGTTCCTTTACTTTGTTAGACTAAAAAATTCTATAAGAAATATTTCGATAAAACCTGATACATACAGTAAAAATATAATTTTATTTTTTTTATTATTTATTATTATAAATTCTATTAAATTAAATTAAGAACATTAATATATTATATTAATTTTGTAAAACGACGTAATAGGTACTGTTGTTTAAAACACTACACTGTTTTCTAAAAAAAACATTAATATGTTTTAATAAATTCAAAAGTATCTGAAATTAAATAGAAAACCAAACAAACAAAACATCGAAGGTCATAGTTACATTTGCTCGCGCCCGCGGATTAGTGAATTGTAAAAAAGATTGGGGTCCCTCCGACCCAACGTGTTAATTACTTGGGTTGGGCGAGGGGCAGAACAGATGAAAGTCAATTTGCTGCTGCGACATGATACGGCTCATTTCATCGGAGCGACAAGTGTGGCACCTGCGCTTTTTCACTGGCCTAGGGGCGTTTCAGTCCTTTGTGCTCTTTTAGCAAACAAAAGCGAATTGCATTGTGTCCCTTTAAGCGCTCCTCGCTCGCTCCCAAACATATTGAGTATTCTGCTATAATTTTCGTACAAGTGTATTACGTATCTTTCTGTAAAATTTTCTCTTCGGACACAAGAATTAATTGTTTTATTAACTATATACAGTTTTGTTTAAATATGTTCTTCTTTTTCAGAGGAGATCAAGTTCGGTATCAACCGATTAGTTGGTGAGAAAACTGATGAAGAAGATAATGAATCACATAACAATGAAACTTCTAGAGTTGAAGATGTGTCTCCTACATCTCGATGCGGAAGTCCTTGCTGGGCGCCATCACCACATTCACCACGTTCTATACGTTCCACTTCACCCGAATTAGAAGTTGATTCACCTCCATCATCACCAAGAAGACCACCTGATTCTTCACCACCTCTGAAAAGATCAGAAGCATTTTCTGTCAGTGCGCTATTACGGCCAGATGCACCAAGAGTTCAACCTCAAAGACCAGTGTTATATCCACCTTTACCATTCGCAGAATTTCTGAGAGATGCTGGAAGCCTTGGCCTTCCAGTTTGGGGTGGTTATAGCAATTTATATCTCCATGCAGTGCAAGCAGCCGGTCCTGAACTACTCAGATTACGGGCAGCCGTTCTTGGTGCCCCGAGCCCTTTATCCAGACCTCTACCAATAGGAGATGTGTACTCTTGTGTAAAATGTGAGAAAATGTTTAGCACTCCACATGGATTAGAGGTGCATGCGAGACGATCACACAATGGAAAAAGACCGTTTGCCTGTGAGCTGTGCAGCAAGACATTCGGCCACGAAATCAGCCTAAGTCAACACCGGTAATACTTTTATCATAATTACTATAAAATAATTAATCCGCTTTGTAATTTGAATGGCATAACGAGTAGGTATTATCGGTATACTTGATTTAATTAATACTAGTTTTTTTCTTTTTTTCCATCTTAGGTCGTTCGATATACAATGTAATGTCATCTAATTGGGATCCCTTTCGACAGGGCTGTCCACAGTGTAGAAAAGGTCTTCGAATGCAAGCAATGTGGGAAAACCTTCAAGAGATCCAGCACACTTTCCACTCATCTCCTCATACATTCTGACACCAGGCCCTATCCCTGCCAGTACTGCGGCAAGCGGTTCCATCAGAAATCAGATATGAAGAAGCACACATATATACACACTGGTAAGTTATTTGTATTTACAAAATAAGACATCAAAAATTACGTACATATATAAAATTTGTGACGTACGTTTTGACGAGTAGTATAGAATAGACAGACCTTATCACATATAAAGGTGTGATTTGTAGCCTTTATCCATTTAGCATTACTTAGCCTTTAGCAAAAAGATTTTTTAAAATAACATTAGTAATTCCTTAGATTAACGCAATCAAACAAGAATCAAAAGAATCAAACAAACAAATAAATAAACAAAAAACTCTACCTTTATAATTCTACTAATATCGTACAAATAAGATATTTACAAGATCCTTATCCTATACCAAACTTCATAATTAAACCTCCAAGTATCTATTTCGTAGCTGTTAAATTCCTAACAAGATTCAGCTAAGCTTAAACAATAATTCACCTTAACTTTCCATTTAGAGTACGGGCGTATTTCAACTTTGTCACAACATCTTACCCCTCACCACATAATTAATGTACATTAGCACCTAAGATGACTTGGGGTGTTTTATAATAATCGCGGAGAATGGAAGGCGTTTGCGGTGGGTTATAGGGCTTGCTTTACTCGATACACACGGATGTTAAACTAAACATTTAAACCTAGATAATAGGTCGTAAATATTACAAATCGTGAGAGTTCAATAATTATATTTTGTTTCTAAGCTCATATTTACTACTAGCAAACCCGGCCCGCTTCGCTAAGCCTAAGTTAACATAAATAAATCGATTTTTAAAATTTTCTAATACAAGTAAAAGTAGAGTAAGTTCCTCCTTATAGCATTAGTTATGTGCTGTCCTGTCAAAATCCTGTCAAAATCAGTCCAACCATTTCAGAGATTATTCGGAACAAACAGACAAACATTTTAAGAATAGATTTTTGATGTAAGTAAGTAAAGCTGTTCACTTGGAATTAAATTATTTTATTATATGTACTGATTTATATTAAACTGTCAAAAATGTTATATTAAATTAGTTAACTAATTTAAAAAGCAAAAGCTATCCTGTGGCAAAATCTAGTAGCATAATTTCACTAACTCTAGTTTTTAATTTGGCTGACTCCTACTAAATATTATAATATTTTTTTTAAATCTATTTACAAAACAATTGGATTGAAACTTTTAAGTTTGCGTAACTACTTTTAAAGCCAACATTACTACTTCTCGGTCTCGTAAGGGTAGCTGTGAGTATAGTCGTTCATGAATAGAAGATGTCGCGGTACATAGTCCATTGTTCCGATATCACTTAAGCCGTGGGACAAGATTACGGGATGCTCCTATTCAAACCTTAAATGCTTAACATAAAGTGTTATGATCTCAGAAATGATATTAACTATAATATTTTAATAGTTATTAATTTACTCGTAGTAATAAGTATATTGGTACATTTTAAAATACGCACTTTGCCATTTACAAGCACTAAAGTTTTAAGAATAGATTGATTCTTAGAATATTTAGCTAGTAACCAAATGAGAGCTTTCACTATATTATTATTTTTCTGCTAATACTATATTTTAATTATCAATTTTTCTTAACCTTCCATTCAAAGCTTTCAATGCCATTACTCTAAGAGCGATACGATACGCAAGAGCTTAAAGGATAAGTTTATATTTAATTTTTAATGAATATCATGTCTATTATATATAATGTATTCTTATACGTAATAGAACAAAGCTATTTAAAATTAATTTATTTTTTCAAAAATAATCGCCTATATATGACTATAAAACATCTATCATTGATTTATTTCCAAGAATTTCTGTTATGTAACGTAAACAAGGTACTTCAGAGAGATCTCAACATCCCTATCAACCCCCAGTTCATTTAAGACAGGGGTGGGGGATCCGTGATTCGCTTTTCATTGCTTTACGGGGGTGTGAAGGAGAGAGACATACTTGAGACACTAAGCATGACCGAGAGCCAAGATTTAAGGTTGGGTTAGTTATTGCGGCACATGTTACCGTAGCTATACTATTTATATGGCAATGAATGAATAAATTTTCATCCCTATAAAGCGAATAGGTTATCTTCTACACTGATGTCTGACACTTTTTAATCAAAAGTAACTACTGGTAATAAATTACCAAAAATGTACTCGTGAAAGATAAAAAGTAACGTTTAAAGACATTAAAGCTATAAAAGCCTAAACTACCTAATAATATTAGTCAGTTAAATAATTTTAAACTTACACATACATTAGTATATTATATATAAGTATATATAATAAAATACAAGTAAATCCATTAGCCAGACCCGACCACCCCCACCCCACCTGTGAATTATTAACAATATCAACTTAGCAAATAGTTACGCGAACAGCATTTTAATCAGCGTCCCAACTTCTTGATTAATGTGCCACCATACAATTTATCGTCGAAATTTTATTTATAATTGCGCCAGCTAAATTAAATGGGGAGCGATTAGTCAATGTCAAGACGTACGACCGCGACCCGCGATTTGTCACCTCTCTCAACCGGTTTAATTCGACGCTAATTGAGCTTCGAAGTTAGTTTCCCCTGAACTTCTACCTGTTACGGTAATTATCTATCTAATAGTTGCGAATATTTAATGAATCGTTCACTTAACGCTGTTCAATATGCACATGTATATGTGATAACAATTACAAAACGTTATCTATGCTGTTTGTATTATTATTTTTTGTAAAATCTTAGTGAAATCGTCATTTTTATCGATACAGGAGACGAATTTAGAGTTTTAAGAGTTATTTGGTTTTTTTTTGTCGCACTACGAAAAAATCTCTAGACAAATTTTAATGAAATTTGGTATGATGATGGTAGTCTTAAGTGGCAAAATAGGTCATCTCTGAGAAAAATATAGGTAGTGTTAAAATGTACATAGTGACGAACCCGAACGGAGCGAGGTTGAGTCGCTAGTCTTTAGTATAAAAATGGAATAAATTATGAACTAAAACGTCACCTTGTGACACCCAAATTGAAAAAGAATGAAGGGTAAAAAATGATAAAAATACTTAGAAAATAAGTCAAATTAAAAATGGACAGTAACAGACAATCATTTAAGTGCTCTAGCTTCATAAAAGTTTGATTTCAAAATACAAATAAGGCATTTTTTAAGCACTTCCTTCCTCTTAATTAGTCGGGGAGTAAACAGTGGCGCATTAGCCCTCGCAATAATTACACAGCGGCTAAATTTCCTCTTTGCTTTTTTGCTTATTTTTTGCATTATTTTCCGGTCGTGGTTTGTTTTGTGGTAAAGAATTCAGAAGCATTTGCGAAATTAGTTTTCATTGTCATGCAATTATGGTTTTAGAGTTAATTGCTGTTATATCTTTTACGAAAAGCTTCCTCTTAAACACTTTCTTTATTAAAGCTTTATACTATCTTCTTGATATCTCAACTAGTAACTGGGCGTAAGTTAAAATAAAATAAACGGTTTTTATAACTTTGTAATAAAATAAAATAAAATTCAGAGATCAATCTGAACAAACAGACAGTCTAAAATTTTAAAATTGATTTTCTTGATGTAAGTACCGCATATATATACTTTCATATGGATTTAGTGAAGAGCTGTTAATTTGAAATTAAAAACAACTTTATTTATATGATAAAAATGTTATATTTCTAAAAGTAAATATTATATGAAATCACAATTCCATGTAGAATACTGGCTACGGCAATATCCATTAGAACAAGAGTATGAAGAACGAAATTAAAAGTATAAAATACTTAATAATTGCAATTCTCGTGCCAAATGTTCTGAAGTCTGCTTTCAACCCTCTGATTACTTTTGAAAGGCTTTCCGCTTAAAAATAGTAAAAAGTCATTTCAAGACTTCTTATTGCGTAATTAGATCCCTAAGATGCTCAATAGAACGAAGATTACATATAAATTAGTTGCTTAGTTCCAGGAATTTTAATATTTACTATATCTATACATATAATAAATTCTATTTGAGTCGAATTTTTACACTCAATATTTTATGGAAAATATTATTTTAATAGTAATTATTATCGATACAGGGGTCGAATATATAGTTTTTAGTTTATAGCTGGTTATCTGAAAAAAGTGTACAGGAATGGGATATATTTTAGGGCTGTACAATATCATATTTTATGAAATCTATAGGTATATATCGTATTAAGACGAGAAATACCTAATAATAGAACTAGTAAAGTAAAAGTTATTTTCGTCATCTTTCGTCTAAAAATAAAAGTAATCATGACCATGTTAAGGAAACAACTAAACTAACTGTCCAATCTCTCAAAACCAATTCTTCAGAGAAGATTCAAGTCTTAGCGAATTCCGTCCACACAACCTACTGGGAGGAAATCTAAGCAGCCCATAAGGAAGGGGTGGGGGTTAGGGGGACTGAATCAAGGAGTGCTACGTGCCTTGAGTTTAATTAAGGACTCTAGAGGGTCTTCAGATACTTCGATTTTAGTGGCGTTTTCTTTCCATTCCTTAAACACACTTTCACAGTAAATGTCGCTGTTTCAACTGAACTTTGCTAGATAGGTTTCATTTGAAAATGAGCTTATATTATTAGTAATTAAACTAATATACTTGTATAATTGCTTTAATGTTTTTGAAAAAAACAACTCGTACTTACTACTTTTTGTGTATGAAATATTTACAAGACTATAGGTACCATATATTCAAATAATATAAAAAAATAATAAAGTGCTTTGGATCAGGTAGTTGATACACATACTATAATATAAAAAAATAAAAACATATTATAAATATTAACATCCATTACTGGAGTAATTACGGATTAATTATTAATTAAAAAATTATGGAGTAATTAATAATTAAAAGTATTCACGATCACATCAAATGAATCCGTCCAGCGGGACTCGAACCCGTGACCGCTGGCACAGTAGCAGGGTACAGCACTACAAACCGAACCCAACGTGTTGTTCAACAATTAAATGTTTACTGAAGAATTAGTATTGTGGAAAATGTTAAGAATAACCAACATTCTTAACAAAAGTTCTTATAAAACATTTTTCTTTACTAAAAATAAGAGAAATATGATACAACGGATTTATATTTTTTCAGAGATACACGTAACCCGATCTCGCTAGGGACGATAAAATCACTTCGAGATTTTTTTCTCACGCGAAAAAGTGACATTTGAATTCGTATGCCGCTTCACTCCCATACAATATTAGATGGTCCCGAGAGAGAGGGGTAATTAAATTAATGTCCTCAGCCCTCTCTCCTCGTAGAGTAATCTGACACCTGCATTGTTTTTGTCTGAAAGTACTGGTGACAAAGTCCTCTTTGTTACATAACTTTGTAAATAACACCTTTTGATCGTTTGCTTTTAAGATTATTTAGCGGAGTAATATTATATTACTAGCGGTTCACCTTTGCTTTACTCATATTCGGTCTAGGTACATTTTAAATTTTGAGCTGATTCCTATTTTTAAAAAAAAATAAAAGTAGTCTTAGTTGCTCCTTATATAATCAGCTATATGTTAGTGAAAGTTCCATCAAAATTTGACCAGCCGTCACAGAGATTAGCGGAAACAAACTAATTAGTCCAGTCAAATAAGGTCGGAGATTCAAAATTTTGACACTTACCTTTGAATTTTTGATATAATGTTTTTTTATAACTCCATTTATTTTATTTCAGTTCATTATCATTCCTAAATAATTCAGTCAAATTTGAACTCTAAGGCACAATTTAAAAGTATTTTTATCGGATTCCACAGCAACCATATAGATATAAAAATATTCATCTCCAGTGTGATATTAAGGCTAACTTAACCCTACACTCGCTGGGTCAATTTAAATAAGACCTCATGATTAATATTAGCAAATCATCCGTAGAAATCTGTTCCTCCGGGACTACTTCTGGAGTCCGGCTGGGGTAGTTCAGACACAGCGGGGTTCTCACTAGCTAATCGCGATAATGTGTTTATTGAATTAGGCGGCGTGTGTCCGCGCTCCGGTTGCACATGGGTAGCGTGGCTATTGGGGTGTTCTTTTTAGCGAAATCGACAGGGTTAGAATTAAGTTAGTACGAAAATTGACTTGGCCTCTACATTGTGATACCTTTTGAAGTTGTTTATAAACCTTTATTATTTAGAATAAAATACCATGTTTGCGAATTTCTTAGACAAAAATTCTTATCGTGACATTTCTTTTACCAAATAGGCATAACATAAGCCCACATATACCTACACTTGTAAGAAAAATATTTTACGTATAAAATTACTTCTTCTACTCGATTAAACTTGGACATTTGGGACTTCGTTTGTTTAGAGGTCAGATTAATTAAGGAAAATTGTGATGTTTTGCTCATATACGTAAGTATATTGTAGATGTGATATAGACCGTAAAATTGTTTATTTTAAAGAATAATAGTTTTTTTAATACTAACGTCTAAAACTAATCATATAAACATAATCAAGGAAATTGTAAAAAAAAGAGTATATATACTGACATTCGATATTTCGAAGGGATCTAGTACAACATACTTATAAAAAACGATCTACAATATTCCAAGGGCTTTTGACGGGTTAATACATATAACATACCGGTAGCGCGTGTGCTACGCGTGCCATACATAGAGCGGTAGTGATTATTCAAACAATTCGATTTTAAATCCGGTCTCGCATTAAAGTAATGAATCCCGGTTGCGCCATCTGCCAAATATTGTCTTAGTTTATTATGAAATTTCTAATATCGAGTGTTATGTTTGTTCTACCTCTGAATACATCTATCTATACTAATATTATAAACGCGAAAGTTTGTAAGTATGGATGAATGTTTATTACTCTTTCACGTAAAAACTACTGAATATATTTTAATGAAACTTAAAAATAATATAGCTTACACATCAGAACATCATATAGGCTATAATTTATAAAGATATACTAGCGAAACCCGCGGCTTCGCTGGAGCTAAACTAGGGACGAACTCGAGCGAAGTGAGGGTGAGTCGCTAGTAGTAGGTAACATAAAAGTTGTTTGAAATTATTGAATGACGTGTATAATATAGTTAGAAGAAACAATATCTTACATTGTATAAAAGTAAACTGATATATTAATTTAAGTGACCGTTATTAAGGTTTAAAGAAAGGCCAATTGAAAGCTACTAATAATCTCGTATCTTAAAAGCTTTCTCCCTCGAAATGATATAAATTGATTATATTCTTAATTATATTTCTTAATATATTATATTCTTTTAAAAAAGTGAATCAATGAAAAAACCAAACTACACTTGAATTTAATTATAAAAGACAGTCATAATTGTTTAGTCATTACTACATTTTAAGTCATATCACAATGGCCTTTAGCAATTGTTAGTTAATCACTTTGGTGGTTTAAAATTCAACCATTTAAAGTTAGACTAACAAAGTAAAAAATTTGATTGCACTCTCAGATACCGAGTGCATTTATAAACCTAATTCCCCGGTTGTCGTGGCAGAGACACGCGACACACACGTGGCTGGAGCTTTTTACCAATTATTAGATTAGGCCATGGCTTGTTAAAGCTTTTTACAGAAATTACAATTGTATTGTTTCCATAGAAGTATTGAGTAGTTAGATTTTCTATTTTGCTTGCACTTCACTACTTGTAACTTAGTAACTTGAAATTCATCTATAGTTCTTATAAATTTTGACTGTTTGTCGCACCATGAGAAAATCACTGGACTGATTTTGAAAAAAATCTGTGTTAAGTTAGCGAAACAAGAAGTTGAACATTTATTGTATTATTGTTGTACGGAGTTTATTATAACTAATGAAAAAATATGTAATATTAGGTCTCTTCTCTCAAGAGAATAATAAGTTCTAAAAAGCAAAAGAATATAGCTAGTATATACAACAGGTCAGGTTCAGTTTTTAATATAGTACCCTCTGTGCTAGCGGTTGCGAGTTCGAGTCCCTCTGAGGGCATTCATTTGTGTGATGAGCTAAGATGAGATATTTTAAATTAACAGCTTATTTATTTATATATAAAATTATTATTCTTTAATAAAAGTTAACCAGTTGCGAGAAAAGTTCGAGAATGGTTGCATAAACAGCAAAGCTCGCTACTATTTTGCTATTTTGCTAATCATTTTAGGAGAATAAGTCTATACAGTTCTTTAGTCTCAAGTTAGTGCAAATATATAATTGGACCCGCTTCCGGAATAACATGCCTTATCAATACGTATAATACCTATGCGTATGTTTACGTCAAAATTCTTAGGCTACGTCCGCACAGACAGGCGGCTTGATTAGCGCCTAGATTCTAACGAGTCACCTAGCTAGTAGCTTACTAAAACGAACGTTCTAAAATGTTCGCTACCGGCCGCACTGCGCGCTTAGCTCCTAGCTAGTTGCTAAGCGTGTATCTAAGTAAACAAACATGTTGGTTTTTTGACACTAGGCGCGAGGCATTTTATTCAAGAAATAATTTTGAAAGCTATTTTTGAAAGTGACATCTCGTCAACGTGCCGACAAGCAACCACCCAAACCTCCTGCAGTGCGGCCACTGTGTAACTTAGCATGTTGCCAGAGCGCAATCCACTAGGTTTTAGGCGCTAAGCAAGCCGCCTGTCTGTGCGGACGTAGCCTTACTGTTTTTTAGCTGTGCGATAACATTCATCCGAATTGGGCCAAAAGAGACAAAATGAGGGCAGAGGAAATATTCCTACAAGACTATATTTATAGTATTTTTACACAACATTTCAATTATGCAAATTTTATTGATAACATTGTATGAGGTATTAATGCTACTATTAAAATACGAAAGTGAGTTTGTTTGTTACTAATTTACGCTAAAACTTCAATTAAGGGTTGAAATTTTCATTTTATACACGGATTGGAGTTCGAGTTGTAGTGTGTAATAACGAAAAAAGAAGTATATTTAGCATGTTTTTTATTTATAAATCCTTACAATAAATAAAATTCTATGTGAGTTGAATCTGTACGTCAAGTACTTTTTGGATTTTTTTATTAAAATAGTCATTATTATCGATACAGCAGTCAAATCTATAGCTTTTAGAATTTTTGTCTCTCTGCCTGAATAAACCATTAGACAAATTTTAATGAAATTCAGAAAGACGATAGCTGGTTATTGGTACGATACCTACTTTTTACCGTGGGAAAATATCTCATCTTTGAAAAAGGTATTAATTCATGCATATATATATAAAAAAATAGTAAATACTTCAATCGTCATATTATGATAAATACAGCTACATTGTGTATTAATTCTCAAAATAAGCGCATTCGATAATCAAATTACTTTGTTTTCATTGACCGACGCGGCGCGGCGTCATAAGTGTTATCATTCCACACAATAGCAGGTGTCTAGTGTTTTCTTAAACCAGCTTGTGAAGATATAACCCCTATTCTAGGGGTTGTACGATTGAAAATATAAAGGGGTGGTCATAGGTCAGACGTGAAATGCACTGAAGAGCAATAATAACAGTGGCAAATGTATGTTTGCTGTATGAAATCGTGTTAGATTTGAGTGGCTTTCTACAGTGCTACTAACAATGTTATTGTTAAACTTATGTTAAATGTTGCATCTGGCGATCTAAATAAAATGCTATTTATTAATAATGTATTTGGTTCGTGCTTTTAAATAAACAATGACGAGACAAAAATGACCCAGTGGCAGTTCTAGGTAAAACGCACTTTTCTTCAAAAGTATTGCTGATATAAAAATAAGAATATTTTAAATTACATAAATGTATAAAATGACTAAAAGTCAAAAAAAAATCATCTACATAAATTAACAAACAAAAAAAATTACATATAATCAAGACACTGCACCACCTATTATCGTAGTGAGGTTCGAGGCTTGTGTTATTATTACCAGATACATATGTAATATATATATATATATATATATATATATATATATATATATATATATATATATATATATATATATATATATATATATATAACTATATACATTTTATAAATATAAACACCCATGACTGGAGTACAAATATACATGCTCATCACACAAATGAAACCCAACTGGACTCGAACCCGCGAACGCTCAGGCTCGAAGTAGGTTCACTATCAATTGCATCAAATGTGTCCTCAACTTTTATTATTTATTATATTATGTCGTATTTTCCTACACATTTTTTTACATTTCTCTCCCAATCGAATGGTCATGAATTAACCTTTTATATTATTTTTTTAAAGTTTCTATATACCTACATCAATATGTATAAGTCTAGTTGTGTATCTATACTAATATTATAAAGCTGAAGAGTTTGTTTGTTTGTTTTGTTGAACGCGCTGATCTTATAAACTACTGGTCCGAATTGAAAAATTCTTTTGTGTGGGATAGTCCGTTTATCTAGGAAGGCTATAGGCTATATTACTAGCGGATCTCGTGGCTTCGCCCACACGAAACTAGGGAAGATCCCGAGCGAAGCGAGGGCGAGTCGTTAGGGTAATACGTATGTTAAAACAAAATAATATTCTTGTAACAACAAAAATCAATGCTGTACTTATAAATATAAGATCCAGTACCACACCTAAGCCGTAAGATTTCAAGTAACCGACACGTACCGCACGTGCCACCCCGAGGCAGATTTGCTGCGGTTGGCTTTATTTTAAAGGTATATGAAATATACTTTTGCTTCATATATATCAAAAGAAGTACAAAAATTTTCTATGTATCTGTCTGTCTCGCTTCGCTCGGGGTCTTCCCTAGATTTATTATGCATATAAACCTTCCTTTTGAATCACTCTATCTATTAAAAAAACCGCATCAAAATCTGTTGCGTAGTTTTAAAGATTTAAGCATACATAGGGATATAGGGACAGAGAAAGCGACTTTGTGTTATACTATGTAGTGACTAACGAATAATAGGTTCTAGATTTTGGTATTTGTTATGATTGAGGAAAATATCTATTTTCTGAAAAATCTTCACTATAATTGTTAAAGTGGACGAATCCAAATGAAACAAGTGTGAGGTTCAGGACATCACTACATATTATAAAACAAAGTCCTCCGCCACGGCTGTCTGTCTGTTCGCGGTTAACCCAAAACCTACTTTACCGATTTTCATGCTGTTTTCACCCATGGATGGTGGTTCTCGAGGAAGGTTTCAGTATTACGCGAGCAAAGCAACAGGTAAAGTTAGTACAAAATATGTATTATAAATTGCCTCATTTCAATTAAACTTCAGTCAATATTAATATAAATATTCATTACAATATTAATCTCTACAGCTATTGAGCTAAAATATGAATTTTAAAGGACGCACCCCAATCTGTCACGTTTGATTTACAGTATATAACATCATCCGATAAATCCTTTAGTGTGGCAATGGCATTGTAATGAAAATTCGATATGTCATGACATGTACTCCGTACTACCTATAAAATATGACTTTGCTTGCCAAATACTGAATTTTTCAACAGTAATGGTTCCTATTACTTTAAAAGTTATTTTTCAAATTATTTCGTAAATGGGTGTATTTTTAAAACAAAAAAAAAATAATATTAAACTGATTATGGAAATTCTTAATAACTCTTAGAAAGCTATACTTTGTAGTTTATATTAGTACTAGCGACTTGCCCTCACTCACTCGAACACACTTTATATTTCTCAGAGATACGAAATTTTCCTGCAGTAGAAAATATCCTTGACCGAAACCACCTTTTATTACATCTAAGTTTCATAAAAAACAAGAGATAAAATTAAAAAAAATCAGACTCTGTATCGATAATAATAACTACTTCACCGAGGTTTTCCAAAAAAATTATTTCGCGCAAAGCCTATAAGTAATATAATATCATTAAAATGACACAAAACCGCATTCAAATGCCAGTCTTACTTGATATTTCATCCCCATTATTGGTATTAGATATAATCCGACTAAATGATAGTAACCCTTTGTCAGAGAGCGATTTATTTTGTCATCATAATGTCTTGTAATGCTAGGATTAGCGGTGTAGGGTGTCGAATGATTATTGAATATCAAATGTAAGGGTGCTTTCAAATACGCCTTAAAGTAGATGGATATATAATTATATTATGATAATACAAAATAGTGTTTAGAAGAAAAAAATATTTACTTGAATGTATAATGTATATTATTAGTTTTTAGCCCAAAAGTGAACTTGTGAAAGGGCCTTATCTATCTACACTAATATTATAAAGCTGAAGAGTTTGTTTGTTAGGTTGAACGCGCTAATCTTAAGAACCACTGGTCCGAATTAGTTAGTAGAAGATAGTCGGTTTATCGAGGAAGGCTGTAGGTTATATTATATCACGCTACAACTAATAGGAGCGGAGCATCAATGAAAAATGTTGCAAAAAACGGGATTTTTTTTTCAGTCTTTAGAGCGCAAGCGGAACCATGGAAAAGGCTAGTTTTAAAAATTAATATCGATATTGATATCACTTATTTTGTTCGTGATAATATCAACGTATTGTTTTAGAAATAATTAAAGCATTGTCCGCTTTAAAAAAGTTTTTATCAATATTAGTGGTCACCCTGTGGTCGAAATTCAACCATAATAATGAATTCTAACTAATATAATATCCTATATTTAAATAATTATGGTTATGTTTGACATTAAGTTTGTTAAATACATGGTAGTATGTGTTTTTTATTGATTTAATGTTTTTTATGCATAATTAAAAAAAAATAGCGTTCTGCACTCCTTCTCCATATAAACTATAAGTGTGCGAAATTTCATACTCCTCCGTCCGCGCAATTTTCGTAAAAAGTGGTACAAAGTTTTGCTTCACGTATTAATATAATGTAATAGTATATTTCTATCTTAATTTAAAGTACTTATTTCACAAAATGTATTTAACAAAATCAACATGATATTGACTTTTTATGTAGGGCTTTTTGACATAGGGGTTAGTAAAAGCACAGATCACATAGTAAAAGCAAACCCCAACATTCGTCAACAACTGTTTACATTGCTCACTTGTGCCACTTAAGTGAATATGAATAGTCGATATGAATTTTCATAATAAAATTAATAGGCACAAACACTTATTTATTTAAAAAAAATGTAAGCAATAAGTTTGAAGAGTTATCGAATAAGAGGTTCTTATTAATAATATATAGTTAATAAGAGGTTGGGTTTTAGTGGGTAGTACTTTCTTTGTCGGTGAGTCTTACATAACCTAACTTACTAAGTAAGGAGCTTTAGTAAGCTCAGTATGAATTTTAATTATTTTTTATAAAATACTAGCTGTACCCGCGGCTTCGCCCGCGTTAATTTTTTAAATTGCTAATCAACCTCATTGGGTTGATCTGTAGGAAAAAAAAATGTCTAAAAAATGAAAAAAAAAAATTAGGGGTGGACTACCCTTAACATTTAGGGGGATGAAAAATAGATGTTGGCCGATTCTCAGACCTACTCAATATGCTCACAAAATTTCATGAGAATCGGTCGAGCCGTTTCGGAGGAGTTCAAATTCGAACCCCGTGACACGAGAATATTATATATTAGATTATGTATTATATTTTCGAACCATTCTAGATTACTTAATTCTGTCTAAGCTGAAAAGTCATAAACAGGAAATTAAAATTTAATTAAGGACTATAATTATAATATATACATATGTTTAATAAAATTCTAACTAACTTGAATCTGAACATTAGTTATAGAATTGTCAATTTGTTCTTAGAGATTTAAGCTGTCTGTCTTTCTGTTGAATTTTAATATTATAAATAAAAAAAATACACTTATAAATCAGTAGTCAAATAATGGAAAACCCGAAATTAACCCCTCTAATAACATTTCTTATCTTAAAACTTATGACAGTATGTTATAATTTTATAATTGAATTGGTCATACTATATTTTTACATATTCTGAATTATTACAATCGTTAATAAAAATAATTTCCTTATACGTATTATTATCAAAATAACTTGCTTTTGTTTGATAAATCCTACCAGTTTCCTGTTACTGAATCAAGGTTATCAAAAATTCACCTTTATTGTTGTAACTACATAATGTTTTGATTAAATTTTAAATTAACATTTTATTAAATTCAAGCGAATTACACTCGCTTCGCTTGGTTTCGTCTCTAGATTTAGCGCGAGCGAAGCCACGGGTTTCGCTAGTTAAAATTAATACCATTTCTAAAATAAAAGTAGCCTAAGTTACTCCTTATTACATTAGCTATCTGCCAGTGAAAGTCTCGTCAAAATAGGTCCAGCCGCTTCAAAAATTAGCCGAAACAAACAGACAGACAGTCACAAATTTTAAAAATTGAATTTTGATGTAAGTACCATAAAATATTCCTATTCTTCTTTCATTGTATTTAGTGAAAAGCTGTTAATTTGAAATTAAAATCAGACACTTCAATTTTATTTATATGTATAGATGTATAGATTATATTATGTAATTCTTTGACTGATTTAAACAATTAAATTTACAATTAAAAAAATCTATGAAACAAATTCATAATATAATTTACAAGAAAGTACCTACTAAGCTTAGTACTTCACAATGACTTATGATTTTTAATAAAGATAATGTGAAGACAATTTTTGATCATTTTCTTCAACTACCGTAACTACCGGATCCCGCGGCTTTGCCTGTGCTAAATCTAGGGAAGAGCCCGAGCGAAGCGAGGGCGAGTCGCTAGTTACAATATAAAAAGGCAACTATCTTTTTTACTTTTGAAGTATGTTAGTAACTACTAGATTAAACCGGGATTTCGAATAAAAGGGTCGGTCCTTAGGACTATAAACATCAATTGTCACGCTGCAATAAGGGAGGTGACGCTCACATTCTTCGCGTGCCAAATCCAGTACAATGCTGTTTGTAGAGCTACTAAATTTGGATGTGGTAATCAATTATTTTACCTAAAAAATATAAAATTAAAAAAATAACATTTTGTACTACTTTATTAGGTGTGGTGTATTAAAAATAGATAGATTAATAATACTAAGGCTATTTTCTAACGAATTATTTTTAAAATTTACTACAAATTTTGTACATCAAAATATTTAAATAAACAAATACGAAGTAGTAAGTAATAGAACTTACACTAACAAAAAAAAAGTGAGCTTAAAGCTTAAAACTAGATACTAGTAGATAAAAGCTAACAATTCGAAGCTCAGCGACCATTAAAGCTACAACACACTCGACAATACCCGACAATAAATGGGAAAGTGCCGAAAATCCCGAATTCCTGTAAGGTCACAAATACATCGCAATAAACGGAGTGACTCGCATTCGCATTGTTCTGAACAATCCCGCCGGAACAATCTGCTGCATACTTTGCCGTTACGTCCACTTGATTATATGTAATTTTTCTCTTATCTGGCTTAAAATTCTAACTTAACTACTAGATACTTTAAAATTAGGACAGTAATATTATTATTAACATAAGTTTTTTTAAAGATTTAAGTAACTATTTAGATTAAGTTATGATAGAGCCGGCATATTGCTTAAATAAAAGCCCTGAAAATAAATAGAAAAAATAATAATAAGTTATTTTATTTTCGATTAGAGCAGCAACGTATGTGATCTAATAGGTATTCATAGTTATGTTTGTCAGTCCGTATATTACACCGTTTATATCTAGGGGGCTGTTATTGCAATATTGCTGAAATATTGTAAATAGATTTGTTTGTTATTGAATGAAATTATAAGAAATTCTGTAGTTACAATACTCGTATATAAAGCGAATTCATTTTAAAACACCTTTTTTGTGCAAAGGGTTAGGTAAACTGAAAATCTATTAAAAAAGAGGTAACGGACCAACAATATAAAGAATGAATGCTTGAACTCAATAAATCTTCTGGATACTTCCAAAAATATTTATACCCATTCCGTTGGTCCACGAACGACCCCCGTCCGAGGGCGTATTAACGAATTTGTCAAGTGTCAACGTGAGGGCTCTTATTAGTTCGGGGGAACTTATACAATTTTCACGGTGATGTTCACTTGACGGTTTATTCGATTCTTAGGGTTAGCATGTATAAGAATGAAATAATGAATAAATATATTTAAACTAACAATTTTCAAACATATTTTAACTTTTGACGACATGTTGGGCGCAGTTGACGACACGTTTGGCGCATTTTGTAGGATACTGCATTCTTGCGCCAGCAGTCGCGGGTTCGAATCCCACTGGGGGCATTTATTTGTTAAACTCGAATGTTTGTACTCCAGTCATGGGTGTTTATATTTATAATATGTATGTATTTAAACTTATATATTATGTAGTATATCAACTATCTGGTATCCGTAACACAAGCTTCGTAGCTTACCACGGAACTAAATGGCGCTGTTGTAATCATGTCCCAACATATTTATATATATTTTTAACTTGATTATTGTAAACTCTAGCGACTTACTCTCGCTCCGTTTAGACTTCTCATAAATTAGACATTTTCCCGTAGTAAAAAGTATTCTATATATTAACCCGAATAACCAACAGGACAGATGGTTATATCGTGATAGCAAATCGTGGTAACAAACAGAAAGACGAAAATTAAAAATGAAATTATAAAAATAATAATGACGTTTTCAATAAGATTTTTCAAAAAATATACCTAACGGTGTATCATGGCGGTATGAAGGTGTATCTCTAGTTATATACATGTAAAGTAAATAATATCACATTAGATATCAATTTAATTAAAATTTCGTATACACATTACAATAATAAAACCTACTGTTTCTGAATATAAATCTAAAATGCAAAAGACATTAAAAATGTGAAATAAAAAAGTCATACCTGATATATGGTACATAGTATCTACACATATAAATCAAGCGTAAGTGGCATTTACACAAGTTCGCTACGGTTTTCACATTTCCAGTACGAGATCGTAAACGTCTCAGTAAAATGACCCGGCCGTTGTGAGTTGTTTGCGACTTACAAGCAGGGCTGCCATCTTTAAATAAAACGTACTTCCGGATTCCTTGTTTTCCGAACTTATAATGTTATATAGATTTTTAGTGTTTTGCTTCCTTATAATATTATGTTGAATATCTTTGAGTATTTCGTAAGTACATTTTGTATGAATAATATTATGCGCTTCAACATCAACTTTTGATTTTTGTCACTAATGGAAGCGTATCATCAATAACCTAGTGGTAAAGTATTTGCTTAGGCAACTAAGTGAAATAGATTCAAATCTGGGGTCTCCTACCTCCAATGATGGAAAAAATTATGACGAAACATTTATGAAAGACGTGAAATCTGCCAACCTGCATATAATCAACGTAGTGGACACCTATTTTTGACTTTGACAGTACCATAATTTTTAATACATCTATTTTTGACTTTAGCAGTTTTATAATTTGTAAGTCTAACATCTTTACGAATAAAATATTAGTGAAGGCTTCCCACACATCGCTGATAGTACAAATTGATAGTAACTATTATAAAAATCAACATAAACAGATATTGCTATACTCTAGTTAGTAGTATAGTACTATACAATAAAACCAAAATTGTAAATTAATAAAGATCCTTAAAAGCATTAATATTGAACTTAACTTTATCGAACTGTTAGTTCAATCTGATAATTCCTTCAAGCAGGACAGCTTTTGTTCCATTTGGTCTGTTTACGTTGCTCTCAAGATTGCGTCTCTATTTTCCATTACAGGTTCAAGATTGAGTTGTTTATGTTAGCGAGCTTTGTTTGCACTGAAATATCCATTGTAGAGCATTTTTTTAGGCTCTATGTTACACTCGCAGTTGGTGTAGCGTCAAAGCTTTCAAAATAATAAGATTAAGCTCAAAATAGTGGGAGCTAAAAATGTGCTTTGAAAGTTACACAATCTACCAATCCCAATTAAAGCTATATAAATCATAGAGCAACTCTAAAATACAAAAAATATTGTTTTTTTTTATTGTTAGTAGTACTTGTATAAAACAAATTATTTCAGTTTACTATATGTAGAAGTAGTTTCATATCTGAGTATATCCTACAATTTAAATGGGTAAATATTCGATACTTTCCTAGATATATGCGAATAATTGAAAAATTAAATTAAACTATATTTTTAAGGACACTGCTTGTAAAAACTATATAATGGCTTTAAGAAGTCTAAAATTTTAATCCTTCCCGTAATCATGTTTCACTCTAAAACGTACAAAACGTCGGGAACCAAAAGCCAAAGTAAGAAAAGATTTATTTAAAAAAATGTTTATATCAATATAAAAAATGTGGGTCAATGACACTTGAAAGTCCAGCTTCTAACATAGGTACGTATATTTCAGCCCCACCCCGAGGGGTGTAGTGTGATCGTAAACCGGGATTCTCAGCGAAATCCGCACATCACTAGCGATCCCGGGAATCACGCCTTAGCCCGTGTGGATTTGTTAAAACGAATATGTGGAAAAGGTTTAATTTACTTTACCTCTACATTAAAACGGTTCCATTATAAAGAAAAATTAGATTTCTAAGCATTCTTGTACTAAAGAAATACCTACAGACTTTCCTATACTTTGTGCTTTCAGAAAGCTTATAAAATGAAACAAAAATAAAGTAAGCCTAGTGTTTTCATACATAAATTTCTATAAAATAACACTCTTAACCTCAAAATTGAATATATTTAAAAAAAATCATTTTTAAATCTTTATAAAGCAAAAACAATAAATAAAAAAGCTGTTTAGTAAGCTCTTAAATCTAAGTATACGTATCGTGGTTATGTGATAATGAGTGCACTTTTAATCTTGCAGCTGAGCTCGCTAAGTGCTGGCTGCAATGCAGGGTACTGATATTACGGTATACGATTATATTTCTGACTAAAGCGAGCTTTTGCAACAAAATTATGAATTTATATCATAAATCTTGTTGTATATTAAAATTGTTTGGAGTTAAGCATTTCTGGATACATTACTGAATGTTCAGCCCTTTTTACTGTCCCACTGCTGGGCAAAGGCCTCCCTTCTATACCATAATCGATCGCTGGCCAAATAATAGTTGGCGAGTGTCACATGAAAACTTGTAGATTCTACTAGATATATACGTTTTTTACGTTGTTTTCCTTCATCGTACGGCAAACGGTATTCCCGAAAGCATCAATCAAGCGAGTTGAACCCGCGTCCTGGTTATCCAATCGAGCATGTTACAACTAAGCTTAACTTACCACTGTCTAATTAATAATTAAATTACGTGTGAATAATTAAACCGATAAATACTCGTAGTACGAATATACATACATATAAAATATATCTGGTCATATATAAAATATATAATATAAATAATGTGTTAACATTTTCAATTTTAAAGATTAGACTCAGATCAACAATAAATAATAAAATAAAAAAAGCACATTGATATAAAAAATTCTCTTTCTGAATTAACAAAGAACATGTAAATGCATAAAAGTACCGAATTCATCCCCCCAATTTTCCCGGCGGTTTTTTATCGTTGAATTATTAACAGAGGAGTCGCGCAAATTATTGTTATGGCTCTCGCCCTTTGCGAACGTGTCTAGATTTTGAGCTTTTTATATATCTTTATTGTGTTATTGGTATATATTATGACAGGTATAGTTTGATTTTGTAAAGCGATTTTTATGATTTAATTTTTCAAAGTATTTTGATACCTTCACGTAGAAATAGTTTCTGAAGAGTAAATTATTATATTATGTAGATTGTAGAGTCCATTTTCACAAGTTTTATCCACATCAGAAGAAAAGGATAGTTATTTCTATTTAAGCTAGTATTTCGTTCATATGTTCATTTTGAAATTTTGCATCAACACAAGAAATATTTGTCTTTTTATTAAAATCGCGTAAAATTTTTTTGAGAGGTATTAATAATGCATAAAAACTGCGATGCATATAATTGCGATATTTATATATTTTTAAAGCCAAAATCAAAGTGAACTTTCAAAATTCTCAGCACCTACAGAGTATTTCGTAAAATCTTAGAAGGAAGCACTCTAAGTATCGTATATTTAATTCACGAGGAAAGTACGTCGCCATAAAAATCCCTCTGACACTGTGCAGATGAGCAAGCCAGGGCCGGATTTGGTAATTTAATTGTATTAATGTCTATTTTATTGTTAATCTCCGTTTAGTGCTCCGATAATGGGTGGAAATGATTTGGGGTGATGTGATTGCGAATATTTTTTTTCATTAGTTTTATGTAGAGAATGATATATTATGTTTAATGAATTAGAATATTATTAACACATATTTATAGTAGTATTAACGTTTTTGTTAAGAATTAGTTACTATTAGTTATATTTTAAACTATTACCTCAGTTTGTAGCGACTTTACTTGCTGTGTCAGAGGTCGCGAGTTCAAGTCCCCGCTGGGAGCATTTACTATGTATATATTTTAATAATATATGTGTAGTGTATCAAATATCTCCAATCTATGACACAAGCTTACCACAGAACTAGATGGTGATGTCTGTTAATGGCCCAACAAACTCGTACTTATATTATTTATATATGTATTGTATTTAACTTTAGATTTTTAATTTTCACATATTTTTCATGGTTTATTTACTTTTTACTAAATTAACTAATTGTGAACAATTGCAATAGCCTATAAAATAACGAAGTGTCTATTCATCCGATAAGCGGACGAATAAATTAAATATTATTCGTCCGACAATTGGTATTTGATATATCGCGACTGAGACTTCTTAAATGGCTCAAAGAGAAATCAATTTGTTTTATAAGTTTTAACATACTCGTGAATGCAATTGCGGACGTTTCTGTAGTACTTTTTACAAAATACCATTTTCTTGTACATTGTTTTGATGTAGGTACATACTCTCAGGGAGTGTTAGTAACGTAAATTTCATAGGACGACTCTATAGAGCCAGCTCTTTTACATATAAAAATTCTTGGACTTATTAAAAGTGGGTGGGATCTAAATAATAAATTATCAGCTCGGTAGGTTAGGGTTATTTTTTTTTTATTTTTGGCATAGGTATATCCTGCACATAAAAATCGCTTATTTTATATTAGAAATCAAAGAAGTGATAGATATTCGTACAAACCGACAATAGTCGGACGAATAATATATTTTTTATTAATACGATTATCGGATGACTAGCAACAGCCTTTAAAATAATTTAGTCATCCAACAATTGTTGGACGACTAAATTATTTTACTCGTCCGACTAGCAGACGACTAGCATCAGCCATAAAATAATTATATCTCATACATATATCACTATATTCAAAGATATGTTCCGAAAGTTAAAAATTCTATAGTAAAATAACAGAAAAATTCCGCTAAAACGCCCGTCCTTAACCGTTACCCGGATTCCGTATACTCAGGATTTACGATTATTTCTCGCTTCACTCCCTTCAATCTCAACGAGTTTTAATTTTTAAAATTAAATTGTATTTTCGATGAATATGAATAGAAGACTATGTTTAAGTTAAAAAAGAATTTTACATATAATTAATAGAAAGCCTATCTTATTGGTTTTTGTGGATTTGTTTCAGTCAGACAATAGCTAAGTAAATACAAATTTTTCTAAATAAAATAATGTGTTAAACAACAAAAACGTTATTTTAACTACTCAGTTTCTTGATTACGAGGTGCCATAAAAATCTGTGAAGCTTCCACTACTATAGAAATGGTTCAGTTTATATCTCTACAAGCCTTAACTGCGGATTGCGAACTAAAACTGATTGTGTGAAGCGAAAACACGTGTAGACGAAAGCTTTTGAATGCAGAGCTTTTTCTATTTCATTGTAGAAATAACAATGAATAGGTGTCTTAAATAAAACTATCTTATCTGATTTTGTCGATGTATTTAGATTTTTGGTTTCCGCTGAGATGAATTTATTTAAAATGTCAAATATAGGTAAATCTTAAGAAATATTAAATTAATAGGTTTCAACCAATTTAACTTATCTAATGTATATAACTTATCTTTTGAAGTTTCTTATTCGGTATCCTGGGTCACAATTTGAAACAACTTATTTTTATACCTAACGTAAACGATCGCTAAGGACAGAAAATCTACAAATAAACAAACATGACAAATATTTGCACATAAGGGTTTTTTTAAGGTTTCCTAAAATTTTATAAACGATAATCACAATTTATTTAAAGCACACATGCGAAGCAGGAACATAGTGATAAAAGCACAGATCTCATCCTGTTTTAGGTCTCGACTCTTAATATTATAATTTTAGTACATCATATATTATTCATACATCAAGTAGCTTACCACAAAATAACAAATTCATACACTACCAAGTACCAACACCAAGTTTATACAGTTTCTTAAAGCAAAATTAAGTTCAACACGTCTTAGCTTTCGTCGGTCTCAGTCCCTAAGCAATTAAATCCTACCCTCCATGCCTTCGTCGTACCACGGCCTGTAATTACACTGTTAAGAGTTACGACTCAAAGATTTTACGTACTTAGACTTACATTGTAACAACTTGCAAATGTACGTTCTGGTGGAAAGTTGGTCGCTTCGCTGTATTTATCGCTTCAAACTCAAATAATGTTTGTAAATATACTTTGATACTTGTAAACGTTTATTGCTATAGTTGAAATGTTTAACGTTTTGACAAAGTTACAGTTATTTATTGGTCGTGTTAGCTATTTTATTATGTATGGTATTTAGATTAGATGATTCTGATTGTATTTAGGATGAAATAAACGTAAAAACAATTCATTTTGCACATATTAAAATAGTTATAGTTAAATAGACATTGTAATTTACAAAATTCAGTAATACGTATTGAATAAGTAACTAAAACAGTAACAAGAAATGCGAAAGCAAGAATCCCCTTTTATATATTTTCATCTACCCACAACAAACGAGAACGAATAGCGCAATTCGCAAAGGAACATCTTCACTAAAAATCTGCTATCTCAAAGATGGAGGACTAACGAGGGCTGCAAACTCTGATTTCCAATTCAAAGGAAAATTGCGATCCATAACGGGGTGGGGGGTTGGTTCGTGGGGGGTCCCCCTACCGTTGCTATGCGACGCGGGGTGGAGCCGCCGCAATCACGGCCAATAGCACGACGGATATAAATTGGTCTCGCAACGCGACACTCAAGAGGGAACGAGAGGGATAAAGTCCTCTCGGTCGCTCTAATGAAGTCGCCAGTCGCCAGACCCCTTGATTGACGGACTCCGCGGCCCTCTTTCAATGTTATACCTAATTGTTAGGTATCGCTGCTGTGATTTGTTCGCGGATGTTGCGTATTGGTTGTAATTTCGCTCAGGTTGAGCAATCGTAGAGTACTTTGTTATGTATTATATAGAATTGCTTATAAACTTTTATGTGATGGTTTAGAATTTTTGTTTCAATATAAAAAGAGACTTGAAATGATTTAGTTATTGTATAACATATAGTTTAAATATTAAGATAAATACATATATAATTAGTAATTACAGTTCTTTTATCCGTCCATTTAGTAAATATATAGTAAAAATATTTCCCCTAATGACCCCTTCAATACAAATATACGGTATAAAATAAACGCTTTAAGCTGACTTAAGAATCGCGGCCTGAAATGAAAGTTATACTTCCAACGGACTTATGAGAAAATGCCACTAAAATCCAGAACAAAGAGCTCCCGATATTAAATTCCTCAGCGAGAATCACGATACATAAACTGGTAATGGTCGCAGATATAACGCGCTATAAATTTTTGTAGTCGGGCCGCGGTAGAATCTGTAATGCGGACCGGACTCGCACAGATTACGCGGACGTGTATTAATACGCGCACGTGCGATATCCGCATATTTAGGGTTGCCACTGGATAATAATTTTTTTGTATTGATCATACATGTTTGATGAAACGTTTGTAGGAGCCTAACTTGCTTGATCATACATGTTTGATGAAACGTTTGACTCAGTTTGTAGGGGCCTAACCTACTGAGACAGCGGTTGCGAGTTTGAGTCCTGCTGGGGGCATTCATTTGTATGAACATGATTGCTTGTAGGCACTTTAGTCTTTATCTGGTTGTTTATATTTATAATATGAATGTATTTAAAATTATATGTGTGTATTGTATCAAGTATCTGGTATGCGTAACGCAAGCCTCGTAGCTTATCATGGAGCTATATGGCGATGTATGTTGATGTCATTTTGTAAATTGTTACACATTGTGTCACATTTTGTAAAGAATTTGTTTATAATATATGACGTAATATGTGATTGAACATATTACGTCATATATTATAAACAAATTCTTTATTAGTTTTTAAGAATTGGTAACTTTAATAAAATAATATCTCTATATAGATATCTCTTTATATAAAAAAATATGTGTGTCTAATTTCAGTTATTTATTGATATTAATAAAATGACAATAAAATCTAGTGAATAATTACTATATGATGTAATTTTCTAGTTTCTGATGCTTATCAATATTTTAAGATAATAAATAGCAACTTGGCTTCGTCTCTCGAAAAATTTAAACTGTTACTATAAATTTCTGCGAGATGAGATATAGTTCCGCAATAAGATAGACAGACACAAACAAACACACATATAGACAAAATTTTTCAAAACCTTAAGTACATATTTTGACCTCTGTGTCTATTTAAATAAGATTTTTCATAAAATTCAAAAGAATTCGAATCTTATTATGTACGTATTCATTAATATCAATTAATATATTTTGATGAGTGCCAACCCTAAGACATTCGCACTCAGCCTCACGTGTCAGCGCGGATCGATACTCGGATATCCGAGCACAGATTATATAGGACTATATCCGTTGCGTCTCGGAGCGTCAACGTGATTTGATTAAGATAGTTTTACTATATTAACAATATCTTGTTTCTACTCGTACGTTTATTCATTTATTTTTACGATATTATGTAGAGCTAGAACTTATATTTTCTTCGAAAATAAGTTGCAGATTCCAAATACTAACTGTTTTAATGCGCTAATTCTTCAGAAATATACTACTTCTAATATATCAAAATCTCGTGCCACATTATTTGTTATGAACTCCTGCGAAACGGCTTGACCATTTTAATGATTTTTTTTTGTATATTTGGTAGGTCTGAGAATATGTCGTTGTCTATTTTTTATTCCCCTAGGACTAGGTGATAGAAGTCACCCTTGACCCACATTTTTCTTCTTTATATTTAGACCAAGTTATTATTTTTATTTATTTATGATATGACATCAAAAAATACTTTAAATATCCCTAAATTTTCATCAATCTACCACTAATCGTTAGTGTTAAATAAGTTTCGAAGTAAAAGTTCACGACAAAAAGCAAAGTCCAACGACTCTATTAGCAATTCTTTTTGTTCTCAGGTGAAAAACCCCACAAATGTCAAGTGTGCGGTAAAGCGTTCAGCCAAAGTTCCAATCTTATTACCCACTCTCGGAAGCACACGGGCTTCAAGCCATTTGCCTGCGAGCTGTGCGGACGCGCATTCCAGAGGAAAGTAGACTTGAGAAGGCATAGAGAGACCCAGCATGCTGATCTACGAAATCCTCAACACATGCCTCCACACACTGATGTTCATGGCATGCACCCTCCTGATATGCATGTTGGTGAACGGATTGGTATGTACTGATTTTTCCTATAAAAGTAATTATTCAAAATTTTTAAAGTAATTATATGGGATTTAGTGATTGTTTTATAATAATAATCTATCTTTTTAAGACTTTATAAGCATTTTTTATTATTAATTCAATGAGGTAACAGTTATTTTTTATCTATATTTCTAAAAAATGTGGTTACCATCGTAAATAACTCGTTCCAAAATAAGTATCTTTAAGTAAAGCTTACACGTATTACGAAAACTTCGATATAATTTACTTTAAGTGTAAATCTATATATAAATTTTCTTTCTAGATCTCCGTCCCCCACACCCTGACTTCAGAATGAACAGTGCTGTGCCTCAACTTCAACCACTGCCCTCCTGAAGCGCGACCGCCTTTGCGCCGTGGCGCTGAGGCACATAGTGGTGACATTCAAAAACCAAAGACTTTGACGTGATGAGTTAAAACGAAGATTCAAATTTTACCAAAATTTAGTTGAAATCATATTTTTTGTGAATAAAACTGTTAGTTTTAAAGGTGATGGACTCGATATCTGTCTGTCACGACTAAAATTTTATTAATAAAATGACTACGTCAAGAGAAACTTCTACCAAAGAAAAATACGATAAAATTAATAATTTATTTGTAATGCTAAAAATTGTAAATCAAAGCATTAAGGTTCTAAATTTGATAAGATATTATAAGGTTTCCATGTGAATTTTTGATCTCTTTAAAAAGAAACGGGCTGTAGCGTTGTCTGATTTATATCGAAACTGTAGTTAAGTGCTTTAACTGTCACATTAACTAATAATTAAAGTTAGGCATATATTTTTTTCTATATAAATATGTTATTTAATATTTTGTTATTTTATAAATTTGTTTACTTTTATTATGGCTTAGGACTGATACGATCATCCTACTTTTGTATCTAGGACTAAAGACCTATAGTCTAGATTTATTCCAAACACGCCATTCCATTATAATTATGCTTAAACATTCATAAATTACTCTTCAATTAAAATAATGTTATTAAAAAATATAATTTTGTGATATGTTTATTCCATAGTTATAGTATGTAATTAAAAGCGTTCTCTTGTGCATTGAATGAAATCTAAAAATAAGATCCCAAATATCGTCTCTACGATTTGTAACCAGTTTTTTTATGCTTCATTGCTGGGCATAGTGTCCCTTCAATACTAGGTGATTAGGGCATAGTCTAGGCTGGCCTAGTGTCGGTTAACGAACTTCACATGTCTTTCGAAAACTTGCTAGGTTCTCTCAAACATGCAGGTTTCCTCAAGATGATTTCTTTTACGGATTTGAACTGCTTCACTCAATTTCCTAAGCGAGTGCGTTACCACTGGGCTACGGTTTATAAAAATATTGTTACATATCACATTTACATTGTAAATAGTTAAAAACTTTATAAATAATAATAATAAATATAATAAATATGTTGGGACATTATTACACACAACACCATCTAGTTCCGTGGTAAGCTACGAGGCTTGTGTTACGGATACCGGATAGTTGATATACTACGTAAATAAGTTTAAATACATACATATTATAAATATAAACACCCATGACTGGAGTGCAAACATCCAAGTTTAACAAATGAAAGCCCCCAGCGGGACTCGAACCCGCGACCGCTGGTGCAAGAAAGTAGGGTCACTACAAACTGCGCCAAACATTAATACTTTGTTTGTTAATATTAAGTCCAAACTAAATATCTGTGAAGTGCTACTTTGGATTAATGTAAATTAAACTTGCTTTTAAATTAAATGTGAATCTTTCATAATAATAAATTCGTTACGCCCATACTCTAGATAGGACATTCTTGTACATAACTTACAATAAATGTTAGTATTTTATACAATATTTGAGTTAATACGTAAAATTGTATACGAATATTTCTTATTAATATCTAAAAATTGTCAATTTTAAATCAATAGTAATAAATATTTTAATTTTTATTTATAAAATAGAGCCAAAGATGGTTTCAAAATGTGTTTGAGATTTTGTTTATTCCAAGTTATTGTTCCCTAACCATCTCATAGGGATTTACATATTTTCATAGTTCATAAGCTATCACCTCTAACAATTTGTATTTAAATTAACAGCTACTAAATAATCTACAATATGCGGTAGATCATAAATGGCTGTATAATATTATATACATATGCTATTTTACTATATTAAAAAAACTGTTTGTATGAAACGTCTCGAACTACAAATTGTTCTTTCATTCTTTTAAAAGGAACTTTGTTTCTCTAATTAAATTATATTGGTAGTGTATCCGCATATTGGAGATTTTAATGTGTAATATTAAATAATTATATATTATAATATATTATTCATGTCTTTAAATTACACCACCGCTTCGATATTAAATCTTAGTCTCTAATATGAAAAATAACTTTGTTCTATACTTTCCTCATTGCTTTAGTTATGTATTTATAAGTAATATATTGTATATTTAGTATAAATGTATTTAATGTCTTGAAATTTTAAATAAATTTAGTACAATGTTATCATAAATGTCTGTAAATAGTGTAAAAATGTAGTCATTTAAACAAATCCAAAGACAATGTGCAATCCTATGTCATTATAACTTTTATTGTTATAAGCAACTGTCACTTAAATATATAAAGATGTATATTATAATGTTGTTTTATTCATTGTATTGGCGTAACTTAAGCCCTATCTTCACGTTTCCTTTACTTACTTTTTAACCAACATTGAATAGAAGGTAATTGATTTGAATGTATGATTTTTGTGTATGTTACTCGATACCTTCATCAATTATCAATCAATTTTTAACGACTAGTTTTTACTTTTTTTATTTCACATGAAATAATATAAATGTAAAGATTTATATTTGGTAATTTACACTTATTTTACTTTTCTTAAATAAAACAAAATTAATAAATTAATAATTTGCTCAATATACCTTTGTCGATGTCACTGTATAATATGTGTATAGTTCTAACTTCAAAGCTATCAGGTTCGATCTTAATACATCACTGGCAAACCCGGCCCTCTTCGCTGGACGTAAGTTAAAATAATTTTTAAAAAGTTAAGTTTAAAGTTATAATTTTCCTATAAGTTACTCCTTATAACGTTAGCAATTTGTGAATGCAAGTCCCGTCAAAATCGGTCCAGCCGTGTCAGAGATTAACCGGAACATACAGACAGACAAACATTTTAAATATTGATTTTTTTATATAAGTACCTATACTTTCATATGTATTTAGCGAAAAGCTGTTAATTTGGTATTAAAAACAGACAATTTTATTTATATGTACCTACTGATAAACAAAAAATATATATATTTTGAAACAAAATCCGAAATTGTATCAGAAAGATCAAATCAAAAAGACTAATACTAATATTATTTGAACATAATTCATGCAATTGCTCTGCGCCCGGAGACGTAACGACTAACGCGATTTGCGAACAAAGTGACGGTTCACGTTACATGGGGTGACTTTTGGTAAAAGAATTAACAATTACCAGTTACTTCTGAATATGGATTATTTTAAATATACCAGTTATTTCTAGTCTGATAGTGGTAACCCAGCGGTAACACGTCGCTTGGATAACCGAGTGATGCGGGTTTAAATCCGGGACTCGCACCTCTGATATTTTCATGTGAGAATCATTTCTATTCTGATTACCACTTGTCTTACGGTGAAGGAAAACATCGTGAGGAAACCTGCATGTCTGAGAAAACCTAGTAAGTTCTCGAAAGACATGTGAAGTCCGCCAACACGCATTAAGCCAGCGCGGTGGACTATGGATGATATGACTGATGATGATGATGATGAAGCTATTTCTATAATGTATTATTAAAAATTCACATAATAATTTTAATCGAGTCGAATCTGTACCTACTTGTAATATTTTTTGGAAAATCTTATTGAAATGGCCATTATTACTACCGATACAAAGGCCGAAGTGACGTTAACATTTGAAAGCCACAAGACAGTTTTTAATGAAATTTGGTATAGTGATGTCAACATATAGGATACGTTTTACTGCGGAAAAAGCATTAATTTCGGAGAATCTATAGAAACCGTTAAAACTCTCCAGGATGAATCCGAGACGTACGAAGGTGAGTGGTTGTGACTTCAAATATAAACATTCCAAAATTTTGAATGATTTTTAATAATTATCTTAATCACTTTTTATAATGTGTTTGAAATTATAAATATCGTCATACTTACCAAGGAAAATATTATATGTACAAGGCTCAAAATTTGACGACATGTTTGGCGCAGTTTGTAGTGACCCTACTTTCTTGCGCCAGCGGTCGTGGGTTCGAGTCCCGCTGAGGGCATTAATTTGTTAAACTCGGATGTTTGTACTCCAGTCATGGGTGTTTATATTTATAATATGTATGTATTTAAACTTATATATGTAGTATATCAACTATCTGGTATCCGTAACCCAAGCTTCGTAGCTTACCACGGAACTAGATGGCGCTATGTGTAATAATGTCCCAACATATAAAAAAAACCTTCAAAAAATAAACCTTCCTACAGCTAACCTTAGATACCGTAACACATCGCAATACTTTTTAAATCAGCTAAAAGCTAGCTATTATAAGAATACAACCATTAGTTAATGAGTAATCGATCATTACTGTTCAAACAAGTGCGATCAACACACACAATCGCGCTTATTGGATTAATTTCTAATAATCAATATATGATTAGTGGAAGTGGAATCTGAACGTATATAAATATTGCTGACTTATAAACTTAATGTAGGTCCTGGGTTCAAGTCTCGGTATAAGTAACAGGTCTAAGTTGCGGATTTGATACTGTTCACCCTGTACCTCGGAGGGCATGTAAATCCGTCGGTTCTTAGCCTGATTTCTCACAATATTGCCTTATTTATAATATAATTAAAAAAAAATGTTTAAGACACTTTGATGCCATCTTGAAATTTTGTAAATTGTGGGTAGGCACTGTCTGTAACAAGTATATAACCCCCTGAGACGTCTAATACCTTAGTCTCTCCCGTGACCATGATTGCTGTAATTTGTAAAGCAAGAAACGTCGGGAACCAAAAAATCCAAATAAATCCGCGACAAAATCCGAAAATATAGTTTCATTTATAAAGGCGAATCAAATTGTCACTCCACCAAAGTATTAGAGTGGATACTTACGCTATCAGATCTCATGCATCTCTCAGTTAAAAGTAGGTTCTGAAATTACTGGAGCGATATTGATGAAATTTTCAAGCAATCTATAGATTACCCCAGCGAATGGTTGTGTGAAGTTTACTGTAATGTAATGAACCCGTCTTACCATCCCACTGCTAGGCATCGACCGCCTTTCAATACGAGGGGATCAGACCATAGACCACCACGCTGGCCTAGTGCGGGTTGGCGGACTTAAAACTTAGTAGCGATTTAAAAAATGAACGCGGGCGAAACCGCGGGTATTGCTAGTTTAAAATTACGATTACTAATAATAGATTTACAATTTTACTTTTACAATATAGCTCATTTCTTTTTTATCTTTGTCTCTGGAATCCTAATGAAAGTTACTTTCACTTATTACACGACTCTAATTACTGAAAAAAAAAACTTAATTTTTTTTTGCTTTCTAATTAAAAAGTATAAATTTTGACGGTTTTTGTTTTCTTTTAATCAATATACACTAAGACGTGAAAGATTATTTCAACATTAATTTCATTATTTAATCAATCTGCAGAACCATCTTTGACCTAAAAATCCCTTCATTTATAATAAAAGAAAATCGCATAAAGCCTCATCAGTTATTCTATCACATAATAAGCTCAGTTTGATTACGTACGGCTTAGTAAGTTGCGTCACGCAAAAAAATCCTAACAACGTATACGACAAGGGCGAAAATAAAATTTTGTCTGGTACTTTGAGTATTTTAGGGTCTAGTTTTATTTGTAGCGAGTTTATATTTTTGCTAAGGTTTTTTATCTAAATAGACGTAGGGCTACCACTGTGAATCATTCTCATTACAAAAATAATTAAAATAATATTTTAACTAATCAAAAGTATTGATACTAAGTAAATTATTATAATATATTATTTTATACTTTTATAAATCTGTAAATAGATTTTATGTTATTTACTCCTTTGAGAACTGAGTAGAGAAATTAATGTTGTAAAGAGGTTTATTAAATGATTGAGATGATTTTTTCCATAGAAGTAAAAAACGTAGACACCTTCTGGATTTAAGAGCTTATAACATGAACTTTTTACATATCTTCATAGGTATATTTAACAAAAACTAATTGTTTAAATTAAAATCATTTGACCGGCTTTCGTCTTTGCCAAATATATCACTTATTATATCCCAGCTATATTGGAAGCACGTATAACAAGTATACAATATAATTGGTAGCCCTATAAAAGTAACAAAAGCAGTTAGATTTGGAAGTAAAGCCGAAAGGAGCTGGTCTCTCGGGACGGCGGTGGACGCTAAACGCCTGTTAGCACGCAGTTCTGCGTATTGGGCGCGTCCACGCTATTGCGCACAGAGACGGATCTTGAAACATTTTAGTTAGTTTTGATTGAGTCTATCTGCTAAAGGTTGTGTAACCTGATTAAATATGAAAGAGAAATATTGTGGAATTAAAAAAACCTCACCTATTTTGGTTATGGCGTTCAATTTACTGAGTTATTTACAGAGTAGAAACTACGCACTATGCATAAATATGCGCATTTCACAGTGTTATGTGATGACAATCCGTCACAAACGGTGAGAGATCAAGGCGCAGGGTTAAATGCAATAAATGCTCTGTAAGGCACGGGAGTGTAATACAGACAATTTTGTAACTCCAGGCTGTTTGTGGACATTCCTTAACCGATAACTCTTACAAATGAATACTTGACCGACCCGGGATTTGAATCTAATATTCTGATCATAATAAAGTTAGTTTTGAATTAAATAGTACTTAGGTATAGTGAAAGCTTAAGCTTATAAACACATGCAGAGTACAATACTTATATATGTATCGTATGTTGTATAGTATATACTATAATATACTGTAAATGAACTCTCATGAAGTATAATCATCATCATCATCATCAGCCCTTTTTTTAACGTCCCACGGCTGGGCACGGGCCTCCCTCAGTACGAGGGGGATCAGGCCATAGTCCACCGCGCTGGCCTAGAGCGAGTTGGCGGACTTCACATGCCTTTCGAAAACTTGTTAGGTTTTCTCAGACATGCAGGTTTCTTCACGATGTTTTCCTTCACCGTAAGACAAGTGGTAATTATGATAGAAATGATTCGCACATGAAAATATCAGAGGTGCGAGACCCGGATTTGAACCAGCATCACTCGGTTATCCAAGCGACGCGTTACCGCTGGGCTACCACTGTCTCCAATCAGCAATATTCTAAAATAATTGTATACAACAAAGAAACAAACAAACAAGCAAACACACAAACAAATAAAGTAACTGACTGAAAGCTCTCGACTTCGACTATAGAATTATAGAATACTAAAACATAAAAATGTCATCTTAAGTATGTTAGTCACATTAAAATTGAATATATTATAATTTTTTTTTTCAAAACAAAGGTTCCACCGAGATTTGAACTCGGATCGCTGGATTCAAAGTCCAGAGTGCTAACCATTACACCATGGAACCTGATAGTTTTACAATAAAAATTACAAACTAACTACTAGTCAAGGCACGGCGCCTTTAAAAGATGCTACGTCATACGTTACTTTCATTTTTATAGTTGACCGCTTTATTTGAACAAGTGTATACAAATATATTTCAAAACCTGCTTATGCTCATAGATTAGTGATAAATTAGTATACATTCATTATTACTTTTAATATTATTAAATATTAATATTATATTCTAGTTTTGAGTATAAAATGTTCATATTTTACAATCATTTCTATCATTTTCAAAAAAGATCTCCTCAAAAATGGATTTTAATTTAAGTCACTTTATTTTTGGATGTGTATAGATGCTATAAAAAGTCAATGTATTTAATTAGTTACTTACAACCTAAGACAAGCGATTCATCTATCACAATTAAGTCATTTTAAAAGAACAAAAAACTTGCAAAATCAAAACGAGCAGTAGAGTCCCTCTCTGTACGGTCAGAATCACCATTCATATATAATTCAAAGGGCCCACGTGTCCTGCTGTACGCAATCAGTATGCTGAATAATGTATGCCGCTGGACCAATGATTGCGTGGCTCGCGAGATTCACGAAGATTTCAGCTCGCCTTCTATTCTTCGATTTATGACATAATTGAGTAGGTAGGTAAATATATACCTAAATATTTACTTACTTTTGTCTATATCTCTGTTCGGATTTATTTATAATATTTGATAGTCTATTTATTTGTTTATTCTATACTAGTATTTCCCGCAGCTTCGCACGTTCTAATGACCGGAAACCAATTGTTTTCTGAGTCGCGCGGTATGGTAGGTACCTCGCAGAACTTATTAAAATATTAGAAAATAATTAGAAATATTTTCCGTTTTTGCAACGTTTTTTTTCATTGATGCTCCGCTCCTATTGGTCGTCGAGTTATGTAATATAGCCTTCCTCGATGAACGAACTATCCAACACAAAAAGAATTTTTCAATTCGGACCAGTAGTTTCTGAGACCAACCAAACAAACAAACTCTTCAGCTTTATAATAGATAGATTAATTATTATTTATTCTTTGCCTCTGAAGATGACAGTAATGTCAAATATTCGGTTCTCAAATCACTTCGATTTAAAACAAAATTATACTTCTATGTGAACGGAATCAAAAACACAGCCGGTTTTATTTATTTTAATGTTTCTCGCCAGTGAAACCTCAATCTTTGCACTTATTCGATAGCTTTAAGTGCTAGATAATTTGTTTAAATTAATAATATAAGACAACATCGTCGAGAATTTTACATTACAATAGTAATACACTTCAAATAATGTATCTTCAACGATTTTTAACTGGACAAGTGCGGGTTGGCGGACTAGCAAGGTTCTCTCAGAGATGCAGGTTTCCTTACGATGTTTTCCTTCACCGTAAGACAAGTGGTAATCATATTAGAAAATGATTCGCACATGAAATACCAGAGGTGCGAGACCCGGATTTGAACCCGCATCACTCGGTTACGCAAGCGAGTGCGTTACCACTGGGCTGCCACTACCTTCAAATAATACTTTCACATTCACTATATTCAAATGTGTTCTTTCTACTCGTCTCACGACCCGTTATGGCGACCTTGTGTCGTCATCGCGAGAGAAAGGCGAAATTTTGTAGTCAATAAATTGGACCTCTAGTAATACGGTTCCATGGTGTAATGGTTAGCACTCTGGACTTTGAATCCAGCGATCCGAGTTCAAATCTCGGTGGAACCTGACTTTTTATAAATGAACTTAATTTTTTATAAATGAACAACCTAAGAATGGTACCTACTAACACCTTTTAAATACTTAACTATTGTTATAACTTTTAGACAATTTTACTATAATATTGTTATAATTATGCTTTTATAATTAATTTAAAAAAAAATAATAGTAAATATTACCAGTTATGTGTTATATAAAATATAAAAATAAATAGACGCGTACTAGTGTCATGTCAATGTCATAGTATGCTAATAATATGTATATAACTACGTAGGTACATAATATTATGTATTTTTTTAGTTGTATAGGTTATATATTATATGATATTTTCTTTTTCATTTGACTTTAAATTATTGGCAATTAGGATAACGATAAAATTATTAACAATATAGTTAACTTATTGAAAAAGTGCTTCTGCAATGTAAGGAGATACGTTGAACATTATAATACTTACTCAATACTTACTCCATACCTACTTACTCAATAACTGTTAATTTAATTACTTATTTAACATTACACTGCTTGCTTGCATGTATGTAAAATTTAATTTGTGGAAACTTGATTGGTCGATGTATAATTCTTTTTTTGCTTTGTGTTGTATGTAGTATATTGAACTGTTTGTTTCCCTAATAAATAAAATAAAAAAATTAAAAAAATATTTTTTTGTATTATTATCCATATTATTTACCTATCACCAATATACTGGATTACAACAGTAAAAAATATATATAAACAAACAAAAATTCATATTTGAAGCTAAAAAAGCTCAATTTTTTAATAACAAAACGGACAAAACCGAGTACATCCACTATAGTATAATAATTTATACATTTCATATAATGTTCTTTACAGTCATCTCAGTGATATTCTATATCTCAGTACCTTACCATATACTGTCATAAATAACTCGGAAATAAAAAAATATGATCAAATATACTGTACAGGAATGATTGATTTGCATCGTGTCGCATAAAATATTGACAGCGTTGTAAAAGGCGAGGGTTGACCAGCTCTTTGCATAATTTTCTGCTCTCACGCACCTTGATTCTCATGGGTATCCCTTTAAGTGTCACGGTTTTGAGTTTTTATGTTTGCCTTCGCATTGAAAACTAGCGATGTGCCCACGTTTACCTTATACTTACTATCGAAAAAAGGAAAATTTGTTGGTTTTATGTTAAAAATAAGGTCTCAAACGTTTCAGACAGTGGAATTGAGATATAAAATAAGTCTTGAATATAAGTAGTTTGATATGAATACTAGCTGATTCAAAATTTAAAATTTATGATTCTAAAAATATTCTTTAATAAGTTATTTTCCTCTAAATATACCGTGCATTAATTTATATATTTTTCTTTATTATTTTCATGTTAAAGCACTTATTAGCTTTTTTAAGCGTTAATGGCCTTATATACTTCGTAATAGCATTGTTAATTCACTTTAAACAATTGTGTTATAAAAAATAATTAAGTGAAGCATTATCAAAATTCTCAAATCAACTCGATCCTAAATCTCGATTATACCCATCAACACACAGACAGCGACTATTTACTATATCTAAAATAAATAAAAGAAAGTCATGTTAGTTACACCATTTTAACTCAAGAACGGCTGGACCAATTTTTATGATACTTGATTTTTTTGGGATTTATTAAACTTAGTCCGGAATAGGATAATAAGTATTAAAATATAATATTTATCAATAAAAATATGTAAATCAAAAGAATAATCTAGCTTACGTAATGGTTAGATAGACTGGAAATATCAATTGGACAACAAAATATCAATTTACAATGTTTGCTTCCATACCAACCTAATCGTTGGACGGTTATTAACATGCATAAAGAACTAGATTAAACGCGAGCGAAGCCGCGGGTTTCGCTAGCATACTCATAAAATACGTAAGTAATAAGAATCCAATTTATATACAATATAAACGACGATTGATTCCCTTCATTCACATGATCGACATTCTATTAAAGCTCCATAGATTATTGCAATATCCGAAACGATATTAGAATACAGCCTTTGACGCACGTTAACCGAAATAAACTTTATCGCCCTATCACTTAGAAAGTATGGCTCTTCATAAATATACTAGGGTTTGTCGTATTTACGATGACATATAAAATTCTATACGATCAAATTTTATTGAAGTAATCACTTTTCATGATATACAACTTGAATTTACGCTGAAAATTATTCCTCGTTATGTTTTTAATGTATGAGAAAACAGTAAAAACAATGCGAGTTTTATTTTGAAGACATAAATAAATAATAAATAATAAATATGTTGGGACATTTACACACAGCACTATCTAGTTCCACGGTAAGGTACGAGCCTTGTGTTATGGATACTAGATAGTTGATATACTACACAACTACACCCATGACTGGAGTACAAACATTCGTGCCCAACAAATGTATGCCCCCAGCGGGACTCGAACCCGCGACCGCTTGCGCAGCAGCATTTCTTTGTAGATAATATTGCTTAAACATACTCTATATACTTATTGAAAATGTTAAGTTAGCTTTAATTATGAATTTAATCTTAAATAGGAGCTCTAATAAGGAGAAAATGCCTTTGAAAATATATGACACACTCAAATCATAAGATAGGTACATGAAATACTTTTTGTGTAAACAATTTTAAGCTATATTTAAGTATTTACAAACAAAATCGCGTTTCCACAGTATTTGGTATCAAACTCCTCAGAAATGACTGGACCGATTTTGATGACATTTTTCGTGTATATTTAGTAGATCTGAGAATAGGTCGTAGACTTTTTTATTTCCGTAGGTGATGAGGATGCCCTTCTCCAGACCTTTTATCTTTATTTCTAAACCATATTTTTATTATTTTATTAAATGATTTGGCGTCAAGAACTACTAATAACGCTAAATTTTCATCTTTGCACCACCAATCCCTATTTAAATAGTGATTATAACGCGGGCGGAGCCGCGGGAATCGCTAGCATTTAATAAAATAAAGTTCCCACCTCTCTATCTAAGTAGGATAAACTCATAAACCACAAAAAGGATTTCATACGGTTTAACCAATAAAAAAAAATTATACAAGGAAGGATTAAATGACTAAACTCATTAAATTTTTGAATTAATTGGATGAAATATGACGATTTAACAATCATTAAATATATCGGTCGGTATAACCAAACTAGATAAAATTATGGGAAAACCATTATTATTAGAGTTATTCCTCTAAAACATCTCCCCCTATTAAACTGTAGGAAGCGAGGTTATGTCGCTTATAAAATACTAGCGCGAGCGAAGTCACGGGTTTCGCTAGTAATAAATATAGCCTTTGTTACTCGGAGAAAAAGTAGGTTTCTAATGGCAAAAAAGTTTTTGAAATCGGTCCAGTAGTTTTTGAGTTTTTTCTTTACATACAATATACAAATTTTTCCTCTTTATAATATCACTAGCTGATACCCGCGACTTCGTCCGCGTTGCTTGAAATATTAACAAAGTTTTCCGCATGGCGCTACGCCGCTTGCCCCACTACTCCGCGAGAAGGAAACATACATACTGCATCACTGAACACGCAGTACATATACAAATCGTTTTTTCTTGAAACTTTAATAAATTTTTATTAAATGAAGATATCGCAATCTTTTTTTATATAAGGGCCAAGTGTCTAAGAAATAAAACTTGGAAAGTTTCATTTAAATCTATCCAGTACTTTTTCCGTGATGCGCGCACAACTGCAGACCTCTATCATTTTATTTATATAGATTATTAGGTTATATAAAAACAAATGAAATTAATTAAATAAAAAAAAAACAATTGACTTTAACCTTTTATATTTAAACAGTAAAAAAATAATCATTTGGAGTCTGTAGAAGTTACAGTTTGGAAACATAAATTTAAAATTCTCACACCCACCCCCGCAATCCCTATTGGAAATAGAATTTCGTAAAATCCTATTTGAGATGATTTCTGCATGACAAATAAAAGATTACTACCAAATTTAAAGTCTATAGAGGTTACAGTTTGGAAATAGAAATTTCACATTTTAACACCCACTACCACAATCTTTTTCGACGGTGGGTTGTTGTAAAATCTGCTCTTAAATCATTTCTGCATCACATATAGACGACTCTAGCTAAATTTGGAGTCTGTAGGAGCTACGGCTTAAAAAATAAAAATTTTCATTGTTAAACCACCCCCGCAACCCCCTGTGGGGTGAGCTACCGTAAAATTCGTTCATAGACTATTTCTACATCTCTTACAGAAGATTCCTACCAAATTTGGAATTTATAGGAGCTATAGTTTAAAAACGGGAATTGTTCATTGTTAACGCCCCCGCAATCCCCTTTGGGAGATGAATTTCTTAAAATCCGTTTTTAGTTGACCTCTACATAACGAAAGTAATATTCCTACCAAGTTTCACATTTCTAAGTCCTATAGTTCCCGAGATTTCGTGATGAGTAACTATAGAAATTGGAATACTTCGATTATCATGGAAATTTTTAACGTTTTAGCAGACTTTTTTAAAATTTTCTTACATATAAACATTCTCCTGACAATTCTGAAGACAAAAAAACAAATTAACCCAATCGGTCCAGCCGTTCTCAAGTGATACTCGATCATAGATACGGCATTTTATTTTTATCAAAAAATGAGAGTGGGTGTGCAGGGGTGCGTGGGAGTTGGTGGGTGGATGCGTGGAAGTTTGTAAGTAGATTCTTAGCTGAATGTAAAAGAACATTATCCGTTTAGTAAACTCCGTTGAAATCCATGAAAACAAAAGAATCAAGAGAAAACGCTTGTCTTTTGTATTTATTAGGGATAAATGTTCATAAAAGTAAAACAGCAATAAAAAAATGAAGGAACGTTAGAATTCGAAAAATAAATAGCCATAAACCATCTAGGAAAAATTTCGCATCGAATAGTGGTAGTTTCATGTCGATACGATCAGTGGTTTAGGCGTGATCGAGCCTCAAACGAACACCATTTTCATTATATATATATAGATAAATAAGTATATATTAGTACACATAAGTATTTTCTTAACTTTTTTTTAAATTTTCCAGCCTAGAATTAAATTGTGATAGGTCTCAATTCAATTCTATACAAGAAAATAAGATCGATCTCTATCTTACGATTTGATTTACATCCGTCAGTCTCCTGTTTAATCTCTCATTGAAATTCAAAGGGCACCGCGACGAATCAATTACTGGGGGTATTCAAATACGCCCCTTGATAGAATTGTTATTGAAGAATGTGCGTGTGATAGAATGTCAGCCAATATACGACGTGCGGATGTATGTATGAATGTAAAGTAAAGATAACGTGAATAACGTATGTAGGTACATTATGTACTCGCCTCGGTGGTGTAGTGGCTAACATGTACGGTCATACATCGAGAGGTCCTGGGTTCGAGTCCCAGGTCGGGTCAAGTTTAATTATTGAGTCTTTCTGTTTAGTAAGCCTCAGTAATAGCCCGGAGTTGTGAAGTAGGCGGTGAGTCACCCCCGTGTTTTAACTCTCACTGATCGTGTAGAGCAGTCGTCCCACCGGAGTATGAGAGTGATAGGAATAGAGAGTGCACTTGTGTCTGCGCGTACACTTGTGCACTATAATATCTCCTGCGTAGTTGGCCAGTCTCAATGAGATTGACCGCCATGGCCGGAATCGGTCGGAGAACATTATTATTATTATTATGTATTGTAATACTTCGTCTCAGTACTTATTTGTCCGTCAATCAATTCACCGAAATACAATATACTCGTAAATAAAAAAGATATACCCGGAATTATAATTCGATTCCACATTTGACATTAGCTAATGTCATTTTGTGAAATAATGATACCACATATAACAGTGTAGTGATGAACACAAAAATCGATAAACAATCGCGATTTATGTTTATGTAATCATAATATTAGTGTGCCAATTAAAGACTAAATTATTGATTTTTATTTAAATAAATACATAATTATTCGTAATAATTATTTATTAATTAGTAACCAATGCTTTATTTTATAAAAAGTTAATATTTTTGTTTTTTATATTAAAAACAAAACTTATAATAAAAGAGACTAGATAGATAGTTTTCTGTATTAGCAACCAGTGCGCGCTCGTGCAGCTATCGCTATTTTGTTTATCTTGTCATTCGGCTTCATAGTTCATTATCCCTGTCTGACTGCACGAATATTCTTTCATTGCGCATCGACATTTTGTTATTTTGTTGGGTTTTTGTTAAAGTTTTGTTACGTTGTGTTTGTTGTTACGTTTATAGTTTTTTGTGAAATTTGAGTGAATCTATTTGTTTTGGTTTTCCATCAAAATGGATCCTCAGCCAAGTACATCACAAAAAGACGTGGATGTTTTCTTGTCCCCAAGAAAAAAACGTCCACGAATAGCTTTCACTGTTACGTCTCATAATTAGCCATATAGGTAGTGAAGAAGGCTTCCTGGAAGAGGGGCTCATGATTTTTGAAGCAAAGAAAAATTGTGAAGATTACCATGATGAGATGAATTCAGTTTGTTTTGAGGAGTGGTATGCTGGAGTCTTACCAAAATTAAGACTAAACTCAATTGTGGTGATGGATAACGCACCTTACCACTTCCGAAAATTGGAAACGGCACCAAAAATGAGCTGGAAAAAAGCTGCCATTCAAGACTGGCTTTTAAATAAAAATATTCATTACGAACCAGATATGGTTAAAGCTACGCTTTTAGAACTGATTCCAAATAACGAGTCTTTTAATAAGTACGCTGTAGACAAAATGGCATCACGGTTTTAAGACTGCCCCCTTACCATTGCGAGTTGAACCCTATCGAATTGATATGGGCGCAGGTAAAGGGGCATGTAGTTCAAAATAATAAAACCTTCAAATTGACAGACCTGAGAAATTTATTTGAGGAAGGAATTCAAAAAATTACGGCTACCGAATGGTCTAAATGCGTATCCCATGTTGTCAAAGAAGAGGTAAAAATGAGTAGGCTAGATATGTTAATTGACAATATCACAGACACATTTATAATAAATGTTACAGAAAGTGTCAGCGATAGCGATAGCGATGACTGCAACGATTTATAAAATAAAATAAAATATTACCATAATACATCAGCTATTTGTTTTATTTCTCATGTTCCTTCATGATCACATTTTTTTATTTATTCCCACACACAATTATAAAAGAAAACTCTCAGATTATTAATAAAATTAATCGTCATAACTAAATTATCCGTTCAGAAGTATTTAATTTCATGATATACTTAGTTTCTATTAAAGTAGTAGTTGTTTAGATATATACTACTATAAACGAGAGGAATCGATCCGGAAATATTCCATTTCCGTATCGAATAATTTCGCAACGTCACTATTTAGTACTTGTTATAACGTTGCAACACTGAAACTGTCAAATCTGGAATCGAATTAAAATTCCGAGTATAGTTAGTTAGTCATTTATAATGTCAAATATTTGCGCATATCTAAGAAAGTATTACCGAAAGAGCTTTTCAAAATTTTGGCATATCATATTATGGTGTTAATTTTTTTGGTTATAACGCAATATTTCTCTGCAATAATTAAAAACGTATTTTCTTTCTAATATCTAACAATTATTCAATAATCTAGCTTTACTATAAAGCACAATTTAATATGTTCGAATTGAGATTTCTAACACACGCACATAAATACAAACGAAAAACAAAATATGACTAAAAATTTATATCAAATCTTTAAAAATAATCTAAAGATAGAATTATACTATTATAATTATGCTATTTATAATTGAATTGTACTTATACTACTTTTACTCACACTGTTTATACCAATATTAACAATTAGTTATTTAATTTTTTAATTATTTAAAATCTTAATCCCCATACATTAGCATACGTTTTGCATAAACAATGACACAACGAGGACATAATATTAAGAACAGTCACTTTACAATTGGTATTAAATTTTCAAACTCTATGTACATAATATATTGACAAAATCATTTATTATCAAGTCAAGAAGCAACGAGAGTGCTATTATGTAAATAGGAAGATTACGAGGTAACGACAACGGATATTATAATGGCTTCGGAGCATGATACGATTGGACGGAAGCGCGTAACTCAATACGCAACTTGGACGCCTCTGGAGGCGTAGGGGTGTTATAGATATTGTCGATATTTAAGTGTTGTCGCATTGAGATTACAGAAAGGGGTCGCAGATTCGATGCTGTGCTGTAGCTTTTTTTATAGTTTGCCTAATAGATATTGTAATTTAAAATGTTGTTAAGCCCAAAAACGATGTTTATATGTAAAAATATACGTTTTATTGCGGCTAAATAAGTACATATCACATTTATTTTATAAATTTTATAATGATATTTAGAGAGTTGTACGATAATATGAGTTCCTTAGATAAAAGAATAAAATAACAAGATTCTTGTAGACTGTTATATTAAATGAATACCCAAACACGTAACCATCGACAAGGTTAACACACCATCACTAAACGTCACAACTTGTGGAAACTCTAAACGGATTCAGCGTCTCAACTAAGCGACAGTTTTAAAGTAACTCCTCCCCTAACTTGATTCCAATGCGTCACAAACTCACCGTTCGTGCCATCTTTATGTAAATTCGGCAAAGTTAACTTTGCAAGCGCGAAGGCAATATTACACTTTGCCAACGCTACAAAACTCGTTTATCGATGGTAAAAGAACGTTTGTGAGTACGACGCTTCAGGAATTTCATCTTATCGGTCGCGTGACAGTTTTTTTAATACCATAGTGCCTATATGTTGGTTGATTTATTATATATGTACGAGTATGTTCCATGTATATAGCTGAAGACTAGTGCTAGCTAGTTGCTATGGTAATTTGATATGATAAGTGAATATACAATTTCAATTCCAGTAACTAATAACAATTAATTAATTAAATAAAACATTAAAAACTATATTTGTCATTAATATGGTAATATCACAGAAGTATAACACAAGTTGTTGTTACGAGAGAAATAATTAAAAGTAAGTTTATTCGAGGGGGATCACTAGTACCTACCAGACTGGCCAAGAGCGAGTTCACGGAATTTATGTCTTTAAAACTTCGCAGGTTCTTTAAGACACGCAGGTTTCCTCACAATATTCTTCTTCACCGCAAGACAAATAGTAATCATGTTAAAAATGATACGCCCAGGCCATGAAACTATTATAGGTGGGAGATCCAGGATTGGAACCCCCTTCACTCGATTTTCAAAACACTATTGGGCTGCCTGGCCTTACTTTTAAAACCCTTCGATACTAAAATGTATTTTCTATGAATATGTGATATACATTATATCTTAACCTACACGAAAATAAATAAAATATTTTAAATATATAAGTTATTCAAGACTTCTGAAACCTTTAAACGGACTCAACTCAGACAGTTATATTGAAGTTTCTCGTGGGCGATTACATCGCCTAGCTTTTAGCTACGTTGATACAAAAGACTTCAGACGTTCAGGTATTATCTTAAGAATTACTAGCTCTTACATTATTCGCAATAAGGTTCAAAATTGTATAGCGAAAACAAACCGTGAACCTCTGCTAATAGAAAACGGATGTTACTTTGAGTGGAATAAGAACTTCTATCCATAATCATATATTCTTGTTCGGAATTGAGAAAGCTTCATTATTACTGCAATTCAAACTCTAATACAATAAAAATAAAGTCGCTTTTAGTTTTGTAATGCTAAAGCAGGTGTCACAAAATTGCGGCGGCGACACGGTACAATTTGAATAAATTTGATAGCGCTAGCGTCTATTGTGGGGGGATGATATCGGAAAGTGATATTGTGATGAAATTGGACCCGAACGGATTATAAGCCGTCAATATGAATTGATATCATATTGCCTTATAATCTGATATATGAATGGTACATACTGAAAATGTTGAGAGTTTCGGGTTATACTGGTAGTAATAATTGAAGTAAATGCTGCTTATCGTGGCTGTAGAAAGATAACCTCGTATGTCCAGAGATCCAAACTTTACGAAAAAAATGATTCATTTTGCCAATGTTTTTTAATCAAGAGGGGTTTTCGTTTTACTTCAAATATAGCATTATAAGCATATTATGGCATTATAGTTTTACAGTATAGTATTATAGCATATATATAGCACTAGCCGTTTCCCGCCCGCTTCGCTGGGCGAATTGAAAAAGGAAATAAATTACATTTTATGTTTCATTTTTATTGTTTTTTCCATATTTTTATTATTCTCCTTTTTTTTATTTTTGTATGAACATAAATAGGCCCCGCGGATAGAACTGTAAGCATCGATATTGTTTAGACTTACACAAATTCCAAATTCCATCGATTTAGCCTGTATCTTCCATCCAGGTGATTTTTCTCACTAATATTCATTGTAACTTTCAATGTGCAATCATTTAAGTTAAAGTTAAAGTCGTTAAAATCGTTTAAGTTAAAGTCATTGCAAGTCTCATATGTGAAGTTGAAATTTGTCTAGGTTCAAGTGCGACGAATTTTCTGTTAACTAAAATTTTCTCCGTGACATCAATTTTTTATAGAAAATTAATTGTTCATGTTTTTTATGAATTCTATTGGAATAAGTAACTAAATTTCTTTTCCACATCTCAAGTGCTTAGAAAATGTATTCATTATAATCTGGTACATTTCCGCGACAAAAGAATTCGTCGGATATGTAGTCTGCAAAAGTAAAATGAATGTAAAATTCTTAGTCCGTTGATTGGCTACATGTAAAGTTAAGTTTTGGAAACCTCTCAATGACTTTTTCTCCGCTGCCAAAAAGACGATTGTTGTAAGGAAATACACAAATATCCCTACATACACGAAGATCCCCACCAAATTTGGAATCTGTAGAAGTTATAGGTTGGAAATAATAAAAGATTCCTACCATATTTAGAATTTTTAGAAGCTATATTTCGCTTATAGAAAATTCCTACAAAATTTGGAGCTTGTAGGAGCTTTAGCTGGAAAATTAAAAATATTAATTGTTAATACCCACCCCCGCAACCCCCTGCGGGGTGAGCTATCGTAAAATTCGTTCATAGCCTATTTCTACACCTCTTACAGAAGATCCCTACCAAATTTGAAGTCTATAGGAGCTATAGTTTAAAAACAGGAATTGTTCATTGTTAACGCCCCCGCAATCCCCTTTGGGGGATGGATTTCTTAAATCTATTCATAGCTGACCTCTACATAGCAAAAGTAATATTCCTACCAAGTTTCACGTTTCTAAGTCTTATGGTTCCCGAGATTTCGTAGTGAGTGACTAACTAAACTATTCTTTATTAAAAACTATTCGATTAATTAAACTATTCTTCGATTATCATCGAAATTTTTAACTTTTTATCTGACTTTTTTAAAATTTTCTTACATAAGTACAAAACTTTCTCCTGACAATTCTGACTATAAAAAAAGCCCAATTGGTCCAGCCGTTCTCCACTACCGTGAGTAGATTCTTAGCTGAATGTAAAAAACCATAATCCGTTTAATATACTCTGAAATCCATGAAAACAAAAGAATCAAGAGAAAATGCTTATCTTTTGTTTTTATTAGCGGGATAAATGTTCATAAAAGTAAAACAGCAATAAAAAAATGAAGGAATGTTGGAATTCAAAAAATAGATAGCCATAAACCATCTAGGAAAAATTTCGCATCGAATGGTGGTAGTTTCATGTCGATACGATCAGTGGTTTAGGCGTGATTGAGCCTCAAACGAACACCATTTTCATTATATATATATATATAGATTATAGTAGTCATTATTGGGTTTACGGTTTCGCCGTAATATAAAATACGTGGTTTTCATTTGATTTTTCAAAAAAAAATATGCATTTTTGACATGCGAGGTATTCATTCTACAGCGACGTTATATACAGGCTTTGCGACATCTAGATTTTGTTGATTTAAATGCACTAAAATTTAGACTTAATTGAATCAATATTTTTTGGAGTCAATGATATTCGACGAAAAACGTGTAGATAGTAGATACATATTAGGCGACATGGTTTTAATATATACAGATAAATAACATTAAAGTGTCATCAATTAATTACAAATATTATTATTGTTCGTTATATATCACGTAACTATCGAACAGTATTTATTGACTTTACAAAAGTCTTACTATATTTCAATTTGCATTAGTTGATAAATCTACAACGGAAAAAGACCACTTTATCGTCGAATATCATTTTAAGAGTATTTACTGGTTCATGAATAATTTAAATTTGATTACACTCGATTATATCGAATAAATTGAAAGTAATCAACAAACACTATAATATAAAATAATCAATATGCGTTGTTATATTAATAAAAATAGAAATTTCTAACTAGCATTATTCAGGATTTTCACTTTAAGATTAATTTCTGAATAAAAATAAGGTTCCACCGAGATTTGAACTCGGATCGCTGGATTCAGAGTCCAGAGTGCTAACCATTACACCATGGAACCTGTGTAGTATATCATGAATACAGCATAAATATAATTTCATCTATAATAATAAAAAGAAGTTAAAGAGCATTCGTTAAATGACTTAATATGGAAACTAGAAAATGTTAAGCACGGGGCTTATGTTATGGATACTAGATAGATGATACCAATTAAATACCCATGACAGGAGTCCAAGCATTCGTACTAATGTTTACCCCAGTGGGACTCGAACCCGCAACCGTTGAGACAGCAAGTACAACACTACAAACTAAGCCAAACGTATCGTTCATTTTTATAGTTTTTAAAATAGAACGTTATTTTAAATGCATTTTTTTAGAAAAATCATATTTTAAAGCAAAGGTTTTGAAGCAAACATTTATTCAAATTGGGGCAAGTCGTCGCAGTCGGCTAGTTACTTATATCGTTAACTTAAGCTTTATTATGTTACTATAATTGCTAATACACTTGCTTTATTTATCAGGTGAAAATTGAAACACATGGACTGTTCGCTAGCTTCGTGTGGAAAGCTAAGTAGTTAGCGAGAATAATTGATGGTATGGAGGTCCCTCAGGACCCAAACTATGGGGTAAATGCATGCGATGTTGATATCTGATTTAGTTAGAACTACTGAAGTACACTTTAAAATGTAATTAGTTTTAAACCTATATCTAGTTTTTCTAGTTATATGTTGTATATGTTATTATTACTAATGTGATTTTTGCTATTCAAAAATCCTCCAGAAAAGTTTAGTAGTGTAGGTACTAAAAATTACCGGCGCGCTTATAAAAGAGCATTAAATAACTTCTAATATATTGTCCACTTGTCTTACGGTGAAGCAAAACATCAAGAAACCTGCATGTCTCAGAGAGCTTACTAAAGTAATCGAAATACATGTGAAGTCCGCCAACCCTCACTTGGCCCGATCCCCTTCGTATTGAAAGAAGACCCACTCCCAGCAGTGGGACGTTTCAAATAAGTTACATAATACATTATCAAACGTACATTGTTATTGTAAACAACTTTTTATTTACAAGGAAAGACCATCAATACAGAGAAAAAGTCATAGTAGATAAAATTGCCTTTCACTTTATCGTAGGCGATTTACATCTAAGTATTTAATGCTTGCATTTTAACAATTACAATCTAATTTAAATTTATCAATAAATTATATGGTTATAACTAATAAGAAATAATAAATCTCTTAAGTAGTAGCTTATTAAAAAGGCGGCTTTAATATAATATTCAAATATTCGAAGCAATTTGTAAAAATGTTATAAGAAATGAAATGTGACAATACTGAAGTAACTGGTACTTAGTAGTAGATTATCATAGTATTTATTTTGATTGATATTTGCTGTACAGTATTCAAAAATTAACGGTTTTTTATTGATTTTTTAGAAGACAGTAAGCCTTGGGAATGATGAGATCGCCGCCAGGCTGTTTCAACATATATAACTATTGTTAATTTACAATTAAATTTTAAAAAGAGAGATTAAAAAATTATATTAGTTCTGCTGAGTTTCTTTCGCCAGTTCTTCTCAGAGGTAAAATATTTCTTCTTTCCGAACTGGTGGTAGACTCGTGACGTTAAGTAAGAAATTGTAACAATTTTATGCTGAATGAAATATTTAGATTTGATTTGATTCTGATTTGAAAAAACCTCGGCAAAATCTAAAAAAAAAATGATAATTTCTTGTAATGTATGTAATTTTTGGCTCAACCCAAGAAAATAAAATAAAAGATTGAAAGAGAAAACTACAATTACAAGAGCAACAAAATTCTGTTCGTCATCTTTCAATAAAACAAACTCTTTGCGTGCCGAAAGCCATCTCGTGGGGCTAATCAAGATTGGTGGTCTCTCGGTTAGTTCCCTACCAGCTCTACATTGATTTGTAGTCCATTATATAGACCTTTATTGTCAATTAAGATCATTTCGTAAATTATTCAAGTTATATAAATGGGTCTGAACTTTATTATTAAATAAAATTCGAAAGGAAAAGAGCGGTTAAGTTCATAAATACTTTGAAACTAATATCGTTGTGTAAAAAACTGTACCTACCTCCATAGTACCTACTACATACATTTTGAAATATGTTGCCTAGTCTGACTAATATTATAAAGCTGAAGAGTTTGTTTGTTTATCTGTTTGGTTGAACGCGCTAATCTCAGGAACTACTGGTTCGATTTAAAAAATTCTTTTTGTGTTGGATAGTCCGTTTATTGAGAAAGGCTATAGGCTATATTATATAGAAGGGAAGATCAATGAAAAATATTGCAAAAACGGGAAGGGCGGGCGTTAGTTCTGCAAGGTATCATACCGCGCGACTCAAAAAGGATTTGGTTTCCGGTCTTTACAACGCGTGCGAAGCCGCGGGAAATGCTAGTTTTATGTAAGTAAACTAGCGACTCACTGTCGCTTCGCTCGAGATTGTCCCGAGATTTAGCGCGAGCGAAGACATGAGTTCCGCTAGTAAGAAAATTTGACAAAACTATATACTAAAACTTTGAGAACCACCCTATCCATTGATGGAAAGAGCTTGAAAATCCATGCAGTAGTTTTTGAGTTTATCGCGAACAGACAGACAGAGGTGGCGGAGGTTTGATAAAAACATACTTATTTTTATTTACATTAAAATTGTCACAATTCACAAAAGTAATACATACATAAGTAACCTAATACTCGTACCTACAACTCTGTATTTGCTTAAAGGCCATAGACCGATAAGTATACCGAATCGGCCCCAGATGAATATCGGGCTCATTATTTTCGGAGATGTTAGTACTAATAAGATACGTTGATCCTGCAAGTTTCAGATCTCTATTTTTTACCGTTCCTGAAAAAATCGAAAAACACGAAAAATCAGTAAAAAATATTTTTCTCCTTACTTTATGAATCGATTGATTTGAATGTTGGATATATTTTGGGGGATGGTGGTAGCTTTTAAGAAAAAAAATAAGAGCTATATCGGTCCATAAGATCCAAAAAAAAACAAGTTTTTTTTTTAATTTTCAATTTTAAAACATGTTACAGTTACCGTAAAATTATGAAACTATTTTTTTTGAATTCCTCATTCAATTTGCGATAAAAATATATATTTTTCAATTTTTAAAAAACGGTACGCCATGTTGAAAAAAAGAAAAATTCGTTTTTTCATACAAACTTATACAATAAAGGCAAAACGGCTCGGTGGCGGCTTGCGGCTCTCTTTATGGTATTGCTCTTGGTTACCTTAGCGCCAGAGTCCAAAATCTCATAATTATTTATTTTTGACTTTGCCAACAAAATAATTTCATTCTGCCATTATTATTATTTCAGTGTGAATATGTCTACATCGAAAACTAATAATCCAAAGTGTCGCATTTGCTCAAAATTCATAAAAAAAATACCGGGTGCTCCTAAATATATACAATCTGATAAAGATGCTGACGAGTTTTCAACAATTTTTGACTGCACAATTGTAGTTGGTGATGTTTTGTGTTCATATTGCCGTGGAAAGAAATATAAGAAAATTAAACTTGATTATTTCGAGCAACAGCAAACATCTTTGGGAGATGAATTACCTTCAGATACGATCGAATTGTTAGAAAAAACTAAATCGAACTTATCATTGATGACTTTGTCTCAGTCAAGCACTGATGATCCATCATTTAATTTAGATGTTGGATGTGGTGATGATACAGAAGAGTGTATTGAAATTCAAATAAATAGAACAGTTGCGACTCACAGATATTGTTGTATATGTTATGTTTCAAATAAAAATCTAGTAGTTGTTCCTCAAGCTGCTCGTATGCAATGCTTTATTGAAAAAAGAATTTTCATACCGAATGGAAATCGATGCTGCAGTGATCATCTCATAAAAAATCGCTTTTATATTGAGAATTTGCATTTATTAAAAGTTTATTCTAATTGGAGTATTTTGAGATCGTCAGAGTTAACAAAAATAATGGAAAGCTTGGTTGTTGAATGTGACTCTACACTGATTGATAGAATGGATGATTTTCGAATACCTGATGAACAACTTTATATATTTACTGGATTAAAACGTAAAAATATAATCGAGTTGCGAGATTTATTAACAACTATGAGGAATACAGATTCTCGTACGGTCAATCAAGCTCTCATTGTATTTTTATTTAAGCTGCGTACTGGTAACTCAAACAAGTTGATATCAGCGATTTTACAGTTGGAAAATGAGCAGTTGGTTTCAAAATATTGTGAACAAGTGATACAATCATTTGAAAAAGATATATTGCCTCGTTACTTTGGTTTTCGATCTATATCCCGAAATGATATAATTCAAAATAATTCATCAGCATTAATAAAAAGTTTATACGCAGATCTCAGTGATAGGCTTTTCTTGATTTGCGATGGAACATATGTTCGTCATCAAAAAAGTTCTAATAACGCATATCAAAGAAAGTCTTTCTCTGTGCAGAAAAAAGTACCCTTATGTAAGCCATTTACAATTTGTACGACAAACGGATACATAGTTGATATGTTAGGACCATATCATGCTAACATGAATGACGCTACGATAATGAAAGACATTATCGATACCTCTGACGGCATTTGCAATTTATTAGAACCTGGTGATATTTTTGTTGTTGATCGAGGGTTTCGTGACGTTCAGGCGCACTTGGAACAAAAAGGTTATCAAGTGTTGATGCCCGCATTGAAAGGTAAACGAAAACGCTTAACAACGACGGAATCTAATGCGTCAAGGTATGTCACAAAAATTCGTTGGGTGGTCGAAGCAACACATGGAATGCTAAAGCAAAAATATCATCTACTTGACCAAAAATTCGACAATAAAATGTTACCCAGAATCGGTAGTTTTTATAGAATTGCATCATTTCTTCACAATCAGTATAACAAACGTCTTACTTCTGATGTAGAGTATTTAGATGAAATTGTTGAAATGATAAAATCTCGAAGTAATACTGATAATACTTTAGCTAATGAAGTAGATAGAAATGGTTGGCAGAGAAAAAAACTTCCATTTGAGACCATCCTATCCTATGATTTGATGGATTTTCCCGAAATGACCGAAAAAGACTTGAAACTTTTATTTACGGGTTCCTATCAATATAAACAAGCGATATCATATTTAGCAGAGATGATAGATGAATCAGATAATTTAACTATTCAGTTCGTCAGAGATAAAACCAATATATTGAAGGCTCAAGTACAATCTCGACATATCGGAAGGAAGGTTTACAGATGTTTTGTTGAATATCAACCAAATTGGATGGAATGAAATATCAAGATACTGCTGTGAATGTGCTAATGGACTGAGGACAATCGGTTGTTGTTCACACGTTGCTGCAATAATTTTTTACCTAGCGCACGGACGATATTTAGCTAAAATTCCTAGACCAGCTACAATACTCAATACTTTATTTAATAAAGATAATATTACTACAGTGATTGATGAAGATAGTGACGAGGACTAGTCATGAGTTAAAAAATACTATATTATTTTTATCTATATTTAGGCTCACCTGATGAGAAGTGATCACCTACGCCCATGGATACCTGCAAGCCAGGCTTGCAGATGCTTTGCCGGCCTTTCAGGAAAGGGAGGGAGGGGAGTGGGAGGGAGGGGGGAACGAAGGCGGAGTATAAAGGGAAGAGGGAGGGGGGAAGGAGAGTGGGCCTCCCGGACTCTCACTCACCGGACGAAACGCGACAGCATAGCTGCAACTTCACGCCGGTCTTCTGTGAGAGAGTGGTACTAATGAACTATACGGCCCATTCGGCTGCTACCCGAAGGTAACAAGCATGGCACTACCACTTTAAATACAGATTACAGACAGTGGTAGCACAGCGGAAACGCGGTCGCTTTGATAACCGAGTGATGCGGGATTAAATCCGGGTCTCACACCTCTGATATTTGCATCTGCGAATCATTTATATCATGATTACCACTTGTCTTACGGTGAAGGAAAACATCGTGAGGAAACCTGCAGTTTTCGAAAGGCATGTGAAGTCCGCCAACACGCACTAGGCCAGCGCGGTGGACTATGGCCTGATCCCCCTCGTACTAACGGAGTGCCCAGCAGCAGTGGGACGTTAAAAGGGATGATGATGATTATTAATTATAAGTTGTGAATAATAATAGTTTTTTTTAACTCATGACTAGTCCTCGTCACTATCTTCATCAATCACTGTAGTAATATTATCTTTATTAAATAAAGTATTGAGTATTGCAGCTGGTCTAGGAATTTTAGCTAAATATCGTCCGTGCGCTAGGTAAAAAATTATTGCAGCAACGTGTGAACAACAACCGATTGTCCTCAGTCCATTAGCACATTCACAGCAGTATCTTGATATTCCATTCCATCCAATTGTATTTGGTTGATATTCAACAAAACATCTGTAAACCTTCCTTCCGATATGTCGAGATTGTACTTGAGCCTTCAATATATTGGTTTTATCTCTGACGAACTGAATAGTTAAATTATCTGATTCATCTATCATCTCTGCTAAATATGATATCGCTTGTTTATATTGATAGGAACCCGTAAATAAAAGTTTCAAGTCTTTTTCGGTCATTTCGGGAAAATCCATCAAATCATAGGATAGGATGGTCTCAAATGGAAGTTTTTTTCTCTGCCAACCATTTCTATCTACTTCATTAGCTAAAGTATTATCAGTATTACTTCGAGATTTTATCATTTCAACAATTTCATCTAAATACTCTACATCAGAAGTAAGACGTTTGTTATACTGATTGTGAAGAAATGATGCAATTCTATAAAAACTACCGATTCTGGGTAACATTTTATTGTCGAATTTTTGGTCAAGTAGATGATATTTTTGCTTTAGCATTCCATGTGTTGCTTCGACCACCCAACGAATTTTTGTGACATACCTTGACGCATTAGATTCCGTCGTTGTTAAGCGTTTTCGTTTACCTTTCAATGCGGGCATCAACACTTGATAACCTTTTTGTTCCAAGTGCGCCTGAACGTCACGAAACCCTCGATCAACAACAAAAATATCACCAGGTTCTAATAAATTGCAAATGCCGTCAGAGGTATCGATAATGTCTTTCATTATCGTAGCGTCATTCATGTTAGCATGATATGGTCCTAACATATCAACTATGTATCCGTTTGTCGTACAAATTGTAAATGGCTTACATAAGGGTACTTTTTTCTGCACAGAGAAAGACTTTCTTTGATATGCGTTATTAGAACTTTTTTGATGACGAACATATGTTCCATCGCAAATCAAGAAAAGCCTATCACTGAGATCTGCGTATAAACTTTTTATTAATGCTGATGAATTATTTTGAATTATATCATTTCGGGATATAGATCGAAAACCAAAGTAACGAGGCAATATATCTTTTTCAAATGATTGTATCACTTGTTCACAATATTTTGAAACCAACTGCTCATTTTCCAACTGTAAAATCGCTGATATCAACTTGTTTGAGTTACCAGTACGCAGCTTAAATAAAAATACAATGAGAGCTTGATTGACCGTACGAGAATCTGTATTCCTCATAGTTGTTAATAAATCTCGCAACTCGATTATATTTTTACGTTTTAATCCAGTAAATATATAAAGTTGTTCATCAGGTATTCGAAAATCATCCATTCTATCAATCAGTGTAGAGTCACATTCAACAACCAAGCTTTCCATTATTTTTGTTAACTCTGACGATCTCAAAATACTCCAATTAGAATAAACTTTTAATAAATGCAAATTCTCAATATAAAAGCGATTTTTTATGAGATGATCACTGCAGCATCGATTTCCATTCGGTATGAAAATTCTTTTTTCAATAAAGCATTGCATACGAGCAGCTTGAGGAACAACTACTAGATTTTTATTTGAAACATAACATATACAACAATATCTGTGAGTCGCAACTGTTCTATTTATTTGAATTTCAATACACTCTTCTGTATCATCACCACATCCAACATCTAAATTAAATGATGGATCATCAGTGCTTGACTGAGACAAAGTCATCAATGATAAGTTCGATTTAGTTTTTTCTAACAATTCGATCGTATCTGAAGGTAATTCATCTCCCAAAGATGTTTGCTGTTGCTCGAAATAATCAAGTTTAATTTTCTTATATTTCTTTCCACGGCAATATGAACACAAAACATCACCAACTACAATTGTGCAGTCAAAAATTGTTGAAAACTCGTCAGCATCTTTATCAGATTGTATATATTTAGGAGCACCCGGTATTTTTTTTATGAATTTTGAGCAAATGCGACACTTTGGATTATTAGTTTTCGATGTAGACATATTCACACTGAAATAATAATAATGGCAGAATGAAATTATTTTGTTGGCAAAGTCAAAAATAAATAATTATGAGATTTTGGACTCTGGCGCTAAGGTAACCAAGAGCAATACCATAAAGAGAGCCGCAAGCCGCCACCGAGCCGTTTTGCCTTTATTGTATAAGTTTGTATGAAAAAACGAATTTTTCTTTTTTTCAACATGGCGTACCGTTTTTTAAAAATTGAAAAATATATATTTTTATCGCAAATTGAATGAGGAATTCAAAAAAAATAGTTTCATAATTTTACGGTAACTGTAACATGTTTTAAAATTGAAAATTAAAAAAAAAACTTGTTTTTTTTTGGATCTTATGGACCGATATAGCTCTTATTTTTTTTCTTAAAAGCTACCACCATCCCCCAAAATATATCCAACATTCAAATCAATCGATTCATAAAGTAAGGAGAAAAATATTTTTTACTGATTTTTCGTGTTTTTCGATTTTTTCAGGAACGGTAAAAAATAGAGATCTGAAACTTGCAGGATCAACGTATCTTATTAGTACTAACATCTCCGAAAATAATGAGCCCGATATTCATCTGGGGCCGATTCGGTATACTTATCGGTCTATGGCCTTTGTCTTCACTTCTCAATAATATATTTACATGGCATAAAGTGTTCCGTCTTATAACACCCGCGAGTGTCGTCAACGTATATCGCCGATAATTATCGAACAGGTATAGACTTGGGAATTTTTAAATGTTACGAGACGGATTCGATACGATTACTACAAATAATACTTAATTGTACACAATATTGTTTTATCTATTTACTAGTTAGATTTAGCACAAGCGAAGCCACGGTTTTCGCTAGTTATACGTATAAACCTTTCTCTTAAATCACTGTATCTATTAAAAAACCGCATCAAAATCCGTTGCGTATTTTTAAATATCTAAGCATACATAAGGACAGACAGACAGCGAGAAGCGACTTTCTTATTTATACTATGTAGATATATTTTATGAAAACACCAACATAGTATCTACTCACTAAACACATAATTTAACATTTGTACATGGAAAAAAAACAGAAACTTACCTTACGTATAGACGATAACGACACTGAGAAGATAGCCTTAGAAACAACAATTACAATATTAAAATTAACATGTTTTTTACTAGGTACATATGACTGTGTCTTAGATCTTTCTAATACATATAGTGTCTCTAGTGCTAGCTTTAACTAAAGCTCGGGGTGGCAACTAGTTTTATCAGAATATCAAATATATCAGTGGTAAATTCTAGTTTTGACTAGTTAACTCTAGTTTTACCTAAACCATATGAGCGGGGCAATTATACATTTACATATTATAAACTACACGTGTAAAGCCGCAGGTCAAAGGTTATTTTAATAGATTAAAATATAATTGTGAAATTATTATTATCCATTTACAAAAACAACTTGTAACAAAATTAAATCATTGTATAATGTATATTTTGAAACTTAATAAATAATTAATTATTATTTATCGTTAAGGGTTTTCTTTATTTTTTACATTATAAAAATAGGTTCCACCGAGATTTGAACTCGGATCGCTGGATTCAAAGTCCAGAGTGCTAACCATTACACCATGGAACCTGTGACTATTAAAATAAATATTTTCAATAGTTACCTAGTATATATCTTAACGGCATTTTAGCACGCTTGTTTAAACAACTTTCTAATGATTGTTTTAAGAAAGGTATTGAACTCATATGTATATTACAAATACAAATTATATGAAAAAAATGAGATTCGAACATTCACACTTATGTTTGCGTATTCTATTGATTAAAATCAAAAATCGAATTGATTAATTATAGTTCAAGATTCTATATTATATTACGTATGATAGTTAAAATTTGTGTATATGTTGTAGTTCTTCCTAGTAATTTAATAATAGATATACATTTTTAATATTAAATATAGTACAGTGATGATTATTAATTAATTCATATCATCATCATAATCAGTTAATTATATAGATATCTTGATTAGTGCTGTTACTTTCAAAAATAGTTTTAGCCTGATGGTTACACAACAATATTCTAATGGCATTGAATTCATTTACTTAAGTATTATTATAAATTGGATTTAAGTTAAATCCACTGGCTTCAAAATTATGTACCTACTTATATAAATATCAAAGATATTTTTTAAAATATATCTAAACAATTAAAATTTAATTACATTTTTAACATACAGCATATGTACATACATGAATATTTTTATATTATAATAATGTCTTAATAGCAAGTAACAAAACACTTTTAATTATTTTAATTAATTTTATTGATATTAAAGCTAGTAATAATATAATCTATACTAATATTATAAAGCATAAGAGTTTGTTTGTTTGGTTGAACGCGCTAATCTCAGGAACTACTGTTTCGATTTAAAAATTATTTTTGTGTTGGATAGTCCATTTATCGAGGAAGGCTATAGGCTATATTATATCACGCTACGACCAATAGGAGCGGAGCATCAATGGAAAAAGTTGAGAAAACGCGACACAGAAAGAAATTGGTTTTCGGTTTTTAGAACGCGTGCGAAGCCGCGGTAAATGTTAGTACATATATATTTTTTTATTTTGTTTTTATTTTTACATAACACAATATCGCAGTCGTGTCATGTACAGTAAACAGCGACGTTAGGCGTAGGCTATGTCGTAAACGTTGACGTTTATGTTATGGCCCATAAGTTTTAGTACTTGTGCATAATACCAGTTGCATTTTACAATTCCTTAATTTTACAATTTATTTTATTTTACACGGAAATTATTTTGTTATTAAAAGAACTGTATTCCATATTCTTGTATCTTCATAATAGGTCAAATAATTGTAAATTTTGTTTTTAAATATATTTGAATTTAATTATCATGTCACCTAAATTAATTTTTTTACTAGTAAGAGATAGAATATGAGACCATTTGTCACTATTTCTGCATATAACATTAAATATTTAACAGTACCTATTAATATATGTATTGCACCTATATTAAATTTATCCAAATCTCTCCAGCTGCTTTAGTATGAAGGAGTACCAAGTACTGGAGAACAAACATTCGAGCTCAACAAATGAATGCCCCCAGCGGGACACGAACCCGCGACCGCTGGCACAGAAAGTAGGGTCACTGCCAACTGAGCCAAACGTGTATTTTAGTCAAAGAACAGGTCCAAAACTTTGTTTACGATTCTTCGAAAAATGACATACGCCGCACAAGAACAAATTTACCGTTTCATTTAACCGACAATAGCAATATTTAAACAATCCTCCCCTAATACAAATAATAATCTCGTTATTAACCCCCACAATGAGCGTTTAAAATAAAAATTCACTCAAAAGAACATCCCTTGTTCGAAAACAAAAAGAAATCAAAACCTATGAGACTTACAAGCCAGATATGCGTTTATGAAAATTACACCTAATTTATATACAAATAAAAATCAATTTTACTTGCCTGTTAATTTGCACTTTTTCAAAAGTACGATTATTGCAATAAAATGCCAACCAATAACTAAATTTAAGCCAAATCGTTATACAAATACGTTTCAATTTGCAACAGCTCAAGGTATGATAATGTAGCATTAGGGTCGTACAAAGCCGTAGGCCTATTTGTGTCGGTTTCACACTTACAACAATAGTGTCATGATTCCTGATCCCGGATCATCCCGAAACAATCCCTGGATTAGGTCGCGTTGCGGCAAACAAATGGGCTAACGATGGAACAAGTGTAACTGTGCTAATGGAGTTCCAATTACAAATTGTATTTTACCATGTAAGATATGTATTAAAACATCGATCAAATTAAATAATACATACTAAAAAACTACCCTTACTAATTATTATAAGTATTATGAAAGCGAAAGTAACTACGTCTGTCCGTTTATAACGTTTTCACACCTGAAGGTTTATTCACGTTCGAATAGATTTGTCAACACTCATACGACATATGCCTATCTATTTCACTGGTATATTGTATTATGTTATGTATAACGCATAGTTGCTATACTAAACATAAATAACTTTAGATACAAAGGGACTTGATACAAGGGAAGAGGGATTCAAAATTACGACCGTCGGCACAGCAAGTAGAATCACAACAAAATAAGCCAAACGTCTCGTCGAGCAAATAAATGTTTATTTCATTATTATGAAAATTAGGCATGGTTTGGAATTGAGGCCTAATTTCTGTTCCCAAAGCGTGAGTGGTTCCAACCAGTTCGATCTACGAGTAGCTACGCTCGTAGCAAAAATTGAACGCATGATACGAAAGCCGTAGCGTCCAACTTTGTACATGCTTTTTAGAAAACGTATAAAAAATAATATAATTGAAATGTACCATTCACGTAAATATTTAGTAAAACTTGGATAACTAAATTACTTCATTTATTGTAATAACGTATTGTAAGCTAACGCAGAACTACTCGTACTATGGATTATTTCCACACATACAAATATTACATAAGTACAGATAGAGAATGCAAAAAATAAAAAATAAATAACTTTAAAGTAATTTCGTAACTAGAAAGTACAAACTAAAAGTTAATTAAAATACCTAATTAAATATCTACTGATGGATGTTAGACCATATTATATTACCCTCAATACTTTCTTATGCTACAAATGTAGAAATCAATTCTATTAGACATAATTTTATTATTAATCGATTACTTTAAACAGCTTTTTTAATCTCTATAACTAAAAGTTTTATATTTCTTTAAAAAACAAATATAAATATTAATAAACGTGGTAAGCTACGAAGGAAGCTTGTGTTACGGATACCAGAAAGTTGATATACTACATATTATGTAAGTTTAAATACATGACTGGATTACAAACATCCGAGTTTAACAAATGAATGCCCCCAGCGGGACTCGAACCCGCGACCGCTGGCGCAAGAAAGTAGGGTCACTACAATCTGCGCCAAACAAACATACATACTATATATAAAATAATTTTAAAGTCAGTCCTTTATTAAGCTATGGAAAGACAATTGAGATGAACAGACGATCCACATAATTAGTTTTCTATTGTATCAGATATATTAATCACCGCGCTACGACAGTGGGATTACAGCAATTCTAACTAAACGTACGACACTTGATGAATAGTGCAGCATTTAGGTAAACCCCTGTTAGGTTTGTATTTAACAGTTACTGTAGAATTTAACCACTTGCGATCCACCCCTAACTTGTTTAGGCTTTAACAATAGTCCTTAATTATATAATGAATTTTCTTAGATTATTAAAACACCTATATACTATTAATAACATGAAACAACAATATTAAATTACATTTTTATAGACAATATTATACTCAAGTATCTCATAAATCTTGTTCAAAAAGCTTCTGTCTTCAATTGCCTTTTAAAAATTGTAGCTTTCCCATATTAAGCGTGAAAAAATAATTTCATTATTGTAAGCCTTATTAAAAAACATTTAGTACCACAGACTTTTCCATTGTACTAAGACATTTTATGCGAACTTTTGGTAAAGTTTTAGGAACACAAAATGTATAACTACTGAAGGTATAACTGAAATATTGATTAAAGAGTGTTTCTTATAATTTTGATTAACCAAAGTTTCAAGTTTAACTTGTATGTAGGTATATTACAGTACATATATAATATACATCATGTCGATCTGTTGTTTTATTGCCGATTTAAGAATTTTCATTTATCATAATGTTAGCTTCCACTAGTTAAACATGTAAATCTGACGCAAAACCAAACTCCAAAATAATCGCTATAAATAAGTAGACGGTTAAAAGTTAACAAATTAAAGTCAACATAACGTATGGTTGATTTTACATTGCTGTCTGGTATAACCGCTAACGATGTGAGTGCGACAGTCTATGAAAAATTGCTTTATACCAAAATCATTACCTGTCTTTCTGGCTTCGCCGTTGTTGGGTAAAAATACATGGATTTAGTTACATACATACCTACTTCATGGAAATCAGCGTGTAGGTTATACTATACATATTATAATATGAGAAGTTTATTATTACGTATTTTTGTCTGTCTTATTAGATAGAGCTGAGCTGAGTAACAGATATGATATGAATAACAAAAATTACCATCTATAAATAAACTATCTGTAAGGGAAATATCATATGGATTTGCCAACAAATAATTGACAAATAATTATATCAGTAACCTATCACTAGATAAGTTTTAACGATTGGTATAGATTTCATTAAAATTATATATTTATCGGCTTTGTATATATATAAAACCTCTGGATTCCCTCTAACTATTGATGAAAACCGCATTAAAATCCGTTGCGTAATTTACAAACGCGGTAAGAAGAATACTTTGTAGAAAAAATCAATGCAAAACTTTTTTTTTGCATTCAAAAAGTAAAATTGGCCGAACAATGAATTCTAATTACGCCAAAATACAAACAGTACCATGGATTTGGGGCATGCATTCCTGCGACTGCGTTATATTATGGCCGTGATTTATTGCATTGGATTCTCGTTTGTAATTAGTGCGTGCCTTTGCGGGACCAGTTTTGCTAAATAATTGACAATTGTTTAAATACTATGAAAGTGAAACTATATTTTTTTATTTTTTTTTTATTAAATTGAGGTTTAACAACAATTATTTACACTAGTTATAAAAGGAAATACAATGTTTATGTGTTCTTGTGAACAGTGTAACAATAACTTAAAGATAAACACCACATGCAACTTAAATATAATCTTAAAAATATTATAAAGTCAGTAAAAATACCTAATTATTAAAATAGGTTAATTCGCTTCTAATATATTATATATGTATGTAGTTCTTTAATAGTTAAATTACTACATACCTAACTATATTTTTAAGCTAGCATATATGATTTCTCTTATGGCTATCATGAGGTCATATGTTTAAGTCCCGGTCAGGTTAGAAGTTAAGCATAAATAGAAAGGTACCAGGTTTTTTCTAACGAGTCGTTTTTTCCCAAAAGCAGTCTGAATGTAGGATGTTACCAATGCTTACCTTTCATGCTTTTGGTATATGTACTTTATATTTATTGTGCTTACGCCTTATCTGGCTGTGTTGAGATTTCAGTCCAATTGGTTAAAGGAATAGAGAGTTCATCGTGTCTGTGCCAACACTTGTGTACTAAATACCACGCTGTTGGTCAATCTTAGTGAAATTTAGACGGACATTGTTATTTTTTAAAGTAGTAGTAGTAGTAGATTCTTCATCTTCACAGAATTCATAAACCGGTTTTTGTTGTGCCAAAATATTTAAAATTAAAATATATAACGTTATATTGTGTCTAAATTAAACTTAAATTCTGAAAAGCCTACGGTTTTGAACTATGATCTTATATAAGTTGTACTTGAAGAATACCTTACATAATACTTATGCAGGTATTTTAGAATATCTACGAACAAAAATAATAAAAGAAAATTATTATTAGTAATTTATATTATAAGAATAAGAATAAACGATTAATCCACTATAAATACTATATAATACTATAATAAACCAATTGATTAAACTAAACATTAAAGCCCCGTTAACTGTTACAGTGGCACTGGCCCCGCGGATCCCGGATTGAGTTTAATCGGAGCCGGAACGACCCATTAATAACGGGGCTGTTAATTGAACTCCTAGTTGCCGGTGATATTTCAAATATAGAACAAGGATAAAATACGCTTGTCGCGATCAATCGCGGTCGCTAGGTTATTTTGTTTAGTTACTATAATTAGTAGACATTTGTTAGAATACTAGCTTATATCCTTACTTTGCTCGGGGGAGTCCATATATTATGTACTTTGTTTTATTCACAAGCTATCCTTTGATAATTTTATTCCTATAGGTATATTATATTTGTGATAATTTTTGTCCAAATTAGAGTGTTCGTTTGAGTTTCAAATCGTTTAAATCATTTCACTAATTGTAAATTAATTTAATATTATAATACTTTCTTAGGTTTACGCGAATATTTGACATTATAAATGAAACTATCTTTTCGGATTTTGTCGCGATTTGGATTGATTTGGATTTTTGGTTCAACCAAATCAAAAATCCAAATAAATCGGCGACAAAATCCGAAAAGATAGTTTCATTTATAAATTAATACTTTTATAATTACTTTTGCGTGGGCTACAGTGAGAGAAGAGTGCCAAATTAGAAAAACTTTTCATGACTTCTAAAAAGGTGTTAATGGTAAGTAGCCAACACCGCGGAGCTTTAGTAAAATATTAGCAAGAGACTTTTTTGTAGTTATTTTGATTTTTGGTTGTCAAGCTTTCGAAATCATGACTAATATTCGCATAAGTCTTTGAAAAGATTAAGATTAGATAAAAACGAATCAAAACGGTAAAACGAAGAAAACCAAATACAAACTTAGAAAATTATAAAAAATTAAACATTAGAATTTTTAAATTAACTTATAAATGTTAGGTTTTTTCCAACATTTCATTATGTAATTTAAACTTACTGACGTTTTTTTCTCTATTTTATTAATTTAATAATAAATATTCGATAGCTGAAGACCAAGTTCGGAAAACGAGACAAAAAATCCCTTTCAGCGATCATTATGTGATTGCGCGCAGGTGTGCTCGCGGCGGAGTGGATTACTGACGGGTTGGAGCGCTAAAATGTAGACAGGCTTATAGAATTATATAATATCCACTATATAAGTTTATCTCGAGCTCGAGTAAAGCCACGGGTTCCGCTAGTTAAAAAAAAACTAAAATATAACCCCCTAGCCTAAGTTACGCCTTATAACATTAACGATCTTCAAAATAAAGTCCCGTCGAAATCGGTCCAGCCGTTTCATAGATTAGCCGAAACAAACAGACAGACAGCAAAAATTAAAGGAAAACACAGTGCCCTTGTCTTATTAACGCACACACTTGTGCACTACAGTATTCCCGCTCAGTTAACTATTGTCTCTATAAATGTAACAATATTTTCGGTACTTGTCGCCAATTTATTTTTATTTTTGGTTTCCGACAATTCGAATGACAGTATGACTGCTGTAAAACGTTAAGCATAGATTTAAGATAATTAACTTCAGTAGAGATTTTTAGTTTTTAAAACTAGGTATAGGAACTCATAAAACTATAAACTAAATACAACTACCAGTAAGGAAAATCGAGCAGCATTTTATCAACCCGATCAGGCATCGCTTCCCAATATAAATCATTCGCTGTCGCGGCGTATTGGATTAAGATTTTCGATATTGGATGAGAAGGCTTCATCTTGCAGAGTGACAGCCAACAACATATTGATACCAAATTTCCCTAGAGGTAAACACTATACTTCAATTTTCTTATTTCAGCATTATATTGTCTATAACATTCATTCGCAGTCTTGAAATTGTTTATACTAATAATTTGCCCAAGCTTTTCTTATATGTTTTTCAACTATCCTCTAGTCAATAAATCTGACTTTTTCTGTATTTTTAAGCATACCACTTGTATACCAACAGGTAGTTTTGTTAGACTCACCGACAAAGCCAGTACTACCTACTAACACCTAACGAAACCTCCCTCCCATTTAAATGGGGCGTCGCAAGATCACTTACCTCGACGCCTCAAGGGCAGGTCTGTCGAAGCAGACCACAACAACCATGGGGTTGCTCCAACAGTCAACTTTGCTATCAGAAAAGTACCAGGAGCAACTGGTATGGTACACTACCCTACCCACCGAAGCGGACCACCTCCTTGTGCATTTGTTAGCTTCGCGCCCGGTTGGATTGTCGAACGCTAATGAACATCCGAAAATACTAGCCAAATAGGCAGTGATAACTTTGTATGATTTTTTTATTTTCAATGTGTAATGTTGTGTATGTAACCTTTAATTTTAATAAAATAATTACAAATATTAATTAAAAGCTTGCAACGTTTTAAATACATTATAGTACCTGATTTTATTTAACACTCAAAAACTTATTTGTTCAAGTGCGTCGCTGCGTCATAATGTAGGTACATTTTTAATACTTTGCAAGATATAATCTAATAATTAATGATCTCACAATATACGGTTCCATGGTGTAATGGTTAGCACTCTGGACTTTGAATCCAGCGATCCGAGTTCAAATCTCGGTGGAACCTGTTATTTTTGTCCATATGATATATTAATATAAGTTCTTATGATAACTATTGTTTAGGGCTTCCGTATGTGTTTGTAGTAATTTCATTTCGAATTGATACTAAAGTTCTGATTGATTCTTTAATGCAAAATAGGTTGAAATTGAAGATACATATATTTCTTTTTCAGATACATTACATATATTTCTTTAGTGACATATATAACTAATGTGAAAAAAATATTTAAAATAATAATTAAACTATTCGAAATATAACGTTCCGAAAACCGAAAAAATGACAATCATACATATATATTAATTTGAAGATGAAAAACAACGAACGGCTGGCAAAGGGCGTATGGGCGACAATATTTTTGAATGTCATGATGAATAAAAAGGAGCTGACTGTTGAAGTTGAAAGCTCATATAAATTAGCTACCTTATTATAATTATATCAACTTATAATATTAATAGATAATCTCGAGGAAAACTGTAGGAAAAACGAATAAGTCTAAAAAGAATATGAATATAGTATGCCTAACATATGGATGAAAATTCTTAAAATAACTAACCTAACCCAACCAAACACCCAAACCCAGTTTGTTAGTTCATAACAAATCAAATGTACCAATAAAATTAAAAAAATATTCAAAATCAATACTTTTATTTTGAAGTCGGTCAAAACAGATTAATATTTCATTATCGAAAATTAATAATTCTCAAAAGTAAAGTAGTTCTGAGTTATCCCACCGAGTGCATTAGTTATTAAGGGCAATGCTGCATCAATCTTACAGTAATACGATGTCACTACGATGGACGAAACAAATTGTTACTTGTAAATAAAATGGGGTATTAAGAAGGGGACAGTATGCCTTTATTCAGGCAGTTATTTTTAGACACTATGTATATTTATTACTAAGGAGCGAGCTACTCTTGGTTCATTTGTTGATGTTTATCGTAAATTCATATTCGAATTCACATCAAAATATTTTTCTCTTTATTAATGACAATATTTTAAAAGAGAACAGTAATAATCTAATTCCTTACTCATTATTATAGTATTGATACTCATAAGTAAAAGTATCACTACATAGTACAAAACCAAGTCGCTTCCCACTGTCTGTCTGTCCCTGTGTATGATTAGATCTTTAAAACTACGCAACGGATTTTGATGCGGTTTTGTTAATAGATAGAGTGATTCAATAGAAAAGTTTATATGTATAACTAACTATAAATATTAATGTGAGAACGGTAAAAATTATCCTCACTATCAAGTGCTAGGTTACAACTTACAACCCTTACTTTATACCGCCCTTTAGTGATTTCAACGAGAATTTAAGAAAAACAAATAGCAAAGGGTGCAAAGAAAACAGAATGTAGTCAGGTCTCAACCATTTGTCATCGTAGATTACGTTTGAAATGAAAAGTGGGTAGTTTCAGAAGTTTTTTCATACTGCCGCTCGTAAATACTTGTCAACCCCTTGACTGATTTGCATGGTTTATTCCTTTTACTTGTGCAAATTATTTTTACTGTGAATAATGACTGAATGACACTTTGCGTGTGCTACTATGCTTTTATAATTTTATTAAAAAAAATCAATTTCTCATCAAAATTTTTTATGAGAAGTAATAAAATAAAATAAATAATAAATATATAATATAAAAAATATTTTATTGAAAATAATATTAAAATAGTTTTTATATTATATTATTTTACAAAAAAAATGCGATTCCTCGCTTACACACCAGGGACTACAAGCGTTCTTGTTGTAAAAAAAACTAGCGATTTATCCTCCCTTTGCTCGAGTACGTCTCTACGTTTATCTAGCTATTGAACCAATAAACAAAAATCTAACAAAAATATCTACTTACTATTAAACTTTTAATATTAAAACATAAGGCGTACAAATTTAAAACTTTCATATAACTTAACCTATATCTTTGCAATATCGTCCGCCACATCATGTACCTTTCTGGGCATCACATTAAATATTGACAAAATAAAATTTAGAATGTGGACGTGCGCGTTATGGCGACGTCGGGTAACCGCCAAGGAGCCATTCCATTTCGAATGTTTTCAATAAATATCTTATCAAGTTACAATACACGGGTGTATTCGACACTTACCGAAAAATTTATTCACCATATTTCATATTCAGATATCAGAGGGAGTCCGTCTGTTAGGTTTGACATTGACAGCTGCCCTTTCGCTTAAAATATGTTTTCTCGTAAAGGATTATTTTTATACTCTAACTAGCAATTCCCGTGGTTCCACACGAGTTCTATCCGCTATTAAAAAATAGGGATTCGTGGTTAAAGGATGAAAATTTAGGTATAAGTATAAGAGTATCTTTTGATGCCAAATAATAAAAAAAAATAAAAATAAAAGTTTTGTTTTAAAATAGAAAATAAAAAATTTAGAGTGAGCCACTCTTATCACCCTATAATTGCCTCAGACCTACGTTTCGGAGGAGTTCGATAACAAACACTTTGACACGAGATTTTTATATACATACTAGCTGTACCCGCGGCTTCGCCCGCGTTCATTTTTTTAATTGCTAATCAACCTCATTGGGTTGATCTGTAGGAAAAAAAATTGTCTAAAAAGTAAAAATAAAATTTAGGGGTGGACTACCCTTAACATTTAGGGGGATGAAAAATAGATGTTGGCCGATTCTCAGACCTACTCAATATGCTCACAAAATTTCATGAGAATCGGCCAAGCTGTTTCGAAGGAGTTCAAGTTCGAACCCCGTGACACGATAATTTTATATATTAGATAGAAGATTAGCTGTTGCAATGTACAGTGCGTGTGTGTGTGCATGTACTTAACTATGAAGGTCGCCAGTTCGAATAAAAAAAATATTAAATAATGATTACATAATATTATTCTTACAATAATTATTGTTTGTTACGAGTTATCACAATTTGCAATGCAAAATTACTCATCAGTTTTACTACATTTGCATATATAGTAGGTTAATTTAAGTTTGTACTATCTAGCAATATTTTAGATAGATTTTTATAACCGGTTCCATGGTGTAACGGTTAGCACTCTGGACTCTGAATCCAGCGATCCGAGTTCAAATCTCGGTGGAACCTGACTTTTGTTAAATCTTTATATTTAATACTAGCGACTCACCTTAGTTTCGCTCGGGTTCGTGCCTAGCCACGGTTTCCGCTAGTTAAAATAAATAAATTTTCTACCTCCTCCTTTTTTGAAGTCGGTTAATAAGTAAACTAAGTTACGCCTTATAACATTAGCTATTTACAAGTAAAAGTTCCGTCAAAATCGGTCCAGCCGTTTCGGAGATTAACCGGAACAAATAGACAGACAGACAAAAAAATTAAAATTGTTTTTGTTGCTAGTATCGTATATACTTTCATATGCATTTAATGAAAAGCTGTTAATTTAAAAAACAGACACTAATTTTATTTATTTGTATAGATTTATACTTTATAGTAGGTACTTGTAGCACTATTTATATTGCCGTTCTCGTCTTTAAGTTTTTAATATGTTTTTTTTTTTCATCATTATTCATAATATCTTTTTATGCCCCTCAGAAAGCTTATTTTTGAATGAACTAAAGGATATTTTACCGCAATATATCGCCAACGTCCATACCACGTTGAACACACCGGTTCTCGTCCGATCACCGAAGTTAAGCAACGTCGGGCGCGGTCAGTACTTGGATGGGTGACCGCCTGGGAACACCGCGTGACGTTGGCTTTTTTGCCATAACTAGTTTTCCTATTTATTATTTATTCATTAATTTTTCAGGAATATAAATTTATTTTTAACGTTGGAAAATGCATTATCGCATACCACTAGGTGGTTGTGGCCAGTACTACTACTACCAACTAAAATCCAACAAAACCATCCTTCGTCTTAATGGAGCGTCGCAGGATCGCTTAAGCATTCTACCATAACGCCCTGACGACTCGACTGGTCTGCCGAAGTAGGTCACATAGCCAAGGGGTTGCTCCACATTGCGTCATATAGATATAAGACTACTTTATAAAGATTTTGTGAGCATTTTATATAAACTACTAGTACACTGCAATTACATAATCTATACTAACATTATAAAGCTAAAGATTTTGTTTGTTTTGTTGAAAGCGCTAATCTCTGGAAAGACCAGTCCGTATTGAAAAATTCTTTTTGTGTTGGATAGTTTGCTTATCGAGGAAGGAAGCCTGCTCAAGGCTATATGACATCAGGCTACGACCAATAGGAGCGGGGCATCAATAAAAATTTTGCAAAAACGAGAGGTATTTGGTTTCCAGCCTTATTATAGAACGAACGAAACGAACGAAATATATTATAGAACGAACGTATCCCATGAAAAAAATAAAATTCGCAGTCGGTAGGATTCGAACCTACGCTCCCAGAGGGAATCTGATTTCTAGTCAGACGCCTTAACCGCTCGGCCACGACTGCTTCTTACGATTATCGCTTGAAATTTGATATTAGTATGTAATTGCATTTCAGAGTCGCGCGGTACGGTATCTCGCAGAACTAACACCCGCCCTTCCCGTTTTCGCAACATTTTTCATTAATCCTTTTCTTCTAGTGGTGATGTAATATAGCCTCGATAAACGGACTATCCAACACAAAAAAAAATCAATTCGTACCATTAGTTTCTGAGATTAGCGGGTTCAACTAAACAAACAAACAAACTCTTCAGCTTTATAATATGAGTATAGATTATTTTATTATTCTTTTTCCCGGTGTTTCGAAAGTCTTACTTTAACACCGCGACAACCGTCACCGGCTACGTACGCCTTGTAAATGAGTTAGCAATTAGCATGCAGTATTCAGGGCAGTGTAATAGCAAGCTTGTCTAATAGACTTTTAGACAGTTCTAATTAGACTGTCTTAATACTGAATACTGAATAGTGTAATAGGCTCTTAAATCGGTCAAGCCGTTTCGAAGGAGTTTAACAAACACTGCGACACGAGATTTTTATATATTAGAAAGGAGATGAAATATGCATGCTTTTAATATAATGCACTGTACCAAATCAGACAAGTGGTACTTCAGGCTATAAATTCAGGGTTCGAGTCTCATATAAGGCCCAATAAAGATAACAGTTTTATTTTCGAAAATTCTGTAGCAATCCAGAAAGCTCCGTTTTGAGCAGCCCAATTAAGAGCATAATATTGTTTAATTGTCTATCTAGCGTCTAACGCCGGACCTGTAGTATTATCAATATCTCACTGGATTAAAACGGGTAAAGGATACGTATAGATATTAACTTTTTATCATAATGGTAAAGTCCAGGATAGGACAGTGGGGGAAGTAGAGACTGCACTAGTGCAATATGTTCTATGTATGGAATATGGATAAAAAAATTAAACGATTAATAGAAAATAGAGTGACGACAAAAAGCCAACGTCACGCGGTGTTCCCAGGCGGTCACCCATCCAAGTACTGACCGCGCCCGACGTTGCTTAACTTCGGTGATCGGACGAGAACCGGTGTGTTCAACGTGGTATGGACGTTGGCGATACATTATTATAAAAGATCGTTTAGTTGAGTAGATAAAATTAAAATAATATTCCGTTCATAAGATTGTATTAATATAACACAATTTCTAAAATAAGCATATAAGAATTTCTGAATTGAATGAGTCCTACCATTATTAGTTATTTATTGGGAAAAATTAAAGTAGTAATTACTTTTGATTTTAACGTGAAACGAAATATTCATAAAAAAGCTCCATTAAAGCTCCTTTGTTATATTTCATATTTAGAAAGTCAATTTCTGCCATATTTGGTAATCTAAAAAGTTAGGTTCCACCGAGATTTGAACTCGGATCGCTGGATTCAAAGTCCAGAGTTCCATTACACCATGGAACCGTATATTTTTATCAATAATTTATAACTTCAGTGTTACAAATTAATTTTGATAATAATAATCTTTGCTTGTCTCTTTCGATCGCGTAGTAGAAGCTTTTACGGTTCCTTTTACAGCTTCTAGTCGGAAAGTATTATGAATGTCAAATAGGCGCGTTGTTGCAATCTTCAATTTCACTCAAAATAATTTCATTCCGACTATTTATGCTGGGCTGTTGGCTAAAACCTGTACGTATTTTCCGAAGTACAGAAATATTCCGCCCATATTACTTGCTGTAAGAAGATAGAAAATTTAAAGACGAAAGGATAATTCCTAAAGAACCTTGAAAGACATGACAAAAAAGTTCACCGGCATCTGGTTAGCGTAGTAGGCTATGGCCTGATCACACTCGCATTAATAGTACATAGTAGGTTCTATGCCAGCTGTCGGACTTTCAAAAAGCTGAATATGTAAGTACAAGAAACAGGAGCTTACCGCCTGGCTCTTAAGAGTTCTTCTATAGTAAATAAAAATAAAATTAGTAACAATTTTGGTCTCGAATGCTGGACTTGATGATGACCGAACGTAGATTTTATAGTAATGAGAATACTAATGGTTTTTACTTGCCAATTATACTACAGCGAGTAGCATAAAAATGAAAAAGAAGGTCAAAGAGAAAGTAATATTAGATACCCAAAAATAAATTCAGAAGCGTGTGTTGTATATTAACGTATATAGCAGTCGTGGCCGAGCGGTTAAGGCGTCTGACTAGAAATCAGATTCCCTCTGGGAGCGTAGGTTCGAATCCTACCGACTGCGAAATTTTTTAGAGAGTAAGGACAGATTTATAATTGTTATTAAATCTCTTACATTCAAACTTCTGTATTATTAAGAAAATATTAAGTTTTCTATTTAAATCTTTTTTAATTGAAAAGTGTAAGTATTTTTTTGTTTCAATTCCACAATAGACGAAATTCTGACACTTTTATATTTAAAAATACAGTACAATTTCTAAAGATCGTTTCACAGTCCAAAATTCAGGGTGCTATCTAACCTCTTATCTTTCATATTTGTTGTATAAGTGATTTGATTTTTTTTAAATTAAATATTACTTCTATTAAAATTTACAAACTTTATTAAACCATTTTTAACTTTGCATAACGAATTAGTTTTTTAATTAAGTGTACTATAATTACATTTTATTTTATTAATTTGTTGCTGTAAACCTTTAAAGATCTTTTTCTTTAAAAAAATAATGTTAATCATTAAGTGGGAGTAATTATTAGGACATATTAAATTCAGAGCCTTATATTGTAGAGTAATATCAATCATCATAAAAATAACAAGTATTTTTAAGGCCGTCCTGTAAGTAAGCTGTATCATGTAAGCTTTTAAAGCGTCTATTTTTCATCATATTATGTATCACTACATAGTATAAAACAAAGTCGCCTTTTCTGTCCCTATATCCCTATATCCATATGTGCGCTTAAATCTTTAAAACTACGCAACGGATTTTGATGCGGTTTTTTCCAATAGATAGAGTGATTCAAGAGGAAGGTTTATATGCATAACTAGGCGATCCCGCGGCTTTGCCTGTGCTAAATCTAGGGAAGAGCCCGAGCGAAGCGAGGGCGAGTCGCTAGTTATTGTATAAATTCGAACTAGAAAACTATTTATTTGAGCTTTGATACTGATATTTTTCTTATAAGTATTATTACTAAAAAATGGTCTACTAAATAAGTTTATAGAGTATACGGTTCCATGGTGTAACGGTTAGCACTCTGGACTCTGAATCCAGCGATCCGAGTTCAAATCTCGGTGGAACCTGATTTTTGTTACATCTGACTTAATAAAATAACATTGATATAATAATTTTTTTTTAAGATTCTGCAATTCAGGGCTTAATTGAAGACATACTCGACATATATTAGCTAAGAAAAGAAAAAAATATCGATACTAACATAATAATTATTCTTCGACTTTTGAAAACTTGTGAAGGCCAAGTATTTATTACATTTAAAGAGTTAAAGTCTCATATTTATTGAGAATACTGACAATAGCAAACACACGCATGTTTGATGTAGAGATCGTAGAGCTTAATGCTAAGACCTTTGTCGTCAGTGATATGCGATATAAAGTTTTTTACGTTGAATTCATAGCTCGTGAGTAAAATAATGTCGAAAATGTAAAAATATTTCATTACATATATATTTAAAATAGGAACGAAGTTACTTAAGAATCTTTTTAAAAATTTTTTTAAACGTTACGGAAGTTTTTTGCCGGCTAGGCAACCCCTTGGCAACCCCGTAAGGAACTTCGTTCCTAAAATTGTAGAGCTAAATCTTACTAATATTATTTTTCGTATTTTTCATGATTTTTGTTATTTACCGACGTTAACAAGAGATAATTATAAAGTCAAGCGATATTTTAATATCCACACTACGTTGAACACATCGGTTCTCGTAGCCCGTGGTTACTTCTTAGATAGGTGTCCTGAAAATACTTGGCATTTTACTTTTACTGAAGCTATCAGTACTCTCTAAGCGGACGATCGTTTGAACAGTTTTATCGCCAACGTCCATACCACGTTGAACACACCGGTTCTCGTCCGATCACCGAAGTTAAGCAACGTCGGGCGCGGTCAGTACTTGGATGGGTGACCGCCTGGGAACACCGCGTGACGTTGGCTTTTTATTTCTCATTTTGTTGGTCTATTTATATAAAACGACAAAGCAACGGTTCGACGTTATTTTTTTTAGAGGTCATTCATAAAAACAGTAAGATACCCTTATATATTTTGAGGTTAAGTTATTAATCTATCAAAAGTCACTTATATATAATTTTATTAATATTTAAAGTAACAGAAACATACCCATGGAAAAACTTCAAAAAATCCTAACAAATGTGACCTAATTATACTTTTTACAACCTTTCCATACACGAATGTCCCTAGAGTCAAAGAACTTCAAACTTGAAGCGTTGTCCATCACTTGTATAATAAACCATTTGTGTTGCGTATTCAGGCGCGCCTCGACGAATTAACTGATTAGTTTAATTAAAAAATTCTAACTCTTCCGCTAGCGGCGTCTAGGGACGGATGGCGTGTTGCAGGCTAAAATCTATGTAACGAGTGACACCGTTGCATAAACCTAGTTTACCTGAAATATGAGGACATTTTATAAATATGAAAAATTAACACTGCTTACTGCTCAGAGTTGTCCTAAGAAAATCTTGAAAAAAATCTAGCAACACCAAAAAATTGCAATGTCGCAATTTTTTTGAAAAAAATGGATTGTTGCTACTTTACTAAATTATTGTATATTTTTAAATGAGATATGATTATTATTAAAATAATTTTAATATTGACTAAGAATTATCAATACAGTAAATAGTAATATATTCAATGACCTTTACTAAACTAAATATTTAATAACGCCTACTTTCTTTAAAAGAGCAATTGTAACTTCTTTTAAAAACGATGTCGTAACATTATGTAAAAATATGAATAACATTTTTCGTGGAAACTTAATTTTCATAGAAAAACCAATGTTGACATTTTAAAAGCTTCTGCCGACAAATCCATTGAAACTGAAGCGGTAGGCAGAAAACGTTGGCAGCTGTACAAGTTATAAAAATAAACGCTATACGCAGAATTCTCTCAACAGATTATTTGCAAAAAAACATTTTATATTTGAACAAAATTTAATTGAAAAAGATTATTAGTAATAGCTTTTCTGTAAAAATACATTCGTTGTGCAAATCATTACCTATTTAGTATATATAAAAAAAAATAAAGTAACCGACGCATAGTGCCACCGGACCTTTTAACCCTTTCGTCTACAAGCTGACACTGTACTTATCGTGGTTCACATCGCCTCGCCGACATTACCTGTGAATTATTATTTCTGATTAATAAATTGTGGCTCCCACAAGACTTGGGCGGGGCGAGTTCTAGTCAATTATGAAATTTGATGCTTTTTCATTAAAACCTACGGGGCCCAAGAGACGGAGGCACGGCCTTTAGTGGGTTAACGGGACTTGTGACGTGTTTAGGGTTATTTTGTGTTTGACAGGTTAGACAGGTGCGGTGAATTTCATGTAAAATCTGAATTTAATGGAACAAAACTTTATTTTATTTTCAAATGAATACATTATAAGTATAGTAGCAACTCCCCTAGTTTTCGTCCCTATTTAGTAGATACGTCGTAACCGTAAGTATATATTACCACAGATATTACTCAGAAATTAAATATTTCCCTGCAATAAAAAGTATCCCATACGTATATGTTCAAATGGATAACCAGTTATAATCATAGTTAATTTCATCAAAATCTGTCGTGTGGTTTTCTTGTGATGCGGTCACAGACAGAAAGACAGACAAAAAAAAATTAAAAAAAAACTGTAGATTCGGCCTGTGTATCGTTAATAATAACTATTTCACTTATGATGATACAGATTAGACTAAGTTAGAATTTTATTTTAAGTAGGTATGTAGGTTGTAGGTGTACTTAGATAAAAAACCAATATGTAATAAAACGTTAATTATTTCATTAAGTTAATTTTATTTTGTTTACATTGGAGTAAAGTACCTACTACTTGCGAAAGCACTTTACTTTGCTACCTTTCCACTTGAAATTCGAGATCTAACAGCAGTAGATTTAGATACTAATGAGTAATGACTAATGAGCATTTGAATTACAAGTTATAAGTTGTTTATTGCTTCGTAATCATACCAGTAACATTCTGATAGTATCATGGTACTCTTATAGTAGGTATCAGACATATATGTATTACTAGCCTTTCCCGTGGCTCCACTCGGGTTCTAAAGGCTGAAAATCAAAAGAAATATTTTCCCCCCGTTTTTCCAACATTTTTCATTGATGCTCCGCTCCTATTGGTTGTAGCGTGATGTAAAGTAGCCTATAGCCTCCCTCGATAAGCGGACTATCCAACACAAAAATAACTTTTCAATTCGGACCAGTAGTTCATGAGATTAGCGCGTTCAACTAAACAAACAAACAAACTCTTCAGCTTTATAATATTAGTATAGAATAAGGTAATGGTAGCTCAGTACTTAAGCATTGGCTTGGGAAACCGAAAGAGAGAGTTTAAATCTCGGGTCTCGTCTGAAATTTTAATGTGGGAATAATTTCTAACATGTGTACTACTTGTCTTACGGTGAGGGAAAATATCACAAATAACGAGTTTTTGATGGACTAGATCACCGTGGTAGATAATGACCTGATTCCTTTCGTATTGAAGAGAGGCCCATGTTAAGCAGTGGGACAAACATACATTCATACATACATACGTACATATATACAAACATACAAACATACAAACATACATACATACATACATATGTACATACATACATACATACATACATACATACATACATACATACATACATACATACATACATACATACATACATACATACATACATACATACATACATACATACATACATACATACATACATACATACATACATACATACATACATACATACATACATACATACATACATACATACATACATACATACATACATACATACATACATACATACATACATACATACATACATACATACATACATACATACATACATACATACATACATACATACATACATACATACATACATACATACATACATACATACATACATACATACATACATACATACATACATACATACATACATACATACATACATACATACATACATACATACATACATACATACATACATACATACATACATACATACATACATACATACATACATACATACATACATACATACATACATACATACATACATACATACATACATACATACATACATACATACATACATACATACATACATACATACATACATACATACATACATACATACATACATACATACATACATACATACATACATACATACATACATACATACATACATACATACATACATACATACATACATACATACATACATACATACATACATACATACATACATACATACATACATACATACATACATACATACATACATACATACATACATACATACATACATACATACATACATACATACATACATACATACATACATACATACATACATACATACATACATACATACATACATACATACATACATACATACATACATACATACATACATACATACATACATACATACATACATACATACATACATACATACATACATACATACATACATACATACATACATACATACATACATACATACATACATACATACATACATACATACATACATACATACATACATACATACATACATACATACATACATACATACATACATACATACATACATACATACATACATACATACATACATACATACATACATACATACATACATACATACATACATACATACATACATACATACATACATACATACATACATACATACATACATACATACATACATACATACATACATACATACATACATACATACATACATACATACATACATACATACATACATACATACATACATACATACATACATACATACATACATACATACATACATACATACATACATACATACATACATACATACATACATACATACATACATACATACATACATACATACATACATACATACATACATACATACATACATACATACATACATACATACATACATACATACATACATACATACATACATACATACATACATACATACATACATACATACATACATACATACATACATACATACATACATACATACATACATACATACATACATACATACATACATACATACATACATACATACATACATACATACATACATACATACATACATACATACATACATACATACATACATACATACATACATACATACATACATACATACATACATACATACATACATACATACATACATACATACATACAATTTTTCATTCACTGTACATAAGTGTGTTAGATTAAAGTTTAAAACATCGCAGACTATATAATTCATTTATATTCATGCCTAATATAATATGATAATTTATAATAATTATAGTAACGAATTAAAGAAAGCATGATAATATTTTGTGTGTAGTAAAAATTACTTTCATTTATTCAAAAAGTTAGGTTCCACCGAGATTTGAACTCGGATCGCTGGATTCAAAGTCCAGAGTGCTAACCATTACACCATGGAACCGTTACAGCTGTGACACTGCTTGTGAAATTGCGTATTATTTTGTACATGTTATTCGAATGATATTACAAAATAAATCTTATCTACATATTGATATATTTATTACTTTATAAACATATTTTACATAATAATTTATTATTTACAATGTTTTTATCTCAAATATTTCTTAAAATGACCAATTATAATGTCATGGAACCTTAGTAAGAATTTTACAATATTAGGTAGTCATAAAAATTAGGGGATAATGTGAACGTTAAGAAATGAGGAATAATGTATATACATAATTAGAAGTTAGCAGAGCAACATAAAAGTTAAATAGAGTCGCGGGGTAACACTAGTTAAATACATTCTACTATGAACAGTTGATTACCGTATAGATGATTTTGAAGAAGACAAATTCTAATAAAAAGACTAATCAACCAGCAAAGAACAATATTGTAATTTTAGATTGATTTTCAAATTGAATTTTAAAGTGTTTAATATTTATTACTTAGTTACAACGCTTTTCCTTGCAGTTCTCGAATTATACAAGAATCGAACTCACTCTGAAGTCAAAGACGACCGTGCTATATAAAAACCTTTTTATTTACCTTAATTATTTTCATTTTGATAAATACGGGACATAACTTTAAAAATCCGATAAGCGAAATTGCAGAAGTCCTTACCGAAGTGGATTAACCGATTTTAAACTAACTATAATATTTACATACGGTATGTATATTTATAAGTATATACCACGATCTAGTATAATATCTAGTAGGTATACTAGTACACATACATACGGTACATAAAATAAGAATATAAAGGAAAAATTGTAACTTTTTGTAATAAAAAGCGAAGCCGCGGGTTCCGCCGGTGTATTATACATATAAACCTTCCTCTTAAATCACTCTATCTATTAAAAAAACCGCATCAAATTTCGTTGCGTAGTTTTAAAGATCTAAGCATACATAGGAACAGACAGACAGCGGGAAGCGACTTAGTGATATTTGTAATAATGACGTCCCAATTACTCATTTTAATCTTGATTAATTAATAAAATTATGTAAATTTGCCAACAATAGCGTTCATTATAAGGCAAATCGGGGTATATATAAAAGTATACTGAAGAATTAATGCCTATTGAAATGTTTCACTAACATATTGACTTTAGATAGCTCTTAACATAGAAACTAACCGGTAAGTCCCTTGAAAGTTCCTTGTACTACTTATTATAGTGATAAATTAGTCATATCATATTTTATTTCTTACTAGAGATTCACCCTTACTTCGCTCGAGTTTGTCCTTATTTAACAGTAGAGATGCGCCATACAAAATAAAAAGTACCAAACTTTTCGATTTTTCAGATGCTTTTTCTGGTTTTCCCTATATATTTATACTTAAACTTCCCCTTATACAATACTAACAAAACAAAAAAGAATTTTTCAAATCTAATAATCATAATAATAAAAAAATATTCTGTAAACACTGTCCAGGATAACCAGCTATGGTTCTCTCTCTTCTCCTATTCTAAACATTAAAATTTGTCCAGTGGTTTTCTCGTGATGTAATATGAAATTGACAGTATTTATTTTTTGGTAATATTATTATTAGTAGCTGTTAATTAATAAAAAATAAACGAAACACTTCCATTTAAGCGTGGACTGTAACTAATCTATACTAATCTATACTATTATACTATATATACTATTATACTATATACTATATCTATACTAATATTATAAAGAAGTAAAGTTTGTTTATTTGTTAAATTGTAAGGGGTAATTTCGGGATCTACTGAACCGATTTTAAAAATTCTTTCACCAATAGAAAGCCACATTATTGCTGAGGGTCATAGGTAATATAAAAAACCGAAAAATAAAATTTTTTTTACGTGGTAGTCCGTTTTGCAAAGTGAATCGGAGAAAAAACGAGCGAATGAAAGCGTTTCTTAGGAACGCTGCTATGAAAGATATATTTTTGAGTTCTAGAGAAAAGATGTGGAACTTTAAAAAAAGCCTACAAAAAAGTCAACGACAGCATATAGCTTATTTTTATTTTTAAGTGACAAAAAGTAGTTTTTTTAATATTAGTATAGATAATTTAATTTTTAATTTTTAATATTAATAAAATAATCTAAATTATTTAAGCACTCTGTACTAAAAAAGGATTATTAACATTATGCCCAACGAAGTGGGCACGGGTCAGCTAGTAGGTAATATTTAAAAAATACATAGTATTTTTCTATACATAATTTTGCGATGAGGGTCGCTTATCGCTATATAAAAATGAAAAAGTATATAATGAATAAGTATAAATAAGAAAACCATAAAACATGTCATAAAAGATAGAAACACCCTTTGTTTGGTAAAAACCTGGCAGATACCTATTTACTTAGGTGATTCATTTTTACGCATGTTATTCGCTAACAGGAATCAATGGGAATACCATTTATCTTATCATAAAATACTATTGTATTGATTACTGACGTGCTTAATAAAATCTATGTATGCACTAGCCATGCAGGTTTCCTCGCGATCTTTTTTCATTATAAGACAAGCTGGAATCTTCAAAGAAAATGATTAATATGTAAATGTCTATTATTAAAAGACATGAAGTAAGAATTTCGGTACCTTTTTTGCCTAGATGGTGACATCTTCGAAAATAGTCAAATTATTTTTGAAAATGATGATCCGTCTTAGATTTTTAATTATTTAATATAAAGACTACTTACTTTAATAATTACATGGAAAATTATTTCGAATTCAGCATTATAAGACGAATTAATTTGCCACGCTCGTTAAAAAGGCAACTTAGCGTAACGCAGGTACTGCCCCGGTCATCTAATCATGAAAAATAAAAGTACATAATAATACTGTATACATATTGTTATAAGTCCAAAATTGAATTTGATTATTCTTAAAAGGAGAAAAGTGGAGTATAAATAATATAATACATAATTTGAAAGGTATTGGAAGACATTCGAATAGATATGTATAATGATTAAAAGCATTTTATTTTGACGACACGTTTGGCTTATTTTATAGTGACCCTACATTCTGCATCAGCGGTCGCAGGTTCAAGTCACGCTGAGAGCATTCATTTATTTAGCACAAATGTTTGTACTGTGCTTACCACGGAACTAGATGGCGCTGCGTATAAAAATGTCACAACATCTCTATTTATTTTATTTATTTTCTATAACCATATTCATCCATCCAACGAAGTAGGTAGGTACTAGAATTGTTTCAGTTTCCGGGAAAGTCACTATAAAATGTTTAGCATTTCCGGAGATTAGCGTATATAAAATAACTTACAGACATACATTTTTAAATAAGTAGTTGTTTGAAATTTTATATCATGTGAAGAACCATATAACCATTACACATATATTTTCATATTAATATCCTATATTCTGAGAAGACGTGAAGGATAAGACTGTGTTCAAAAATCCCCTACTAATATTGCATGGATTCTGTGGCCTTACACGATGACATTGTACTATCGTTGTTGCGTATAAAGAATTGTGAAACGTATAGTAATGATAAATCATATAGATACATTTAAAAAAAAATAAAAATAAAATATCTTGGGACATTCTTCATTCATTCATTCATTCGTCTTATCTCCCTAACATCGAGGGAAAGCTTATGCCCAGCACCGGGTCGTTTAAAAGGCTTTATCCACTGTAATAAGTCAAACCTTTTTTGTGTAAGAACTTAAAAAAGCGTCGAACCGAACATGTTATATTTAGATACCACTTACTTATGTTAAATAATATCAACAATTACTATGGTACATACTATCAAACTGTATACAATGATTTAACCTAATTAAATAACAATAGCTTGAATAACAAACGTCACAAATGTTTGAATGAAGTCAGCTGTTTATACAAAACACAAATCTCACTTACGTGGCTTACATACTAAGGAGTGCTAGACTCAACGACTCCTCAGCCGAATTTTCGAACTGAGGTTAGACTGCTAGTTAAATAATATAAAATTTTGTCATTTTTTTACCTTAAAACTTAAAAATTACACGTTTGGCGCAGTTTGTAGTGATCCTACTTCATTGCGTCAGCGGTCGGGAGTTCGAGTCCCGCTGGGAGTATTCAATAGTTAAACTCGGATGTTTGTACTCCAATCATGGGTGTTTATATTTATAATATGTATGTATTTAGACTTATGTATATAGCATATCAACTATCTGTATCCGTAGCACAAGCTTCCTTCGTTGCTTACCACTGTCAAACTAGATGGCGCTGTGTGTAATAATGTCCCAACATATAGGTCGTTGCTTACCACTGTCAAACTAGATGGCGCTGTGTGTAATAATGTCCCAACATATAGGATATATCATTGATTTTATATATCTGTGGGATATATTATGTAGGAGGAACATAAATAAATTTAATTTTTTAAAGTAGAAATATACAAAAATCATAGAATCTAATTGACCGCTCTATCTTGAGAATGAATAAATGCAAATGCAAAATGAGTGGAAAATAAAAATTGTACAAAAAAAAAAAAGTAGAAATAATTAATAATACCTACCACCTGCGGACTTATCGTAAAAAAAACGAAGAAGCATGATCTTCTAAATTCCATTGTTAAAATATCAATTCAATGTTATATATTTTTATTTTTCTTTTCTTATTGTCATAATTTTGTAGTTTCATTTCTGTTTCTGTGTTCTATGATTACTGTAATAACTGTTGATTTTTTTTTTATGGACGTCTGGTCTGAAATAAACGTTTATTATTATTATTATTATTATAAAATAAAAATTAAGGAGTAGGGCTTCATAATTTAAATTTTTGCTTCATGTTGATATAAAAATTCTAATCTATACTAAGGTATATAGTTATAAAGCTGAAAAGTTTGTTTGTTTGTTTGTATGTTTGTTTGTTTGTTTATTTGGTTGAACGCGCTAATCTCAGGACCTACTGGTTCGATTTGAAAAATTATTTTTGTATTGGATAGTCCGTTTATCGAGGAAGGCTATAGGTTATATTATTATATCACGCTACGACCTATAGAAGCGGAGCATCAATGAAAAATGTTGCAAAAATGGGAGGGCGGGCGTTAGTTCTGGAAGTTTATACCGCGCGACTCAGAAAGAAATTGGTTTCCAGTCTTTAGAAAGCGTGCGAAGCCGCGGGAATTGCTTGTTATAAATACATTGAATCGATCGTTCGATACGAATATGAACAACAACTACGCTATCAATTTGCGTCAAATATTGTTATTGTAAAGTGAAAATTCAATATTGAATGTTTTCGAACAAATTTTCAAGTTATACACACTCGTACATCTGATTTTACCCAGCGCAAGTAGATTGGCTAGGAAGGAAGATCATAAATATTATTCAAAAATGTTGCAAAAATATCAAAAAGCCAACGTCACGCGGTGTTCCCAGGCGGTCACCCATCCAAGTACTGACCGCGCCCGACGTTGCTTAACTTCGGTGATCGGACGAGAACCGGTGTGTTCAACGTGGTATGGACGTTGGCGATTGCAATATTCATTTTTTTCTATACAACATAAATATATCTAACGAATTAAAAGTAAGAATGAGTATGATTAATGTAAGAATTTATGTGTTGAACTATAAAAGAGATCTAGGTCGGTAATTCTGAGTTTACAATAACTTTACAAAAAAAAAACTAGATTTAGATCTTTCTATAGAAACTTCTTGTTAAAAAAAGATTAAGTTTAGCATTGGATTTGTTAAGACTGGGAATAATAATAATTTTGATTTTAACTTGGTTCAATATAGGGTCCAGAAAAGGTTAAGAAATAGTACTAAGTTTGCTAGATAAAAGATAATCATTGAAAGAATAAAATACAATCAACAACAGTCAACACAACTTCCTTTATTGAACATTTTAATTCTAAAATTGATATGATAATTATTACAAAATAAAGGAAGTATTTCATATTGATTTCCTATTAATGAATTACTATATATTTTACTATAATTCATTACATATTTACTTCTTATTCTATCACGCACGTGCGAAGTTTTTGTAGCGTTTAACTGTTTAGTGTTTTAACTTTTAAATATTACTTTTTGCTAAATAAAAGTTCATACATTTATCGATACTAAATTTTATATACCTACAACGATATAGGTATATAAAATTTAGTATAATTAATATAAACAAGTGATAATAAATATGAATAATGAATTTATTATCACGTTTTCATATTAATTATGTAAATTCTACACATTCGAGAAACGAGAGGTGTTAATTATACAATGTGTACTCTTAGATGACAATCTATACTAATATTATAAAGAGGAAAGGTTTGTATGTTAGTATGTTTGTAACGAATTGGCTCAAAAAGTATTGGACCGATGGAGGAGGAGTATATTAAATCTGTAATTTTGGAGAATTATCAACTCCGAGTGATCGAATGAAGTTTAGTAGCGATTAAAAAAATGAACGCGGGCGAAGCCGCGCGTGTTGCTAGTGATTCATGTTGTATGAATTGCAAACATCAAAGACAACGAGATTTATAAGAATAACTAGCATTTCACGTGGCATCGCACGCGTTCTAAAGACTGGAAACCCATTTCTTCTATTTTTCACATTGTACTATTTGATGTTATAGGTACTATATAGATTATACCCATGGACGAATAAACTAATCGTCCATGATTATACCTTTCTCGATAAATGGGCTATCATACACTAAAATAATTTTTCAATTTAGTAATTCCTAATATTAGGGCCTTTAACTAAACAAAAAAGACTCTTAAACTTCATTACTTATATTAGTATGGATATGAATAGTGTCCGACCGAATATTCGGTTTCGGTTTCGGTTTCGGTCGAGTTTCGGCAAAAAAACGAGTTTCGGTTATGTTTCGGTTTCGGCAGCAAACCTGCCGAAACTACGACCGAAACCGAAACTGCATTCGGGAGTTTCCGCGCTGTGCTCGGGTGTGTTCGGCGCGGTAAATGACATCCAAGCGACGATGACATTTGGCCGCGTCCACGTGCGTAATCATGTCGTAACCTGTTTGTTTGCAGTGCATTTTGTTTGATGTGAGTTTTCGTATGATATGTTTTGAATTCGGTAAGTTTTATCATGTGATATAATATAAGCGAGATTATAGTAGAATCAAGTTTACCATAAAAAATTAAAAATCTAAACATTTTGTGGTTAATTTAACTCTTCTTTCGCTAATGCTGTATGTAACCAAACATTAGTTAGGTACATGGTATTTACTATAGTGCATTAGTGGTGATAATATTAAGGATTTAGAGTTTCGCGTTCAATTTAATAATTATTAAGTAGGTACCACTATAATAATTGTTTTTTTTTTTACAAATTAACACTTATAATTAAACGAGTAGATACCTACCTGGTTATCCGTATAAAATTAACACTTTTACTAATTAAAACTGACTGATTATAATACATTTTCTTTATTTTTCTCTGAAAACATGATCCTTATAAGAAAGTTTCGGTTTCGGTTTCGGTTTCGGCCGAAACTGAGACCGTTGCCGAAATTCGGTTTCGGTTTCGGTTTCGGTCGTAAAAACTAGTTTCGGTCGGACACTAGATATGAATATAGCACTACTCACTAACTAGTCAAGTAGTCACTGCGCAGTACGCATACCTATAAGGAAACATCAACTTTACTTGTAGAGTCGTACAGTTCATTCACGTTAGTTTTTATTATAAACCTCCTGATTCTTCCTTATGCTGTTATAATTCAAACATTTTTTTACATTGTCGACCCATGACTGGAGTAAAAATAAATATTCATGATGATCACACAATTGACCCCAGCGGGACTCGAATCTACGACTACTGGCACTACAAGTAGAGTCACTATTTAGTATTTACATGGTGCCACCTAATTTTCACGTATTAATTTGTTCTTGGAATATGTATAATGTATTGCATATTGTAATTTGTTCCTATTTTATGCTAATTGCTAATATATAAAATATATAAAAATAAATATATAAAAAAATACTAAAAATTCAGAAACTCTATCCTTCCCTTTTAAATTTTATGAAAAATGTTACGAAAACGGGAAGGTACCATACCGTGCGAGTCAAAATGTATTTGGTTTCTGGTCCTTAGAACGCGTGCGAAGCCGCGGGAAAAGCTAGTAATGCATAGATGAGCTTGAAGCTGCGTCGACCGTCGGCTATGACGTAGTACATTCCGTAATCGAACTCGCTACCTGACCAGTTTTTGTGGGAAACAAGTTTTGGAAGGGTTTAAATTTTAATATTGATTGTAATTCATTTTGTTTTTTTACTACAATGAATAATAATCATAATTATAATCACATCTCACTCACAGCACAGCTACCTATACAATTCATTACCTAAAGACGTAGAATATATTTAAGAAACAATTAAAGATGCAGTTTTTTACTATATAATTTTCCTTATATTAAGTGAACTATTGTTCTTTTTTGGGAAATAAAAACCTAATGAGAATAGACTATTCTCGTATATTATTATCGAAGACTTCACTATCGTCATTGATAAAATGTAGATGACTTTACTATTTGTAGGTAACATGAGTGTTGTCTTCGTGCGAGATGAATGATAATAATTTTATCTGATTCTTTTAACATTTACATTAGAATAAAAAATATTTTTTAACTTTTCTTCTTTTATTACATACATTATGTATGATTTTAACAGTATAAAAATGATACTAATTTCGTAAAATTATAAGACAAAGAAAATTTTTCCCAATGGTATTTAAAAGCCATAAAATTTAATAATTATTTTTAATAATAGAATCTAGAATATAATAAAAAAGGGTATATAAAAACAAACACATAATATAAAAACAATATTAAAAAACATTATTTTATTAAGCATCCATCATAATAATTGATCACGGATGTTGTGCGGGGAATAACATATAAAATTTAGAACGGAATATTTAACACAATTGATTGATTTTCCAATATACACATAATACTACTCCTCTTCCTCATTCATAATTTAAGTACAAACTCTTCCTTATTTTCAGGTAAATGCACTTAAAGGCTTTAAGGGCCTTATAATTGCGAAGAACTTGACGAAATTCCTCTAAAAAGCACCACACGATTAAAATCCTTATGTCTTCAGAAATCGATCATCGCATGACGAATGAGAAGATTGACTCAATAACATCGTCCAAGTCTTTACTGAACGGTGAAAGTTGTGCTTCATACGTCGGTGTGGTCTTATCTTTGCCATCAACCATTAGATGGCAGTTAGGTCCCACTAACGACACTTTGTCTCCTTTCCATCGTTTGGTTACTGTTACAACACCTCCATTGCCCACTAAGTTAATAGAACCATAGTTATTAATCACTTCGACACGGCAATCGTTCCCTATCACTTCTATTTCGCCTTGATTGAATGTCACTCGTACCACACAGTTGTTCCCAACCACCTTCAAAATTGAAGGATTCATTTCCATTGTAACTTTCTTCTTGTTACCGAGGATAGAGTAATTCTTCATGTTGATTTATTTTGATTAATTTATTTATTCAGACAGGTCTTGCTGCTGCTGATTTCAGCGAGCGAATGATTTAAATTTGGAACGCGCTCTGCTTATAAGCGGCGCGAGCAAGTCATGCGATAAGGGAGTCCCCTGCGTATGCGTCACATAATAACGTTATTAGATCCCGAAAAACGCTGTGATTTAAAAGCATTTATACTGAATAAAAGCTTATTGTTATTCCCAGTAAATGTTACAATAGAATGATTTACTTGTAACGGGATCTAAGGATTTCCTGATTTTTTCAGGAGTCTCTAAATAAACTTATTGCGAACTCTATATAGGACAACTTGTAGTGTTTTTCCTGAAAGCTGTGTATTTAAACGTAATCAACGTTAAGAAACACTTGTGACACGCTTTCTTTTTAACTGATATTAACTAAAATACGCGAATTCTTAAAATAGCGGTGAATGTAGGTTTCTTAATATTTATTTGTAATTGTTTTTAATTAAATTGTAATGAAGTAATTGAACATTAAATATGTATATTACATTTTAAAAATAATGCATCATATTTTCTAATTATAAATAAGTAGTCAATAATAAGTTTCAAAAGGTAATTTTTTTGTGTTTGTATTAACAAATTATTGATCTTCAATCTTCATCATTACCAACTTTAAACATGTTTAGAGTTGACCTCCACTGCTTTGGCCCGAATCTTGAATAACAATATAGGTTATTAACCCCATTTGACATCCTAATGTAAATATATTTTTTTAATTTTAACTACGCAAATAGAAGATATAAATAAATATGAAATGCTATTCGTCGATACGATACTATTTGTGAATGCATCTATACTATGTAATATTATAAAGCTGAAGAGTTTGTTTGTTTGTTGGGTTCGTCGAACGCGCTAATCAGGAACTACTGGTCCGAATTGAAAAATAATAGCGGAGCTCAATGAAAAATGTTGCAAAAAACGGGAGAAAAATATTTCTTTTCATTTTCAGCCTTTAGAACGCGAGCAAAGCCGTGGGAAAGGCTGATATATTATAAAAACAACCTCCCATTATCAAAACTAGAGTACAAACATTCGTGCTAATCACACAAATGTGGCATACATACCTAGCGGGATTCAAACCCACTACCGGTCACATAAAGTAGGACCACTGCGAACTGAGCCAAACGTTACATTCTAATCTATCGATCTACATAATAATATTTCCATTATCATTTGCTACGTCATTAGTAAGGAATTACGATTAAATGAATAACTATCAATGGGTTGTTGAGATCTTATCTAAACTTTACAGATAGAAAAACGTTCTTATTTTTTATTACGGGACAATACCATACTATACACGGGAAATAACCGTTTAGTATAAGTATAATCATCTCCCATTATTTATAATGTTTATGTGACGGTTGTTTATCTTAAAAAAGCGATTAGCGATGACTTAAATAATTGCTTCCATTTCTTAATCAGTAGTGAATATAAAGAAATACGACCGTCTTGAATTAAAGTTTTGAGGGCAATATATTCTTTTATTTCTAACCAGTAGATGGTTCGATCAGTATCAAATCAAATTAAAATATTTTATTCAGCATAAAAATTGTTACAATTTGAACGTTATGAGTCTACCATGAGTAGTAAAGAAGAACCTCGGACTTTAGAACTACTTATGTAGATAGTGTTCGCTCAAAAAATGGCAAAATATTACGTTACTAACGAAACTCTCGATTTGCTCTTCATCTCTTTGCTCGCTCATTACCTATTAAATCATCTTAAATTTCATGTTTTACGAATTTGTTACACTTATTATTAAAATAATAACGTGCCTGTCTCTATGTATGCTAACATATTTAAAGCTAAGCAACGGATTTTGATGCGGTTTTTTAATTGATAGAGTGATTCAAGAGGAAGGCTTATATGTAACTAGCGGAACCCGCGGCTTCGCTCGCGCTAAATCTATTATAAGTATGATATAATATATTAACTCCAACTATACTACTGCTAAGAAAAATGGTACTTTTATCACCTTTTTTTCTTACGAAATTTTGAACGGAAAACGGATCTAGGTTTTTTATTTAAATCTGCATGTTAACCTCAAAAGTCAAAATATACGTAAGTATAAAAATTTTCGCAATATTTACCTGCTTTTGAAGTTAACAGGATGTACCTTGAATAACAGTGTCAAGTAACAATCGTACCATATAAGATGAAAACGCTATAAAGCCTGATTGTGGTTAGATGTGGGATTACTTAGAAATTATTAGTGCTAAGGTATAAAAAAGTATCACTAATTCTATAACTAATACTAAAATTATAGTATACTGTTATAGTTATAGAATCGGTCGCATTCTTTTATAAGTAGGTCAATCATGGTTTGAAGGATTTTGTGGTAGTTTGTGTCATTCTATACTAGGCTTTTACCTCACATAAATTAAAAAAAAATAAATACATATTTAAGAACAGATATCTCTAAAATCATTAGGAAGGTATGATGGACTTGAACGGTTTAATTATTTAGGTAATAATTAGATAGGTAAGATTTAATAACAATAAATCTATTTTCATTTTTTTAAACTTATATACCTTAAATATATTATTATAACTACTATAAAACTACAAAAATCCAAAAAGACTTATTTTTACTTGCGATTTTTTCAACTTTACTGGGTCGATGGTTTAAGGTATGTACCGCAAAAAGAATATGGATTAAGACACCTGTCTAAGCCCTTTTATTAGATTTGATAATAATTAGAATTATTCTTAAACCTTAATGGTAAATAAACATAATAACTATACCTAGGCTATTACCTATAGTACAAATTACTTTCATTATTCTACCTCTATAGCCATTTATACAAGCGGATGTAGAGTAATAAAAAGGTCACGAATCGGCCTCTAAGCTGTGATTTCCCTGCATCCTCGTGTTATAAAATACGTATTTGAAATAAGTGTTTATAAGAGGTGAGAATTATTTGAGAATACACAATGAAAATAAAAACAGTTGGTTTATTTTCGCAGACTGTTTATGGTTACGATTTCGCGGATACTGTTTGTAACATAACAACAATTTACATAGAATATATACATAATAAGTATATTATATATAACTAGCATTTCCCGCGGCTTCGCACGCGTTCTAAGGACTGGAATCCAAATTCTTTCTGAGTCGCACGTTATGATACCTCGCAGAAGTAACGCCCGCCCTTCCCGTTTTTGTAGAATTTTTCATTAATTCCGCTGCTATTGGTCATAGCGAGATGTAATATAGTCTATAGCCTTCCTCAATAAACGTACTATCCAACACAAAAAGAATTGTTCAATTTGGACCATTAGTTCCTGAGATTAGTTCAACCAAATAAACAACAAACAAGCAAACAAACAAACAAACAAACAAACAAACAAACAAACAAACAAACAAACAAACTCTTCAGCTTTTTAATATTAAGTAGTATAGATGAGACCACAGGTACCATAGTTTCTCTCCTGACCATGCTTTCTGTAAAGCATTGCAAAGGTCGAAAAAAAATCTTCTTTTTAAATTAATGAATAGGTACTATTTCTTTGACTGGCTTTCTCCCCAGACACCGCTCGTTGTGACTATAAAGTAGTCTGTCGGAAAGACGACGTGACAGACATTGGTCAGGAGGACATTATTATAAATTGTGTAAGCTGTAGCCTTTGGAAGCCCCGAGCAAGAAATCACACAACTTAATACGACGTAGTTGTTTCAATACAGACATTTTCATTTACTTTTTAATTTTATTAGACTAGCGATTCATCCTCTCTTCCCTCTGGTTCGTCCCTTAATTTAGGGCGAAGGCGAGTTTGCGATTATTAAAAAAAAGTAAAATATCTGAAATAAAAGTAGCCTAATTAGTTATAACACTAGCTATGTGCAAGTGAAAGTCCTGTCAAAATGAGTCCAGCTGTTTCAGAGATTAGCCGGAACAAACAGACCGTAATATACTTTCATATGCATTAAGTAAAAAGCTATTAATTTTAAATTTAAACATACACTTCAATTTTATTTATTTGTTTAGATGTCCATAAATAGATATATGGATAAATATTTAAAAAGTACTTTTGGTTGGTTATTTTTAAGGCCATTTACCTGATTTAATAGATGATTCACGTCTCAAACGGTTATAAAATATTAGAAGTGATATCATAAAACTAACATCAACGACTGTAGATCTCTAATTATCTATTATGTAACATGTCTCTTGGAGGTCATGTAAGTCATAACACATTGTGTAACTAATGTACTTTTTAATATGTGTGCTGTGTTTCTTTTATACTTAGATTTGGTTTATAAATTATACTTACATATAAATATACTAAAATCGCGATCGCGAAAAAAAATGGGGGGGGGGTTGGTTGTACAGGATGAAAGATTCTGTAGGATCTATTCTACTATTCTAATACCTACTAAACATACAAAAATACCATTAAAATTGGTCGAACCGTTCGGAAGAGTGCAAATACAATCACCGTGACGCTAGATATTTACATATTAGATGCACCTATATCTCAGATTAATATATATTGTTTGAGTGGACTACAGTAAATTCAAAGAGAATTTTTTTATCACATATATTTTTATCAATGAATACGAATGAGTGGGAAATCTTTAATGCAGGACGTACAGACTTTTTGATGAAAAAAAAAATTATAATATGGCCTAGAGCCGTAGGGATATTACTAGCCTAAGGAGCCTAGGGAGTAAGCGTGGATCAGTAATTATATAAAAAACTTAGTTCTTTATATTATTTGTTACCTATATATTTTCATATCAACATTATCAACCTACTATCAAAAAGGTAATTTATTCTGATTTGTTGCAATTGCAATGGCTCGATTTTCATTTCCTTCCTTTAGTGATTTCTTACGGTTTACTAGAATTGTTATCGCATTCACCTTTATCGCTGTACCTATGCGTAACATCACTAATATTTATCGTAATTCAGTTTGACAACATGACTATTCATCATGAGATGGTTTATAAATGAAACTATCTTTTCTTATCTTTTTATTAATCCCGTGACCATGATTGCTGTAAAGCATTCGAAACGTCAGAAACCAAAAATCATAATAAATCCGCGACAAAATCCGAAAAGATAGTTTCATTTATAATGTCAAGTATTCGCGTAAACCTCGCGATTCTACTTATTCCAGATCATATGTAAATAAATAAATATTTTAGGACATTAATTAATAAAGGATAGACATGATGTTATAAAAATAAACACCTATGACTGAAGTACTGAGAGTTCTATCTCATCACTCGAATGAATGGCACAGCAAATAGGGCCAGCTTGTAGCTGAGACATAGATTTCTTATTATTTAGTGATGATGATTGAGAATATTTATCTACTTGTTAAATTACATAAATTGCTACTTTCATTAGTATTCTGAATATCGTAACCAAATTATATTATTATTAAAAAACACTAAATTAGTCTTCCTTATTTCCGGTACTATCTTGAAAGTTGCCAGAATTATGTATACAAAGAATTATCGATATCAAATTTTCCTTATAATATCGTAATGAATCATCGTGTTACCGAATTGATGTAAGCTGCAACCTGCAAAGAAATGCGTTGGCCATGACTCATGATGCGTAGACGATTGTGCAGACTGCAGACGTGGGAATCGGTCAAAGATCAAAATAATTGTTGACAATGCTTAATTTTTATACTTAGCCTAGTCCTACTAATATTATAAACGCGAAAGTTTGTATATATGGATGTGTGTTTGTTACTCTTTCACTCAAAACAATATTAAAAATTTGGAAAAAGCCCACGACGGTTAAAAAGTAATTAAAAAAGGATAAAATAATTTGAAACCCCCCGACTTAAAAACTAAATGTAACGCGAGATAATAAACGTAAAAAGATTAAATAAGTAGAGCTGATCTCTCTGGGAGTCGGTCATATATGTAAACAATAAAGTATCAGTTTTCATAACATTTCCCTACGTACTTTCCTATTTGGTTCTCGATTTTTGTAGATGTGGCAATAACATATTCAACTACCTATAAACTTAATAAAAAAACCCAAGAATATCCTAATTAAATATAAGTTTAAAATGTTAAAAAAAATACTACGATATCTGTTTAATACCATGAATACTCTATGAAGCGAATACGATGACCGTCGGCACGCGCCCATTAAAGAAATATGTGTGAGTCATGCGTAGGCGCATGCTTGCCGAGTTTATCAACTCACTGAACTAGCAAAAACCGAGGAAAACTGTTTACACTGAAATAAAATTGTGTCTCACTCGGAAGTATGATTAATATTTTTAAGACGTTCCTATGAAAACATTTTCTTCGAATAAAAATTAGTTTCAACTATCAAAAGTCAGTATTTTTCAAATTATTTCAAAAATAGAGTTACGGAGAAATAGTCTAATATTAGATATACGAAATATACTAATTATTTTTAATTTTGTCTATTCCATATTTCTACGCCTCTAACTCTTTTGAACTCTTTGGAATATTTAGCCATCATTAATAATGGCAAGACGTACAGTCGTAAGCAATGACATGTATACATTGACAACTTTTCAAATATATGTAAACATCAATCGTTTCAAAAGAAAGTATACAAGCTTTGTGTCAAAATAAAGTATACGTAAGATGTTTCATAATTATGTATACATTTTTATCAATTCATAGTAAATAACATTAAACTAATATTATTGTATACTTTTCGTAATATAAGTAGTTAGCCATTAGTCTGTGCACAAAAAAGTGCACAGGTTTGCGCTCGGAAAGCATAAAATAATATTTTCGTATTTGAAACAAAGTTTTCTAATGCATATATAGTGTGTCTCTTCCATTAACATTTTTTAGTTCATATTTTATGACAATATTATGCTATTACTTATAATAATTAAATTCCCATTTAAATTTCCGCCACGCTTTTATGTGGGTGGTCCATAGAACCAGTTATTGTATTATCCAGTAAGAATAAACGATTATCCTGTAGTAAACGGTATCCTAAATATTGACCTTAGTAGGTAATAAGCGTTTAGTAGTCGATTAGCGATAATGGTTGTTGATATATTTTATCTGTTTCATAATAAAACTTCCCAATAAAGTAACTGGCAGATAAATTTATATGTATTTAGCCCGTTTAACTCAAACTCAGACTTGAACCCCCATCACATGGATATCGAAGCAAGCGCGTTACCACAGCGCTACTACAAATTACAATGTGTCAAGATAAATTTATATTAGGCCACATGTTATTTGACGGAACGGCAACCGTCGTAAGCTACGCGACGTTGCCGTTTTGCGCATCGATACAAAGACGTTAACTTAAAATCTATTTTGAAAAGTCAAATAATTCACTATCTATCATAAACATATATAATAAAATAATTGTAACTGAGTCAAATCTGTACATAATTTTCTTTTAATCTAATTAAAATAGATAAAAATGTAATTAAATAGATAGACATTATTATCCATACAAAATAAAACATACATTTTTTTAAATATTCTTCTAAATAAAATATGAATTAATCATAGTGTGATAAAAAAGTATACTCAACCAGGTGGGGATTTGCGAATTGACCTGGAGTGCAGACTTGTACTCTTCCTCTCTTACCTCTCTTACACTTACTTATATGACCTCCTGGTCCTGTTACCTGCATCTTACAGGAGCTTATGCAATTATTATGGTGGCCGAGTTTTGGGCTTCTTTTTTTTTAAATCTTTATTTTTAAGGGGTTTTGGGCTTTCTTACTTTAACTATTGCCATCGACTCGGCAAGAAGAAGAAGACTCAATGCATAGAAAGTATATACGGTACTTACATCCATACATCAATTGTCTGTCTGTCTGTTAGTTTCGGCTAATCCTCGAAACGGCTACACTGATTTTGACGGGACTTTTGACCTCAGATATCGTAGCTAATGTTTTAAGGAGTAACTTATGCTACTTTTAATTATGAAAACTGTTTTATTTATTTTATCTTACGCCGAGCGCAGCGGTCCGGGCTCGCTAGTGGTAAATATTAATTATAAAAAAATTAGGTTTACGTTCAAAAATTTGCGTAAATCAATCAAATCAAATCAAAATATTATTCAAATAGACTTTAACAAGCTCTTTTGAATCGTCATTTTTACATTATCAAAATTAAAAGTCAGTCTGTAAGTCTGTGAGTAAACTACCACCGGCTCGGAAAGCTGTTCTGCTGAGAAGAACCGGCGAGAAGCTCAAACTCGGCTCGTAAAATAGACACAGATGAACTTACCGTGTAATCACTAGCTATCCAAGGAAAACTCAATACAACCAATTATTATTTTTTCCTGTAAATTAAAATGCTTTTATGTAATGAAAAGTATCCTAAGTCATGGTCCGAGAAATATGTTATAGGTAACTACACAGTTTGGTTAAAATCAGTCAAGTACTTTTTGTGTTAAACGAAAACATACAAACAGACAAAAAAAATAAAACATATTTTTTGGGATTTATATTCAATGCACTATACGTTACAGTATTTTTTTATAAAAACAAAAAAAAATATTTCATGTATAGATTTTTTAACTCACTGTTCTATTATAATTATACGTATTATTGTATATTCTTATAAATTCACAAATGTGGAAAACATATACTCAATGATGATGACGAGCCACGTTCATCACGGCTCACTCTTTGTCCCTAAATCGCCATCCAGTATATAATGCATAAATTAAAAGATACGCACGAAACAAAAATTAAAATAGTTATCCACGCGCGGGATTTGAACCCGCGTCGCAAGGATATTATACGCATACTACAACTACGCCAATTGAGCTATGACAACTTAATATATTTGGGCGAATTCATGAAAAAGTAAGTTTCTCATAACAACGCAAACTAAACAAATAGAGAATTGTCAGTTGTAATTCTAATAATTTCCAATTCTTTTCAATGCTTTGTTACACATTAAAATTTTAAATAAACTGATCTTGTCCTCGAATTGTCAAAAGTTTAAAACTGTCATCCAATGTTGTGAATGTATTACAAACGCTCTTACACATACACATATGCACACTCTATTACGCGATAATATTTGTATTATACGTATGATTTAAAAATGTATTATAATATTTAAATTTAAATACATAATAATACATTTTTAAAAGCAAAGTATTATGCTTCATTTTACGATGCAAGAAGTCTAAGATCTTAAAACATATTTTACTGTTAATTATCTAATTAATAAGTTTACGAATCATGGTGTTACAATATTTTAAATCCTGTCTGTGCTGTTGGCTGCAGAAGATATCTCATATACCCTGGGTAAAGCTGTTTAGGAGAGCTCTGCCTAAAGTGAATCCAAGGCGCATCCTAGAGAATCAGGTCGCAATTAGTCGAATTGATTCAACAACTTAACATATAAAAATAAATTAAACTTCTAACGACCAGTTTAAAGAATTCACGTATTTAATGAAAGAGACACAGTATTTGTATTAGAAAACTTTGTTAAATACGAAAATAATATTTAATGCTTTATTCTTAGTTCTTAGACTAATGGCTACATAGTTATAACACGAAACGTGTATATAATAATATTCGTTTTATGTTATTTACTATGAATTGATAAAAATGTATACTTAAATATGAAGCAACATACGTATACTTTATTTTGACACAAAGCTTGTATACTTTCTTTTGAAACGATTGATGTTTACATATATTTGAAAAGTTGTCAATGTATACATGTCATTGCTTACGACTGTACATAGATAGTCACTATCTAAGCTACGCCCGCGATTTAAACAGCAAAAAACAATTTTTTATTTTACATATTATATACCATATGTGATGTTATAAGACTATCGCTTTCCTTTTTCTTCGATAAATAGCTATCAATACAAAATAATTTTTCAATTCGAACCAGTAGTTCCTGAGATAAGCGCGTTTAACCAAATGAACAAACTTTTCAGCTTTATAATATTAGTAAGTATAGATTCTTTTTAAATCCAATTTTCCTTAATTTATTCAATATACTTATCATTGCTAAAAATATCATATTAATAACATCTAATAAATAAGTTTGCATTTAAAATAAAATAAAAAATTAGTAAGTTAAAAATACTTCGGCTAAAAATATTTTGGTCATAAAAAATAATAACAACTTATTATGCAATGTTATAGTGTTAATGTTGTGTATAATATTGATTCAAGAATGACGAAATATGACCTAAGATTCATTAGTCATGTTATTTCGCCTTGTTGAGATTATCTAATCTTAACATTCGTATCTGCTTGACAGCGTTTTTTCAAGAAGTTCCATTTGATTCATATTCCTATCTCTTACGAATGGCAGCACGACAGTGAAGTATTTTGGCAACATTTTACGCAGAATTATTAGGACGAGTGAAGTGAATCCCAACACTATACCACAACTTGAGCATTTTCTGGTCTACTTTACTGAAAGTACACACGAGTACTAAGTTAACTTCGTATCTAGATGTATTTGTAACATCATAAAAATAATGTAAATTATAATAATATGAAAATAGGATTTATGTGTAAGATAATTAGTTAATTGTAAAAGTTGCCTGATATTCTGATATAAAATAATTATTTGGCGTTTCTTAGTTGGCAACACTGATTATTCGTAATGTCGTTAGAGCGGTTGGTCGCTACTCAAAAATCTATAAAAGGTCTAAATAGTAAATGTATAAAGTGATGTAAACTAAATTAATGTATGAAATAATAAAACTGTGTGAATCCTCATCGAAGTTTAATTGGCCTACCTGAACTACTTCTGAAATACCCGTTACATATTATCTGTCAATAAAATATAAAATTAATATTAACAACTGTCTTAAAAATTATTACCAGTTAAGAAAAACTACGCGAGCCCTCACAAAGCTCAGCTTTTTGCTAGTTTATATACATAGCATATCTAGGCTCTAAATAGGTTACTTAGTTTTAAAAAATTATGACCTCATGACTGACTTCGGTCAATCCCACTGAGAGTAAGCGTCTAGGAGTGTCACAAAGACGTAATATGCGCTCCTTTCACCCTATAGATCCGGTGAAACAAAAATTAAACATGAAATAGATTTTTTATTTACGCAATTTACGCGAATTTTTAACATCTATACCTGCTGAATAAAAACCTGTTGATTTTTACCCGACTTCCGCAAGGAGGAGGAGGTTATCAATTCAAAATGTACACCGATTGCTCTGTGATATATGATCCGATTTACGTGATTTTACTTTTGTTTGATGGGCAATAGTTGCCATTTGGTCCCATAAAATTTAACATAGTTTGACCCAGTAGTTTTTATTTTATGAACTTTTTTTTATTATTATAATGTTGCGTACGTCTAAGAAACTACTTTGGGGTTAAAAAGTATCTTATGCATTAACCCAGACAACCAGCTATCATCATACAAAATTACATCAAAATCTGACAAATGGTAGATAGACTCCAAAGTCTGTATCTATAATAATACATAACTATTCAAAAAGAATTTTCAAAAAATATTTAATGTGCACATTCGACTTCATATTTTATTATACAGACATACCAATTACTACATGATTTTTAAATCACTTGCGACAATCGTCATTGCGGTAACCGGTTCACTGTGTACATAACGGCACTTCTTCAGACGTAGTAGTAATGACCTTTGAGTACATTATTTGAAGTTGACGGCGAAGATAAAACTTATCATTACTACCTTAGATTTTTATTATAATCCTATACCCCCGCAGGCCGCAGGTACCCCCTTTTGTATAAGTTTTTACAAACTTTGTGTTTTTTTTTATTTTTTTTATTATAAAATCATTCTGTGTGCCATAAACACATAAAAAAATTAGCATGTATTGCCCACGTGCAATATTTTCCATTTTCAATTTTTTTTATTAATTTATAATCCTATAGCTATTTTTTAATTTTTTTAATAATATTTTGCTATGCATTGAAATTTTTAATTATTCTCGATAAAACCAATATGCTGTAAAGTTATTTAAGCTTCAAAGTCATATAATAAAGCAATGTCTCGAGTACAAACATTCATTTTCTTCACAAAAATGAATTCCCCCAGCCGGATTCAAACCCGCAACTGTTAGTCAAGCAAGTAGGGTCACTACAAACTGAACCATAGACATGATGCGGCTTTTTAAATAGATAGAGTAATTCAAGGGGAAGGTTTTTATGTTGAAAGATACACTAGAGGAACCCGTGGCTTTGCTCGAGCTAGATCTAGGGACGACTCAAAGCGAAGCGAGGGTGAGTCGCTAGTTTACTTATAAAATTTTACGGTTAATTTATGTTAAGTACTTTTGTAATATCATACAAAGTTTATTTTTTATGTATTTTTTATGCTTCCAAATGACGTATTTAAGTATAACTTATCTTTCAAGATAAAAGATAGTTAAAGTACAAATTCTAAGTCCTCGTTGTGTAGGTAAAAACGTAATTCCCTCAAGTTAGACTTTAGACAGTTTACATTTGACGACGTCAATTCAAATTAGTGATTAAGTACCGATTACTGATAAGATATATTGATTAAAGTAGGTACTTTAAATGGTACGTCACGTCAAATTTCACAATAATTCGCTGCTGTTTTGTACGAGCTTTGTCTAATAATACAATGTTTGTTATTTGGCAAGTCCTTTTGAACGCGTGCGAAGCCGCGGGAAAGGCTGTTCTTTAAAAGCTGAAATTTACTACTGACTGCGGAGAACATCCAGGGTTATGTCTGACCTAATAAATTGTATGTATGTGTGAAGGGTTACTAAGCGGCTTAGCCAATATAATATTATTATTATTATTATTATTTCCTTATCCTTTAAAACTCAGCACTTGGTACCTGAATATCAACAATAACGGCCTAAGCTAAGTGATTGCCGATGTACTACGGATTATTTAAAAAAATTCTCACTAAACGGACGGACATATTAAGAATAAGTAGCTTTATTTACTTATGTATACTATATTAAGCCATTTACTTATGTGCCATTTACTAGCTTTTTGTAGTTACACATAAGTAAATGGTGGGAGAACTAGCAATTTAATAGTCAGATTTAAATTCTTGGGTACAACACCTGTGTCGGATATAACAATTGGTACTATTGTAACTGTCTTTATTTTCCACATTCTTGTAATTTCTTCTTTGACATATTATAAAAATATACTGATACTTAGTAAGTGTTTCTATAAAAGTATTTATTAATATAATATTATGTATTATGATTGGATTTGGATTCACATGCGAAAAAAATATGTATGTATGATTCAAAAGGTATAAAGGAGCTTATAGATTTAAAAATAAAAATAGATCGATTACAAAAAGTATATTTAAAATGACACAAAGTTCATAATCACAATTTCATAGCAGCTTTTTAAACATTGCTACATAAATTACTAACCAAATCTTGTAAAATTGACTACTTAATAGTTAAAAAAACACACACTGGTAACATTTAACTAAAAAAGCTAAATAAATAACCGAAATCGATCTCTATCAATCGTATTTTTTGTCCTATAATAAAAATCCTTATAGGTATATTAAATGGATACCTATTTCCTGTAAATTAAACATCAATGGCCTAAATTTATCAAAAAATAATTATTATAAGTAGTTTTAAAACTAAAAAATAACACGCTTTTATCAGCTAAAAGTGCTACAATAGTTTTGAAAAGAGCAATTGTTATATAAATCACATAAATTAAACCTAAATTCTAAAGCCACAAAAACTTTTACTATCTATCTCTTATATTCACTATCAATCAACTCTCTATTCTTCATCATCATCATCATCATCATCATCAGCCCTTATTAACGTCCCACTGCTGGGCACGGGCCTCCCTCAGTACGAGGGGGATCAGGCCATAGTCCACCGCGCTGGCCTAGTGCGTGTTGGCGGACTTCACATGTCTTTCGAAAACTTGCTGGGTTCTCTCAGACATGCAGGTTTCCTCACGATGTTTTCCTTCACCGTAAGACAAGTGGTAATCATGATATAAATGATTCGCACATGAAAATAACAGAGGTGCGAGACTCGGATTTGAACCCGCATCACTCGGATATCCAAGCAACCGCGTTACCGCTGGGCTACCACTGTCCTCACTCACTGTGTCTCTATTCTTATTATCTCTATTATTTCTATTATTATTAATATCCATACTTTAATATATTTAAATGAATATTATAAATGTGTTTGTTTGTCCCATTTTCACATAGTATCAGAGAATCGTATTGACGTCATTTTTTGTGTGGTTATAGTCGAAGGGCTGGAGAGTGACATAGGTTTCTTTTACCGCGGAGGAGAGTTCTAATTCTTATGGGAGAACACAATGAATCATCATACCTATGTATACATATACGAGTATAAGAGATAACTAACAGATATCACTACATAGTATAAAACAAAGTCGCTTTCTCTGTCCCTATATACCTATGTATTCTTAAATCTTTAAAACTACGCAACGGATTTTGATGCGGTTTTTTTTAATAGATAGAGTGATTCAAGAGGAAGGTTTATATGAATAACTAGCAGATCCCGCGGCGTTGCCTGTGCTAAATCTAGGGAAGAGCCCAAGCGAAGCGAGGGCGAGTCGCTAGTGTAATTATAAAACAACTATAAATTTTCATACAAAATTAGCTAAAGAAGCTAACAAAAACGTTAAAAACCTCATAAAAATAATAAATTCACCAACTTATTCTGAATCAAATAACTAAATTAATTTAAATATAATAAATGCCGTATTGTATTCATGATTATGTTTAAACAGTATTTTAATTATTAAGAGATTATTATTTATTACAAATTAGTTTATTAGAAACTATTATGAAAGTAATTATTTCTTATATTCAGATCTAAAGTAAGCCTCAAGGTTTATTGAGATTTTTATGTTTATATATTTCTTTGGGCAAGAATCATCGATTACTTATGAATAACTACTTATAAGTAATCTATGGCATTAAAACTAAAATAATTTCATAAGCTGTCATGTCATAATCTATTATTTCTTTGTAAGGGGGATCAGGCTACAGTACACCACGGTACGATGGCGGACTTCACGTCTTTTTTTAAAAAAAAAACTTGGCATGTTTCTTCAGACATGCAGGTTTCTTCACAATATTCGTTCACCGTAAGACTAGTGGTAATCATGTTAGAAATGATTCACTTTACTTGACACTTCACTTGGCACTTTAAGAGTCTCAACACAAACACAGGGTTTTACATTTAAGTTTGAACCAATATTCGATTACTAATAAGATCAAAAATATCTATGATTTCAAAACTAACTATTAATAATCAATACAAATAAATATCAATATATAATTAATAAGAAACCATAATAATAAGTTATATAAAATATTCATAGATTCTTAGATAAAAGGAGTATTTAAAAGATGTTGTCGATTCCTTTCACTATTGATTACTCATAATACTCTACTAACTAGTACACTAGTACAGATACCTCATTCCATACACAGAAAGAAAATGGAAAGCGCTAATTCAGGCTATTTTTGTTGGATAAATAAAATTTATACATAATATAAATAAAAAAATAGTGATTTTAACAAAATTCACAATTCATAAGAAGTAATATTACAATAATAAGTAAAATTACGTATATTTTACGCACATTAGTATTATAAGGTTTGGCTATTAATTTTAAGTTTATATAGGTACAGTTCGCGTCACGTAAAAAGAACGCTGGAGGAAAGTGGTGGGGGGTGTGTTTGCGCATCGGTACATTTGCACACAAAATTACTAAGCCTATTCTTTTACTTTTGAACTAGCCTTTCGCTCGCGACGTATATTGGTCATTGTTAGGTACATTGAAAAATATATTAGATAGAACGTTATTAAATAGAATTCTATTAATTCATAAAATATGTTAGATTCAATGTAGAATGTTTAATATAATTACAAAAAATTAAATTAATTCAGTTAACATATATTTTAACTGCATTATTATCAGACTCTCTCTTCATAAAACAATATAGGTCAAAAATATTTTTCTCTATTTTTTATATAAAATCATTTCGTAATTAATAACTTTTATGTGCACGATGGTATTTTGAACTGACAAACCAATAGCGAGCCGGAAAGCAAGCGACGCGTGCCTCGCCCCCCCGCGCCCCGCATCTTACCACCAAATTGGCCGATAAATCGCTTCTGCGCAACTTGACAGCCAGCGTTCTTTTTACATGACGCGAATTATACTTTATATTTCTAGCGGAAACTTTGCTGGCTTGATATTTTTATTTCTATTAGTAGTATCTTATTATTATTATTATTATTATTATAGCAATATCTTATTATATTTTACGCATTATTTCATTTCTCTTTACTAGAATATGTTTTGAGAATAATTCCCCTTTTAGGAACATTTTCTTATCTTTTGTCAATTTAACTTCAGTAGTACATGTAACGTCATCTATTGAAATTTATTTGAACTATTGTTTCTTTGAGACCCCAAGCTACAACTACTTTATACACTTTTACTAGTAATTACTTGTATAAAAATATTATATATTTTCCTTATATACATGTTATATAAAACACAACCTAACTTAACAAATGAGCGTTTACGACAACCATATACATATTTTGACACAAGTTATACATAACTATACATATGTATATCTACATTCTACACTATAAATTAAGGATAATTCATAATAATGAATTTAAATCAAAAAAAAATGGTTGAAAAGAGAATAATCCTTAAATTATGGTAATATTACATTTATTACGAATTAATTTATATCAGCCAATAAGCTTGTAAATTACATAATATTATAATATGACAAGTTCAAAAAGCTATGTCGATTTTTAATAACTATGAAATTAACGTAAAAGTACTTTCTTATGGAACAATCTCTATAATTTTGATTACCAAACGCCATTTTTAGCAAAATATTCCATTATCGCCTCCAAAAAGAAACTCAAAATCTAATACGGAGATACATAATATATGCTTGATTACATCTTTGAAAAAATTCTATAATGCTATTATAAATGAAACTATCTTTTCGGATTTTGCCGCGGATTTATTATGATTTTTGGTTCCGACGTTTCGAATGCTTTACAGCAATCATGGTCACGGGAGAGTCAATCCGCGACAAAATCCGAAAAGATAGTTTCATTTATCAAATATTCGCGTAAACCTAAGAAAGTATTATTCTATAATTCTAGTTTTGATACATCCTTATGTACTTACAAAAAAACACCCTGTATATATAAAATATATATAATAAATACATACATTTCTAATATTAATCTAGATATGGCAATAAATAATCATCAACAATGCTCACATTCATGTGCCAGTTGAAGTGATTGACGCCGGGTACAGTCACGATGTGAAGCCTTTTCTTTTTATCCAACGTTTTCAGTCCAATTCTATCTGATAAATATATCTCTTGATTACGCATTTCTACAACCGTCCCGTTTGCATCGTAATAGCCGAATTGACTGAAAAACAAAACATTATTATAAAGTATTTTCTTCGGTTTCACTCGAATAATTCTATAAACCGGAGGATGGAAAGAAAACTAATTCCAAGGGAACCGAACATTTTCCGAGATAAAAACTATCCATACGCCAAATTTAATTCAGATTCGTTCAGCCTTTCTAGTCAACATGAAAATATTATATCATAATCATTATAAAAAGAAATGTCAACTAGTCTAATTCATATAATAAAATTCTAACCGAGTCAAATCTGAACATCAGATATTTTAAAAAAAATCTAATTGAAATAGATATTATTATCGATACAGAGGCCAAATCTATTGTTTTTTAGATTTTTGTCTGTCTGTCTTTCTGTGTATCTGTCTGTGACCGCATCACGAGAAAACCACTAGACGGATTTGGATGGAATTTGGTATGAGGATAGCTAGTTACTCAAGGTCAATACATAGGATACTTTTTATTGCGGGAAAATATTTCATTTCTATATTTCAATCTCAACTAACCGATACAAACCAGCTATAAAAAATCATACGGTATGTGAAATCTATTTTGTTTCCGGTCTTTAGAACGCGGGCGGAGCCGCGAATAATGCTAGTAATTTTAATATATTGTTAAAAGAAAATAGTTAAACTATCTCTGGTCTTAATTCTAGAAATAGCACCCAATTCTTGCTTTTACCAAAGCAAGCATTTAATTTAATTTTTTTAAGCAATTTTTAACTATAATTTGAACTAACTGGTTCAAATTATAGTTAAAAATTGCTTAAAGAAAACTTATTTTTAGCGACAAAATTGGCAACAATGCAATGACTCTGTTAATTCATACTTTGACGTCAAATTCGGTCTGATTAATGGCAGACGAAATAGACTGACGTCATGTAATGCGCATAAAAGACGTTTAGAGCATCCGTATCGAAATGATAATAAGATTAATATATATACAAAATTTTAGAATCTTAACAAATAAAAAAAATAAAACAATACAAAAAATATACGCAGACTCGTAAATTAAATTATTACAGTTTAGGTACCTACCTGCTCTGCCAAGGCGTTATAACTTGGTCGTCCGGTCCTCCGATAAGCACTAGCCTTTTTAATCGAAGTAAATTGTTCTTAAAATCATCTGATTTTGCCGACCTGGAATTAAAATAAATAATAACACTTGTTTAATGCTATAAAATCAAAATGATCATTTTTTCTTTAACTTTTTTCTAGTAGAATAACAACTTGTCGAAGGCTTTCCATATGTACACATCCATTGAACAGAATTAAAAAAAAAACAACCTTTTGAACGGGAGCTCGACAAAAAACAAACGTTTCAGAGTCAGTTCTTTCAAGACACGATTAATAATATTATCTAAAATAAAAAAAAAATAATGTCTTATGGCAAATGTTTTAAATTATAAATTAATAAATCTTTTTTTTAATATATCGGTAGTAACACGAAATATTATTTTTTATTATGATATATTCTGTGTTAATACGAATTATTACGTTTTAAGAATCAAGTTAAAGCATTTTTCCTTAAAAATCGTCATATTTACGTCACGAAGAAACAAACAAGTACAAGAATAATTCCAATTCCTTATCTATTCAGTTTAAATAAATTAAAATGATACTATGTCAATGTCATCTTATCTTTATTTATTAATATTAATATATATAATATAATTTAATAATATTATAAGAGAAAAAAAACTATTTTTGGTATGTTTGTTTGTAATGGATAAACTAAAAATCCGCTGAACCGATTCAGATGCAATTTGGTATGTAAATAGTGTGAGACCCTGATAGTTTTAACCAAAAAGGAGATAATCCATCATTAATATATGTATATAAGAAATATATTATCATGTACATAATAATATATACTCTATTGTTTCAAATCCAGTCTAACCGTAAAAAATACCCACGGGCCACAAACCCGAGCAAAGCAAGGGGGAGACAGTAGTATATATAATAACAAGAATAAAGATTGATGACGTTAATTCAACCATTAAGTTCAATGAAATGATTTATCTGTCTGTGACCTTTTTAAGGCGTAAAGGGTCAAAACCAGTGACGTTCGTTTGATCGAGCAAAAATATAAAATCGAAAAGCAACTTAATTTTTTTTTGCATAATATAATTAATATCAATAAATTAATTATTTATTTAAGGAAAGAAAGAAAAAAAGATATTTTAAGAAATACTAAAAAGTCAGGTTCCACCGAGATTTGAACTCGGATCGCTGGATTCAGAGTCCAGAGTGCTAACCGTTACACCATGGAACCGATTGAGAGTTACGTCGAAATTTTCGTTTAAGTTATAGGTACAGGGTTTTGAAAACAATGAAAACTTATATAATTAACTAGTGATTCGCCCTTGCTCCACTTGTCTCCGGATTAAACTCTGCGGGTGAATGTATACATATTACATACAAAAACTTGACCAGTTATATACTAAAACCTTCCTCGAGAACCACTCTAACCATTGGTAAAACAACATGAAAATCAATAGAGTAGTTTTTGAGTTAATAGCAAACAGACAAACAGACGCGGCGGAGGACTTTGTTTTATAATACGTTCTAATTATTTACGTAATTATTGTTTAATTCATAAATATAAAATATATCAAATGACTACTAAAAATGAACTATTTCTAAAAAAATCTATACTCACTGAATATGATTGTTGATATAAGGCAAAAACACACTATATGACTCATATAATGTCTGATGATATGGATCCTTCCAGTAATTGCCTACAGAAGTATGCTGTCCCACCCTTGAATAGAATAACTCATATGCTGATTCTTTAACCAACCCTGGGAATATTACATGGAGGAAACCCGCTAAAAATTAAAATAATTTTTATTTATAAGAAGAGCTCTATTTGAGTTAATTAATTCACCCACAAATCATAATAATATGAACAGATTAAAGAAATAGAATGTATTTTGAAATTTTAGTTATCTTTTTTCAAGAATTCCCTGTTTAATTACCTACATTGTATAAAAATAAAGGACATTTTTTTTAAATATATTATTTTACCTCCATATTGTCCAGCTTGTGGGGAGCTCAGTGATATGAATGTGCTGACAGATATATTAGGGAATGTCTGCACTATGCCTCGTGCCACTAAACCGCCTTGAGAGTAACCTGAAGTCATATTAAAAAAAATTATAATACATTATTTACATTAAAAAAAAACTATGCATATAAATAAAATTGAAGTGTCTGTTTTTAATTTTAAATTAACAGCTTTTAACTAAATGCATATGAAAGTATATAAGGTACTTACTACTAAACTACTAACATCAAAAAATATATTTTTTTAATTTTTGTTTGTTCCGGCTAATCACTGAAACAGCTGGACCAATTTTGACGGGACTTTCACTTGCAAATAGCTTATTTTTTAAGGCATAATTTAGGCTACTATTTAACCGACTTCAAAACCGGAGGAAGTTATATTTAAAAAAAATATATTCATTTTAATTTTGGATGGGTGGATGTTTGTTACTCAATCACACCAGATCGGCTGAATGAATTTGGATGAATTTCAATATGAAGATAGATTATAGTCTGGAATAGCACATAGGTAGGTCACTCTGTACACACTATCTGGGGAAAATGCAAGATTCATGTGTAATAGATATGGACGAACCAGAGCTAAGATTTGAAACTTAAATTCAATAAATTAATACTATTAAATAATCAATATCAAGTATTTATGTTTATAAAACCCTTACCAATAAGATTAATTCCTTCAGGATGTTTACTAGAAATGTTTGCAACGTCCAAGCCTATTTCTAAGACTTGGTGCCACATGGTCTCTAAGCTAGACCAACTTTCAAATCGGTCTACGTTGTACACTATTGTACCAGGATGTTTCTGAAATAATAAAGACAATATAATTACAACTTATTGAAGCCGCTAATTATTCAAAAATGCATATTAAAAAAAAATAAAAGCTTTGATTTTTATTTAATTTGGATCAAATTTCTCAGTTCAGTATTAGATTTTTTTAAAGACAAAAATTTTAGTAAAAAAGAAATATAACTTAAAAGTTTATGACTAGAATAACTCATTTTAATAGTCTATTATTAAAATGCGTATAAATACAAAATATTTATGAAAACCACCTCTTGAATTCTGCGGCTTATCATCTGCATGCTTCCACTCCCAGTCATTATACCATGAATTAAAACAACTGGTTTATAAGTTAAGCTGGAGCTTATACACATACACAAAAAGAAAATTAATACGTTTGATGACATTGTATTTGAAACTATTGGAGAACAAAGAATTTAGTTATTTTGCTTTCTTCTTGTAGAACATAAGAGCACGTTCAAATATAATTGTGTAGCGTTAAAATATGTCAACACATTTTATGAAATTAAAATAATTTTTGCGAAATATTTTTTTTTATTTAAAGTAAACAATAGACACATCACACATGATCTTACAAAATACGCAAGCCGTACTGTTGAATGAATTCAGATTGCCAATTGTGAATTGACGTATCAGTTATCACCGATCACGTATTCGTGAATTAAAGAATGATGTGCGAAATAATCTGTGCTCAACTGGCACGCTTTGAAGCCATCAACAACAGAATTGAAAGAATGATGTGGTAGTCAATCATTCAACAATGGCCTGTGCCTGTGGCCAATGAATCTCGGAACAATAACAAAGCATGGAAGCCAGGCTAAAATAAAAACCGAGTTATCTTTAGTTAACTCATTTAGTTCAAGTAGCATGTCATAAGGTGTGAGTGAAACAAAACATGGCTGTTTGTTTTTATTATTTTGGAACGTGTCACAAGGCAAAAAATGACAAACGTCAAATGGTTACCCTTACCTTTGGTCATCTTATAAATTTATAATGCTAATTTACTAAAGTTCTAACCATAGAGTATATTGAAAAACTTTAAGTCGGTAATAGGTAATATATAGATAGGTAATATATAGGTAGGTAATAATAGATAATAGGTTCTGTTAACTGTTATATATAGAATTTATTATAGATTTCATAGAAAGATTTCACAAATAAATATTTCGCAAAAAATACTTGGAGTTTTATGATTAAAAAAACCTAATCTAAGCTAACTTTTTTCAATATAATTAATTAAATAATATCATACCTACCACTACCTAACTCCGTGTCTTTCAGAAATTCTTCGTTTTTTGCAAAAAAATGGTTTATCAAGCTTCCTACGACATAATACAACTCATATAATGTACAGCCAGGTATTTTAATTTTAAATAAAATTAAATATATGTTTTTCATCGACATGGACACGACAATGGCGATAATAAACTCAACACTATCAAAAAATTAACTTGTGACAACCTTCATGACAACGAAACAGAACGGCATTATATGCTTCTTTCCTACGCACCATTAGTCATTACCATCGTAAGAAAAAAAAGATAAACATGTGCATTTCATTTCTTATTTTAGCCCGGCTTCTATGAGCTTTCATTGAATACAAAAGTATTGCCATATACGCTAAAAACATCGCTTGTTGTGGCATTTAAAAAATTAAACAAAAACTTAGGTAGAACTACTATTAGTTACTTGCGTGATTTTATAGATCAAAGAAAAAGTTATTAATTTGATATCTCATTTTTCTATTGCCTTTCCCTATTGGGGAAATTTAAAAAACAACAACAATCTCATTTTTCTAGTCTTACTATAATTGTATTGAGTATTGACATTTGACATATTATGTCAATGTCAACAACACGTGTAACGTGTTTACTAAGTTGTGGTTAAAATTTTGCCGATATTTATTTATCAGTGAGGAAATAAAATAATTAAAGTTACATGTAAATGAGGTTAGTCGTATAGTATTCCATTTTCTATACAACTAAACATCGTTTTGGTTTATATAACTTGTACCTACAAGTTTACCTAAACTTTCACAGGTTTTACAAGTAGAAGCTAAATGCAATTATGGCTTCTACATCTCTAGCGGAACAATTACAAAAGCTATCAGTCCCGCAATCATCAATTTATAAAGATGATAAGAAAAAGGCATCATTACTTTTTGATCCCAGAGAGGCTGCTTTAAAGGATCGCGATACATTCTATGAGATCGGCCTTAGTGGTCTGAAGGAGTTAATTGCTTTATATGAAGGATTTCGTGTATACGAAGACTCATTATTTAGTATATCTTCAAAGGATTTTGAACGTGCAGTTCAGAGTAAAGAGGTTAATCAAAATTTGGACCAAACAATTGAAAAATTCCTTATACAACTGTCACCATACTTCTTACTTCAGTCGTCTCACAAAGCTTTAGAATGGCTGGTAAATAGATACAGCATACATCAATATAATCAAGATGCAATTATGATGCTCATACTTCCATACCATGAAACAAAAATATTCGTCCGTTTCATCCAGTTATTTCAATTATCATCAACTTCAAACAGATGGAACTGGTTAGAATCTATCCAAAAACGTGGAATTCCCTTAACAAAGCAAGTCCTACATAATCAATGTGTTTCAAACACATCAACTTTACAATTTATTGCGAAAAGCACTTTAAAATATGTCACAGAATTTGGTGAGAGAGCAACTCAATTGAATACAGTATATGCATTTTTCTGCTCAACTGCAATTGGTACTATAAACACAATCAATTATGTTAATGAATCTATTATCAATGCTTTATTGCCTACATTGATAGAAGGACTTGAATCACCAATTATTGATTTCAGATCATCCTCTCATGTAGTTATAGGATATTTATCCACTAAGGCAACATTTAAAAGAAAAATGATAAATCATTTGATTGTTAAACTGTTTACTACCGAGTTTGACCTAACATATGATGTAGTGTTGCTTATAAATTTAATTTACACAAATCAGAAGCATTTAACGAAGATGTCTAAAGATATATTTGGTAATATTTCAATAGATGTGATGAACACTTTATGTATTAATTTGAAGAAGCTTGTGGAGTTAAGAATTAGTATTCAAACATTCAGCCTGGTATTTCTGTCAAGCATATTGCAAATACTTCAAAGAAATATTGAAGATTTCAGAAGATTTTCTCAACTGCCTGAATTGTTTATTGACGAAGTTGACCTCAAACATCAACAGCCGGAGAAAATTATACAGTAAGCATTATATACATAAACAATATTTTTCTTATACTATTTGCAATTTTTGCATGTTATAAAAATAAAAAGAGATATTTTATGTTCAACCATGGCTTTATCAGAACAGGATTTATAAATTGGTATTTTTAATTAGGTTTTTCTTAACTGCTTAGTTTATTGTTTTCTTAGTCATCATCCAAGTGAGTCTGTGTGACGCCAGCAGTATCACTAACATATTTTTGCACATATTATTAATTAATGAATTTCATTTACACATAAAGTTATTTTAAATTAAATTGACAATATTTGGACAAAAGTTTTATATTTACTCCCTTTTTTACTCCTTATAATTGCATTTCATTTATTTAATTTGTTTTAATTAACCAATATCTTATCTCCAACTGATGTATTGTAAACCAGTTTTTTTAACATAAAACAATAATCAGTCTTATTTTGTAATATCAGCTTTAGTGAAATATAAATAACATTCACAGTCTGTGGTTATAAATATGAACTTAAGTGAAAAGTACTTATTTATTTTTTTATTTTTTTCAGTTGTGTTCTCAATGCTTTAAAGTGTTCAAATGAGGATAATGACGAAGAGAGTGACATAGAAATTATTGATGACGATAATAGTTTTTCTAATAAAGTTATATCATGGTATTCACAGTTTTTGAAAAATATAGAAAATAAGTATCCAGATACATTTGATAAAGTTATTAAAAAAGAGATGGGCTCTGACAGTAAATTGTCGCCAAAGGAAAGAGCGCAGTTATCAAAAGTATTAGGGTTTAAACCAGCAGTTGCTCATAAAGTAGGAGGGACATATTTGTTTGAAAATTTAAATCACATTAACCCAGATTTGCGAATCGAAGCAGTTAATTACATAGTAAAAGAATTTCATTCATTGAAAATTGAAAACAAAGAGTTTGTGAAAGATTCTGTAATTAATAGACTAAAAGATGATAACGCAGATGTGGTTTTAGCAGCACTTGATATTCCTAATGACAATTTACAAGAAATTTTGAATGAAGCTGATTTGACTAGTGTTTTCGTTTACATCACTAATAAAGATTCTAAAAAGTGGCTGCATATAAGACGAAGTGTAATACAAAAATTCTGTAGTTTATATACGTTACCAGTTAATCACGAGATTGTTTTAGCCATTATGCCTTACTTATTCCCAAAAAATATAGATTCGGCTGAATTAACGTATGAAATACTAAAATCTCCGTGGGGTGAGAAATTGGGACTTAAAACAAAAGTTTCTGACTTAAATAAGTCTATAAAGGATAAGTCTGAAGTTTTAAACCAAATGATTTTTAAAACATTATTCGTTGACACGGCAGTAAATTTCGATGATATACTTGATGTTAATCTTTTGAATAAAGAACGCACTCTAGATATTTGTTTCTACTTACTACTAAAATCATGTTCGCTAAAAGGAGGCGCCATTCAAGACACTACGGATATATTGAATTTACTCCTAGAATCAGTTGAAAGTAGAGCAATAGTACCGAGTACAGAAAATTCTAAATTCTCATCTGACGTCATTTTGGAGTTTATAAAACTTGCCAGAAAAGATCAAATTTTGTTCGAAATATTGGAATATATCTTCTTGAAAATAACAGAGCAAATCAACGCGGTTTCTATTACTAAGCCATGGTGTAATTTATTGAAGAACCCTGAAACTGTTCTTATAAAACGTTTATACGAAGTTTTTATAACAGGGTGTGGGATACAATCATATGCTGATAACTACGCAAACTTGCTTCAGAAACTCCTAGGTAAATTGCTCAAAACTCCGAAGGAGAAGTTTGAATTCTTAGCAAACATTGCTACCGGGCATATATTATATGCCAACGATCCTAAGGACTTGTTTACTCCAGAAATTCAATTGAGAACTTTAAAATTAATGATAAATTTTCTAAACATTCAAACAAGTGATTGGATCTACGATTCCGATGTAATTATTCTAACGATACTATTTAATCTAAATAACCCCCTAGCTCCAGTAAGAAAATGCGTAATAGGCCTCGTAAAGAATATTTTACGTGAAGAAACAAAGAAAAATTTAGTTTATATGCAACTCTTAAAGGAATTAATGTCGCACGAGGAAGAGCTCATTTTAGATCATGAACAATTACCACATGTTTTAAAGACAATCCTGACCCAACAATCCATCGGTACCAAAATATTTAGAAAAAATTGCTTATTAAAATTAACGTCTATCCTCATTAGTGATACACCATCTCATATTAAATCAACATTAGTAAAAATTTTATCAAGTATAAATAATGTACAAATGTATACTTACATTGTACCGTCATTAAATAATTTGGAAAAGGTTATAAAACAAAATGAATTGGATAAAAAGTTTACGTTTGATATTTACGAATCTATTTTAATTAGAACTGTCTATGAACAAATCAATGAAACTACGATAAGCGCATTCAATAAGGAGCAAGTATGGAATTCAATTGAGATTGGGCTTAAAGAATATAGAGATTGTATTCTCACTGAAGATCTGAAATATGTGAGTCCAAGCGTTTTAATAATGAAACAAATTAATGAAGAAGTATTCGCAAAGATTCCCGACGAGAAGTCTAAAGATTTAATCCATCTTATTACATTTGCTGGTACATTTAGTAATAACCCTACAATATCGAGTGTAGCCTCGAAAACTATGAAGAAAATAAATATCAAATTCGAAGATTTCAAACCTATTCTTGACGGCATGTTGAATGTGGTAGATCCTATAGCCAATGTTTCAAAAAAGAAAAAAGCTACTGTATCTATGATTTCATACCAATTGACTGAAACAGATGAGTGGCGACTTGGTGTCACACTACTGGAATATGTTCAAAGTAAAAAGAAAATGTTGGTTGATAACCAATTTGTTACGATATTATTTCAATTGCTTAATAAGTGTTTAAGATTCGAAGAGCAATCATATGTTGAATACACGAAACAGCTTATTTTATCGTCTCTCTGGTATTTCTGTAAAAAGTTTGTGAATGATGCTGATAAAGAACAGATGCGATCGATTAAAGGTATATTTGATGTGGAAACAGTTGTACAATGTATAAGAGGAACCCAAAATCCCCAAACACAGCACCATGCTTTGATTCTTCTATCACACGCTGCTTATATGATGCCTGAGCAAGTTCTACATCACACTATGGAAATATTCACTTTCATGGGTTCATCAGTGCTTAGACACGACGACGCTTATAGTTTCCAGATTATTACTAAAATTATCGAAACACTTGTACCTATTTTAGTTAAATTAGATAGGAATGTCGACGAATTGACTGAAAAAGAACTACAACAGTTACAAAAACGCGTAGTTCCAGTCCTGCGTATATTTGCGGATGTTGTTCTACATGTGCCGGAACATAGAAGATTGCCACTTTACAAGAAGCTTATCGAGACTCTAGGACCTAGTCAGTTCCTTTGGGTTTTCCTTGCGCTTTTGTTGGAAACACACATTGCTCACAGTAATGAAAATAAAAAGAAAGATAAACACCCATCAAGGAGTTTAGCAGAGCAGGAATCTCCGATAAATAGGCTTGATTTTGGACAAAGTATTATGCTTGAATTTCCACCAGAAATATGCTTGGAAAATCTCATAAAGCTGATAATATATATGAAAACTCTGCCCTTACAGAAAGATGAGAATTCTATGGAAACTGATGTCGATCCTAGTGATATATTTAGTGTTAATGGTCACACACCTATACAGTTGAGACACTATAAATATATTATTATTACCTTTATGAACAGTTGTTTATCTTCTTCAAGATTCATTCAACACAATAGCCTGGCGGTAGATACAGAAGTTATGGAAACTCACTATAAACAATTCATTATTAACATTCTAACTTACATCCAAAGCATATCTAAAGTTGGAGATGAAAAGACCGCAAAGTACTGGCGCGTGATGTTGCATCACAGTTACGATTTGCTAGACCATACTAATAACTTATTGTCCACGCCAATGTTTTTGTCAGTCATTCGAGGCCTACTAAAACACACTTTACAAACAGTGCGAAGAAAAGCTATGGAGTTATTAAACTCTAAAATACAGTTTAGTCCCGAAATGTTTAATGAAGTAGATAAAAAACTGCTACACTCATTGCTTCCAGCCTTGTTGGATATAGTAAAAACTATTGAAAATCCTCCTGAAAATCAAGACGAGAATGTGGCATTCGAATTAGAGATCAACCAACAAACAGCTCTCATATCTCTTAAACTACTAACACGTATGTTGGCTTCAGAAAACCCTGAACCCTTCAAGCCTGTTCTAGAAACGGTAACAGAATATACATGCAATACAAGTATAGCTGGCAACGTGATGGCTTCTATCGTTCTATGCTTAGCTGATCTTTGTGGAAATTTGAAAGCACATGCATTAGGAAGCTTAAGGAAATTCATGCCAGCATTAATTAAAGTACTGAAGAAACAGCGTAAATCTGACACACCTGAGCTGGTTTTGATAAGTACTGTCACAGCTTTATCCAAAATAGTCGAAAGCTTGCCTCTATTTTTGAGCCCATACTTGCAAAAAATCCTTTACGAATATGCGATATTATTAGGTAAATGGCAAACCGGCGATCAAGAATGCAGTAAAGTTTCAGCGATTGTGTCGAAATTGATACATATTAAGAAGAAAATAGCCAGTTCGATTCCGCCTAGAGTCTTAATACCAGTGGCGAACGAAACTCACCAAATGATTCTGGAAAAAGAAAACTTTGATGCAGTCGGTCCTGTGATGTCTGTTTTGGCGGATAGTTTTGCTAATGTGACGACAGCAGATTTTTCGGCATTGCAGCAAGACTTGACATCTTTCTTTTTATCCGCTCTACAGTTAAGAGGAGAAGCATCTGATAAGAATATTGACGAAAGTATCATTGATTCAGCTGAAGAAGAAGTGGTCAAAGCGCTAGTAAGCCTTGTGCTAAAGTTATCAGAAACAAATTTTAGGCCATTCTATTTCAAGATCTACGATTGGGCAATAAGGACAAATATAGAAGGACGTAAAGATAGGACGATAACGTTCTATAGGTAAGTCTATTACATTTTTTTGATGAATGAGAAAAGGCTTTTAATTTAAACATACTTCATTTAAGAATCAATGTGTTTATAGTTGATATAGAAAAAAAAATGCATTTCAAATTTTGTTTTTTTGTTTTAGTGAAGAATTTTTAATGAAATCTTCAAGTGTTGTCACTATTAAAATCTATCCATGTCATATTGAATGTATAATAAACTCAACTGAATATATTTTTAAATTAATATTTATGTTATTTTCAGGCTGAGCAGTGCAATTGCAGAGAAATTAAAAGGTCTATTTGTATTATTCGCTGGTCATTTTATCAAAAATGCCGCAGAACTGCTAGATGCTTGTAATAATAGCAAAACTGAGGAACTATTCTTCGACTCTGATGAAAAATGCATTTTGCTTATCAAATATATAATAAAAACGTTACATATAGTGTTCCTATATGATAGCCAGAGTTTTATCAATAAAGACAGGTTTGAAACACTCATGCAGCCTGTAGTGGATCAATTAGAAAATAGTCTGGGAGGGATTTCGAGTCTTAAAACTAGGGCCACAGAGTTGATAATTCCCTGTATATCTCAGTTCGCGGTAGCTACTGCTGATGATTCGTTATGGAAGCTTCTGAACTATCAAGTTCTTTTGAAAACGAGACATAATGATGCAGAGATAAGGTATCTTTTACTTTATTATTATCACATTTCAAATATATTGTGTTAAGATTTTTTTTGAGATCAAGCACAACTAAGTAAACATGTAAACAAATCCTAAGCAAAGTCAAAAGTGTATTCTCCTTATTATCAATTATTTCAGGTGCCAATATAATTTTAGTTTATTTTTATAGAAATGGCTTCTTTTTTAGTCGAGGAAAATAAAAAAAGTGAACAATATTAGAATAGTACTTAAAAATGTTTAAACCTTCTATATATATTATTCAATATATTCTATATATTGTTAAGTTTTTCCTTTATTGTAAATAAACTTCTATTGACAAATTCACCATAAATTGTATATATTTTTGTTTATTACAGGCTTGCTGGCTTAGATTGTCTCGTAGCGATGGCGTCTCAATTGGGTACCAACTGGTTGCCTCTTCTAGCGGAAAGTGTACCGTTCCTCGCAGAATTATTAGAAGACGGTGATCAAAGAATTGAGAACGCTACTAAGAACGCTGTTCGAACTCTAGAGCAAATACTCGGGGAACCCCTCGAAAAATACTTTTAAATGCTGAAAATATAAACTTTATATTTTTTTTATTGTTTTATTGACTAGATTTTATTTGCTCTTTTTTTTAATTTTAACAGGTTGATTTTATTGAATTAAAATTATTAGGTTAGTCGTTTAAATTTAAAGTGTTAACCGGTTAAAAACAAGAATTTAGAAGTTCGTCATCAGATTACTGTATTCAGTCCTTTTTAGCATCCCATTGCTATGAGGGGGATTTTAAATAATTATGAGGGGGGAGACCACCACGCTGGCCTAGTTCGGGTTAGCGGACTTCACATGTCTTTCGAAAACTTGCTAAGTTTTCTCAGACATGCAGGTTTCCTCACGATGTTTTCCTTCACCGTAAAACAAGTGGTGATCATGTTAGAAAGATTCGCATATGAAAATATCAAAGGTGAGAAACCTGGATTTGAACTGATTTATCAATAATAATATGATTGGTAAAATAGCGCAAATTTTATTTATTGACAAATTTCGTTTACCCAATCTAAAATATTTTTAAAAACTAATATATTTTTTATCTTTTGTTGTATAAACACAAGTAATAATAAATCTATACATGTTACGTCATCTATTGACATTTATTTGAATTAATTTTTCTATGCAATGAGATAAAAGTATGTAGCGCCATCTAAGAAATATTGTGTTCACTACGTTTAAAAGAGTTTCTTCTACAACATAGTATATCTAAATGCAAAGTATAGATGGCGTAGCGAATATTTATGTAAAAAATATAATTTGGATTAATGTATTATGCAAAAATATAGTTTGGTTTAAATTAAATAAAAAAAATAAATGGTGATTTTTAGTTGCATTTTAAACAACTTAACTATCATAAGCATTCGCAATAACTAAGTAAAAATAAAATGAAATTATACTTTCTAAACATGTAAATTCGACGACACGTTTGGCTCAGTTAGCAGTTACCCTATTTTCTGCGCCAGCGGTCGCGGGTTCGAGTCCCGCTGGGGGCAGTCATTTGTTGAGCACGAATGTTGTGTATGTATTTAAAATTTATATGTGTAGTATAACAACTATCTGGTATCCGTAATACAAGTATCGTAGCTTACCACGGAACTAGATGGTGCTGTTGTAAAAAATGTTCCAACATATAAAAAAATATTGTATATTATTGTCTGTCAATAATTTTAAAATATATAATTTGTTGGTATCTCAAGCACCTACATAGAGCTATAATTATTATGAAATCGTTATAGATTTATATGGGTCCTATGTAACTTTTATAACTATTTGAATAAAACTTGACAACGAACACATTTTTTACATACTTATTATATTTCAATTAAATTCTTCCTAAAAGTTGAAAAATTAAAAAAAAAACAAATTTCCACTTTAATTTCGTATAGTGTTTTTAAATGTAATTTTTTTTCCTAAATAAAAATAATCGCGGTAGAAAAACTTCGCTTTGATTTTTTTGTGTACAACAGTTGTTTTTCTTCACGTTATTTTTCTGAGCGTATCATTAATCATATTTTTTGTCATTTCAATGAGATTTCAACATTTTTTGTTCGTTATTAAAAAAATATAATTTAACTTCTTAAGTTACCTAAGTTACGTAACCCTGCAAGCTTTCTTTTTTATTTGTCATTTAATGACATGGTAAATTGTGGATGATTTCCGAGTAATGGGATAGACCTAATTACATACCGCTCTGAGCGTGTGCACAGCGTGGTGGACTATGGCCTGATCACCGTTGTCGCCTACAGTACGATGAGTATCATGGCTTTTTATTTTTTTCCTAAGTCTTCTAGATACTTACAGCGTTTCTTACGCTATGTTTCCTGTACTGTAAGACAAGTTGTTTCATAAGAGTTAAGACAGATGTTCAAGATTATGTTATTCACATTTTTCCTTTATAACAGTGTAAAAATTGACATTTCTAAACATATTTTGTAGATAAGTATCCTATACGCTTAGCGACTGTCGAAACATTAACATTACATCGCACTACAGACCATCTGTATTTGACTACATTTGGATTACAGCGTGTCACAAAGCGGTGCCACTTCATGCAGATCAAACAGTGCGACACACGTCACTTGTCAACTTACGTTATCCCAGTTAACTGTACCAGTTAACAAGACATTTATAAAATGGGGTTGCGATACGACAAACCATTACCTATGTGATATTAAAAACAAATAACATCCTCCTTTTTTGATGTCGGTTAATGACTTTGTCTAAATGAAATGCTTATCAAAAGTAAGTTAGTAGAAATCGGTAACTTGCACGTTAGGAAAAGTTAAAGAGCAATTAAGTATGTAATTTTTTGTCTGTTGGTATCATTAATCTCGGAAACGACTAAACCGATTTTAATAAGCTTTTGCTAGGCAATAAGCTAAGATTAGACTGTTGGCATTCTGGAATAGTTTAAAGTGTCACCGTGCTACTTTAATTATAAGTATTAGTACTACCTATTTTACTTTTATATCTGAGTGAAGTTATGAGCAAATGCTATTAATGCTTAAGCTTAATGCTGATATTAAAGTTAAGAATTTTCAAAACGCTCAGATAAGCATTAGTGAAAGGAAAAATGTAAATATACTTTTAGGGATCGTATATCTCAATTTTTTAAGTACTATTTTAAGTTTATGCCGTATTATTTAGTTTAGGATAGGCTCGGAGAAAGTTTTCCACTCGAACTCTAACAGTTTTTGTCATATGTGTGTGTCACTCTCAAACCTAAAAGTTGCCTCTAAGGGATTCCAGTTTTAGCTATAAGGTCACCTCTTGTACATAACTTAGTTTATTTTGATAAAATATTTTTTTTGTATTTTTATCGAAATGAATTGAATTAAAAGTATTTTATTGATGTTTTCTTTATTTTATTATTTTTAAGTTTTTTTTGTATAGAATAGTTAAAGGACTGCACTTATTTAAACTTTGGTACTTCTTACCACGGGAAAATATTTGTATTCCATTTCACGGAAATATAAGTTCTATTGAGGTGGTTATGATACCTACCTAGGTATTTTTAAATTTTTAACAGTGAAGTTTTATCCAAAAACATATTTAAAAAAAAAAATCATTACAATTATCACAGTTTAGAAGCTAAACGCACACGTAATAATTTCAATTCCATTTGCATTGGATGCTTGACTCAATGGAACGTTCGTGTAGTCACAGCCTGTAGACTGTATGTAATTCAATTGAACTGATGTGTTCACAGTGAATGGAATATCAGTTAATGGATGGATTTTTGATTTTGAATCTTTTTTTATAACTAGCTATCATGATATCATAATTATTACTGTTTATAATTCATAAATATGGTATTAGTTAGAATTTATACCTGTCTACTTTAGTACTATTCATCAAATAAAAAAAACATTTAAACGTTATGCTAAGAGAAAAACACAAAATCCGTTCTTAGCGGTCGCCTAATAATAATTGATGAGTAAATGACCTTTTATATATTGACATTATATTAAAACTAGCCTTTCCCGCAGCTCCGCTCGCATTCTAAAGGCTGAAAATGAAAAGTTTTTTCAACATTTGTCATTGATGCTCCGCTCCTATTGGTGGTGCGTGATGTTATGTAGCCTTCCTCGATAAACGGACTATCCAACACAACGAATTTTTCGATTCGGACCAGTAGTTCCTGAGATTAGCGCGTTCAACCAAACAAACAAACAAGCTCTTCAGCTTTATAATATTAGTATAGATAACGCTTGCTAATTTCTAGGAGCATATTTTTTGCAGCCAAGTAATACGAAAATGACTTAGTATGCAGTGATTTTAGGCGAGACTTGGTAGAATAGGAAATGAAGTGCAAAGTCGTGACTTTTACGGTACCTACTTCAAGTTACTATGACATGTTAGTAAACTTTCCTGTGTAAGTTGAACTACGAAACTCTTAATTACTAGACTTCAGTTTACTATCATTAAAAACTAAAAATTAGATTAAGTTGGGATTTTTTTTCTAGCGAAAAGCTGAGCTTTGTGAGGGCTCGCGTAGTTTTTCTAACGGGTTATAATTTTTAAGACAGTTGTTACTGTTCATTTTTAATGGTTATAAAATTATTATATTTAATGGCAGAAAACACATGTAGATATGAAGTTTAAGTTTAAGTTCTGAAAACAAAACAGTAAAAGATTTATCTCAAAATTAATATACTTAGCTAAAAAATAAATACAGCTCAGTTCAAAACCTATTATTAATTAAAAACTTATTATTTTTAGATATTAAGTAAGCCGTTTCACAAAATAGATTTTCAAGCAGTTCTGATTCATTGAATAAATCATTAATAAATATTTCAGAAACAAACACAATAAATAACTTAAACTAACAAAGGTAATTTTGAATTTGGTTAAACAAATACTCGTACTTAGAATAAGTAGTTGAATTTATTGACTAAATGAAAAGGATTAAACGAGTTCCATTGTATTTATGCTGTGGCTATGCTTTTCAGGCTATTTTGCTTTGTTTAGACTCTAGTTAGAGTACTTAGTACTAGTAATAATATTAGAGCTGTAATTTCAATGAACGTGGATTTTTATGCTTTACAGTGGTATTTTCTGCTTTACAAATTACAACCTCTTTTTTTCTACATATGGATAGGATTTTTTTATTTTCACTTCTCTTGATAATTCTATCATAACATGCGATACTTCAAGTTCATAAGTACATGCCACATCCCTCAAAATCTTACAAGAATGTAACCATAATATAAAATTGTTAATTTTTAAAAAGTTTTAAAAGAGTCACGAGAAACCACTGAACCGATTTTGACATAATTTGGTTAAATGATAGCTTAGATTTATCTGGGTCATCATATAAGATTTTTTAATGCGGACATATCATTTCTGGGAATTATGAGCGTAATTAAAACATCGTAAAATTATTTTTAAAATGAGAAGCAATAATACAGAAATAAACAACGTATTTAAAGACACATTTATGCCTTAATTAAAAGTTATATCTACATTCTACATATAAATTAAGTAAAGACCAAACAGTTTGTTACGTCTTTCTCTTGTTTATATTATATACTAGATATTTCATATTTATATAGATCTATAGAGACCTTTTTATTATTTATTTTTTTTCTAAGTATACAATATACGTGCATACGTAATATATTATCATGCAATTAAACGATGTGACAACTATTAGCTTTCGGTTAGTTAACAAACTAATTAAAGCCTCGAGAGGTGCAGGTTCAATTCTCCCACAGACAAGATTAACTATACTTGTTAGTTGAGAATTGTCATTTACTTAGTGGTAGTGTATACATTGTAGGTACAGTGTAATGTGACGTAGAGTTACGTACGTACCTTTCCTTCCGCAAACATAAGTTCAAAATGCACAATATTTGCTTTGAACCTGTTGTGACGCTTTTAAGTTATATAAATTGACATATAAATTGACGAACTTAATACAAAAATGGTGCCTTTAATTAATTTCTATTATTTTATATTTATTTCGTACTACTTTACTGTATTTTATTCCCCCCTTTTTGTGCCTACTATTTATTTTTGCTTTATTATACAAATATAACAAAATGTTATGAATGAGGATTTTTTTATGTATCTATCTATAGGCTGTACTAAGTTTTAGTCATATATCTCAATACTGAACGCAAAGCAATACAGTTACGAGAGACACATTGTTACAATTATAAAAAAAATGATGTACGTACAGATTTCGCCAAGTTACTGTTTAATTATTAATTAAACATTCTATACTAAAAAATAAACGTGCTTTAATAAGTACAATATAAGTTTTGAGCTTTTAAACTTAGACACACAAATATGAATCAGAAAATAATATTTTAATATTATTTAAATCTGTTTTAGCGCTTAAACAGACTGATAATTCAAATTAACTAAAATTTGTCATTGTAAGTTCAACAGTAATTTTCCCAAACTAAATTATCTAATCAAAACTTTTTGAGTTATGCTTTAATATAAATAGTTAAATTAATTTCAACCACACTCTATTGTAAGTAATAAAAGCACTTAGCATGCTAATGCGGGGTAGTGGCGAATCATGTCTAAATTCTCGACTGTGAACTGCAGCCCTTGTAATGCAAATGCAACGATTTGCAGTTTGATTTACTACAGAACGCCTCTTCGCTATTATACTTAGTAACATAATCGATACTTATATTATATAGACTAGCATGTCCCGCGGCTCCGCCTGCTTTCTAAAGACCGGAAACAAAATAGATTTCATATAGCGTGTGATGTTTTATAGCCGGTTTGTAACGGTTAGTTGACATTTCTCAGAAATAAGATGTTTTCCCGCAGTAAAAAGTATCCTATGTTACCTATTGAGCTATCATTATAAGCAAATTTCATCCAAATCCGTTCAGTGGTTTTCTCGTAATGTGGTCACAGACAGACAGACAGAAAAATTCTAAAAACAATAGATTTGGCCTCTATATCGATAATAATGACTATTTCAATCAGAGTTTTCAAAAAATATTTAATGTACAGACTTGACTCGGTTAAAATTTTATTATAATATGTATAACAGTTATCTATAGAGATACAGTCCTATGTTATATGTTATAATATTAGTAAAATATTTGGTTTTAAATGTATTATGTTGAAATATTGTTATTTTACCTATTAGGTATATTTAATGTTAAATATTAATTTGTTTTCTCATGTCGTTATCACCTATAATTAAGGTACTACTTTTTATGTTTTATTTTCCATGTACAATTTTTTTTCATGTGTTTTGTAAGTACTTTGTTGGTGGTCTAATAAAATAAAATAAAATAAAATAAAATAAAATAAACAGTAAGATTAACAGTTTGTTAGGTTGAACGCGTTAATCTCAGGAACTACCGGTTTAAATTCTTTTAGTGTTGGGTAACTCATTTATCATTTATCCAAGAAGACTATGGACTATATAATATAAAGACACAATAATATCTATTTAAAATCTAAATATTTTCTGGTTTTTAGAACGAGGACGGAGCCGCGGTTAATATAGATTAGGAATATTTAAGTCCTTTTTAAGTGACCCATTTCATTTCTCTTGGAGATACTCTTCTGTGACTATGATTGCTGTAAATCATTCGAAACGTCGGAAACCAAAAATCTAAATAAATCTGCGACAACATCCGCAAAGATAGTTTCATTTATAATGTCAAATATTTGCGTAAACCTAAGAAAGTATTACATTACCTTTGAATTTTGAACATTACGTTGAAATATTTTCCAGTAGAAATCTACCTTTCATGCTTTTATAGTTTGGTGTACGTATAACGTAATCCTATCACGATTTTTTTGCCGGCGTCTCAGAAAATAACAATAAAATAAGGAAAAAAACTAAGTAAATTACTGACTAAAAATACTGGAAGAACAAAGGTTTTATATTATCTTCGTTATAACTTACACGGATTTCCAATTGTTTTTAATCGACTTCAAAAAAGGAGGAGGTTGTAATATGTTCCGTTGTATATACTCGTATTTTTTTTATGCATGTTCACCGATTTCTCCGCCGTCTGTGGGCCGATTTTAAAAAATTTTCTTTTGTTTGGTAGGGTATAGTTCCGAGGGGGTCCTATTATCACCAAGTCAGGATCTGATGATGGGATCCCAGGGAAATCGAAGGCAACTCTTAAAATTTACAGGCACCTATTATGTTTTTGATATAATTTCTAAAACCGATAAAGCTTTTACGTATGAAAATCATCATCTCATGTGGATAAGCTGATGATGGAAGGTAAAATTCCTCAACAGTTCTAGTGTTTAAGTGTAGCCAAAGCTAAATAATCTTAATACAATTTAATTAAAATCAAAATATCCGTTCAAAAGTTCATTGCAAAGGCAGGATAAAACTGTCTTTCTTGGCTGGCACCGACTCCAACAATAACTAAGTAATTAAAATTATTTTTTTTTTAGTTTCGATTTGTAACGTTTTGAAGTCAGTTTTCATTTTTGTTAAAAAATAATATAAGATACGTACAATGGTTATCGACTATGGTTTTTATGAGTAAGTATATTGATATTTTGTTAGCAACTACTATTAATAATTAATCTTATAGTTTCTTCTATCGCCAACACGAAGTTAAGCAACGTTGGGAACTGTCAGCACTTGAATGGATGATCGCCTTTTGTTGTTGAAGCTACCAATACTCTCTAACCGCACGATCGTTTGATTAATGTTGTCGCCAACGTCCATACCACGTTGAACACACCGGTTCTCGTCCGATCACCGAAGTTAAGCAACGTCGGGCGCGGTTAGTACTTGGATGGGTGACCGCCTGGGAACACCGCGTGACGTTGGCTTTTTGCTTTTTGGCGCATTTTATTGAACAATAGTTAAAAAAATATTTTTACACTTATTTGATTTAAATTATATTAATCAAGGTTAACTTAAATTATAAAATTTTATAAAAAATAGAAGCAAAATCATAAAAAGTTATTATTTTGGTTTTCTTCGTATGAACTACGAGTAGGTATGAACCCTACGAAAGAAATTATCTATACTTCTATACTAATACTAATACTAATATACTAATATACTAATACTAATAATATTATAAAGAAGTAAAGTTTGTTTATTTGTTAAATTGTAAGGGGTAATCTCGGGATCTACTGAACCGATTTTAAAAATTCTTTCACCAATAGAAAGCCACATTATTGCTGAGTGTCATAGGTTATATAAAAAACCGAAAAATAAAAAGGCTTTTACGTGGTAGTCCGTTTTGCAAAGTGAATCGGAGAAAAAACGGTCGAATGAAAGCGTTTCTTACGAACGCTGCCATAACTATGTAAGATATATATTTTTTGAGTTCTAGAGAAAAGATGTGGAGCTTAAAAATGCCTACAAAAAAGTCAACAACTGACAACATCATATGTCTAACTTTTATATTTAAGTGACAAAAAGTAGTTTTTTTTAATATTAGTATAGATAATTTAATTTTTAATATTAATAAAATAATTTAAATTATTTATAAATTAATTATTTAAACACTCTGTACTAAAAAAGGATTATTAACATTATGCCCAACGAAGTGGGCACGGGTCAGCCGTCAGCTAGTATATAATATAAATATTTATATTACACGAGAAGTTGAGGCACTTAAGTCGTGTGTTTGTAAGTAGGTAGGTTTATATTATTCGTGTACAATGATATTATATTATAGCTGATACGTATTCAATAAATAATATGGTCATAGCTCAAGGTACTTTATTTACTTAGTTTATTTTATTTATTAACTAGCAAGTAGCGACTCTGTTTCGTCCTAGATACCTACGTTTTATCGATTAGTCTAGTTTTCACAGAAATAAGGTATTTTCTAGAGTTTTTTCTACTATAAGTATTATACATATAAAGTTTATATATAAATCTCCCCCTTAAATTACTCTGTCTTTTAGTGAAAACCGCATTAAAATCCGTTGCGTAGTTTATAAATCTAAGCTAAGCCTTTAGACGGCGGAAAACGCTATTTAGAGAAATTCGTATGAATCCTTATGAATATCATAAATAACTATTACGCACAATATTTTGTTATTATTACAGAATCTTTCAGTTTCAAGTTGATTGCTCTTTAAAATAGATGGGTACTCTTCTATTGTGCAACTTTACTAATTGAGTCAATTTGAATTCCTGTAGACCGTATAGATTAATTAAAATTGTTAGTTTTGAAGTAAATATTTGTTATCAGAGTTCCCAACACCCAAGTTTATTCATTTTCTATTAATTATGCTTTTATGTAAATTATGTAAAGGTTTTATAAATTAAACTATCTTTTCGGATTTTGTCATGATTGCTGTGAAGCATTCGAAACGTAGAAAACCAAAAATTAAAATAAATCCGCGACAAAATCCGAAAAGATACCTCCTAGTTTCATTTATAATGTCAAATATTCGCGTAAATCTAACAAAGTATTGTAGACGGTTTTGTTATTATTATTTCTTTATTTTAGGTATAGGTTCAGTCATTTTAAGGGGCATGGGTTCTAATATGAGGGGTATAAATAATGTCGTACTCATAGTCAACCAAATATTACGGATTAGTGAACTTCACATGTCTTTCGATTTGATAGGTTCTCTCAGACGTGCAGGTTTTCTCACGGTCCACAACTTTTACGTACAAAAATATTTACCTATATACTGACATAAACAAAAAGTAAATGTACCTAAATAATTATTGTTCCAAATTATAAAACTGCAATAAACTGTGCTGTGCTATTTAAAATGCTCGTATATTAGAAGGCTTAGGATCAGTGTTGTAAGAGTTCCCTCTAACCCCTAGTTTTAGTGAAGTTATTATCAATATTTTATTGTAGTAACATAATGTAGTCATACGTTAATTGCTTTCTAGATTTAATTAATAAGCTAGTGAAAAATAAAAATAAAAAAGCGTGTTTAAATCATATTTCTTAAAAACTAAAAAGAAAAAAAAATAATTTTAATTACTTAGTTATTGTTGGAGTCGGTGCCAGCCAAGGAGATTGTATTAGGATTATTTTGCTTTGGCTGGCACCGACTCCAACAATAACTAAGTAATTAAAATTATTTTTTTTTCTTTTTAGTTTCGATTTGTAGCGTTTTGAAGTCGGTTTTCATTTTTGTTAAAAAATAATTTATTTTAAATTTTTTTGTGGAAATTATTATGTTTAAATAAAATATTGGAAGGCTAACTAAACTACTGCTCCAATAAGTCAGCGAAGTTTTGAAATGAACGACAATAGTCAATCGAGATTTGTCCACGTCTATTTTTCCACGTAACTCGTAGACGTTAATAAGATTTACCTTCTATTATCAATCTACCTAATATCCTGAAGGAGTACGACTATCAGTTCATAAGTACGTATAATATTAAAAGAATTTTCTTTCAACTCCTAACCATTGAAAATATATACCTTACATCATCACAAATTCTTGAACAGCTTTAGAAAATATATGAAAAAGGTAATCAGTGCCGATAAAATTTAAGGGTTGCCCTCGATTTCTCTAGGATCCCATCATCAGATGCTGACTTGGTGACAATGAGAACATCTTGAATGTATACCCTACCGAACAAAAAAGAAATTTTTAAAATCGGCCCACAATTCACGGAGAAATCGGTGAAAACACATAAAAAACAACTGTTGAGGAATTTTACCTTCCATCATCAGTTCATCCACATGAGATGATGATTTTCATACGTAAAAGCTTTATCGGGTTTAGAAAATATATCAAAAACATAATAGGTGCCTGTAAATTTTGAGAGTTGCCTTCGATTTTCCTGGGATCCCATCATCAGATCCTGACTTGGTGACAATGGGACCACCTCGGAACTATACCCTACCAATCAAAAGAAAATTTTTTGAAATCGGCCCACAGACGGCGGAGCAATCGGTGAACATACATAAAAAAAAAAAAAAAATACATACAACGGAACATATAACCTCCTCCTTTTTTGAATTTTTTTTGAAGTCGGTTAAAAACTCAAATATACAAATTGTCATTATAAGTAAGTATAATATTTTAAGAAATTATTTATTACTATAAAATACTTATTTGGTTTCAAATTTAGTTTAACGAAATCAGACTAAATTATTTTATAGTTCAACTTAGGACACTACCTAAAAAATTAGTTCAAATCAAGCAAAAAGCTGACTAAAGTCAAAGGTATATGAGTAGATAACTGAACAACAACAAAGAAAGTTGTTTTCGTTGGCCGCTTGATTAATACCTTTGTATATTAATTTCGGTCAAAATAACAGAAAGTTTATTACATATTAAAATCAGAGGAGAACCAAACTCCTTTTACAATTAGGTAGGTAACTACTGATTAATCTATACTAATATTATAAAGCTGAAGAGTTTGTTTGTTTGGTTGAACGCGCTAATCTCATGAACGACCCGTTCGAATTGAAAAAATCTTTTTGTATTGGATAGTCCGTTTATCAAGGAAGGCTATAGGCTATATTACATCACACTACGACCAATAGGAGCGGAGCATCAATGAAAAATGTTGCAAAAACGGGAGTATTTGGTTTGCAGCTATTAGAATGCGCGCGAAGCCGCTGGAAAGGCCAGTCCTTTATATTTTGTTTATTGTGAAAATTGTATTTGTTTCTTGCCACAATAGAGTGACGAATCGATGACTGTTAAAGAGTCTATGATTTGTGCTAACAATATCTCTGCGCAGATTCAAATAAAATAAAAAATAATATTATATAAATAAGATGATAAATGTAACTAATTGTAGCAAAATGCCAACGTCACGCGGTGTTCCCAGGCGGTCACCCATCCAAGTACTGACCGCGCCCGACGTTGCTTAACTTCGGTGATCGGACGAGAACCGGTGTGTTCAACGTGGTATGGACGTTGGCGACAACTAGTGTCAAACGATCGTGCGCTTAGAGAATAATGTGAACCCCAAACTTTCACGTTCTAAATATCAGTAGGCAAGTTGTAGGTAAAGTATGATATCTTTAATGTTTAAGTTTATAGTAATTACTATTTAAAATTTTTATGGTTTTTAAAATTTTTGCCTGTATGTCTGTTTGTATAACGGTATCACTAGAAAACCGCAGGACAGATTTTGATGAAATTTATTATACTTAATGATAGCTAGTTATCAGGATCATCATAGAAAAAAGTCTTTATAGCGAACAAATATCTCAACTCCGACAAATCCTTACTCACCCTAAAAATGTAGCCAAAGAATCACTAGACTATACTCGTAAGTAAGTTCAATGTACTTACACGTACTTTGAGCATAATATTTTCGTAGAACATAAGCCCTTAAGTAGATTTATTCAACGAATAATCGTAATAAGAAATTGGGATATAGTAGATTTATAACTAGATGTATTTAGTTTCATCCAAAAATAGCTTTTAATAATCATGTAACAAGATTTCAAATGAGATAAGTCATGATGTTATTTACAAAGAATAACATTATGATTAATGTTCGGGTGACAGACAAGATCTAGGTCTTGCCATCGCTCAAGATCATGACATTTTGTAAGAATAATATATTTTTATCGTAGAGACATTATTGTTACAATAAAAATGATATGTTTATGAATATATTATAGTTACATACAAAATAAATTAAAAGTAGAGTATGTAAGTGCTAGAAATACCTTTAAGTGTTTTTTAAAAGTGAGAGGGTCGTTGTTCATTGTATAATTAATAAACTCGTCACTTGTTAACTATATATACTTAGGTTATTATTCTTTATTAATGTTTATCAGAGCTAGTACTAGCCCGAGTGAAGCGGGTTCTATTCCCGGGTCTAGCCACTCTGATATTTTAATGTGCGAGACATTAGTTCACAACATGGTTACTGTTTTTTAAGATTTTCCAATTATTAACATTAATTAATGAACAGATTTGATTCAGTTAGAATTGAATTCACGTTGAACTTCTAAGAAATTATGCCAGTTTTTAATGAACACTAAGATTACACTTAACCTAACGACGTAATTTCCTAACGAATTTATGGAGCAATACAATACGAGGGATGATCGCGAGCGGTAAGGGGAACGTAGTTTAGATAAACATCCGGTATAACGGAAGTACATTTGCTATGTAATCATTATTAATAATGAATGTAACCGTTACCGAGATGAAATAATTAAGGCTATATTGCCGTTGTTATAATCAGGGCCGGATCAAGAAGTGTGAGGCCCTTAATAATATTGAGATTAAAGAAGTAAATTTTTTTATATTTAAGTTCTGTAGCCTACATATAAAACGGAACAAAACTAATTTAGTGTAAATTAGAAATTACAATGTACGAAAAATAGAATAATATAAGTATGTGGCTCTATACCTACCTGCATGCGTAAATGACAGGCAAAAAATGGAAAACGTTGGATCTTAGAAAAAGCTCTTAAGCTCTTTAAAATTATTAAGATATTTAGTATTGCTTTTGAAGGCGTAAGTTTATTGTAAAAAATATTAGGATCGTTGGATCGTTTACAAATTTTTGTATAATATGTCAAAACAAAACATCAATTTTGCGTTTTTCCAATATACCTCAATAATATTTATAATATTCTCCTTAATATTTTTTACATTGTGATTAATAAAAATACATTTTACAAATTAAATAATTTACTTTGTTGATGTTACTCAATTCTTGATGGTATATTGTTTTTACGTCTCGCAATCAATTCTACGCCTACTTAACTCGCCTGCGAACTTGTTCGAGCAACTAGAGATTTATTGTAGGAATTTTGGCAAAGTTATAAGAGTTCATTTGTTTAAGTCAAAAAAATCGAAAAGAGGATCGACAGCTGTGATATTAATTTTATACTACCAAGTCTTTATTTACGTAAAGTTAGGGTAAGTAAAAAATAAAAGGCATTGGGACAATATAAAAAATATTACGCGGATTTATTTTGATTTTTGGTTCCCGACGTTTTGAAAGCTTTAGAGCAATCATGGTCACGAAAATTTTATACATTAAAATTTACTTTCTGCGAAGTTTATTTAATATGGTATACTTAATATAAAGTTTTATGGGACCAAATGGCAGCTATTGCCCATCAAACAAAAGAAGAATCACGAAAATCGGATCAAAACTCACAGAGTAATCGAAGTACCTACATACATAAAAAAAATATACCGATCGAATTGATAACCTCCTCCTCCTGTGGAAGTCGGTTAAAAAGGAATCTAAATTCTAATCTATTAAAAGCGAATAATGCGCATACTTTAATTAATAGTATTACGGCTAAAGTCGTAAAGAACAAGAATTTCATTTACTCGATAATACGGTTGCGGTCGGCCTTCCGACCTTGATTTGTAAGGATTAAAATTCAATGTCGATGTGCTAAATATATATTTGTGATTAATAGTTTACTTTTAAGGCATTTTTCGGGTTCGATTTTCGTTTATCTATCTATACTAATATTATAAAGAAGTAAAGTTTGTTTATTTGTTAAATTGTAAGGGGTAATCTCGGGATCTACTGAACCGATTTTAAAAATTGAAAGATATATTTTTGAGTTCTAGAGAAAAGATGTGGAGCTTGAAAATGCCTACAAAAAAGTCAACGACAGCATATGTCTAACTTAAAAACACTATGTACTAAAAAGGATTATTAAAATTATGCCCAATGAAGTGGGCACGGGTCAGCTAGTGACAAATATTTAGCTTAACGTAGTGTTTAAACTTTCAATTTACATTAAAATTCATTCTCGATCTCGTTGAATAGGTTTAAGTATTTTGCAAATTATTTGAATTATTTCTAAGTTTTATATTATTTTTAGAGATGATTCGAATAGTAATATTCTTTATTGCACAATAAAGTTACATAAGAAAATAAATACATTGAGAGTGACGTGGACAAAGGTGGTGGTCCAAGGGAAACAATAGTTTAAAGTTGTGCTTGTATTGGGGCATGGTGTTGTGTGCCATAGAGCAGTACCTATTTTATAAAAGCTGTCATAATTTGAGAATACAATTCACATTTTTTCGAATTATGTATCTATTATTTTAGAAATATAGTATTATAAGTAACTAGCAATTCCCGCGGCTTCGTCCGCGTTCTAATGACTAATAAAAATTAGGTTATAAGTATTTTATAATGCCAAATCATAAAAAGTAAAAAATATAAATTTAAAAATAAAAAATCTTTGTATGTACTAGAAATTATATATCTAGCAGTATATTGACCAGCTCTAACTGTTATAGAAAAGCCTGTAATCCCATTCTTTATCCGCCACCGCGTTCATATAAAAGTAAACCCTTCCGTTATTCTATTTGCTTGTGGCCAAAATCCTACACTATTCATATACAACTAGCTTTGCCTTAGACGATGTTTGTAAAAAGAAATAAAATAGCTAAAATATATTCAGTAACACAGTAGTTTAGTAAAGTTTAATCCTTAAATATACAAAAGTTAATCCGTGTAACGAAAGTTTTATTTTTGACTAGCACTTCCCGCGGCTTCGCACGCGTTCTAAAGACCGGAAACCAAATTCTTACTGAGTGCGCGTTACGGTAACTCGCAGAACTAACAACCGCCCTTCCCGTTTTTGCAACATTTTTCTTTGATGCTCTGCTCCTATTGGTCGTAGCGTACAGCCTTCCTCGATAAATGGACTATCCAACACAAAAATAATTTTTCAATTCAGACCAGTCGTTTTTGAGATTAGCGCGTTCAACCGAACAAACAAACAAACTCTTCATATTAAGTATAGATTTAGATACTTTATATATGGCCTTAAGATTAAAATTTTAAGATGTATTAGATATACTCGTAGATACGAGTATTACATTACTGCGAACTTTACACGCCGATGTCACTAAATATTTACGTTTTGAACAAGATAATGTAGGCGACGCTATTAAAATAATCCCATTAATAATAAATTTAAGCTAGGAACATCTTAACAAGTAAGTAATAATATATTCGTCCAGTACATTATAAATTATTTTTGCAAAACATTTAAAGGTTTTTGCTTATATGGGGTATAAACCTTCCTTCTATCCGTACACTAGATTATGAGATTAGTCTGAACAAATGTATGCTAAACTATCATTTTTAACATGTAGTGATTAGAAAATTCTATTCCATTTCTTTCCTTTAATCATAAGGATTAAAAGCTAACATATTCATAGAAATTAGAATTGTCTTATCATAATGGATTACTTATATAATATTACTTTATACTACTACTACTACTACTACGACTACTACTACTAATACTACTACTACTACTACTACTACTACTACTTACTTATACAACATCTTCTTTCTTTATTAACTTAAAGATAGATACTAAAATCATTTACTATTTCATACAGACTCGACTTTTCTATTTGTATATACACATAACTTACGTAACCGACTATCTATTCGTTTGTTCATATGGAATAAATATTTGGAAGACGGGCAGGGATTTAGGGAAAGATCTGTGATGCCTGATATCTGGTAATCTCAGTGGCTCGGGGAATAGCTTTATTTATATCATATGTAATACTTGGTAGATATTTCTAAAACAGTTAATGCAGGACAAAATAATCATGTTGTATAGTTTTCGATGAATTTTAGTATCTAAAAAATAAATCAAGGGTAAATCACTACATAGTAGTATAAAATAAAGTCACCTCGCTGCCTGTCTGTATGCTTAGATCTTTAAAACTACGCAACGGATTTTGATTCAATTTTTTTAATAGATAGAAAGATTCAATGGGAAGGTTTATATGTATAACTAGCCCGCGGTTTCGCCAGCACTAAATCTAGAGATGAGCCAGAGCGAAGCGAGACAAGTCGCTAGTGATTAAAATTACATACATATATAAAATTCTGAGTTTAATCTGTATATATTTTTTTTTTGGAAATTCTTATTAAAATTGTCATTATTATCTATAAAAGGCCAAATTTATAGTCTTGAGAACTTTTGGCTGTCTGTGACCACATCACAAGAAACCCACTGAACTTTTGACGTATGTACTTTGATATGATGACAGCTGTCATCATACCAAAGGTTATCCGGTTCAACATAAAGAATTTTTGACAGCGGGAAAACGTCACATCTCTGGGAAATCTATACCAACCGTTAGAACATCCCTAGGCATGTTCGGTTCGGTTGTGTTGTTGTTCAGTGTTCGGTTCGGTTAACGGTGGTGTTGTTCAGTGTTCGGTTCGGTTAACGGTAACGACCTCGAGCTATGGCATTTATGAACTAAGTACTTAATATGATTTCTTTATACAAGGGTGCTAAAATTTTAAAATAAACATATACTAGCTATTCCCCAGACGCCCCCCGCGTACTTACCACGATTAAAATTAAATAAAAATAATCAATTTTGGTAAAAAATAACATATAAAAATCTGGAGAGGTCCACCCTTATCTATTAGAGGAATAAAAATTGGCCTCTTCTTAGATCAACCAAATATACACAAAAAAATCATAAAAGTCGGTCAAGCCGTTTCGGAGGAGTTCGATAACAAACACTGCGACACAAGATTCTTGTATAACAGAAGATGATTATATATGTTTTGGCTTAGACTCTTGTTGAAAAAAAAAAACAAGTCGAAAAGGAATGTTGCGTTTAAATTTAAAATATATTTGTTTTAAAACTTTTGTTTCTTTCCAAAGTTTTATCATTAAACAGGCAAAATCAAAAGAATTCCAAGACAAAGTTAAGAACTTCAATAATAAGAAGAAACTCCAATACTTGCGTGACGATATCTTCTTCATTCTTCTGATCTGATCTTTTAATAACAAAAACTGAAAAGAATTATTTTTGTCCAATTTCATAAAAGAGGTATACAGTTCTTCTATTTTGTTTTGAATATGTTCATTGTGGATTCTTAATTTTACCTAACTTTTCTACCGATGACTTAAATAGTCATTTAAAAAAATTAAATGTGTGGCACTCATAGCATAGCATTTTTTATCAGCTTATGCAATTATAATTATTAATTTATTTTTTATTAATGCAGTACTTACTTTTTTCTTTGATATTAATTCAAGTTACACTTTTTGAGCGTGGTGACCGATAAGAAAACAATCTTTTTTCTTTTATTGAATAAATGAGAAGTTAATATCGTTTAAAATATTTTTATTATCTTACAATACATGTAGGTTATTCAGGAATTTTTATCATTGAAACTTTAGGTTTATGGTAACTGAAATAAGAAACATATATATGTAATAAGTAACATATAGAACGTCCGATTTCGGAGCAGCTCGTCTCGATCCGTGCGAGCTTCGTACAGTCGTATCATATACATGCCGGTTAAGCGAACGCTGGGCCGAGCTACATGGTAGACGGAGTGGGGGGTATTAGGTTTTATTTTCGTTACGGAATTTCTTGATTCGGTCGCCGCGCTCAAAGCCCGCGATAAAAGCTATGCAATAGCTTAAAAAGAAATCATATTTCGTATAATAACCGATTTTTTTGTTTAAGTATTGATTCGAAATAGATTCGAGTTCCAGGTTAAAGATTAGCAGTTCAGTTTGATTAAAAACAAAAGTTATAACTATGAATACTTAGGTATGACGTGAATTCATAAGACACAGCGAATATTTTTAATAGCGAATATTTTTTTATATTACTTTATTAAATTGTAACAATCACGTAATTGAATTAATTAAAAAGCTTATACAACCTTTATTAAGTTATTGTTAAATTTTTATAAGATTTCAGTTCATTAATTCTAAAATTGTATGAACAAAACCTCTATTTTTATTGTTTAGTTAGGAATTTACGCAATGTCATTCATAAAGAACAAAATTACATACAAATATCATCTAGCAATCCCATCAAATGCCTTTGTTAAAAGTACAAAGCAGTTTTTATGTCGGTGCAAAAACGTAAAGTGCTAGTTTTATTACATGAAAAAAGTGATAAAAATCGAATTGGACGCGGCGTTAAATCAATTATGAATTTCGTTGCTGTCAGTCCATCAGAATTATTGGGTTACTGCAGAATGGGAGCGAGTACAGGTAAATGGAAGAAAAATATTGTAGTACTTAAGTTAATTATATAGATTCAGAAGATTATAGTAATTACACGTGTATTTAACTAATGTATACATCGCTTACATGTAATAATTTATATGAAATATTATATTTTTGGCCTACACTTTTAGGTTAAACTTGTACACATCTTTTTCGATAGCAAAGTATAATAAGAATTGGTAATTTATAAATGGCTCGTTATTTTGTATATGCAGACCATAAGATACGGGTATATTTTCTGCTCATTTTCAGCTATTTTTCTTTTTTTGTCAATTTTAGTACCTAGCTTGACTAGAGATTTAGTGTTACCAAAAGAAATGGTCAAATATCGTCAACTAATTGAACACTAGTGCATTGTAATAGTGGGTGCACCAATGAAATGTAAAATAGTATATTCAACTTTTTTTTAGAATCCCACTGCTGGGCACAGGGCTAAAGGGAAGCCCTATAAAACTCGTGAAAATAACAAAGGTGCGACACGGGAGTTCAACCCGCTTCACTCGGTTTCTAAGTGACTGCGACACCACTGGACTACCTCTACCTTTTAAATATAACCAAGATACTTTCAATTATATAGAAAATTACTGATAAATATGAATATCAAAATCAATCATTGAAATGAAATGAGAACAAATTGAGAAGCTATCAATTACAATGAAGTTATTTATTTTGGGTTAGCAAGATAACAACAATAAGCTACGTTTCAAAATATTTCGAATTCGAAAGAAACTTCTAAGTTCTAATTTATTGTTAGTTGTGGCAGAATCTTTACTAATATTATAGATGAGAAAGTAACTCTTAATGCCTGTCTGTCTGTCAAACCTAATGAACCGATTTAAATGAAATTTAGTAAACAGATAGTTTAGAGCCTGAGAAAGCACACAGGCTACTTTTCAAGGCGAAAAAAGGTCTGTAAAGGGTTTGAAAGTTTGTTTGGAAGACTGTAAGTTTATAAAATCCTAAAGGGGTATAAAGGCATAAAGTCTTAAACGTGCTTAAGTAAGAAATAGCAGGATAATCTTGAAAATGTAATAAAATATTTTTTTATGTCTATCTTACGGAGGCCGTATTTACGTTTAACGCCTACACATTCTTATGCCTTACAAAAGATTTTGTTACACCTGAGATAACATAAGTCTTTCGAATAGATGCGATAAAGCTTTCGGTGTAAAAATCTTTAGGGAATATTCGAACTGTCACAATTTTTAATACAACATTTTCAGGGTTTAATTTCTACATATACTACTTATTGCTTATTTTTTCTCATGACTATCATAATACTTGAATATAGCAGTGTTTGAAATACGCACATAATTTTCTTTATTGTTAATACGTTCGTATATAGCTCGGAGCTATTAGCTCCTAAATAAGAAAAATATCTTAGGAATAAAAACAGAACTGAAATTATTAGTCTTTGACAATTTTTTCTACAGATAGGTATTGTGTAGAAATATTTTTTATATCTTAGATAAAAAAATACCGTTGTTATATTATCACTTAAGTAATTCAGTATCAGACTGCATATTGATATGTATTTTCATACTTGTAAGCTCATATCAAAATAATTGAGCAGTACCTGCGCTTCCGTGCAGCCTATGCTTTAAATGTTCTAAAAGCTCCACGTATCACGTCACTAATGTCAGCTTTCACCAAGCTTCGTGCAAATTGAGGTGTCGTATCATTAAGTACCTGCCAGTTTGTCGGTCGATGGCGTTTTGATTAATCACCCTTTGTCACTAACACGCTTCTCCCATTACCAAGGTATGGTACCCATAGGTGTAAGTTAAATGTATAGGTCACGTTGGCGAATGTATGTGGAAATCATTGGGAAATGGAAATATCTTGGTGTAGGCACATACTCTTACTAATGCGATGTTTGAACTCCCTCTTGACTAGCGGTTTCGAGTTTTGACGGAAAGTGAACTGAATAGTACAAAAATATTGGATTTTCAGATTTTTACGAATTTACTTTGGTATTTTGTTGAGTATTATTTAATCCTAGCAACTCAACCTCGCTTCTCTCGGATTTCTCCACTGGAAGAAGTCCTATGTTGACCCGGGCCTCCAGCTGTCATCATAACTTTCAGCGAAATCTGTCCAGTAGTTATCTCGTGATGCGGTGAAAGACGGACAGACACAAAGACAAACATTCTAAAAACTATAGATACGGCCTCATTATCGATAAATTGACTATTTTGATACATTGTACATACGTATTATAAAAGGATACTTGAATACTTTTAAGAATTTTACGAACCTCATTACGACTAGGTATGATATGTTTCAGCATTATATAAGATGTTTATCTCATTTCCAATTTAAATAAACCGAAATAAAAATATTCTATTTATTTATTTATTTATATAATTTAATTGGGCATACATTATTAAATAATATAATAAAAAAAGACTGGAACTAGGGCTTGTCATTAACGTATAACTTCACTAAATTCCATACATTTGTTTATGATTGAGGATAAATTAAAGTTAAAAAATTGGGGTCAATTATCAAGTGACTCCTTAAAAGTGGAATTCTCGATGGCATTTTATCGAGTACTTCAGTAATAGTCTACAGCGGTATGATTAATCGCCTTTTGTTCCTTACACGTCGCGCCCATTATCTTCTAAATGAAAGGGATGTAATCAAAAAATTTAGAGCGTCTTGACAACTCTTTTAATAGGATTTTTATTTTTTACCAAAAGTGCTCCATTAATTTTATGATTTTCTTTAATTTTTAGAGTGTTTAGTGTAGTGAATGTACAGCTCTAGATCTAGATGTCTGGGTTCAAGTCCTGAGTCGATTTAAATATTTAAAAAATCATTAGGTTTTTGTGTCAAGTTTTCGCCCGTTTTTGTGAATTTGGTGACAAATGACAAGTGTAACAGAATCTGTACAAGTAAATTGGAATGTGTTTGTTGATGAAATATTTACATTAAAACTTAAAACTATGCACCAACAATGCACCAACTAACTATGCACCAACAATATTTAATTGTGTTATTTTTCTTCATTACTTATGATATTTTGCATATTTATAGGAACAAACAGTAGGTTCTTTAGTACAACATTGAAAATAGAACAAGTTTTTGCTCCTAGAATCACACCGCCTGCGGACATAAAATGCTGACAGAATTGAAAGATGCCTCAAAAATCACTATATAAAAATTGGTCTAAAGATTCTAAGCGGACGGCTGCAGCTGCAGGTCGGCAAAGTAAAAACTCAATGCCGTACCAAATACCCTTTAAACTTTAGAAAGAAAAAACGTGACAAAAAAATGTATGTTATCATTAAGTTTTTTTTTCAGAAGTAAATATTAGAAAAACGATTTAGAATAGTTGTAATTAGTTACTAAATAGCGATAATAAAAGATGGAAATATATATTTAGGTAGTATAAAGCATTTTGACTCGTTTGATCGTTCGATCCTACTTGCATTTGCATTTTAAGTATGTAATTCATCAAGTTTTTTTATACTAGCGGAAAAAAACTAGGGTCAAGCCGACGAGAAAATAAGTCGGAAAAAACACAGAGACAGACAAAATTAAAAAAAAACGAGTTATCTTACAATTAATATAAGTACTGTATATAATTACATATACATTTAATGAAAAGCTGTAATTATGAAGGTGCAGCTTGTAAGGTTGGACGTTGTAGTAGTTTAGAGATAAGAAAACTATTATTTGAGATTGCTGATTTTGGCCATAATACTCGTACCATGAAATAAAAAGCACTTTTTAAATCGCTTTCGGTTTTATCTAGTGGAATAGTTCTAGCGATTGCTGTTCGACGAACCGTCGACTTGAGGGCTTAATGACAGTACTTGTGGATACATTGTATTTTAAATTGGAACGTTCAGCATATATTGAAATTGTGTTGTAGAGAATTCACTTATATAATACAACTGAAACATCTGTGATTTGAATAAAGACTTTAAATTTATTGCGTAGAAAAGTATGTACATCTCTGACCATTATAGTAGTATGAGATTAATTAAAGTAATAATGGTTAGAATAATTATACACATCACTACATATTGTCGCGGAATATAGTGCGAACTCGTCATAATAGCACGCTTGTACCATGCCTTACAACAGCGAATGTCAATTTCTAACTTTTGACAATTAGATAACAAGAACAGTTTATTACAAATTTTAATGTGACAGAAAGAGATAACGCATTTTCAGGAACAATTTCGAAGTTACTAGAAACATTTTGAATTTTCGATACTAGAATATTCTAAATTTACGCATATAAAAAGGCCGGCAGTGTGTCGAGAGATCAGTTGTCGTTCGAAGTTAAGTGAAGATTGCGAAGAGATACGAAATAGTGGAAAAGTGAAGAAGAGTATAGTGAATTGTTAAAAGTGGTGAATTATAGAGCTCAGAGACTCAATTTAACTAGTGCTGTGTACAAACTGCGCGTGTACAAAGTGTAAATAAATTAATCTTTAGTGCGAGAACGCTTTTAATTTCCGATCCCGAACCCGTAGTACGTAACAATTGGTGTCAGAAGTGGGATCGGAAATGCCGTTAGTACCGAGGCACGAGAAGCAAGGAGTCACTACACGCGCAATGGCAGAACAGCAAAGGGAAGACTCTAGCCCAAGTACATCGAGTGGAGAGTCCGCGGTTCAACAGAGCACAACGCCAGACATGAACGCCCTTCTGCAACAAATGGCGTTCATGATGCAAGAACAGTTGCGCGCACTCGAAGAAAAGCAAGCCCAACGCCAAGAGGAACAGCTGCGCGCACTCCAAGAGGAGCAGGCTCGACGCCAAGACGAACAGCTGCGCGCACTCCAAGAAGAGCAGGCTCGCCGCCAAGAGGAGCAGGCTCGCCGCCAGGGGGAACAGCTGCGCACACTCCAAGAAGAGCAGGCTCGCCGCGAGGAAGAGCAGGCTCGCCGCGAGGAAGAGCAGGCTCGCCGCGAGGAAGAACGTGCACGCCACCAGGAGGAACAGCTGCGCGCACTCCAAGAGGGCATTCACAAGGATGTCATAGCCGCTCTTCAACAGAATACGGAAAGGGTGGAAGTCGTTGAAAGAGAAGTTGAGGAACTAAAGACGACACTCGTCACACACGGTGAAGCTTTAGACGAGCACGACTCAAAACTCTCTAAAATGGAGAAGAGGATGGATTACTTGGAAACTCAGAAATTACCGCGTGGTGCCGACATTAGCTCATCATCAGCAAAGATTTTCAAAGTCCCTCACTTCGACGGCAAATCTTCTTGGGCCGCATTCAAGATCCAGTTTGAAACGATCAAGGAGACAAGTGGATGGACAGATGATGAAGCCCGATCTGCCCTTACCGTCGCTCTTAGAGAGGAGGCTCTAAATGTATTGGAGGCGCTTTGTGCTAGCGATCCTGGCAGGAAGACCACATACAGTGAGCTACTTAACGCTTTAGAGTCGCGGTATGGGGATAGTCATCTAGAGCACGTGTACAGGGCTCAAATTAAAAACCGTACACAACGAGCCAATGAAACTCTGCAGCAGTGGTCCATAGAGATTGAGAGGCTCGTACGGAAGGCATATCAATCCTCGCCATCCACCATAGAAACTATTCTTCTTCAGGCTTTTGTAGACGGGATTCGCGACTCAGAGGTACGCGCTGTTGTACGCCTAAGACACCATACGAGTCTCAAGGAAGCTGTCGCTCACGCTTTGGAGGTTGAAGCTGTGCGCCATGACACAAGAGCTTGGAAGGTGAGGGAAGTAGTCACTGCGGAAGGATCATCCACCCGGAGACGTATTTTTAACCCAAGATGCTACGAGTGCGGTGAGCGGGGCCATCTTAGAAGTAACTGCCCTAAAATATCAAACGTTCGGAGGCAGTCAGATGTGGCTGTGTCGACTTCTGACCAGCCACAGGAAAACTAATTCCAGCCAGGGCTGCGGGGTGGGCGCTGGCCGGGGGATCTTCTACCCCACAAATAGTAGTAAAGCAGACAGTGGATGGAAACACCTTAGTAATACATGGCGCAATTAATGGAGTAGCATGTAAACTGACGCTGGATACCGGAGCATCACGAACCATCATTAATAACCAAAAGCTAAAACACATTGCGGACAAGAAGTTGCAAGACATAAAGCATATCACTCTCATGACAGCCACCGGCCAGCGCGTACCTGTCTGGGCGGAAAGGAAAATTGCTATCAAAATTGGGGACAACATTTATTGGCATAAAGCAATAGTCGCAGATATCGTCGATGATTGCATCATTGGATTGGACTTTCTCCAAAATTACCAGTGTACGATTGACATGAAATATGGAGTTTTAAAGTGCAGAAATAGAGAAGTACCAATAAGTGGTGGAATTCACGGAAAAGTTAGTTGCTTGAAAGACACCGCCCTTCCACCAAGATCACAGACTCTAGTACCTGTCGCTTGACCTCAGAACAAGTCAGGTAGTCGATGGTGCTGCGCTATCATAGAGAAGTGTGAAAATGAGAGCTCGTGGATCCCGGCAAGAGTTATTGTAGGTAAAGCTTCCACATCCATGGTTCCAGTGCTAAACCCTAGTAACTTTACTCAAACCATTCAGAGAGGCGAAGTTGTGGGAACTTGCGAAGAGGTAGCCTGGTTAAACAGATGTCAACCGAACGTGAAGGTACCAAACAAGGATAGAGAGCAAGCGATGAAACTTATCGAAGACTGTAAAGAAAATCTCACAAGTTCACAGAAGACAGAAGCTGAAAATTTACTGTACCGATATTCAGATTTGTTTTCCAAGCATGAGAACGATATAGGAAGAACCGGTTTAGTGAAGCACAAAATCAATACAGGTGATGTTGCGCCTATCCGACAGCGACCTAGACGAATTCCATGGGCCAGGGAAAAGGAAGTGGACGACATGATTCAAAACATGAGAGAGAACAACATCATCGAACACTCCACTAGCCCTTGGTGTTCTCCGGTAGTACTAGTAAGGAAGAAGGATGGTTCTACAAGGTTTTGCATCGATTACCGCAGACTCAATGATGTGACCAAAAAGGATAGTTATCCCCTGCCTCGAATTGACGACACCTTAGACACTCTAAGTGGTATGAAATGGTTCTCAACTCTCGATTTGAAGAGTGGCTATTGGCAAGTGGACATGGACCCCGCGGATAAGGAGAAAACTGCGTTTTCAACTGGAAAAGGGTTATGGCAGTTTAAGGTTATGCCGTTTGGGTTATGTAATGCACCAGCTACATTTGAGAGGTTGATGGAACGCATACTCGCCGGATTACTAGGAGAAGCCTGCCTTGTTTACCTAGATGACATAATTATTGTGGGGCGTGATTTCAATGACCATCTTAGGAAACTCGAAGCAGTATTCGATAAACTAAGGGAAGCTAATTTAAAGTTAAGTCCGAAGAAGTGCTTATTCTTCAGAAAACAAGTGAATTACCTTGGACACGTAGTTTCAGAAAACGGAGTAGAAACGGATCCTGAGAAAATCACCGCTGTGAAAGATTGGCCGACCCCTAAGGACAAGACGCAAGTGAGAGCATTTCTAGGATTGTGCTCTTACTATCGACGGTTTGTGAAAGGGTTTTCTGCCATAGCCAAACCACTCCATAAGCTAACCGAGGAGAAGAGACCTTTTGTATGGGACCATAATTGCGAATTGGCCTTCCAAGAATTAAAGAAACATCTTTGCCAAACACCGATCCTCGGGTATCCAGACACAAAGGGAGAGTTTACTGTCAACACTGATGCCAGTAATATCGGTATTGGAGGTGTATTGTCCCAGCGGAAGGGTGATCAGGAGGTGGTAATCGCATATTTCAGTAAGTCACTCTCTAAACCGGAAAAGAATTATTGCGTTACTCGAAGAGAGCTACTTGCTGTAGTAAAAACCTTACAACATTTTAAGAAATACTTGCTAGGACGCAAATTTTTGGTAAGAACCGATCACGCTGCCCTGAAATGGTTATTAGAATTCAAGGATCCCAAAGGGCAGGTAGCACGATGGATTGAACAACTTCAAGAATTCCAGTTTGATATAGAACATCGAGGGGGTAAAAATCACAGCAACGCCGATGCTCTATCTAGAAGACCCTGTGAAGACGACTGCAAGCACTGTCAAAGACAAGAGGCAAAGGAATTGGAATCAATTAAAGTTATTAGAACAGACTCGTTAGATGAACGTTGGAGTGATGAAGCCATGAGGAGAGCTCAAGAAGAAGACCGAGATATACGACCTATCATGGAATGGCTAAGTAGTGGTAGGCCAAAACCTAAGTGGACTGACATAGCACAGTACAGTACCGCTACGAAAAGTTTGTGGGCACAATGGGACAGTTTGTTGTTACACAATGGAGTATTGTGCCGGAAATGGGAGAAGACACGTGGAAATGATAGCCATCTCCAACTAGTGGTTCCTAAAATAAAAGTATCCGAGATACTTCGAGTCTACCATGATGGTTCTTCTGGTGGACACTTAGGGGTAAGAAGAACGTTAATCAAGATCAAGGAGCGATTTTACTGGCTGCATTGTCGAGATGATGTTGAGGACTGGTGTCGGAAATGCGTGCAATGTGCCTCTGTCAAAGGCCCGCAGACCAGAAGCCGAGGAGTAATGAAATTATACAACGTTGGGGCACCTTGGGAGAGAATCGCATTAGACGTAACAGGACCATTTCCGATTACTAATTCCGGGAACCGATATATTTTAGTTGTGATGGACTATTTTACAAAATGGCCTGAGGCATTCGCCATCCCAAATCAAGAAGCAGTAACTATCGCAAATACTTTGGTAAAAGATGTATTTTGCAGATTCGGCGTTCCGTTAGAAATGCACAGTGATCAAGGAAGAAACTTTGAATCACATATATTTCAGGAAGTATGTAAAATCATGGGGGTGCACAAGACTCGAACCACACCACATCATCCACAGTCAGATGGAATGGTTGAAAGGTTTAACCAGACTTTGGAACGCCATCTGGCTAAGGTTGTGGATAAACATCAAAAGGGTTGTGACGAGTATTTATCATTGTTCCTGCTATCTTACCGGACTGCTGTACACGAAAGCATTACCATAACACCTGCTTTTGCAAATTTCGGAAGAGAATTGCGACTACCAGCGGATCTGTTAAGTGGTTGCCCGCCGGATACTCCCAGTTGCATAACAGAATATGCCAGTGAACTACGAGCGAAGATGATTGGTGTTCATGAGCAGATACGAGATGCAGGACTACAAGCAAGTGAACGCATGAAAACTCGTTATGACCGAAAGGCGACAGGAACGAACTTCGAGGAAGGCTCATTGGTATGGCTGCATAACCCGGTGAGACGAAAGGGTAAATCGCCAAAGCTACAACCCAGTTGGGAGGGGCCTTACAAGGTTATAACGAAAATTAACGACGTCACTTTCCGAATTCAACGTACATCTAGAAGCCCGGCTAAAATCGTGCATGTGGACCGATTAGCCAAGTATCACGGCAACAACGATGCTCGAGACGAGCATGTCTTGGGAGGGGGTAATGTCGCGGAATATAGTGCGAACTCGTCATAATAGCACGCTTGTACCATGCCTTACAACAGCGAATGTCAATTTCTAACTTTTGACAATTAGATAACAAGAACAGTTTATTACAAATTTTAATGTGACAGAAAGAGATAACGCATTTTCAGGAACAATTTCGAAGTTACTAGAAACATTTTGAATTTTCGATACTAGAATATTCTAAATTTACGCATATAAAAAGGCCGGCAGTGTGTCGAGAGATCAGTTGTCGTTCGAAGTTAAGTGAAGATTGCGAAGAGATACGAAATAGTGGAAAAGTGAAGAAGAGTATAGTGAATTGTTAAAAGTGGTGAATTATAGAGCTCAGAGACTCAATTTAACTAGTGCTGTGTACAAACTGCGCGTGTACAAAGTGTAAATAAATTAATCTTTAGTGCGAGAGCGCTTTTAATTTCCGATCCCGAACCCGTAGTACGTAACAATATTATAAAACAAAGTTCTCCGCCGCGTCTGTCTGTCTGTTCGCGATAATCTCAAAAATTATGGCACCGATGGATAGAGTGGTTCTTTAGGAAGGTTTAAGTATGTATATTATTTGTTTAAGTATATTTTTGGTAGCAATAAGTAAAAGTGATTATTCTGGAAGTTTTTTGGCAAAATTTTGGTACATAATGAGATGGTGATCTTAGAGGCCTTTATCAACACTATGGAAGGATACTATATAAATTTTGATTTTCGTTCCCGACGTTTCGAATGCTTTACAGCAGTCATGGTCACGGCAGAGACTAAGGTATGTGAGGTTTATATACTTGTTACATACAGTCTGTAACATCCTGTCTGACAAAATCCGAAAAGATATTTTCATTTATAATGCCAAATATTCGCGTAAACCTTTCTTAGGTTTACAATGGAAGGAATCAATGTCAAAATGAACCGATCGACTAGCTCGCAGGCCTATTGAGCAAATGTTTATGTTGGCAATGTAAACATTTGTTTGATCTGGTAAGGCTCGACGGCAGCCCATCTCAATATCCATCGTCCAAAAAATCTACGTAAAGTAGCTACGTGAAGAAAAAAATCACTTCTATTTTGTGCGAAGATAAACATTTTTTGAAGGTAAAAGCAAAATATAATGTATAAAATATCCAATCTAATGGATATAAAATGTAAAATGAGGTTTTAAAATATCTTGTATTAAATTTTAAAGGCAACCCAGTGGCAGTTCGCCTAAATAGAGTGAAGTGAAGTGGTTATTCTTAAGTGCAAATCATTTTAACCATGATTACCACTTTTTGGTAAAAAAAACATGGTGAAAGAGAAAAAGAATGACGAGTCTGAGAGAACCTAGCAGGTTTTCGTAAGTCATGTGAAATCAGGCAACAATCCGTGAAAGTATCAGAGGTGGGAGACCCGGATTTGAACCCGCATCACTCAGTTACGAGCGCGTTCCACTGGACCACCACTGTCTTAGAGTTACATACAAATATTTTTTTTTAATATGATAAATGCTTGACGTTCTTTGTTTTAACATAATGACATATATATTTTCGAAGCTAACAGCTGTTAGCCTCCTATCTCGTAGTAGCAACAACAACATTTAAAACAATAGAAGTAGGCCAGTAAATATAGCCGTTTTTTTTGTTCAACCTCGTATTAAATTTCCGATCCAATTTTAAGGTAAGTTTTACAAAAATTTGGATCGGAAATTTAGTGCGAGGTTAAATTCTATTTTTACTGACCTAAAGTGTCCTTTTTCATTAGCATTCGTCGTGAAAGTTAACGAAACGGACAGGCAATTAAGACAGCGAGAGCTAATTTTTAAGAAAAGAAAGAAAATATAATTGCACCTTCTTAACGAGACACCAAAAATACTTAAAACAGAATCAAATTATTTAATATTTAATTGATTTGTTTATCTACAATCTAAAGCTGTCTTCTCTAAAACAATAAAATTATGCTTTCTTTTTCAATGAACTACGAATACTGTAGGTGCGAGAAACTTGGTTTGCTCATGCGTTTTGTCTAGTTATACGTTGCTTGCATTCCACTCGTAATAGATGCGCCCTTTTTTAAACTTATATAATTTTATATGCACTTTTTTATTTTATTTTAAAATTCTTGTCTCATCGAAAAAAAAATTTTAATGAATCACACTTATCACTACATAGTATAAAACAAAGTCGCTTTCTCTGTCCCTATATCCCTATGTATGTATCAAATCTTTAAAATTACGCAACAGATTTTGATGCGGTTTTTTTTAATAGATAGAGTGATTCAAGAGGAAGGTTTATATGCATAACTAACGGATCCCGCGGCTTTGCCTGTGCTAAATGTGTAAAATATGTAAGTAATATAACATTGTGTTTTTATTTTACTATAGAAAGATATTCAAATTAAGAAAAAAATAATATACCCTATAAAACTAGTTCGGTCCATTTGATTTTGAACTATGATATCTCGGAGAGTCAGGCACTTTGTTATGGAACTGACATAGTAATCTATCTGTGAGGGAAATTAAAATTCAATTGAAATTGAAAAATTTAACAATATATACCGCATATTGAAATTACTTACCTATATTTTATATGGTTTTCAAAGAATAAAGAAATATAATATTTGTGAGACTTCGGTATCTATAACTAACTATACCTGTTGATTTAGAAAAATAAAAAGGAACTAGTTAAAATATGGAAAATATTTTTTTCGTAAAAGTAGCTAAGCAGTAAATAACTCTTATCTATATTTTTTTCATATTACGTTAATTGCTGTTCAAATTTCAGTTTTCAGTGAAATAATAATATGTAGCTCAAAAACAGCATTCTTTATTGTATATACTGCGCGCATTCTGATCCAAATTGTAACATCAAATATTTTTCTATACCTTTAACCATATCTTTCTTTAATCTTAACGACCTGAAAATTTGCAAAAAATAACTCGTAATTTGTGACTGTTCTCTTCACGAAGACATTTACAGTGAACGACGCAGCGATTGCCCGAGCAGCATTGTTCGCTTTGATTGATTGTAACATTGTAACCGTTATATTGTGGAAGATGCTATTATAAAGAAAATTGTATTTTGAAATGAAATTTTATTCAGTCATTAGGGTTGGAAATAAAATTTTACAATGTAAATAATTATGAATTAATTTAAGTATTAAGGTAGGGATATAAGGTAGGGAATAAGTGGTAGTGCCATGCTTGTTACCTTCGGGTAGCAACCGAATGGGCCGGCACGCCCCGTATAGTTCATTAGTACCACTCTCTCACAGAAGACCGGCGTGAAGTGGCAGCTATGCTGTCGCGTTTCGTCCGATGAGTGAGAGTCCGGAAGGCCCACTCTCCTTCCCCCCTCCCTCTTCCCTTCATCCTCCGCCTTCGTTCCCCCCTCCTTCCCACTTCCATCCCTCCTCCATCCCTTCCTTTCTTGAAAGGCCGGCCGCAAGCCTGGCTTGCAGATGTCCATGGGCGGAGGTGATCACTTCCCATCAGGTGAGCCTCCTGCCCGTTTGCCCCCTTTTTACCTTACTTTTAAAAAATGTTGAATATTTGGCTATATGTTAAGGTTAAAAGACGTGGTCAGAAAGCTAGCACTGATTCGGGGGTCTTGAATTAAGTTTTCTTTTTAAGCAATTTTCAGTTTTAAAATTTTCAAAAGAGCCAGAATTGTAAAATTGAAATATTTTTATTTTTTTTTATTTTGTTTATTTTATTCACTAGTGGTAATTACAATGATACAATATTTAAATTGTGTTTACAGACATCGTTCTTATGGCTAAATGCATTATCTTTTAAGGTAAATACCGCATGCATATTATAGACATTTTCGAAATTTTTTAAATATCTAAAGTAAGAAAATTAATTTACAATACTAAAAAACTTTTTAATACCAAAGAAAAGAATTTAAAGATATTCTTTAGCTTTCTTTTGAAACTTAGGTAACAAGTCAAATATTGAAATTTTGAAGAAAAATATACTTTGAAAAGCACGTGTTGGGTTAGTCCTGTGCCTGATATTTCCCCGGTCGTGGCGGTTTGTCGTCCTATCGTATGCGAGTGACAGCAAATAAATGGCAACTCTATTTTTAGCGCTCATATTTGTGTATTATAACTATTATTGAAGTGAAACTTCTTTAGAATCGTTGTGATTTAAAACTCGATGAAACGAAAAAATAAGTCCATAGTACCAGGCGCTCAGAGACGGGGAAGAGTTAGCCTTGATTTAAATTCAAGTTTTACTTCTGACATGTGTACTTTGTACACACGAATTTTTTATCATATTATATCAAAATTTGTTAGAAAAACATTATATTGTAGTATATTAGTGTATAATGGCTCTTCCATATTACGATGTTGGATGGCATATTAAAATTTTTCAGGTCCAAAGATTAGTATTAAAATAACTTAATATTAAGTTACTCGAACAAGTTCAAAACCAGGCTATAACACAGCTCTTCAAAACAATCGTTCGTTAGTTCAATTGGCTGAAGCAATGCTGACCGACGCGTGATAAACCATAATTCACTTACACTGTATAGTCAAATGTATATAAACGTTGTTGATTGTGAATATTTTTTAAAAATTATGACTAACATGCTTTCAAATAGTCCTTATAAATGTCCTAATGCTGGGTACGGGCCCCTCCTCAATACAAGTGGATTTGACAACACGTTTGGCTCAGTTGGTAGTGACTCTGCTTTCTGCGCCAATGGTCGCGGGTTCGAGTCCCGCTGGGGGTATTCATTTGTTGAGCACGAATGTTTGTACTCCAATCATGGGTGTTTATATTTATAATATGTATGTATTTAAAATTCATATACCTACTACATGTGTAGTATATCAACTATCTGGTATCCGTAACACAAGCCTCGCTTTCGACGGAACTAGATGGCGCTTTTGTAATAATGTCCTAACATATTTATTAATTTATATTATACTAGCTGCGCCCCGCGGTTTCACCCACGTAGTTGCCGTTCCCGTGGGATTACAGGGATAAAAAGTATGCCTATGTCCTTTCTGAAGGTCTTCTCTATCTGTGTGCCAAATTTCAACGAATTCGGTTCAATGGTTTAGGCGTGAAAGCGTAACAGACAGACAGACAGACAGACAGAGTTACTTTCGCATTTATAATATTAGTTAGGATTATTAATAGGCTACAGTCCTCCACGCTGGCCATGTGTAGGGTGGCTAAGTTCACGTCTTTCGAAAAACTTGCTAGGCTCTCTCAAACAACTTATAATCTTAAGAGGTTTTTTTTTCTAATCTTAAGGGGGTTAGTTAGTTAGTTAGTATTAGTTAACTATTAGATGCGAGACTTGCGATTCAAACCCACTTTATTGGGATTCCAAAGTAAGTACGTTATTGTCTATCAGCATAGACATATTGCAAAGAATCACCAAGAAACTAATTTATTTATACCTTGCCTTCAAAATAAAAAAAATCAATTTTCTCAAATGAAATGAGAACGTAGTACGAAGTGAAATATTTAAAAATGTAAGGACATCTGACTGCTTTCATTACGTGTCATCAGTCGAAACGTAGCACTTCCCAAACTTTTATAATTCATCAAAAGTTTGTGATTACTATGGAAACTAGAATTGAAATAATAGTACGTCCCTAAAAGGCAAAATTTAAAAACTATATTAGTCACATTATTATAATCTAAGCTAGCGATTCACCCTTGTTTCGCTTTTGTCTATACCTAGTAACATATAAAGTTTTTTGAAAACCAAGTTTCTTTTTTAAATGGTAGACTAAAAGAGCTCCACAGATTTTGTTCATCACAAAAATTAATACACCCGCGGGACTAGAAGCCGCGACCGTTGATCCAGGATGTCAGATCATCACAAACTGGGCCAAACGTGACGTCCTTTTTGTTTATTGAAATTTTGTGTTCTTATTTCAAAGGTAATTTGCTTTACAGGGTTTGACAGGATTGAACATTTGAAACCACAGAAAGCTCTACCTGTACTGTAACTTCATATAATTTATTGGACTTTAGAACAATCCTTAGTAATGAAGGCGAATGTAAAGGATTCGAATTCGCAACGAGTCATTAGCTAAGAGCTTTCCAACTTTTCCAAATTTATCACAACTTCATGTCAAGTAATGTTTACATTTGATCTTGAATATATAAAAAAATGCATTTATCTTTTATGCCAGTAAGTAGAATTAACAGTTTATTAATCATTTTATTTATCTATACATCTATATTAAAAATCTCTACATTAAATATTTTTTTGTAAAATCTTATAGAAAACCATAGTTTTTAGAGTTTTATCTTTCTTTCTTTCCGTCTGTCTATCTGAGAACGTGACATGAGAAAACCACTAGACAGATTGAAATGAAATTTCGTATTATAATAGCTGGTACTTTTTACTACGAGAAATATAATATCAGATTTGTGAAATGTATTCTAACGTATAAATTAGTGGTAAGCTACGAAAGAAGCTTGCGTTACGGATACCAGATAGTTGATATACTACACAATATATAAGTTTAAATACATACATATAAACGCCAATGACTGGAGTACAAACATCCGAGTTTAACAAATGAATTCCCCCCAGCAGAACTCGAACTCGCGACCGCTGGCGCAAGAAAGTAGGGTCTCTACAAAGTGCACCAAACATGTCACCATATCAATACATTATCTCTCAGTCACGCCTAAATAATTATTACATCAAAATTAATAATAAACGATAGCTTCAAGATATTTATAGTAGGGGATGAATAAAACTTTCATATTTTCAGTCCGTCACGAGCGGCAGAGAAACGGATTCAACCCTCGCACTGATTATTTATGTTGTAAAACATTTCGTTACTTACGCTCTGTTTGGTCGAAAAGTATGATAAAAATTAGATTTTTATAATTTGTCATGATCATTAATTTTGATCGTAATTATATAAATAAGTAAAGAAAAATATTATTTTATTTGTCCATCATCATCATCATCAGCCTTTTTTTTAACGTCCCACTGCTGGGCACGGGCCTCCCTCAGTACGAGGGGGGCAGGCCATAGTCAACCGCGCTGGCCTAGTGCGTGTTGGCGGACTTCACATGTCTTTTTTGAAAACTTGCTAAGGTTTTCTCAGACATGCAGGTTTCCTCACGATGTTTTCCTTCACCGTAAAACAAGTGGTAATCATGAACGAAATGATTCGCACATGAAAATATCAGAGGTGCGAGACCCGGATTGGAACCCGCATCACTCGGTTATCCGAGCGACGCGTTACCGCTGGGCTACCACTGGGTTTTATTTGTCCATTTTGCTTTATTGTCACGTGACACATGAATCCTTAATAAAGATACACCTTTAAGAATGTTAAAAGAATATACTATTGAAATATGAAAAATAGTTACATTAAAAAACGATACGCAGAAAAGCTTTTAACTATACAGACTGACAGACAAACAGACAAACAAACAAAAGTTCTTAAAACTATGAATTTAATTAAGTATCATCGATACAGAATTTTTGTATAAATTAAATAATCATTATTATCGAATAATGACTTATTTAATAAGATTGTCCAAAGAATATGTAATAGGTAGATTCGTCTACGTTAGAAATTTTATTATATCTATAGATACTCGTATGTATAATAAGATTTTAAGCGAGTCAAATCTGTACATTATTTTTTTAATCTAATTGAAATAGACATTATAATCGATATATAGGTCAAATCTATTGTTTTTAGAATTTTTGTTTATTTGTCTGTGACCGCATCACGAGAAAACCACTGGACGGATTTGGGTGAAATTTGGTAGGTAGGTATGATGATAGCTGGTTACTCGGGTCAATACATAGGATACTTTTTATTGCGGGAAAATATCTATATTAATTTCTGAGAAATATCAACTAACCATTACAAACCAGCTATAAAACATCACATGGTATGTGAAATCTATTTTGTTTTCGGTCTTTAGAGCCGCAGAAAATGCTAGTTATGTATATAGATGTAGATTCAGGCATACAGCTTTAACGTCAGGTTATAGAGTCGATATCCAACTAGTTTTCAATTAACGGAAAGTCTAATACAAGGCAGGCTTGAATACGAGCTTGTAGGGCAGTGTAGAGCCTCCAACTAGGAGTTTGGAAAGTCGTTTGCAAGTACTTGATCCGTTATCATGAATCGATCCTTAATTTGTATTACGTAAGATACTGTAAAGAGTAGAATTCTTTAAAAATCTTATTTAAAAATATCAGACATTAATTATAAATATGTATTTATCAGCTTTTTTGCTATTATAGTAGTATTTTTAAGTAAAAAGACTGCAAGTTACGTTAAAATGGTTTTAAAGTTGAAAAAGCTCTTTAAATGTATTCGAATTGACTTCCTGCTTCCTTTTTAAAGTCGATTAAAAAGTATTGAAAATTAATATTAAAGATTTTTTTTATATTGAAGTTACAACGGACGAACATTGAGATACGTATATAAAAATTTATCTATATTAATTTTAACAAACATTTTCTATCTCGAAACACTCAGTAATCCACAATAAAGTATTATATCGGGTTATGCTTCGTATCCTAGTCCTTATTAATGGATATGGCTTATGCGAGCCCTTGTACATAGGCTATAAATAACTTATTATTAGGGTGCAAATAGGGTAAGGGGTGGGCATTACATGTACATTGTACACGCAAGTTATGAATACTGAGCCACTTACCCTAGATATTTATTGTGTAATTGACATTCCATATTTTATGGGGTGATTTTCCAATGAAATTTTCAAAATGAAATATTGTATCTGTGACGTCACTTTGTTTACATATTTCACTTCAATGTATTATTTATTTAATAGATTGTTAACCGATTTCAAAAAGCAGGAGGTTCTCAATTCGGTTGGTATTTAATTTGTCTGATAATATCTCTATAGAAAGAAAGCAATCTTGTAATCATTCAGTTGTAATTATAGATATTATGATAAAATTATGCATTATGAAATAGAAAATATAATTTTGCATTGCATATCATAAAAATTGTTACAATTTCTTCCTAAACGTCATAAGTCTACCACCAGTTTGGAAAGAAGAAACCTCTCACCTGAGAAGAACAGACGAAAGAAACTCAGCGGGACTAATATTATTTTAAATATTTATAAAGTTAAAGCCTTCGTTTGTTCGTTTGTTTGATTGAATTCAGCTTCCTGTCCTTATAATGCGAGCGGAGTCGCGGGAAGAGCTAGTATAAAAATATATTTTTTGCACTACTTGTTACATTTTCTTTACACACTTAACTGAAAACGATTGCTATTGTTGACACGATCAGATATACTCGTGAATTGAAGATAATGGCTATCTAAATGTTGTTCCACGATGTGTTTGAACATGAGTATGTAGAAAATCTTTTCACCATAATAACAATCCTATCCAAAATATGCTTATTAATAAATGACAATAATAGTTAATTATAAATTGCTGTAAGTAGGACAGAGATAGAACACATTGCAGAAAAAACTCTAAAATATTATGTCACAACTAGAATATAAGTAGACTAGCATTTCCCGCGGCTTCTCACGCGTTCTAAAGACCGGAAACCAAATTCTTTTTGAGCCGCGCAGTAAGACACTTCGCAGAACTAACGCCCGCCCTTCCCGTTTTTGCAAGATTTTTCATTGCTGCGCCGCTCCTATCAGTCTTAGCGTGATGAAAAATATAGACTATAGTTTTCCTCGATTAACGAACTATCCATCACAAAAAGAATTTTTCAATTCTGACCACTGTAGTTCTTGAGATAGCGCGTTCAATCAAATAAACTCTTCAGCCTTATAGATTAGTCTTTGATATAATCAAAGAGATTAGAATAGAAAGTATAGATTATGCTTATGAATTGGGATGTTTAAAATCAGTGCTACGAAGATTAAGAAGGTATATAAAATATGAAGTGAAAAAAAGAGAAATAAAATAATAGCGTAAGTGGGAGTAGAAAAAATTGCTCAGTGACTAATAGAAATCGAAACTCTGCAAGTATTACCCACGAGTGTACTAAGTGGACTATTAAAAGTGATTTTTGGTCGATAGATCTGTAGTGCAAATTTTAATTTCCTTCTAATATAAAAACCCTAGCTCATAACAGTATAAATGTCAATTCAAATACGAAAATCATATTTTCTCTTATTTCATTAGTATTGGCAATATTTAGTTTCATTATTGCATTGTTCGAACAAATCGCAAAGTACTTGCTAATTAGTGAAATAATTACGTAAGCAATTTTCAATTTCAACCGACTTAAAAAATGGAGGTTATAATTCGGTTCTATTTTTTGAGTTCTATTTCGGTTTTAATAATAAGTTTATAATTTTAAATTATTTAAGATATTTGGTTTAATTCTGTATATTAATTTGAATTCATTTACATATTACGTCCCAAACATTGTTGATAATTCAGATCACGTGTGTGTTTGGGCGGTTTGTTTTGAGATTAGTTAGTTGTCAAAACAATGATTTACTAACGATTATATTTGCGTGTAGACGCTATGGCTTAGTGATGACTTAATCGAATTCTCCAATAGGTGGTCAATTCTAATCCGGTTAATATCCTTAATAAGGGGATCTATAGGTACATTAAACTAAGAATATAACATTAAACTAGCCTTTCTATTAAAACTATTAAGTTTAAACTTAGTATTTAAAAATAAGTTAGTATTTTATAGGACTACTGTTATAATTATGAAAATTGTATTTGTAATTAAAAAGTTTGTAAGTTAATGACTTCTTTGAGTTCTAACTACTATAATTGGACTTAGTGTGAAGTATTGCGACTACTTACCTGTATATAATATTACAAATAGAAACGGTACCTAAAGACTAGAAGGTACATTTGAACGTTAGCCTATAGGTACCATTTGGGATACTTTTAACGATATGTTTTTTAATTCAATAACTATTAATATTAAGAACATATTTAAGACGTGCGTAGACGTACACATGAGCGAAGTAAGTAGTCACTAGTCAGTAATAAAGTTAGTGTAATCACTTTACATGTGATATTGATTAAATACATTAAGTAGCATTTTCATTCTAGCATCACCAAATTTTTTCCGAGTCGCGAGATACGGAATTAACGCACGCCCTTCCTGTTTTTGCAACATTTTTCATTGATGCTCCGCTCCTATTGGTTGTAGCGTGATGAAATATAGCCTATAGCCTTCCTCGATAAACGGACTATTCAACATAAAAAGATCTTTTTAATGCAGACCAGTAGTTCCTGAGATTAGAGTGTTCAACCAAACAAACAAACTCTTATGCTTTATAATATTAGTATAGATTATCTTAAAATATAATGTAACATAATATTACGTTATATTAAGTCATTAAATCTATCCCTTGATAAGAAATTAAACACATAGGTACTATTTTACATAATATGAGGGTACAAGTAATTACTGATGCTTACTAACTTTATAAGATGCCACCACTAAACTTTCTATATAAATAACGTCTGCAAAGTTTTACTTTATCACTACGAGAAAAAAACACTTTGACACAAAAAACAAAAGAAAATCAATATAAAATTAGGAGACATACATAAATTTCCGTAACCGTACATAAAACAAAGTTAGTGTCGTAATAAACATATAGAGTTTTCAAATTCTGTTTTTGTCGTAACGGTCCTTGATCCTGAACGAGATAACATTAAGGGCTGATCCACACGTTACATGTACAGTACGGATCACAGTTTCATTTAGACCTCATACCAATCTGATAAAATATTTTTATTTAAAACCACGGACTTTTCTTACGGTTTTACTATCACATTTTTTTCAGTTCGGCCGCGCAGCAAAATCCCTATCTTCTCCGAGCCTGCCGTAAGGAACTTCGTTCCAAAAAAAAGTATAAAAAATTGACGTTGCAGATATAAAACATCTATGATAATAATAAAAGAATTCCTAATTAATAAAATAACAATGACGGAACAAAGAAGAAATAGTTTCGTTTGCAAAACAATTAATTTTGTTAATTTAAAAGAATTTATTAATATTAGGGGACTATTAAGGGAGTTGTATTAATTATTAATATTATATAAGGGACCGTATATAATCATAAAAATAGAAGAAATTGTGTATTTTTGTAAAGATTGTAAATAGGTGCGTTTAAAGTAAGCGCATGGAAGCCAGAGTGGCGGGGTCGTGCCGTTTGCCGTCACGATTCACGGCATACAAGTTGGTTTCACTGTCATTTGTCAAGGAGCATCAAAGGATGATTCACATAATTTCTCTGTGTGATTGGACAAAACTTGACTCGAACTTATAGTGTGAAAGTTATCATTGCCTAGCAAAAAAATGATTTACAAGGTGAATATCGGATCACCATAGTGTGGATCGGGCCTAAGTCCATCGATCTTAAGCATTAAGCTCTGTTTCCACTCTGATATTGGATTTTTCTGTAATGGTATTTATTATAACTGAACTTTTTACCTTTCAGGAAATGTCAGTTAAATATACTCAAAGTAACGCTTTTTAAATATTACGTTTACGCCTCGAATGGTAGATTTTAATGTACGACGTGACATACACCACCTTCAATATTAGATACGACAACGCCATTTGTATGTATAACATCATCTAACGATGCCGCCTAATAGCCACCAAACAAAGAATTATTTTTAATTATACGTGTATGTATATTTATATTATACTAGCTCCTCTTTAAAAGTTTAAAAAAAGTCTTCAAAAACATACGTCTATCTTTTAAGGTTGACTCGCTCTAACCTTTTTTATGGTAATCACATTTGTTTTAAGACAATGCATTATTTGCGAAGGTATTTGTAAAGTATTTTTATAAACATGATATTAATCCTTGCCTAAATGAATAAGTTATTCATCTCAATTATTTAATTTAGAACAAAATTGCTACTGGCATCATTTGATTTCATTGAATGGCTTACGAGATATGAGATATCATATGCTAGTCTATGTAAATAAAAATGAATGTTGGTAAGCGCATAACTCAAGAATGGCTGGCCAATTCGGCTAATATTTTTATGGTTTTAAGACTATAAAAAAAATCAAAGTTTGTAAAAAAATGATACAAAAGGGGGTACTTAGGAACGAACCCGAACGAAGCGAGGGTGAGTCACTAGTTTTAATATAAAATTCATTACTTAAAATATAATCGTCTTAGCAAAGTAACTATTTCTGAGCATAATCTACAAAAAATGTTCAAACTGTGTTTGAGCTATCTCCATGCGCTGGATTACTGCGAGTTCTATCAGGACTTTATGTAAAACCTTAAAAGGTACCTAGTACTGAATGAATTTTACAAGAGCCATAGTAAAATGTTAATTTAAGTACATTGTCTCTATACTTATATCATATATAAAAAATATTATATAATGTCTTAAATTATAATAATAAAAAATTTTTTTTTCGTATTCATCTCATTAAACCCTTTCATTTGAGATACAAATCACGTGCAAATAGATCGAAAACTGTCCGCCATGTTTGGAAATCCACCATATTAGTTAATGATGTAAAAAGTAACGTTTTGGAGTATTCCCATTTTTCCATACCAGATGCCTTATATGAAAATCGAGTAGTAAATAAATATGTTGGGGCATTATAACACACATCGCTACAGTGAGTATTAACATTCGTGCTCAACAAATCAACAACAAGCTTCCAGCGGGACTCGAACCCGCGACCGCTGGCGGAGCAAGTACAAACTGAGCCAAACGTGTCGTCAAAAAAACTGTAAGTAAACTTTTAAATATTTACCAAATTAGTCCAAAAAATATTAAAATAATTCTAGTATTAATTCGCATAACTGTTTTATAAAATTGTACGTGGGGTCGAGGGGTATATTGTTTGGAACATTCATTTTGCCTAAAAGGTCACATATGGCGCGTCTCCGGAAATTATCACGTGGGATTAGTTAATTGGTTAACCGATAGGCATAATATTTCGGATATAATCTTTATAATCTTTTAACTTTCATAAAATTTTAATACGATTTAGATATTAAAGTAGGTATTTATTTGAATCTATACCTACAAATAAATAAAATTGGAGTGTCTGTTTTGCATTTCAAATTTCAGCTTTAAACAAAAAAACAGCTTTTCACTAAATACATATGAAAGTTCATAAGATAGGTACTAGCAACAAAAAACAATTTTAAATTTTTTGACTGTCTGTCTGTCTGTTTGTTCCGGCTAATCTCCGAAACAGCTGGACCGATTTGTCGGAACTCGTTTACTCACAGATAGCTAATGTTATCAGGCGTAACTTAGGCTACTTTTTAACTGAATTCAAAAAAGAAGGCGGTAAAATTTTTATTTATTTTAAGTAGCGAAACCCGTGGCTTCGCTGACACTAAACCTCTACCGTCTACTATAAAGATAACATACTGTCGTTACAAAAATACTTACTATATGTACATAGCTATAATAAAATTCTGAGTCGAACCTTTTAATATTTTTAACTTTGAATTTTTTAAAAGTTATAAGTTTTGTCTGTCTCTCCACTTAATTTTTACTGAATAAGTCATGTCTGCGTTCCCCCGATGAATGACTGATTGGATTCTATGGCCGTATTTTTTTATTAATTCATTATTAAAACTTTTGTATTATTAATATTATGGTAATCCTATAATGTCTTATAATATTTTTTATACATAAAAAAGTATTATAAGTTTATTTATTACATTGCTTCCCTAGCGACTCGTTTTCCCTTATTTAGGTCTTAACGGAGATTGATTACTTTATGGACCGCAATAAAAGATAATATATCTCTTCATAGCATGTATGCTGTGTTTTTATCAAATTTTATTACCTTTGCTTGAAGTGTTTAAGCATTAGAAGCCGTCAAATTAACTCAATTAATATATAACTAGTGGTACTTTACAATTTTATCTCCCATCGCAAATATAAGGTTCACGTGCGTATCTGTAAGTCTGTTTGTAGCGTCTAAACGGATGAATCGATTTTAATTTAGTTTATTTTATGTAATAGGTGACTTAATTGACAGTGTTCTTAGCTATGAATTAAGAAAATCCGTTCAACCATTCCAACGTAATATATGAACAATTTCCACAGATCTGTTGAGAAACTTGGTACTTCTACTGGCTTGATGCTACATCGTTACCTGGAATCCGTAAGATACTCTACTAAAATACTACAGAGATATTATGTCCAGGCTCATCGGATTAAATATTGTATAGGGCGATTTTTTGTAATTCTTACCAAAGTCTTACTATAATTTTTTACATTCAATACTAGCTACCCTTGAAAATAAGTCTGTTACACTTTTATGCTAAAATTTCTAATCAAATATTGACGAAACTTGTCTACAACGTATATTTAGTACATCATGAGAATAAAATCATATGTTACCTTTTATATCACAATCCATGCAAGTAGCTCCGTACGCAAAAACTAGTAAGGTACAAATAGGTATATCTAAGATTCGATAATTTCATCTCGTTATTACGACATGAATGAATGACAAACCGACAAACCTTTTTATTACTTATATTATAACTAGCGACTCGCCCTCGCTTCGCTCGGGCTCTTCCCTAGATTTAGCACAGGTAAAGCCGCGGGATCTGCTAGTTATGCATATAAACCTTCCTCTTGAATCACTCTATCTATTAAAAAAAACCGCATCAAAATCCGTTGCGTAGTTTTAAAGATTTAAGCGCACATAGGGATATAGGGATATAGGGACAGAAAAGGCGACTTTGTTTTATACTATGTAGTGATGATATATGAGTCGTATGAACAAATATTATTCAGAACTAATTTAAATCTTAATAATCATTAAACTCTTATAGTTTAATTAAAACAGTTATTACGGTTGAAATCAATTTCATTTTAAACAACAACGAAATGTGATGATTGCTAATGGATACTTTACAATAATATGTTAAACCGTTAATAATTATAAAGGGAAATATGTTTAAAAATGGTTTTTGTTTAAATTAATTAGATTTTTCAAACTAATATACCCATTGTTCCTAAGTTTCAAAACCGTATATTTTATTCAAAAATCGCTAAATATATTGTTTTTAATAAGAGTTTTTTAAACAGAAGGTTTTTTTGCCCTCAATTTTACTTAATGTACACTTTCTTATAGACCGATATTTATAGGCTTTATTCCTTTAAAAATATCATGACAGTCGGTTTACAATTAACAAAGATATCGATTAACATTTATGATCAAAGCAAATTAAAGAGATTATTATCAGTTATAAAGCATTATTTCGTTTTGTATAGAGAATTATTTCATCATTATGTAAGATTATTTTTTTTGCTTTCATTAAAGTATGGGATATGTTCTATGGGACGATATGGGACTTCGCCATGAGTGGTGGTACTGAGAGTGAAGGTGCAGGATCGATGGCATTTTTTGCTATCTCAGGTAAGAGGGTGGAAAACCTTCCCAACTTCGGCTTTCTACTGAGGAATTCTTAAAAGAAAAACTTGACCCTTCCCGGGATTCGAGTCCAGGACTGTATCTACACACTAGCAACGAGACCCAGATTCCAGAACGAGTCAATTTTAAAGGTTTCTATAACCAAAGGTGTCGCAAATTAAATTTGCAGAATCAATTAATGCTGTAATAAAAACGAATAAGCAGTAAAATGAATTGACGAATGTATGAACCCACTTTTACGACAATTTATATGAGTTGATAAATTCATTTGAAACATTTAATACCTTGTAATAAAGCCTTCCATTTTGACTTTAGAAGGCCTGGCATATGTAAAATTTAATTTTACTTATTTAGGATTTTTATTTGTTTGACATGACTTTTTTACACATGGCACTTTTATTTATCTTTTATTATTTTTCTCTATTCTCTTTCGTCGGAAAGCAAATGAAACACTGTCTATATCGTTTTTCGATATCCATATAAATTAACTATTATATATCTTGTGGTCAATTGAGAACAAAATGACAAAAACTAATATCAACTCTAGAATGTGTTATTAAAATCAATATGAATTCTTTATTGAATAAAGACAAAGATATGTCAAGGAATTTTGGGCATTTTGTATATTGCAAGAATGTGATATTAAGTTACCGAACTATAATAGAGTCATCGGATATGATAATGCGTATCAATAAAAGCTTTTATTAATACAATACACATTGTATTATGATTATGGACTTTATATCTATACAGAAAAAAAAATGGTAGTGTTTTTTTTATTATTATTTATTTATTTATAATTTAAAACACAAATCTAAACACGAACAGTGCAACAAAAACCATGTTTGATTTTAACGTACACAGTAATATAAAAAAGGTTTTTAATTAATGTTCAAATTATATACGGTACTAATAAGAAAAACATAACTAAAAATTCTTCGTTTCAGCTAATTTCTGAAACAGACAAAATAAAATCAATTTGAGGAAATATCCAAGCGAAGCGGGAGTAAGATGCTAGTTTATTTTGTAAGAAGTGACCCTTAAAATATGTTGCGCTTTGTGTAATATGTATATTATTAATTATTATATATAGCGCCATCTAGTTGCGTGGTAATCTACGAGCCTTGTGTTACAGATAGGTCCTAGATAGTCGATACACTCGACATATTATAAATCTTGAAATATACTATAAATCCCAGCGGGACTCAAACCCGCGACCGCTAGCACATCAATAATATTCAGTATAAACTGAGCCAAACGTGTCGTCAAATGAAAATCCTGCCCGCTTTGTAGTTTGTAAACCTCGTAATTAACCTCGATATAATGTATATCACAGTCAAACGCGGGAATTGAACATTTCATCTTCACCGTAGAAAACAGGGCCAAGAAGCTGTTGTAGTTTTAAGGTATTTCTTGAAAATAAACAACTCTTAATTTTCGTCTAAATTTTCTTTGATAATTGCCATCGCGGGAGTAACGAACCAAGCATGCTTCGTGTCAAACTTTCGCGTCAAGGTTAATTTAATGTTTACAAACAGCACTCAGTCTCTTATATCTCATTTTACATTATTAATATCAACGATGATGACATGACAGTGACAATGGCCCAGCGATATCGCGCTCGCTTGGATAACCGAGTGATGCGGGTTCAAATACGGGTCTCACACCTCTGATATTTAATGTGCGAATCATTTCTATCATGATGAAGGAAAACATTGTGAGGAATCCTGCATGTCTAAGAAAACCAAGCAAGTTTTCTAAAGACATGTGAAATCCGCCAACACGCACTAGGCCAGCGCGGTGGACTATGGCATGATACCCTTCGTACTGAGGGAAACCCGTACCCAGTAGTGGGAAGTTAAAAAGGGCTGATGATGATGATAACATCAACGACTTTAACAAATTTCTAAGAAAATACACAATGTACAAAAGTTAGAGTACACTCTACATTCATACATCAGCCCATAAACTATCCCAAATCAAGTCAATTAGTCAGTTAATTAGTTTACAAACTTCGACCTTTCACTTAGTATATGGAACTAGTCGTAACCTATATAAATAAGTAAATATAAAATATATCACATATAGCGTCACCTAGTTCCGTAGAAAGTTACGAGGCTTGTGTTACGGATACTAGATAGTTGATACACTACACATGTATGAATTTAAATACATACATATTATAAATATAAACACTCATGATTCTAGTACAAACATCGTGCTCGACAAATGAATGACCCCAACGGGTCGAACCCGCGACCAAGTTCGCACAGCAAGTAAGCACTACAAACTGAGTTAAAAGTGTCACTAGAACTAAGACATATATTTTAAAAGCAACCAATACAACATTAAATATTTTACGACTGGCGAATTAAGTGGTAAAGAAATACACTTAAGATTTTTAAAGACATTTCGATCTATCAAAAATGTTATTCCATTGTATCACTCGTACTAGATAGTGTGTTGTATTTGCTGAAATTCTATATATTTATGTTTGTTTTTTTCATGTGCAATAAAGAATATATATATATATATATAAGTTTTATCGTAATCATTATCGATAATTTGCGCTTCCTTAAATTAAGTTTATTTTATAACTAGCGACACAACTTGATTTTTTATTATTATTAAAACCTTCCGTATGCCTTAAGGAACTTTAAAAAAAATAGTCAAATTGGTCGAGCCATTCTCGAGTTTTGCGCCTAGCAACATTAATTTTTATTTCATAGGTTACATATAAGACATAAGAACTTAAGAACATTGAAAATAATAAAAACATAACTGTTTTTAATATTGTCGATATCGTTAAAGCTTGTCAATAAAAAAAGGAAAATCGGTTCACAAACAGAGGATAAAAGGACAATTAATTTGTCTATGCATATTCATGAATAGCAAACCCATCCGAGTCGCTGAGCGTAAGTTAAAATAAATTAAACGGTTTTTAAAATTTTCTTATAAAATAAAAATAGCCTAAGTTACTCCTTATAACATTTGCTATCTGCTAGTGAAAATCGGTCCAGTCGTTTCAGAGATTACCGTTTCTGGATCAAACAGACAGACAGACAAAAATTATGAAAAATGATTTTTATATGTAAGTATACTATATACCTTCATATGCATTTAGTGAAAAGCTGTTAATTTGAAATTAAAAGCAAACACTTCAATTTTATTTATATGTACTGATTGGAAGTAAAGCATTTACACATATGAGATTACAGAAACTTGAGCCAGTATGTTTTATATTTTACTACTGTAATAGTAGTAAATAAATTAAAAACAATATATATTTGTTATTTATATACAAAAAATATTAGATCCAATTATATCTCTTCTCTATATATATATATATATAATGAAAATGGTGTTCGTTTGAGGCTCAATCACGCCTAAACCACTGATCGTATCGACATGAAACTACCACCATTCGATGCGAAATTTTTCCTAGATGGTTTATGGCTATTTATTTTTCGAATTCTAACGTTCCTTCATTTTTTTATTGCTGTTTTACTTTTATGAACATTTATCCCGCTAATAAAAACAAAAGACAAGCGTTTTCTCTTGATTCTTTTGTTTTCATGGATTTCAACGGAGTTTACTAAACGGATAATGTTCTTTTACATTCAGCTAAGAATCTACTTACAAACTTCCACGCATCCACCCACCAACTCCCACGCACCCCTGCACACCCACTCTCATTTTTTGATAAAAATAAAATGCCGTATCTATGATCGAGTATCACTTGAGAACGGCTGGACCGATTGGGTTAATTTTTTTTTGTTGTCTTCAGAATTGTCAGGAGAATGGTTATATGTAAGAAAATTTTAAAAAAGTCTGCTAAAACGTTAAAAATTTCGATGATAATCGAAGTATTCCAATTTCTATAGTTACTCATCACGAAATCTCGGGAACTATAGGACTTAGAAATGTGAAACTTGGTAGGAATATTACTTTCGTTATGTAGAGGTAACTAAAAACGGATTTTAAGAAATTCATCCCCCAAAGGGGATTGCGGGGGCGTTAACAATGAACAATTCCCGTTTTTAAACTATAGCTCCTATAAATTCCAAATTTGGTAGGAATTTGGAATTTATAGGAGCTATAGAAATCTTCTGTAAGAGATGTAGAAATAGTCTATGAACGAATTTTACGGTAGCTCACCCCACAGGGGGTTGCGGGGGTGGTTTAACAATGAAAATTTTAATTTTTTAAGCCGTAGCTTCTACAGACTCCAAATTTAGCTAGAGTCGTCTATATGTGATGCAGAAATGATTTAAGAGCGGATTTTACAACAACCCACCGCCGAAAAAGATTGCGGTAGTGGGTGTTAAAATGTGAAATTTCTATTTCCAAACTGTAACCTCTATAGACTTTAAATTTGGTAGTAATCTTTTATTTGTCATGCAGAAATCATCTCAAATAGGATTTTACGAAATTCTATTTCCAATAGGGATTGCGGGGGTGGGTGTGAGAATGTTAAATTTATGTTTCCAAACTGTAACTTCTACAGACTCCAAATGATTATTTTTTTACTGTTTAAATAGAAAAGGTTAAAGTCAATTGTTTTTTTTTATTTAATTAATTTCATTTGTTTTTATATAACCTAATAATCTATATAAATAAAATGATAGAGGTCTGCAGTTGTGCGCGCATCACGGAAAAAGTACTGGATAGATTTAAATGAAACTTTCTAAGTTTTATTTCTTAGACACTTGGCCCTTATATAAAAAAAGATTGCGATATCTTCATTTAATAAAAATTTATTAAAGTTTCAAGAAAAAACGATATGTATATGTACTGCGTGTTCAGTGATGTATGTTTCCTTCTCGCGGAGTAGTGGGGCAAGCGGCGTAGCGCCATGCGGAAATCTTTGTTAATATTTCAAGCAACGCGGACGAAGTCGCGGGTATCAGCTAGTATATTCATAATTTACAAACTCTGAAGCAGACAATTATTATAGAAATAAGTCAGATGTATTTTGATAATCATTATTCATCGTAACAGGACAAATTTAACGATTTTCTCAATTATTAAGCGAATTGAAGAATTACAAGAATCGTAAGAACTCTCATTTCGTAGAAATTATTCATATTTACCTTCATGAAAACTAAAATCAACTCTCATTACTCGCAAAAGCGAAAGTTGAAAATATAAATTCCTTTAATATACATTCCTTTTTTAAATAATAATTATTTTATTTTTAAAATTCTAAAAGATCATACTACATATATTGCAAACAAAATATTACTAAGGCATATGCTAGCAGCTTTCAATTAGTGTAAAATACAGTAGTACATAAGATATAGGGCAGACGAGCTTGTAAGTGCGGTAGGCCCGAGGCTGTGGTCGGGAATGTCGTTTACGCTGTGTAAATTGCTGCCTTCGTGCGGTACTGACAATTTACTATACCTTTAGATGTTTCTATGATATTTCAATAGACCTTTTCGTTAGTATGAATCTTATATAAAGTTGTACTTATAGTTAACTAGCAATTCACTCTTGCTTCGCTCGGGTTCTTCCCACTGTACGTTTTAACGGTCAGTATAGAATAGGAATATAGTCTATCTAATATCATGATATATAGCCTTCAGCTTAACGATTAACGATTTTTTAGAAGACAGTACGCCTTGGGTATGATGTGATCGCCGCCAGGCTATTTCAACATATAGAATTATTGTTAATTTGCAATTAAATTTGAAAAAGAGAGATAAAAAATAATATTAGTCCCGCTGAATTTCTTTCGCCAGTTCTTCTCAGGTCAGAGTTTTCTTCTTTCCGCTGGTGGTAGACTCATAACGTTCAGTTAGAAAGAAAATTTTAAAACCCATTTTAGTTGGAAACGGTTTTAGACTTTTTTAATTTTTATTTCATGTTTGCGTTTATCTGATACATCGAGTACCATTCTCGTTAATTGAAAACCTCTACCTACTATTCTGACGTCGTATCCAATGCAATGTAGTACTCATTCGATTAGTCTATTTAATTACATTTTAGGGTCCCGCGTATCAGAATGAGAAAAGTGGACAAAAATAATGATTTAATTACTATACGTACGATTTTATTAATTCTAAGAAAAAATAATTTTTATTTATTTATTACTGTATTATAAAATACAGTTTTCATTATGTTATATAATTTAAACTAAAGTTACATTGTTATACTAATCACTACATATTATTAAACTAAGTCGCTTTCTCTGTCCCTATATCCCTTTGTACGCTTAAATCTTTACAACTACGCAACAGATTTTGATGCGGTTTTTTTAATAGATAGAGTGAATCAAGAGGAAGGTTTATATGCATAACTAGCGGATCACGCGGCTTTGCCTGTGCTAAATCTAGGAAAAAGCCCAAGCGAAGCAAGGGCGAGTCGCTAGTATTAAACAAACTACTTCGCTCAGTTGGACCACACTTATTATCCTACACGATCCTACCATGTGTAATAATAATTGGGTTTACAACGTTAACAGATAAGGTATATCCTAGTTGCCTATATCCAGGCCATAGTATGTGATATAAATCTTAAATAATATGTTTATGTATCTTTTTAAGAAACATCAATATATAATAGATAATACAGCTTTAAAACTTAAATAATTAGATTAGTCTTTATCTTTAAAAAAAATTGTTTGTTTGTTTGTATGCGCTAATCTCAAGAACTGCTAATCCGACATTAAAGAAATCTTTTTGCATAAGATTGCCTGCTTATTGAGGATATCAAATCAAAATATTTTATTCAGCATAAGCTGTTACAATTTCTTACTGAACATCATGATTTACGATGGGTTCTGAAATAGCTGGAGTCATTTTGAAGAAATTTTTAGGCAATCTATAGATCAAACCAGCGAGTGATCGAGTGAAGTTTAGTTGGGAAAAAAAAAATTAGGGCGGGCAAAGCCGCGGGTACTGCTAGTATATATATAAATAAATGATTAAATCTCCTAACTCTAGCCCGTAACAAAAATCTCTAAAAATGTATACACGATCGTTAGTATTTTTAACAATAACAAATTAAAATAAACAGCGTGTATGAAATAGTTGCAATTTGGTTCGTTCACTAATTGCTGATTGTAAGCAAACTTTATATTTGTATCGATGTTGTTTACTACGGTTACGGATTATGTTTCATTTAAATTGGTAGACCTATGGCTCAGTGATAAGAATACGTCTTTCAAAAACTTGCTACATTCTTTCAAACTCCACTATGTTTTGTTTCACTGAAAATTAAATGATTCGCACATGAAGATAAGAGTTGCAAGACCCGAATATGAACTCGCTTCACTCGATTTTCAAGCAATCGCGGTGCCACTGGGCGACCACTTCCTTTAATTATACGTGCTTATTCTAAAATAAAATAATCATCAATAATAATCATTGAAATATAGACATTATAGTAACTATTAAACTTAATATAGGACGTGTAAGTTGTGTTTCAAAGGGTTATTGGAAGCTCCTCAACTTTTATAAAGCTTTATATTGTTATGTTATGTAAGACTGGTTTATCTTTACAGCTTTTCGATGAAAGTTTTTGTTACGTTTTTTTTTTCTACAGTCTATACATGCGTACCAAATAAATATGTAGGGAGATTGATATAATAAATCTTCATAATTCGGTAACTTCTATTAAAATCGCATCAGAGTAACAGCACAAGTAATTTATAATTACTAGCTAGTTCTAGTATAAGAATAATAATTAATTCGTTTGAACAAATCAATTATTATACAAAAGTCTAGGTTAAACTACTAGCAGCGTACAACTAGTGCACTGTGCCAAGCCAGAGCCTAGACTGCCCTAGCCACGGTTGCTCCGGTCCTTTTATACCGGTCAGAATTATTCGAGTAGTGGGGTAAGCGAATGACGTACTAGCGCACTGTCACTTCGCTAGATTGACAGCTTGTCAATCTGACATCCAACTGAAACGCCGTCACGGCCAGACTGACATTCGACCGTCCTCGGGCGATTTATCTGAAACAAGCTGAGTTAACCGCGCAATCCGTTCGCTCATCCTGACTTAATGATTATTATCAGCTTAACACTAAGATCGTTTTGATGACATGGACTAACCGGCTAATTGAACCGCTTCAGTCAACCTCATCAGGTATGACTAGGACTTCACTTCAGTTAGACTATTCTACCCAAAATTTGACTATGACACCATACTTCACATTTTGAAACATCTAGACAAGTCAATCCCAACCAAGATGTGGCCCGGACGACACCTTTCGTCTTTATCACAGGGAGACAAGCCAATCCTTGGTCGGATATGACCCGGACGACACATTTCGTCTCACTTACAACTAGCGATCATTCAGGACAAGTCAGCCCTCCGAAAGGACCTGACTCGGACGACAATTTTCGTCGAACGATGCTAAATACATCACAGTGACAAGCTGACCCACTGCATGGGTGTGGCTCGGACGACAAATTTCGTCTATCCTCTGGGACAAAGACGTGTGTCCACCACCTAATCACTATGGAATAGTTAGGACGACACTCTTCGCCCAGGATCAACCATTTAGCAACAATTTCAAACCATTCAAATCATTCATCACATACGTCTCGTATTAAATACCTAGCAGTAAGTACAGGAAGTAAGCAGTATAGGCGAGTCACTAGTGTTGAATTGCCTTGTTCCGAATTTCAACTTCGTGAATGACGTCCCATGTTTCGGGGTCTGAATGTGCACTCATAGTGTCTGATCTTGCTGTCATAGTACGCGAGTCTGCGGAAGCAGTATCGGAGCATACGGTCGAGGTGTCTAGACGGTCTAATGACTCGTTCTCATTATTAAGGCCCAATGTAATTTCCGTAATCCGACGCCGTCTCGGCCTTATCCTCATTCAAAAACCACGAACCTCAAGCAATCCGTCATGTCTCTGGGGCACCGCGCGCAAATTCTTGTGGGAGTATTTGAAAATTCGATTGAAACCACCTGCCATGCTTTTAAGCTCGTAACGATCATTATTTAAAACTTCTGTAATCACGAAAGGACCCCTAAATCTCCTATCCAATTTAGTTCCATTGCACTCGACGTTTTCAATGACCACATAATCATCTTTAGAAAACGGCTTTACTTTTGCGCGACCGCGGTCAAATCCAACGGTTTGAGATCCAGCAGCTTTCTGAACATTCAACGAGGCAGCCTCCCTAGCCGAGCCCAAGAAAAGATCCAAGCGAACTACATTGTTTCTATCGGTACTGTTTATTTTGGACATACCCAAAGAATCCGAACGAATCCCGAACACAAGCTCTGACGGTGAACACCCAGCAACGGTGGACCTGGCACTCTCCAGGGTAAGTTGAATGCCACCCAGCTCATCACGCCATGTTTTTTTTAGGGTCATTCTCCACTATAGTTAAAATGCTCTTGAGAGTACGCAGCACTCGCTCGACCCGACCATTGGCTCAACTGGAACCCGCCGCGAACAAAGTACTCCTTCTGGTCGCTTTTCCTGCTCAGCCTTCCTGTAAAGTCGATATGAACCGTGCGCCAAGGCACAGAAATCCTTGGAATCGGGTGAAGCCGAACAACTTGAGCTCCAGATGGACCCTTGGATGCCTTACAGATGATGCACGAGTCCAGATGCAGCAGTTCAGTGCGAATATGATTTATAAGTCATAAGATAAGAGATCGTGGAACTACCGGTAGCCAAGAAATCGCCTAATTCCGAACAACCTGTCGGTAGAGGATGCCACCAACTGATGAACATGAATGAACTGAAAATGAACTGATTCTCCAACATCATAAGTTCGAGCTACGGTCTCTGGAAAACCATTGTTATAGTACTTTGCGATAAGGTCTTGGATTTCGGTGTCTCGTGTCTGTTCAACCGATAGCCAGCCGTGCTGGAGTTCGATAAAATGAACAGGCTTCATTTAAGCCTTTCCAGGCTCTGTGGTATCGACAGCATCTGGACTCTGCAAGGGGTTTTGAGACAGAAAGTCAGCGTGCTCCATCTCACTGCCTTCGCGACACACGACATCGTAATCGAAAGCCTGCAAATACGCCCACCATCGCAAAACGCAAGGAGCCAAGTCCCTTCCTAGACTTCGATGCCTTTAATGAATTGCGGTCCGTAACAACCACAAAACTCCCGCCATACAGATAATACTGGAAGTGCTCTACCGCACCTACAAAGTTCGGCCCCACATCTGTCGTCCGGCGGCCATGTATTTTATTACGTGGGGAAGGCTGTTCCTCTTTGGTAAGAGGATCTCTCCATAACCTCTGGAGCTAGCGTCTGTATGCAGCTCTACAGGGAGGTTTGGGGCAAATATGGTCAGTACTGATATCACAAATCCAGTCACTACATCCTCAGGCATCGCAATCCTCGGAATTCGTTCAATCACGCTCCGTAGTGCAGATTTGGAAGCGGTTTCCCCAGCACCGATTTGGTGTTGCAAGATGTCGTCGAAGTAATCCTGCAGCAACCTGGGCCCTGTAAATTTCGCCATAAGAGATTGCTTGACCACGCTCCAGGTCATTTCGGTTAGATAATGATCCGCGAGCAATGCAGGATGCATCTCGTCCTTTCAAGGCACTGGCAAGGGCCACGAGCAAGTCCACTCCATCTAGATTTCTCTCAAGAACGACAGCCTCGGTTACATTGCACCAAGCCCCAACGTCAGGCTCCGCGTCATGCATCCACACCGCTGAGCAGCCCTTCGGTGTCCGTTTTCGTCCGTTGGTCTCCAGCCTGGGCCCCATCATATATCCCTCCGAGCTTGCATCAGTATGCAGGCCGATTGGGGCCAAAATCATGACGTCATAAACGCATACAACAACATATTCACGAACTAGATTCTCAGCGCGCCCACGATAACCCCTCTGAAATACTGTGATAGCGTTTCGCAATTCAAAGGGCATAGTAAGGTATTCATAGTGACCATCTTAAAGGCACTCGGCCCCTATCATCATTATCTCTGTTATCCATATTCTACAATAATTATTACAATGTGGGTAGGCGTGAGTTGGCGGACGAAGAGAATAAAACGATACTTCACAAATCACAGACAATATAATCACTCTCAAAATTTTATATCTTATGTCATGTATAACTATAGAACTCTTCTATATCACACAATGGACCGGACAACTGAGCAAAGGCGTCCCTTCGACTAGCCAACATTCGCAATGCTGACATAGACCGGACAACCCCTCAGCGTCCCTTCGACCATATAACACAACTGAACTCCACATACACGACCAGTGATCCCATCCGAAACATCGACCTGCATAAGCCAGTTTCCTTCACCGATCACTGTCTCCAGTATAATGCCACAAACACACCACAGTTTGCCTTAGAACATCGACCCACATGAGCCAGTTCTAACACCCAGACACTTCTCAAACCGTTTCAATTTGTCACGTATGAAGTCATAATATTAAAAGTTAAATTAACTTTAGAAAACCTACATGTGAATACCGATCAAACAGATTCACTATCAAAAAGTAATGAAACGGGCTCACCAGATAATGTAGTTAGCGTGCTCATCGATGACTTGAGCTCGCAGTCGTTGACCTCTTTAACTGTCGGCGCACTGCTCCCTCCTTTTCTTTCTGGGCATGTTGACGCGAGGTGTCCCGACTGTCCACATACAAAGCACGTAATCACTCGCGTCTTAACAGGTATTCGAGAAGACTGGATCGGTGCCTTCTGTGCAAAACTTCTATGTCCGCGTCCACACAGTCAGGGTCAAACTGAATCAACTGTGTCGGAGGATTACTCGTAGATTGCGTTTGAGTAGCCGCTAATAATCTAGTTAGTAACATTTCCATATTTTGTAGATGATTGGGCATCTGCGGTGACGTCGACGCTTCGTTACATTGCGTATTCTCTTCAGTTCTTTGTCCTGCGAATCCCACTTCTGATGTAGGGAGATTGATATAATAAATCTTCATAATTCGGTAACTTCTATTAAAATCGCATCAGAGTAACAGCACAAGTAATTTATAATTACTAGCTAGTTCTAGTATAAGAATAATAATTAATTCGTTTGAACAAATCAATTATTATACAAAAGTCTAGGTTAAACTACTAGCAGCGTACAACTAGTGCACTGTGCCAAGCCAGAGCCTAGACTGCCCTAGCCACGGTTGCTCCGGTCCTTTTATACCGGTCAGAATTATTCGAGTAGTGGGGTAAGCGAATGACGTACTAGCGCACTGTCACTTCGCTAGATTGACAGCTTGTCAATCTGACATCCAACTGAAACGCCGTCAAATATATTAAGTTTGGAAAGGTTGTTGCTCTAACAAAAACAGAGAAATTTGAAAAATAGAATTAGAAAAGCGTTTGTGATAGAAACTATCCGTTTTAAAGGTTACTTTATTCAAGTTTTCGAAACACTCCCGCAATTGGGGGCATGGGGGGCTAAGGCCTGACACCTTCAAATGGGAGTAACATGTCCAGCAGTGGGACTTATCTTTTTTTGTCTGTTTGTCGATCGATTCCCTTTTTTTAAATGTAGTAGTTCATTTATTATGTTATCAATATTGATTTTGTTTGAACGGATACACGAGTTGTACTAACAAACAAGATAAACATAGCTTAAATAGCTTTAATCTTATTATTCTGTAATAAAATTTGACTACACCTTTGGCTTAGTTTGTAGTGACTACTACAAACTAAGCCAACTTTAAGCAGCCTACTTCCTGCGCTAGCGGTCGCAGGTTCGACTCCCACTGGGGCATTTATTTCTTAAGCACGAATGTTTGTACTCCAGTCATGGGTGTTTATATTTATAATATGTATGCATGTAAAGTTATATAGTTTATCAACTATCTGGTATCCGTAACACAAGCCTCGTAGATTACCACGGAACTAGATGGTGCTGTGTGTAATAATGCCCGACCATATTTATTTATTAATAATACTTATATTACATCTTGTTTATCTTTCATATAAGTTATGTACGGAAGAAGACTTAAAATATGATTATCTGTATCATATACTTGATGCTATTAAAACTTATGGAGTGTGAGTCCCTGAAAAGGCCATATCAGATTGTGTTTATGGCAATATCCTCATAGTGATATTTCATGTACGCACTTACTATAAACTTCAGGGTTATTGCTTTATATATACTTAAAACTGTGCGCACACTATAATTTAGTTGAGTATATAAATTTAATATATTTAAGGTATTTTTCTTTATCCAACTTTAAAAAGAAAGAGATGTACATAACTGTATTCGTTTTACTTTTTTGTGTATATCATTACTACATAGTATAAAATAATCGCCTTGCTGTCTGTCTGTCAATATGTATGCTTAGATCTGTAAAACTACGCAACCGATTTTGATGTGTTTTTTTAAATAAATGGTGTGATTCAAAACGAAGGTTTTCATGTATAATAAACTAGCAGATCCCGTGGCTTCGCTCGCGCTAGATCTAATTGTATGATATTTTGGCTTTTAAATTTCACAAAATCATTCTGTTAGCAATATTTAATTTTAGAGATAACGATATATTTTGTATCTGATTTAAACACAAACTTCGATAACAAATAGGTATGTATATTTAGGTTTTTGAACCTACCTTGAAGCTAACCTAACCTTAAAATATTCGCGTAAATCTAACAAGTAGTTTTTTTGTTCTTGAAAGGAAGAAATAAGACTTATTTATGATGTGAATTCAACAATCAGAGAAGTACATACATTCTACAGCAAACATAACCTAATCAATGGAATAAAATGTATGGAATATGTGAGAGACATCTGCTCAAGTCTATACATAATTTTGTATCTAATACATGTTTATTGGCTTTTAGTCATGAAATATGCATGAGGTATTATCGATTCGGTAAACGCTACTAGGATTGATGTGAATTGACTCTCAATAAAATTCTAAGTCAATCTTCATTACTAAATACTTTATTTCTTATATGAATAACCAAATCAAATCAAATCGTAATGTTTTATTCAGCATAAAAATTATTATAATTTCCTACTCAACGTCATGAGTCTACTACCATTTCGGAAAGAAGAAACCTCTGACCTGAGAAGAACTGGCGAAAGAACCGTATAACATATCTTAATATTTATTCGTATTATTTTTTGTTATACAAAAGAGAAGGAAATTGTTATTGGGTGCAGAAATTTTGGGCATAGAAGTTGGCTATATCTTCTGAGAGGAACATGCTTAATATCAAGAATATAGTGTAAAAGAACGATTGCACAAAAATTGACGATGTAATATCTTAACGTCGAAACTGAAGTGGAACCAAATTTTGATATTCTGGTATCTCAGAAATGCAAAAAGAAAGATTAAGAGACAGGTCTTAAGATGGAAAGACAATATGAGAGCAACAGCAGGGTAAAAATGGACTAAACAGCCATTAACTGAGAAGGGGCACAATAGGGGATAAAAGATTGTACATACAACTACGTTATTTTTAATGTGAAAAGGTTTAATCATCAGCTTT